>OU696531.1:28855765-31255765 GCA_916048285.2 Bellardia pandia
GGAGAGGAGATATTAAGGTTTAGTTTTTTTGAAAATTCCCTTAAAAAATTGATTTTTGGCCCAAAATATAGGTGATCACAGATTTTGCCTATTTTCTCGAAAAACCCAGTATTTACGGAGATTTTTTTGAAAATTCCATTGAAAAACTGATTTTTGGCCCAAAATATAGGTGATCACAGATTTTGCCTATTTTCTCGAAAAACCCAGTATTTACGGAGATATTAAGGTTTAAAGTATTTTTGAAAATTCCATTGAAAAATTGATTTTTGGCCCAAAATATAGGTGATCACAGTATTTACGGAGATATTAGGGTTTAAAGTTTTTTTGAAAATTCCCTTGAAAAATTGATTTTTGGCCCAAAATATAGGTGATCACAGATTTTGCCTATTTTCTCGAAAAACCCAGTATTTACGGAGAAATTAGGGTTTAAAGTTTTTTTGAAAATTCCCTTAAAAAATTGATTTTTGGCCCAAAATATAGGTGATCACAGATTTTGCCTATTTTCTCGAAAAACCCAGTATTTACGGAGATATTAAGGTTTAGTTTTTTTGAAAATTCCATTGAAAAATTGATTTTTGGCCCAAAATATAAGTGATCACAGATTTTGCCTATTTACGGAGATATTAGGGTTTAAAGTTTTTTTGAAAATTCCCTTAAAAAATTGATTTTTGGCCCAAAATATAGGTGATCACAGATTTTGCCTATTTTCTCGAAAAACCCAGTATTTACGGAGATATTAGGGTTTAAAGTTTTTTTGAAAATTCCATTGAAAAATTGATTTTTGGCCCAAAATATAGGTGATCACAGATTTTGCCTATTTTCTCGAAAAACCCAGTATTTACGGAGATATTAGGGTTTAAAGTTTTTTTGAAAATTCCATTGAAAAATTGATTTTTGGCCCAAAATATAGGTGATCACAGAATTTGCCTATTTTCTCGAAAAACCCAGTATTTACGGAGATATTAAGGTTTAAAGTATTTTTGAAAATTCCATTGAAAAATTGATTTTTGGCCCAAAATATAGGTGATCACAGATTTCGCCTATTTTCTCGAAAAACCCAGTATTTACGGAGATATTAAGGTTTAAAGTATTTTTGAAAATTCCATTGAAAAATTGATTTTTGGCCCAAAATTAGGTGATCACAGATTTTGCCTATTTTCTCGAAAAACCCAGTATTTACGGAGATATTAAGGTTTAAAGTTTTTTTGAAAATTCCCTTAAAAAGTAATTTTTGGCCCAAAATATAGGTGATCACAGATTTTGCCTATTTTCTCGAAAAACCCAGTATTTACGGAGATATTAAGGTTTAAAGTTTTTTTGAAAATTCCCTTAAAAAATTGATTTTTGGCCCAAAATATAGGTGATCACAGATTTTGCCTATTTTCTCGAAAAACCCAGTATTTACGGAGATATTAGGGTTTAAAGTTTTTTTGAAAATTCCCTTAAAAAATTGATTTTTGGCCCAAAATATAGGTGATCACAGATTTTGCCTATTTTCTCGAAAAACCCAGTATTTACGGAGATATTAGGGTTTAAAGTTTTTTTGAAAATTCCATTGAAAAATTGATTTTTGGCCCAAAATATAGGTGATCACAGATTTTGCCTATTTTCTCGAAAAACCCAGTATTTACGGAGATATTAAGGTTTAAAGTATTTTTGAAAATTCCATTGAAAATTTGATTTTTGGCCCAAAATATAGGTGATCACAGATTTTGCCTATTTCCTCGAAAAACCCAGTATTTACGGAGATATTAAGGTTTAAAGTATTTTTGAAAATTCCATTGAAAAATTGATTTTTGGCCCAAAATATAGGTGATCACAGATTTTGCCTATTTTCTCGAAAAACCCAGTATTTACGGAGATATTAAGGTTTAAAGTATTTTTGAAAATTCCATTGAAAAATTGATTTTTGGCCCAAAATATAGGTGATCACAGATTTTGCCTATTTTCTCGAAAAACCCAGTATTTACGGAGATATTAAGGTTTAAAGTTTTTTTGAAAATTCCCTTAAAAAATTGATTTTTGGCCCAAAATATAGGTGATCACAGATTTTGCCTATTTTCTCGAAAAACCCAGTATTTACGGAGATATTAGGGTTTAAAGTTTTTTTGAAAATTCCCTTGAAAAATTGATTTTTGGCCCAAAATATAGGTGATCACAGATTTTGCCTATTTTCTCGAAAAACCCAGTATTTACGGAGATATTAGGGTTTAAAGTTTTTTTGAAAATTCCCTTAAAAAATTGATTTTTGGCCCAAAATATAGGTGATCACAGATTTTGCCTATTTTCTTGAAAAACCCAGTATTTACGGAGATATTAGGGTTTAAAGTTTTTTTGAAAATTCCATTGAAAAATTGATTTTTGGCCCAAAATATAGGTGATCACAGATTTTGCCTATTTTCTCGAAAAACCCAGTATTTACGGAGATATTAAGGTTTAAAGTTTTTTTGAAAATTCCCTTAAAAATTGATTTTTGGCCCAAAATATAGGTGATCACAGATTTTGCCTATTTTCTCGAAAAACCCAGTATTTACGGAGATATTAAGGTTTAGTTTTTTTGAAAATTCCATTGAAAAATTGATTTTTGGCCCAAAATATAGGTGATCACAGATTTTGCCTATTTTCTCGAAAAACCCAGTATTTACGGAGATATAAGGGTTTAAAGTATTTTTGAAAATTCCATTGAAAAATTGATTTTTGGCCCAAAATATAGGTGATCACAGATTTTGCCTATTTTCTCGAAAAACCCAGTATTTACGGAGATATTAAGGTTTAAAGTTTTTTTGAAAATTCCCTTGAAAAATTGATTTTTGGCCCAAAATATAGGTGATCACAGATTTTGCCTATTTTCTCGAAAAACCCAGTATTTACGGAGATATTAAGGTTTAAAGTTTTTTTGAAAATTCCCTTGAAAAATTGATTTTTGGCCCAAAATATAGGATAGATTTTGCCTATTTTCTTGAAAAACCCAGTATTTACGGAGATATTAAGGTTTAAAGTTTTTTTGAAAATTCCCTTGAAAAATTGATTTTTGGCCCAAAATATAGGATAGATTTTGCCTATTTTCTTGAAAAACCCAGTATTTACGGAGATATTAAGGTTTAAAGTTTTTTTGAAAATTACATTGAAAAATTGATTTTTGGTCAAAAATAGAGGTGATCACAGATTTTGCCTATTTTCTCGAAAAACCCAGTATTTACGGAGATATTAAGGTTTAAAGTTTTTTTGAAAATTACATTGAAAAATCGATTTTTGGCCAAAAATGTAAGTGATCACAGATTTTGCATATTTTCTCGAAAAACCCAGTATTTACGGAGATATTAAGGTTTAAAGTTTTTTTGAAAATTCCCTTGAAAATTTGATTTTTGGCCCAAAATATAGGTGATCACAGATTTTGCCTATTTTCTCGAAAAACCCAGTATTTACGTAGATATTAAGGTTTAAAGTTTTTTTGAAAATTCCCTTGAAAAACTGATTTTTGGCCCAAAAAATAGGTGATCACAGATTTTGCCTATTTTCTCGAAAAACCCAGTATTTACGGAGATATTAAGGTTTAAAGTATTTTTGAAAATTCCATTGAAAAATTGATTTTTGGCCCAAAATATAGGTGATCACAGATTTTGCCTATTTTCTCGAAAAACCCAGTATTTACGGAGATATTAAGGTTTAAAGTATTTTTGAAAATTCCATTGAAAAATTGATTTTTGGCCCAAAATATAGGTGATCACAGATTTTGCCTATTTTCTCGAAAAACCCAGTATTTACGGAGATAATAAGGTTTAAAGTTTTTTTGAAAATTCCCTTAAAAAATTGATTTTTGGCCCAAAATATAGGTGATCACAGATTTTGCCTATTTTCTCGAAAAACCCAGTATTTACGGAGATATTAGGGTTTAAAGTTTTTTTGAAAATTCCCTTGAAAAATTGATTTTTGGCCCAAAATATAGGTGATCACAGATTTTGCCTATTTTCTCGAAAAACCCAGTATTTACGGAGATATTAGGGTTTAAAGTTTTTTTGAAAATTCCCTTAAAAAATTGATTTTTGGCCCAAAATATAGGTGATCACAGATTTTGCCTATTTTCTCGAAAAACCCAGTATTTACGGAGATATTAAGGTTTAAAGTTTTTTTGAAAATTCCATTGAAAAATTGATTTTTGGCCCAAAATATAGGTGATCACAGATTTTGCCTATTTTCTTGAAAAACCCAGTATTTACGGAGATATTAGGGTTTAAAGTTTTTTTGAAAATTCCATTGAAAAATTGATTTTTGGCCCAAAATATAGGTGATCACAGATTTTGCCTATTTTCTCGAAAAACCCAGTATTTACGGAGATATTAAGGTTTAAAGTTTTTTTGAAAATTCCCTTAAAAATTGATTTTTGGCCCAAAATATAGGTGATCACAGATTTTGCCTATTTTCTCGAAAAACCCAGTATTTACGGAGATATTAAGGTTTAGTTTTTTTGAAAATTCCATTGAAAAATTCATTTTTGGCCCAAAATATAGGTGATCACAGATTTTGCCTATTTTCTCGAAAAACCCAGTATTTACGGAGATATTAAGGTTTAAAGTATTTTTGAAAATTCCATTGAAAAATTGATTTTTGGCCCAAAATATAGGTGATCACAGATTTTGCCTATTTTCTCGAAAAACCCAGTATTTACGGAGATATTAAGGTTTGAAGTTTTTTTGAAAATTCCCTTGAAAAATTGATTTTTGGCCCAAAATATAGGTGATCACAGATTTTGCCTATTTTCTCGAAAAACCCAGTATTTACGGAGATATTAAGGTTTAAAGTTTTTTTGAAAATTCCCTTGAAAAATTGATTTTTGGCCCAAAATATAGGATAGATTTTGCCTATTTTCTTGAAAAACCCAGTATTTACGGAGATATTAAGGTTTAAAGTTTTTTTGAAAATTCCCTTGAAAAATTGATTTTTGGCCCAAAATATAGGATAGATTTTGCCTATTTTCTTGAAAAACCCAGTATTTACGGAGATATTAAGGTTTAAAGTTTTTTTGAAAATTACATTGAAAAATTGATTTTTGGTCAAAAATAGAGGTGATCACAGATTTTGCCTATTTTCTCGAAAAACCCAGTATTTACGGAGATATTAAGGTTTAAAGTTTTTTTGAAAATTACATTGAAAAATCGATTTTTGGCCAAAAATGTAAGTGATCACAGATTTTGCCTATTTTCTCGAAAAACCCAGTATTTACGGAGATATTAAGGTTTAAAGTTTTTTTGAAAATTCCCTTGAAAATTTGATTTTTAGCCCAAAATATAGGTGATCACAGATTTTGCCTATTTTCTCGAAAAACCCAGTATTTACGTAGATATTAAGGTTTAAAGTTTTTTTGAAAATTCCCTTGAAAAACTGATTTTTGGCCCAAAAAATAGGTGATCACAGATTTTGCCTATTTTCTCGAAAAACCCAGTATTTACGGAGATATTAAGGTTTAAAGTTTTTTTGAAAATTCCCTTGAAAATTTGATTTTTGGCCCAAAATATAGGTGATCACAGATTTTGCCTATTTCCTGGAAAAACCCAGTATTTACGGAGATATTAAGGTTTAAAGTATTTTTGAAAATTCCATTGAAAAATTGATTTTTGGCCCAAAATATAGGTGATCACAGATTTTGCCTATTTTCTCGAAAAACCCAGTATTTACGTAGATATTAAGGTTTAAAGTTTTTTTGAAAATTCCCTTGAAAAACTGATTTTTGGCCCAAAAAATAGGTGATCACAGATTTTGCCTATTTTCTCGAAAAACCCAGTATTTACGGAGATATTAAGGTTTAAAGTTTTTTTGAAAATTCCCTTAAAAAATTGATTTTTGGCCCAAAATATAGGTGATCACAGATTTTGCCTATTTTCTCGAAAAACCCAGTATTTACGGAGATTTTTTTGAAAATTCCATTGAAAAACTGATTTTTGTCCCAAAATATAGGTGATCACAGATTTTGCCTATTTTCTCGAAAAACCCAGTATTTACGGAGATATTAAGGTTTAAAGTTTTTTTGAAAATTCCCTTAAAAATTGATTTTTGGCCCAAAATATAGGTGATCACAGATTTTGCCTATTTTCTCGAAAAACCCAGTATTTACGGAGATATTAAGGTTTAAAGTTTTTTTGAAAATTCCCTTAAAAATTGATTTTTGGCCCAAAATATAGGTGATCACAGATTTTGCCTATTTTCTCGAAAAACCCAGTATTTACGGAGATATTAGGGTTTAAAGTTTTTTTGAAAATTCCATTGAAAAATTGATTTTTGGCCCAAAATATAGGTGATCACAGATTTTGCCTATTTTCTCGAAAAACCCAGTATTTACGGAGATATTAAGGTTTAAAGTATTTTTGAAAATTCCATTGAAAAATTGATTTTTGGCCCAAAATATAGGTGATCACAGATTTTGCCTATTTTCTCGAAAAACCCAGTATTTACGGAGATATTAGGGTTTAAAGTATTTTTGAAAATTCCATTGAAAAATTGATTTTTGGCCCAAAATATAGGTGATCACAGATTTTGCCTATTTTCTCGAAAAACCCAGTATTTACGGAGATATTAAGGTTTAAAGTTTTTTTGAAAATTCCCTTAAAAAATTGATTTTTGGCCCAAAATATAGGTGATCACAGATTTTGCCTATTTTCTCGAAAAACCCAGTATTTACGGAGATTTTTTTGAAAATTCCATTGAAAAACTGATTTTTGTCCCAAAATATAGGTGATCACAGATTTTGCCTATTTTCTCGAAAAACCCAGTATTTACGGAGATATTAAGGTTTAAAGTTTTTTTGAAAATTCCCTTAAAAATTGATTTTTGGCCCAAAATATAGGTGATCACAGATTTTGCCTATTTTCTCGAAAAACCCAGTATTTACGGAGATATTAGGGTTTAAAGTTTTTTTGAAAATTCCATTGAAAAATTGATTTTTGGCCCAAAATATAGGTGATCACAGATTTTGCCTATTTTCTCGAAAAACCCAGTATTTACGGAGATATTAAGGTTTAAAGTATTTTTGAAAATTCCATTGAAAAATTGATTTTTGGCCCAAAATATAGGTGATCACAGATTTTGCCTATTTTCTCGAAAAACCCAGTATTTACGGAGATATTAAGGTTTAAAGTATTTTTGAAAATTCCATTGAAAAATTGATTTTTGGCCCAAAATATAGGTGATCACAGATTTTGCCTATTTTCTCGAAAAACCCAGTATTTACGGAGATATTAAGGTTTAAAGTATTTTTGAAAATTCCATTGAAAAATTGATTTTTGGCCCAAAATATAGGTGATCACAGTATTTACGGAGATATTAGGGTTTAAAGTTTTTTTGAAAATTCCCTTGAAAAATTGATTTTTGGCCCAAAATATAGGTGATCACAGATTTTGCCTATTTTCTCGAAAAACCCAGTATTTACGGAGATATTAGGGTTTAAAGTTTTTTTGAAAATTCCCTTAAAAAATTGATTTTTGGCCCAAAATATAGGTGATCACAGATTTTGCCTATTTTCTCGAAAAACCCAGTATTTACGGAGATATTAAGGTTTAAAGTTTTTTTGAAAATTCCATTGAAAAATTGATTTTTGGCCCAAAATATAAGTGATCACAGATTTTGCCTATTTACGGAGATATTAGGGTTTAAAGTTTTTTTGAAAATTCCCTTAAAAAATTGATTTTTGGCCCAAAATATAGGTGATCACAGATTTTGCCTATTTTCTCGAAAAACCCAGTATTTACGGAGATATTAAGGTTTAAAGTTTTTTTGAAAATTCCATTGAAAAATTGAGATTGATTGAGATATTAAGGTTTAGTTTTTTTGAAAATTCCCTTAAAAAATTGATTTTTGGCCCAAAATATAGGTGATCACAGATTTTGCCTATTTTCTCGAAAAACCCAGTATTTACGGAGATTTTTTTGAAAATTCCATTGAAAAACTGATTTTTGGCCCAAAATATAGGTGATCACAGATTTTGCCTATTTTCTCGAAAAACCCAGTATTTACGGAGATATTAAGGTTTAAAGTTTTTTTGAAAATTCCCTTGAAAAATTGATTTTTGGCCAAAAATACAAGTAAAAATACAGAATAAATAAAACTGGAAATTATTTACTTACTAACAACTTACGCATAATTTTAGTTTTCTCCCATACAATTTCCTATAAAATTTGGCATTGTATTCAATTGTGGCGATAATTTTGTTTGATTAAATAATTTTTGTGGGTGTAGTTAACATTTTAAGTGACATAAATTCAATTTATACAATCGGTTTACGTGATTTTTATACAAAAATTTACAAAAAAAAAAAAAGAATTTTAATACGCTTATTTTTGGGGTTTTTTATTCCTGCAAATAAAATTAAATTTTGTATAAATGTTGAATTAACACAAGCAATATCTATTTTTCCAAAGAAATTACGGTTTGTAAAATTAAGATATAGAATTATTTATTATGGAAACTTTTCAACTGTTAAAACACAAGCGTATTTTGTTAAGTTAAAATTCCAAATTACTGAAAGTTTGTAAATCCTAAATTTTTATTTAACTCAGTTGAAAATGTTATATGGACATGATGTTCCTTTGTCCTTTGTTCCTCTGATACTCAAAATGGCACCTTTATTTTCCTTACTGTTTAAACCAGAAAACTCCTTAATAGTTCATACGCACTACTCATGATTCAGTATTTGTATTCCCAATCGCTTATATATCCCACCAAAAAGCAATTTTTTATGAAATTATTAATTAGGCTGTAGAGCCTTCAATATAAGTCTAAATTGAAAAAGAAAGATCATTTGTGATCTATATATATAAAATTCAATGTATGTATGTATGTATGTATGTAACGTATAGACTCCAAAACGGCTGAGCCGATTTTGATGAAATTTTCACAGCATGTTACTGTGACTCTGGAAGGAATAATAGGGTACTTTATTTTTACCACGCCCACTTTTACGCCCACTTTTTTAAAATATTGTAATTGGAGATCAAACCTCTGGACCGATATTTTTGAAATTTTCACAGCATTTAACTGGGACTCTGGTATGATTAATAGGGTACTTTTTTTTGACAACGCCCATTTTTACGCCCACTTTTTAAAAATTATGTAATTGCTCCCATATAGTTTTTAACAGATTTACTTCAAATTGTATACACATTATATACTCCAGGCGAGGTAAAAATAAAGATTTCTTAAGCCACGCCCCTTTTCACGCCAAATTTTTGAAAGTTTTATACTTTTTGTTCTCTATACAAATTTGTTCATTCCAACGTATTTTTTTATTTGGTAGTATATTGCTCTTAATACTGTTTACGTCGCCATATAACTATGAACCACGCCTACTTCATCGCCCCCTTTTTTTAATTCAGATACTTACTTATACCACGAACAATGTTTGCTATACAAAATACTTTTTTTTGTAATATGTATTTACCTAAAGTTTTATATACTTTTTAACTACATACATTTTTTTATTACCAAATCCCCATTTTTCGCCCCATTTCACCTAAAATTATATTGCTTTTAATCTATATATATATAAATGAATGTGTGTCTGTATGTTTGTGCTTAATAGGAGGCCAAACCCTTTTACCAATCTGCCTGAAATTTTTACAGCATGTTACTGTGACTCTGGAAGGAATAATAGGCTATATGAAGTTTTGATTGTACAAACGGGGGTGGCACCGCCCATATAACCCACAAATTTAACCCGCCATATTTTGGGCATTTTTTGACGTACGTCGGTGATTTTTGGTACATATGGTATTGGCATAATTAGGAATACGTACCAGGAGAAAAGTGAGTGGGACCACGCCCCTTTTTAGGAAAATTAATCATCGTAATATAGTCTTAACTACTGGACCGATCGTCATTAAATTTTCACAACAGGATATTCTTACGAAATAATAAATTCTTGACTATGTAAGTGGACAAAGGGGCATGGTCTCGCCTAAAGCATTGCGATAAATACATTAAAATTAAATAAATAAATGTTTGTAAATATATAAATACGTTTTATTTTATTTTATGACGAGGGGGGGGGGGGGGTAGCAAAGCACACCGGGTTTAGCTAGTATTAGTATAAATTCAAAATAAAGAATAATCTGAATGACTTATATCTCCCAAAAATATCATTTTTATACCCTACACCTTCATGAGAAGGCTATATATAAGTTTGTCATTCCGTTTGTAATTTCCAAAATATAATTTTCCGACCCTATAAAGTATATATATTCTGGATCCTTATAGATAGCGGAGTCTATTAAGCCATGTCCGTATGTCTGTATGTCTGTCTGTTGAAATCAATTTTCTGAAGTCTCCAGATATCTTCGGGATCCAAATCTTCAATAATTCTGTCAGACATGCTTTCGAGAAGTTTGCTATTTAAAATCAGCAAAAATCCCAGACAACTTCTGAAAATTTCATCAAAAAAACTATCAAACAAAGTGTATTAATATAATATATATATGTATGTACATATATAATATAATTATGTATCCACAACAAAGGTGAAAGGTATATAAGATTCGTCATAGCCGAATATAGCACTCTTACTTGTTTTTTATATGA
This sequence comes from Bellardia pandia, assembly GCA_916048285.2. Classification (NCBI taxonomy): domain Eukaryota; kingdom Metazoa; phylum Arthropoda; class Insecta; order Diptera; family Calliphoridae; genus Bellardia; species Bellardia pandia. The sequence goes on from OU696531.1 coordinate 28,866,329, forward strand.
AATTATAAAATAGGCTCTAAATGCTTTAATATTAGTCGAAATTGAAAAAGAAAGATCACTTAAGACGTAACCAGTAAATAACGAGTTCAAATCGTTTATTTATTTAAAAAACACAACAAATATTTAGTTTTAATTTATTTAATGCTGTTTGATTTTGCAAAACTCTTGTAAGAGTAAACAACGTCAAACAAATTTGTGCTAAAACAAGTGGTTACGTTTTTTTGAGTAAATATTTGCCAAATGTGACCGTACCTTTATATTTATAAAATATGCTTTATTATTAGTCTAAACTTATAATAAAGGATAATCTGAATCCCTTACAGATGCGGTCAAAAAAATAGCACTGAAGGCAGGATTCGACTGTGACTGTATATGAATTTTGCTTCGATTTAGTTCCCTAGTTATTTCCGTGGCACATAATTGCAATATGTCAATCATTTATTCAACGTAAAAAAGATTTGTTTAACTCTTATTTACTTTTTATTGAAAAGATTTACAATTTCAGCTGAAGTATCAAAATTTGGACGGTAAAAAAATATCACTTTTCATTATAGATTTTAAAAAATTAAACTACATATAATTCAAATAAATAAAATAAAGCTGATGAAAAAATAACTTATTAATATTTTGTTGCATGGCCTTTGTTGGCAATAATGGCGGTGCAGCGCTTTGGCATGGAGTTTATTCATCTTTCACATCTTTCTTTAGGTATTTTCGCCCACGACTCCTTTACTACAACACAAAGATGCTCATTGTTAATCGGTTTTATTTGAGATAGACTTTTCTTTATGTCAGCCCAAATATTCTCTATTGGGTTCAGGTCAGGTGAATGCGCTGGCCACTCCATGACCCCAATATTGTTGTCAATGAACCACTGACGTGCTTTTCTGCTTGTATATTTTGGGACCTTGTCTTGTTGGAAAACCCAAATCAATGGCATTTATACGAAATGTAGCTTTTACATTTCCATCATTTTCATTAGTTGGAATTTTCGAGCGAATTTGGTTTCATTGTAACAATTATCAACGCTTCTACTACTGATATGTCAACAAGTAAAATTTAAAACTTGATTCCTGTTATTCGAATCTGACTCTGTTGAAAAACTATTTAGTTGATACTATTTGAATTTATACTACATATGGTACACTACTTCTTGAAATTATAATTAGTATTAACACAAAGTATTGTATTGTTTATTGTAAAAATATATTTTATTTATTGTGGTTAATATTAATAATATTCTTGGATACACACCAAGACAGTAAATTTTATTTCCTCTTTATAGAAATTCTTTGAAATCGATTTTATAGAAATAACTTAATATGAATTTATTTATGTAGAAACAATCGCATATTAAATTATGTACTTTACTTCATACATTAGTCATGACATAATTTAATAAAATACTCAAGTAATTGATATTCATTTGAAATGTTTCAGTGGACGTCATCAGTGTTGTCATCTATAATTATTGCTTGAAATTTGTATCATAATAAAATGTTTTATTTGTTTTATACTTTTTATTTGGATTGAATACCTATTGAATATAAATTGGTATAGAGTAGTGATTTAATTTATTATGCATGTTTGTTTGTGTGCAAATAGATCTAATTACAAAGATTTGTATTTTATTATTATAAAACATTAACACTAGTTTATTTTTTATATATACATATGTATTTCGTGATGTTGTGGTGGTTGTTTTTTCACACGAAAAACATTTTTCAAAATAGTTATGTGTGATTATGACGTCAAAACAACATACATACTAATTTTAAAGGTAAATAGACGCATTTGCTACGACCTTAGAAGTAAAGTAAATAAACAACAACCCACTATCTCCATTTTGTCTATGATTTATTGCACACATTTCCTTGGAGCTAAAAGAAAAGAAAAGAACTTGAATTGGTCCGTGTCTTAATACGTGCCGAGACACTTAATTAATTATTAGTAGAATTGGGTAGAAAATTAGAAAACTTAGAATTCTACCGTATATTGAAATTTTAGCTAAACTTTTAAAGAGGAAAACTTTATAACGGGTTTATCAACAAGAACTCTGTTTTTCCAACAGAGGCATACTGACATTTCACTTGTTGATATATTAGTGTTAGAAGCTTTCGCATTTGTTACAATAAATTCAATTAAGTCCTTCTAAGAACACTGGGCTTCTGAAAATCCACAAGCCACCTTTGTATGCTGAACATGCCAATGTATGTTGCACTATGTAGTCTTATGTTTTCGTTATGCTATGGAAAGATTTTTATAACTACATTTTGAACTATTATTAATATGGTGATATGTGGTTGATTATATGATGATATGTGGGTTTAATAGAACTGTGACACATTTCACAAAGCCACAGAAACTGTGAGTTTATGGCAAACCAAAATTCCTATTCGAATAATATCACGATATTTAGCTGTTATACAGAGACAGAGTCAATAAAATCCAGTACAACGTGATAGAAGAAAATAGTACTGCCAATTTTTCCAAATGTGATTAAGAGTTTTGTTTCTCTTGAATAATTGAAAAACCTCACTCTTTCCAATACAATAACAATTGTAATCATTTTCATATAAATTGTTTGATTTGTTGTACCCCACCACCATAGTGAGGAGGGTATGTTAAATTTGTGCTGATGTTTGTAAAGCCCAAAAATATTAGGCCAACACCCACCTTAAAGTATATCGATAGACTGTAAATCATTTTCTGAGTCGATTTAACGATGTCCGTCCGTCTGTCCGTATGGCTGGCTGGCTGTCCATGTAAACCTTGTTTGTGCGCAGAGTACAGGTTACAATTTTGAAGATATTTCGATTAAAACTGGTTGAAATCGGTCCATTATTTCACCTAGCTCCCGAAATAGGGGTTTATCGGTCATAAATGTTTGATTTATGCACTTATCCCAACAAATTTCTCCAGAAATAAGTTGTACATATCATCAACAAATTTTATGCAGATCAGTCCATAATTGACAATAGCTCCCATATAAGGTCCGCTTCCGAAAATCACTTTAAAGAGCATAACTCGCTTAAAAATATTGGTCACCAAATGATATTCAACATAACCCTGTTTCATATACATATAGAAAAATCCTTTGGCCGAATTTTTTGATACATAATAGGTAATATATCATATTTAGAACCCATTTCTGGAAATCTGTTTTTACACATATAGGGGACGTTTGAACACGGGGTACCTTTGAACAATGTTGATAAAATCTCAGTTTAACATTTTTTCCGACCCTTAACCGAGTTTTTCACATGCCAACCTTGTTTTCTAGTAACATCAACAACTTTTGCTAGTTTTTTCAGTCGTCGACCGAATGTAGTTGGGTGAACAAGTTTTCGCAGTTCCATTGTAAATTTTTTTATTTTTTTTGTAAGAGAGTAAGAAGTATTCAGTGATCGTTTTCTTTCGTGAAAGAAATTTATTGCAGTCCAAAATTCATTTCAAACAAAATTAAGGTAAGTTATTTGATATTTATGTAAAAAAAATATTTATTATAAATTTCCGTGAAATGGCGTGCCAGTTCAGGTTCGAACTAAGAAAAAGGGGGCACCTTTGAATATGTTAATTTATCAACCGAAGTACCAAACATTGTGGATTCTCTCTGATTTTCAGAAAATGACGAATCCAATGCTGATCATGATGCTTTAAAGGAAAATGTCATGTCACCTGAAATCGAAAGGCCTTTTCCGTCTTAATAATATAAAACTTATGTTTATGTTTTTCTTAATAAATAAATCGAATTTAATATATATATAAAAAATATAATTGTTTATTTAATAGTTTTTTTAATAAGCAATAAGGTCACTTGAATTTTATATAAAAATATTTAATTTATTTATATATATTTATTTCCAATATTATTAATATTAAGTTAAGTTATTTGAAATTTATGTAAAAAAAAAAATATTTATTATAAATTTCCGTGAAATGGCAAGCCAGTTCAGGTTGGAACAAAGAAAAAGGGGGCACCTTTGAATATGTTAATTTATCAACCGAAGTACCAAACATTGTGGATTCTCTCTGATTTTCTGAAAATGACGAATCCAATGCTGATTATGATGTTTTAAAGGAAAATGTAATGTCACCTGAAATCGATATAATTCAAAACTTGTATTATCCCTGAAGAAGCTATCCATTGTGATAGCGAAATATTGGAAATAAATATATATAAATAAATTAAATATTTTTATATAAAATTCAAGTGACCTTATTGCTTATTAAAAAAACTATTAAATATTGAAAAAGGTCAAATAAACGAACTAAATAATTATAATTGTTTATGTTATTTTTGGACATAAGCGCTACAAGAAAAAATTGCCTAGTTCAAAGCTGCCCCGTATGGGGGGCACATTTGAACACAATGACTTCATCCATTAAAAAAATAAAAAAATATATATAAATCGACTAAAAATAAGTTACTTGTAGACTTAAACTAAAGTTTATTTCCATACATATTAGTTAAATTATGTAAAAAGTCAATAATTCAAAAATATAAATTTGTATGTGGCTTGAATCAAAGTGTTCAAAGGTGCCCCCCTGAACACTGAGTGTAGAACACTGAGTGTAGAGGGTATTATATGGTCGGGCTTGACAGACTATAATTTCTTACTTGTTTTATTTAAAAAAAAAACAGAGTTTTTATTTAAAACCCTTTATTTAATCTGGATAGATGTAATGGATCTCTCAATGATAACTAATTGTATATTTCAAGTACTTTTTATTTACAACTTTTTTAGAATTGCAAATTCGACATCTTTTTCGCTTATTTGGGAAGTTCCTTTTAGTGAGGTTTTACATGTAAAAACACCCAGTTGAAAATTTTACTTTTTTTTATTGATTGCGTTCAAATAAAAACTATGGCAGACAACTGGTAAACATACATTACTTTAATACTATTGACAACTTACACTCTTTTACAGTATATACATACATATCGTTGGTCTCATGTAGAAAGGCCCTAACTCAATATTTTTTCGAAATTTGTTTTTTTGCGATTCCAATGCATTTAACGCAAATACACCTACTCACAAAAATGTATTGCAATAGTGTAAAAAATAACGTTTTTATAAGCAGTTGTACAAAAAAAGTTACATGTTGAATATTACAGTTTCTATTATGTTTTTACCTTCTCCTGTAAAGTTTCAAATATGCGAGTTAGGGCCTTTCTACATGAGACCATCGATATGTACATTGCTATAATACAATATCATTAATGATTTAACGAACTTCTTTCAGTTAAAACCCTTTTCTATTACATCTTTAGTGAGTAATTCTCATCATTACAATAAAAGAAAATTTCTTAGGGTTAGCCAAACATCATCAGGGTTGTCATAGAAATCAATATGTTGTTGTTGTTGTAACAGCAGTAATTGCTGAGTTGACAGCCCTTGGCCGAGTGATCTCGGGTCATTCCGGTGCGTAGAACCGGCTCTCGTGGGAATGATAGAAACCAATATTGTCAGAATTGGTTTTAAAACCGACAAGAAAAAATGCTTTGGTGTCAGAGAAACCAATGTTATTGGTTTTATGTTCGAACTAGAATTAAGGTAGAATTAGCCGAACGTCCACGTATCCGTACTGTAACGTACCGTACTGTAAGCACGTTTGTGTACTTATAGAAAATTTAAAAACGTGCCATACGTTAAACAAAAAAGTAAAAAACACAGTACAACGATATTGTGTTTGTGTTTAATTGTTTGTTTTCCACTTCAGTTCAAATTATATATGTATTTTTAAACTCAACTATTCTCAATTATAATGGATTCGGAGGATTTATTTACTTATTTAATGTTTTTAAAATTACTAAATTTTTTCAAGAAAAAAAAAACAAAACACAATAAATAAACAATCAGCTGTTCGAAACAGTGATGGACATTGAAAAGTTTCTTTTTGTACATACATGCTTGAAAAAGTACCAAAAGCCATTTTAAAGTTATTTTAATATGTAGTAGCAAAATTTTGTGTGTGTGTGCATTTACATACATAATCTAGCACTTTGATAGTTATGTAATATATTTTACTATAATTTATTTCAATATTTATTGAATTTGCAATATTTATAATAATATATATTTATAATTTACAGTATTTATAATATTTATATTGTATGTGATTTTTTTTATTTTATACATATGTATAAACATATTCATATATGTTTATATATTAAATCGTGTTGCTCAATTTCAATAAACATTATTAAAAAAAGTACCAAAAAATAGGGCGAATTTACTCCAATACAATTTAGCATGCAAACAGTCCATCACTGCTATACATATGTCACGTAAGAACGTTAGGAAATTCTATTTTATACAGGTTGAGACGTTCCGTCAACGTGATATTAATATTCGGTAAGCATTTGCATTGATTTCAAATAACAAAACGGGATCAGCTGTTTCGTTACAGTACAGTACGGGACGTAGACGTTCGGCTAATTCTACCTTTAGTGTCGGTTTTAGGTGTCACAGAAACCAATGTTATCGGTTTTTTATTGGAAATAAAGCAAGCAGATAACAGCTGTCAGTTTTCATTTTTGCGCGCTTTTTTAGTTTTTATTTTTTTTTGCAGCGGGATATTTTTTTAGAAATGTAAGTAAATTTAATATTTGCTTTATAAAAAAAAATTTTGCATTGACCTTTTTATTGTTTAGAGGAAAATATAAAAACAGTACACAAAATACCATAATCATGGAAGTCATGGAAAAATATCCGGATTTAGCTAAAGGCTTCACGAAGCGCGACATAGCAACAGTGAATGCCCTGTGGGAAGAACTGGCTGATTCACTGAATAGTGCCGAGCCACAACAATTTGACGTGAATGGGTGGAAAAAGGTAAACAAAATTTTTTCCACAGAACAAATTGTATAGTTATATGAAATGTCTATTTATTCGTACAGAAATGGACTGAGTGGAACAGCGAGGTAAAAAAAAAACTAGCTCAAAATAAGACAGAGTCTAGGGCAACTGGCGGGCGGTGGACCGTTTGCAAAGCATCACCTGACAACAACAGAAGAGGCCATAGTACGGCTATGTGGCATTTCGCAGTTGGTGGAAGGTGTTTGTGGCGTAGCAGTTGGTTTTAACGAAGATGTAGATGCTACATTTGAGAAAAAAGTGCCCTCTACATCTTCAAAACGGCCATTGCCTCCAATAACAATAATGCTACAACTGCTGATGTCATTTTATTTTATTTATAAGCACTTATCACCTTTTAATTATTTGATATCGTTTATTTTCACATAAAACACTTTTACTGATATTTTAATGAAAAAATATAATATTTTGTCAATTTTCTGCAAAAAAGTAAAATAAAAAATAATAAAAATGTAAACAACAGCTGTTTCGATATTGATTTTATTTACATTCGAACTTAACAAAACCAACATGGTTTCGTGACACCAAATGAAACCAATATTGGTTTTCAAAACCGACAATTAGCAAACCCAATATTGGATTCTATGCATAATTGTTGGAGCGTGGAGTTTTTTTAAAATTAGAAATCTTTTAATAAATAACATAAACTTTATTACAGCCAATGGCAGCTCTAATTTTAGAACATTGCTACAAAATAAACTGTAACTGTTTGGCTGAAAAACAAATAATAATTGAAATTTAAACAAAACATAAGCAAATAGACACAGTTTGTATTATACATATACTATGGTATTGTATCTATTATATATATACTCGTACTATAAACTATTTTGTTTTTTTAACAAAAAAGCAAACAATATTAAATATGTTTAGTTTAAAGTTTCAAAAAAATATAAACCATAAAGACGTGTATTTCTTTTACTTATACAGTTATTAGCTCGATCGTTTTTAACGTGTATTTCTTTTACTTATACAGTTATTAGCTCGATCGTTTTTAATAAAAAATTAAAAGTACACCATTTTATTTTAAATTTATAAATTCATAATTGATTTGAATTTTTTTATTTTGAATTCCTTAAAAAAATATAAATAAATAATTCAATACAGATTTTAGTCTTTATTGCAAAATTTGGCAGTAAGAAAAGAAAAGCAAGAATTTTTAAACAAAAAAAAAACATTAAACCAAACCAAACTGAATTAAGTACCAGTGAAAAGAAAACATATAATTTGGCATAACTTGAATAAAGTAATACCATATCGGGTAATAGCTTACAAACTTAAAACAAAACAAAACAAAAAAATACCAGTTTAAATACTCTCTCCTAAATATACAAGTACTTGCAGTACGAGTAAATAAATATTTCTTTGTTCACGTATTTTTATTATTTTTCTTGGTTGTTATAAATTGAGGAAGAATTTCAAAGTATTTTCATGACATGATAAATTTTTGAAAATTTTTGATATTTCTTTAGTTAGGCTTTGAGTTCAATATATTTAATTTTCATTAAATTATTTTTACTGAAGTTAGGAATTGTTTTACAACTTGAAAAATTTTATTTTTAATAATTTTTCTTGACTGGGATTCGAACCTGGGTTGTTGGTTGAATTTACATATGTTTCGAGAAACACCACTTTCTCTCATCAGAAATGAAAATTTTTTGAAAAGTATCTGTCTAAAATAAGATATTGTTGGAATGTTATTACAAGTTTGATTAAAAAAATTATGAAAAAAGAGTTGCTACAGTTTACCCTCAGAAACCCATCAAACTAATATTTTTTCATATAAAATCTGGCCTTAATTAAGAAGCTTATTTATATTTAATACATATACTTGGTGGCAAACACTTTAATTATTTTCCGAGATTTGTTTTTCCGTTAATCTCTCAAAAAATTTTAATTAGTCGGAGTGCTAAGCAATGGAATATCCAATTTTTGTGTTCTTTACAAAATTTTAGCCAAGCCAAATTTACCCAAAATTTCACATTCGCTTTAATATATTCTTGAATTTCAATTTATTTTCATTTTTGTTTTATTTATTTAACATTTTAAATAAAAAAAAAACATGAAAACACGTTAAATTTTCAAAATATATTATATACAGGGTGGCGCAAAGTAATCATCCTATCAGGAAAATGCTATAAATTTTGCGATTGGCCCCTAATGTCACTTCTGTCAGCAATATTCCGCGTTCTGGAGCAGTGTAGCGTAACATTGTTTATTAACGTGTATTTCGCATGTGTTTACTACACAAATGTCAAAACAGAACTGACATTAGGGACCTCGCAAAATTTATAGCATTTTCAGTTAGGAGGATTACTTTTGCGCCACCCTGTATTAAACTACTAGTTATTGAAGCATACTATGTACTTTTAGATAGTACCACTCATAATGATGGTCAACTCTAATTACCATTATTAACACACAAAAAAGTGTCAAAATTTACATTAATTTCAATGGTAATTTGTAAAAAAAGAGTGAAAATTAAATAAATTAACATGCACATTGAACATGAAAATTGCCTAACAAAAAAATATACATACACCAAAAATTGTCAAATGAAATGGCAAAACTTACGCCAACATAATCAAATGGATTATTACAATGTTTTTGTTTTAATTTTTTTATTTCTGAAAATCTTTTTTCATAAAAAAAAAACCAAAACAATTTACATATGTGTGTTTTTATACCCTACACCACCATAATGGGGAGGGTATATTGGATTTGTGCTGATGTTTGTAACACCCAGAAATATTGGTTAACGATGTCCGTCTAGCTGGCTGACCATGTAAAGCTTGCGCGCAGAGCGCAGGTGGCAATTTTGAAGTTATTTCGATAAAATTAGGTACGTGATATTTTTTCGGCCCAAGGCCCAAGGACGGATGGTATTGAAACTGGTGGAAATCGGTTATTATTTCACCTGGCCACCATACAAATGTCCTGCCGACCGATCATAAATGTTTGAATTATGCAAGTATCCAAACCAATTTCACCACAAATGAGTAATAAATGAAGCTAAATCACATCTACAAATTTTGTGAAGATCGGTCCATAATTAGTCGTAGCTTTCATAAAAGGCCCACTTCCGAAAATCACTTTAAAAAGCACAACTCTCTCAAAAATGTCGGTATTCAAATAATATTTAACGCAAATATATTTCATATGTATACTTTATTAGTCGTAGCTCTCATATAAGGTTCCGAAAATCACTTTAACGATGCTAAATTTCTTAAAAATGTTGGTAATCAAATAAAATTCGGCACAAATAAGTTTCTTATATATAGAAATAATGACACCTACTTTTATAATGGTCGGTCCATAATTAGTCGAAACTCCCTCTCCGTAATTCACTTTAACCTCCATAAATCTTTTAAAAGTATTTATATCGAGATAAAGTTTAACACATATAATATTTATATTCACTGAAATCATGACACTAAATTTTGGTCCAAAATATAACGGCCATTTCTGAAAAACTGTTTTATACATATATACTAGGTGTAGGGTAGTATATGGTCGGGCTTGACCGACTATACTTTCTTACTTGTTTTATTTTGTATCATTATCTATGAGTTGAAAAGCACATAAATGTGTAAAAGATATTTTATCATATTAAATTTAAGATCAACCACACTTTGCGAAATTATAAAGGAGGATTGTAAATTTTGTTGTGACTAAAGCTAGATTTACACGATTGAAGGTCTTTTGAAGTCTTATCAAAATTTTGAAAATTTATTTTGATGTTCTATTTACACGTTTCAAAAATTTGATCAAAATATTCTTTCAATATATTTCAAAATCTTTTGATAAAAATTTTATCAAAAATTTTTGAAGCTAATTTACACTATTGGTAAACTTTTTATATTGAAAATATTGACTATGATCAGCTGTTTTGCTTCTTTTGTGAAATAATTTATTATTATAAAAAAAAAAAACAATTAATAAGTATGAACGACGACACAATCATCATAGCATCAACATTTTTACTATTGGAGGAAGAAGTAGCTGATAATAATGCAAAAAAAAGAAGAAAACAAAAAGAACGACCTTTTCTTTTGGAAGGTATGTCTCTTTTAGGGAGCGATTGATAAGGAATGATCCTGACTTATACAAAAACTTTGTGCGAATGTCACCAGACGATTTTGATTATTTGCTTAATCTCGTCACCCCATGAATAGAAAAAGCTAATACTAATATGCGGGAATATTTATGCCCCGGAAAACGCCTGGCAATTACTTTGAAATTTTTAGCGACTGGGGGCAGTTACCCAAGTCTGATGTTCTTGTTTAAAAGATCAAGATCATCGATATGCAATATTGTGCCTGAAGTCTGCGCTGCATTATATAAAGTATTAAAAGATGAATTTGTAAAGGTAAAACCTAATTTATTAAATAAAAAAACATATCAAAAATAATATCTATTTGTACAGATGCCAGCAACAGAAAGTATAAATAAAAATAAAATGTGGAATTTTCCCAATTCAATCGGGGTATTAGATGGACAACAAATCAATATTATAGCACCAGCACATGTATATGTATTGATATGGTTTTGAATCAAAAGAATAAAAATGCTGTCAAACTATTTATTGTTATCAATTGTCAGATGCGATTTTGATGCTCATTTACACGGCATCAATAAAATCTTCAAAAGTTTTAGTTCAATAAATTTTGATCAATACATTTTGAAGAAATTTTGCTGTTTACACGAGTTTAAAGCATTTTGAAGAGAAATTTTGAAGAAAATTTCAATCGTGTAAATCTAGCTTAATTCTCACTCGAGTTGAACAAACATAGTTGGTAATTCGATTCGATTAAAAACATTTTCGAAATTCAAAAAATCATACAAATTTCGATTTGTATTAATAAATTAGATGAGAATCAGCTTAAAAATTTCATCATCGTATCAACTTTAGGAATTCACCCGGGAACATGAATTGCTAATCGAAAAACAGGTGGCGCGGCGCTGCACACATCAGATCAAAAATTTTCCAAGTGTACATAAAACATAATTTGTACACAAAATTGCAAATAAACAAACAAAATTAAGTCACAACAAATCCAATTTTTTTAGATTGTTTCTTTCGTCAACAATTCTAAATTGAAACTCGTCAACTCAAACGAAACATATCAAAATAGAAAAAAATCTCAAAATGTTAGAGAGCAAAACAACAACAATAACAAAAAACACAGGCACATATTTATATTCAACTTTTTGTTTTTGCCAAAACAACAAACAAAAACTAGTAAGAAAGTTAAAAACAATCAAGTACGATCAGAAAGTACCCTATGATAATAAAAGCTAAGTTTTTCTTTAATATATGAAAGATGTCATCGGGAAGGACCTACATACATTTAGTATGGAATTTCGTGTTTTTGATTTGAGGGATTGTTGCACAACACATCGCTATTACTTGCAGCTGATTTTTTCGCCACCAATCCATTTCAGATTTTATATAATGACTGAGAAGTTTGGATAGGGCTGTGGAGGGCATAGCTCTTAATGAGCCAAATTTTATTTTACACGCTTAAGCATTAAGTTCTCTTTCTGGATCATATACAAATTATATACAAATATATGGACTCTTTCGATAAAAAAAAAAACGTAAAAAACATGGACCTTTTTACATGTTTCAACTTTGGATGCTTGTAACTTTTTATAGGGAAGAAATAACTGCTTGCAAGTTTTCTTAATTTTATTAAAAATTTCATCCCAAATATAGCTGATATTTTTAAAAATATGGCCGCCATATTTAAAAAACCTAAAAAAGTTCAATATTAAAAAAAAATTAAATAATATTTAAATAAAATCTATATAACTCTTAAACTTAAAGAGTTCACATACACATCTAGCGTACTTTTGTAGATCTCTAGAAGGACAGTTTATATTTTAAATTTCAGTTCATTCGGATAATAAATAGATTTTTTTTTAAAATGTGAGACCCGAGGTGAATAACTTTGGCTCGAAAATACCTCAGCTTCAGTCATGTGAAATTTCGTTACGATATCTGTAATAGCTTCCGAGATAACGAATTATTTCGAAAATAAAACGTTTCTAAACCACTTTCCGTTGAAAACCCCGGTATATAAAACACAGAATAAAGACTAATCTGGCGTGTTGTGTGTATGCCCATCACTGCTCTATTAATGTAAATGTTGTGCAAACTTTGCCAAATCCAATTAAGTTGTAAAAGTACTATCACACTACAAATATTTGCCGAAAACGACGTAACTACTAAATAAAATATTTTTGAACTCGTTTATTTATTTAAAAAAAACTTCGTTTATTTAGGACAAGACACAACAAATATTTAGTCTTATTTTATTTGATGCTTTTATTCTTGATCTTAACAAACTAAAGGTACGATCACATTTGGCAAATATTTACTCAAAAAAGCATAACCACTTGTTTTAGTACAAATTTGTTTGACGTCGTTTACTCTTACAAGAGTTTTGCAAGATCAAACAGCATCAAATAAATAAAAACTAAATATTTGTTGTGCTTTGGCCTAAATAAGAAAATTATTTTGAAGTAATTAAACGAGTTTAAATATATGTTGTATAGTGGTTACCACTTTTTCGGCAAATATTTGCCAAATGTGACCGTACCGCAACAGTAAACACCGTCAAACGCCATGTGTGACCATATCTTAACTTACACTCTATTAAAATAGAAAGGTAAATCAAGGAATTTTAGTTTTAAAACACGGAAAAGTTAATAAAAACAATCACCCTTATCGTGAATAACAAATGAAATTTTTGATCTCATGAAATTTTTATTCCCCTATCTGTTTATAATAAAAAAAAATAAAGAAAACTATTAACGTACAGTGAATGTAAATAATAAAAAATAGTAAATAAATCGCGTAAAAATATGTTGAGAATTGGAGCATAATAATTTTATTACAGGAGCAATAAAATAGGCATCAACGAACTGTTCGCCGACATTGGCGCGATTCATTTGACCCCTTGGAGCTACCCAATGGCTTGTGACTAATTTAACAAATTATTTTAAATTAATATTTGCATTAGATTTATACAATATTGGAGGGTAAATAAAGCAGCGTTTTCATACAAATTGGATGTAAAGGCATTTTTCAAAATTTTAGTGTATGTAACTAATTAAAAAAAATAAATAAATACGAATATGATGAATTCAACTCCCCAGCAACAAAAAAGCGAACAAAATGAAGGGATTAAGAGAAATATTTTGAGGGAAACATTTTTTCGCGATAAGAAAAATTTTGTTTGAATGTGAAATTTTTCACCAACATCATTCCCCAGTGAAGTGTTAAAAAAAGGTCAAAACATTTCATGTAAAATATTATTCACAATTACAATTCGGGGAAAAGGGAAAACATTCCCGATAGAGGTGAATTATTTACTCTTTAATCAGAGAGTTTCCGGCAAATGGGTATAAACAATATCAAATAATGTTTTTTATGTTTTCTTTAAAATAACTTTACAGACGTCGTAAAAGTCATAATGTAGGGTGTAAAACTGAAACTAAGCTCCAAACTCTACTCAGCCAAAACTGAGATTGAATACACTGCTGCTGCCTGCTACTTACTGCTGTCACTGCTGAGTGGTGGTGAGTGGTGAGAAACTACTGTTTGACTGATGTTACTGTTGCTCATAACTAACAACATAAATAAATAAATAAGTAACTGCTCGTACATTAAATAAAACTAACTAAAGATTTATTACTGCTTGTTGTTATTGTATTATATTTTTGCGTTTTGTTGCTGTTGTTGTAGCTGTTGCTATTGATATGATATTTTTGCCAGTTTCATTTAGAGCTTAAAACTGATGGCGCATACCGTATAAAGATTTAGTCGTTAACGCACGGTCAATACGTGCATGACAAAGTGATAAATTTTTGCACAAAAATAGAAGCAATAAGAAATCAACGTTTGTTACCTTTTTGAAAGAAACAAAAAACCATAAATAATAGTGGTCTAAAAGAAAAACGTTTAAAAGTAAATTAAATATAAAATTGTAAAAAAGTATAAAAAAAATTTCTACAAATATTTTAGAAAAAGTGAAAAATTAAAACAAAATTTTGTGCTAAAAATCAAAATAAATAATAAACTTGTTAATGATAGTCATCATAAACGACATACGACATACAATCAAAAATTTTATTAAAGAAGAAGCCGAAGTGCTAATAGAAAAATTGCATAGAGATTGCAAATAATTTATAAAAAAAGTTGCAAGATTTTGATTTTGACATCAAATGTGGAAAAAAAGAAACTATTAATTTAATCTTAACAATTTAAAAGCAGCAAAACAAAGGCGACAGCAAAAACATAACAACGACAACAAAAACAACAAGAAAATAAAAAAAAAACGTTAAAGAAACATACAATTTTGGTTAAAACTGGCTTGATCTAGTCTTAACACAAAGTTACATTCAAAGACAACAAACAACAGTAACTAAACAAACTAACGACAACAAACTCAACTAGAAAATTGTAGGTAATTTGTTTCTGTTTAAATTATTTCTAATTATTAGTTTAAATATTTATTAACTATAAAATTCTTTAGTTAGTATTTTGCAAGCCAATGCAGAGTGTTATAATAAACAAAATTTAAATTCATCAAATTCAAATATCAACGGAAACGGAAGCATATATTAAAACAGATTTATACTGTTCGTTAGCTCAGCATCTTTTAAAAATATTTAATAAAATAAAATAATATTTTAGTGGCCACAAACTCTTGTTATTTAATTTATTTTATTAAGTTTGATGACACTTTCAGTTGTTTTTAGTTTTGTTTAGATTTGCTAATGTTTTAGAATTTTACAAGGGGGAACTAACAATTATTATTATTATAATATTTAAACAATATTTAAAGTTTTTAGTGTTTTTGTGCACTGTTACAGTTTTATTTATAGTTTTTATGACCACTTTCCAATATATGTATTTATATTTATCACAGTTCTAGACAGTTTGCGCTCGAAGGACTATTTTTCCATTGCTCAGAATTTTTACTGTAATCTCATAATTTGAATTTAGTTGGGAAAGAAATTTTGACTCAAGCAAAGAAGAAATATTAAATATAATTTTGAAATACGGCATCTTGTAATGTTGTTTGAAAATCTGTCTTTTAATTATTTTAAAATAATAACAAAAGAAGACTATCTTGAAAAATTATTTGTATTTTTTTATAATTTTCGTATTTGCATCTGAAGCAATTTATCGTTAACGTGGTTATTTTCAAAAGAAATAAATCTATTATTGGTACACAGCTGTTGAAAACTAATTGGAAATAGTCTTTTTATATTACTGCTTGATAAGATTTATAAAAAAAAAAACACTTGTATTATATTAAATACTCTCTTTATTAAAAAATTCAATGCATTTTATTCAATTTTCAATTAAGTTAAAATCAAAGTAAACGACACAAATAATTGGAAACGTGCGATTATTATTAAAAAAATTTTAAGTTAAGTGTTCTTTTGATAAAAATGTCGTTTTCAATTATATACTCGTATATAGGAAATTTAATATCATTATTTGTAACATTAATAATGGGAACAGGCAAAAGCTGTATTCCTGCCCAGCGTATCTCTATTTTTGAGCTCCATAAAGACGAGAAATCTTATAAAAAAAATAGGAAAACAGCTCAAGTGTTCCAAAAATGTGGTCTTAATGCTCTGCGTTCTTCGTCACAAAAAAGGACCAGAAAAACATCAGCCCACATCGACCGCATGATAAGACGAATCACTAAATCCGACTCTAAAAAATCATCGACTGACACTGAATAGCAATAAAATGTGACGTTATCTAAGCGCAAGAAGCCCCTTCTAACTAAAGTTTAAAGAAAACGTCGTGTAAAATTTGCCAGGTCCCATTGGAATTGGACGTCTAATCAGTAAAAGTATGTGCTTTGGAGCGACGAAAAAAATAAATTTCTTCTTGTCGGTTTTAAAACTAATTCTGACACCCCTGTATATTTTAATTCAACTTTTAAAACTAACGCCAAGAAAATTTAAATTTGACAAAGCAAGTGATAAAATATTAAGTGTTGCCTTTTACAAAGTACACAATTTCAAACAGTTGCATTAACAACAACGTAAGAATCAGCTGTTACAACGCAAACAATCACTTGCCTGAACGCCGTGATTTGCAAAATGTAATTTAACGCAACGCTTAGAAAATTATGGCGTTGCGTTTTACAAAATTAAGGCCTTAATATTACTCTAAGCGTTCATATCTGGACCCTTTTGAAAGTTCAGTGTTATAAATCCAACATTGCTTTAACTATTTTATAAACTATTCTAAAGCTAACTACTAAATGCTTATTTTGTTTCTTATCCGTATATAAAATGATTGATCATTATTATGGTATTTGTTGTTTAAATGATAAATATATATTGCCGCAGACGTTTTAAGTCTGTGGATTAAGTATTTGCATTTGTAAAAAAGTGATTTTGTTACCCTATACAGCAATTTTTATTGCAAATATATCTTTATTCAAATCAATACAAATAATCTGAATTGTTGTCTAGCGTTTTTTTTTTTTGTAAAACTCTTGTAAGAGTAAACAACGTCAAACGAATTTGTGCTAAAACTAGTACATAGTTACGTTTTTTTTTTTTTTTTTTTTTTGTTTTGAGTGAATATTTGCCATGTGTGCCCTACCTGAAATAACATTAATTATATACATTGCTATAAAAAAATTGGTTACACGAATTGATTTTGTGATGAGACTATTTTTTTTTTTTTGCTTCTATCATGTTACAATTTAATACTGGCGCAACTTAATAAATATATTTTTTTTAGATACAAGATAACTTTAATATAAATACCTATTGTTTAGTCATGCTATAAATAGTAAAGTAATGATCAATCATTTTACTAAATAATTCAAAACAACTCCAACTTATCCTGTGTTTAACATTCTATCTCTGAACCCTATGGCTCAGGCTTAACTTCACTTTCTATATATTTGAAGATTGAACAGGAGCCTAGAATATCCATATTTATTTTACAATCGGTCACACTATAAGTTGTAATGCTTATTTTTCGGTATATATCCATACAGATATCCGGCTAAACTACAAAAACCTGAATTTAATGATTTATTTTTAAAATATAGCTATTCTGCCAAAAACTTATAAATAGTATTATACTTTAAACTCAAATAAAATTTCGATGACACACACCGCAACAAAAATTATGTTGATGTAATTGTCAAACATGTTCTAAGCTGCAGTTCGTGGCATGAATAGTTCATTTACATACTCGTATATTAAAATTAATATTTTATAATTTGTGTACATTTGAAAAAATAAAGACTCATTATATTTTCTTTAAACTACTTGACGGTTTATTTAAAGGAAATAAACTACCGTTTTTAAAAGGTAAAAACGTAACAATACAATTAATTTCAAAAACTTTAATGCGTTTAACTACCTAATTTCTGTTATACCAGATAATTCCCCGCAAAGATTTTAAGACATAAATAAAATTTTTTAGTTATAAATTTATTGAGTTTATCTTAATTTTAATCAAATTATTTTTATGGCACTACACTATAATCTCAAGCATTGATGGCAGACTTTAGTTCAATTATGTTATCTTTAACATAATAATAATAAATGCATAAAACAGGTGGTAATAAAATATAATTAAACTTGTTATACATATTTTGCAGATATAAACATATTGTTAGGCATAAATAATTTACAGCTTGTGTTTTCAAAGTCATAAAAGTTTTGATATAAATTGAAAACATAAATCATGTATTAGTGTTGAATAGTTATAAATACATAAATATTAAATGTTGATAAAAAAAAATATCACACACTAACCGGTTTTGAAAACCAGTTGCTTTGAGGGAACACATGGTAATAACGACTATTGCAAGCCGAAGCCATTCTTAGGCTATCCAGACAGAAGCGAATGATCTATTGGTTTCTAAATTCTAGAGGCAGCCAAAGTATTGTTCACTTAAAATCTGGTACACTACAGAAGCTTTCTTTGCTATGAAATATGCACTCATTCTTCCACAAAGTTTTAACAAAATTCAACAACTTTCTTATTATGAATAATAAAATATACTGATGTAAAAATTAACCTTAAACTATGACGTCGGATATTTATAAAATATAATGCCTGCAAAAACATTTGCTGCCTCAGATTTGACGCTCTTACTCTCCAATAAAGTGTTTGCCCATTATTATTGACATTATGAAAACGCAACAATGGATTGGTATCTAAAAAATGAGATCATAATATAATAACAAAATATATGAATTCCGAATTGTTCCAATATTAAGCTAATTACAAAGGAAAGTTAAAGGTGGAGTGGAAGTCATCAAAATGTAGCCCTATATATAGGGGGTATTTATACTAAAGGTACGGGCACACTTGGCAAATATCTGCCGAAAGAAACGTAACGACTAAATAAAACATATTTGAACTCGTTTATTTATAAAAACAACTTCACAACAAATACTTAGTTTTATTGTATTTTATGCTGTTTGATCTTGCAAAACTCTTGTAAGAGTAAACAACGTCAAACAAACTTGTGCTAAAACAAGTGGTTAAGCTTTTTTGAGTAAATATTTGCCATGTGTGACCATACCTTAAGAAAGCACCTGGCATTGACAAATCAGTAACAAGATGCTTATGGAGCTACCCGGATAACAATAAAACTAATACTCCTTATTGTTAACGCTTAATAACGCCTTGAATATTATTTTCCAGAATGAAAGATTTCACTGGTCACCACGATACCGAAACGTGGAAATGGGTTCTGGTTCAATAATGTGTTTCCGGAAATCTATATTACGTATAAATTGGACAAGCATTGGTTGGATACGGATAATGAGATTTCAAGAATTAGTAATTTAAATTATTTAATTGGAACAAATTTTATGATATTGCTCAAGCAAGATTGGCTAGTGAGTCGTAATTCCAGAGTGTTATTTCTTTGTATTCAAAATACAATGTACAAAGCAAATTCAAACGATTTTCTTTTCAAAACGAGTTACAAAATAAAGCCAGAGAATACTCAAATACGTGATTGAGAAAGAGTCCGGCTTGATACATCTAGACAAGAGTTCTAGATTGTATGAATTGCAAGACATTAGTAAATATTTTTCAACCTCCAAATATTGCTTCAGTTAAGCTATAATTATTTTAACGACTGTATACTTATAATAATAGTAACATGACAAGTATGCAAAACAAAAGACTATTTAGGCCCATTATTACAACTTGGCAATAGTTAAAGGTATGATGTTATCGGACAGATAAGAAGTATTTGGTTATTATAAGTTTACTTTAATCTAAACCGACCGATAAGCTAAAGGGAAGATCATCTTGCCTTTAAATGTTATAGTGAGGTATGTATTTGAAGTTGCCATATGTTCTGGAAAAAATGTCAACTTCATGAAAAATAAATTAATTTTAATTTTGTTTTGCAAATAAATAATTTGATAAACAAAAATGGAAAGCAGACGTTTGATTTATATTTTTTTCACAAACAAATGTTTTCACAAACACAAACAATTTACTGTTTCTTGTCAGTAATTTGTCAAAAGTAATCGGTTTTTCACTGGCATTGCCATATTTTAGAAAAAAAATTATTTTATTTTACAAGGAAGTTGTAATAATGAAAAATTTTAAAGGTCACTTTATTCCTCACTTTAATTAAAGTTACCTTTTACTATTAACAACATTAGAGGCAAGTTGTAATAATGGCCATTAGGCAAATAGTACCTTGACATAATAAATCATATTTTTGTTTCGACTTAATTTTTTCTTTTAGACAAAAAAAAATGAAATCAAAAAATATTTATTATAAACTTTGTCTAATTAAAAAATTTTAAGCACGTGAATAAATAACCAAATAATGCAGCACGAGTTTAAATTAATTGACAACACTTTATAAATATTATTTAATCATGCAAAAAATAGTCGCACGGCTCACACAAGATTCTTCTATAAATAATATTAAAGATCAATGTTCTTGTTCAATGACCTTGTTTGTGTTAATTCACGCTAGTAAATAAATCATTTGATATCCAAAACTCTTTAACTTTTATAATTCAATTTCAATGTGCCTCAAAGTGTATTAATGTGTTTTTAGTGTGTAGGTTAGTGGTTTGAAATAGTTTGGTGTGTCTATGTGGTTTTCCTTGAATTCTATATTTAAAAATTAAAAAATATATCATTTTATTAATATTAAAAAGTAGTCAAAATAGAATTGCTACTATAAAATTTGGCTAAGAATTAATTACGTTATAGATTTAATAACAAATCAATGGTGTGTTAAAGCTTAATGCTGCAAAAAAGTGAGCGCGAAATAAATAGCGTAAATAATTTTGTAAAAAACTTTTTAAAAGACACAAATCTTTATCAACAAAGCTCAATCAATATGATTAAATTGTTTACCAAAAAATATTTTTTCATAAAAAAAAATTAAAAGTTTATTCTTTTATTTTATTTACTGCCTTTAATTCATTTCCAAGAAAAAATGAATTAAAATGATTTCTGTCAATGTTGGATAATGATTACCGCTAAGCTACAATGTCAAGCCATTGTTTTGTGCGCAAAAGAACAAACCCTCGGCAGAACTACGGACACAATTTTCATCACGTTGTTTCCGTTTGCGGAAAATGTGTCGATGTTCAGAATTTTCTTTGGTATGCTTTAAAATTGCTGTCTTTTTGTCTGAAAATTACATTTTAAGGCAGCTATTTTATTTTTTGACAATGTTGGAACAAATATATTACATCGACAAGAGTTGTCCACACGAGAAATATTCATGTGCGATCAACGAATTGTTAGCTGAGTGAGAAAATCTATTGCATGTCTAGATCGGGTCAAATACCGTTTTTAAATACACAGAACATAGAAAATACGCCGGGTGCAAAAGTAGTTCATAAATTAGTCCCAATTAGGACATCCTGGTGAGGGGAAGATAAGACGATTACACACTTGATTGTACTAGCAATTCGTGTTACTCTCTTTACGTATTACATACATATGTATGTATGTATATGCAAATGCGTGTATGTTCTCGAATAAAAATACGAGTGATGTGAGCAATAACAATTGTACTGTGTAAACACCGAATAAATATAAAGGAAAAAATTGTATCAATATTTTTAATAAAAATTGCTTCGTGTAAATTGGGACTTAGTGATATATACTTCTACTTTAATAATTTCAAGTACTTGAATTCTTAAAGAATCTACCGCTTGACTTTGTGATACAAATCTTGTTTATTGAACTTGAAAATTTTCATTATCATTAACAGAAAAATAGTTTTTAAATGTCATAAACTTCACAACAAAAACTATTTACCGTCCTCCATTCACACAGTGGGTGGTATTCAAAAAATTTCCGTAAAAATTAAAAAAAAAACAATTTGTAAAAACAAACAAAACTTGTGACAATTTTAATGTGTACGACTATTCGTGTTTAAATATGAATTCATCTGTTGCAGGTTCTAAACATTCTATCACGTTTTACAACAAAACAAAAAATACCTTACAATAATGTAAAATGTTTTCGTTTGGTTATTATTATTGTTTGTGTTTGCCAAAGATAAATAAATCATAATTTAAAGAAGAAAAATTAAGAAAAAAAACTATTTAAAATTGTTGAATTTTAGTGTTGGCGTTAAATAAAATGATTACTAAACACAAATGATCAGCAACAGCAAACATGGCTTTGCTGATCAAGTAGAAAAAATGTAATTTATTTAAAATATCAAATAATTAAACCTAATGATGACAATGATAATTTACAATTTTGCATAAAATTATTTTATTTATATCATAAATTTATTAGTTTACAATACAAATTATCAAACCCCTACCAAACAGACAAATATGTAATAAAATTCTTTTTTGTTGATCTACCAGACACGTAAGTAATAGTTTTAGTTTAATTTTTTTTATAAATAAAAGTCAAATACTTTGTTAACCCTCTTTTGAAAAAGCAACACAAACCTCAACAAAATGGGTGGGTGTGAAAGAATTGAAATTGAACTTGACATTGACTCGCTTGAGCGATCACATTGATATTTTACACAAATCTATTTAATCTAATACAAAAAAAAAACACATTTTCGTCAAACAAAAAATTTTTAAAAGTTACATACCCATTGTCTATACGTACTGTGTTTAATAGTTTGTTTCCTGCATACTAAAATCTATTAATGCTGACTAAATACGAATAAAGTTAGATAAAAACAAAAGAAACACTTGTACAAACGGGATCATAATAAGTTGTACACTGCGGGCAATTAATATAAGGTTGATTGTTGAAATAAGTGTATAAACAAAATGTTTTTCAATCAGCCGCCGCTAATTTTAGTGACCATAGCCTTACGAATCGACTGCATCAGATAAAACTTCTTACGTGCCATTAGACAAACATCAAGATGGACCTCTTTTTTAACTTTTTTATTATTTATTTATTGAATCTGCCTAAATCTTTATACCTAAACCTTAAAAACTGTTTGGGCAAATGGACCCTAAATTAGTAGGTTGGTAGATCAGCTCTACGAAGCCTTGTTTCTGTTTGAGTTCTAGTAAGCAGTCTCGCAAGCGGGTTCGGATAGTTTTGCAACTTCAAGATATATCTCTATCGAGCCTTTTTTAATTCATCTTTAACCAATGGTACTTCTAAATCTCTATGGATGTTTTCATTCCTTATGTACCATGGTGCTCCCGTCATGGTTCTAAGAGTTACTTGCAGTTCCATATTTCCAAATTGGTTTTCAAACAGTCTTTTACAGGATGACTTTACAAGCAAGGCTTAATTTAGATTGGCCGTTAATTAGCCAGTGCAGATTAGAAGATTTCAGTCTCATATGGATCCTCTTGGCTTCTATGTGGCGACGCCAGGTAATGCGTCTATCCAGATTTATGCCAAGGTATGTGACATGATCAGACTGTGGGATATTCACATTGTTTATTGTAACAGGTGGACAATCTCCTCTCCTAAGCGTAAACGTAACATGTCTACTTTTGGATTCGTTTACACGTATTCTTCAGTTTTTTAACCACGTCTCCACACCTCTTTTCATAAGTGTAAAATGTGGTCGAAAAGATATGCTCTATTTTCCTGTTGCAATCACAATAGCTGATCTGATGTGAATTGTGATTGTTTTTATTGTATAATAATTTTTATGAACTTTGTTGAAATTTGTTTTATTTCTAGGCAAATAAACAGATCATGTGCAAGCCCTGGTGGCTATCAGAGCCGATCGCTGATTTAGATAGATGATTAATTTATATCTAAGATGAAATGATACAACTATTTTACTTTTCTTAATGACTCACATCTTACAAGCCCAGGTTGTTCAAAATTATGCAATGACATGCAATATTATACTCGTACTATGAAGAGTATTAATTTACTCTTACATTTAAATAAAAATGCACTTACACATTTCAAAGTAAATTCAAAATCGTGTGTTTGCATTAAGTTCTCGTTTAAAATGTTTTTCTAAATGGCTTATTAGTCATTTCTTAATTAATCTGCAACCTTAAAATAGTTACTTTCGTTAGTTTTCATTAAACACTATTTATATAATGCAGAGTGTTGCCGAACAATGGAAGAATGAAACAAATGAAATGAAACACAATTGCTTTGTGCCAGCAATTAAGTAATACTCAAAATAAAACATTTTGCTTTTGAGATTCATTCGTGGATAATGTAATAAATCATTGTCTTATGAATGAAATACATAAAATTTGCGGACTATGGATTATGACAGTGATTCTAAACATTAAAGGGAAAGGGTTGTGCAGAAAACTTTTCGGAATATTATTAATAACTTATTACTAGATTTAGTTTAGCTGTTAGTTACTGTCTATAACTAGAACCATTAAAGTTAAGGATATTATTATGAATTTTTAATCTAATATACTAGAATATTACTGCCAATTAAAAAAAAAATAGTTTGATACCACAATCTGGACAACTAAATTGCGCAATAAGCTAAACTCTACACGATCGTGATCTTGGAGAATACTGCATACTTCACTTTAAAGAGATGTGCGAGCATAGCTGCCAGATTTGACGATTTATCGTAATGTTAACGATTTTTTGTTTTAAAAATGAAAAGAAAATAAAAATTGTTTCGTGTAAATTGTCATAAATACAAGTTAAGGTGCTATTAGACGGAATGTATTTTACATATGTACTGTCACTTTTCTTACCCATATGTAATTCCGTATGTATGTCAAAATTTCCATTTAACATACGATTCATAATTTTTGGTATCACACCTGCTTATGTTTTTGCGTATGACATAACCTATAAATGTAAACAAACGCTGCCTTTTTAACGTTTATAAATTTCAAAAATTGCTTCTTTTGGCCAATCTAACAGCAATAAATATAATAAATATAATTTAATTTATTAAAAATCGAAAAATACTTGCTTTTCCATGTTCATTATCCATTTTCTTTAATTTTTCTTTACAATATATTTTTTCAAACAATTTTTTTTCAAAACAAACCAGCTGTTTTGTTTATGTTTGTCACATGAAAATAGAGCGTGTTCTAATCGAAAAAATTACATATGTATTTCCACATGTATTTTACACATGCAAAGTTTCATATGTATCACACGATGCGTACAACTTTTACAGGTGGAAAATTTGACAGTACATATGTAAAATACATCCCGTGTGATAGCACCTTTACACAAGTTGTGTTTAGCTTTATATTCTTTGTGATTTTTATTTATAAAATCTAATTTTATGTATTTTTATATACATATGTATAGTAGAAGAGACTATATGACCTAGAATTTTTGAATATTGAAAACTAATATGTATTAAAAATATTGTTTTTTTAATTTTCCGATTTTTAAAATTCGAAATGGATTTTTTTCTTTTTTATCGGGATTTTAACGATTTTTCCGAAATTCATCTGGCAGCCCTGTGTGCGAGTCCAAAAATTAGTTTATAAACCATTAAATTTCCTCGATCCCAATCTGCATAATTATTGCACTTAACTTTTTCATTTAATTTGTATTAAATGGAGTATTCCTTAAAGGTACCAAGTGCTGTTTCCTCCATCTTTTTCAAAAGTTATAATTTAAGGTAATCTTTAATGTTACATCTAAGACCGTTTTACAAAACACAATCCTCTTCTCTTATATAACTGCAATATATTATTTATTTTGTAACTCACATAAGGGGAATTAATCAATTCCTATGCATTTTTTCAAAATAACCTACATAAGCAATTTTGCAAAGTTAAGGGTGACATCTCTTCAATTTAAGTCTGATTTTGATCATCGGTTTTTGGTTCAATCTTAATATTGGTAGTAGTTTTGGGCAGTTTGTTCATCAGCATTTTTACTTAAGTAGTCCGATTTCAAATTTGGGAAAGAAATAGAAGCAATTGCTTTGCGTTTAAAATAGCAAATATAAGATAATTAAGAAATATCCTAGGAAAAACGTTTTACAATATTAAAATAAATGAATAATATTGTTTTTAAAACTTATTTAAGTCTGTATTTATAAGCGACATTTTAATAATTTATTAACTCCCTATTTGTAAGCGTTTGTGATAAGTACTTAGTACCAATGATATCATGATATCAACGTATTAAAATGCCAATGTACAAATAATGAAGACTCATTACTCGAATATAATGGAAGTTTTTACTGCGATGTTTAGTGTTTTTACCCTACACCATCATAGTGGGGAGGGTATATTGGATTTGTGCTGATGTTTGTAACGCCCAGAAATATTGGTGCAACACCCACCTTAAAGTATACCGATCGACTTAGAATCACTTTCTGAGTCGATTTAACGATGTCCGTCCGTCTGGCTGGCTGGCTGTTCATGTAAAGTTTGTGCGCAGAGTACAGATCGCAATTTTGAAGGTATTTCGATAAAATTTGGTACGTGATACTATTTCGGCACAAGGATGGATGGGATTGAAACTGGTGAAAATCGGCCAATTATTTTACCTGGCCCCCATACAAATGTTCTCCCGAAATTGGGGTTTACCGATCATAAATGTTTGAATTATGCAAGTATCCAAACAAATTTCATCACAAATGAGTGGTAAATGAAGCCAAATCACATCTAGAAATTTTGTGCAGATCGGTCCATAATTACTCGTAGCTCCCATATAAGCCCCACTTCCGAAAATCACTTTAAAGAGCATAACTCTCTCAAAAATGTTGGTATGCAAATAATATTTAACGCAAATATATTTCATATGTATGCAAATAATACGGTACAATTTTATTATGATCGGTCCATAATTAGTCGTAGCTTCCATATAAGGCCCACTTTCGAAATTCACTTTAATGATCATAAATTTCTTAAAAATGTTGGTATTCAAATAAAATTTGACACAAATAAGTTTCTTATATACAGAAATAATGACACCTAATTTTATAATGGTCGGTCCATAATTAGTTGAAACTCCTATATAAGACCCTCTCCGTAATTCAATTTAAGCTCCATAAATCTTTTAAAATTATTTATATCGAGGTAAAGTTTAACATACATACTATTTATATTCATAGATATCATGACACTAAATTTTTGGATCATCGGTCCACATCTGTCTCCCATATAACGCCCATTTCTAAAAAACTGTTTTATACATATACTGGGTGTAGGGTATTATATGGTCGGGCTTGACCGACTATACTTTCTTACTTGTTTTTTATTGTGTTTTTATAGTATTCTGTACTATCCACTACATAAAACTTCCGTTCAGGACCTGAGCAAAGACTATAATGCCTCGTTCAAAAAATTTTACTTTTAAATGCTTTAAGCTTTCCGACAAGATAAGTTTGTTGGAATCTTCACAAACTTCTTATTCTTTTCCTTTGAGTTCTTGGCCTAACCTTTCCTTTTATTCTTTAAAGAGTTCACCACAGTCATTGATTATTGGACAATTTGGCCTTTATCTTATATAAATATAATACAGATGCTTTGATTCAGAATATTTTAAAATTTATTTTAACGCTTGCATTTTCTCTTCCGAAATCAGGAGTTTAAATATATTTTAACAATCGTCCTCATTAGCGAATTTTTCAGTTGTGGCTGCAATATTTTCGATAGGGTGGCAAATATATGGTTGTTTTATTTGTAATTCATCTTTACGATTGGCTTCTTTTTGCAAAACAAATCAAGTCTGCGTATAAAAACGAATCAATTGATAAAAAAAAAATACTTAAATACGATTGACAGGACGACTCTTTTTGCTGGTTTATAAACAATATGACTATTTAGATCTCGCATGTTGAAGGAGTTTGTGTTACAAAAACTGAAGTAGATTTATAAAAAATATTAAGCATAAGAATGCATAACTAATTTCAGGAGTACATGCAAGTGTGTTTGGCCTAAAAAGTAAAAAACAACAAAATGACTTGCAACGTGTGAACACATACTTAGCTTTTTTCAGACGACATACATTAATATGTAAATTTTCTTGGTATTGTTAGTATAACACAATCAAGAATTTAATAAACAATATATTCTTTAAAGAACTGTTTATCTAAAGAATTAATTGCAGAATTAATTTGTTACAAGTTTTTTAATTACAGGATATTTAGGAACTCTTCCATAGTTGATTGACATTCCTGTCTTTTATTAAGTTTATTTTTTTATTTCATTACACTGTTTGCAATTATGAACCAAAAATTGCGATTTCTAGATTTTAATCACAGCTACAGGATTTTAAATAAGATCTTTAGTAAAATAGTGCGTTACTTTTTAAGCCGCTTTGGTTATGCTCATGTTATTTATTTCTATCTAGTTCACAAGACTTAAAACAATATAATTATAGGCAAGTAAACTATATCATAATCCAATAAGAATTGTGCTAGTTTCAGCATTAAATTTAGAGAAAATATTCGGGTCTATTCCGATGAAGAACAGTTTTAAGAATATTTAAAACACTTGTTAATATCACTACCATGACCAATGTTTCTGCTTAAGTAAATTACATATAACTAAACATCATAAGCATTTTAGGAAACACTGCACCTATATAAAGGGTGTCCCAACTAGAACGAAATTTTTAAATTTTAAATAAAACACAGATATTTAAAAACAAAATCGTGAAACTTTATTATATCGTAAAATAGACAGAATGAGGTTATGTATGGAATAAGATATCGTGCAGATTGCCGCCGCGGCTTTACTGGCACACACGCGATTTTTTAATGAAATTTGCAATGACCTTTTGCATAAATACTGCGGTATTTCATTAATGCAGCGTCCGATTTCCTCTTTTAAGGCTTGAGTCGTCGTCGGCTTATTCGCGTAAACCATCGACTTCAAAAAACCCCAAAGAAAAAAATTTAAAGGAGTTAAATCGTACGATCTAGACGGCCAATTCTGGTCTCCAAAACGCGAAATAACACGACCGGGAAATGACTGATGCAGCAATTGAAACCACATGCCCTCCACAATCATTTCTTCAATTCTATGCAAGAAAAAACTGGTTATCATTTCACGATACCGAACACCATTGACACCATTGCGTTCTAGTTGGGACACCCTTTATATTAAACACGTGCCAAACTACAGCATTGGCACTGTCTTAATTGTCTCGTCTAATACGAGTAGACAGAAAAAAGAAATGAAAAGAAAATTTCGTAAAGTAAAAATGATTTTTAGGCTAACAGGGTACTGGGTAAATTTTCACTTGCCAACGCAACAGTAGAGATCGTTGGCCACCAACCACATTGATATTGACACTGTAAAATTGCGACATTAAACAAGAAGTGCATTTGAATGCACTAGTCAGACAAAATGACAGGCGGAAAGAAGGACGGACAGTGGAACGAGCAGGCGGGTGCACTGTTAGCTGGTTGGTGTTTTTTTTTAATTTTTATGCTAAATACAATCATGCAATAAATATTAGAGAAGACATTTAGTTTGTATAGCGATTCACAATTTATTTTCGTATTTTTTGATTTTGAAAATGCAAAACGTCAACGTATGTAAGTTTTTTTTCTTGAATTTACATTTTTTCTGTTCTTAAAACGCTTGATATACTAAATAGAGACTGTAATGTATTCTAAATGAATGATGTGATGCGGTAGTTTAGACAATAATCTAAAGTTTTTATTTATAATTTAATTGTACATAAATAAATGCAAAAAAAAAAACAAAAAAAACAACACTCACTAAAAATATTTTAATTATTTAATGTTTTATATTTTAAATACAATATTTTTGTTTTGGTACGCGATTGCAATTGCATTTTATTTATGTACTCTTCTTTCTCTTTTCTGTTGTCATCTCTGCAGGTGAATGTGCTTGAGGTGAATATTTGAAAAAGTTAAATCAAAGAGTGTTGACGTGTTTTGTTGAAGGACTCTGTTCTAGCAATACCAGAAACGATAATGAGTAAAAATTACCATAGTAATCCGGCATATGTCAACGATGTATCGGATAAAACTCCCCAAAAATATTCATTGGAACTGACAGAGAAGGGAGACAAATATGTGGTAGCCCATGCAGATGATTACAATCCATATGAACATCGAGAAGTAGAACATCCCACCACGTAAGTGCAATTTTATTTATTTCATTTTAATTTTATACTTGTTATAAAAAAGGTGTTTTTGTTTTTCAAATAATTTTAGCAACTCTGAGACTCTATTTCATTTGCTTAAGGGTTCTTTGGGTACGGGCATTTTGGCTATGCCAAATGCCTTTAAAAATTCCGGTTATCTCACGGGCACCATAGGCACCATAATTATTGGCTTCATTTGCACCTATTGTATACATCAGCTGATCAAAGCAGAATATGAATTATGTCGCCGAAAAAGGGTGCGTAAAAATCTCTAACTGTTGATCAGTTATTTTCATAAATTAATTTCATTTACTAGATACCCAGCATGAATTATCCCAAGGTAGCTGAAGAAGCATTGGGTGAAGGTCCCACGATATTTAGGAAATGTGCTCCTTATATCGGTCATGTGGTCAATACGTTCTTGTTGATTTATCAATTGGGTACCTGTTGTGTTTATGTGGTATTTGTCTCTTCGAATATCAAATCTGTGGCGGATTATTATCTTGAAACACCCGTGGATGTACGTTTGTGTATGGTCATTATTTTGTTACCATTAATTCTAATTAATTGGATTAGAAATCTTAAATATTTGGCACCTTTCTCTACGCTGGCTAACGCCATTACCATGGTCTCGTTTGCTATTATTTGCTATTATATTTTCCGTGAACCCGTTTCAACTGAGAGTAAAGAGGCTTTTGCTCCAGCAAGTGGTTTCCCATTGTTCTTTGGAACTGTGCTGTTTGCTTTAGAGGGTAAGTATTTTTTTTTTCTTTGAGAAAGGAATGTGACAGAAAGTTTTGAAACATTTTAAATTTTATTTTTAAATTTAAGAGAAAAATAAAAATGAAAAAAAGTTAACTATAAAGAGTAATTGAACCTGTAACCACCAGTTTAGACTTAAAAATCCTTTATAGATTAAAAAAAACAATGGAAATAAAATAAACTGCCTAAGAATTAAAAATTTATTAAAGGTTTTGAACAAAATTATGATTTTACATAGTGAGAAAGAAGTATGAAGATGGGTTTTTAAAACCTTAAAATTACGGCCCGGTTATCGTTCACAACACTAAAATGTTTACAACATGCAACATCAAAATACTTAGGCCCGTTTTCTCAATGTGTCGACAAACTGCCTGTTACTAAATGTCGACAAAAATTTATTAGACTGATAATATGTCACTTAACAATTTTGGTTTTCCCAATATGCCGACAGAAACATTATTTTCATTTGGCAATACCTCTCAAAATTTACGTGAAAATTGGGAACTCTGTCTTCAACTGACAAGTTGTTGGCATAAATCTGCTGTTTTCCAAATGTGAAAAAATAACAAAAAATAAAATCAAAAAAACAATATTTTAAAAAATAAATAATATCCATTTCTGCCAGGTAGTAAGGTCTGGCATGATAAACTATTTCAGCATTCACTTGGAATTCATGTTCGTCGCGTGCATCCTCCATCAAATTAATGTTTATTCCTCTATTAAACATTTTTTCTAAAATCTATTTAATTTTTTAACAAAAACTCAAGGTATTGCCACATAAAAAATATGAACAGCAGTCAGCTGATGGAATTTATCTGTACAACAAATAAATAATCGGCAGATGAGGGCTGGTTAGGTTTGCGACAGAATAGAAGCAAATGAAACATTGAGAAAACCAAATTTCTTTAATCGGCAGTTTTTCGTTGGGAAAAAAGATAATCGCCTAATGAGAAAACAGCCCTTAGTGTTGTGAACAGCAATCGACCTTAGTCAATATAGTTTAATAACAAATGTTGTTAATATTAAGAATCAATAAATAATAAATAAAACTTAACTTTCAAAAATAATGTCAAAGCGAGCTACAGTTGAATTGCATATCTTTGATTTCAATGATACTGCATGATATTGCAACTACCAAGCATTTCACTCATGATTCAGTGAAAAAATATGTATAATAAAAAAAGCCAAAAATTAAAACAAAATGTATGTACGAGTACATTAATACCTATATCTTTGAAACTATACACTAAGATATTGCCGTTAATATGGTAAGAAGATAAGCTTAAAATTCTAAAAAATATTTAAAGAAAATCCTTCCGTTCGGAAGTGAAATTAATTCCGTATTTTGCTTCTATAGAAAAAATAAAAAATGTTTATCCTTAAATTTTTTTTTTTTGCACTATTTCATTTGATTTTGAACTATTTTTGGCTTGAGTCAGTGTGTGTTATTTTTGGTTCAGCCGGTGGCAACGCTGATATAAACAAATATTTTGTTTAGAACGAATGGGTGAATCTACCTTTACAAACGTTTGTCTATTTACTGAATATGCAAAATTTGGCCTAATGCATGCATTATGTAGATAATTCCTTCAACTGATTTTCGAAAGGAATTGATTAAAATTTAAAATCCGTAATGTGAATAACGAAATAAACCCGCCAAAATATAATTGCAAGTTGTGATAAAACAATCAGTTTCGTACTTTTTGATTTATCAGTTTTAGAAGCTTTGACAATTGTTACAATTAATTCAATTTCGCTCGAAAATCCACTATGAAAATGACGGATCTGTAAAAGTTATATTTCGTAAAATTTGTAATATTTTCGGTCAATATTATCTTCCTTCTGAGAATGCTAATTAAAATTTGGTCGATCAAATTGTGGTATTTAGAATTATTTATTATTATTTTAGGATTATTTCTTGATGGGATATGTTAAAGACAAAGTCTATATAGAGTTAATCGAAAACATTACAGCTTTTAAAATCAAAATTCATGACATAGTTAACAAAATAAACCCGTTTAGTTAACAAAATAATTTTACCATAGTGTGATTGAAAATTTTGATAAAAGCATTGACACATGTTTGGTCGTGGCGGAAAATTGACCGGTAATATAATTGCCAATCCTTACACTTTTCAATACAATAAAAATATAAATGATTAGTTTGAACACGAAGTTTTAAACACGAAGAAATATTAAGTCTGTCTTATTACTCAAAAATTATGTTACATATTACTAAATAAATTATTAAGATAAAATTATTACTACATTTTTTAAAGACCCACTCCTATATACCAGTATATTATTAACTTAATTTTAAAATTTATGCCTTACAGCTATTGGTGTGATTTTACCCCTGGAAAATGAAATGAAAACACCTAAGAAATTTGGTGGATCCTGTGGTGTCCTAAATGTGTCCATGATATTAATTGTCTTCCTTTATGTGGGCATGGGCTTGTTTGGTTATCTTAAATATGGTGATGAAATTGAAGGTTCAATAACATTAAATTTACCCTCCAAAGATATGTAAGTACTGAAAAAGCTAATTTAAAGTTTGTTAATCAAACCCAACATTTTATTTATGTTTGCAGTTTGGCTCAATGTGTTAAGGGCATGTTGGCATTTGCTATATTCATTACACATGGTTTAGCTTGCTATGTTGCCATTGATATCACATGGAACGATTATGTGGCACAAAAATTGGGACCACAGCGTAGAAAAATCTTCTGGGAATATACAGTGCGCACAGGGCTAGTGTTGGTGACATGTAAGTCTTGAAGGAATATTGAAATTAAATTTTTAACTCTCTATTTTTTTCTCATTTTAATCTTTGTATAGTTTTATTAGCGGTGGCCATACCAAATTTAGAATTATTTATTTCGTTATTTGGTGCTCTTTGTCTATCAGCATTGGGATTAGCATTTCCTGCACTCATACAAATTTGTACACATTGGTATACTACCCATGGAGTGGCCAAAGTGTGGCTGTTGTTTAGTAAGTATTTGAGCAGAGGTAAATTGTTTATGTTTGCTTTCAATAAAGAGAAACGTAATTTCTATATTATGATTAATAAGTTTACATTTTGCAAACTAAGCTAAGTTATTATGTAAACAAATTCATTTCTGATCATACCCAATACTAATAACTAAACAACATATTATTAACTAATTTTTCTTTAATCTGTTTTACAACTTTTCTAGGTAACTTCTTTTTAATCATTGTTGGCGTACTGGGATTAGTTATTGGTACATATACATCATTAGCTGAAATTGTGGCTACATTTGTACATTAAAATCATTTTGCAACACAATAAACCAACAAACTCTATTTAATTTACATTATAATTTATTATTTAGTTTTGCACGTATAAAAAAATTTGATCATAATGTTATATTTAACATTCCACTATCAGCAACAAATTAGGGGCACTCACAGTAAACTATTTAAATACGTATTTAGGATTACTGTTTACTGTGAGACTCCTATTTAAAAGTTAGAATTCATATTTTCATTAAGTATTACAAATAAAAATCGAAAATTATTCAATTATAGACGGGATCAAAAACAAAAAATAACAATGAATTCAAGTCATTAAATAAATGTTAATTTTCTTGCATTATCAATAATTATTAATTTACGTATTGTCTTGTATGTTATAAAAATACTACACTTTTTTGTTTAAAGAAGTTTGTGATATATATTTTGAATTGTGATAAAATTGATTTTATTGCAAATAAACTAAAATACTAAAAACAAATACATATATACATATATAAAATAGTAGGACAAAATATTTAAATCACACATTCTTTAAGGGTCCCCTTGTGTAACGAAACTATATACAATACATTTTTTAAGTTCATCCTAGTTTTAAAATGTTTTAATTATTTTATTTATATACAGTATAAGGCTTTTTGAATTTTATTAAAATTCTCAACATATTGCCATGTTATGATTTATTAATACTTATATGTATATAAAATATTTTTATGCATTAAAGTATATTATAAACAAAATCTAAAATTAAAAACTAAAAAAAAACACAAAAGAAATTTGTTTAAAATAAAAACAATTTATACACCATCATTCGTCTTACTTTAGAAATATGGGTGGAACTAAAGAGTAAAGATTGTTCACATAAATTAGTCCAAACTACGATAGCTTTTTTTGAAACCTGGTGGCAAAAACTTTCGTTTTTCTAACTGATTTGTTTTTTATTCGAGCCAAAAATTATATCAATGCATTTGTACTAATGATGGACATTGGAGGATCACAAATCAATAAATTCATTGAAAATACGTCATTGTTGAATTCAACGATTACAAAGAAGCCTTCAAAAACTGCTGTAAATAAAATTATAAAAGGATGCAAGCAATATAAAGCAAAATACGAGATTCCACGAATAATTTGACTGCTGGTTGTCTAACCTAACATGCAATTAACTTAAGTTGTTGTGTAAGGAAACCCCATTTTGATACCTCTTTAACTATGACTACGGATTGCAACACTGGTCTTAAAGCAGTGTTTATTAGTTGCGTTACTATTAATCGCGTAACTACGTACCTAGTTTTCTTAAAAAATTGATATCTCAAAAACTAAAGCTGATACAAAAAAATTTAATTTTAGGCATTGAAGCCCAATCAATACTAAAGGGTGTCCCAACTAGATCGCAATTTTTAAATTTGGCACCATTCGAAGTGTCATTGTTTGACATTTGAACAATTGTTGTTGTTTGCTAGTATAAGGTACAAGGTTAGTAAAAATGGAGTGCTACACGAATGAACAACGCATTCTCATTGTGAAATTGTTTTACCAAAATGGTGACAGATTTGCTGCTACAGTTGGCAAATTGCGATCAATTTGGGGTCGCAATAATGCTCCAAAAGAGTCAACTGTAAAGAGATTAATGGATAAATTTGCCGAAACTGGGTCTGTTAGTGATGTAAAGACAACAACGCGCCTTCGACCAGGTCGATCGACCGAAAATGTCGCAGCTGTACGTGATGATGTCGCTCAAACTCCATCCACCTCAATTCGACACCGACCTCAGCAGAATGGTGTCTCCAAATCCACTATGCAGCGAATTTTGACGAAAGATTTGCATCTTCATGCATACAAAGTTCAATTGACTCAGGAACTGAAGCCAGCTGACCATGGACAGCGAAGGGAGTTCGTTAATTGGGTATTGGAGAGACAACATGAAAATGCTGATTTTTCCGATAAAATCATCTTCAGTGACTAGGCCCATTTCCATCTTGATGGCTTCGTCAATAGGCAGAATTGTCGCATTTGAAGTGAAGAAAATCCTCGAGTGATTCACCAGAAGCAAACGTGTCACTGTGTGGTGTGGTTTTTGGGCTGAAGGTATCATACAGCAGCATTTATGCAAAAAGGTCATTGAAAATTTCATTAAAAGATCGCGTGTGTGCCAGCAAAGCCGCGGCGGCCATATGCACGATATCTTGTTTCATACATAACCTCATTCTGTCTACTTTACGATATAATAAAGTTTAACGATTTTTTTTAAATATCTGTGTTTTATTTAAAATTTAAAAATTGCGTTCTAGTTGGCACACCCTTTAGATGCATACAAACTGACTAAGGGCCATTATTACAACTTGCCTCTAATGTTCTTAATAGTAAAAGGTAACTTTAATTAAAGTGAGGAATAAAGTGACCTTTAAAATTTTTCATTATTACAACTTCCTTGTAAAATAAAATTATTTTTTTTCTAAAATATGGCAATACCAGTGAGAAACCGATTACTTTTGATAAACTACTGACAAGAAACAGTAAATTGTTTGTGTTTGTGAAAACATTTGTGTGTGAAAAAATATAAATCAAACGTCTGCTTTCCATTTTTGTTTATTAAAGTATTTATTGGCAAAACAAAATTAAAATTATTTTATTTTTCATGAAGTTGACATTTTTTCCAGAACATATGGCAACTTCAAATACATGCCTCACTATAAAATTTAAAGGCAAGATGATCTTCCCTTTAGCTTATCGGTCGGTTTTAGATTAAAGTAAACTTATAATAACCAAATACTTCTTATCTGTCCGATAACATCATACCTTTAACTATTGTTAAGTTGTAATAATGGGCCTAAGAAATATAAGGCGCCAAAAAAGTTTTCATTTTTTCGGGCTGTGTAATAGGTTAACATTATGCTACGAAAATAAAAACTCATACACAAGTAAATACTTATACATACATATATGTATATATATATATATATATAAGTAAAAATACCATTTTATTTGAATATTCTTCAAAATTTGTTAATATTTTTCTTACATTTCTTATTCAAGTTCTGAAACACATTAAAGGCCTGGAGAATATTTAATAACTTTAGCATTTCAACCGATTTTTATCATTTATATCTTATTAAAACTAATTCTAAAAAATAATCATTTAATGGCAAAATTGTATATTATACAAGGTGAGTGCAAATCGGCAACAAAAACAACAATACAGAAACAACAAGCATTTTGTTTGTGTAAAATAATGTACTACTGTCAAAACACTTGAAAAAGTACATATTACTTTTGACATAAATAAATTGTAAACCAAGTTAGTCAGCTGTGCTACTGCACTCACCTTGTATAGTTACACCATGTTGGATAGTTTAAGCAAAACTACTAATATCAAACATTACAATAAACAAAGTCAAGTGTGTCAAAAGATTGAAAATGTAAAAGAAAATTCTATTAATTTTGGTAAATAATAACACTGTGCTAGTTGGAAAATGTGACAAACGGGGCACCTGGCGGGTTAACCTAATTCGAGTACGCTGAATCCAGTGGTGCTAACCGTTTTTTTAGGTTAGCTCGTTTTTTCGAAATATACCGTTATTTCGAAAATGGAGGAGGTTGCACAACATATATTCGCGTAACTCAAAAACGGTTGAGTTTATTGAATAAACTAAAAAAAACCGAAATTCCGCAATGAAATTTGCTTTAAGTAAGGTTAAACTTTTTTCCAATATGCGCAGTCGTTGTAGAAACATAATTTTTTTTTACCAAAAAAAATAGTGTTTTTTAGCAAAATTTCAAAAATTTTGTTTTTTAAAACGGTAACGTATTCTATTGGTATACCTGTAACAGTTTAACCTTACTTAAAGCAAATTTCATTGCGGAATTTCGGTTTTTTTAGTTTATTCAATAAACTCAACCGTTTTTGAGTTACGCGAATATATGTTGTGCAACCTCCTCCATTTTCGAAATAACGGTATATTTCGAAAAAACGAGCTAACCTAAAAAAACGGTTAGCACCACTGGATTCAGCGTACCCGAATTAGGTTAACCCGCCAGGTGCCCCGTTTGTCACAAAAAAAAGTGTCAAATTCTAGCACAGTGTAATTAGTATAAATAGCTGTAAGAATTTAAAATAAAATCAGAATAATCTTGTCCTCCAAACAAACTTGTTCTCATTATTCGGTGTTTGCACTCTGACGGGTAGCATAACCGAATTAAAACGTGTCTGCAGCTAAGTGCAGCATTATTAAATCTTAGCAAAAACATTAACAGGACACACGTACTTTACACGTACATTATATGGCGATCCTGCCTACATTACACATACATTATAACATTAATATCGAAAATGATTAAAAAGTGGATGTGGCATAATATTAAAAATTATGTTATATTTATCTTTGGTACCACCCTGTTCAGATTTTACGAAATTCATTTTATTTAATGTTTTTTATTTCTTATTATTTTTTATTTACTACAAAACAAACAAGTTTTTATATTTTTAAATTTATTGTCATTATAAAAAAATCATCTAAATTCTAAACATGACCGATACATCTAAAGAAATTGATAGATTAGATAATGAATTTAACGAATTAATTCAGAAACTTGAAGGATTTACTATGTTCGTATATAATTATCGTGAAAAATATCTTATCACGGAATGGTTAAGCAAATTAAAAAATTCAAAATCATCATTAGATGAAATAAAATTACGAAATCGTTTTATGAAACATTTTGTTAACAATCAAGATGCGGCCATTAATGTATTTCGTGCGGATCCTTTTAATAAAATACCCAAAGATTTTAGTGGACCTTTAAAGGATTTGAAAAAATTATTGGTATATTTTGGTAATTGCTAATTGAAATATTTACATTTTATTGAAATATTTTTACAGCCCAAAGACCCTGATGAAGCCTTAAATCCCACAGAAGATGAGAAACGTTCGTATATAGCGGATTTATTTGAAAGTTTAGTTGATAAAGGGGCATTTTTGGCTCAACAACCGGTGCCAAGAAGCGGTACATTTTTTATAGTTGTCCTAAGAGCGGAAGAAGAAGCAAATTAGACAAATTTTAAGAAAACTATGTTCATAACATCATAAAATTTCAAATTAATATTCTGCTTAAAATTAAAAGTATTTGATTTTTGATAAAAAATAAGTTTTCACAGATCAAGCTTGCTTGCAATAATTTTCATAAAAATAAAATGAATTTTTAATTAGAAAACTTAGTATGTATTTACAGACTTAAATACGTATATATTTTTATTTGCCTACATAATTCAACGCTTTACTTTGTCTAATTAAAACTTCTCAAGTTGCTATCTTAATTTTGTCCA
The DNA here is from genome assembly GCA_916048285.2 of Bellardia pandia. Classification (NCBI taxonomy): domain Eukaryota; kingdom Metazoa; phylum Arthropoda; class Insecta; order Diptera; family Calliphoridae; genus Bellardia; species Bellardia pandia. The sequence goes on from OU696531.1 coordinate 28,906,109, forward strand.
TTTTCCTCTATTTCCTACTGGCAATATATACGACGTTGCATTTGAAAGATTTTAGTACAACCCTGTTTCCTTATATTGTGAATGATAAAATATTTGATGAACAGCTGATTGACTTACTCTGTCACAAAAACAAACGTCATCAGTAAGACGGCGTTCCTTGAAGATTTACCGAAATTGAAAACAAAAAATAAATACAAAAAGATGTTTACTTTATTCACATTGATTGAAGCATCCCTTTTATGTTTGAATGCAGTATGTGTATTGCATGAAGAGCGTTTCCTGGCCAAAGGTAAGCAGTCTCCCTAATGAATGCACAATCCACACGATAACATTTCGCATGGCATTACTTTCAGTTGGTTGGGGTGGTCAACAGATGAATCAGGAATTTGGACAACCTACAGTCAAGGCTCAAGTCTTAAATTTAGTCAGATCTATACGTACAGTGGCCAAAAGTAAGTTTAAACTCTACTAAAATTATTTATTAATTTGATTTTTATTGTATTTTTTACATTACAGTTCCCTTGATATTTTTAAATATAGTGGCCATATTATTTAAATTAATACTAGGCTAAATAAATATGAATGTGTATGTTGAATATCTTAATAAATAGTGATTTTTACGTAAAGTTTTACATATTGTTTTTTCGTTGCAAAACAGTTTTAACACGATTTTCTAAAGCAATAGAATAGGCATCCAGTTTATAAGCGGCAGCTTCTAGTTTGTCCACAGTATCGGAAATTTCATCAATTTGTTGCATTAAAGGCTTCTAAAATATAATTGAGTTTGTTAAAATACTGAAGTATTTTGAATGTAGTTAAAACTCACTAAGGCCTGAAACTTTTGACTTAATTCTGCTGTCGATATACTTAGGTTTTCCGATATTTGTCTCATATCTGAGTACTTTGCTATAGTGGCACGATTCATATTTTCCAGTAACTTGTAATCCTCTAGAGGAGCTTGCAATTCATTTGATATATAGTCTTCTGTTTTGCGAAACATTTTATTGGCCAATTTACTTAAATTAGGATCATGGGGATCTAAAGCTTCAAAACTGGATGTACTGGTTGAGAGTGTTGGTCCCCGTATAGGTGAATCCAGTAAAACATTGTGGGCTGTTTGGTTTTGTCTGTTAGGCGTTTCTCTATTAGTTGCTGGTGACTGACTGGAGGCTGCATTATTGTTGGTATTATCATTAGTAGCCATATTTATTGAGTTTTTGTTTATTTTCGTATATTAACAAGAATTTTTCATCGCCGTGAACAAAACAAACTCTGGGATTTGTAACAAACCATAACAAACTATTGTGAATGGTGTGTGGTGAGTTTTTTTTATAAAAGTCACTGATCAGTGTTGTCAAATACGTAATTTTTTTAAACGCTGTAAATTCAGTTAAATTTTAAACAGCGTTGCCAAATGTGCAGATTTATCTGTTTTTTGCAGTTTTTTAAAGTGCAAAACAGGCTTGCAGATTTTTACTCTAAAAAACAATTTTTTTAAATCAATGCAGATTTTTAAATTTTATTCGAATAAAACAAATTAATTTTATTCCCACTCTATGTGGAATTTTGCGGACCAAAGATTTAAAAAAAAAATTCAATTGCACAAATTTTGTACAAACAAAAGAAATGGAAACTAAATTTAATAAGAATATGTAGTTGTACATATACATACAAAAGTATGTCTAAGTTCTAAAAAACAGTTAAGTCTTTCTTTATACATATTTCATTTTGTATAAAGTTGAAATTTAATAGTGATTGTTTTTTAGTTGTGTCATATAATAAAAATTTTGAATTGAGTCACTTTTGAAGAATTTGTACGATATTATTTAATTTTGTTTTGAAGGTACCGATTTTTTTCGAAAAAAAATGATTTTTTTTGGGGAATTGTCAGATTTTGTAAAAAAATATGACAACACTGATTGTAAATGACGTCAGGAACAAATGGGTATTAAACAAAATGTATCATTGTGTAGATTTGTTAGTGTAAATGCGGTTTGTTAAAAAGTCCATTCCATTCATTTCTAATTTGTAAACTAACAAACCCAAACATAACCTAAAATACATTGAACAAACTTATGTGTTTTATAAACAACAATTGCTAATGTTGATGCAAATAAGTAAATAATGAAATTTTTTTTAGAAATCAATAATAACTAAAACACATTTAATCAAAATAAAATTAATTTGTAAATTTTGTGGATTATTTATTAGAATTTTGTGGATTAATAGAATTTTTGTGCATTATAAGCAATAATTGTATTATAAATTTCTCTATAAATTCTAAACGGGAACTTGTGCATCATATGGGGCATACCCCCTATGTTCCATTTTTTTGTGAAAAAATCTATACGTAATTTGATTTCTACATTTATTAGCTATTAATTCCTGTTTTCCGATATGATGCACAAGCTCCCGTTTGGAATTTATAGGAAAATTTCTAATGTGCTGTTTCTTTACATTTTACCTAAAGCATGAAAGTTTTTTAAGGCATACCCCCTATGTTCCATTTTTTTGTGATAAAACCTATACGTTATTTGATTTCTACACTTATTAGCTATTAATTCCTGTTTGCCGATATGATGCACAAGCTCCCGTTTGGAATTTATAGAGAAATTTCTAATGTGCTGTTTTTTAACATTTTATCTAAAACATGAAAGTTTTTTAGGGCATACCCCCTATGTTCCATTTTTTTGTGAAAAAATCTATACGGAATTTGATTTCTACATTTATTAGCTATTAATTCCTGTTTTCCGATATGATGCACAAGCTCCCGTTTGGAATTTATAGAGAAATTTATAATGTGCTGTTTTTTTTTAACATTTTATCTAAAAAATTAAAGTTCTTTAGGGCATACCCCCTATGTTCCATTTTTTTGTGAAAAAATCTATACGTAATTTGATTTCTACATTTAATAGCTATTAATTCCTGTTTTCCGATATGATGCACAATCTCCCGTTTGGAATTTATAGAGAAATTTATAATGTGCTGTTTTTTAACATTTTATCTAAAACATGAAAGTTTTTTAGGGCATACCCCCTATGTTCCATTTTTTTGTGAAAAAATCTATACGTAATTTGATTTCTACATTTAATAGCTATTAATTCCTGTTTTCCGATATGATGCACAAGCTCCCGTTTGGAATTTATAGAGAAATTTATAATGTGCTGTTTTTTTACATTTTATATAAAACATGAAAGTTTGATAGGGCATACCCCCTATGTTCCATTTTTTTGTGGAAAACTCTATACGGAATTTGATTTCTACATTTATTAGCTATTAATTCCTGTTTTCCGATATGATGCACAAGCTCCCGTTTGGAATTTATAGAGAAATTTATAATGTGCTGTTTTTTAACATTTTATCTAAAACATGAAAGTTTTTTAGGGCATACCCCCTATGTTCCATTTTTTTGTGGAAAAATCTATACGGAATTTGATTTCTACATTTAATAGCTATTAATTCCTGTTTTCCGATATGATGCACAAGCTCCCGTTTGGAATTTATAGAGAAATTTATAATGTGCTGTTTTTTTACATTTTATATAAAACATGAAAGTTTGATAGGGCATACCCCCTATGTTCCATTTTTTTGTGGAAAACTCTATACGGAATTTGATTTCTACATTTATTAGCTATTAATTCCTGTTTTCCGATATGATGCACAAGCTCCCGTTTGGAATTTATAGAGAAATTTATAATGTGCTGTTTTTTAACATTTTATCTAAAACATGAAAGTTTTTTAGGGCATACCCCCTATGTTCCATTTTTTTGTGGAAAAATCTATACGGAATTTGATTTCTACATTTAATAGCTATTAATTGCTGTTTTCCGATATGATGCACAAGTTCCCGTTTGGAATTTATAGAGAAATTTATAATGTGCTGTTTTTTAACATTTTATCTAAAACATGAAAGTTTTTTAGGGCATACCCCCTATGTTCCATTTTTTTGTGGAAAAATCTATACGTTATTTGATTTCTACACTTATTAACTCTTAATTCCTGTTTGCCGATATGATGCACAAGCTCCCGTTTGGAATTTATAGAGAAATTTATAATGTGCTGTTTTTTTACATTTTATCTAAAACAATGCACAAGCTCCCGTTTAGATTTTGTAGGGAAATTTATAAAACAATTATTGCTTATAATGCACACAAATTCTAATAAATAATCCACAAAATTCACAAATTAATTTTATTTTGATTAAATGTGTTTTAGTTATTATTGATTTATTGATTTCTAAAAAAAATTTGCATCGACATTAGCAATTGTTGTTTATAAAACACATAAGTTTGTTCAATGTATTTTAGGTTATGTTTGGGTTTGTTAGTTTACAAATTAGAAACGAATGGAATGGACTTTTTAACAAACCGCATTTACACTAACAAATATACACAATTATACATAAACAACAACAAACTATTTTCACCACTCAAGAAAAAAATGTTTGTTTTGATAAATCAGCTGTTACGGTTTGTTAAAAAATTGTTGAGTTTGATTTGTTCACGGGCGTGAATTTTTCTATATTTTCACTTTTATTCTTTGTCATTCACAATAATATTGATAACAATGAATAGTGGTGCCAGATTGTTAAATTTCAACATAAAATGTCACAATACAGCCAATGTTTTGCTAAAATCACGACACAATTTTTATAAATCGTATTGTGTACTAGAGTTTTCTATAGAACATTCTATGCAAGGTGAATTTAAATACAAGGTGACAGCGTAGCGCCAGCTGATTATTCATGGTGAAATTGAAAATGTCAAAAAGTTATATAAAAAAAAACTTTTTGACAGTGACGAAGGTTTTTACATATAAAAAAATGCCTGTTGTTCTTGCCTTGTTGTAATTGTTGTAGCAATGCTGTCACCTAGTATTTAATTTCACCATGATTCTATGTATGTATAACTATATTTGCTATACGAAATCCTGTGTTTAACATCATTAGCTATAGAAAATCAGTATTTTCAATAAAAAAATCTTGTATATAACAGTACTTTCTTGAGTATAATGGTATTTTATATATAAAATCTTGTATTTTTAATTTTAGTACCATGAGGTTAAAAAAGTACTATTTGAATAACATGTCCTCTATGAGGAAACAGCTTCTTTATGTAATTTTCTATTAATATGTTACCTATACAATACTATTTATAAATTACCATACTAAAAAGTAGTTTCTAAAATAAACAAAACATTCCGCATGAATTGACAACATATAAAAATATTAAGTTAATCTCTTTGCACTTAAAAACTTTTATTGTTTCTAATTCAGTATATTAATTAACGTTTTTCTCAATCATTATCAAATTTAAAGATATTAAAAACCACCCCCTTAGGAGCTAATAAAACAAAGTTCATATTGTTAAATATGCAAATTCATGATAACAAAAATCTCAACAACAATTAAACATTATAGTATATAAGCTCACAGTACTTACATATGTACCTACGTTTGTATGTTTACAAATTGTTATCATTATAAACAATTTTGCCACAATTAAAGTTTTGCTGATTAGAAAACACTCTTATAAAAATCCAAAATTACAAGAGCTAAGAGAAGACTATATTAATATAATATTATTAACTATATTCATTTAGTAACCAAAATCTATTCAAACACTTAAGAACAGCAGTAGACCAAATAAGGAATACAATGTCTTTAGCGAATGATGAACGTATGCTAAAACATTTGTTCGATGGCAGTGAATTGAATATTTATGAGTCAAAGATTTTAAATTTGGGCGTGGGAGCTCCCGGCACAGATTTATTGCAAAATTGTAGTGATATTTTTACCAAGGCCACAGAACATCGTTTGGTGAGTTTAAAAATAATCTAATTTTAAATAATATTTAAGGCAATTTAGTTTTATGAATTGCAGAAAATTGAAAAGGAAAACAATTCCTCATTATTATTTCAATATGGACCCACTAGTGGTACCTATGAGGCCAGAACAGCAATTGCTAAATATTTTACAGAAATGTATAAAAGTGAAGTGAAAAGGTAAGTTTAATAGAATGTTCAATTATGTAATGTTCAATTAATGATGATGTACCTTTTTTATTTTAGTGAAGATATCTTTATAACCAGTGGTGCCACACAAGGCCTTCATGTCATACTATCCACTTTAATCGATTTCAATGGCTATATATTTGTAGATGAAGTAACCTATATGATTGCTTTGGATACCATTAAACAATTCCATACACTTAATATAATACCAGTTAAACTGAATGAGGATGGTGTTGATTTGCCGGAATTGGAGAAATTAGTTAAAAAGAAACAATTTAAATCCAAAAATAAAGAATTCTGGGCCATGTACTATACAATACCAATCTATCATAATCCTACAGGCATCTTATTCTCGCAACAAGTATGTGAAGGTTTAATCAAATTGGCTCGTCACTACGATTTCCTTATTACTTGTGATGATGTGTATAACATTTTGTATTATAAAGATAATAAGGCACCAAAGAGATTATTGGCATATGATAATAGAGAAGATAAGGATTTTAAAGGTAATGTGATATCTAATGGAAGCTTTTCAAAAATATTAGGCCCAGGTGTAAGACTGGGCTGGTTGGAGATGCCAAAAAGGATGAAAACTTTAATAGATTCAAGGTAAATTGAAATTAAAGGGAAATAAACAAGATAGAACATAAATAAATAAACATTATCTTACAGTGGCTTAGCAAACAGCGGCGGCTGTTTGAACAATTATACTTCCAGTATTGTGGCCAGTTTATTCGAATTAAATTTGAGTCAACAACACATACAATGTATGTATAATGCCTATAAAGAACGCATGCTAGCTACCAGTGAGATATTGTCCAAAGAATTGCCACAAGGTTGCAGTTCCGTAGCCCCTAGTGGCGGTTATTTTATATGGGTATCTTTGCCAGCCGATTATAGCGCAGCGGACTTTTTAAAAGTTTGTATGGCAGAGGAGAAAATATTCTTTATTATTGGTTCAAGATTTGCTGTTTGTGCCGGGCACGCTTCAAACAGTTTCAGATTGTCTATAGCCTTCCATGAAAAGGCTAAACTACAAGATGCTACATTAAGACTTTGTAAATGTTTGAAAAAGTTTTTGAAAAAATGATTTTGTTATGACTGAAAATTTAAATCACTTTCTAATTGTATATTATTTATTTAGACTGGAACTATTAAAATATATTTTCAATTAAGTTAATATTTGTGATTGGACTTAAAATCTGGTTCCGGCCACTAGTTGGTGTTTGTTGAGAACTTTAAAAAATTATAAAACAAATTTTAACATTGATACTAACTTGTATACATAAAAAGTAAAAAAAATAATAATAAAACTATTTTATGTTTAGAATAAGTATTTGTAACAAATTTAAATCGAAGCTTTTTCATAAATTATTAAGTTTAATATTAGCCTTTATGTATTTAAAAAATTAAAAAAGACTCACCCTATTTCTCGCCACACACCCCAGAAACAAGATTCTTTTGACGATGTCTTTCCAAATCGATGCGACGCCAAAACCTCAATGAACACAACGAACATTGAAACGTTTTACCGGTGGTATGTATAGCCAAATGCTGCTTTAAATGACCCAATTGGGTAAAACTTTTATCACAAACCGTACACACATGTTTACGTTCGTTTTGATGTTGGCTCAAGACATGTTTCTTTAAATGATCTAATGTTGAGAACTGTTTATCACACAACTGGCAAATGTGACGCTTCAATTGGCAGTGAACAATACGTAAATGTTGCTTGAGATTAATAGCATTTTTAAAAGATTTACTGCAATAAGGACACTCGAGCATGAGAGTGTGAAGTGTGGAGTTTTTAAGGCATTTTTGTAGCTTGTGCCTTTTAAAATCTTTAAAAGAGGCAAAACATTTTGTGCATACACGGCATATTAAAACGGGTAAATCATGCGCATCGGCCAAATGTTTAAGCAAGGGTTGGGGATTTTTAAATTGTTCAAAACATTTAGGACAAGGAAATGCTTCCTTAAATTCAGGCGCATTATTGAGATTAGTTCCACTTGCTTGCAACATGTCGGGAAGGTGTAAATCTAATGCTTCCCAGCATTCGGAAAATTGAAAAGAATTTTCATTAGTGTGAGCCAGTAAAAATTCATCCAAAAATTCTTCATGCATTTCCAAATCCATGTCCTCATCATTTAAAGTTTGGTTTTGATCATCCACATTAGCGTTAGCAATCTCAGAAGCATGATTATCCAAAAAGTGTTCACGTAATTCTTCCTGCATTGACATACACACCAGTTCATCGCATTCACCACAAAAATAATGTAAGCTCTCATGCTGATGAACTTTTTCTATGTGACGGGCAAGATAACCTTTACCGGCAAACAGTTTATCTTGGCACAAGCAACACATAAATTCCCTGTTGGAATGTTTTAAAGATACATGGGCACTTAAAGAAAGTTCGTTACCGAAACACTTATGGCAGTACATGCAGATTTGAAAATCTTTATCAAATTTATTTTTGCAAAACTCTTGTTCATGTTCACTTAAATGTTTAAACGATTTAAAAGTTTCCGTGCACATTAAACATTTATATAAGCGCTTTTTAGCTTTTAATGACTTCTCCACATTTTTAGCTACTTCACTAGAAGCGGTTTTTGGCAAAATCGGTTTGAATTTTAGATTAGATTTAATAAGTTCTTGTTCCATTTGCTTATTTAATCTCTCACTATTAACCGTTACTTTTTGATGTGTCGTTTTATTTCTCTCAACATTACTGGTTACAAAATAATCATGTTCCGTTTTGATTTCTTTGCCTTGATTTAATTTGTGTTCAGACTTCTTTATTTGTTGCACAAATTCATAGCACTTTTTAAGTTGCTTTAAACAATTATGGCATATTAGAGTGTCCTTGTCGTCCAGCAGAAACTGTGTTTGAATATACAAATTAATTTTTTTAAGAAACAAGCATTCTATAAGCATTCTCATTCCACTTACTTTGACAATATCACTTTGAAATATATTTAAAATATTTTGTATTTTTATCACATTACTACCACTTGTCACTTTATTTTCATTAATTTTTTTAACTTGCTCACAATTTTTGGCACAGAAATTACAGAATTGCATTTTTTGCGCTTTTCTTCAATAACGAATAAATAAAACAAATGCTTCTTTTTGCACAATTCACACATTCATTTCAGATTGATAACAAAACAATTTTTGTGTCGAAATTTATTAGCCCCGGTTTACATGATAATTTTAACGGCGTCGTTTTTTAGACGTTGCTTTTGGTTATCAGCGAGCGGGTTAGGAAAAAAGACACGATTTCTGTTTTCATGTTGTTTTTTCATATTTCTCTACACTCATTTCTGTTTTTGTTGTACCGTTTTATTCATGTTCTTATTTTGAATTGAAAGGTTCGTTTAGAAATTCAACATGTAAAAATAAAATAAATAAATAAGGTGAATATTTTTGTAAACAAGAAAAATAATTATTTTGTTTGGATTTCTGTAATTATTTCTTTATATGTGGGATTTTTTTATTGCGTACATTGTGTCCATAATTTAAAATTATTTGTTAAAAGACAAGAACAATAAACTAAAGAAAATTCAACAAGAAAATCAACCCTGATTACAACAAAAATTAAAAATTGTAAAAAAACGACGTCGAAAAAACAACGTCGTATAAGTGCAAACAAATTTTCGTAGCATCTTCAAAAGAGAATTAATAAAAAACGACGTCGTAAAAATCATCATCTAAACCGGGCCTAATTAAGATTTTTTTGTTGTGCTGGAAGCAGGGTAACCGTTCGCCGACTAAAGTCGCAATTTGACCCTTTTTTGGCGGCTTGCGACTTTTTATGAGACTTTTTAAAAATACCTAATTTTGGGACTTTTTTCTGTATAGTTACACAAAATTCAATTGCCAAATGATGAACAGTGAAATAGTATGGCATCGACGCCATAGTATTAAAAGAAATCAACAAATTGTTCTTCGTTTGGCACATTGTTTAATATATTTTTTTTGACACATTGTCGGCTTAATACATGCACGCAAGGTGAATTTAAATACTAGGTGATAGCGTAGCGCCAGCTGATTATTCATGGTGAATTTGAAAACGTCAAAAAGTTATATAAAAAAAAAAACTTTTTGACAGTGACGAAAGTTTTTCATATAGAAAAATGCCTGTTGTTCTTGCCTTGTTGTAATTGTTGTAGCAATGCTGTCACCTGGTATTTAATTTCACCATGCATGCACGTATTTTTCGTAATATTTTCAAACGTGGAAATGTGCAAGGTGAATTTTAATACAAGGTGACAGCGTAGCGCTAGCTGAAATTGAAAATGTCAAAAAGTTGTTTACAAATAGTCAAAGTTTATATAAAAAAAAGATGTTTTTGACAGTGACGAAAGTTTTTACAAAAACAAAAATGCCTGTTGTTCTTGCCTTGTTGTAATTGTTGTAGCAATGCTGTCACCTAGTATTTAATTTCACCATGGAAATGTGTATACTTTTTTTATTAAAAAAAGAACTGGTATAAAATGTTATTCTTAAAAAATAGATTTATTGTGAAAACCTAAAAAAACAGTCCCACTCTGAATCAGAATCAGACCCTGAGCCACAAGAAAACTAATGTGTCGCGATATTATTCCAAAGCAAGGGAACCTAAATATAAATGGCGTAAGCAAGATGAAGCGACAAAGCGTTCTTTTTGCATTTCTTGTAAACAGCTCCTGATAAATCAAAACAATCATCTACAGCGACATGAAAGCACAAAAAAACATATAACTAACATTAAAGAAGCGTCTGAAAATGCAACTTTTTACCGAAGAGAAACAGCAACTTTCGTAAAAGCGTTACAATTGCAGAAATGAAACTAGTGCTACGCGGGATTAGCAAGAACCAATCATTTAAGTATATGGAAGGTTATTAAAAAAGTTTGCGACTTTTATTTTTCAAAACGACTTTTTTGTGCGACTTTTTTTTTAAAGCGACCTTTTGAGCGACTTTTTGAAAATTTTCAACGGTAACGCTGGCTGGAAGTACTATTTTAGAGTACTCAACACTGTTCTAAATGAGTGATTTATATCGCTACAGTAGTTTGTTTATTAAACATTGAAATTTTACAACAAAATTACAAAAAAAAACTAAATAATTTATTTAAATATAATACGAAATGGCTTCAATAAAGCAATACATTGTGTTGCTGGCAGCCATTTCATCCTTTGTTTACACTTTGTATGTGGTAACGCATTTGGTCCATTTTTTGTCGGCGCCCCGCAGAACTTCCAAAATATATACCTGGGTCTTTAACCTTTTGGACAATCAGTCTCGCCTGGAAACCGCTTACGGGCCCATGGTATTCAATACTCTATATTTAATCTTATTCATATTTCAACATAGTTTCATGAAATCATCCTTGGTAAAGAAACTTATGCAAACTATTGGTTTAGCCTCTGCCGAACGGGCTATTTATAGTCTGACATCATCGTTATGTTTACATGTGCGTAAGAATAAACAAAACAATAAAAGAAAGCCACAAACGAACTAGGCAAATGTTTTCAATAATTTGTTTTGTGTTATTTTTAGTATTTAATGCAGAACTGGTTAACTGCTTCCTCCATCATACTATGGCAAGTTGATGTTGATACCAATAAATGGCTGTGGTGGTCATTTGTTTTACTACATGCTGTAGCCTGGCTGATTATATTTGGTGGCAGCACGATTATGGATTTACCCGAAATAATGGGTATTAAACAGGTATAATATGCATAAATTATTAACTAATATACATATACCTATACACACAATGATTTTTTACAATAATTTTGTTTTTTAGGCTTATTATGATATGAAATGTTATGCTCAACCTTTAGCTTATAAATCCTTCGAATTGAGACATTTATTCAATCATATCAGACATCCTTCATTTGTCGGTTTCACGGTCATTTTCTGGGCTACAAATCTTATGACTTTGGATCGTCTTTTGTTGGCTATTATGTTAACGGCCTATATGTATTTTGGTTGGTCCACTGATCACAGTGATTTGATTTATCAAAAATGTCAATTACAGCGTAAGAGGGAGGAATTGAAATCTCAATAGATTTACTACAACTTTAATAAATTTACACATTTTTCGTATTGTTTTCTAACAAGCATACTAATTTTAGTTATTTAATCTCATTTACTACCTACTAAAAGACGTGTTGTGTTCTTAGTTAATAATTTATGCTTAACATTGTAAACATACATATATATTTAATAAACTTTATCAAAAAAAAACAATTTTTACTTTTTTTTAATTTAAATCATTTAATTTTTAATTTTCTTCTTTATAATTTACTTTTAATTTTAATGTTCACATTTAGATATTACTATCTTAAATGATTTTGTACATATGTATGTATAGCTCTGGATCTATATTACATACAGGGTCATATTATACCTTAAATTAAAGCATAATCTTTTGACTTTGGAAATATTGTACTCTAATACTTACTCATATATTTTTCGATTTTTTTTTTAGATTATTTTACTAATTGTTCGACCTTTATATCTTTATTAAAAAATATTTTGTTTTGAGCTTAAGGCCAATTTCTTTTTAATTTATTTATTATTCCAATATTTCGCTACAACAATGTGTGGCATCTTCAGGCAAAATAAAGTTTATTAATAAATTCACAAAATAACAGTAAAAATATTTTTCAATATAAGAGAATTGTCAGAATTAAAATCGTTTGTATGTTATAAATGATAAGAATTATAAATGTACCAAAAAATCTTAGAATTAATTTTAAAGCATATACAGATAATGTAACTCAAACCTATAGACACTTAATTTATTAAAACGGAAAAGGAAACTAAATTATTTTTTCATATTTTTGTTTTTGTAATATTTAAAATTTTTCATTCTGACAATTCTGTTATATTGAAAAATATTTTTACTGTTTTTTTGTGATTTTAATAATAAACTTTATTTTGCCTGAAGATGCCACACATTGTTGTAGCGAAATATTGGAATAAATAATAAATAAATTAAAAAGAAATTGACCTTAAGCTCAAAAAAATATAATTTTTAATATTTTTTTTTTTTTTTGAAATTTACATATCGTCACCTTAAAGACCAAATAACCTAACAGCAAAAATTTCAAAATTGAGTTTTTTATTAAATATCATTCTCTACATCATAGCGCATATGTACGCAAACTTTTAAACATCTAATGGGTCGATTACGGATGGCAACCGAACCTCAGTTCGGAATTACCAAGTACCCTATCAGCAAGTGTACAATTTTCTGAAACCAAATAACCTATCAGCCCTCATGCTAAAGAAGAAATCAGAGTAACTATTAATTTGAATTTTTTCTTCTTGAAAAACAGTTGCCTAAAGTAAACATGATTCGGGTTTTGGCGTATGACCCAACAGGGGGAGTTACTCTCTACTCGATGCGATAAGCGTACAAATTGATACTCTTAATAGAGAGTAACCCCCAGGATATATATATTACAAAATCAATATTAAAGACGATTATCAGCTTTTAGCACAAAAATATACTACACGTTTTGAAATTCGTCGTCCTAAGTTATTTATTACATCCCCAAATGTTAATAATCTCCAAAAAGAAATTACAACATTTACAAGATTTAAAAACTTTGATTCCAGCAGACTGTCATTACTTTAATAATAACATACCTTTTGAGTAGTTTTATTTAAAGAAATGTTTTTTTTTTTAATTTAATTTAACTCTTTATTTATTTATTAACATTACAATAAATAAAAAATAGATTTTTTGTAAAAACACCTATAACATTATTTAAAAAAAATTAAGAATTTATACTTTAGAAGGCCGTGACGTACTAAAAACAGAAGAAAATAAATCATCAAAATCATGATAAAATTTTAATTTTGTTGCATAGTGTAATATAAGCAAACATTACGCACTTGTTTATTTAAACAAGTAAAAGAAAGTAAAGCTTGATTATTTTTACTAATTAGTATTGCTGATAGGTTGTTTGGTTTCAGATTGTCCTGGTATAAATGGTAGTTGTTGCTAAGACCCAGTTTTTCTTTGCATACTGGCAAATTTATCATAAAATTTCAAACTAATCAATCTGTGCCATTTTCCCTTCAATAAAATGTAATGAGAGAGATCAAGATTCCATTACCGAACATTCAGCATGCAGTACTGTAGCTTTTAGATTTCTTCATATAAGCTCTTCTTTACCTTTTCGCAATTCCATTCCATTAGAATCGAATATATCGAATTTGCACAAAATCACATTAACAAAAAGTTAGATTTTTATTTTTTCAGTATATTGAATGCTGATGCGTTGCGAAAAGAGACATGAAATGGAATTTCTTAACGTGTTCTTGAATGGAAGGCAATAGCTCGCCTTCCATACAAAAAAAGTTGTGTCAGTCACCCCCTAGAATTAAACATAATGTTAAAACAATTGCAGAAATAATTTTATTTTTTCGCCACGCCTACAAATACCGCTCTTTTAGTATTTTGTTTTGTGTGTCGCAATTTTTAGTCCGATCATAAGATTTTGTATGCCGGTGTCCATGGCTCTGTAAGGACTACATTTTCGTCTTTAATCAACTTTTACTACCACGTCAAATTCTAGTCATGACTTTAAAAAAATTGTTTGGAACACATTTGAATAGTCTATCTTGTCTGCTGTTTACAAAACAGTGTCACTTGTTGCGACATTTCAACTATTTTCAAAATAATGTTTTCCTTTTTTTTTATAAAAAAATGTCCTTTATTGTTTTTAGATATATATAAATTGTATTTTTATTTACTTCAAAATTTAATTCATTCTTCTTTTTTTGTTGTTGTTGTTTGTTTTTCTTTATTTTTTTTATTAATTTATTTTATGTTGTATTTATAAATTTAATTTTTTTTTGTTTTTTTATTATTAATATAAATGTATGTTGGGGGGTTGTTTTATAAATGTTTTATGATTTTGGGTTTTTGGAGGGTGGAGGAAGGGGGTTTGTGTGTGTATAGTGTGGCTTAATAATTAAAATATTTACTGATTTTTTTTCTGGTTTTCATTTGCAATTACATATATTTTTAATTTTGCTTAAATGATTTTTGTAATTATTTTTACTTTATTGAAGGATTTTCTTGCTTTTTATAATAAACGAACAAAAATTGTGATTTTTTGTAAATATTTATCACTTATATTTATACAAATGGCTGTTTATATAGTTTTTATTTTTTTAATATTTTTGTTTAAAATTGGTTAATAGAAAAAAATTATACATTTATAGTTAGGTTTAAAAAAATACAAGTTAAAATTAAATTGATAGAAAAAAATTTAAGCAAAAATTAGTAAATTTATTTTAAATTCATTTAAATAATTGAACAGTTATGTTTTTTTATATAAAAAAATTTTTTAATTTTTGTTTTCAACTTAATAAACAAAGAAATTGTTTTATTTTTAATAGTTGTTTTTATTTTGTTTTAGCTAAACATTTATGATATTAATTAATGATTTGTATTTATTATTAAGAAACAAAAAACGTTAAATGCTTATTAATTATGTTTAAATAGTTAATAAAAGAGAAAATATAGTATTTTTTTATTTAAGTAATTTCTAATTAAAAATTGTATAAAATGTATACACAATAAAAAGATAAACAAATAAAAAAAGAACTAGATAGAATTTTAAACTAAAGTCAAACTTTACTTTTTTTTAGCACTAGAAGAGTTTTTTTTACTAAAAAAAACAAACATACACAAAAGTTAACGCACACAACATAAATAAATGTAGAATTATTAAAATACTTTCTATACGAGTGATTTACTTTTCTTTTAAGTGTCTAAAATTAAGCAGTGAGCGATGTTATTTTTTTTTTATAAAATATTTATATGAAAAAGTGAGTTGAAGCAGTTGGTTTTCTTTACAAATTTCATGATTTTTTCTATTATCTAATATTAGGATTTGTTTTTAATAATTTAATTTGTTAACAGAGTTTTAAATACACAAACAGATACGATTTTAATACATAATTTTAAAATCATTTCGTTAGATTCTCTAAATATGAAAGCAACAATTTATTTTTTTATTATTTTAAATTCTTTTATTTATTTCAAAAACTAGTTTTATTTACGACAAGTTAGTTTTATTTCACTTGATGCTGTTTGATCTTCCAAAACAACACTCATGCTTTAACATCACACAGCTGAAGTCTCCCCCAAAGCATGTCAGGAAGGACCTTCGAATAAACGTGCAAGACATACGAATACAGGATGCACTAGATCAAAGCTCGTATGTAGCAGCTTTGAACGACATGCACAGAGATGCCATCAATACCACGGTCGCCACCGCCAACCTATGTCCTGCATAAGGCCAGGGTCTCACGACACCAACCACATCTTCAATTGCCCCTCCAACCACACTTCACTTCGTCCAATGGATTTATGGACCAATTCAGTAGAAGTAGCCCAGTTTCTTGGTCTGGACCTTATTGCAGAACCCCGGGTTTAAAAATTAATTAGTTCTAGCTGTGGCAACAACAACAAAACAATTGTATCAAACAAATGTGTTTACGCTTTTTTGTGTAAATATTTCTCGTGTGTGACCATAACTTAAGCTATTAACTTAGACCTGGGAGGTTACTGTGTATTTCGATTCGAAAGCAAAAGCTTTCGAAATACAATGTAAAAAGTATACAAATTCGAATGATTTTCTTTTCGAATCGAAATACACAGTAACCCCCCTGTTTCACACTCATCAGTTGTTTATCGAATTTTAGTTCGTGAGCTAATTGTATCGAATTTATGTAGAAATGTGTAAGTTATCAGTTATTTAATTTAACGTTACAAATTGAGGTTATTCGGGTTGATTCGAATTTGCTTATTTAAATTTTTATCCTTGAACTATGGTAATGAAGAGAAGATGGTGGTGAATAGTGTTTTGACATGATAAACTAGTGGAATACCATTCAAAACTCATTTCGAAAGAATACTGTTAAAGAAAAATTAAAAATCGTCGAAGAAGACACTATTGATTTAAAGCACTGAAGGTAAAAAACGCTATATATACCGCTTCCTAATGAAGATTTACCCACCTTTACTACAACTGTAAATTGTGCGATTTAAAAAACGAATAATTGAAAAACTGATGTTCTGCTAAACGCACGATTTAGTACATTGAAACAGATTTGTTTACTCGAAAGTAAAGCTCGTTAAATCATGTGGATTGAAACACCAAAATAAGTGAATTCGTTTACAAGCAAAAATATTACTTGTTTTCTACTTATAGTTATCCTGATAATATAGCACAATTTCTAGCCAAAGTTTTTTATCTTTGCAATCAAAAGTATATTCTTTTACAATTCTGAGTGTTTTAAATAGGATTTAACTTTTGTTTAATTGAAAAATTGAAAGTAATTTTTCTCTAAAGCCTTTGATGGGTTGAGTCCCTAAGATTTTGATGCGACCAACATTTAGAATAATATTCCAAAATTGTACAGAGTTTTCAAAGTATTTAAAATTGTTTTTTTATTAAATCATACAAATAAATTGAGTGATATCTAAAAAGAGCTGCTTTCAAAAACGAATAATCAGCAAATTAATGTTCTGCAAATAGCACGATTCTGTACATTAAAACAGGTTTGTTAAGTAAAACGTGTAAATCATCAGGATTCGATTTACAGAACACCAATATATGTGAATTTATGTATTTAAAAACGAAACGTTGTTGTTGTTGTATTAGCAGAAAATGCTGAGTTGACAGCCCTTGGCCTAGTGATCGCGGGTTATTCCCGTGCTTAGAATCGGCTGTCGTGGGAATGCAAACGAAACGTTATAGGGTTCGGTTTGCAAAGTTTATAGAGTTTTATGTTGAATCTTAATATTTTTAATGAGTCTTGCTTACAATTTTAGTGTGGTAAACATTATTGCCCTTATTCATAGAACTTACAACAGGTTTATAAGAGGTCAATAAAGCAAATTTTGTTGTTTAAAATCGTTAAATGCAGGGGAGGAAAGACCAGAGATTGATGACCAACTAAGAAGAACAATATAGTTATACCAATGCAAACAACGAAAAAATCCACAGGGTGCTGAGAGCCGTAAATATATACGATCGTCTGGTAAGGTAAAAATCATTTGTTGTGGAAATTACCAGATTGATGAGGTTGTCATTCGCTGAGATCCATAAAACTAAAAATTTTGCGTGTCGGCAATATTTTAGTCCCAATTTAGACGAAGCAATTTTTATTGAAAAGATTGATACAATTTTTTTCTTTGAAATTTCTTCGGTGTTCACACAGCACAATTCTTATTGCTTAAATTACTCAGAGTATACACACTTTTGTATACACATATGTAATAACAATCAAGTGTGTACTCGTCTTATCTTCCCCTCACCTCGATATCAAAAAGGTAATCAGTTTAGCTTAAAGAATTGCTTCGTGAAAATTGGGACGAAAGCAAATGCAACATTTTCGGTTTAGATGGTCGATGAGGTTCTATGTAGTGGAAGGTAAATAAAGCCTTAAGTATAATAATACAAAATCCAAAGACAATTATGATGGCGGTTATATGGTGATATGAGGCTGAATTTTAATATTATGAAATTATTCCTAAAGCAAATCGTAACTTCAGAGCCGCATAATGTATCTACAAAAAATATTGTTTATTTTGAACACTATAATGACCCGAACCACACAACGCTTAAGATGTTATAATGTAGCTTTTGTACAGTATCAATAACTTATCAATACCTCCACAATGCTAGGAAATGAGTTTCATAGAAATCGTAAAGGTATACAGCCATGTCACAGAATTTAATTCCGTTCGGAAGTAGAATTAATTCCGTTTTTTACTTCTATAGAAAAGTAAAACGAACATCTTTTTCGGTATGAAACCTAGAAAGGCTTAAAATTACAATTCCACATAGCAAATGAAAAGTGGTTTCATTGCAAAAAAAATTTTCATTTTGCTTATTCTATAGAAGCAAAAACGGAATTAATTCCACTTCCGAACGGAATTAAATTCTGTGACATAGCTTATAATATAAATTTTTTCTCGGAAATGTTTAATTATTTTCTTTTCGGCATATTTAACATAAAGATCTTTACAACCGAGGGCAATAAGGAAAAAATTATTACTAATAACAATTGGAATATGAAAAACAAAAGCAGCAACAACAAAAAATAAGACCTGCTTAACTTCAACATATCAACGTTTTCAAAATTTAACTTTAGCTATTGCTGTCGAAACATTCACAGTTTATAGCTCAGCTGTAGCAAAAAATAAAAAAATAAAAAACTGTAAGTTTCAAGCTGCAGCCAATTTTTTAAATGAATGCCTATGCTGTTGCTTAATGTAAACTAAGCAGACATTTGTATGTTTTTGCTAATTTATAGTCTGCAATTTAAACGCTGAAAAAATGCAAAATATTTGTGTGGCCTTTAAATTATAACGCAAATTAATAAAATGCTACAATAATTATATACAAATTAATATTTTTTAAAGTTTTTTATGGCTTCCTATTCTACATAATATCTATTATAAATTGAAAAAAAAAAAAATGATTTTTACAATTTTATGTATGAATGAATAAAAACCAAAATTCTCCTAAAAATGAGTATCCAAAATAGTTTTGCAATACACTGTATATAAAAAAATATTTAATTCTTAAGACGTAAAAATGTAAGGAAATTCTATTTCTTACAGATTCATACATTACGGTGTTGCGTTACTTTACATCTCCATAACCATTTGCATTACTTTACACATAACAATATCCATCAGCTGTTTCTTACTGTTGCAATAAGCCTTTATTCTGGTAGGTTCTCACAGGATTTATATTTGTATTAAAATTTCTTTCTTTTTGAATTTATTTTATTGAGACACTAGAGTAAAAGTTCGAAAAGGATTTAAAAAACAAAACTAATGAGTTCATAAGAAAATATGGTATTGAAAGCAACGCATATTTTTTGCATAAAAATTCACAATTTAAAGTTATTTTCATACTATACTTTGAACCAAATATTAAAAATGTTGTTTTTTTTTAAATTTAAAGATTTTTCTAAATATGAGTATTAAAACGTTGAAAAATTATATTTTCTATTGTTGATTATTTAAAACACTGTTAACAATTTAAATTGGTTATTATTAATAATGTTTTTGTTTTTATTTACTATCTTTTGTTGTATATTTTATTATTATAATTGCTGTTGATTGATTTTAATTGTGTGGTTTATTTTTGAGTGTTCATAAAATTGTTTTCATTACATTCCATTTTTTGTTTGTTTTGTTTTAAATTATTGCATATTTTGTTATAAACTAATTAATACACCATTGTTTGTCTTGTTTTTATTATTATTATTTATTATATATACGTATATATGTATATGTATATATATACATATATGTATATGTATATACATAGTTTTATAAACCTGGTTTTAATTCTGGGGTATAATAGATACTTTTGTTTGCATTTTCTCAAAACTTGTGTTTGTTTTCAACGAAATGAGCTGTGTGTTTTTTTATACTTTCTTTCTATCTTCTTTTGTTTTATATAAATATTGCAAAATCTAATATATTTTCTTTTTGTTAAATAGATTTTTTTCATTACGCTTTCATTTTTCATATGTTTTGCTTACAGTTCACGTTTATACGAATATAAATTGTTTTTTATTTCTGTTTTTGTTTTTTTTTCTGTTCATCAATCTTAAACTAAGCGATTTTTTTAATTTCTAAAAAAAAAAAATTATAATAATTGATATAAAATAATAAAATGATTTGAAATTCTCAAACATCATTATCATCAAATTGTGTTTTTTTTTGTTTGTTTGTTTCTCGTTTATATAATATATGCATATATAAAAAAAAGGAAAAGAAATAATTTACTTTTTTTTTGTAATATTAAAAAAAAAACAAAACATTTTCTGTCTCTCCTTATGTTTGCCTCTCGATCCATAGATAAATTAAGCAGTAATTTGTGTGTGTGTGCTTGTTTGCTTGTTTTTGGGAGACTTTTAGCTATTCAAAACTTTTGCACAATCTTTGTTATTTTTGTTGTTAGTTATTTATTACTGCTTTTTAATATGAAATTACTGTTATTGTTGTTGTTTTTTCATAGTTTGATCTATGGACCATATTTGTTACCAATTCGCCATACCCGGTTTATTGAGAGTCATGAAGTAGATTTGACACGATGAAGCACCTTTGGCACTGCTGAAGAATACCTTATCATTGCGTTCGCATAAAAATTTCAAACGTTGTGCTTTTTTATGCATGAAAACACCATCCAAATGGCCTGTTTCAACAGAACGGATCTAAAGTGGAGGGAAAGAAAATATTTAAAAAAAAAGTTCCAGAAAAGTGAAAACAAATTTATTTTATATTTACCTCTATTGCTTTATTGCCCCAGCCCATAATTTGTCCAGTTCCTATGTATGCTACAGATGTTGGCATTTCTCCCCACTAGAAAAACACAAGCAAAAGAAAGAAATTTATTTCAGATTTTTTTAATTAAACATTTTCAAAATTTAAAATTTAAATTAAAATATTTTATTAAAAGAAGTTTTCGTTTGAAATTATTTTAAATGGAATTCGCTAATAAAGAGTAATTTTTTAAGAGCTTTCGGATTTGATTAAAAAAAACTCGTACAATTTCGAGAAATGTATGAAATCCTATTTGAGTCTATAAAACGATCTTTAAAATTCAATGTTAAGATATGATTTCGTGTAAATGTTAACCTGGATCCAATTTTGACATACTCTATCCAACATATAGGCCAGTATCTCACGAATAAATTCGTATTCTTATTAAATCTTTATAGATATGAGCCTTAACATATCTTCGCAAGAAATAGTCTAAAGGCGTTAAATCGCACAATCTAGGCAGCCAATTGACCGACCATAAAAGTGAAATAAACTGTTTACCGAACTCGCCTAATTTCGCGTGCTGTGTGACATTCTTTAAACCACATGTCAGCCAAGTTCAGTTCTTCTAGCGCTCTTTCGGGATACATTGGCAGTTCTTACAATGCTTTATTACGTGCACATTCAATCAGAAATGATCTTCGTCTTCGAAATGGAAGAAATGCACCGTGCACTTCCTTAACCAAACATGAATTTTGACAATTAAATTCAATAAACTGCAAGCGTTATTCTGTTCGTTTGTAAGTCGATTCACGGTTAAATTATAGACCAAATTGAACATGTTTAACAGTAACATGTTACACGAAAACAGCTTGACTGCCAAAAATAATATGTATTTACAAAAAGAAAGTTGCTAAAAAAAATTAACCTTTACTTGAAATAACAAAATTTTCTTTCCATTCTATTTATATAATTTTTTACGTTTCTTATTTCTATTAAAAATAAAACTCACCTGTAACACTATATTTTTAGATACACGTCCCACTGTATTGACATAAACACCTTCGTTGTCATAGCATAATAATAACTGCATACCGTTTGAATTTGGAAGAGCCACAATACAATGAGGAATGATTGCACCCTGAGTCTAATTAAAAAGAAAAATAAAAATAAAACACAATTACAATATAAAAACTAAATCATTTAGGTAAAATTCTTTTACAACACTTACATGCTTAGGAAGATAAATGTCGTATACTTCAGCTGAATCTAAATCGACGGCATGGAAGCCTTCAGCAGAGCCATAAATAACCTTCAGTCTAGATTGATCTTCAATGGTTAGATCAACTAACAGAGGACGATGTTCTAATTCACCAAAATTCTGTGGAAAGATAAATCATATGTATAATAATAATAATAATATAAATACTAAAGTTTATAATTATCAAATAGCAGTAATAAATCGTCAATTTGCCAAAAGGCATATGTGTTTTTTTTTTTACTTTTTAGAACAGCTAATAAACTGTTCGACTTTGTATATAAAAGTCATATAAATTTCTAATCATTCTTTGAGATAACTAAGGAATCAGTAGATACTGTGAGCGTAAAAATAAAGTCAACCCCACATATTATTAAAAGAAGAGCTTAATTATTGTATTAGGATTCGGAATTTCATAAATGTAAATCCCGGGATGTTATGTTAGTAGTACTGCTAATTTTGGCCCCATGGGCTGCGGCATATTTTTGAAATAAACACAAAAAAAAATAAATATAAATATGTTTGAAAACAAACATTTTCTGTCCTCATAGTTATAATTTATAAATTGATTAAAAGTTAAAGTTAATGACTTATTAATAATAATAAAAAAAAAAAAAAAAAAAAAAAAAAAAAAAAAAAAAAAAAAAAAAAAAAACATTGGCCCCTATTATGAGCTGCATTCAACAATCGATATTCACGGCTATCGAAAATCGACTATCGAATGTAAATTTTTTATTATGAGTTGGCATCACTGTCGACCATAATTCCGTGGTGGTCATTTCAAATTTAATTTATTTTATGAATTTGTAAACAAATATAGCTGATAGCTGATAGAAATTTACTATTGTGAATAAAAAAAGAGTGATTTTCACAATAGCGTTTTTTCGTCGAATGTGCACCATAATGGCTATTATGAGCAAAATTCGATTTTCGACCGTGGTCGAAAATTTGGTATTATGGTGCACATTCTGTTGTGCTTTCAAATCAACTAAAGCTTTTTATATAGGAATTTCCAAATTCCAAAAACCGTAGACACATCAAATAGTGCGTTCAAATTTAGCAATCCAAAATTAATTTCAATTCTTTCACCCTTATTTCTTCGACATACTATTTTAAATTTAATTTTTTGTTGTAAACCCGGGTATTCGGGATTGGCATCCGTAATTTTTATATAGTTATTTAAGTAGAAAAAAAAGACGGACGGACATCGGTAAATATTTATGAACGTTACAAACAAATATACACGAGCCTTTGGAATAATATTCCTTTGACCGATGAAAGCAAGTTTGAGATATTTGAAGTTAAAAACTCTCACAAAAATATGGCGAACCAAGAACGAAGCCTTTAGTAATAAATACGTTACCAAGACGGTAAAACGTGGCGGCGGCTCAGTAATGGACTGGGATTGTATGGTGGCATTAGGGGTTGGTTATCTTACCAATCCTACAATTTATACAATATACAATGAAAAAGCAAAATTATCTCGACATTTTAAATAAACAATGTAGGCCCTGGGTAGAGAAATTATAACTAGGGCAGAACTAGATTTTCCAACAGAACAATGATCCTTAGCATACCTACAAAAATGTGAAAAAGTCGTTGCTCAATCATTATCCATCCGCAGTCCCCTGACCTCAATACAATTGAGCACCTGTGGCAATATCTGGACAAAAAAAAAATAGGCAAAGAAATATTTCATTGAAGGATAACCTAAAGGCGGTAATACAGAATGAATGAAACAAATTTTCGCCAGATTTTACTATAAAACTCGTTGATTCTATTTCTAGAAGATAGTCAGCTGTGACAAGGGCAAAAGCACAACAAACAAAATATTAAATACAATGTTTTACATAATTTTAATATGCATTTATTTTATATTGACGCTCACTGTATATTTTGGAATACATACATATAATGATAATTGTATAGACGATGAATAGAAAATTATGCACAAGTCTTATTGCCGGCAAAAAAATACGAAACGAATGCAATCTTTTCAATTATTTTTGAATATTGTGTAAAATATGTATTAATAGTCTTACCTTAAATGCCATGAATTTATGATATGGTTTGGGAGCCCAGGCATAAATTTCTATAGAGTCTTTTAATGCAATCACTAGGAACTTAATCCTTTCATATTTAACAATTTTGAAATGTACAGCACCTTGTAAATCACCAACATTTATCCAACCATTGCGACGTTCAACTTGCTGTAATAAAAAAAAAATAAGAATGTATAAAACAAATCAATTGAATTAAAGTTCAGTTAAAGTTAAAAACATACATCTGAGAGACCATCAGTTCTTAAAATTTTCGATTTCAGCCAGGATAAATAGTACACGCGTACACGATTCTTTTTACCCGATATGGTAACTAAAATATTTTGTCCTTCTAAAACTTCCATTTGTTGGAAGCGGCGACGTGATATTAATTGATAGACCTTAAAATAAAAAAAACGCATTATTAAACTATATTACTTAAAAGAAGTGTCACTTTATTTTAACTCACCTTTCCTTGGCCCGAACGATCCAACAACATTAAACCATTCTCGGTGCCAATCAACAGATTAACACCCCACAAAGCGGCACACAATATCTCCGAATTGAAACGTTTCTTGTATTTACGTATTTCGGGTGTATCGCTGGACGCTTCATGCGATGTGGGTGTAACATTAACATTGACATGTGACTCACGTCTCGAGGGCCCCGAACCGCCGGCACCGAAACCAAATGTCAGAAAACTGCGTTGCTTCTGTTGTAGGGCATACGGGGGTACGGGCAAAGCGGCCGACGAAGTATTGGAAGAGGAGGAAGCAGATTTATGTAACAGATTAGTAATACTACTAGACGAACGTGTCTTTGATATTGAATTCTTTGGGCTATTTTGTCTTGACGACGAAGAATTCAACGAAATTGTCGATTGGGGTGAATTGTTAGAAACACCGCCAATAAACGATTTCGAGGGTGTGGAATGCACTGATGAGTTGATGGCCGCTTGATACTGGTTATTGCATATTGCGTGTGAACAAATAAAACAAGAAAAGAAGAAAGGAAGAGAAAATAAAATTAGATAAGTTTAATTGTTTAACGAAAATAGTATAATTTACGATGATTATAAGTATTAATAGCTACATACATAAGTATATTACAAAGAGAGAATCCTTTGATCTGGTTGTATTAAGTCAAAATCTTTATTTG
The DNA here is from genome assembly GCA_916048285.2 of Bellardia pandia. Taxonomy (NCBI): domain Eukaryota; kingdom Metazoa; phylum Arthropoda; class Insecta; order Diptera; family Calliphoridae; genus Bellardia; species Bellardia pandia. The sequence continues at coordinate 28,931,886 of OU696531.1, forward strand.
TTAGATTTGGAATAAAAAATAAAATTGTTTCTATTAGGGGTTTTTAAAATAGCCTCAGTAAGACTGAATGTTATAAAATTTTTGAAATTTAATCTTCAGAAGACTTTTAGTTACGATGTGAAGACTTCAACCAAGGCATACGAATTTTGTGATGAAAATTAATTTGTCTTGGTTGATTTTAATATTAGTCTGTTTTCACACGTTTCAATTATGGTTCTTCAAGGCAAGCATTTTTCGGTGAGAAGGAACAGGGGCATATTGAAATGAAATGAACAGTTGACATTTTACATGTTGACACATCAGGAGTAGTGCTCGAAAATAGCATTAAAATATTAAAAAATTCACTATAAAAAATGCATTTCGTAAAATTCGTGAAATTTTAAGTGAACATTAAGAATTTGGTCGATAAATTTAGTCGACTGGCTTGCTACATAATGTGCCAACTCAAAGCCAGTTAGACCGGATAATTCAAGTGAAAATATAGCAGCCGTGAGCCGCAGTAATAAAGAAAATCTGAATTTGGCAATTCCTGAAAGTTCTCAACAATCCACAACGACTACATGGTGAAGTCTGCTTAAAGATCTGGCTTTGAAGCTTTACAGCTGCATGAATTAAAGTCCATTCATTTTGCCGTAGATTCGCTGATTTAGTTGAAGCTGATTATTCTGAAAAATTTTAAGTTTTTGAAAATCCAAAGCAATTGTAGATAATCCTTTGAATGCTGAACGTGTATGGCATATGATAATATACGAATGTATGTACAGGATCCGTTAGAGCAAAACTTGTATATCACAGTTTTGAACGATATTCACAGAGACGTCATCAATACCGCGATCGCAGGATACCGCATGAATGTCGTACTTGGAGGACGCCGATAGCGGAAACAGAAAATCAACTGCCGGGGAAAACAAGAGTAGTTCTGCAGCAACTAAAGTTCAAATAACAGACTAAATGCCTGTTGGTCCCGCATAGACCGTGCCGACGCAAACGTATCGTATGCTCAACATGTTCGCTCACATCTTCAACTGCCCAGCCAATCCCACTACACTTCGCCAAATGGATTTATGGACCACACCAGTAGAAGCAGCACAATTCCTTGGTCTGGACCTCACCTCTCTGCAGAACCCCCTAATTAGAAATTTCTAGCTGTTATAACAACATCTGTATAGAGCGCTATTTGTTCTACATGTTTGATTGATCCATTATTTTTCAAAAATTCGGTTGGAAATTTGGTTATGGTGAATGTATCATGATATGCTAGAGATGTTAAAAACTAAATCTGGCCAATTATTGATGATGTAAAAAAGAAAATATTTGATATGTTCTCCTAAAATATAAAAATGCACAACCCGTTATCAAATCTTGAGCCTTCATGGAGAATATCTAAAAAAAAATTCTCCGGAATCTTAAAATCTTTTTGAGGGCCTTCATTTTTATGAGCCTTTTTTGACCAGCTTAAACAAGATTTTGACTTTTAATTTAAAGATCAGACATAAGTTTCTAATTAATTATTAATAATATAATTTTTACTTTATACATAAACCTTTTTGTTTAATATTAATTATAATAATAACACGAGTATATGAATAAATGTTATACTATATAGTAATAAAAAAAAAGTGAAAAACTTTACTCGTGTATTTCATACAGTTATATAAAAATTAGCATGCCCAACTTCCATATCTAGGAAAAATATACTACATTATAATATCTCGCTAGAAAATTGTTTTAATTTTAAAGATGAGGAAAAAAAATGTTAGTTTTATTATTATTAATATTGTAAAATTTCTTTTTAATACTAAAAGTTCTATTACAAAAAAATATATGTAAATACAAAAATAAAATAAAATGTGATTAGTCTTTCCCAGACGCCATGAAACATAAAAAAGAAGCTGTAAAATTTGTAACTGAAAAAAAAACGGCACTTGTATAAAAATTGTGTGCACGCAACAAATTTTCTTTTCTAAGAATTGTTCTTATTTGGAATAGAAAACTTATTACAAATAAAAAAGAGAGTGTGTAATATATTTGTTTGTGTTTAATTTATATACAATTAGTTTTAAGGAAACTATTATTGTTAGAAGTAGAATTTCCATTGATTTGTTATATTTATAATAATATTGTTGTTGTTCTTGTTTAATGTTTATACCTATGATTGTATTTGCTGGTAAACGTTAGAGACAAACAATTGAAATGTGAAAAATCTAGGAATATGTAATATAATTTGAATGTAATTTTTCTACGTGTTAGGATTTATTTTACTATTTTAAATATGATTGCTTAAGCATAAAATTACTAAACTACACTTCTAAATCTTTTATAACGAAATAAAGAAGAATTTCTAAATTTAAATGCAAATATTTCTAAACTCCATTCTATTGCTAATAGTTTAGTATAGTTACATATTTATCTTGTCTGTAAATAAAAACTCATTACACTATGCCTTCTCTCAGAATGCCTTCTAGAAGGCGTTTCATACACATTCATTCAGTGCATTTCAAAAGAATGTCAAAAAAATCATGATATTAATAGCAAACACGAATGGTTTTGCAATTATTTCTGTATATCGTCACTACAACAACAAACAAAAAGAGAGCGTTTATAATTACGTGTGAAACAGGACTTTATATGCATACAGTGGAAAACAAAACTGTCCGGATGTTTTGCACTAAGGATGTAAGGTAATGTACATACATATGTGTATGATATTTATTTTTATTAATTTTTCATTACCTTACTTCCTTAATGCAAAACATCCAGACAGTTTTGCTTCCCACTGTACATGTGATTTTTTAAATTAATTTAAAATTATTTTAAAACTTTCTGTTATTTAAAACGCCTTGTTTTACTTTCCTCAATATAATTATTGATTTAGCAGACCTTTGATTACGCCTTTTATGAAACATTAGTTAGTAGACCTTCCAATTGCTCTTCTCAAATAGGCCTTGTTACTAGTAGCGAGTAGGCAAGGCCTTGACTAACAATGACACGTCATGTAAAATTAAAACGATTTGGCAATACGGCTGGAAGTACTTGTGACTGCCAAAGAAGACCTTCTAGACGGCCTCTTTTTCCCGCTGGGTACATCCAGTATATGTGTAAAAACAGTTTTTCAGACATGGGCGTTATATGGCAGCAATGACCTATTATGGACCGATAATCCAAAAATTTAGTAGCATGACTTCTGTGTAAATAATAAATATTTTTTGTATCAAATTTTATCTCGATATAAACACTTTTAAAAGATGTATAAATATTAAAGTGATTTTCACAAGGCGTCCTATATGGCAGATTTGACTAATTATGGACCGACCGCTATAAAACTAGGTTGCATAATTTCTGTTTTGAATATTATTTGAATACCAATGTTTTTAAGAGAGTTATACTCTTTAAAGTGATTTTCGGAAGTGATCCTTATTTGGAAGCTATGGTCAGTTATGGACCGATCTGCACAACATTTGTAGGGGTGACCCGATAGGCTAGGCGATAGTGTGCCGGACTATCAGTCAGAGGGTTGCGGGTTCGATTCCCGCCAAAGACTCTGGTTGTCTTCTGCAGATAAGCCAAAAAGCTTCGCAGTTTGTGTTTGTTAATTATATTAAACAAAAATTATTTGTAGCTGAATTTGTTTAGATACCTACATAAATCAAAAATTTATGATCGATAAACCTCTATTTATATTTCGGGAGGACATTTGTATAGGGGCTAGGTGAAATAATTAGCCGATTTCAACCAATTTTATTCCCAAAAGTACTTGGACCTAAAAAACATCATGTAACAAATTGTATGGAAATATCTGCAAAATTGCGACCTGTATTTTACGCTTAACTAAACATGACCAGCCCGTGTCCGGATTTATTTAATACTTATGATATCACTTTTTAATACTTTTTGAAGCACGAAATTGCTCATAATGTTTCCGAGTGAAATATTTATCAAGCTAGGGAAAATAATGAAGTCTTTAAAGCTACGATTTTTTTTTTTCTAAATAAATGTTAACTTATTTTCTTTACATTCAAGATTCAACAATGTTCACGAGTGAAATATTTGCCAAACAAAGGAAAATAATGAAGGTTACGAATTTCTTTTTCTAAATACATACATGGTAAGATATTATCTTCTGTGTAGCAAGTTAAATGGTGAAAGTGAAATTATTGAAATTTTGATTATAAATCTACTTGTATTATAATATTTCTGTGAATAGTTGGTATCTATTTAAGTTTATTAAGTTTATTTATCTAAATGCATTTAAAATCTAAAAAAAAAACAAATCTAAAAAAACGACACAATTTACACAATACCTAACACAGATACTCAATAACAATATTAACTGATTGTTTAATAGTTGGAAAAACTGTTGACTTTTTTAGCTGCTGACATATAAAAACTAATAATAACTTTTGACATTTTCATATATTTGATCAAATGTCAGCAGTTTATTAACTTGTTATACCAAATTAGCACAAGTGGTAGGATGTGAAAAAGTCAGCAGGGTCATGAAATTTCCAACTGTTTTAACACAAACGATCTACTTTTTTTTTGTGAACAACGTCAAACAAACAACAAGTGCTGTGGAAAACAAATTAAAAATCGATAAAACAAACATGAAATATTCACACAAACATGAAATTTACACACAAAATAACAACAAATGAAATGTAAATTATAAATTAACAACAACAAAAAATAATACAAAGAAATGATATTGAAGGAGATTACAGAAACAAGGAGTTTATAATTTACATACACAACAACAAATGAAACAAAAAATATAGTAAATAAATTAAATATTTTAGCAATAATGAACGAATATTTTACATTTGATTTAAGAACATAGAACTTTAATGTGATTTACAACACCACACACACACATTAAGAGAGACAGCGAGAGAGAGAGATATACAGACAGTGAGTGAGAGTGTGAAAGAGATACAAAATGAATTTACATAATATGGAGTTTTTTTTTATAAATATTTTATACATAAAACAGTTTTACATAGTATGTACGAGAGTATTTATTTATTCTAACTGAAAATAGCAAATACATTATTACAGTTTTGAGTTTTTAGAACTAATTTTTATTTAATTGTAATCAATGAGTTTGATATTATTTTACAATAGAAAAAAAAGGAATTGATTTGGTTTTTTTTAATTTGATTTTTGCATAAAATGATGAGAGTTTTGAAAATGAATTGATTTGATTGATTTGATACTTACTATTATTGCATTTGGTAATTTTGCCTACAATATTCAATATTCATTTTAATCGTAGTGGCCATCAGCTCACAGAAAACAAAACGTCGCGGAAAGACAAAGCACAATGATATATAATATATGAAGAAAAATATTTGTAATAATATGGTTGGTTATCAAAATACAAAATAAGTTTCAAAAAAAATTAAAATCAAAGAAAAACAATAAAATAATTTAATAACGTTTGTTTACATTGATCTAAACTGAAATTTCATTTTTAAATAAAATTACAATACAAGCGAAAATATTCATAATTTAAATGAATTAAATTTATAGCTAACTAAAAGGTAATAAATACTAAATCAACTACGATTGTAATGGTAAGATAAACAACCCATTTCGAATTGAAAAAATTATAATCTACACAAAAACCTAAAATTCAAATTAATTAAAACAATTAAAGAGTTGTTTGTTGTTTTAAATTATAAACACATATTAAAGTTGAAAAAACTCAGTAATTTAAGTGGCTTTGAACTGTTAAGGTTACTATTGTTTTAAATCCAGTTGGTTAGATCAACGGTTTTATTTCAACTCTGAGTCAGGATAATTAAAATTTTAGGTAAACGTATGTGTTCTTTGTCTGCTTTATTAACATACCCCGGCCAATTCTAGCAGGATATTTTTTTTTATAGGAAAATTTATCGCTAACAAGATCTTAAAGAAAATTTATCGATAACAATAAATTTGTATAAATAATGTATCGATACCATAAGTAAGACAATAAGTATTTAAAGCAAATTAATCGATAATATTGAATTTTTATAGAAAATTTCTCGATAACAATGAATTCTTAAAAAAATTATCGATAACAATTAATCCTTATAGAAAATTTATCGATAACAATGAATTTTTAAAGAAACTCGATCGACAACAATGAATTAAAAAAAATATCGATAGCAATAAATTTGTGTAGACAATTTATCGATAACAAACAATTTTTAAAGAAAATTGTTCGATAACGTTATATTTGAGCTATGACTAATTATGGACCGATCATCATAAAATTGTACCGAATGAATTGTGTTATATGAAACTTATTTGTGTTAAATATTATGTATGTTATGAAACCAAAATGTTTAAGAGAGTTATGGTCTTTAAAGTGGGCCTTATATCGGAGCTATATACAATTATGGACCGAGCTGCCCAAAATTTTTAGATGTGATTAGGCTTTATATACAATTTATTTGAGGCCAAATTTTTTTGGATACATGTATAAATCAAATATTTATGATCGATCAACCCCTATTTCGGGAGGACAATTGTATGGGGCTAGATAAAATAATGGACTGATTTCAACCAAATTCAAATCAATAGACCTTAGTCTGAAGACATGAGCAGCCAGACAGACGAACGGACGGATATCGTTAAAGCGACTCAGGAGTTGATTTTGAGTTAATTGGTATAATTTAAGGTGAATATTGAACTCATATTTATGGGCGTTACAAACATCATCACAAATCCAATATATACTCTCCACTATGATACTGTAGGGCATAAAAACAAAAAAAAATTTCATTCTACCTTCTAAGTCAGCCCAGCTTTATATTGTGTTCTATTTTCTCAAAGAAATTGTAATGAATAAATATCCATAACAAACCACTTAAATTACTTGAGACTAACGAAACAAAAAAAAAAAATTTAAATAGTAGTTGTCTTGTCTTCTCTAAAGAAATGTTCGCCATAAATATTATCAAAAATAAAAATCCACACCACCATCAAAAGTGTAATACGAAATTAAAAAAATTAGTCACAAATGTGTGTAATACATATTTAGTAGTGTGTACTTTTTTTTTTGTCAAATTGGTACATTCCAATTAATTCTTTTTTTATTATTGTTTATAATTGAACTGAGGCCATTTTAGAATCGTGTTCGAGCTGTTTTGATGGTTTCTTAAAAATGTATGTATAATGTTGAGTTTGCTGTTGAATTTATTGTATATTTTTTTAGTACAAACAAATAAAACAATAACATATAATAAAAGCAAAAACAATGTTTATGATAAATTATTATGATGATTATGACAATGAAGAATATAAATAAAAAAAAAACAAAATATAAACTAAAAATTACTACATAAAAATAAAGAAACAAATCAGCACGAGGTACGAATGATTGTTAAACACACAGCATTTAAAAAAACATTTAAAATAAAAAAGAAGCATTTAAATTTTTGATTTATTTTTATATGTATTTTTAATTAAAAGCATAAAATAATAATTATAAATCATGTTGAATTTGATTTGAGATGACAACTTATATGAAGCGACAAATCATTACTACATAACTATTTGCAAAACCATTTCTACACCATTTCCAAGGCAGAGAAAATAAAAAACTTCAATGAAAATTGTAAAAATTTCGATAAATAAAAACAAATACAAATTTCGATTTTTAAAGAAAACTTATCAATAACAATAAATTTTTATAGAATTTTTTTTTGGAAAAATTTATCGATAATATAGAATTTTTGTACAAAATTTTCAATTCATCAATAACACAACATTTTTATAGAAAATTTATCGATAACATAAAATTTATCGATAACACAAAATTTTGATAGAAAATTTATCGATAACACACAATTTTTGTAAAGAATTTATCGAAAACACACAATTTTTGTAAAGAATTTATTGATAACACACAATATTTGTAAAGAATTTATCGATAACATAAAATTTTTTAATATAAAATTTATCGATAACAGAAAATTTTTATCTAGAATTTGTCTATAACACAAAATTTTTATAGCAATTTTTTCGATAACATAAAAGTTTGTAAAAAATTTATCGATAACATATAATTTTTATACAAAATTTGTCGATAACATACAACTTTTATAGGAAATTTATCGATAACTAAAAGTTGCTATAGAAAACAACTAAATTTTTTTTTTTTTTGGAAATTTATCGATAAGTAAAACTTTTTAGAAAAAAAAAATGGTCGATAACTGAAAAATTACATAAGAAATTAATGGCTATCTTAAAACTTCCAGCTGAAAGTTTCTTCGATCGATAACTCAAAGTTTCTATATTTCGATTGGAAAAGAAATTCGTTCGAATTTGAAAGCTTTTGCTTTCGAATCGAAATACATAATAACCCCCCTGTTATGGACCAATCATCCAAAAATTTTGTGTTATGACTTCTGTACAAATAAATATTTTTTATGTTAAATTATATCTCGATATAAACTCTTTTAAAAAGTTTATGTACATATATCTTAAATATTAAATGATTTTCAAAGGTTGTTTTAAGCTTTAACTTATATGGACCGACTTTTATAAAATTAGGTGACATGATTTGTGCAGTACATATATAAAAAAATTTGTATGAAATTTTATTTGAATAGCAAAATTTTTTAAGCGAGTTATACTCTTTTAAGTGATTTTCGGCAGTGGACCTTATATGGGAGCTATTGTCAATTATAGACTGATGATGACATGTGATTAGGCTTAAAGTACAATTTATTTGATGGGATTGGACATTTATATACCGATAAACCCCTATTGTGGGAGGATATTTTTTGAGGGCTAGGTGAAATAGAGGACCCATTTTAATCACTTTCAATCTCAACCGTCCATCACCAAAATATCATGTACCAAATTTTATTGAAATATTTGCAAAATGCGATCTGTACTTTGCACGCATGCTTTACATGGACAGCCAGCCAGCTAGCCAGACGGACGGAAATCGTTAAATCGACTTAGGAAATGGTTCTGAGTCGATCGGAATACTTTAAGGTGGGTGTTGCACTATTATTTATGGGCTTTATGGGCCTTATTGCTTATAAAAAGAAATTATAAAATATTGAAAAAGGTCAAATAAACGAACTAAATAATTACATTCTCTATGTTTGAATAGAATATTTTGTTTGATATGTTTAATATAATGTTTTTTTTTTGGAAATGGTGTAGTAAGTAAATAAAAAATCTGTATTTTCTTTAATGCCAAATAGACAAATATTTAATAATTTCTTAAAAACTGTGTGTCGTTCTGTCTTTATTATTAATTTTTTATTAATAAACTACAACAAATAACGAAAAGTATTTGAAATAAATTTGTAAACAATTTGAAAACGAATAAATTACTGGCCATAACACATTTTGATCAAGTTGTTGGCAAAAGACAACGATTTGTTTATAGTTTTTTTATATATATAAAAATAAAACCAAAATTAATAAAGTAAACAATAAACAATTCGACAAAAAAATTAAAAACAAAGCGCTTAACTAAAATTATATTCTTTAAAAAAAACATGTTTTATTTTTTTCTCAAACTAAATAAGTAAAAATTATTTTAATGAAACAAAATAAATAAACAATTTGGAAAAGTTAGAAAGAAGGAAAGAAAAATATAAACGAAATAAACTCGTATCACTTACCTCCTCACTGGATGATTTGTCGTGACGTGGTGGAGTTGCTGGTGAGGCTTGACTAAGCAAATCAGGCAAAACACTGCTGGTGCGGGTACCGGGTGTACCAAGATTTTCGGTATTACGATTCTAAAGTTAAATAAATAAAGAGAAAAATAAAAGTACAGGTTTTCAAAGTAATTATTTTGTTTGGAAAATTAATAAATTAATAAATATGGTTTTTGAAATGGGCAGGAGAAAAAGGTTTGTTTTAATACAACTTTTTTATATTATTATTATTATTAATAAATAGTAGTGAATGGAAAAAACACCTGATGCTTGGTTATGATTATGTTCGAATGCGAATTCAAGAGGAAATGGAATTATTTTATAGATTTTGGTTTTAGATTTTAAATGTTTATAAGAATATTGCTAATTAACGGACAGTTTTTAGTTGAGGAACCTTGGTTATAGGGATGGGAACAACTGTCACCACTTTGTTTTAAGGGCAATAATTTTAAAGTGTTTTTAATTCACAGCCATTGGAAGTTTAATTTCGAGGCCTTTATAAAACCAGGAGAAGTTAACAAAAGTTTAATTATTCATAGGTTTATGCTTCAGTTTCAATATTATACTGGAACAGTACTTAATAGTGTTTTTCATGACTTAAAAAGTACAAGCAAGTAATTGCTTATTTGGAAGTTGTTTTAAATAACTTACAAACAAGTCAGTAGAAATTAAGTAACAACTAAAGAACTAATATTCTCGCTGTACTTTTGTATTCTTTCAAAAACCATTTCAACTTGAATTCAAGCACTCAAATCATCATCATATCAAAATCGACTTAATTTTATTTATTGTTACAATGAATGCCAATGAGCTTATTTGTTTGTTTGTTTCCTCTCTCGCACATGATTTGAAAATGAACAATATACCTTTAGTTCAACACATTTATTATAAATGAAAACACAAACTTATATTCTAAGAAAACCAAATATAAAAAAAATATATAAAGAATTTTCCAGGTTTTCCTACTGAGAAAAACACATACAAAACACTTAACAAAAAATTACTTAAAATCTAAATAAACAACAAATGAATTATCGAAATAATATTTAAGACATACGAACTACGAGTACGTTTACATAATTTGAAGATGTTCAGTTTTATTTATTTTGGCATAATTATACAAAATTTGTTTTAAAGCTTATAAATTACATTAGAAACAATTAGTTAGGAGTTGATTTTTGCAATTACATTTTCATTATAGGTACACAGCAGGTAAATCAATTGAAACATCATCCACTGACTCTACATTTTTCAGTTTACAAAAAAAAACTGTAAAAATAATTAAAATTTAATTCAAACAAATTTTTTTAAACCACAATATTGTTGCTAGAATTTTACAAAATTTGTTGGTATAAAGAGTTTTAGTTTTATTTACAATTAAAAATAAAATTTAGTTTTTGGCCGAAAAGTAGAAAAAAGAAGCTTTAAAACAATTTTGTACATTTATTGAAAGCTTAGAGAAATTTAGTTTAAGCCTAAAGCTTTTAAGCTGCAGTATAGAAAAAGCATAAACACATATGTATTAGTCTAAAGATAATTGATAGGTAATAAAAAAAAGCTTTATGTTGAACCTGCAAAATCAAGAGTAATGAAATTGATAAAATTCGAAAATTATTAAAGTTATGGAATTTTTAAAAGGGATTTTTTTTAGTCAAAATAAAGATGTAATCTAAAGCTTATACATATGTTCTATTTTCTATTAAATAACTATTAAATTGATTTAATAACATTTGTAGTTCATCTCTTGATAGTGTAAATCTAAAAATGTATTCTTTGCCCCAATATGCTAGTATACTTTTTAAAATAAATTTTTAGTAACACCTAATTTAATAAAAACAAATTACCAATTTAATTAAAATCTCCGGAAGTCATACTTCAAACTAAATTTAATACTACTGTCAAATGACCGATTTTGTCAACTTCAATAAAATAGTTTTGAAGTTTCTAATTGTGTTTCAGAATTTTCTAATAATAATTTAGAAATTTCCAGTTAAATTTTAAAATCTTCCAATTCAATTTTAGAAATTTCCATTATTTTACAGAAATTTCCAATTGTATTTCAGTGGGGTTATTGTGTATTTCCATTCGAAAGCAAACATTTTCGAAATGCAATGTATTTGAACGATTTTCTTTTCGAAACGAGTTACAAAATCACCCCCTAATTGTATTTCAGAAATTGCTAATATAAATGCAGATTAAATTTTCTGAAATACAAATGGAAAATATTGAAATACAATTGGAAATTTCTGAAATACAATTGGAAATGGAGTAAATTATGAAATCTTATTACTTAGTTAATTCCGAAACTATGTTGTCCTTAAACTTAAATTTCCACATGTCTTCCAAGAACGTTAAAATTGATTTTTTTATTATGTCGAAATCAATATTTTGAACCACTAAAATAACATATATATGTTGCTGATACAGGTTGGCTAGCGATTTTAAACGGATAAATGAAACGCTAATTTGGATTGTTTGGTTAAGAGCTAACGTTATTCGAGCTGCGCCAAGACTAAACAATTCTAAAGACACAGATCTGTCAGACATACTATCCCCCTAGTTTCTTAACTGAATCCACTTTTCATTTTTAAAACGAATTGACACATATTTTGATGTTCTGAAAATCGAATTCACATGATTTAATCGTTTTATTTTTGTGTAATACCGTAGACAGACGACAGAGTTAATGCGCATTAAAATCTCACTAATTTGAATTAAGATTTTACCGTGACAGATGACAGTTTCTGCATTTAAACTGCATTTAGGTAACAGCTGTTTGTTTGTAAACAACTATTTAATTATGAAAAAATTTGTTTGGTATTTGCTGAAAAAACAGTATTTCTTTAAAAAAAAAGCTGAAATTACTTTTGCTGAAACTGTTTCATAATGCAAAACTTGTTCATGCACTAGCAACCATCAACCTGGAGCCAAATTATCGCATTCGATATCGAGTAAAATTGATCGTAATTTTCTTATTTGAGATTATGGCATTCGATATCGTGCAAGATATTTAGTACAATTTATCAGAAATTCGATATCGAAATCATTTTCGATACGATAGCTCATTCGATCACGAATGCGGTAATTTTGCCCCTGAACGTGTTGCTACATGTGGGGACCGCAGTGGGACACTCTGAAATAAGAGAAAGGCAATGTGGAAATCTATTTTTATTATTTTAATTTTACAATTGTCTTCTTCTTTTTTTAGAATAGTAAACAATTTGATAACATATTATTGATTTTCGACGATGTTGCCATATTGAAATAGCTAAATGCAGTATAAATTCAGTTTGATTTTGTGCATTTACGTCTAACTTAATGCGCATTAAGATGGGATAATTCACGAGTTAATTTGAATTAAGACTGTTAATGCAAATTAACTGTGTCGTCTGTCTACGCTATAAGCAAACCTTTTTCAATGTACAAAATCGTGCGATTTGCTGCAGTGTATAAATTTGAAACTATTCGATTTTAAAATACGAGTAGTATTTTAATCATTTCATTTATCAGCCAAATTGGCCTATAAAAGACCGAACTGGAGGAATTATACATTTCTATAGAAAAAAATAGGATTTCACCTAAAAACATCTAAATTGGTTTTTAAATTTTATGAATTGAATACAGACAGAAAAAAAAGATAACTTCGAACTTTAACTGAAATATGTATAACAACTGTCAGAAGCATCACAAAGCTGACGTTGCTTTGCTTAGAACGTTTTTTACATAGTCTTGTTTAATTTTTATTTACATCCTTAACTATCAGCTTAGATTTTGGGGTTCTGTGTACTAAAAAGTCTTTGTGAGATACCGCTAGTAGTGCTGCAAATAGTGATTAAAAATTAAACCTTAATGAAAATAATTTATCTGAAAGTTTATTCCACAAAAGAACAGTACGAATCAAGAAATTATGATTAATAGACCACAAGGGTAGAGATGGGCTTTTCAGGATTAACGTATTCGAGTAACACGAACAAATTCATTGTAGTACTGATAGAACAGTCAAACATAACATAATATAATGAATGTCCATCCAAACATCTTTCCTGCGTCCTATACGCGCTCGAATAACTTTAAAAAAGGGTTTCAAGCTTTGGCTTACACATGAGAATTTTATACCATTTTTTTTTTTTTCGAATAAAGGGTTTTTAAACAGAAAGGCTATCAGATGTAATAAATGATCTTTTGAACCATTAAGAAAAAAAAACGAGACAAGGAAGCATTCAATACTTTCGAAATTCCAAAACTAAATTTTCAACAAACATTACCCTCAGTTCAAACATCAAGAGCTAAATGTTTTTCATCATGCATACGGAATTAATACCGTAGTTTGCTTCTGTAGAAAAAGTAAAACGAACAAGTTTTTCGGAATGAAACCTAGAAATGCTTAAAATTGCAATTCCACATAGCAAATTGAGAGTGGTTTCATTCCGAAAAAAAATTTCATTTTGCTTTTTCTATAGAAGCAAAATACGGAATTACACTTCCGAACGGAATTAAATTCTGTGACATGGCTCAAGGTATAAGTTTTGTATCATTTCCATTTACTTTAGGTTAGTTTCTATTGAATTCTAGTGTTTGGGTTAAATCAGTTAAACGATTGTAAAAATAGCCCATTGCTTGTCACATGCTTGCTTTCCTAAGCAAATCTAACTGCTTGTTAAACCAGGGGGTTACTCCGTATTTCGATTCGAAAAGAAAATCATTCGAATTTGTATACTTTTTACATTGTATTTCGAAAGCTTTTGCTTTCAAATCGAAATACGCAGTAACCCCCCAGTGCTTATTTCCTATTTTTAGGAAGTTTTCTTTAACCGCTTACAAACAAATCTATTCCCAAAATAAGAACAAGTAAGAAAGTATAGTCAGTGAAGCCCGACCATATAATACGCTACACCCAGTATATGTGCAAAATAAGTGTTTTAGAAATGGCCGCTAAATAGGAGCTATGACCTATCATCCAAAAATGCTGTGTAAATAAATATTTTTTGTGTTAAATTTTATCTCGATATAAACACATTTAAAAGATTTATACATATTAAAGTGATTTTCGAAGGAGAGAGACCGATATAAAATTAGGTATCATGATTTCTATATTTATTAAACTTATTTGTGTTGAATATTATTTGGATGCAAAAATTTGTAATAGAGTTATGCTCTTTAAAGTGATTTTCCGAAGTGGGCCTTATATGGCAGCTATGGTCAATTATGGACTTTGCTTTACATGGACAGCCAGACAGACGAACAGACATCATTAAATCGTGATTCTAAGCCAATCAGTATACTTTAAGGTGAGTGTTGGACTAATATTTTTAGGCGTTACAAACATCAGCACTAATAAAATGTCTCCTCCCCTCTATGGTGATGTAGGGTATAATAAGTAGTAATTATATAAGGAATGCTTTACATAAACTTAAAATATTTCATTAATTTCTGGTATTTTTATACCCACCAACAAAAATAATGGGGGGTAATTTGCGTCTGTCATTCCGTTTGTAAAACATTGAAATAATATACATATTCTGGGTCCTTATAAGATTCTAAGACGATTTAGCCATTTCTGTCCGTCTGTTGTTGGCACGATAGAGTTTCGAAGAAAAGACATAGAACAATGAAATTTTTACCAAACATTCTTTGATCCGCCGAAATGTTTGGTATTGCAAATGGGCAAAATCAGTCCAGTATGATTCGAGTTATAGATAAAAGTTTTAGACTACCACGATATTTTTCCAGATATTTTTTGTTGTCTATATATATATAGTCTATAGACTAGGCGATAGTGTGCCGGACTATCAGTCAGAGGGTTGCGGGTTCGATTCCCGCCAAAGAGGATGTTTTCTGCATATAAGCTAAAAAACTTCGCAGTTTGTGGTTGTTAAAAAATTGTTAATGCAGAAGACTAGTCCTGTTGAAAATGGAAAGAATCGGTCCACGATTTTTCATAGCCCCCATACAAATGTCTTTCCGAAATATGGCTTTATAGCACATAAATGTCTATAGAAAAGCCATATCTAAACAAAATTCTGTAATAATAAGTTTCATGCAAAGTGAAATCAGAAAATAATATTTTGTTTGCATCGGTACATAATTTTGGCATAGCCCCATTCAAAGACCAATTCCGAAATTCACTTAAATTAACACAATTTTTTTGTTGAAATTCGACAAGCATAATTCGAATATACATTTAAATTGTCGTACCAAATTTCATGATTATCGGTCCATATAGAGTCCAGTTCCGAAAATCACTTAAATGCGCATAAATCCCTTACAAAACCCACTATTAAGTTGAAATTCAACACAAGTTGTCCATACATATATACAAATCGTCCACCTCAATATGTTGATGATCGGTCGATATTTGACCGTAGCCCCCATATAAAGTCTACTTCTGGAAATCACTTAAATGCGCATAAAGCTTTTATAAATCTCCATAATAGGTGATTTGGTGGTGGGTATAAGATTCGGCACAGCCGAATATAAACTCTTACTTGTTTACATTTAAATATGGCATATTAATAATAATTTATAACTTAAACTTAAACCCTAAAAATATCTCTAAACTTAAAACAATTTTTGCATAATAAACTTCTAAATCTCTCATTAGCATTCATTATTTTTATTAGCCCGAAAAAATTAAATAAAACCTAAAATTGTTATTGTTTTTTGAAACCCTAAAAACTTAAATCTTAATAAATATGTATGTATATATTTTTAAAACAATTAACAGGTAATAAAAATTTAGCTCTTAGAAAAGATTAAAAGGAATTCAAATGAATGAATAAATTTGATTTATTAGCAATACGTAATTTAAGTATACAAACAACTAAAGTGCAATTAGTTGAATTATTAATAAATATGACAGTAATGACTGTTATTTTGTAGTTAAAATTTTACAAAATGGCAGAGGTTCTTTTTTTGTTTTTATTGTTTATAGGTGACGTACAAAATCAAAACAAAACCAAAAATTACAAAATGAGAAAAGAAAAAAACATTAAGAGAGTAATAATTTATTACTAATAAATAATAAAGTGAGTAAGAGAGATTTTCAAATAAAACAAAAAGTGTGAAAAAACATGCTTTTAAAAAATACCATACATTTAATAAACAAATAATAATAATAAATAATAAATAAACTTAATTGTAAAACATTTATATAGAACATTAAAAATACATGAAAAATAACAATTTATGTTTTTTTTTTTATATACAACAAAAGTAATTTGTAAATGCATCTAAATTAATGACAAAAAACAATGCAATGCAACGTGCTTTTATTTTTGGATAATAAAACAAATAATTCAAAATAATTGGTGATTTTTTGTTGGCAGTTTTAGTTGAATATTATTAACAAAATGTTTTTTAAGTTTGGAGGTGAATGTGTTGGTTGTTGGCATGTGTTAATTTTTAACTAAACTATACAAATACATATTTACAAAACTAAATTACATGTTAACGAAATGTTGTAAGTGAGTTATTATTTACAAATTATATGCAGGTACATAGCAAAAAATTATTGTTGTTACTGTAGAAGCGTAGTTAGAATGTTTAAGGTTGTAATTTTAATTTCAGAATTTTTGTTTTTCGTTGTTGCAAAATAGAAATTAAGCGCATATGTTTTATTTTTAAAATTAGTGACAGTGTAACAGGAGTAAAATATTTAATGGAATACATTTTTAAACGCGCGTTAAAACGCCTGAACTACTGGTTTTATTACAAATATGTAAACTTATTTTTCAAAATATCATTTCAATAGATCTAATAATGTAGTTCACTTTATTGAGTATCTCTAAGACTTCTCAATAAATTCATTGTTTATCATCAATAAAATGGCCAGCACAGTGCCCTCAAACCAATTGAGAACTTGTGGAACGAAGAAAAGTTTGGAAGGGAAAAACAGCAAAAATTTTGATGAATTGTGGTAAAACATGGAAGCGGTCTGGACTGCCATTTTACTTTGCAGACATTTGGTCATAAGTATGCCAAATAGATGTCTTCATAATTATTTAACGGAAATTGGAAAATTATTAGAAATAATAATTAAAAACTAAAAAATATATGAAAAAAACTTTAGTGAGATTTAACAAAACGGACTTATCCTTTAATATTTTGTTGGATAACTCTTGTTTTTGACAACATTCGCTACGCTGGCATGTTTGCAGATACATGTTTTTCCAGCATTGTTGCACCAACTGAAGCAATTCATCATTATTTCGTGGATTTTAACAGTGTACCTGGGGTCTAAGGCTTTATTTGAAGGACGTCTAATATACGATTTTCCTTTAGATTGGATCAAGTAAAACTTAGATTCGTCGCTCCAGAGAACTCTTTTCCAGTAACGTGGATCTTTTCTGAGCATTTCTCTTGCTAACCGCAACCGCTTCATGATATGAGGTTTTTTTTTGTGCAATGCACCCACGCACCACTCATTTAGACGTGTTTTTTATTAACCGTGTGGATATTTCTGCGTTTATTTGCTGTCCAATTTCAGCCTTTATTTCGCTCACAGATAAAAATAAATTTTTTACTGGCTCTACAAATAACTATATCTTCTGCTAAAGTGGTCTTTCGTGTCCTAGGTTTCCTAGCTGGGGTTGAAAACTCCTTTATATTTGTGAATTGCACCAAATACCATTTATTTTAAGCAAGAAAACGTTTGTGCAATAGCCGACATTGAAAGTTTTTCATTTTGGTAACACTGCACACAAAAATGGTGCATGACTTGTTTTTGCCCATTTCTAAACTAAACCGTATCAAAATTATTACAAGTTAATCTATCAAGTTTATTAAAAGTTGAAGAAAAAATTCGGGTTTCTTATTACGTTACCAGCAAAAAAAAAAAAAAAAACAATTGTGAAAATAATGGCCCATAATCATAGTCATAGAAAAAGCATACTTTAAGCAAAAGCATGCTTTTGTATTAAATTCAGAACAAAATTTATATGTTTTTGTTGTTTAAAAGTCTACTTTTACTTAAAGTATGCTTTTTCTATGACTATGATTATGGGTCAATATTTTTATATTTTTTAATTTAACTTAGAACACAACGTGTTGTGCATCAATAACAATATTGATTGTTTACTTATTGAATAAGGGTAAAAACAATTTACAGTGTAGGTCTTTAAAGAAGCTACACAGCGATCTTATTATATCAAAGCATCGTTTCTAATTATATGTCCACCACTGTATATTCAATGATAAATTTAACTAAGAAAAGTGTTGATAGTTATTAGTACTCCCAAAATATTCTCATAAAAACACTCCTTTTAAAAGATGTAAGAAGCAGGTTGGGATTACAAATTGTAATACATTGTTACACTTTCCTGTTACACTGTCACTGATATAGAAAATGTACAAAGAAAAACACACTCTCAATTGTCTACAAATGTATTTACTAGCAAATCAGTTTATTTAAGCAGCAGCAATTTTTTGGTTTAGTTGATTTTGAATTTCTATTGTGGTTGAAAAAGCAAATATGTACTAATAATAGCAACTAGTACTACTATAACTAAGTATGTGTAACTATGTAAATGTATTTAAAAATGCAGTTTGTTTTCTAATATTGTATGCAGCATGTTGTTAAATTGTTGGTGTTGCTAGATACATAGATGAGTAATATTAGAAGAGTTGGTTGGTAGCTGTTTGGTATAGTATGAAGGTTGCAAATACAAACTAATACATGACAATTTGTAGTGGTTGGAAGTGTTGTAATAAACTCGGCACAACAATACATGTTCACACATGTTCAAGGATATTTTCGGGTTATTTGTATAGACTTTTTGGAGGGTAGTGGTGAAAGGAAAGACATAGTACGAAAGAAAAAACAATTTATGAAGTTAATGGTATTTTCAAATTGAAAATTTTACAAGTTTTGTTGTTACATTTTAGACAAATATACGACCAGTAGCTATGTATGGCTGAGTAGACAGTTACAGAAAGAGAGACTGAGAGAGTCTATGAAATAGAGAGGGAAACTAAGTATTTATTTATTTTGCATGGGGGGTGGGGAGGTATGATGAGTTCAAAAGAGGAAATTTGTTTGATTTTAATTTTTTTTTTTAATTAAATTTTTGGTTTTTTTTTTAGTTTTGTAATATTGAAGTAGTAGTAGTACATGAGGAAGAAGTAGTAGAAGAAGAAGCAATGTTTACCTGCTGCTGTTGTAACTGCGACTGTTGCTGCTGTTGTTGTACCAATTGTTGGGCAAATAATTGTTGTCTGGCGGCAGAATTGCGTAAAACTATAACAGATTCAGTCTTTTCGCGACGTGGACGTAAGAAATCTAAATTTTTACCAGTTAAATTACTAGTCCAGCTAGTTTTAGTCGGTGCAGCAGCTGTTGTTGCTGTCGTATTGGTGTTGGTGGTGGCGGTTTTTAGCACTGATTTGTTGTTGGCAGAATCTTTTGTTTTGTTTAAATCATTTTTGAAAATACTATTGCGTGGTATTATGGAACTGGCTCTCTGTGAAGCCGTACCGAATGCCTGCTTTTGTGCTGCAGTTGTGGAAGACTGTAATTGTTGTTGTTGCTGTTGTTGCAACAGACTTGTATTGACCAGCACGGCTGAATGTCTCTTGGTAAGAGGAAAGAAATCCGAATTTTCGCGACGGAAACCGCGTATAAAGTTTTGTGGCAATTTTGAGTCAGACTCTTGCCGTTTATGTGTGGCATTGGTGGCACTTTTTGTTAAGGCATTACTACTTGGTGAAGTAGTCGATGAAGGCGAGGAAGACGTTGATGAGGATGTTGTAGATGATGAAGAAGAGGAGTTGTTAGAAGACTTATTACTATTATTGTTATTGTTGTTGGTAGTTCCATTTGTTGACTTGTTATTTAGATTAGATCCAATCACGGAAGCACGCTGTGGTTGCTGTTCTTTGGTTTGTTGATTTGCGGTTTTCAATGGTTGAAAACCTTTTGGTGTCTGTTGTTGTTGTTGTTGCTGCTGCTTTTGTCTGGTTGACATTTCGGCCATACTGCATCTTTGCAACTTGGAGTCTGCTTTCAAGGTACTACTATTCGAGTTACTCAAACCTCTTGATAGACTGGCCACACCAGTGGGCATTCCATCTGCGCCACCACCCACTTTTTTCGGAAAGAATTTCTCAATATCCCATTCACGCAATAATGCTTCATCGCGCAATTTATCTTTGGGCCGATTGGCACACGATGTCGATGCAGATTTTTGTAAATGGTTTTGATTTTCGAGTCTCTATAGGAGTTTTTTTTTTGATTTTTGTTTGTTAGGATTTTGAATACATTTTTCATTTTTTTCGTTTTGTATAAAGGGGGAGGGAGGAATATTAATTGTATGAATATTTTTAGTTAAAAAAAATACAGCAAGACAAGATATTATGAAATTTTAGAAGAGAACAGAATGAATGAAATATTACGAGAGAGAAGTTGCTAATAGAGAGAAACAGAATTGTGGTTGTGTGAGCTCAAAAAAAGTTTTACTTAAAAAAAAACTAAATTATTTTTTAACGAAATTTCCTAGAAATCCTTTAAATATTTGATAGATTCAATAATATTGGTAATATTGGTTGGCTTTTCAGAAAATAGAGATTGGACAATATCAAAAATTCAAAATTATTGTGAGAAGTCTAAATGCCGCATCAAATATATAATAAAAAAGGGAATTTTTCGGCGGGGATTTAAAATAAATAACCAGTACTGTCTAGTTCAATAATTGGAACTAGACAGAACTAGAACTAAACAAGAACCGAACTAAAACTGAACTAGAACTGAGCTAGAACTGAACTGGAACCGAACTAGAACTGAACTACAACTGAACTAGAACTTAACTAGAACTGACCTAAAACTGAATTAGAACTGACCTATAATTGAACTAGAACTGAACTGGAACTAAACTAAAACTAAACGAGAACTGAACTAGAACTGGAACTGAATTATAACTGAACTAGAATTGAACTAGAACTGAACTGGAACTAAAACTAAACGAGAACTGAGCTAGAATTGCACTGGAACTTGAACTAGAACTGAACTACAACTGAACTAGGACTTAACTAGAACTGAACTAAATCTGAATTAGAACTGACCTATAGTTGAACTAGAACTGAACTGGAACTAAACTAAAACTAAATGAGAACTGAACTAGAACTGGAACTGAATTATAACTGAACTAGAATTGAACTAGAACTGAACTGGAACTAAAACTAAACGAGAACTGAGCTAGAACTGCACTGGAACTTGAACTAGAACTGAACTAAAACTGAATTAGAACTGACCTATAATTGAACTAGAACTGAACTGGAACTAAACTAAAACTCAACGAGAACTGAACTAGAACTGGAACTGAATTATAATTGAACTAGAACTGAACTGGAACTAAACTAAAACTAAACGAGAACTGAGCTAGAACTGCATTGGAACGTAAACTGAACAGATTGAGAATAAGACCGAATCTTCCTGTTTTCAATATCTAAAGTACATAAAATATTTGAATGTAATCACACATACACAATTCCTGGTATTTCTCTCCCGATTTGTTTTAATTCTCTATTACGTAGAGTTATGAAAGATGGTCATATCTTTAAAGAGGTAAAAAGTAGTTGTAGTAAATTTGTAACTCTAAATATTTTGCATATTTTTCATGAATTTCATTCTCGGCGAAATGGACAATTTATCGTTTAGTTTTTTTTTATGAAAACGATGAGTAAATAAAATTTTAATTATTTGGTTATCAAGTAAATTTTGATAGATAAATAATTTGATATATATTTAAATGAATATATACAAATAAATATGTAACGAATATGATATAATTTGTATCATAGGTAGTGCATTATATAAAAATGCATTATATACTAATAAAGTATATTTGAAAATAATATATAAAAGTGCAAAACTATAAAAAAATATGCAGATATACGTTTTTTTTATTAATTATAAATAATTGTTTCTAAACACTTATGAAATGGTAAAACAAATAAATTTGAAAAAAGAACTAAAATATGTAAAGAAAATTCACGAAAAATAATTGCAAAATGTCATTAAGAAAACAAATAAGGAAATTAATTATAAAGTAAAATCTAGTAACTCTGTTACACAAATAAATTTTGTTTATTTTTTTAACTCAATAAAAAAAGAAATAATTATTTAAAAGAACCGCAACCACTTATTATTAATTATAATTTTGTTTGTTTCTGGTAAATTCATTACAAAAAATTATTTTAATAAAACCCTAAACCTGATTTGGTTGTGTTTATTTTAATTTTGTTTAGCTATAAACAAATTTTACAGATGCTAAAAATTTGTATTTAATTTTAATTTTATACAATAAATTACAATTTTGATTTAAATTTGTTGATTTGTTATTTCTATAAAACAAAATTTTATTTAATTTTTTTAGTTAAAATTTTGAAAATTATTAAATGAAATTAAATAAAGAAATTTCTAAAACTGTTAAATAGAAATTGATTTAAATTCAAACCACACCTTGTTTACTACATGTTTTTTTATTTATTTATTTAAACAAAACAATTCTCTAAATCTATAATAATAATAAAAAAATCACCAATTTCTTTTTTTTTTTTTAAAATTTACTAAAACACAAACAATTTTGGAAACTTTTTCTAATTTGTTCAAATTTTGTTCTCAAAAAATGGTTGCTAAAATTCTAAAACTCATTCAATACCTAAATAGAGATTTTTATATTTGATATATATATATGTATGTATTTTTACTTCACTAAAAATATTACGAAATAATTGACTGTGAACAAAATTCAGTACTTACCCTTTTCATAATCAAAGTACGATCACCAGCCTGATCATCATCGTCGGGTGTGGGTGGCAATGGGCGATTTGGTGGTCCACCGCTGCCATGTGTCATGGGTGTGGTTGAATCCTCTGAAACTGGCACCAGGCCAGGCCTATATGAAAATTCAGGACTATTGTTTAACCAAATCAAAAGCAACAGAAAAATATCATGACATTCAAAATAAACGCAAATAAAATTAAAAATGTTTCAAATAATAATAGAAAAAAACGCAAGAATTTAAAATTGAAAAAAATTATTTCAATAAAAACAAATTTAAAATTATTCAAAATTAAAACGAAATTTAAATTTGAAAGGGAAGATAGAGGAAAATGAATTTGAATTAATTTTACATTAAAAGTTGGGAAATACAACAAAGTTAAAAATATATATTTTAAATTTAGACAAAAAGTAGTTTCCTTGGATTTCAGTTCTAGTTTAGTTCTAGTTCAGTTCTTGTTCAGTTATAATTCAGTTCTAGTTCAGTTTTAGTTTAGTTCCAGTTCAGTTCTAGTTCAATTCTTGTTCAGTTATAATTCAGTTCCAGTTCAGTTCTAGTTTAGTTCTAGTTCACTTCTAGTTCAGTCCTAGTTCATTCAGCCTTTGAATAGTTAACTTTTGATTAAATCAAATCTTTTCCAAATTGAATTAAAATATTTTTCCTTCATTAAATTTCCCAAGGCAGTGAAAAGAATTGTCTAAAGTCTAGTGTTGAAAGTATTTTTTCGGTATTCATCCCCAATTTTCGATTTTATATCTCCAAAAGTCCCCAACTGTTTTTATATTTCAGCACTTGCAGTGAACTTTTCACAGCAAACTGTACTATTTTGAATATATGTATGTATTCAATTTGCAAAGAACTTATAATAATTCATATGCATTTTATTGCGAATAATTATTTTATTAATATTCATTATTGAAAAAAGGGGTTCAAAGCAAGCGTTACTTGTTGGTACACAAATCAAATTTGAAGCTAATACAGCTTGAGCTTGCTTGGTTATGAAACCGCGGGATATATTTTTAGAAATAACAAATAAAATTTATATTCTTTATAGGATCCCTTATATGCGATCTATTACATACATTTGAGTCTTATGCTGAATCTCGAGAAGGATATTTTCATCTCAATAACGATATACAAGTATTTTAGAGTTTTTTGGGTGCTATGACCAATTATGGACTGACCTTCATAGAATCCAATAGTGCAATATTTACATACATAAACCTGATATGTGTAATATTTTGGTTCGATATAGATATTTATAAGATATTGACCTAGGAAGTGTTTTTTGTTTTTTGGCTATGACCAATTATGTGCCGATCACCATGAAGTTCGATAAGATGATTTACAGTGGGTGGCCAAATTATTAGTTACACATGCAAAATTGTTTAGTTTGAAGCCGTACAACATTTTAAAATAGTGGAAATTTATCCTTTTATTTGTTCTTTTAGGTAAATTAAGTGTTTCTAATTCAATTAAAAATAAATTATTTTAAATTAAATGAGAATTATTCCACTCACTGTACATATATGTAGTATGTATGTAGTATTTGTGGATTATTTGTGTCGATCGTGATTTTTATAAGAGATTTATGAGCATTAAAGCTTTTTTTCGAAAGTGGACAAAATATCGTTTTATAATTTTTCTTATAATCAAACTTATTTTTGCCGAATTTTGTATGAATACATCTTTTGTATAGGCAATTACTATATTTAAAATAAAGTGTGTAAAATTATATTTAAAGAAAATAACAAACAAAACCTGAAAAATATCGAGGTTTTCTAAAACTTTGGTCTATAACTCGGATTCTAGTGGACTATTTTCAATACCAAACATTTCGGTTCAACAAAGAATGTTTGGAAAAAATTAAATTTTTCTAAGTCTCCTGTTGGAAGCTCTATCGTGTCTTAAATAGACGGACATGGCTAGATCGTCTTAGAATGTTATAAGGACCCAGAATATATATACTTTTTGACAAACTTTATATCTACCCATCTTTTTGGTTGGGGAGTAATGGTAAAATTCGTATGACTCAAACAGATTTCAAGTTATCCATTGGTTGAAAACTGAATTGTAACATATAATTTGAAACAAATGAAAAGCTGAAAATATATAAAATATTTTTATTCTTCCAAATTTCCCAGCAATAATTGTTTATCCCCACCAAATCCCCGGATCCCCAAAGCAAAAGTTGTGTCTCCATTTGCCAAAAATAGTCTTCTATATGGGTATAAATCTCCCTAACTGGCAACACTGCAAAAGCCTATTTGTAATATATTTGAGTTGAAGAAAAATTTAATTATTCAGTGTATTTTATTAAGTTATTTATAATGGATTTGAGTTTAAAGAAAAATTGTGGAGTCACTAATAAAGTAATTCTGTAAATAATGAATTATCTAAGGAATGAAATACAAAAGAATCAATCATATGAATTAGTTCGGAATGCATTAATAATTAGATGGGTTAAAATATAAAATTTAATTAGATTTTAAAAATTTAATGAAAAGTTAATTCTCTTAAACTAATTATTTCAGCAGCTCGAGTTCTTATTTGAGATGAGATTGTTGTGTATGATTTATGAGACCTATTGCCTGTATATTTATATGGACCAGTTTTTGTGCAATATTTCGATTTTTTTGGGCAAAACTAAGGACAGAATTCCCCAAGTTCCTTTAGTAAGTACTCGGATAATTTAACTAGTTAAACCGTTTATATGCTGAACTTGAAAACTTTAAATCATTACGCTGTGTAATATTAGTCAACATTTTTAATTTTAAAACGAATATAATTTAATAGAAATCACATGAAATCTTTTACTTACAGTGGTTTTGGGGGATCACTTGCCAATAGCGTGCCATCATTGCGTCTATGATCGTTTGGTTCATCGGGCTCACTATCCGAATCGCTGCTATCCAACGGATCCAAAGGATTCGAAACGGCAACATGATGATTATTGGCCGCTGAAGAGGGTAGAGGGGCAGCTGGTTTGCCCGAACCCGAGGCAGATGACGGTGGTCCAGATTGGCGATTACTGCGTGGTGGTGCTTCCGGTTGAGCTTGTTGTTGTTGGCCAAATGATGATGAAACGCCGCCAGAGGATGAAGATGCTGTCTGTGGTTGTGGCTGTTGAGAGACGCCCAATTCATTTAATTGTGCTGCTATCATATCCAAATCCTAATGTTTTTTTTTTTTTTTTTACATATTTTTTGATTTGTATTTTGTATGATGGGGGATGTGATTGGTATTGTTTTGGAATTGTGGTTGATAGTGATGATAATGGTGTTGGTGGTGGTGATTCAAAAACAATATATAAAAATGTATGACCATGGAGGTTTTGCAATGTTTAACAAGTGTTTTGGGGTTTTATGAGTGTCGTTGTTTAAATTATAAAAACAAATAAAATATTGTTGGAAGATACGATTTGAAGTGGTGTGGTTGGTGATGGTTGGTTGGTAGTTTGATTTACATTTGATTGATCGCCAATTTCAATTGCAACGTGTTGTTTATTTAGTTTTTTTTTTTTTTTTTTTTTAAATAAAAGTTTACATTAAAATGTAAAAAATAGTAAGTAAAAGTAGCATTAGAGTGTTGTCAACAATATAATTTCAAAAAAAAAATTTTTGATTTTTTAATTAATTTAGTTGAATTTTTGTTTGATTGATTTGCATTAACAACATTGAATATTTAATAATTTTTATAATTAACTGGAAGCAGGCAGCAGCATTAGTTGCTTAAGTATTGTATTTATTGTTGGTTAAAATGGGTTAGTAAAATTCTCATTTTATATCATAAACAAAGCAACATGTATGAGTAGAATATTCAAAAGAAACAATAAATTAGTTGTTAATTTAATAAGTTTTATTGTTGTTGTTTGTATTTAATTTTGTTACAATACTAAATAGTAATACTATGTCTAACAAGGGCTTGGTAGAAGTAGTTAAATGTAAGAAAAAAGACTCTGGGTCGGAATTCAGAGAACTTCAGTCAGTTAAGTTGCCTTTAAAACGATTAGCCAAGGATCAACCGTCAATTAGAGCTACATAAACGTTGGTTACAATTTTAACTTTACTTAGAATTACTTAATTGTTGTTCTTTAGCCGAGTGAGACCGGCGTCGTTACGAATTGAAGATCCAATTGGCATGGGAACAGATAAGAATTTATTTATTCGTTTCTGTCTGCATTACATTGTAATTCGTACAGTAATCAAAGTTTTCTACAAAAACTTTGTTTTAAAAAAAAAATAAAACAAAGAATTTATAAGAAAATCGGTCAAATGTTTATTGTATTGGTTTGATAGATATAAATGAAAACTGATATCGATTCTTTTATCAAAATTTTCAATTAGATTTTGCCAAACTGACGGGGTTATGTCTTCACTATTTTGTGTTTTAAAGCTGTGATCGATTCAGTTGGCTCTTTATAGACTGTATCTATAATTTAGCCCCACAAAAAAAAGTTACATGCGATCTTTATTGATAATTTCATTATTGGCTAGCGGACGCCGCAGTGGTACAGAGGTTTAGAACACAAAGAATTCTGATGAGAGAAAGTGGTGTTTCTCGAAACATATGTAAATTCAACCAACAACCCAGGTTCAAATCCCAAGCCAAGAAAAATTATCAATAAATTTTAATAATAATTTTCATGTAACAATTCCTACCTTCAGTAAAAATAATTTAATAAAAATTAAATTTAATGAACTCGAGCCGAAATAAAAGAAATATCAAAAAATTAACAGTTTTTTACTTTTGCTTGTCAGCTTTTTCGATACCAATTACGGTAGGCTTTGGCTCCAGGATGAATTTTGTAAAGGTTGTTGCGAGAGAAAATATTTACAAAAAACATTAGTTTAGTGTAAGATTTGCAAAGAATATTGGGGAAGAGAAACACTTATCACTTGCCATAAAAATGCAATTTGATAAGTGCAAAGTGAAAAGTTGATAAGTCATTTTGTGGAATAGTACCCAGAACCTTTTTCAATCCATTTTAACTATTTTACCAGCCCTTGTTATAAACTTCGTAATAAAATAAACAATATTTATTATTTGCAAATATTTGCTGCAAGCAATAGCTTTAAAATAAATATTGTTATTAGTAGGAAATATGGAAATTTGATTAGTTTTACTCTTTTTTAAGTTAAAATTGTTTTAAATTATTAATATTTTATTAAAGTTTACTTTGGGATTAAAGGTTATAATGTTGGTTAAGTAGCAAGGAAGAAGTTCACTCTAATACAGCTACTACTACAATCACAATCGCAACGCACACAAATACATATGGAAAAAAGCATTTATTATATTGTTAAGAGGTTAAGGTAGAGGGAAGAGTGGGGGCGGTTTAAAGGCGGGATTGTATGGAAAAGAAAAACTTAAAGAATGTCGGATAAAAATAATATTGACGAGCTTAAAAAAATAATGCAATCGTTTTTTTTTTTTTTTTTTTTCTACATTCTCTGGTGTGTTAGTTATTGGATGTAATTTTGAAAGTTTTTCTTGTGTTTGGCTAAATTGTGTATTCTAAACGTGGGTTATTTGCTAAGTTTGTAAACTATACTAGAATACTAATATTGAGATACATTTATAGCAAAAAAATTCAAGAATTGAACAAGGGGAAAAGGAGCTAAAGTCGAATATTGAAGGATTCTAATCATAGTTGTTGAAATAACAGCTTGCTACGAGACTAACTATGATACATCTTACAACATTGCTGAGATAGAATTATGGAATATATCATCAAGTTTAACGTTTCTAAAGGTACTGGAAGAAAATGTTGAGCTTGTTGCGATTCTTGCAAAGAATTGATATATAAAGATTGACTAAGAAGTGAAACTAAATCATGAACTCTTTAGTGACCTAATACCTTATGAATTTCTGAGTGATTAACTTGTTTGTACTAATATTAGAAATATGAGTTAAAGGACGAAAAAATAAACTGAATTAAGCTCCTCTTTTTTATGTAGATTAACTCAAGGACCTACAGTGTCCGAATAAACTAGCTTATACTAATGATTGGCATTGATTCTGTATTCAGGTAATGACAACGGAATTGTTTTACTTCTACTGGGATAGTTCATTAAATCCACTGAAATAAGAATCCAATATGTGGTGCGTGTCATAAGGGCTTTGATCACAGCCTCAGTGAGTTTTAGAGACAGCGCGATCTATGTTGGTAAGTCCTGTATCCATTAAGCATGTTGCTCCATCCCAACTTCAGTTGCAACAGAGCAACACTTGTTATGTGCAGCCTGTTCCTATGTGCCTGCAACTTCGAAAGCAAAATGCAAAATATATGTATTGAGCTGTAATGGCGGAATTAGTGGAGTCTCTTTAAAAGCCGCCATGAACGATCTGCGATCCAGTCAATCAGGAACTATTTTTTTCGTACATGTAAAGGTCATTACTTTTATGTCTCGTTGGAGACGCCAACTGTATGATGTTCTAGTTACGCTGATTCATCCAATGACATATTAGAAGGAACTAAATCTATATGACCACACTGGAATAAAATAATTGCCTACTGACCGATCCATTGTCTTGTACGTACAAAAAAGGTTTACTTATCCATGCCTTAATCTCAGGGGCCAAATTACCGTATTCGTGATCGAATGAGCTATCGTATCGAAAAATGATTTCGATATCGAAATTATGATAAAATGTATTAAATTTCTTGCTCGATATCGAATGCAATAATCTCAAATAAGAAAATTACGATCAATTTTACACGATATCGTATGCGGTAATTTGGCCCCAGGGTTGACAAAGAGACTGCTAAAAGCGACTTCCAAAGTTGTCGAGTTATCAACAGTTGAAATTAAGATACCATTAAATACAAAGCGAAGATTTAGCTTTCGTTGGTGATAATTGCAGACTACATGTAGTGAAGAGAACTTAAACTCGATTCCCAGCATCGGTATGATAAAAGTTTTTTCAGTTAAGGATTGCATTAAGTACATGACAGAACTCGTAAAGAGGCTTTTAAAGGCGACCCCAAAGTTCCGTTCCATTCAATCGAATAATTATGATGCAAATATTAAGCTTTACTTCCTAATTGCTAACATTTTTTACATATTTCATCTACAGAAATTGCTACTAAATAAACTGCTGTTAAACTTATTAAAACAACCCACGTATATTTCCAATCATACAATCAACTTATATTTGCTGTAAAAGTGTTACAACATATACAATAACCTCCAAAGGAGTGGTATAAGTTCGAGGAAGTATGGAAAAAGTTTTTCAATATTTTTTTTATATAATTATTATTTGTGTAAGTTTCAAAGAGGTAAAGTGAATTATGGTAGAGTATTGAAGTGTCAGTGATTTGTGTTATATAGATGGCATTAAAAGAATCACAGGTGATTTTTTTTTTTTTTTTTTTTGTGTACAAGCAAGAAGGTAAGATGTAAAAAAGATATACTACATATGGAAAATAGGGTGAACAAATCTAAAATTAGAAATATTTTGCAATTTCTCATCAAAACATTTTCTGATTTTTAGCAAATTATGGTTTCAAACTGTGACTAATACTGTCTATCTTTAAATCTTGATCAAATAGAAAGAAAAAAGTCCAATATATGAGAGTTCTGGAAATTCTAAATTTTCATACAGAAATTTCAATATTAAATTTGAGCAGAAGAAAATTGACAAATTTATTTTTATAAAACTACAAAGATTTCAATATTTAGTTGTACATTTCCATATTACAGTGGCTCACAGTTTATTTTATGCAGTGTATGTTTGTTTTTTTTTTTTCTTTTCAAAGCTCCATAAAATGAAAACTAACAGGAACTTAAAAAAGAAATTGGTGTCATGTAAAAGCAAAAAGGTTATAGTCTAACAAATAAAAATAATTTATTGCAAAAAGGTACATTTAAAAAAAATCCAGTTTTTTTTCACCACAGCTTATTTTATGCAGTCAATTTCTACTACATCTATACCTCAATGCAGAGTTGTTGGTTTTTCGTGTTTCTTTTTTTTCCTACTTTTATCAATCTGCGAAAAATAGCAGAAATGGTTAACATTAAAGCTTCCAAATTCAAAAAAAAATCATAGAGCGCTTCATGCATGAAAATCAGGTGCATAACAAAGACAGAAAGGCATCCAGAAAAATGTTCAATGAGCATGATAATCAACACATTTTAAGAAAAATAAGGGCAATTCCAAGGCTATCAGCTTTACAATTGCCCTCCGAAATTGAAGCAGACCTGAGCAAACAATGTTGCATTGAAACTGTTAGTTGTGTCATGCACCAACATGATTTTAATGACCTGGATGCACGCAAGAAATCGTTCATAACCCCGAAAAACAGACTGTGTAGGCTAAATTTCGCCAAAGAACATGTTTGCAAGGAATCTGCATTTTGGCATACGGTCATCTTCGCCGATGAATCAAAGTTTAACATATTCGATTCAGATGGCAAGTCGCATATAGGGCAGAAAGCAAATACAGAACTTAACAAAGAAAACCTAGCGGCAACAGTGAAGCATGGTGGCGGCAGTGTCATGGTTTTGGCCTGTATGTCAGCTGCTTGTACTGGAAATTTAACAGCCATGGATAAGTTTAATTAGCTTCAGATTCTGAAGGACAACTTGTTAAAAAGCGCAGAGAACCTAAAAAAATACAATCATAAAATCAGAATAACGATTTTACCAGGATAACGCTCCGAAGCACAAATAGGGTATTGGAATATATAACTGCCCACATTTGATGACACAGAAGCCAGACCTTGATGTTATCGAAAGGTTAATTTTAGAAATCTGCATAAGGAAACAAAAAATTTCTAAGAAAAACGATTTAAAAAAAAACGCTACCAACAGAAAACTGATCGCATCTATGCCAAATCGCAATTATAAGTTTTCGAAACCCATACGTGCCTGCATAAAATGAGCTGTGACGTGAAAAAAAGAATTTTTTGTTTTAATATGTATATTAAAATGTACATTTTGACAATAAAATAAATAAATAAATAACACCAATCCCTTTTTTAAAGTCCTGTTAAGGTATGGTCACACTTGGCAAATGAAAAAGACGTAACCACTAAATAATATACATATGTATATCTGAGCTCGTTTATTTATTAAAAAAAACTTTTATTTAGGCTAATGCTTGGTTTTCACTATGTCAGTTTTGTTGTCAAATTGTCTAAATTGTTATGAAATTACCAACAATTTGGACAATTTGACAACAAAACTGACATAGTGAAAACCAAGCATAAAGCACAACAAATATTTAGTTTTAATTTATTTGATGCTGTTTAATCTTGCAAAACTGCTGTAGATTTCTTTTTATGGAGCTTTGAAAAAAACATGCTTTGCATAAAATTAGCAGTGAGCTACTGTAAATTTGATCTAATTGTCACAGTTTTGATTTTTTGCTGTAAGAAGTTTTGAGTGTTTTAAAGAAATAAAAATGAATAATTTAGAATTTAAAAATTTTAAGCTTAAATATTAAACATTTTCTAATCATGATTTGTTCACCCTTTTTATCTATAAATATAGATGAAAAATAATAACTTAAGGCATATGGAGAAAAAGTACACAGTTGGAAAAAAGTAAATACATAAGGAAAGAAATAGCTCTTGTTTCCAAACATATACAAAAGAAACACAAAATCAAAAACTAAAAACAGAAAAACAAATGAAAACAAAATAACATACCTCAGGTCTCCTTGGTGGTAACTGTGTATTTTAGTTTTTGTTTTTGTACAGTGTATTCAACATTTCAGTGTTTCAATTGTTCAATTATGTGGGAGTAGTTGGTGTTGGAGTAGTTGGGTTTTTTTTTTGTCAAATATTTATTAAATATATATTATATATAATATTTTTTGCAATTTGTTGGACAATGTGATGTTTGTTTGTTTTATATTTTGTTCATAACATGATGATGATAATATGATGGATAAATATAAGTAGATATGTAGTTATATTTGGAGTTACGGGGGAGGGCCACAACAACACATCATAATTTAATTGGTTTTAACATGAAAATAAAATTAAGAGAAAGAAAGAAACAAAATTATAACTCAAGTGAATCAAATCTAAATAAAATATAACAAATACTTAATGGCATAATAGTAAAATGGGGACGCAAATAAACTAAAAATGATTACATGTATGTAAAATATTATAAATATATATGTATTTATATTTTTATTAATGTAGCGATGTTACAATTAGAGAGAGCGGGACGTATGACATGATTACATGATTTATGAATATAATATATACTATATACAAATGATGAGTCGAGAGTTAAGGGTAGTGAGTGAAAAAACAATGGAGGTTTTAAGTTGGCTTTTAAGATTTAAACATAATGAAAATTAAATTTAATGAACTCGAGCCTAACTAAAAAAAATATCAAATATTTAAAAATTAACAGATCGACTAAAAATAATAATTGTTCTTAAAAATAGCTATGACACAAGCTTCTAATGTTTGTAGTTGTACTTCAAGTATTACACATAAAAATGTCGACGAAAGTGGACAAAAACATAATAAAACAAATGTATTCAGGTTTTCAAGACAAAGTCTTGACAGAAAGAATACGAAAAAAACTGAAGAAAAGGAAGCAACATAAATTGAAAAATGATAATTACAGCAAATTTCGAACCACCGGTAACACTGGTTAAAAGATTGATGTTTGACTGTTGGCTAGCAGGCACCGCAGTGGTGCAGAGGTTAGAACGCAAAGAATTCTGATGAGAGAATGTGGTGATTCTTAAAACATGTAAATTCAACCCAAGTTCGATCCCCAGCTCAGCCAAGAAAAATTATGAATAAATTTTAGTAGAAATTTTATGTTGTAAAAACAATTCCTACCTTCAGTGAAAATAATTTAATGAAAATTAAATTTAATGAACTCGAGCCTGACTAAAGAAATATCAAAAAAATCATAATTGAAATACTCTAAAATTTTACAGTTAAGTGTGAGTGGAGATCGACCGAAATCGAATCTAATATGAAACAAACCATAAGTTTTCTGATTTATTTAGATCTCCATTCTTTGTCCATAATGTGGTGAGTATTATCGATGATTTCGTTGTTTAGTGATAGCTGCAGATTCTTTGTCCAGAATATGAGGAGTATTTCCGATGACTTCGATAGTGATTTTTTATTTTTTTTTTTTTTTTGAGACGAAGTAATGGTGGGAAAACTTATGGCCATCTTTAGCTTTAAGAGGAAAAGATGACCAAACTTGTTTTTTTTTACTTTATTTTTTTTTTAAAGAAAAGTAACACTCAGGCAATTAATATATATGCCTATATCTTTATTGTGTTACTTTCTTTGGAAAGAGGATATATAAGAGAAGAGTAAGTGGTGGAAGGAGATAAACACAATGATATACCACCGAAGGAGGCATTGTGATAAATAGTAGTTATAATTGGATAGAAAACTAATAATTATCAGAATGAATGCCAACTCATGCTTACAGATCAAACGCTACAGCACTTAAAATATTGATATTGTGATTTGTAACTACATATTTGTTAATTCAGCGGATTCAAAATGCCCTTACATGTCTCGGGAGATACTTGCATTGTAAGATACTGTTGCTGGAATGACTGATCCAATGACATTTTAGGAGAAACATGTCATTGAGTTTCATGACAGAGAGAAACTCGTATACGTTTTTCTGAAGTCTTTCCTGTTATATTTCGGGGTCAAATCTAATAGCTACTTTATTTGAATATAATTTGGTAATAAAGTATTTTCTCGAGCTCCTGTAGAAACACCGTGTCAATGAAGACGATTAATTTCTTTGAGATAAAGTAATTTACGGTTGTATTTATCTCCTGAGGGAAAAGAGGACCAAGAAGTGGTTTTACTTTTATCGATATAGTTAATAAATCCACTAGACACAGGCATATTGAAGTTGGCTGACTGTTTTACCATTCTAATCCAAAGCGAAAGCTGTGATCTTATAGAGCCTGTAAATTTTTCTATATATTCTCCTAACATTATTGACAAGAGAACAAATCAATTTCCTACTATTGAATTTAGAATGACATCTAACAAGGAACAGCTTTATCAACATGTCATTGAGTTCCATGGCAGAGAGAACTTTCGTTTTCTCGTATACGATGTTGTCTTTCCTTAAATGATTTCACGATGCAATGACAATGCAAATAAGCAATAGTTTACCAATAATCTTGTAGGTAGCCAAATTGGTAGGCTTATCAATAAAAAAAAGCCAGTTTTTTTTTTAAAAAAAGTTTTTCCTACTTTGCAGTTTTACGTGATTGTAGTGGCAGGAGATGGTCAGGTTAAGAGGTTGTTAAATAGGACAAAATAAGTGGGTGAATGACAGTCGGAAATCGCAAACAATGAACTTGTGACAATAAGATCGAATTATATGATCTTGCAGTTAACATCTCTGATAAAATGGCGTCTAAAGAGGATTAGATTTATCAATATGCCATTGATTTTCGTGACGGGGAGAAGCTTCGTTTCCTCGTATACAATGTATTGAAGACTTTTCTAACAATTTTGTATTGTCTTAAAAGACAACATAATTGACAAATGGCCAACCGATACGCTGTAGCCAGTCTAAAAGATTTCTTGAGCCACGAAGAAAGTGCGATTGGCAAGATCTTAAAAAACAATGTTGCTACTTCGTAATTTGTACGTAAATGTGATTAAATATTCAGGTGATTGACAGTCAAGATTTGAACGCAATCGACTGGCATATTCTAAATAAGTTGATATTTATTAAAGTTATATTTACATTAAATCCCAATTTGGCTTGGAATTCTAACAAACAATAAAACTATAACCAATTAAATTTATGACAAAGAACATCCATTGTTTTGTCACTCACTGTATTAATTCTTAGTGATTGCATGTTTATAGGAAGTTTATCTTAATCATGTTATTTTTAATTATTTATTTATATGTATATATTTTTTGTTATTAATATTATTTCTGTACATTATAATGCAAATGAATTTTAAGTGGGCGGAGTTACTATGGGGAGGGGTTAAGGGGGACGTTCACACATACACAATGTTAAACATTACAATGATTTTTTAAAAAAGTTATTGTTTCAAAAACAGACAATACATACCGATGGCTTGAAATTGTTTTGTGAATTACGTTGCTGTTGTTGCGGGGTTTGGGCAGTTGGTTCTGATGCTTTGGGTGTGGGGGGCAATGGTCGATTGGCATGTGGAGGATCTGGTACGACAATTAAACGTTGAGGTAAGGCAGGACGTGATGGTGGTCCTGGCTCTTCAATTTGCTGACGTTGATCACGCTGAATGGAAGAGAAAAAGCGAAAGATATGAATTAGAATTGTAATTAAATGAATGAAACTTCCGTATAATGTATAAGGTATTCTTTACTAAACACTTACCGATGGTGGTTTCTGATTACGATTGGCCTGTGGTTGTTGAATCTGTACCGCCTGCTGTTGGGCTTGGGCGGCCGCTTGAGCAGCCGCCACTGCAGCCATTTGCTGTTGTTGCTGCTGTTGTTCGGCAGCAATGCGACCCTCTTGAATTTGTTGGAAATTACGACGCAATGTATCACCGGGTGCTTGTATAATTGAACTTGGTTCACCAGCAATTTGTGGTTCATCATCATCGTTATCCGAGCCCGAGTAGCGATAGTCTTCGCGTTCCTTTTCTTGTTTGCGTTTTTTACAACGATCGATGTGATCCTTCAATTGTATGCGAACTTGACGATCTGTGGGCTGATCCTTAATGAAGGCATGCTTTAACAACTGTTCTGTATAAGGCCTCTGATGATAATCTTTCACTAAATTAAACACAACACAAATAACTGTAATATAAATTTTTGTTATCAAGCAAAACACAAAAGACTTACCAAGTACCGTGTCTATAAAACTCTGAAATTTCTTCGACCACTTTCGATTCGATTTCAAGCGGGGCGGTGAATTACGTGGTATCAAGAACAGTGCTCTCATGGGATGCAGATCACACAGCGGCGGCTGTGATTCGGCCATTTCCAAGGCCGTTATACCCAAAGACCATAAATCTGAACGATTGTCATAGGTGGCCTCGGGATTCTCATCGCACGCTATAACCTCGGGTGCCATCCAGTACGGTGTGCCAATGAACGTGTTCCTACGTCCTATTGTACGATCCAATTGTGCGGAGACACCGAAATCTACTAGCTTAACTTCGGCATTATCGGTGAGTAAAACATTTTGTCCTTTAATATCACGATGTATAACTTTGTTCGAATGCAAATAGGCGAGACCGCGCAGTATTTCACGGCATATGTATGCAATCCATTCTTCTTTGAGACTTTGCCCTTTTGTTGACTTAACTAAATCGGTTACCGAACCGGCACCACAATATTCCATGACCAACCACAGTTGGTCGTCTTTGCCGGGCGGTGATTTCTTAATGAAAGCGCCATAATATGTGGCAATATTACGATGATTTGAGTATTTTTTTAAAACGTTTATTTCTAATTTGATTTCCTCCTCCTCGTCTTCGGTGACATCCATCACCTTTATGGCAGCCAATTGACCAGTTTTTGTATGACGACCCTGGTATCAATGAAGAAACGGAATAAGTTCAATTAACGAGATGGTTAAAAGGCAATTAGAAAGAATATACATTTAAAGTTAAAGTTGGTACATAATCATGAAATTTATTAGAATCTGCTAACTATTCTGTGTTTTAGTATTAAGTTTCCTTAGTTGTATAGTTTTTTTTTGGAATAGATTGTATACACTTATATTTTATCTTTATTTAAATATCATTTCAACAAGAACCGCTAAATTATACTTCTTGTCTTGTTTCACTGACCGCCATTTAATCCTGTTTCATCTTTCAAGCTCATATTTAAAATTTTCATAACTTCTACACATAAATCTGTTTTAATTAATGCCAACTTTAAAAGTTGCTGCCTACAAAATGAGCAGCACTTTAATACATACATACAGACATTATCATCACCACATCAATAACAACTGTCAAGGAAGCTGGTTTTTTTCTTTTAAATCAATCTATAACTTTTTTGGTTCAAAAATATTGAAAACAAAACCAGTAAATATTGAAAACATTTAGACAATATCAACAGACAACTCAATTGCGAATAAGTGTCTGTTTAAATAATAATAAAATCAGAATGCGTTAGCAAAACTGTTATAAATGCAACAAGTTTTCTTTAAAAGAAAATGTTCATTTGAAAGAGTTTTGAAGATTATGATTAAATTGATAATAAATTGAAAACATTTTAAATTAACAACAAAGTTGTTTAGAACAGTATGTTTGATAAACAAACACACTTTACAGAGTGACTAAAAGTTTTAAGGAAAACTAAATATAGACATCCGGGAGAAATTGTACTACTAGTTTTATAGAATGCATGCCGAAATAGCAAGTATTTCAGATGACTGACAGTCGAGTTTGCACTCAATCGACTGTGACAATAATACGATTAAAGCTATGTACAGATCTAATAAGTCAGATCTTACAATATTGTCAGAAAAATGTTCAGAAAGAACCGTGTGAACTTACAATTTTTGTCTTTCAACGTTGCAAGAAAAAGAATTTCTGTACGTTGTAAGAAAAAAAATATTGTCAGATATCTAACAGTCATATGAACACATGTTTTGCCATTGTAAGATTGTTGTAAGATAATTTTCAAACAATTTTATTCTTGTGGCAAAGTTGTCAGTCTTTCGCATTGTAAATACAATCTAACTTTTTGTCCGATTTGCACTTGCTACAATTATATTTTTCGAAGTGTTTAGGTAATTTATCAATGATATTTTAATATCGTTCATTAACTTTACATATGTATTTTGGAAATGCGTAGTATTTATAGATAATAAATATTCATAAAGAATTCCCATGTATGTACCTACTGCAACCTTTAAAGATTTTTAACAAATTTGCCAAGATTTTCAAATATTCCACATTTTATTAATTTAAGGAAATGTCTTGTCATTGTTTTCCACCTAGTATTCATACTTTGTTTGCATACATACTTTAAATTTTGTCTTTATATAGATTTCTCAAGAAATTAAATTTCTTCAAAAATGTTTCAAATATTTGATTGATTTTAAAGATTAGTTGTGTTCAATGAAATTTCTTTATTTATACATACATAAACGAAAAATATGAAAATTACAAATGAAAAAAACGGTAGCAAATTAAAAAATGTTTAGTTGTCAAAAATCGATCTTTTGCAAAATTAATCTTAAGTTATTTTAGTTTAACATTTGTTGTTTAAAAACTTAATTATTGCTGTTTTTTTTTTTTTTGGTAGGTAGTATATTTACAGCAATGATAATTTATTATTAAAATAATAAATAAATAACTAACAGTGTCGTCAAAAAGATTTCTTTGCGCTGTATAAACCTTCTTTGGAACAGTCCTGAA
This sequence comes from Bellardia pandia, assembly GCA_916048285.2. Taxonomy (NCBI): domain Eukaryota; kingdom Metazoa; phylum Arthropoda; class Insecta; order Diptera; family Calliphoridae; genus Bellardia; species Bellardia pandia. The sequence continues at coordinate 28,971,688 of OU696531.1, forward strand.
GAACCAGTGTATGGAGCCAGTTGGCCTTCCTTCAATCAATATAAATAGTTTTTGCTTGAAATTGTCACTCATCTATCTAGTTCTATGGAAGCATTAATATAAATCTAAATATTTCTACTTTAAAACGTTTCTGAACTAATTCTTTCAATAGTGTTTTTTAAATAAAAGTGTCGTACTTGGAACTAGTTTCGAGAAAGAAAGTTTGTCGTATCTTTGAGAATTAGTTTTTGGTTAAAAAGGAATTTTTAAAGACCTCCTTAAACCATTCTCCATTATTAGAAATTGAGACTCTCGGAACTAGTTCCTTTCAAGCATATAGTTCTAAGGTTCTTCTTGCGAATGTTTCTAGAACTAGTTCATTAATCAGTGTTTTTTTTTTTTTTACGAAATTATCCCACTTGAAGCTTGTTTTAAGAATAAGTTTCAGAAGATAATTATGCCCAGCAGTTTCCCTGGTAAATGTTTATAGACATTCCGTAGTTAGTACTACTTCTTTGGAATGGTACTGGCATCAATTATTTTATAAATCATTTTAGCTTAAAACGTTCAGGCTAAACACTTCTTCTTAAGAAAAGTTCTAGTATTAGTTTATTCATCAGTTTTTTTTTTTTTTTTTTTTTTTTTTTTTTTTTTTTAGCAATTGCCTCACTTAGAACGAGTTTCGGGAAACATTTATAGAATTTTTATCATTTGTTTGTTTGGTACTACAGATTAAGTTTTTGAAAAACTTATATTTTCTCAAAACAATGCTCATTTTAATAATGATTCTTGAATCCATTTAGCAATCGTTACATTCGATTTTATACATGTCTACTAAATCCAATGATTTTCCTGGTAAAATGATCAATAGCTTCACTCGGTATCAGCTAAATGTTATCTGATTGACAGCTGTATCAACCGAAAGTTTTCCAGGGAAGAGCTCTTACAAATTGGGAAATTACAAGGAGAATATCTTAAAAAATACACAATAGAGATAAAACTGAATCTTGACATTTTAGTAATTGGAGTCCAACTCCGGCTGCGAACCAATCTTAAATTTTGGGAGTCACGTTGTTCGACAGCCTCTTACCAGAACAACTCGAATAGAGAGACCATTCTCACTTACAAAAAATTACGAAGTACAAATAAGCTTTTGAAATCGATGCCTGCCTGGCTACCACTAAGATTATTGATCGTCCTCACGACAATTAGATCTACGCTTCTGCCTGCATTTGGGATATGAACAAGTAAACCTTGTGAGTTACCTCTAACAAGTGGTCTGTTTCTTCAATTAAATCTACTGTCCGGAAAATGACTTTAGCAAAGACTGTACACTCAGCAGAAATAACTGACAGTTTTTACCAGGAAAAAAAAACTCTCCAGAACAGTGAAACTGCTACAACAACAAAGATACTACATTATATCAGCGAAATACACAATTTATGTATTTAGTGAATTAATTAATTCATCGATTCATGCGATTTAACACTACTGACTTTTTTTACGCTATGTTGAAGATAGAATCTATATGGATCCAATCGAATCGATTGCAGTCTTTACACTCAAAGTCCGTGAAAAGATTAATGAAATAGTATGAATAGTGTGATTTTGATAAAAGACTCAATATCTATTTATTTATTGATTGATTCCATTTCCTGTACAACAAGACTGAGTGTTATACTTATAGCACAGGAACGTATTACGTTACAAAACAAACTTGATGCAAGTAAATATAACAATATTGAGATAAAGTTAAAGTTAAAAAAATTATAAATTACAATTAAACAAAAAAAAATTAATATAAATTATTTAAAAAAAATTGAATAAAAATTTTTTTAAACTATTAGCATTGCTGTTTAGTTGTTGACTTTATGGAAAATTGTTCCAAAGACGAGCGGCATGCACATAAAACTGCCATTCAGATACAAGTAAATTATGTCGAGGTATTACAATATTTCGGTTTCGTGGCGATTGAAAAAAAAAACGTATTTTAGCGAAGAGTGCGAATTTTTAGCAAAGGATACTCCATAAAGATTATTGGCAACAGATGAAATGTTAAAAACATCAGTATATTACAATTAAATAATTTACCTTCGAATTTTATGTTTCAAATTATGTTATACATTTTTTAATTTTTTCTTCACTCGTTATCAAGTAGTCATACAATATACACATTCAATTGTTGTCTTTAATATTTTAATAAACTTTTGTATAAATATTTCCTTCTAAATCTGTCTATTCAATTGGAAACATGACCAGAACGTCTTAATCCATACACTTATCTTATTATGTTATTGAACAAGACATTCAATTTTCTCATCTATTTGGGTGATTGTGGCGATCATCTGTCCGATATAACTTTTCATTTACAATTGTCAAACTTTACGCTTTCCAACACAATAAACATATGAATGATTTTCACATAAATTCTTTGTTTTATTTATTATTTTCAAAAACAAAATTCTCAAGGAAAACTTTTTTATTTAAACATACTCTGCAATCTAAAATTAGTTCCCCTTACGGTCGTATTGTGTACATCTGGATAGCCGATTGCATACGGCCTCCGTTGGCTATGAGCGCCGACTACTGCTCTAAACCATTGTTACAATCGGAGTGGTTTCAACTATATATAATTTTCTTAACTTAGATCTCACTCTAAAATTAGTTTACAATTGACTCCACTGTGCGCAGGTGTTATAAACAATTTTTGCATGATTTGTATTGACTAAAAAAATACATCCAAAGACTTAAATGAAGCTGCGTTTCCGGCTTATATGCCTGAATTCATAATCTATCAAGAGATATGAATGATTTTAAAGGGGACTTTTAAAATGAAAAAATTGTATTCAATATTTCTTGAAATTTGGAACGAAAAAAACAACAATTTCTTTTTTAATTAAAATGCATTAATCGACTGTGTGTGTTCACTTCTCTTACTACCACTCTGGCGTCATTGCCAGCCGGCAGCTCAATGTTGCCGACACATATTTCAACACAACAATTTAAAATTATCTCAAGTATACAACACACAGGTATTTGAAAAATTATAAACTAAAAATCAGCTCCAGCAGCAGCAACAACAACTCAAATATGTTTAAGCAAATAATAGTAATAATGAAACGTTAGTTACTCTTGTTAAAAGCTTCTCACAAGCTTCATCAACATAAACAACATCGCTGCTCGTTTCTATCAACTCTGGCTGCTACTGTCTGTCTCTCTGTCTGTCTGTCTGTCCCCGCCGTCCCTCTGTATGTAAGTAAATTTATGATGGTTGAATCTTAAATAGATTGTTGCAAAAATATGTATAAAAAAAAAAATCTTAATACAATTACACCACTGTCATCATCATCATTATAATAGAAGTTGGGTACTAGTCGTTGGTTCGTATCTTATAAAGTCATGTAAATAATTTGTGTTGTTTAGTCTGTTTTTTAATATATGCTCGTACTTTTTTTTAAATTGTATGAAAAAATATTGATGAGAAAGTTAAGTGCTCTAGAAAATAAATCATAGACAAGCAACTGATATGAGTTTTTTTTTATACCCTCCACCACCATAAGTGGTGAATGAGGGTATATATAAGTTTTTCATTCCTTTGTAACACTGAGAAATATTCATCTGAGATCCATATTCTATATTCTTGGTCCTTATGGAATTCTAAGTCGATTGAGCTATGTCCGTCTGTTGTGCAAAAGACACATCCAAAATCAAAAAAGTTTACAAAACCCTGTTTTTAATTCTCCTAAGCAGTTTGGTATTGAAAATCAGCAAAACCGGTACAGTAGTACCATTCCGGAAATATGTCTTAATAAATGCCTGTAAAATGGGAATATTAATACAAAATTCGGCAAAAATAAGTGTCATGTAAAAAGAAATCGCAAAACGAATTTTTTTTTGTTCGGTCCATGAATGACCATTTCACGTCAAGTGACCCAATTTTAAAATCGATGTCTTCCGATTTGGATGAAATTTGCACCAAGGTTAGTACTATTGGATAGTAGACAATATTGAAAAATCCTATTCTTGAGTTAAAAAATAATTTTTTTGATGGATATCCCACTCGGATCCCATTAAGCGGTTTTAAAGGCCTTAAAATAAATTTTATAAGCTTTCTTTTGAGAAAAAAGGGCCCAAATTGAAAAAAAAATTAAAAAAAAATATTTAAAAAAAAAAAAAAATTTTTTTTTTTTTAAATTAAAAAAAAATATTTTTGAAATGATTCAAGAAATAGCTATCTACAGTCCTTTAGACAATTTTTGCTAGGACCAATAGGTAAAAAGTTACACTCATTTTAAAAAACCCCGTCTGACCAAAGTTGACCAAAATGTCCAACTTTGACCCCCTCTAACTTCGGCACTTCTGGACTGATAGAGCTGAAAATTTGTCTCTGACCTAGCCAAAATTCACCATATATAAATTGTTGTACTAAATTTTATGATGGTCGGTACATAATTGGTCATAGCTCCCATATAAGAACCACATCCGAAAAAGCCATTTATCATTATATGTATATAAATATCTTGTAAATATCGGTATCGACTCAAAACTTTACACAGACCATTAACATATACACAAAAAGCATACTAGAGAAACTTGTAAATTTCGGTCCATATTTGACCGTATCTCCCATATAAAGCCCTCTTCCGAAAATCACTTCAATACTCATACATCTCTTATAAATAATGTTACCGATCCAAAACTTTACAGGGATCATTTCAATACATGAAGCCCTATGTTCAAAATGAACTTTTTATATAATTAAGCGATATGTACAATATTAATTTAATTCATATTTACATACATGCCAAATTTAAATTGCTGGATTTTGTTAATATCGAATCCATATTTGACTATATGCCCCATATAGGGTCCACTTCCGAAATTCACTTTAATACTAATAAGTATCTTAAATATACCGTTATTACGTTGAAATTCGACGTGAGATATCCTTGTATGCATTAAATTCACTATTCCAATATTTAAGAAGTTCGGCCAATAATTTGTCATAGCTGTAATATAAGAACCATTTCCGAAAAACAATTAAACCCATAAAAATATCTAATAAACATCGATATCGAACCAACTTTTATATGGACCAGAAATTTTAATCCAGAAATCATATTAATATCGGTTATACGGCAATTATGCTACTGGATTTTGTAGGTCTGTCAGTCAAAAATAGCTCCTGAATTAAGACCACTTCCGAGCATAACAACCAACCATACAACTCTTGTAAATAACGTTATTGACATGAAATTCAACCAAAATAAGCCTAAAATACATAGAAATCACATTGAATACTCGATTTAGAAGCTATCATTCTATAATTGCTCCACTTCTAATATGCCACCCATAAATCCCTTGTAAATAATGTTATTGAGATCAAATTCAAACAAGAAAGCCTCACCTTATATCTTACCCTTTTTTATACTCTGTTCCTTAACTTACTGTGAATATGGAAAAATGTTTATTTAGGCCCCGATTATCGTTCACAACTAGAGTTGTGCCCGGTCGTTCATTTCAATGACCACTCATTTTCGTTCATTTATCCAATTCGTTCATTCAATTCGTTCAATCGTTCACTTTGAACGAATGAATACAACCCTTATTGAGTGTGATTTTCTTCTTGTCTTGATAAACATCAGCTGAACGAAATTGATCCGTACACTATTGAACGAAAACTGTTTAGTTAAATGACCGGCTCATTTCGTTCAATGGAGTGTTCCGTACATTTTAACCCGTTCGTTCATGAACGACACAGCTCTATTCACAACACTAAAATGTTGTGTTGTCTTAACTACAACACAACATGCACTTATTTAAGATTAAGCCGATAAGTGTTGTGAATCGTAATCTCAGTTTACAACATACAACATCAAAATACTTAGTGTTGTGGACGGTAATCGGGGCCTTAATTTTTTAAATTGTTACGTTACACTCAAGATTGTTATGAAAATCAGACAAACTCTGTAAATTATAGTAAATATTGGTAATTAAATCAATTATGTATAAATGTTTAAAATTAAATAAAATTTCAAAACATTTCAAATAAATTATGTTGGTCGTAAAATTGTCTTTCAAAAAATATATAAATGCAGAAAAAACACTGAATAAGTATATTCTAGTCCTATAATCAGTGTAGTTTTTGTATTTCTCATTATATTTAAGTGGAGGATATTAAAGATTCGGCACAGGCGAATATTGCACTCTAACTTGTTTTTTTTTTTTACAAAAAATATTAGGGTAAATGCTATTTACGGGAGATAAATGGCAAAAGTTTACTTGGTAGGCAAACATTTTTTGTATTTCTTTAAAAAGAAATCATGCCGGTTTAATATTCTTTTAAGCTTGTTTAATTGTCACAGTTGTTTTTTATGATGTATTTTTTTTTTTTTTTTTTTTTTTTGAATTCAATTAAAATACACTTTTCGCTACAGTTTGTGTTATTTTTGTGTTACACAGCGTAAAAGAAAGACCTCCAGCAATTTAAACCAGTTTTAATAAATTATATTCAAAATTTGTTATGGCAGAGTTTACTTTAATTAAGCGAAATATCTAAACATTTAAAATTAAGCGTGTATGTGACATTGATTTAAGTTGAAATATATTTTGTTGAACATCAGCATATAACTAGTAGTGCAGTGGTCGACTCTTATAACTACTAGAGAACGAACATTATCGTTTATTAAACTTTAAACTGGTCAGTTTACAAGAGGGAAAGAAAAAGCATAATTAGTTATTATTATCTCAATGCCGACCACTGAAGTAGTGTTAATTATATGTACACCTAATTCCGTTTTTACACGGTAATTAGTTCCAGTAAAACCCGTGTAAAAAAAGATATTGATCATATGCAAAATAGGTGATTGACTACTTATCTCTAAAACCTATTGAAATAAGTGAAAAAAAGGATTTTTTAAGAACAACTATTCAGGTTTATAATATTAAATCACATGCTTATACAATAGCGGTATTCACACCGAGCTTGTTAGTTTGTTAGTCGGTAGTTTGTTAATTTGTTAAAGTTACCAACTGTGAACGACCCCCTTTTTAAAACTTTGTTAGTCCGGTAACTTTCGTAGTAAAACAGCTGATTTATTGTTTTGACACAATTTATTATTCTGGACAAAAATAAAACATGCCACAAGAAAGTGTAAAAAAACAATTGTAAACCATTTAATTACTCATTTTTTCTTTTGGTTATCCACTACGAGAACAGTTTATGATTTATTAAAATAAAATAAAAAATCATTTATTTAACATACTTACTCTCAATGTACACAAATATTTTTTTAGAAATGTATCACAAATGATTTTTTAAATATATTTATTTAGAAACTGCAACAGCTGATTGTGAGTTACCAACTAACAACTATTTTATCAGGGGTGCCGTGTCGTTAATTTGTTAAATGTTTATCCGTTAGCGCGTTAAATATACAAAAACAAAATCCGTGTAAAAAAGTAACGATTAACGACTAACAAACTAACAAGCTCGGTGTGAATACCGCTATTGTGTTTTTACCATAGACCGAAAATAACTCGTCCATATAATCCAAAATCAAAATTGTGATTTAACACTATTAACACTGCCGGATATTTTTTTTTTTTTTTTTGACATTATAAAGATGTTAGAGATAGGAAGCTAATCGTATCGAATACATCCTTAAAACTTAAAATTCTTGACGTAATGAACGAAATAGATCCGACATTTTGCTAACATCTGATTGAAAGTTTTGTCAAAAGGATCGATTTCAGTATGTGTGACATTGGTGAACATCTGTCCGATATTATTTTTCTTTCAATGCGCCAATTATTATTTTATACTTATTTAAATATATAAAATGTCTAAGATTCCGAATACATTTTTGTTTCTACAAGTAAAAAAAAAATGTTGCAGGTGTGAGGCGAGCAATTTTGGGGGGTCCATGTAAATACAAATCAATTATACCTAGTCAAGTCAGTATTTATACTGGTACACAAAATCAACGTCATATAAATTAATAATTTAAAAAATGTTGTTTTTGTTTTTATTTAGTTATTCAATGGCAACAAATCTAGGAACAACTTATTTAAAATGACTTCCGTTTGCTTCCAGCATGACTTGAGATGATGTGGCCACTCATCGATCGCAATGCACTGCATGTACAACGGCTCAAAAGCAACGGTCCGGACTTCAACGTTGGACTACAAGTTGAGGTTCGGAGTAGAGGTCATTGCTAGATCTACTCGACATCCAAATATTGCATACGGCCCCCGTTGGCTATGAGAGCCGACTTAATATTTTGATGTCGAACCTCAACTTGTAATCCAACGTTGAAGTCCCGAACGTTGTTTTCGAGCCACAGTGGATTCGTTTTTGCTTTGCTGGGGCTGGAGCAAAGTCTTGCTGGAAATTCCCTGGCTTGTTGGCGAATATTAATTGCTGGCTTGAGCGGCTTCACAGCGGGTTCCAAGACGTCTGATTGATAAGACTATGGCCGATGTTTTCACTCCTTTCTCGCAAAAATGGAGCCTGGTAACGCCAACGTAGCTCACTCACCATAATCAATACGAAATTGTTGCGCCCAGTGCTGCATACGTAATGAGCTTGTCCAGTTGTGTACCAGTATTTATGACTTGGCTAGGTATATTACCTCAGGTTTGACAGTGCAAATAACTTTTAAAATAAAATGTTTTTAAACCAAAAACACGAAAAAAGGGGAAAAATTAAAAACACAAACTGAAAATTAGAGACCCATTTCAACATTCAATACAGTTCCTTTTCTTTGCGTTTATTTTCAAACAAAAACACATAACATACATTACATTATTCAATCTAAAAGCAAAGTTCATTGCAGCAAATTTATAATTAAACAATAAATTAATTAATAAAATGAACCTACACATGAGTGTACGAATGAATGTGATATTAAATGAATGAAATATTCATTGATACTCTTGCTATTGCATGATTATTGTTTATAAAACAATAAGAAATTCCGCAACAAGCAAACAGAAAAAAAAAACGATAATTAAAGTTGTATTATTGAACGTACAGACATATACATACATATATGTATATAAAGAAACAAGTGACGTAGAATTAGATATTTTATTTGTGTGCAGTGAGTTTTCAATAATAGCAAAGACAAACCAGCTGAAAAAGATGTGCGAGTGCATGACTCGTTTTTTGTTATTTAAAGAAAGTACTCAAAGAAATGTTCTTTGAAATTTAAGGGTCTGATTTAGAAAAGCTTTAACTGTTTCATTTTTCATACAAAAATTTTCAACTTTAATTAAAAATAACCTCACAAAACAGTCACATGTTTTAAACAAAAATTATATAAAAAATAACAACAACATACTTTATTAATTAGATGTACTACAACAACAAAACAAAAAAATAATCGTCGTATAAAATAAAATATAAATAAATACTTGTGGTGAAGTGTATGTTCAAAGACATTTCCGGGCATGACTCAGTGCAAATGTATGTAAGTGAGTTTAAATGGAAACATTTAAATTATCCTTTAAAATCTTTAAATGGCATTTCTGTGTAAGTTATTAAGTTTAATCAAAAAAATCCGTAAATTAGCAGTAAAATGTAAATGTTTCTTTTTTATTTTTAACAAAAGAATTTAAGCAATGCAGAAAAACTGGGTTTCTAATTTTCTATTTCCGGGAAATATTTAAAACTCTGTTATTTCCCGGGAAGTTTTTAGTACTAAATTAAGCGTAACTAATCAATGATTTACATACTTTTATCAAAAAGATATAAGAGACACGACTAAAGGTACGGTCACATTTGGCAAATATTTGCCGAAAAAGACGTAACCACTAAATAGCATATTTGAATTCGTTTATTTATTAAAAAAAAAACTATTTTTGTTTAGGCCAAATCACAACAAATACTAAGTGCAAATTTATTTGATGCTGTTTGATCTTGCAAAACTTTTGTAAGAGTTACGTTTTTTTTTTGAGCTAAATATGGAATAATGCGTACAATAGAAGTTTTTCAAATCAGAATGTTTTTAAACATATTTAATTAAGTCAATAATCACCCCTATCGTGAATAAAAATTCCACATGAAATTTTTTCCCTTTTATTTTTTTAGCATTGAATTTTAATAGAAAAAATTTGAAAAGGGAACAAATTTCATATGGAATTTTTATTCACGATAGGGGTAATTATTGTCCTTATTTTCTCTAAATTAGAATAACCAAAGAACTTTTAATGTTGAGCATCTTATATAAGCCGATCAACTTGAAAAATCATTTCTACAGATTTAAACAAACATTTGTCTGGTTTTTTGTTAAACAATCAAAATAGTTTTATTTGCTTAAAACGAATGATTCTGAAAAATGTGAATTGGTTTGACAAAAATTCAATCATTTTTTCAGTTTTAAATGTTATTAGTATATTATGAAGAGTGAAATAATCGAATCATTTAATAGGCAGCAAATTACTATAATTTTTTTTCATATATGCAGAAATAATACTGTAATTTTAGGAAGAAAACTTTTAAGGATATTACAAAAAATTTCAAGCAAAATATTTACTGAGGGGAAATTTTTTTTAAAATATCATTTCAATAAACTTTATAAAAATGTTATACAGAATTTTGATCCCTATAAAAATATTTCATAATTTTAAATGCCGCTCCAGATATTATTGCAGCATTCTACATACAGTTCCTCATTGAATTCAATAGTTTCCTACTTCTTGATCTTGTTTTAATTTGATTTCTGCTGAGGTTTGTTTGAGGATTGTTTGGGAAATCCCAGGTGCTGTGCTTTGCAAGATCCATTATTAACACTTTGCTGAATTAAAAGCAATTTGAAGTATAAGCGAATATAGAAGACATTGATTCTATTACTTAACTGTTGAAATAAAATGCATAAACGTCTTAAATTCAAAATTGAAAATCGTTCCTTCTTATTTTTTTCCAATCAAATTAACAATTTCCATAAAATTTTGGCAATTAACTTATGTTTGTTAGAAACATAAGTCACCACAAGATCATCAGTAGTTTGCCGAAAAGAATTAACAAAGTTATTCGTTTTTATATTTTTCTTCTTGGCATCATTGAAAATTAAGAAGCCGTTCTAATTACTTTTCCAACACTTAAGCAACATTTTCTTCACTGTGACAATTTCTTGTCCGTTGGACTCGCTTGGACATTTATTGTCTATGTTATGTTTGTGTTTGTACATCTTTGTCAGAGCCTTTGTTTGGATATTTATATAAAAAAAATGTTAACAGAAACGTTTGCTGCCTCTTACAAAATAGTACCACTCTAAAGTAAAATTTTGGTGCGATTTCAAAAGTAATTTTCAAATAAAAAAAATGACCATTTTTAAACATTACTAAAGCTTGGTTTTCACTATGTCAGTTTTGTTGTCAAATTGTCCAAATTGTTATGAAATTACCAACAATTTGGACAATTTGACAACAAAACTGACATAGTGAAAACCAAGCATTAGATAACTATGAACATAAACATCGGCACGTTTTCTCCACAAAACAATGACTTGTCAAGACTTCTTTTGACTTCTAACAATATTTATTTAAATCAACAACATGTAAACGTATATAAGTTTAAACCCAAAAACTTTTAGCTGGACCCTCGTAAAGCACATTTGTTTACTAACAGCATAACAATTTCGGTTAAATTGAGTAAGTGACTGGTTTTTCTGTTGTTTTTGCTTTGTGAGTGAGTCACAGCAGCATTCTTATGAATTGGTACAAAAACAACACAAACTAAGAGTGTTTATTCTTAAAACTGCGAAAATATTTATTAATATGATAGTCGGTGTTTGAGCACAATTCAAGTGTGTTTAGTTCCTGTAACAAGTTATCAAGTCAACAAAAGACCTCTAAATAAACTGACAAACAACCAAACGACCAGGCCGAGTGGTTGGCAGTCAAACAGTCAGTCAGCAACAGCTGCTGCTCTTACAACCACTAACAAAAAAAAAAAACATGACTAATTTTAATTCATGTTCATTTCAGTTAATATCTCTAGTTAATAAAATATTTTCGTTTTTTTTTTTTTTTTTTTTTTATATATAGGGTGTTTTTTTTAAGATGTATAGAACCTGATTTATGTTTAGTTTGGTTTGGAATTTCAACATGAATAGATTGACACCTGAATAACGCTTCCAAATTGTGCAAATTTATTTTGAAAATTATGGTTTTGTGTTTTTTTAGATGTATAGAAATGGAATAAAACAAAGCTGATGTTTTTAAATTGTTATGAAATTTGCTTTATTTAAAAGATAATTCTCAGGTATTATAATTTAAATATGACTACTGGTATATGACTAGCTCACACGTAATCTAATCTGGGGGGTTACTCTCTATTGCGATGCGATAAGCGTACAATTTGTATGGTTATCGCATCGCATTTGCTTTTGCATCGCAATAGAGAGTAACCCCCCAGAAGGTCCAATTTCGATGACTTCTACCAACATTTGTGGCAACATAACGCGGCGAATGTAGTCTTCCAAGTGGTCAATCGTTTCGGTCTTTATGGGGTAGACTAGCGACTTTAAACATAAATCACTTGACAGCTGACAAAATAGCCGCCAGTTAAAAAAGTTTTGATAACTTAAAGTTGTATACATCTAAAAAAAAAACCCCTATACATACATATATTTATTTATTTGTTTAAAGTTAAGCAAACTATTGATTTTTTAATTGAAATCATAATTAAAAAATATAATGTTTAAATGTTTAAAATAAAAAAAAACACTACAAGTGTTAACAAATATTTAAGCGTTTTATTTTTTTGTTTTTTTTTGCTTTTATTGTTTTTGCTTTTTTCTGGTATTTTGGCGTTTACAATTCAACACATTTCATGTCATGTTTGTTTTTATTGTCGCGTTTTTAAGGAAAACCTTGAATTTCTTTTAAAACTCTTTATGAATAAATAATAAAAAATACACACAAATCTAAATGCGTAAACATTTAAACTTATTTAATAAAATATACATAAATATGTATTTAATGTGTGTAAATATTTAGTTGTTTATAATAAAAAACAAAATCAAAACATAAAAATAAATGTTTCAGGGGCTGTTAAATGTAGCTTTTAACAATTTAAGCCGTTTAATTTGAAAGTGAGATGCTAGACTTTTCAAGATGCTATTAATATACATACATACATATGTACATATTTTACTAGCTTGTTTTGAATTTAATCAAGTTAATTTAAAATTTAACTATATGTTTTATTTATGCAAAAATAATGTACAATATGCAATCAATATTTTTAGATGTAAACTAAATAGTTTATGGAGAGAAATTGGTTTGAATTAAGGGTATTCACACAAATTTAAAACTAATAAGGCAAGTTTTAATCTAAAAAACATAAAATAGTAAATTTACAAACATAATCGACATTTGAAAACAAGTTTAATTAAAATATACATAATAGCTAGTTTTTGGCAGAAATGTAAATAAACCAAACCATGGTGTAACTATACAAGGTGAGTGCAGTAGCACAGCTGACTGACGATGTCGATGTCAGCTGTTCGACGCTTGCGATGCTCTCAAAAGTAGAAAGTAAACGAAATTTTCGCTTTTCCCAACGCTTTTAAGTGTGTAACTTAAAATATACGACTATATTGATTCTACTTTTTGACAGTTGTATAGAACGCTAGAAACGCGTAAACGCTTGGTGTGGACTTTCAGCTTAAGTATTTTGAAAATAAAACGTCAAATAATTGTTTATTATTAATTGAAATAATAATTCATATTATTATTTATGTACAGAAGCAACAAAAGGTTGAAAAGAAACTATACAAGTTTTCACGTTAAAATATTAATTCTTAATTACTTGTCACAACAGAAAATCACCAAAAATCAAACTGCAAAGAAGGCGCAGGTACGAGTACATATATGTCAATCTCCAAACATCAATGCCGCCGGGTTATATTAGTGACAATTTGGACTTAGTAGCTAAGTCGAAGTTAATTCCTTGACAAAATATTTACGTGGTATCTTAAATACGAATGGAAGCCTCTTGCAGTTTGCTTACCAAACCATATTTAGAAAAGACTATACGAGTAACTTATCTTGGTTAAAAACAACTCATTAACTCATCTATATACCTAAGTATAGTGAAGAAAAATATTTAATGGTTTTTGTTTCATTGCTAACCTGAGAAGTTTCACCATAGGTACCCCAGCAAGCCATGAGTCCGAAAAGAGTATTTTCTGACACCTTTTTCGGACCGTTAACGCTCTTTATGAACCCAAAAAACAATCATAATTGTTCCGAAAACCTTCAGAAGAGAGGCTCATTACATTCGAAAATGGTCCGTCAGAAAGAGCTCTTAGATATTCAGAAAAGTCTTTTTTGGGCTTTGAAAGAGCTCTTAGATAATGTCAGTAAAGAGTCTTTTATGAGGTTTTATTTCGGCTCTGTCTAATCTTGTTTTTATCATTCTTGTGTGGTACAGTTATGTTTTTTTTTTTGTTCAAAGCACAAATAACAAGACAACAACGCTTTGTTACATACATAATTAAGTGGAATTTCTGAGTCATACTGCGTGCCGACTCAGGACAGTAACAAACAAATTTTTCTTTCTCTCCGAAAATGCTCTTTTGTTGGACGCTTTTCTGACACCTTTTTCGGAGCGCTCCTAGAATGGTATGCTGGGACGTGTTTTAATACTTATCCCAAGTCGTATTAAAGAATAATATTATTAAGTATTATTAAAGAATAATATTTGGCATAAGTATTAAAAGATATATGAAGAAACTTCTCAGGTTAGCAATAAAGCAAAAACCATTAAAGATTTTTCTTCACGCAGTTCTTTTTTAAGTTCCTGTTTGTTTTCTTTTACGAAGCTTTTAAAAAAATCACTGCCTAAAATCAGCTGTGAGCCACTGTAACTGTGTTGAAATAGCTTTCAAAAAAAGTATAAAAGCATTATAAGTTCCATAAGAAACTTTTCCAAAGAATACAAAAATTCAATATTTGCCAAATTTTTTAAATTTTAAATCGTTTATTTTTGGACTCGATAAACAAAATATTGCTTTGAACTCTTTCAATTAATTTCTTTATTTATTGCTTTATGTCTAGAGTCGGTCATCAATTGTTTGCGATATCGTGAAAATGCCGGACCCTTAGGTTTCATACAATTTTGAAATTTAAGAAATAAAACAAAAAATAAGATAAACAGCTATGGACAGAGAATTAGCGCACTTTACTGTTTTAGTGGTGTAATCGAAATTGAATTCTTGTTTTTTTCCCGATGTACAAACGATTTTCTGTCAGAAACAATCAGATTAATTTTGATTTCATCTGTAAAAAAACACTCTTTGTCCAGAATTTGATATCCTTCAGGGGTGTCATAGAAACCAATATTGTCGTGATACCAGAAGTATCTCAATATTTATTGAAAGTGTAGCAGTGCCCAATGACACCAAAGCATTCTTTCTTGTCGGTTTTAAAACCAATTCTGACAATATTGGTTTCTATGACACCCCTGCTTGTTTAGGTGTAATTTTGCAAGTCGCGCAAAATTTGTGACAGAAGTGGTTTTTTCTTCATTCACGACCATAAAGCTCTTATGGAATCATTTAACCCAAATTTCGCATTTATTTCTAATCATTATTTTTCTCGATGACTAGATGATGAGTTAGATTCTTTAGCTTACTTTTTTTAAGTTTTTGCATCTGATTTAACACATTCAATGACATTATAAACCATTTTTGGAGAACATCCAATTATTTCAGCTATTTTTGTTTGTTTTGTACCCCTTTGGTAAAGTTCCCAAAAGATCTTTTTTTTTTCAAGTGAGCAGTGGGGTCCTTTTCCCATATTGGTTGACAAAATTAATGATAAACAATATATTTTTACACAAAATTTTAACATCGAAATTAGCACCAACTATTTTTGTTTAAAATCGAAATAACTGTGCGCTATTCATTGTCCAACCAAAACAACTTAAATTTTAAACAAAATAAGGAACGTGCAAAAGTTAACAGGATATTTGCAACGAATTTTTAGAATTCCATGCCATTATTATTTCATTTTACAATACACTAATACCCCGACTTGCGTCGTTAATTGGGACCGACCAAACGGGACGCAATGCGAAACAACGCAAATCGAATCACTTTTCTCCATATATTTGTAAGGATTTTTCGTTAATTCGTTCCAGAAGAAAATTTTTAGAAAAGTTGAAAATTTTTACTATAAATAACTGTATACATAGGTATATTTTTTAAAATTTATTGCAACAAAAAGATAACGTAAAGTAAAAAAATAAATTAAAGCCAATTCATACATGTAAAAAATCAACATAAACATATATTTGTGTTTGACCAAAACAAGTAAAAAGGGAAATTCTCTTTCTATGCACAAAATGTAACAGAAAACGACGCAAAACGAAATATTAACGACGCAATTCGAAGCCAAAATTATGTATTTTATCGACGCAAAACGAAACATCTACGAAGCAATTCGAAGCCACGCAACTTTTTTTTGATGACGCAAATCGAATCAACGCAAATCGGGTCACGCAAATCGGGGTATTAGTGTATAACATTGGTGCGTTATTTCTCTGTCCATAGCTGTAAATATTACATGGAAGAATGATTTTTTAGGTCTTATCGAGGAGTTTTTAATATTATATTTAAATACGAAATTAGTTAATTTTTACTTAAACTTAAGTTGTATTTAAATACGGTTTCATTTTTTCAGTCTAAAATTAAGTTTGATATTTAATTATGATAAAAGTATGGTAGCACTATTAAATATCAAAAAAAAAAAAAAATATAAACAACTTCTTCATTTAACAGCTGATTTCATATTTAGTTTACAAATTGTTGTAATCTAAATGGTCAAAAGCTGCATCATTCATGTTCTCTTCATCTAAATTCATTGTTTTATTTGATATTTAGTTGATATTGATAATAATAAGCACAATGTTTTTATTCGCGGCAAGTTTATTAAATATTTTTTTTTTTTCAAATAATAAAAAAAAATTCAATGCGAAATTTTCACAATTTGCAGAACTGTCAAAATCATATGGTAGTATGAAAAACTTAAGTTGTATTTAAGTTGTATTTAAATGGACGTAGTCAATGATTTAAGTTCTATTTAAATATGATCTATAAAAATGAATTTGGTATTTAAACAGAACTTAAGTTTAAACACACTTTAATTTTTAAGTTAAAAACTGGCCATTAGTGCCCTTTGATTTTATGTGAACTATAAATGAACAAGCGTTTACAAATTTTGCCTGTCTGAGGTAAACCTCTTTGAGATCCCCCACGGCGCTCCTGAGTCCGCCATGTCTATCTAAAATTTAATGTCCTGTTAGAAATGAAAGATTCGTTTCTTAAATGTTTTACATCTACTATGTAATGGTGATATAAACGATTTGTAGCAGAATCTAAGACCTTCGAAAGGAACGGCTGCTGGTTGTTTGGAATTTAAGAAATTCTTTAACACTATTCTAAGTGAGGTTGTTTCTAAACCACCCTCGTTTGTTAATAAACTATGTATTTTTTTATTACAATTTCTGTCCAAAAAAAATTTTTTACTAAACACACAAAGTATAAAAAAAACTTGTTGTATAAAATATTTTTCTAAAAAATTTTAATATGTAAATGCAGATTTAGTTTTTTTTTTAATTTTGATGTAATTTTATCATTGTGGCAATTATCTATAGCAAATAAATTACAAAACAAAAACAAAAACAGAAATCTAAAAAATATTTATAAATAATTAATGAATATTTAATATGCAAACACGAATAGAGAAAGTAAATTTCAGTTGAATTAAAAACGTTTTAATTTTGAATATTTTACTTTTCGCTGTAAAAAATAACACAGCATTAACAAGAAAATCAAATAAACAAATTTGCATAAAAATTATTTATAATTTAATAAAATAAAGTCAGTCTACTACAACAGAGTAAAAGTCTTTAGTTCTTATTGGTTGATTTCATATAATGATCACGACAACATTTAAAAAGATTTCAGTGATGATGATAATGATGATGATCATGTTAAACATAATGATCATTCCAATAAAAATTCATTTATTTAATGTAGTTATTGTGTAACTGCAGTTTTTGTAGTTATTTATACTCTAAAGACTTCCTTAAGTACCCTTAACCATTATAAAACATTTTCAAAATAAAATAAAAAAAAAGAATACAATAAGTGATGCTGGCTGAGCTCGATCGTCCGGTCAACCAACCAACTGTTTCTAGTGTTTTTTTTTTATATTTAATTTTTTATGTCTGATTAATTTAATGTTTGTTTAAATGCCTGCAATAAATAATTTTATTTCATATTATTAAATTCTGTTTTTTTTTTTTTTTTTTTTTTTTTTTTTTTTTTTTTTTTTTGTTGCTCATTGTGGTTTTCTTGTGTAGGCGAGAGGCTGTAGGAAGGAGTGTGATCAGTAAATTGGGGCAAGAATAAAGCACGATAACTGTATATCTTTGTAACCACGACAATTAGATATTCGTTACGAAACAACCTGAGTTTTACTCGTCTAAAAATTGTCAACTCAGCGACAGCTGTTACTACCGGAAGAGTTTTTCAATGGGAAGAACTTTCGACAGCCGTTTGTTTTGTAACACCAACTGTTTATCTAAACCACAACATGAAACGTGGATTATAATATTATGTAATGAACTTTTTTTTATCTGTTGGAATCTGACCAGCTATTGTAATTTTTGTTTGTTGACATAACCAACCATGTTCGGCCCCTTGAGGCTACGAGAGCCGATCATTGATTTAAACCATTAACTACGCAGATAAGTTTTGGTTGACACTTTTTTACCAAATTGTTTTTTTACTGCAACTGAAAATGTTTACACTCTAGTTTAACTGATCTCCGTAGTGTTCAACAGTAGTTTTGTTGTTGCCGCACATATTTTATGATCCATTGACCCTTTTTATGACATTTTCCCCATTAAAGCGACATTTTTCTTTATTTTTTTTTTAAAGTCAAGAAATTTTGATTAAAATTATGCGTTTTACTTGTGTTTTCTTCTATTCAGTTGCTTTTTCACTGTTTGTCTCCAAACTGAAGTCTAGTATCTGTATATTTTTCGATTGCATTGAGCTGCCATTGTATGTTGAATTGGTTAATGTGACTGGTTGGTTGGTCATTGTCATGGGTGTCATAGGTCTTTTGTTCGTTTACATGAGAGAATGAATCAAACAGGAAACATTGAAATGTCCAAATATAGAGAAACAAAAAATACTCTTTTATTTTATAATTTTCTGTGTGAAAAATATTAGCTGCTTTTCGTAGCACTTAGAAAAAAGCACTTTTTAGAAGCGGTAGTGTAAGCGAATTTACGATATTTCAAGTGTAAGAAATAAAATAAAAGCTATAATTAAAACACACACAAATCTGCTTAAAATGTAAAAAATATCTTGTCTTCTGTAAGGGTAAGCTCCGCAGAAACTGTAGATCAAACGTGATGCTCACCTTATTGAATTACAAAAGACATGAATTTGGCAAGCAGGTTCAGTATTAACTCATAGTAATTTGTTGGTGCTTCGACAAAAACAAAACAGTTTAAAAATTATGGATTAGGGGCATCCTACTTCGAGACGTAATTGTCCATTTTAAAAACACAAACTCAATTACTTCTCTGCTATGACATTGTGAAAATTCATGTTAATTGATTCGATCAGTAACGAAAGATAGACTTATATCAAAAATGTTTCCAGTCTGGCCTATTCCATGCATTGTGGACCGCATTCAACTTGAACAGAATCTTTTGATTTATTGAGGCAAAAGTTTTTCCGTAAAGTTGTTAATAAGCTATTAATTTGCTTCGACATTTTACAATAAGCCCTTCAGATTCAGACTTTAATTCGACTGCACCTCCGCTACGCCTAAGAAATGGCAGAATTATTTACAAAATATTTCGACTCTATTCTATGCAGAGAACAGAAAATTGTTTCGAGGATACAGCTTTTCTTTATATTTTTGAAATATACATTAGTTTTCTTAAAGTAAAGTATAATTTTTTGGTATTTGTGTTATTGTTTATACTTTAAAATTCCATAATGTACATATCGATGGTCTCATGTAGAAAGGCCCTAACTCGCATATTTGAAACTTTATAGGAGAAGGTAAAAACATAATAGAAACTGTAATATTCAACATGTAATTTTTTTTTGTACAACTGCTTATAAAAGCGTTATTTTTTACACTATTGCAATAAATTTTTGTGAGGAGGTGTATTTGCGTTAAATGCATTGGAATCACAAAAAAAACAAATTTCGAAAAAATAGCGAGTTAGGGTCTTTCTACATGAGACCAACGATATGTATGTATTTATTTTCTATTTGGCCTCTAAAACTACAAATTTAATTACATACCAACTTTATCAGATTTATTTCAATTCATTATTTCATGTTGAGTGTAGAGACATACCTGCAAATAGAAAACAAATAAAATAATTAAAATTATATTGAAAATATTAAAATAATATATAAATAAATGATATTGCCCAAGATCAAGTTCTAACTTGATTATTTGATTATTTCTATTATGGTTTATTTATTGAACTGACAATGTAAATATGTATGACTCGGTAGATATAAAGTCTCTTTATATTTACCAAATTTGTATTGTTTAATCAATGATTTTTGTTTAATATTATCAGCCTCACAACTACATAGTTGCCAGTTTTAATTTCAATTTATTGAAGCCCATACGTGCCTGCATAAAATAAGCTCTGTAGTGAAAAAAACGAGAATTTTTATATCCACCACCAAAAAGATGGGCGGGCATATTATGTTTGTCATTCCGTTTGTAACACAACGAAATAATGGTCGTAGAGCCAAAAAGTCAATATATTCTGGTCCTTATAAGATTTTAAGACGATTTAGATATGTCCGTCCGTCTGTCCGCCTGTCCGTCTGTTGATCCGAGTTATAGATCAAAGTTACAGACTACCTCGATATTTTTCAGATATTTTTTGCCATTTTCTTCAAATATAATGTAGATAATATTATGAAATTCTACACACTTTATTTTTATTATAGAACGACAAGTCCTGTTGAAAATGGTAGAAATCGGTCCACGATTTCTTATAGTCCACATACAAATGGCTGTGTGGTACATAAATGTCTATAGAAAAGCCGTATCCATACAAAATTCTGCAATAATAAGTTTCATGCATTTTGGTCCATACATACTTATATAGAAATATTTACACCCAATTTAATTATGAGTGGATCAAATTTTTAGCCTAGTCGTCATTTTAAGTTCACTTTAAAAAATCACATACAGTGGTTACGTATTCTTCGGCAAATATTTGCCAAGTGTGACCGTACCTTTAGACTATGACACCAATTTCTTTTTCAAGTTCCTGTTAGTTTTCTTTTTATGGAGTTTTGTAAACAAAAAATGCACTTTACATAAAAACCTTCAAATATTAACTTGAATTTGAAATTCCACATGAAATTTGTTCCCTTTTATTTTTTTAACATTGAATTTTAATAGGAAAAATGTGAAAAGGGAACAAATTTCATGTGGAATTTTTATTCACGATAGAGGTGATTGTGACAAGTTCATGTTACTTTTTTATAAAATACAAATATTTTTTTTTCTTTTTCCAAAATTTCTCAATCAATGTTTTTCTTTTTAAACATTTAAAATATTTGAATACAAATATTTTTTTTTTCTTTTTCCAAAATTTCTCAATCAATGTTTTTCTTTTTAAACATTTAAAATATTTAACTAAATGAAGCCATTAGTCCCAATTTACAGGAAGCAATTTTGTTTAAAAGATTGATACAATTTGTTCTTGAAATTTATTCGGTGTTCACACAGCACAATTTTTATTGCTTAAATTGCTAGAATTTTTATTTGACAGTAAACAGGCATTTGTATACACGAATTGCTAGTCAGTAAAGTGCGTACTCATCGTATCATCTCCTCAAGCCGATGTCTAAGAGGTAATCGCTTAGCTTAAAGAATTGCTTCGTGTAAATAGGGACTTATTGTTTCTTTCAATATTTACGCTATTTATTTCACCCCTGGGGCCAAATTACCGCATTCGTGATCGAATGAGCTATCGTATCGAAAACTGATTTCGATATCGAAATTATGATAAAATGTACTAAATTTCTTGCTCGATATCTAATGCCATAATCTCAAATAAGAAAATTACGATAAATTTTACTCGATATCGAATGCGGTAATTTGGCCCCTGTTGTTTTTAAATACCAACTTGAAATCCCTTTTTTAATTGATAAATACCGCATACATAGCAAATCAATAAAAATTTGTATGATTGAATAGTTATTTGAATCATAAATTCAATTAAAAATTCCATAATTAATATTAATATAATAAACAACAATACATTATTTTTAAGTTCTGCTAGTGAAAATTGGTATGCCATTGAACTTCTTGTGGGCTTCTGTGTCTGTGTCTAACGTGCGAAATAACAAATTATTATTCACAATAGTAATAATAACAACAATATGAATATAAATTTATTTATTATTTATTACTTTGATATATAATTAAATATAAATTTTTTTATTTTTTGATAGTAGTGATTGCCCTGAAAACAAAGTAAAATCTGAACATATGGATGAAAATTTTTTTTTTTTTTTTTTTTTTTTTGAAACAAAAAAATGGGTTGGTTTGCTGATTCGGTGATGGTGATGATGTCTTGGATGACTGAGTGGCTGGTTGAATGATTTGATTGTCAGACAAAACAAATGTAGACTTTGTAAAAGATTTGTTTGCGGGTACACATTCCCCCACCAGCCACTTTTATACAGACTTTAAAATCAGGCTATATTTATGTTACCAAATTGATGATGGCGTGGTGTTGTTAAGGTGGGTGGGTGTAGGATTAATAACCATAAATGATTACCCTCGTATACATACGTTTTTGCAGGCTGGCTGGCTGTCTGGCTGGCAGTGTAAAGTGATGAATGAAGTTTTGTTAACGATTTTATTTGTTTTATCTTTTTTTACATGCATAAAGAGTTGAAATGGGGAAATCATGTGAAGTCGATACTTTAACTTTGGTACCAACTAGTGTTATTACTAAACTTTGTAATGACTATTTTTTTTGAAATTTCCATTACTTTGAAGCAGTTTAGTAATGCCTGGCTTCCAAATGTGTTGCCAATAGAAAGATTCGTTTGTATGGTTTGAGTTTTTCGCTTGTCTCAACAGAAAGTCAGTTATTAAAGGTGAATAAAAGTATTGTTCACATAAAATCCGGTCACACTATTGAGGCATTTTAGTTTTTCTTTAAGAAAGTTAGTTATTTAAGGTGAATTAAAGTATTGTTCACATAAAATCCGGTCACACTATTGGAGCATTTTAGTTTATTTTTAAATATTAATAAAGGAGTCTTGGCTAGAGTTTTTCGCTTGTCTCAACAGAAAGTTAGTTATTTAAGGTGAATTAAAGTATTGTTTACATAAAATCCGGTCACACGATTGAAGCATTTTAGTTTATCTTTAAATATTAATAAAGGAGTCTTGGCTAGAGCTTTTCGCTTGTCTCAACAGAAAGTCAGTTATTTAAGGTGAATTAAAGTATTGTTCACATAAAATCCGGTCACACTATTGAAGCATTTTAGTTTATCTTTAAATATTAATAAATGAATATCTATTTTCTAAGTTGAAAAGTATTGAATGGCTTTTTTGGTTCAATAAATATTAAAACATTTGTGAGGCCAAATTTTATGTGGACAATTCTCTAGTACTGCCGCCTTTTAATACATTCAACCAATTTCTTTTTTTTTTTTTTTTATAGCGGCCTCTGAAGTAAAGCGTATCCCAGAGAGATCGTTCTGCAACCATCTTCCCAATAATTTCTTTCTAAATAATAGTGATAAAATATTACGCTTTCATGTCTGGCCGCATATAATGGAAGTTTTGTTGGCCAATTCTGGTTTCAAACTTGGCCAGTGACATTACAGGGTTAAATTAATAAGTTTAAATGCCTTTGTATCAGATATAAAGAATAGGCCAAACAAATTGTTTAACTTTTCATAGAAACCACAAAAAATTTAATGGATTTTCCTGAGGCCACCCCATCTTACAAAGGAAAATAATTGCGCGTACTAAATGCAAAATAAAAGTACGAAATTTCTTGGCAAACTGTTAACATTTTGATTAAACAATAGCCTGTTTGTAGTTTTCAATGTCTACAATTAATGTTTTTTTTTTCTTAATTTTTTATTAAATTTATATGATTTTCTCAGTATTCTTCACGGTATTTTTGCTGATACATATGTTGCCCGGCTTTGGCGGGTTGTTATAAATTTATATATCTTTTTTTTATACAGTTTGTGAACATTTGTTTACTTCTCTTTTTGTATGTTTTTAATAATTTTGTCGATTCGTTGTGTTTTTGTTCATACAGTTTTATTATCATTGCATGTCAATGACTTCAATACATGATTTTAATTTGTGTAGTTTGCAGTGATGTGATTTTATTTTTAAAACTTTATTGTTAAAGTTTATTCTTTTTTGTTTTGTTTGTTGGTATAAAGCTGTTTTTATAAAAATTAATTTTAATATTAAAAAAAAATATTAAAATATACATAGTTTGACATTGACAAATATATGTTTAATAAAAAGGTTGTAGAGATATTCAAGTGTTTAAAACTTAATTAATGGTTATTGGTTTAATTTTTAAATATGTACTTACATATGTGTATATTTTGTTTTACATTAAAATTACTGGTCGCCTTGTGCGTATCTAGTTCACTTAATTATCATTAGGGGTCCTCATAATATCGTTTAAAAGTCTCACAAACTGTGCAAACTGTTATTTACACATACTTCGAAAGTTTGCCCAATAATTTTCGCTCGTAAACTTGCGTTTTTCAATTGCACTCAACAGCTGATTTTTATTTACTTTTGAAAAAATGGCATTTAAAAAAATTGTGTGATTTCGGACTGAATGATGAAATCTTCCAAAATCTCTTTTTCCGACTCACGTTGATTATCTACAGGGTGGCCCAAAATTACCGAAGGGGTTCAAATTGCTTATAACTTTTTTATTATATTTTTTTTTTTTCTTTTCTTTTCAATATTTTGCAAAGAAGACTTGGGGAATTTAAAATAGAGCAGTACTCAATTGAGCAACGTGCCCAAATTGTTGAGCTTTATTTTTCAAATCAACGATCCATTGTTTTGACCCAGCGTGCATCGTCGTTAATTTAGTGTGCGGGTGGGATCCTCAGATACAACAATAAACCGTCCGGTTGCAAATTTTCGTCAACAAGGGGCAGTAAGGAACCTTCCTGGTGCTGGTAGAGTACGAACGGTGCACACGGATGACAGATGAAGAAACGTCAACCAGGAGACGTTTGACACAACTTGGACTCTCACGAGCGTCGCTGCAGAGAATTTTGCACACAATATATACAAGATTCAGCTTGTCCAAGAATTGAAACCGACAGCTTGCCAGCAACGACTTGATTATGCAGTTTTTTCCGGCAAAAAGCAGAAGAAAATCATAATTTTATTCATAATTTAATTATGAGCGGCGAAGCCCATTTTCAATTAAGTGGGTTCGTTAATAAGCAAAACTGCAGGATTTGGGCTACGGAAAATCCGAGAGTAGTTCAACAGCGAGAATTACACCCACCTAAGTGTACGGTTTGGTGAGGTGTTTCATCGGAAAGGATAATTGGTCCTAATTTTTTTTAAATGAATACGGGGTCACCGTTTTCGTCAATAGTGTCAGATATCGGACAATGCTGGAAATTTTTTTAAGGCCAGCCGTGGAAAACCATCCGCAAGTATGGTTCCAACAAGATGGAGCCACAGCACACACTGAAAGGGACACAATGGCTCTTTTACGGGACACCTTTGGTGAACGAATTATTTGGCGTAGAAGTGATTTTAATTGGCCTCCGCGTTTTTTTATTTATTATTAAGTAAATGAATTAAATCCTTACAGGCTTTTAAAAAAAGTATATTGAAAATTACAATTAATTACAAAAGTTTAATTATTTAATAAACTAATTATTTTATATATAATAGTTTTTTTAATAAGCAATAAGGTCACTTGAATTTTATATAAAAATATTTAATTTATTTATATATATTTATTTCTAATATTTCGCTATCACAATGGATAGCTTCTTCAGGGATAATACAAGTTTTGAATTATAATAAAATAATAATTGAAATATTCAAGTGACCTTATTGCTTATTAAAAAAACTATTAAATATTGAAAAAGGTCAAATAAACGAACTAAAAAAAATAATAATTATTTTATATTTAATTACATTTGTTTTATTTCATATAGATTGTTATATTCACAAAATAATCTTCTTAATGGGTCAGCTTGAGCATAATTAGTGCTAACATATTTGACATACAGTGGCTTAAAATGGCGTGAAAATCGTTGAGGAACATTAAAAGTAACATTGTTTACAATGAACTCGGAGCAGACTTCACCATTAATTATATTCATTTTAAACCGCCCCAGGACTGTTTTCTTTAGGGTTATTTGAAAGGAAAAGTCTACACCATCCAGCAATTAACAAGCAATATACGCGACGAAATAAACAACATAACTCCTGAAGTTTTGCAAAAGGTTATGGAGCACCAATTTGCGTAGCAGAAAATGGCCACCACTTGTGAGCTTTTTTTTTATAACTAAAATAAAAATATTCCCCATTTATATACTGTATTAAAAAAAATTAATAATTATTTCTTAAATAAAAAGTTATAACGAATTCAATCCCCTTAGTTAATTTTGGGTCACCCTGTAAAAACAATCAAAAAAGAAAAGAAAGATAGTTACATACACAAAAGGATTTATGCTTACCATCATATTTACCAAAAAAATTCAAATTTTAACAAATTCTGCAAATACTTTGAGTAATTCAGTCTTTTGGCTTTCTTTATAGACATTTTTAAAAATAAATATCTTTTTTAAAACAAAAATTTTAATTTTATTTATTTATTTTTGTATTGGCGTTTCTCACAAACTGGCCTAGTTAGATTGCACAAAAGTTTGCCCATTTACACAAACGGCAAATGTAAGCAATATCATGAGTACCCTTAATTTTTTTATTTTTCTCACATTTATGATTTTTATTACAAATTTTTATTATATCTCTATTTTTCATGTAGGTGGAGGAACAAGTTCGTTTTTATTATTATTTTGAATACTGTACAATTATTTGTATTTTTTTTTTTTTATTTAAATTTTAGTTTATAACTAGTTTTGTTGTTTGTTACTTATTACTTTACAAAAGTGTATGTTTTTAAAATCGATAGATTTAGTTTGATTTTTGTTATCGAGTTATCAAAGAAGAAAAAAAAAATGTGTCAAAATGTCTGTTTATCCAGTTATTGATTGAATATCGGCGCGTTATAAATAAAATTAATGTGGTTTGACCATATTTTATGCAGGCGTCAATCAGTCAGTTACATAAATTTGTATAATTTTTATTAATTTATTCTGTCTAATTATTTATATTTAAAATAATGTTAATCAAACTCGTTTAAAAAAATGTTTCGTTTTGCTTTTTCTATAGAAGCAAAAAAACGGAATTAATTCCAATTCCGAACGGAATTAATTTTTATGACATGGCTATTACCTACATATGTGCATACAAAATTACGAATAAGGGTATAGTCACACAACGCAAATATTTACTCAAAAAAGCATAACTACTATTTTTAGCACAAATTTGTTGGACGATATTTAATTTTACAAGATTCTGGTAAAAACAAACAGCATCAAATAAAATTAAACTAAATTTCTATTGTGATTTGTCCTCAGTAAAAGAATTTTTCCAAATAAACACAAGAATTAAAACTAATTTTATTTCGTGGTTACTTACGTTTTTTTCGTGAAATATTTGCCATGTGTGACCGTATCTTAAGAAAACAAAACTAATTTCAAGAGTACTTGCACGAAAATGTGTACACAGACTTACACATTAACATAGTTTGTAATGATTACTGCATATCGTCTGCATTACTTAGCAGCAATTTAATGTATAGTCTAATATTTAAGTAATTATTAATTTAAATTAATGCTCTCACTACAAAGAATGGTTTCACTATTTTGCATATTACGAATAAGAAAGCAAAACAGATTTCAAGAGTACACGTGAGTATATGTGTACTCGGTTGTTTCGGCTCTCTCGTCTAAAAAGTATGAATCGTATCAATTAGACTTGCAACGTGTGAACACAGACTTACTGTTTAACATATTTTGTAATTACTACTAGCAGCTATTTAGTAATGACTGGTTTATATTTAAGTACTTATTTATTTAAAACTAAAAAACCTTCTAAAAAATTAGACCCTTTTTGCGGACCTGTTAATGTTTTATGAATAAGAAATCAAAATTAATTTCATGAGTACATGCAAATGTGTACTCGGTTCTTTCTCCCTTGTTTCTCTCGACTAAAAAGTACGAAACTTATCAAGAGGTCTTGCAACGTGTGAACACAGACATACCGATTAACATAATTTCTAAAGTTCAATATTAATTATTAGTGTTTATTTGACTTTACTGCATACCTTCTGCATTACTTAGCAACAATTTTGTAATGACTGGTTTATATTCTGATATTTAAGTACTTATTGAACTTAATGCTCCCATTACTGAAAACTAAAACTTTTGAAAGGCAATTCAATATTGTGAACATTTGTGAACAATCGCTTATTCGATGAAATGTACTGGGCTTTTTTTTAAACAAACACAAAATTAGAATTCTTTTTGACTTGTCTTGAATTATTGTTTTGACAGCGTCTTTGTCGGGAATCTAACTAGCAACTTCCAGACTGATAGTTTAGCACACAATTATCTAGTCTATCGGGTCACTTTTTTGCACAATGGGTCAGAATTAAAATATGTTCGAAATATATTTGTCAGTTGGTAACTGACTGATGCGATTATGGAGTTTGTAGAACAGTATTTCAATTTAAGTTTATATCATGTAAAATGCAGATTCAGCAGGAGCGTCGTTGTGGGCTTCAAAGCAAAGGTATCTCAGACATACAGTTTTTTGGATTTTTTTTTTGTGTTTTGTACACAATCAAAGATTGTTACTTAAAGCCTTCGTTTAAACTTTTAAAAATCATACTTTTGCTATTTATCTGTTGTAATTAGCGAGCTATAGGCATTTGAATTTTCATAGTTTCACCATTCCCAGGGTACTCAGAGTTTTCAAACTAACTGACACAATTTAAGACCGATTTAATTTAAATTGTTGCCTGTCTATCTGTCTGTCTGTATTTTTACTAAACAATAAATAATCACCCCTATTGTGAATAAAAATTCCACGTGAAATTTGTTTACTTTTCACATTTTCCTATTTAAAATCAATGTTAAAAAAATAAAAGTGAACAAATTTCACGTGGAATTTTTATTCACGATAGGGGTGAATACAAACATAAGAACAAATTTTTAAAGCAATATCTTTTACACAAAAAAATGTTAAATGATTTCAAATTTAAAAATTAAGAAAATGTTGAAAAATCACTTTTACTCCTTGCTTTCTAGAAACAAAAGTTTTTAAGGAACTTATAACAAATTTATAGTTTTTTTAAAAGCTAACTCAACAACGAAAGTTTCTAAAAAGAAACACCTAAAATTATCCAGTAGGGATTACGCTTGGCCCACATGAGTTTCCGTCCAAAAAGTTGATAATAGGATCATTTAATTTTCTCCACAAAATAAAAAAATAAAAAAAATTCAAAATTTTATTATATTTTAATTGCATAAATGCAGTATATATTTATTTTATCAATAATTTAGCAATTTCTTCAACTATTATTTAGCTTTTTAAACAATTCAAAATAAATGTTTTCTCTTTTTTTTTTTTTAATTTTTCATAAATTTCTTTCAAATTGTTCTAAATATCGTGTCGAAAAGCAATTGAAATGTTAACACAGGCATTAAATAATAACAACAACGAAAAACAAACTCCTATAAAATAAAAATTGGGGAAAGAATACGCTGTGGGGTATCAACCATTTACGAGTACAATTTAGTTTTCAGTTGCATGCAATGAAAGTGGTATAAACAAACTTATTTAATTTGTTTAAAATACACTTTATTTATTATACTAAGCTGCTTGTTGTTTCATTTTTATATTTATAAACTTACTCAATATATATTGTTGAAAATTTGTTAATTAACCTAAAAGATTAAATTGTTCTTGTCCATTAAACTGAAGAAGAAAAAGCTTCATATAAACAAAATGCACACAGCAATGCTAAATTCCAAATAGTCTAAAAAATCAAAAAAAAAATATACTTGAAATTTACACAAGAAGAGTAAAAAACAAAACAGCCCTCAAAAAAATGTAAATATAGACATACATATGTATGTGAATGACGACAAATGTTGTTGATGATGATGACGACTACGGCGATGACGGTGTGTTGCATATAAATTGTTTGGCTGGACTAAGAAAGAAAAAACAGCAAATATAATGAAATGATATTTAAGAAATTCCAAGTCTTTTCGAATTTTGAGTACTCTGCAGGATGTTATTGTTAAGGTGTCCCTACTAACCTTTCTTGTACATTTAGTTAAATATCAGTTGAACATACATAACTAGGAGATTGTCACTAGTACTGGCAATTGGTTACTTTAAACATCCCAGGAATATTGTGTAGAGTCAATTGCCACTTTAGTGTATCTAAGTAATCTAAAGAGTAGCCAGTGGTTTAGAAAAGAGTTATTTTAGAAATAACTCCGAAGTTCGAGAACGATTGTAGATATCTTAACGAAATTTGACACAGTCAGCAGTGTTTCTGAGGTGATTTATATTTTTCATGGGTTCATAGTTAGAATGGGAGCTAGAGGGAGCGGCGGCAAAATTGGTTGCCTTTGGCCTTAAGTGACCTTATAACAATCGTTATTAGTTGATCAATAGTATTAACAATTGTTTACATAAGACGTCCCAGGTAATCTAGCGTGGAGTTAATTGTCACTGTAGTGTCTCTTAGTAATCTAAGGAGTAGTCATTGGTTTAGAAAAGAGTTATTTTGTAAATAATTGCATAGCTCAAAATAGATTGGAGATATCTTAATGAAATTTTACAAAGTCAATGCTGAAAAGTTTGTAAGTTTATTTATACACATGTATTTCACAGGGGTTCTGGCCTTGTAAGTCCTAAAACATCTTTAAACGTTACAAACACATCTAATGAATCATCTTGAACCGCATGTACTTGTTTGTACATGCACTCCCATCATCATCACCTCTAACGAGGTGGAGGTTATAACAAAATACTGCCTCTAAGCTTTGAAATTAAAGTAATGAAAATGAAAGCTAAACTGGGTCATTGGACAGGCAGCAGAAAAACTATCAACATCAGCAACAGCAGCAGCAAAGTACAACATGTAAATATGTATATACTATATTTGTTATATGTATTTTAAATGGGCTAATGGTTCGTTTGTACGTTTAGTCTTCGGTCGTTACACTTTGATACGTTGGTTCATATTCATTCATCATCCATTTATATTTTTCTATAGTTCCAACATTAGTTTTTTGCTGCTGTTGGTCTATGTTTGGTTTAGTTTTTGTAAATCACACATATTTTTGTTTGTATCTCATTTTAGATAAATAATTAAATTTATTTTATTTATTTTTATAGTTTTTCCCATTTCGATTGCATCATAATGCAACATAAAATGTGCTGATTGCACATTTAAACAAGAGCCAGTCAGCTCAGCACAGCAGAGCCAGCAGCAGCATGTGCAGCCAAAAACTCATTATAATAAAAGTGTTAATTTGGCTCCACCAAATACATACTTATTTAACTTAAAATACACATACGCAAAAACACACATTTAATCAGCAACAAATTTGGAAAATTCTGGTACTTCAAGTGCTGGAATGTGTTTGAAACAAGTATTTACAGCAGGGTCGTCCCAACATACAATTAAACCAAATTCTTTAAAAATAGCAAATGGGAACAAATTTGATATTGTGCTTCAAAAACATTTAGAGATATTAGCAGAGCTACTGTTTTTTAAAAACACCTTAAATATCAATTAGATCATTTATTCCACCTTAATTCCCTTGAATATTTAGGAAATTCCCGCTTTAAAGATAACCAATTGATTATTTATGCTGTATTTTATTACAATTGTTTATGTATAAAAATGCACTAATTGCACAAGTTTTCACCAATTACTCAAGTATTTACATCAGCCTTTTCTTTACTAATTAATCAAATCAAGTTCTGTTTTTTTAGAGGTACATATAATATACATTGATATCACACATGATTTACATCGTCTGCAATAAAATACATTTTCAGTGACTTGCATTTAACTCGGCAAATGTGGGTCTATGCCAAGTTCTTGTAAAAACAGCAGCCATCAGCTTTGTTTATTGATAATAATCAATAAATTTTATTTAAAAAAAATTGCTGCTTTTAACAAACCCAGCTGGAAATAAAAAAACATTTATTCCAAAAACGAAAAGGTACTTAAATTCGGTACATCATGCCTAAAATTCAAAAAGTTCTAGAGTACAGAACATTTTATCTAAACACACAAAATATCTGATTACAACACATTATATCCAAAGACAAAAAGGACCAGAATCTGGTACATTCTTTTCTAAATGAAAAAGGCATTAGAATCTGGTACATTTTATCTAAAGGAAAAAGGGCACTAGAATCTGGTACATTTCATCAAAAGACTACAAGACACCAGAATCTGGTACATTTTATCTAAAGAGAAAATGGCACCAGAATCTGGTACATTTCATTTTAAGGAAAAAGGGCAGTAGAATCTGCTCCAGAATTTGGTACATTTTATAATTGTTAAGGAGTTTCCTTCAGGCTAATTTGGTCAAATGTTTGTTTCCAAACGTAAATAAATAGAAAAAAAAGCACTAGAATTTGATACACTTTATCTAAAGAGAAATGGGCACCAGAATTTGGTACATTTTATCTAAAAAAAGGCACCAGACTTTGGTATATTTTATCTACAGACAAAAAGGCACCAGAATTTGGTACATTTTATCTAAAGAGAAATGAGCACAAGAATCTTGTACATTTCATCTACAGACAAAAAGGCACCAGAATTTGGTACATTTTATCTAAAGGAAAAAGGGCACTAGAATCTGGTACATTTCATCAAAAGACTACAAGACACCAGAATCTAGTACATTTTATCTAAAGAGAAAATGGCACCAGAATCTGGTACATTTCATTTAAAGGAAAAAGGGCTGTAGAATCTGCTCCAGAATTTGGTACATTTTATTTAAATAGAAAAAAAGCACTAGAATTTGATACACTTTATCTAAAGAGAAATGGGCACCAGAATTTGGTACATTTTATCTAAAGAGAAAAGGGCACCAGAATCCAATACATTTAATCTAAAGACAAAAAGGCACCACAATTTGGTACATTTTATCTAAAGAGAAAAGAACATTAGTATTTTGTACATTTCATCTAAAGACAGAAAGTCACCAGAATCTGGTATATTTCATAAAAAGACAAAAATCACAGTTACGTCTGATACGTTAATACATTTGTTTTTTAAAAGTACCAGGATCTAGTTAACAATTCAAATAGTTGATAATAACAATTCCCATTAAAACGTTTCCACTGGTATAAATTTCTTTCGTTTTTTTTTTTTTTTTTAATAAAATAATTTCTATACAAGTACTACATTTCAAATAATTGTATTAAACTTTGTATTTGTATTCAGATTTGCACAGTTGACTGATTTCAATGTAAACAATGTAAAGAAATGCCAATAAAAAATAATAATATTGCAACTTATATAAAATTGTAAGAAAAAAAGCAATAATAAAAAGTAAATAAAAAAATAAAATAAAACTGCATAATCAGTTAAATTTTCTTTTGTTTGTTTTAAATATATTTAAAAAGAAAATGAATAACAAAAAGCAAGAAATATATATGTACATATCTTATATATTTAATATAATATATGTATGTATATAATGACAATGGAATTGAATATAAAAATACATACATACATGTGAAATGTAAAGTTTGCACTCACTCCTACTTCAATGACTTTTTCACTTTAATTTCTATAAATTTTCTTTTAAGTTACTAATTTAAATGATTTATTAGTTGGTAACATGACAATTTTAATTAGTTAATTTGATAAATATTTTTCATATTTAACATTTCTATTCATTAATTAGTTTTTATAGGATTAGATTTTTGTAATTATAGTACAAATAATATCCATACTCATTCATTAGTATTTTTTGAAATATTTTATGATGGATTATTATTCTTTGTAAATTTGAGGTTGGTTTATTGTTATTTCTCTAAATAATTTTTAAATATGTATGTATAGCTAAAATGTTTAATGTCTTCATTATATTTGTTTAAAATAGTAAAAATAATGCTGTAAAATTAGAACAAAATGCGGGTTAATTATGAATTCTAATTGAGGCTTGCATGCAAAAAAGGGACAAATACCATTCATTATTCAAATAAAATGAGCCATAAAATTTGGTAACGCCTGACCATCATATAATTAAAGCAATTAATTTTAATGAAAAATTTTCACACACATTTGGTTTACAAATACATAATTTCTATTTAATTTCTTAAGATAACCTTAAGCGTTTAGGAGCAAACGGCGTAATTGGGGTTAAATTTCTAAAAATTATAAAAAAATTTATTTTTACACATTAGAGAAAATACCAGCACAATATGAATTGTTAAGAATTTTATTTATTTTCAAAAAATAAACGTTGCCCAATGCCATATTTTAAATGTTGCCCTTACCTACGCAAAATGTTACCAGATTTATATTAAATGTACCAGATTCTATTCCCTTTTTGTCTTTTGATAAAATGTACCAGACTCTAGTGCCTCTTTGTCTTTTGGTAAAATGTACCAGATTCTAGTGCCTTTTTGTCTTTCGATAAAATGTACCAGATTCTGATGCCTTTTTGTCTTTTGATAAAATGTACCAGATGCTGGTGCCTTTTTTGTCTTTAGATAAAATGTACCAGATTCTAGTGTCTTTTTAGTTCTTCGATAAAATGTACCAGAATCTGGCAATTGCGAACAATTTAAAATTAAAAACTTTTTCAAAGTTTATATATGATTTTTTAAAACTTTGTGAGAACAAACCTGTCACCACAAAAAATCACATCATTCTCAGTTGATTTGAAATCAAACATTTTCTCAAACCTTGGAGAACAATAACTGCTTCTCAATTTTTAAAACTTATTTTTTTAAATTAAAAATAGTATGAAATCATACCATTTCTAAAATATTAAAAGGTTAAGTATGATTAGATTTTCTATAATAGACCTCTTAACAAAAAGTGAGTTTATTTATTAGGTATGAGAAACCTGAGTGATTTATGTCGGATATCAAATGAAAATAACAAAACCCTTAAATTTGTTTTATTTGAGTTAGAACTTGTCGGGTTAGTCTTTGGATCATATGGTGCCACTTATAAAGAATCAGGATATAGTATATTGTTCAAGGTGAAGAGATGTGCCTTTGTATCTAACGCCCTTCGCTAGACAAGACATATGTATATGGTTTTTTTCTCAAAGAATTTATTACATATACCTATATAAATATAAAACCTGGCTCAATCTTAGATTCTCTTGAAAATCTCTGATGTGCTATAGTCCAAGAGTGATTTCGTGAATTCTGGAATCGTGTATCTTTTATTCAAAAGTACCAATTATGTTTTAAACCCAGTTTAACAAAAGTCTGGCAGAAATATTACAAACAATAAATATTATTTTAGGCATTGGAGTTGGCGTTGACTGTAAAATTAAACATTTGGAATACTGTATTCAATCAGGATTTAGGCGCAACGTTATTTTAAACCTCTACGCCTAAAATGCTTTTAATTTAGCTGTTTAAACAAAAATACTATAAAATATTTCTGTTTTAAATAATCCTGTTTCAGTCAACTATTCATAATTTTTATTACAACCAATTACATACAAAATAACAAGTTTCAAATCATAATTTTTCTGTTTGTTTGTCTATGACTATTGATTTATGTTTCAAGTGAATCATGTAGGTGTTTTAATAAAATATTTTCAAGAAATATCTAAACAAAAAACCCTGTTTAATTAATAAAAAACTAAAAATATTGATACAAATCCAAGCAAATAATAAAATTTAGGTCGTGTATATTAATAAAGAGCAAAAATAAATATTTTATATTTAAAAGAAATTATTTAAACTGGTAATAAAATTGTGTGAATTATTCATAAAAGCAGAAAAATGACTGACTGAATGCCAGTCATTAAATTATTATAGCTAGCAGATGTTTATCTAATTTCGGTGATAAAGCAAGTTTCAATTACATGGCAATCATAGAAATAAATAAATATTAAAACAAAAATTATTGTGTCTTTGTTAAGGTATACAGACAATTTTAAATGACAAAAATTGTTGTATAAATATTGAGCGCAAGTAAACCCCCTTAGCACAAAGAAAGTTTATCTAATAGATAGTTTTTCAATGAAACTTATTAATTTATTATAAATTTATACTGGTAATAAAAATTGTATGTAGGTTAAACAAATATATAGTAGTGTGATTCATTTTTGTTTCCTTACTTATTTTATTTAGAAAGAGATAAATTTGGCAAATAGAAAGGAAATACAGTGTATAACACAACTGCAATTTAATGAATTCAATTGAAGGGCTATTCTTAGGTCAACCCAACATTTATTTTGAATAAATACTTTTATAAAGCAACGAATTTTCAATTGAAATTTTAATAGAACTTCCGTTGCAGCCTTACCTGAATTATTTGTGGTTTTTCTTTCAAGCCTTTTTCTGGAGACCTTCTAAAGGGAAGCTGGCAAAATTTATTCAAATGACAGGTCACGTCTTCTAATGGATCTCAAGATTTCAGCCCTTACTCTTACACTGTATCACTCGGAGATTTTGAAGAGCAGCTAAGAATGAGCAAGGCTACACCTGTATATATAATAAGCTTTTTATTACTAATACGGTAAGATCCACAAATTAGTCTAAGCCGACAGATTCAAACGTTTGAAAATTTGTGTTGTGCTTCTTCAGGAAAAAACGACTTCCTGAAAAAGCTACACAAAGACGTGACGGAATATTGAAAATAAAAGTTTAAATTAAAAAAGCTTAAACAATTACTATAAAAACTATAATAAGAAATATTAAACTTTCATGACAAAACTTGCCAGTCTAATTGACATGGCAATTTTTGTCCCTGGATAACCGTTTTAAATTCTTGGCCATTAACATACTAAATGGAAATTCGAAAATGTAGCAGATTCTTGACACACATGTTAGCGAAAATTTATGTTTGTGCTAAACTTTTACCTTACAGAAGGCATGATTAGTAGCCACTTGAAAGCAGGTTTGTGTGTATTTTGTTCGAAAAAAAAATCTATTAATAACAAATGAGAACTTATTAATTAGCATCATCAATTTGAACAGCCATAAATCTTTATATTCGAAACAGAAAAAACTTCAAATTGAGTTAAAAGTTCCTGTTAAATTTATTTTGTTTGATAAATTACAAGCCAAACCTTTTAACATTATTAAAAACCAACAAAACTGAAACAAAATATAACATCGTTAAAGGAAAAAAAACGGTGAAAAGAGAGATTATGCAAAACAAATTCAGCATTTATTTTGTTGACGTAGTTAAAAAAAAATATAAACTTTTCCATTAACACTAAACAAATATTTAGGTATGTTTGTTTTGTATCTATCTAGCTATCTACATATATATCTATGTTTAATACAAATTTAATAAGATTTCAATTTGAGTCTGTTGTTAACTTTCTAATTTTGTTTTACAAGTTCTTGTTCTGTTTTGTTTTCATTTATTCATACAAATAATATAATTCACTCACTCATAATGTTAGAAAAATAAGTATGTACATACATATGTATATAAAAAATGTAAGAATATTGATAACAATAACAACAATCAACTGGTTTCTGAAATAGAAAAATAAAGAAACACAAATAGAAATACTGGTTCTTATCTTGTTCTTTCTTTAAACAAAACAAAAAATAGAAAAAATTTAAATAAAATGAAATCAAATAAAATAAAACGCGATTGTAGTGAAACAAATTACAAAAAAAAACCCTATATTGTTTGATAACTAAAACACAATTAAGGCTAAAGCTACATTGAAGGCTAAAATGAATGGCAATGCTCACCTAGGTCTGTAGATAACTATTCGCTTTATAAAATCATGGCATGAACTGCTGAACTTATATAACAAACCGTAGATTAATCTATAGCAGTGGCCGGCTCTCATAGCCACCAGGGAGCGTTCGTTTATTAACCTGTAAACAACACGACTGACAATGAGCTGAATCTTAATTCAAGTTAATTAATTTATTCTAGCTATTTTATCAGTATTTATAGACCTTTATCTTTATCAATTTTTTAAATATTACTGCTACTGTCTAAAACATATTCCAACGTCATGTATTTATCGGTCATTACACGTTTCATGTACATATATTTCTTTATTTCACAAATAAACCGCTAAAAATTCTGTTATTTGAATACTTGGTTATTAATACATTTTTTCTATGGTAACGCCTGTTGTTTCATTTTTAATTAATTTGATAAAATGGAAAATAATTAACACAAATAATTAAAACAAATAACTAGTCAAGCATTTACTTCGTTTAGTCTTCTGACAGACAGATTACTTTGCTCGAAATTGCTTTTAGACATGACACCTTGTTTGCAAAATAAAAAAAAACCGATATGTTTAGATTTTAAGCTTGTTTTCTAAACCCCATAATTATACAGTGGCTCACAGCTTATTTTATGCCGTGCATTTTTTTGTTTTCAAAGCTACATAAAAATAAAACCAACATAAACTAAAAAAAAAAGAAATTGGTGCCATTTAAAAGAAAAAATGTTACAGTCTAAAGGTACGGTCGCACTTGGCAAATATTTACTCAAAAAAGCGTAACCACTTATTTTAGCACAAATTTGTTTGAAGTTATTTACTTTTAATTAAATGAGAATTATTCCTCTTGCGAGTATAAATTGTAAAATTCAAAAAAATTTAAAAATTTTTAATCGAAGTTGCCTTCAAGTTAAATATACAAATTATTTGAAAATAAATTGTATACACTACATTTATTTTTGAATATTTCTGTTAGATGTTCTACATAGCTTTCCGTTGGAAAGCATAAATGCAAAATCATACAAAAATATTCAAAGACACTAGCAAAATGTAATGCATTTTCTGGCCTGCTAAAGCCGTCATCAGCATTCTTTGTGTCATAGTGTTTTATTTACTTTTGTTATTTAGTTTTGCAAGATCAAACAGCATCAAATAAAATAAAACTAAATATTTGTTGTGTCTTCTCGTAAATAAACGAAGTTTGTTTTTTTTTTTTTAAATAAATATTTGCCAAGTGTGACCGTACCTTAACAAACAAAAAACATTTATTGCAAAAATGTAAATTTTAATATATTAAAACTACAAAAACGAAAAAATGCTCGTTCAATTTCCACTATACCGATAGACAAGCAGCATTGTTGTTTTTTCGTTTTTCTTTTTTTCTACTTCCATCAATATTTTTTGTTGAATTGCGAGTCCGTTGTTGTAACGTCAAGTGTCCATTTAAAATAGTTCAAAAGAGTCCGCGTAAAACGTTAGAACAACGTGAAACGGTTTTAAATCATTTCCAAAATGACCACTCACAGCGAAAAACACTAAAAATGGTTAACCAAAAAATCATTTAGAAAAGTCAGGTAGAAGAAAAGCACCAAAAAAAGTTCAATGAGCATAATGAGCGAAACTATTTAAAAAAATAATGGCAAATCCAAGGCTATCAGCTTTACACTTGGCCTCCGAAGTTGAAACTGACCTGGGCAAGCAATGTTGCGTTGAAACTGTTCGTTGAGTCTTGCACCTACTTGATTTTAATGGCCAAGTTGCAGGTAAACACGAAAAACAGACTGTGCAGGCTAAATTTAGCCAAAGAACATGTTTAAAAGCAATCTGCTTTTTGGAATTCGGTAATCCGCCGATGAATCTAAATTTAACATATTCGGTTGAAGTGGCAAGTCGTAAGTTTGGCGGACTGTATGTCAGCTACTGGTAGTAGGAATTTAACATTTGTTGAAACAACCACGGATAAGATCAGATTTTTGAGGATAACGATCCAAGGTATAAATAGTTAAAAATTTAAAAAAACTGCTACTGGCGGAGTTCACAATTGGCCTCGCATCTATGCCAAATCGCCTTAAATCTGTTGTAGATAATAAAGGCAAGTATTAAATCTTGCAATTGCCAGTTTTAATTTC
Source organism: Bellardia pandia (assembly GCA_916048285.2). Classification (NCBI taxonomy): domain Eukaryota; kingdom Metazoa; phylum Arthropoda; class Insecta; order Diptera; family Calliphoridae; genus Bellardia; species Bellardia pandia. Next base: position 29,011,930 of record OU696531.1, read on the forward strand.
AAGTTGTCGAAACCCATACGTACCTGCATAAAATAAGCTGTGACTTAAAAAAACGAGTCGTTTTTTCATATATTTTAATATATTAAAATGTAAATTTTTGCATAAAATAATTTTTCTTTGTTAGATAACTTTTATTTATAAATTTTATTATACATTTTTGTTATAACTTTTTGTTTTAATTTCTTTTTTAAGTTCCTGTTAGTTTTCTTTTTATGGAGCTTTAAAAACAAAAAAATGTACTGCCTAAAATAAGCTGTGAGCCACTGTATATTGAAAATTTATGCAGATGGCAAAATAAAAAGCAGATAGTAAAGTTTACAGTTTGAATCAAGTTAAACAAAATACTTGTTGTATAGCTGTATTTAAACTAATTTTCTGGCAGAAGCTTTTCTGGACGTATTAAAATTTATTAATTTTCCTATTCTGGTCAAGTTTAGTCATCATCTTTATAAATATGACAAATACTGTGTGTTTAAACAATAAAGAAGGTGCATGATTGTCTGATGGTTTTGTTTTTCGTTTCGTTTATTGTTGGAGTGGAGACACCAGTTCAGTTTAGTTCGTTGGCTTGTTTGTTGTTGGCGAGAGACGACAACAGTTTGATGCTTAATAGTAAACTCTGTTTTTTTTTTTTTTTTTTTTTTTTTTTTTTTTTTTTTTTTTTTTTTTATTTCATTTGTATTTTTGGGCTTTTTTTTATTGTATTTCAAAACTTCTTTTTGAATAAATGAGTAAATGAATGAGTGGTGCTAACAAAAATCCGGTTTTGTTATTAAAGGAGTATCTATACATTTTATTTATTTTTATACATCTCAGTTTAAATTTGTTTTGGCTTTGCTTTTGTTTACCTGGAATTTACACCCATATAATACCCTGCGGCCATATTTATTTCATAAATGTATTCGTTTTATTTAAAATTATGAAATATTTTTATTGTAGCTTCTCATTTTGGTTAAGAATTTATTGGTATAGTCAGCACAACGTAACTAACATTAACAACATTATTGTTTAGTCACCGATATGGCTAATTTCGTAAACTGTTTTTATTTAATTGAAATCTGATTAATAATTGCAGGCAACGTGGCTCAGCGAGTGAGTGACTGTATTTTTGAAAATAGAAATTATATTTATGACATAAGTAGGTCTTACATACCAATTAAACATTTAATAAAACATACCTGCAAATAAAAAAAAAAAAAAAAAACAAATTATTATTAAATAAAGATAAACATGCTATCAATAATTATTTATATGTTTAGCCTAACTGCAAAAATCCCTAAAGTCGTCAACTATTGGGTGTATAACATAAAAATGCAGAATTCATAACAGATCTTTATTCATAGCGTATCTTTTGAAAGCGGTTTTTGCCTTTAGTAGCAGGATTCATCCAAAATCTGGGCAATTGGAACCATATGAATTGAAGCCGAGAGACCTTGGCTGGCGATTTCGCATATCCGAAATGCTGCTTAAACGCTATTAAAATCATGATCATTTTCGTCCTATCTATTATGAGCTTTTGAAATCTGGCTAAACCATCACAGGGAACCATCATAAAATAAACTTTAAACTCATTTTAGAATTTTCTTTTATTTCAAAATTAATTTTTAGTTTGAAAATTTCGATAAAAAAGAAAAAAATCGTCATTTCCAATTTTAAAAATCGTCAAAAAAAATCGCAAAAATAAAAAGTCACTATTTCTAGTAGTATTTTGAAATTTATAGTTAAACGAAAACATAAAAATTCAAGTTTATATAGTCTCTTGTACAATATATATATATATATTTCTTCCATAGAAAATTGTCTGCATAACAAATTGTCTACAGAAAATTGAACGCATAACAGTTGCTCTATAGAATCATAAAATTGTTTGTGTAACAGTTTTTTCTACCGGAAATCGCTTTTATAACAGTTTTTTTCTATTGAACATTTTACACGTACACGTAATTAAATTTCATTATTTGCATTAGCATTTTAATTCATTACTTGTAATGAAAATTTATGCGATTTTACATTTAAACAAATTTGCTTTAAGTTTAAAAATAAATTCACTCATATTAAAAGACCAACTAAAGCTTTTCAAAGTTTAATAAATTATTATGTTTCTAAAACATATTAAACAGGTTTAGTTCAATATTAATTTTTTTAATTTAATATTCAATTGACAAGTGTCTGTGCGGTGGCATTTTGATTATTTGAAATTCAATTACACATGAATCTAAATAAACAACAAACAAAACAGCCTTCCGGGATCAATCCATCAATGTACTTTTTGGCTACAACACCCATAAATTTTATAGAAAACTAAAAAAATAAATATATAAAACACGTGTTTATAACAAATATTTGTCAATTCCCCCAGTGCTCTACAACACACTGACATTTAGATTTATTATGTTTGAAAAAAAAAACTAATTCAAATCATTTTTAAACCAATATGAGTAAGTAAAAAATGTTGTAATTAAAAAACTTTACTATAAAAAAAAACGAAAACACTCTAAACCAGTGAAAAGAAGTGGTGGCAAAAACAGCAAAAATAATATATTAAATAACATTTGGTTAATTACATTGTGGCTTATTACGTTTAAATATAGACGCTTTTGTTGTTTGTACTGAGATTGACTAAACATGTCAATGTCTTTTATTTTTGCCATTTATGGTTGTGGAAAAAAACCAATGAATTCGCACCTTAATTCAAGCCCATACATTAAAACATTAAACAAACATTCTTACAAACTGAAAACTAAAATTATATAATATATTAAAAAAAATAATAACTAAGAAGGTCGTTCTCATTGTTTTATAATATTATAAATTCAAGTGTCAACAAAAATGTATAAAATTAATAAAATTTAAATTAACAATTAAATAAATTTAGAAGCTAATTTAAGATATTGTTCCAGTTAAAGTTTCTTAATATTTTAGAAACCATTTTATCTCTAAAGGCTACCTATTGCCAATAAATAATAGATTGAAAATAAGCTCTGTTTTTGAAATGAGAAAGCTTCTGAATCTTCTGTGCTATATGAAATCGAATAGGAATAAAAACAAATTATGACAGTATGTACTACCGATTAACCTAATTGATATAGCAAAAAACTAAGCCACCAAAACAATATTGAAAATGTATTTTTTTTTTTTTTTTTTGAGATCCTGAATAACTTTTTCCTATTAAACCGATTTTGCTGATTTTCAATAGGAAACAACTTAGGACAATGTTAAGCATTTTAAGGTATATATAATTAATTTAAATTGTACATTTCAAACGTGAGCGTGATTTACACACACTGCTGATTTTCAATTTTACACAAAGAATAACAAACCACAAGCAAAGTAGAATGCAGGCTATAATAAGTCCTTGAGTTATTACAAAGCCAGAAAAGCATGCATCTTCTTAATTGTACTTTTCTCAACACTATAGCAGGCTTAAACCATTTTTCAGCTCCTCCAAATACTTCTTTTACCTTGTTTACACATGTCAATGTTAGACTTCTGGACATTATTTGGAGTTGGAGTGTTTGTCTAACTCTATCTACGTCAACTACGTCAATCTGTCAAATTGTGTGTTTAAAAACTGTCAATTTATCACTTTTAGTTCTCATTTTAGTGTTATTTTCTTGTGTATTTTTCAAGTAGTTTTCTTTCTTTTATATTTAAGTAGTTAATTTTATTGTATTTGACATCACTTTGTGTAGCCCACTAGACATTTTCTTTCGTCTTAAGAATACTTGCAGATTTTCAGCCCATGTCTTGTATCTTGTAAAGGATATCGGTCAGAAAACGTCCATAATATTCTAAGGATGCTTAATAAAAAATTAGTAACATCTTAGAATTCTTTACAAATTCACATAGAAAGTCTAAAAAAGTTCATTAGCGGTTGTACTTCAAACTGCGTCTAACTAATTCAAAAGGTATGTAGTAGTCATTACATTATAGTTTGATTAGACATTACAAGTTTTTTGCTAGTATAACTTCTAAATAAAAAGAAAATCTTAAACTGCTAAAGTTCTATTATATACTTTGAATTATCTGACTTTTTGGGTGAAAATGTTTATTGGGTTTCAGAGGAACACAATAAAAATTACACAAAGAATGATCATCTTGTTTAGCTATTTGGTTGTATAAACGCAAATAGAAACAATTGTGGATAAATATTTTATTTATTTCGTTGCTTGCAAGAAACACAACACTGAACTGTGGATCAGAATGTCGATTATAAGATGGATGCCAAGCAAACATTTATATTTAAAAGTTTTTGTTTTCTTCCATTGATCGTAGTTTTACGAGGGCAGTTCGGAAACTTCTTAGCCTATGACAGAAAGCGCGGTATAAACGCGGTATAAGTTAAGTGTTTTGGAAACTTCCATCTGTGCTATGAACAGAATTTCGATCTGCCAACTCCTTCATATAGAAACAGGTGTTCAAAAATGACGCATCCACGATTTTTTTTTTTTACAATGGAAAAAGTAGAAATTCATGGTGGCATTAAATATTTAAATAAAAAAGGTTTATCAGGACAAGAAATTCATAGTGATTCATAGATAAGCGTTGGACTAAGTGTATTGAAGTTTCAGGAGATATATTGAAAAATAAAAATGTTGTAAAATGTATTCAATTGCCATTGATTTTGTTCATATTTCAATCTCACGTCTGGTCTGGTATCTAAATCATTGTTTGTCATCAAATCTCCACGATCAAGTGGCAAAAATCAAAATTTAGTAGCTTTCTCTATAAAAAGTTGTTGCATTTAATAATTACACTAAACATTTCATTTTGATTTTCAAACTGTGTCACGTTTGCAGCCTCCAAATTAAGTATTTTTTTTCGTTCCATTTTTTGTCGCATTCCCGATCCCAAGTTATTTGCTATTATATTGAAAACAATATAACCACAAGTCCAACTTTTTTTTACTTCAACGGCGTACAATTTGTCGCGTTCTAGAAGAACTCAAAACTGTCTACCAAGATTTAAAAATTAATATTATTTATACTTTAAAGGCGTAAAACTTGTCGCGTTCCTTATCAACTCAAAGTTGGCAACAACATTATAAAAGTATTATTAGCCTTGGTAAAGTTTTAACAGTTTTGAATAAGCATTTTTAAATGTTCTCCAGGAGCAATGAGACGATTAGACCGCATATTAATTTAGGTTCGATTAATATAAATAATTTTCATTTATCATTTATTATTACTTTGACCACTGTGCAACAGCTTCAGCACTATATGCGTACATTTAACACGAATACTATACGAAGTTTCCTTCTACTTCAAGTCAAATAGTTGTGTTGTGTACTTCAATCGAATATAATTCTTTCAATAAACCCACTCTCTGCCATGAATGAGTAGTCGTCGATGTTTTCGATGTCGCTGTTGTACGTTGTTTGTACCACAAATTCATACGAATACCACAAGTAGTACTCGCAAACTACTTTATATGTGAGTAATCATTGAATACCCAGCAGTTTTACAAATGTTACTCCAATGTATGTTAATAATTTTCAATTATGAGTATTTATTTGGCTGAATAAAATTTGGTATGCAATGCAAAAAAGTCAATTGGTGACTTCATACATCCCAGGTAATCTAGCGTAAAGTCAATTGTCACTAGTAATCTAGCATAAAGTCAAATTTTTTTTTTTTTTTTTATAAAGCACTTTTGAAAGTAGCTATTTTAGGTACCAGAAGTTATCTATTACATAAGCAATTGTGTTACCACTCTTAACTTGTATCTGTTAGCAGAAGAATAATTGTAGATTTAGTGTCTCCAAGTAATCTGGGGTGTAGTCACTTTAAACTATTTTTGTAATGCACTTTAGTAAGCAGTTACTTTACCTACCAGAAATTATTAATTGTACAATTAATTGCCTAAAAGTTTACTTTTGAAATGCAAAAGTCAATCTGGTGTAAAGTCATTTATCACTTAAGTGCCTCCAAGTAATGGAAGATGTAGTCACTTAATACTTATTTTGTACTACACTTTAGATAACAATTATTTTTTCTACCAGAAGTTATTTATTACATAATCAAATTGCCTAAACTATAATTTATGTAATCGAAAGCCAATCTTGCTTAAAAACAGATACCGCTTTAGTATCTCCAAGTAATCTAGGATGTAATCAAATTAAACTTGTTTGTACTGCACTTCAGAGAGTAGTTATTTTAACTAACAAAAATGATATATTATAGAATCAATTGTCATATGATTCCTTTTGTAATCAAAAGTCAATGTCAATTGTGAATTTAATGGCCCATAATCATAGTCATAGAAAAAACATACTTTAAGCAAAAGCATGCTTTTGTTTTAAATTCAGAACAAATTTTATATGTTTTTGTTGTTTAAAAGTCTACTTTTACTTAAAGTAAGGTTTTTCTATGACATGATTATGGGCCAATGTCTCTAGTGTGTCGCTTATGCCCGAATTCTCGGTCATTAGTTAACCATTGGTAAACTAAAATACTAACTATTGTTTAACTATTACTTGGTATTCTTATGGCAAACTAAGCAATGCGATTAAAGAATCATTAGTTAAGCCTTTGCCATTAGCTAACTAAAGACTGTGAATTCAGCCATTAGTGTCTCCAAGTAATCTAGGATGAAGTCAATTTAAACTTTTTTACACTGCACTTTAGAAAGCTATTGTAGTAATTATTATCCATTGTCTTTAAGTGTACTTTTGTAATGTGAAGTCAGACAAGCGTAAAGTTAATTCTCACTTTAGTGTATACAAGTAATCTGGGATGTAGTAAATTTAAACGTACTTTAAAAAGTAGTTGTTTTAACTAACAGAAACCTTAGATTACAGAACCAAAAGTAGTTTATTGTAATGACTCTTACTTAGGCAAGAAATAATTGGTCATATAGCTAATATTATGTAACTATTTACTGATTAGTTAGGGGCAATCGTCCAGAACTACTGGGTTGTACAAATGTACCCAACACACATCTGTTTTCGTCATGCCAAACCAGAAACAAACGTTTGCCGTCATCACTATCATTGTGGTGGTTTCATGTTTGTTGTTATTTTATAAATTCGCATACGTTAGTTTTCGTTTTTTTTTTTTTTTTTTTTTTTGAAGTTTTAGTATCTCAAACTGACAACTTGCCCAACTACTATTAGCGTGTAAATATGTACCCTATGTAAATAAAAAAACTTTTAAAATAAGAAGAATATATTAGACAAAATTTAAAATAAATCCAATAATTAACAGCCGACAGCAGTCAGGAGAGTTTAATCCACCAGCTGGCTGTGTTTCGTGTGACATGCTGTTACAAAGAAGTTGAAGATTTCGCAACAAAAAAATGTTCAAAAATAATCAAATATTAATAGATTTTTGGGTGGTAAGAATGTGAAACTGTGTAAATTTGTTTAAAATTTTTTTGATTTAATTTCAATTTAGTTTAAATGACAATTGCCGATTATTGTTTTAAAAAAATTTCAAATTCTATGGGATTACGGAAACATTTGTAATTTATTTTATTTAATCTTAACTTTTACCAAAATCTCTATATTTTATATTAAAGCACGTTTAGTTTTTTAATTTTAAATTAATAAGAAACAGACTGCATATATTGTTTTAAGCTTAAAAAAAGTGTACATGAAATATAAGCTTTATTTATAGTGTTAAATACTCGTGGATTTATATATATAAAATATATAAAATATATAATTCCGCATTTGAAGTTTGTGTTAAGTTTATAAATTTATAATTTGTGGTCTCTTATATGTATATAAAGTAGTTACCCAGCAAACATTTAGGTTTCATAACGAATTGACAATAATATACAATAAACATCTTTCCTTCAAGTCAAACACTAAAGAATAATTTCTTAATCTTAAACTTTTGAGAAAATTCGAGCAGTTTATTTTTAATTTTTATTATTTTCTCAAAGCTTTTTACCTTTTACAAATTACCCCAAAAAAACATAGAACCAATTTAAGGTGCTATTAGACGGGATTTATTTTACATATGTACTGTCAAATTTTCCATCTGTAAAAGTTGTACACATCGTGTGATACATATGAAACTTTGCATGTGTAAAATACATGTGGAAATACATATGTAATTTTTTCGATTAGAACACGCTCTATTTTCCTGTGACAAACATAAACAAAACAGCTGATTTGTTTTGAAAGAAAATTGTTTGAAAGAATATATTGGAAAGAAAAATTAAAGAAAATGGATTTTTCGATTTTTAATAAATTAAATTATGTTTATTATATTTATTGCAGTTAGATTGGCCAAAAGAAGCAATTCTTGAAATTTATAAACGTTAAAAAGGCAGCTTGTGTTTACATTTATAGGTTATGTCATACGGAAAAACATAAGCAGGTGTGATAGCAAAAATTATAATTCGTATGTAAAATAGAAATTTTGACGTACATACGGAATTACATATGGGTAAGAAAAGTGACAGTACATATGTAAAATACATCCCGTCTGATAGCACCTTTAGGAGACAATTTTTTAGCTTTCTTTTACATCAAACCCAAATTAAAAGCAATTAAATTTCATGCTATGCTTAGGTTTGAGAAACCTTTGAAAATTATGTTTATCATAAAAGCAATATTTTGTGTTTGTTGGGTTGTTATTATATAAAAAACCAGAGTGTGAGATTTTTCTTTGTCTGTTTGACCGTCCTTGTGTCGGTGGGTAATGTCTTTATTTGAAGTTTTTATTTTGTAATTTAAAAAAAAAAAAAAAAAAAAAAAAAAACTGTACTAAAAGCAGTAATCACATCTCAACTGCTCTTTAGCAATGAATTAGAGAATGAGTTAATATATTTTATGTATTAGCTAAACAAAGCAATGTATTTATTCAAAATAACCCAGCGACCAATGGCAAGTAATAAGAAATTGAACATGACTTTAAATAGCAGTTTCTTCTTTATTTAAAATTGTATTGTTACCTTATTTGTTTTGGGCAATAAATGATCATTTTGAAAAGGAGTTTACTTTAATTTTAAACAATTACTGTTTTAAAAAGGTACCATTGTAAATAACTGCTTAGTAAAGTTTAAATAGACTACATCCTAGATACTTGGACACAATGAAATGACATTTGACTTAAAGCTAGATTGGCATCTGATTACAAAATAACACCTTTAGACAATCAATGCTGCAATAGATAAATTATGATAGGTAAACTAACCACTTTCTAAAGGGCAGTACAAATAATTTTAAATATATTACATCCTACATTACCTGGAGACACTAAACTATCACGATTGACTTCCCTATCAACTATTTATACTGCAATACATAAATTTTGGTAGGTAAAAAATTTATTTTTAAAGTGCAGTAAAATGTAAATTAAAAAGACTACATCCTAGATTACTTGCAGACACTAGTGGCAATTACACGAGATTCGATTAAAAAAGGAAGCTTATAAACAATTCATTCTACAATTGATAGCTTTTGTTAATTAAAATAACTACTTTACAAAGTGCAGTTAAAAACAAGTTTAAAGTGACTATATCCTAGATTACTTGGAGACACTTAAGTGAGAATAGACTTTACGCTAGATTGACTTCCCATTACTGAACGATACTTTAAGGCAATTGATTATGCAATATATAACATCTGGTAGGTAAAGTGCATTACAAAAATAGTTTAAAGTGACTGCGCTATAGATTACTTGGAGACAGTAAACTGACAATTCTTCTTCTGCAAAAATATACCACAAGTTTAAACTGGTTGCGCAATTTATTATGCAATAGATAACTTCTCATAGTTAAAAAAACTACTTTCTAAAGAAAAATTCAATTGAATTATTTGGATACACTAAAGTCATAATTGACTTCACGCTAAATTTCTTGGTTAGCAATTAATTTATATAATATGTAATTATATGATGTTGAAAAATATTATTCAATCCGTTTCTAATTTTTAAATCACAGATGTAGTAAATTTTAAGTTCATCAAGAACGCGACATTTGAACTAAAAATAAAATAATGAATCTTAAAATGTTTTTAGTTTATTATAACATTTTAGTAGCACCATGTTAAGTGTAAAAGGAAGTTTTGTCGTTTCCAGTATACATATTAGCAAATAACTAACGCGACAAAAACATAACTCGAGAATTTTAACCACATCTTCTAAAGCGAATAGAATAATGTGACTTTCGGTCAATATTTTTGCAACCTTTATCGTCTTAAACGATATTTTAAAAAGGTGCGCCTTTTAAAAAAAATTTAAATCTTGGTTTCGATCAAAATTTTATGTTTTTAAGAATTGTTTAAAAAAGTACCATTTGTTTGCTGTGTCATTTCGAACATTTATCAGATTCTCTTTGTTTATTTCAGCTGATTCAAGTATGGAGTGGTGTTGTACATTGGTCTACAAATACAACTTTAAAAGTAGACAATGCTTTTTTAATAGTTCTTTGTTTGCTTAAGATGCAACCTAAAACAGAAGAAGCGCTGGGAAGCAAATGATAAAAGTCTACAACTCCTGACTACTTCTAATCATAACAGACAAAATTGAGAGACAAGAACTATAAATAAACACATTACAAAGAATATTAAATTGTTTCATATAAGTTTACCTCATTTTCCTAACATCTTAGAGTTTGTTGAAAAAAGTTTTCCCAAATAACAATTTTTTTATAAGTATATTTAATAGAAAATATAGTCATTAAAAATTCCTTGTAGTTGTTAATAATATAACAATCTTATCTTCTAAATTGTATGTTGTATGATTTGTCTAACCAACAACCCAACAAATGAACTAACGTACAAACAGACATCCAACTAACCAACCAAATTCATCAGCACGTTTAACAGTCACTCTGTCTGTCTGTCTTCACTAAATTTCTCTTTATGTTTGTGAGTTTTTTATGGTTGTCATTTAAACATGCGTTTTTAGTTTATTTTTGTTGTTGTTGTTATTGTTATTGTTGTTGTTGCTAATGATGCTGTTGTGAGTCAGTCTTCTTGTTAAAAAAAAAATCTCCAAAATAAACACGCGCACTTTGTGGGGGTCAGGATGAATGAAGTACAACATTAAACCACACACTTTTTCCTTTTAAAATTTTGACTTGTTCTTATAACCTCATTTCCCTCGTTATTATTTCTCTACTACTCCTCCTTTTACTCCTTCCCTCCTATTCGGTTCAATATAAAAATTGAAATAATTATAGTTGAGAGCACAACACAACAGTTGATGGTTGTTGGTTGATGCTTCACTGAAATTATTTTAAATGTCAAGTTTAATTCGTTTTCCATTCGAATGTTCAGTGCAGTGCAGTGAAGTCCAATTAGTGAGGTTTTAATTAATAGAGGGTGTTTGTATAGGAGATGAAAGAGGATTATTGTTAAATGTAGGCATGATAATTATTAAATCGGGCCATTTATAACTCGATAAATAAGAATAAACCCCGGGGGAATGGTCTACTGGTATTTCAACGCATGAAAATAAATATAAAATAATAAAACAGGCAATTTGTAACTCTATAGATTTGAATATACAGTGGCTGACAGCTTATTTTATGCAGTACATTTCTTTTGTTTTCGAAGCTACATAAAAACAGGAACTTTAAAAAAATAAGTGTTATTTAAACGAAAATATTTTATATTTTTTCTTTTAAATGACACCAATTTCTGCATAAAATATGCCGGACGAAAATTGTTTGACATTCTTCCTTCTTGTCTTCGGCTCAGATCCGCTGTATCCCTTCTTCTTAGTCGAATATAGCCACTATTATTTAATATGTTGCGGGCTAATGGGTTTGGGTGTACTTCAAGCTTATTTAAGTGTTTCTCTGCGTTTTTTTGGATCTCAGTCTTTACCCAAGCACGTTTAGGTCTTTATGGATATTCGAATTTTTTTATATACATAGGGGCAATTGTGATCATTTGTAGCATCTTTGAATTCTGTCTACATTTGAAGCTGAGGCTGTTCCCCATAGCTGGATTCCATAACACCATATAGTAGTTAGTTCGAATATAGGATATAATAGTTTGAACTGTTCAACAACCAATTGCAAGTATTTTTCCGTGTGATTTTTCACAATGTTGTAATTCTAATCTCTGCATAAATTTCTTTACGTTTTTCTAATTTTTTTGACATTTTCAATTAAACTTCTAAATTATTTTCATCGCGTTTATTGTTAGAGGTGAACCAGTTAAAAAACGAAATTTCCTTGCAAGAGATGTGTTTTTTTTACTTCTAGTGATGAGGTTTATCTGTATGTACACTTTTTTGTGCACAAGATTGAGAAAATAACCATTTTAGTACCTTCAGTTTATATAAATGTAAATTTTTTTATATATAATTTTTTTTTTTTAAATTTGTCAAATAACATGATACAAAATAAAAAACTGAGTTTATTCCTTATTCAGTTTCGTCAAAATTGATTTTAGTATACCGTGTGTAGACTTTATTGGGTAACTGTATATCGCATGCGAAATATTCAAAACGGAGCTTGCACTAGCTAATTCATCAACGTTATTATTTACTACATTTAGGGCTCTTTTCTGATTAGGAGATTATCTTTTTTCCCAACGAAAAACTGCCGATTAAAGAAATTTGGTTTTCTCAATGTCTTATTTACTTCTATTCTGTCGCAAAACTAACCAGCCCTCATCTGCCGATTATTTATTTGTTGTACAGATAAATTCAATCAGCTGATTGCTGTTCATATTTTTTATGTGGCAATACCTTGAGTTTGTAAAAAAATTAAATAGATTTTAGAAAAAAATGTTTACTAGAGGAATAAACATTAACTTGAAGGAGGATGAACTCGAAGAACATGAATTCCAAGTGAATGTTGAAAGAGTTTATCATGCCAGACCTAACTACCTGAAAGACATGGATATTATTTGTTTTTTTTTTTTTTTTATTTTATTTTTTGTTATATTTTTCACATTTGGAAAACAGCTGATTTATGTCAACAACTTGTCACTTGAAGACAGAGTTCCCAATTTTCACATAAATTTTGAGAGATATTGCCAAATGAAAATAATGTTTCTGTCGGTATATTGAGAAAACCAAAATTGTTAACGGACATATTATCAGTCTAATAAATTTATGTCGACATTTAGTAATAGGCAGTTTGTCGACACATTGAGAAAACGGGCCTTAGTCTCAACATTTATGGGCACATTATTGAGCTGCGGAGAATTTTAGGTCTATATCATTTGTTTGTCCAGATCTTAATTAAACAATTTTCTTAAATTGAATCGATTCATAATGTTTTCAAAAATATCAAGTATAAAGCATTAAACACATTCGCCACAGCAGGCTATCGACTAAAATATGTCAAAACTAAAATACACATGTTTATATGTATGTACATAATTGATTATTTTGACGACAGCAGGACAAACTTAAATTATTTAAAATGTTTAAAAACATTTCAAAATAAAGTTTTAGAGATACATTTTTTAGAACAATTCATTTATAATAAAAAACATTTCTTACCTTATAGACTTGACCATAAGTGCCATTGCCAACAACTTCGATTAATTCAAAAATACCAGCAGGATCCTAAAAAAGGAGAAAAATTTAAAAAAAAAAATACATTAAAATTTTATTTCCAAAAAGCAAACATTAATTATAAAGTAATAATATAAAATTAAAAATAAATTCATTAAAAAATGGGCACTATTAGGGAAAAATACAAACACAAAAAGTAAAACATATATTAATAGAACAACCAAACGATTAACAAATAGATAACAACAGCAAAAAAAACTATTAAACAAAAAAGGGCTACGCCCTGACATCATTATCAAAAATATAGCAAGACAAAAAAAAATACTAAGTAAAAATATAGAAATACGACAAGGCATGGAAATGGAGATGGTGATGATGGCGATGATGACGATACAATAAACATCCTGACGAAAAATATACAACAACAGCAACAACACACAAGTGACGTCTATTGTTTTTTGTTTTGTTTTTTTTATCTTTAAGTAAAAAACACAAAACATTAAGTGAGCGAGCAAATGAGTGAGTGCAATGACATTATTTTGGAAAAACTACAAGAAGCACACGAGAGTAAAAAATTATTCATGTTTTTCAACAAGTGCACACACAAACAACAACAACAACTGCTCCTACTACTGCAAAAGGTATTAAGTATTAAAAGCAAATATCGTACGTAATAATAACAAAAAACACAAATAAAAAGAAATTTGTACTAAAAAATGAACAGCAACTACCTACAACAACCAACAACATCAAAAGAAAAATCTATTATAGGCAAAAACTACTACTGCAACACAAACAACATCGTCATCATCATCAGTAGCACAAAGTGTGAAAAAAATCCACATACAAATAAATATACATACTATTGTAAATAGTACCAACTACTAGTACTATTTACAAAAAAAAAATATTTATGTAAGTACCCACGCATTAATATTTACCCACACTGTGGCTTATTTAATTAGGGCTATAAGAGAACAATTAGTATCAAAATTAGATGAATGCTTACTTGTAAGTATCGGCCCAATCATGAATAAACAATTCGCGCGAGTTTTTTTCCCATTTTATTTTTTAATAATAATTTTAATAAGCAAAATGGAAAAAAACTCCCGCATAAATTTAATTGCAAGCTGTCCAAGATAAAATTATATTAAGGTTTTCGAAAAACAATTTTCATAGTTGTGGCCTTAATATCCTCAGTTTTGAGTGAGAAACAGCATTTGACTAACGCTTATATCTCAACGAAATGTCTAAGAAATTCATGTATTAAAACTTCACCAAAGTTAAAATTTCTTTGAAAAATCTACAAAATTTGTGTTTGCTCCACAATAACACCAAAATTTCTCAAATTTTCTTAGATAATATATATATATATATATCATTCCAAAGATCTCAGTTTATTCTTTCCAAATCTAGTAAGAAATTGAAAATCGGGTCATTATCAACAAAATTACAGGCTTATAAGTGCACAAAGGTACAAAAACCGGTTTTTTAATCGTAAAACCGGATTTTGGAGGTGTCCGGCATATTTCACCATTGGAATCTTCTTTTACTCGACAAGCCCTACAAGAAAAATAATATCGGGTCCCAGGTTTTTTGGACTTTCGCACCCTGTAATATGGAAACAAGTGATATTATAATTGAAATGGTTAGAAAAAATTAATGATTATAAAATTATATGGGATACAACTGGCGGGATGGTAATTTATCCAGTAAGGATAAATTAAAAAAAATTTACATACATACATAGTATATAGCATGGTGAAATCACTACATAGTGATAGCGATATTACAACAATACAAAAGCAACAGAAACAACATGGTATTTTTGTTTTTGTTTTCATGTTTGTAATGTCAAAAACAGCTGATTATTGTTTACAAACATTCCTATAGAAAAAAATGAATACATACAGTTTTTAATTTCAAGATGACACATGTGTTTTTTTATACAGTGGCGAGCACACATGGTAGATGCTTTGTAACTATGACTTAAAAACCGAATATACTCTCAAATTTTTAAAAATAATAATGGTTTTTATTTAAAATGTTAAATAAATAAAACAAAAATGAAAATAAATTGAAATTCATTAATTATTAAAGCTAATGTGAAGTTTAGGGTAAATTTATGTGAAATGGCAATGTATCCACTTTTACACGTAAAGTTCATTTAATCTGGCAGCAAGAATAAATGGAAAGTTGCAGAGAGTTTATGTACATAAGCACCGTTATTTGATATTTATAAAATATCAAAGCAACAGTAAATGTAATTTTTCAAATTGTTCATATTTTTTTTTGCAAATTTTTAGCTTATGGCGTGCTTTTAATAAAAATGAGAAAAATTTCAGACTTTTTAGAAAACCAAATGGTGGGTATTGCAAATAATTATTACTCAGCCCGCGAAATTGCTAAGAAGTGGAGAAAATGTCATTTGTTATAGCAGCTGCAGCCTGTTTGGGTGGAAGATAATAATCGCTAAATTGTCCTGGCATCTCGTACCGACAGCAGACAAGGTCGTGATTTTTTTAGAGTTTTTTTTTATTTTATTTTTATGACTTGTTTCACTGTTCCATGACAGATTCTCACCTGGTTTTCTAAAAAGTCTGAAATTTTTCTCCTTTTTATTAAAAGCACGCGATAAGCTAAAAATTTGCAAAAAAAAAAAATATGAACAATTTGAAAAATTACATTTACTGTTGCTTTGATATTTTTATAAATATCAAATGACGGCGCTTATGGACATAAATTCGCTCCAACCGTCCATTTATTCTTGCTGCCAGATTAAACGAACTTTAACGTGCAAAAGTGTATACATTGTCATTTCACATAAATTTACCCTAAACTCCACATTCGCTTTAATAATTATTGAATTTCAATTTATTTTCATTTTTGTTCTATTTATTTAACATTTTAAATAAAAACCATAAATAATAGTAAAAATTTAAGAGTTTATTCGGTTTTAAGTCATATTACAAAATATCTTCCATGTGTGCTCGCCACTGTATATATACAAACAAAACAAAAATTGGCATAACGAACATGACTAAAAAAAAAATAGCTGGCGTTTCAACACCACCTTGTAGAGTGATTTCACCATGGTATATAGCTGTCAATTATAACAGCTGTATTTGTTTCGTCGTTATTGTGCCTCATACGGCGAATTTACACAGCGAATTGTCGCCAACTAATTTGTTGTGTAGAGCGAAATTCGTCGTTCGTGCCAGTTGTGTTCATGCCCTTAACTGACAAATAAGGAAATTCTTTCAAAATGCAACAACAAAAAACAAAACTACGGAAAAGAAATGAGTAAAAGTGGATTTAAATATGTACTTGTGTTTGCTGTTTTATATGTTATTGTAGTTTTTATTGCGTTAAGTTTCACATTGACGATTGACGTATTGTTGTTTGTTTATTTGTTTATATTTTCTTTGCTTTATTCTTGCTTTTGTTGTTATTGTTATTGGGGGTTTTCATATCTTTCTTTGTTACCTTTATGTATGTATGTCACAACAAAAACACACATTCAAACACTATGTTTAAAAGAATATGTTTAAAAAAAAATATGTGAAAACTCAGCGGATAAAAAGAATAAAAATAGTTTATAAGATTATGGAACAGACGGTAAACATATGTTGTTAGTTTTTGTTAAATACCTACATATGTATTTAGATGTTGCTGTAGTTTGTGGGATAAATTTATTGCCTGGGTTTTGTTGGAATGGTTGTTTAGTGGAGAGTTGCTATAAATATAACAACTTAGTAGGTAATTTCTGATGTTTGCTTACTATCTTAAGGGTAAACCCGTACGAATTAAGGGCATTTGCTTTTTATTTTCTCTTGTACTTGCACATTAGCGAACAGACGAGTAACAGACAGTAAGAAGTTGAAAAAATAAAACACTTCCTGGATTTTAAACAGCCATTTAATAAACAATTAAGCGAGTTAAGACAGACATGCATAAATTTAGAATGTAAACTTAAGGAAATTTTGAAATAAAATAATTTTAAGTCAAACTATATACCTATGTAATTGAGTGATGACATTTTGTTTGGGTTGCTAGGAAACTGTAGTTTTAACGTAAATGTGAAAAATATTTCCGTAGTTAGTTAGCAATTTGTTTACATAATTTTTTTTGTATTTAAAAGAAATTAGTTTGTGTAATGGGATATATGAAATAGTAGCCAAATTTTTGTGTGGTACAATTTTTAGTGCGCCACTCCTTACTTATAAATAACTATAAACATATGATTTGTACTATTTATGATATCATCATTATAATTATTATTTTTATCATTATCAAAAACTATATTGATTACAAACCCCTAAACATATATATTTTTCAAAGTATATATAGTATAGAGCAACTACTTTTACGGTGGGCAGAATAAGTAAAAATTAACCTCCTGGCCCACGATGTCGAACGATAACGTTCGCTTAGATAAGACTTAAGACACAAACTTTTTATCGTATCTATTTTTTTATTCAATCAAGTTTGTTTATTCCACAATCAAGTTTGTGTCTTAAGTCTTATCTAAGCGAACGTTATCGTTCGACATCGTGGGCCAGGGGGAATTAAAACTTAAAAAACTTATTTATGATTTATAAGGGATTTTTTAACATCAGAGCTTATAAAACATGAATGTTTGGTTATTTTACTTGCTGCTCTTTGACAATTTTATATCGCTTGAAAATTCCCTTTAAAAATTATGGTTTTGCAAGAGCAGCATTTTGTAAAATTCGTTAAATTTTCGGTCAACTTAATAGGGCTTTTTGGATCGCTATAAAGACATTGAAAGTTTCCACTGGTGCTATATTTCTCTTATGATTTTTGAGTTATAAGCATTTAAAAAGAGAAATTTTAAAATTTTGCCGAACCCTGGTCCTGGTTTTATAGGTAAATATCGTGCAGAATATTTGAGCGATTTTAATCAAATTTATTTTGTTATTTCTCATCACATATAAAATATTTTAAAGCCATAACTTTACCAGGTTCAAAAATACATGATTTTCAATTTGAAACTTTAAAAAGTAATCGATTTTTGCATTTTTCTTTTTGACAAAAATAAACTCTTTAACAAAATAATATTTTTAGAAATAAAATCATTACTGAAAACATTTCAGTATCAAAGAAACATGTCCAATTTTCCAACTATGTTGCCCTTAAGCTGTCCTGAAATTGAACGGAGAACATTTTGAAAATCGTCAAGTATTTATTTAACCGTAATGTGTTTTACCAACTCCGATGGAAATGTGGACCTTATGAGCAAAATTTTTTAAAATTCCATTTTTGGAATTTTCGTAAACTTTTTGGAAATCTCACTTCTTTGTACTTTTGGTAAAATTTGTTAACTATTTATTATTAAGAAATATAAACCTAATCTAAGTGGTAAATTTCATTTCATTATGTTAGATAATAAATTAAAAAACAAAAAACTATTTTTCAAAATTTTGAGAAATTTCAAATATTGGGAAGAATTTCAACCACATTTTATCTAGACTAAACTACTGTATTTAGATAAAGTAATTTGCAATCTTACCGAAAAATATTCAAGTCTATAACTTGATTAGATTAGAAATTGTAACGCATACATACACATATGTATGTACAATGTTTAGAATGTTTAGTTGAAAAGGTAATTTAAATCAACTATTTTGTTAAACTTTCCAACATGTTAACAAATCTTTGTCTGTAACATAGACACATATTCCCAAATTATTATCTTCGCTCCCACCGTTCCTTCATTACTAAATTGTTTGTTTGCCTTTTGTGTTTGTTATTGTTATTTCTGCTTCCATTGTTGTGTTATCATAAAATTTTAGGTGATTTACCTTCATTTACTTTTTTTGTTCCAAAAAAAAATAAAAATAAAAACACATACAGAAATATCGCACTTCTTGTTTACCCCAGTACTACACAAAGTGTGGGGGAAAACAGCCTTTTATTGTTTGTCTGCTCAAATTATTATTAAAAAGATAAAAAAATAATAAAAATAATTCTGAAGTTGTATAGACCTATATAAATTTTGTTTGGTTCTGTTTAACAATTTTTAGCGTTTCTTTTCGGCTTGATTGAATTCGTTATCAAATGTTGCACACACGACGCCATATACATACATATTTGTTTAATATTTGTAATATTTTAACTGCAAATGATGAAGTAATCTCTTGTGGTTTATATCTACTATTTAATTTAGAGATAAACACATTTAAATAGAGTTATTTCCAAAAAAGTTTTTAACATTCTGTTCAAGTTGCGTATATTAGTTTAAAACAATAAGCGCTGCAACATTTTAATATCTTGTGAATATTGGCTACTTTGTCTAATAGTTGGGTACACAAAACTATTGTATAACAACTTTTTGAACAATTTTGAAATACTTTTTCATTCATATCAAAGTGATATATTTTAAATTAGTGAGTTTAGATTTGAGAAAGATACGATTGATGGTCAAATTAGACTTTGTAATGATTTATGATTGATAGTCAACTTCGATTTCATAAAGACACACGATTTAAAGTCAACTTAGACTTCATAAAAATCTAAGATGATAAAAACCCATGATTGATTGGTCAACTTAGATTTCAAAAAGATCTACAATTGATAGTGACAGATGTTCACGCATACAGTTAACGATTGTTTTTATCAAAATGTTTAATAAATTTTATCAATATGATGGGTCTATTTCGTTTTTCACGTCAAGGAGTTTGAGATTTAAGGCTGTCAACTATTAAACTTTTAATAGCTATATAGATTATAAAGACTAAATTTTAGATTACAAAAACAAAACTCCAATAGTTTACTTCTGGCCGATAAAATGGTTGACTTTCAAAGTTTAACACAAATAAAATTTAAAGCGACTACATCCTAGATTACTTAGAGACGTTAAAAGACAATTGACTACACACTAGATTACCTGGGATGTATAAAGTATTCAATTATCAATGTGTGTGAAGATAAATATGCCTAGTTAAATATGTTTTTGAAAAAATATAGCATGCGATAAAAAAGTATGTAATACACAAATTAGGCACATTTTCGCTGAAATTTCATACTTTTAATAAAATTTTGCAACGAAATACATTATTTGTATTAATTTTTAAATTTTAACTGTAATTAAATATGAAATAAATGTGCTGATAAAATTTTACTGATTTAAAAACATATAAGGTTGGTATATTATCGAAGAAAATATATTACTCTGAGCAAATCTTAACATATCGGGAAATAAAACCAAGTGGGGAATAAACATAACCAATAGTGCTATTGACCGGCATAAAGCGTTTTTCCGAATTGTATTTGTGAAAAATTATATTCATATCAAGAATATAACAAAGTCAATATTCTCATATATAAGTGCTCTGAGGGATGTGGTCACTATGACCAAATCCTACTATGTCAATGAATGAAACCTAGTGGGAAATGAAGACCATCAATAGTGCTATTAACAGGTGTAAAGGGTTTTTCCTAATTGTATTTGTGAAAATTTATATTCAGTCCTAAAAATGTGAAAATTTATAAAATTCTCATATATAAGTGCTCTGAGGGATGTGGTCACTATGACCAAATCCTACTATGTCAATGAATGAAACCTAGTGGGAAATGAAGGCCATCAATAGTGCTATTGAAAGGTGTATAGGGTTTTGCCTAATTGTATTTGTGAAAGTTTATATTCAGTCCTGAAAATGTGAAAATTTATAAAATTCTCATATATAAGTGCTCTGAGGGATGTGGTCACTATGACCAAATCCTAATATGTCAATGAATGAAACCTAGTGGGAAATGAAGGCCATTAATAGTGCTATTGATGGATGTAAAGGGTTTTTCCTAATTGTATTTGTGAAAATTTATATTCAGTCCTAAAAATGTGAAAATTTATAAAATTCTCATATATAAGTGCTCTGAGGGATGTGGTCACTATGGCCAAATCCTACTATGTCAATGAATGAAACCTAGTGGGAAATGAAGGCCATCAATAGTGCTATTGATGGATGTAAAGGGTTTTTCCTAATTGTATTTGTGAAAATTTATATTCAGTCCTAAAAATGTGAAAATTTATAAAATTCTCATATATAAGTGCTCTGAGGGATGTGGTCACTATGGCCAAATCCTACTATGTCAATGAATAAGACCTAGTGGGAAATGAAGACTATCAATAGTGCTATTAACAGGTGTAAAGGGTTTTTCCTAATTGTATTTGTGAAAATTTATATTCAGTCCTGAAAATGTGAAAATTTATAAAATTCTCATATATAAGTGCTCTGAGGGATGTGGTCACTATGGCCAAATCCTACTATGTCAATGAATAAGACCTAGTGGGAAATGAAGACTATCAATAGTGCTATTAACAGGTGTAAAGGGTTTTTCCTAATTGTATTTGTGAAAATTTATATTCAGTCCTGAAAATGTGAAAATTTATAAAATTCTCATATATAAGTGCTCTGAGGGATGTGGTCACTATGGCCAAATCCTACTATGTCAATGAATAAGACCTAGTGGGAAATGAAGACCATCAATAGTGCTATTAACAGGTGTAAAGGGTTTTTCCTAATTGTATTTGTGAAAATTTATATTCAGTCCTGAAAATGTGAAAATTTATAAAATTCTCATATATAAGTGCTCTGAGGGATGTGGTCACTATGACCAAATCCTACTATGTCAATGAATGAAACCTAGTGGGAAATGAAGGCCATCAATAGTGCTATTGATGGATGTAAAGGGATTTTCCTAATTGTATTTGTGAAAGTTTATATTCAGTCCTGAAAATGTGAAAATTTATAAAATTCTCATATATAAGTGCTCTGAGGGATGTGGTCACTATGACCAAATCCTACTATGTCAATGAATGAAACCTAGTGGGAAATGAAGGCCATCAATAGTGCTATTGATGGATGTAAAGGGTTTTTCCTAATTGTATTTGTGAAAATTTATATTCAGTCCTAAAAATGTGAAAATTTATAAAATTCTCATATATAAGTGCTCTGAGGGATGTGGTCACTATGGCCAAATCCTACTATGTCAATGAATGAAACCTAGTGGGAAATGAAGGCCATCAATAGTGCTATTGATGGATGTAAAGGGATTTTCCTAATTGTATTTGTGAAAGTTTATATTCAGTCCTGAAAATGTGAAAATTTATAAAATTCTCATATATAAGTGCTCTGAGGGATGTGGTCACTATGGCCAAATCCTACTATGTCAATGAATAAGACCTAGTGGGAAATGAAGACCATCAATAGTGCTATTAACAGGTGTAAAGGGTTTTTCCTAATTGTATTTGTGAAAATTTATATTCAGTCCTAAAAATGTGAAAATTTATAAAATTCTCATATATAAGTGCTCTGAGGGATGTGGTCACTATGGCCAAATCCTACTATGTCAATGAATAAGACCTAGTGGGAAATGAAGACCATCAATAGTGCTATTAACAGGTGTAAAGGGTTTTTCCTAATTGTATTTGTGAAAATTTATATTCAGTCCTAAAAATGTGAAAATTTATAAAATTCTCATATATAAGTGCTCTGAGGGATGTGGTCACTATGGCCAAATCCTACTATGTCAATGAATAAGACCTAGTGGGAAATGAAGACCATCAATAGTGCTATTAACAGGTGTAAAGGGTTTTTCCTAATTGTATTTGTGAAAATTTATATTCAGTCCTGAAAATGTGAAAATTTATAAAATTCTCATATATAAGTGCTCTGAGGGATGTGGTCACTATGACCAAATCCTACTATGTCAATGAATGAAACCTAGTGGGAAATGAAGGCCATCAATAGTGCTATTGATGGATGTAAAGGGATTTTCCTAATTGTATTTGTGAAAGTTTATATTCAGTCCTGAAAATGTGAAAATTTATAAAATTCTCATATATAAGTTGTGGTCACTATGACCAAATATATGTACATATGTATATGAGTTGTCGTAATGAATTATTAAAAATATTTTTTAATTTATATACATATGTAAATACATACATATGTATGTAAATATAAAAATTATAACAAAATATTTAAAATTGTATTATGAAATAACTGTTAGAAAACTACATTTGTACATACATATTTAAATACAAATGTATCAAATATTGATTGTTTCTGTTTTGTGTTTCTGCAACATAGGCTTTCATAAAACACGATCGAATTTTAAGAGAAAAGGTCTGCAGAGGAAAGTATGTATACATTTACGTTTGCCTTACAACTTAAGTTTTTTTATATTTATGTATATTTCTATTTTTTGTGTGCAACCAAATATTTCGAACTTTATGAGGAGAGCCCTTACATATGTATGTTTGCAAAGTAAAATATCCGTTACAAAAATCAAGCAGCACGTTGATATTGTGATGTTGTTATTGTAAGTGAATCTTTTCAAAAGAACTATAAAACTTTTAAAAAGATTTTGTGCCAACAAATTTAAAGAAGAATCTGTTATTTTCATTATTTACAAGAATATTCAAATGATTTTGATTATAAATTTGATTCTTTTTTATTACTTCACAATGATTCAAATTATATTTTAAAAGGTCAATTTATATAATTATTTCTTTTTTTCATCAATTCGTCAGGTACTTAAAATAAATAAAACAAAAAAATAAAAATTGCAATATTTATGTACATGTAATAATTTGAACATTTCATTTTTGTACTCGAATACTATTAGTTTTAAAATTATATTTTAGAGTTTTAGTTAATTCATAAGCATTAATGCTACATTATTACAAATATAAAAGAAAAATCAGTCTCAATAAAGGAACAATAAATAAAATAAATGTTTTCAAACTTAATTTATAATTCAATTTGTACTATAATACTTTTATTAAATGTTTTTAATCTTAACTTTTGGTTTTATTCAGTTTAAAACTTTATTTTGATTTATTAACGCTTCAAACAATGTTTACATTAAAAGTTTTTTAACATACAACTGCAATTTCAAAATTTCTGTCAAACCGGTTTATAATTTAAATTGTGGCAAATTTTATTTTGAGTTTTTACAAGGAAATACTTATGTAGTTAACATATTTTCACAATTTATCCACAGGCACAGGTACAACAAAAAGTTTATTTGACTTAGAAAGTGTTATAAATTATAAATTTATATTGATATGTATTTGAGTATATTTAAAATTCAAAACTATACAAACGTAGTCATTTTATATTACGACATAGGTAACATGTAAAAGGTGGAGAACATGTAATGTTTAATATTTTGTTATAATGAGCGAAACATTCTTTATCGACTCCCCTTTTACATATAGTGCATTTTAAATAGGACTTTATATGACCGCCTTCACAATACAAACATTCTATATTAGTGTTGCCGTATTTAATCAAATCTCCTTTAATTGTATTTCTATAATTGTCTGGATCTTCAATAGTCTCCAAGGATTTGTTAAGCAATAATGCCTCCATTAATTGTACACATAGAATTCCGCAGTTGTACGAATCTTTTTGTATGTAGTGGTTTACAATTTTCAATTTCCATTTATTTTCTTCCAGTACATTGTTGCATTTTAGGAATATTTCGAATTTTTTTTCGCATTCACTTTTGGAGGCTTTCATTGGATCAATATATATAAATTCTTGTTCAACCATATTAACAAAGACGATCGTAAAATGGTTTACTGTATGTATTGGTATGATTATCTGTTTTGTTGTTGTTTTTATAAAATTGCTTATTTCTTTTACAGATTTTGTATTAAAAATACCAATACCAACTTCACAAGGAAGACAGTCACAGTCATTTATATCATATTTAAAAAATAGTATATGTCAGTAAAGTTCTATTATATTGTTAAAAATTTCTCTTCGCGGATTGAGTGTTTGAAATTCGTGCAGATAAATGTTTTCAGCAAAATGAGGTGCTTTTTTGTGAAGTTTGATATAAATATGAGAATAATTATATAATACAAGTTTAATTTTTAAATTTCTCGGAACCTTAATCTTACTCAGTTCGGTCAAGAGATCATTATCCGATTTTTTAGAATTCGTAACAATACATTGGTTTTTAAACGTACTATTGTTTTGATCTTTTATTAAAAATTCCAGAGTATGATTTTTTTCTAATTTTTTAAAATTTTTTTCAACTTTCATTTGATTGTCGTTTCTGTACTCTTAATTTTTTTTGGAGTTGTTTTCCATTGGTCTTCTATCAGATGGTCAGCTTTTCTTTTTGTTAGTCTTTCAATTTCAAATGATCCGCACGTGTTTGTTATATCTCTAATTTTGGCTTGGACGTATCTTTTAGAACTTCGAGCATAACAGCTAGGCCTTACGAAACGTTTTCCTTTTAGTGTAACGTTTTTATTAATGTTGAAATAGCTCTCTATAGGGCTATTGGAAATTCTTGTTTGGCTCAAATTTAAGAATTTCCCATTTTTTAAATTATTTTCTGTTCCATTTTCTGTGGTTTTGCTTTTTCTTATGGAATCATAAATTTCAAATCCTTTTTGGTAGAAAGGACTTTTCTTATATTGTGGTCCGTTCCGCTCATTTTTTTTAAATTTATATTGATCTTTCGTTAGATCTTCATCAGTTTTCCATGATATATGAAAATATTCTTTTGCACTTATATATGAGAATTTTATAAATTTTCACATTTTCAGGACTGAATATAAACTTTCACAAATACAATTAGGCAAAACCCTATACACCTTTCAATAGCACTATTGATGGCCTTCATTTCCCACTAGGTTTCATTCATTGACATAGTAGGATTTGGTCATAGTGACCACATCCCTCAGAGCACTTATATATGAGAATTTTATAAATTTTCACATTTTTAGGACTAAATATAAATTTTCACAAATACAATTAGGAAAAACCCTTTACACCTGTTAATAGCACTATTGATGGTCTTCATTTCCCACTAGGTTTCATTCATTGACATAGTAGGATTTGGCCATAGTGACCACATCCCTCAGAGCACTTATATATGAGAATTTTATAAATTTTCACATTTTTAGGACTGAATATAAATTTTCACAAATACAATTAGGAAAAACCCTATTCACCTTTCAATAGCACTATAGATGGCCTTCATTTCCCACTAGGTTTCATTCATTGACATAGTAGGATTTGGTCATAGTGACCACATCCCTCAGAGCACTTATATATGAGAATTTTATAAATTTTCACATTTTTAGGACTGAATATAAATTTTCACAAATACAATTAGGAAAAACCCTTTACACCTGTTAATAGCACTATTGATGGTCTTCATTTCCCACTAGGTTTCATTCATTGACATAGTAGGATTTGGTCATAGTGACCACATCCCTCAGAGCACTTATATATGAGAATATTGACTTTGTTATATTCTTGATATGAATATAATTTTTCACAAATACAATTCGGAAAAACGCTTTATGCCGGTCAATAGCACTATTGGTTATGTTTATTCCCCACTTGGTTTTATTTCCCGATATGTTAAGATTTGCTCAGAGTAATATATTTTCTTCGATAATATACCAACCTTATATGTTTTTAAATCAGTAAAATTTTATCAGCACATTTATTTCATATTTAATTACAGTTAAAATTTAAAACTTAATACAAATAATCTATTTTGTTGCAAAATTTTATTAAAAGTATGAAATTTTAGCGAAAATGTGTCTAATTTGTGTATTACATACTTTTTTATCGCATGCTATATTTTTTCAAAAACATATTTAACTAGGCATATTTATCTTCACACACATCAATTATCATATCCTTGTAATATAAAGAACACATGCATTTAAAATTAATCAGAATTATATAAATTGCAGTCAGACAAGTAATTTGAAGATAAATCAAATTACTCTCTAAAAGAAATACGTAGTATTCTTGTAACACTGCTGGTCTGTTGAAGTTGTTAGAGAGTTAGAATGGTTGGCTGGCTGGTTGTTTGTTTGGATTGACTACTAGTCTAATCGTGCCACCAATTGACGAACTCACTGACTAGTTGCTGACATGTTAATACGTTTAATGTTTAGCACACAACAAACAGCAAGTACAACCTAATATGAGTTTAACCATTACAAACCACTTCAAACACGAAAAAAAATCTATATTTCTCTATCTATCTCTAAAGCTTCGGTACGTCTGTCTGCCTGCTAGACTATGTGGGCTGAAAATTCGAATATTTAAATAGTCAAACATATAGGTTTTCTTAAAAAAGCAACACAATTAGTTAAAGTGTTTATTAGTTTTTTTCCAGTTCTATTGTTGAGTTGTAATATACGAAAACCAGCTTAGAAAGACAAAAATCAATTCACTGATATGCATGGTATTGGGTTTCTTTTAGGGGAAAAGTAAGTGGAAGTTATAGGAAACAGCAGTTTTGTAGGTATAAAGTCTTGTTTGTGTGTATTTAACCAAAGGCAAGCAAATACATGGCAACGAAATAATAAATAAAAGATTTAAAATTAGTAAATAGTAATAATAAACCGTTAGTCATGTAGGTATAATTGAAAAAATAAATAACAAAAAAAGAATTGTTAAAGCCAAAGACAAGAGTTGCCATTTTAGTTGGTAAAAGAATTTAAAGTTAAATTAAAACAAATATTTTGAAAATTAGAAAGTATATTGAATGAAAGCTTTCTTTACAACTTTAATATTTAACTATTTCAAATCAATATGGACCTGCTAACTTAATCAACATTTTCACTTATGTATAACTACTTTCGATACCCCCACTTTAACCACCCGGTATTTCTATTTTCTCTTTCAACAAAATATATCTCCCATTTCTTATATTTAATGTTAATTATTTCCTCATTTTCTGCAACAAATTTCACCCAAAATAATTAATTAGGCAATCCTTACACTTATTACCTTTTATGTGTTTTTCTTTTTTCTTCAGTTTTTGTATCATTATTTATTTTTATTTTTAATAATATGTATTATTTTTGTTTTATTAAATAAGGCCTACTTATCGTTTAAGTATAAAAGAAAAGGTGTGGTCACAAAAAAAAAAACAAAACAAAATGTTTTGTCTTATTTTTGTTTCCTTTAAAGCAATAGTGATTTTATACAAATATAAAAACGAAAATCAAAATGAAAATGAAAAGAAATAAAACTTCAAAAACGAAAACTAAAAGAATAAAAAATCGATAATATAAACAGATATTTTTATTTTGACTGACAATTGACTGGACATAAAACGCAAACAAAAACAACAACAGCAACAAAAAAGCTTCATTGACAAATTCACTTTCAATTCACATCTTCATCTACCATTCCCCCTCAACAATCGACTTCATTTAATCAGAAACCTTCAAACTCAGTTACTCATCCTTATGTTGCTTTTAAACGGGGTTGGAAAGTTGGGTTTTTTATTTATTCAAATCCATTATTGCATTTTTAATTTAATTTTATTCTTTTAGAATCGATTTCATAATTCTGTAGTAATCTGTAGTTGTGAACAGTTTTCCAGAACGGATTGGATGTTACTGGTACTTTTTCTTCAACAGTTTAAAGACAAACAATCACAATCATAGCTACAACAACAAAATAAGATAATGTAAGAATATCGAATATGTTTTGTTAATTTGTTGTCTCATAATTTGGTTCATAAAAATTTTCCTCTGAAACGATTTAGCTGATTTTCTATACCAAACTGCTTAGAAAAGTTTTAGATATTTTGTGTAAATTTTATTAATTTTGTTTATGTACTTTGGAAGTCAGACTGATTTACACACACATAGACGGTCATTATTTAGTGTCGTAGTCAGAATGTTATAATCAATAATATATATATAATATATAATACAGTGCCACCTCGCTTAACGCAACCCTCGATAAATGCAACTCCTCAATTATTGCAACACGTAAAATATTGGCATTGTTGACTCAGTAAAACACTCAGTTATCGGAACTTTTTTCTTAAAGCCATCAATATGACTTTTTATTTATTTACATGTTTTTTATTGAAATTGTTTTAAGACTATACTGCCACTGCGACTATTCTAATAATTCAACTGTAGCAGAAATTCCTTTAGAAGAATTTGAATGTGAAGATGGGAGCGACAATGTTAAAATTATTAGTTCTCAGCATGCTGTTGATTGTTTTAACATTTGCCTTCAATGGGCTGAGGAAAATATTGTAAATTTATTTATTTATTTATTTTATTTTAAATTGTGACTTGTTTTTCGCAACAACCTGAAGTTTTCGCAACAGCTTAAATTTCTATTAGTTGCGTTAAGCGAGGTTGCACTGTTATATTCACATATAATGCCTACACATCTCTGCGAATATCGTCAAAAGCTTTATTATTTGATCTCTGATTCAGTAGATCATGCCATTTTAAAATGTCCGGAGGTAGACTCCAACTATAGGATGTTGGATGTGAATCTTTGGTTGACAGAAACTATAGGAACTTTTTTGTTAACTGAATAATTTAATAATATGACTCAGTAGATTTTGTTCCCGAGGTAATTTGCAAGCAGTCCGCGACTGTGCAGCTTCGAAAATTTCCCAATCTACTTTATTTGCATAACTATATGGTGTTTTGCTTCTTGACCTATTCGATGTTCAATTCTTGTTTGGTGTGGTGTCAGCTAAGAAAAATTTTCAGTTTGAATAATGAAAGTAAGTGGCCGAAGAGCTTCACCACCAAATTCTGCCAACTACGGCGAAATTTATCGTCATACCGGCCCCTGAAATTGCAAAAATATCAATATTTTTAAAAAATCACCGCTCTCATCTTCGTTTGTATTTAGGGAAACCCCAAGTATCCATATTGCAGTTTTTAAATTTCTTGTCAAGATATCGGATTTACATAAAGAACTAACTAACTTCTTCGAGCTTCAATAACTTTTTATTTATTTTGCAAAAGATTGTTGAAGATCCGTCATTTATATAACTTTGAACATATTACCAGAAATTGATTGATATGCAAAACGTTGCCAGAGACATTCACACACTTTTTTGGCTCACAAGGCTGACAAATTGCTATTTTGATTGACAATCAAGTGAATAGTTCGTTTAATTCAGAATCGTTTTATACAAACGTTTACACGACTTTTTCTGTAAATATCTCTAATGTATTTGCAGTTGAATATTTAACTCTTGTTTTCAATTTCTATTTAGTAACACCTTGCAAAATTTGACGATTTCTTAATTTACCTCATAATTGCTCGCGTTGAAATACTAAGATCCTATGAAGTTCCCATTTGATCAACTTATGATTCGCAATTGCTCAAGTTAAAATACTAGGATTTTAGTTAAGAGCTCTTTGAATTTGAACAGCAACCACTTTCATTCTTTACTTCAATAGTAAATATTAAAAATTATTTATATAAGATAAAATGATAATAGCACAGAAAATCATATTTTTTTGTAATAAATCCAGAAGGTCTGGAACTATGTAAGTATATATTCGATTTCGATATTCTCCCATATAAGATTGCTTTAGTGACTAGATCTAGGATTGTACAACTCTAAAGATGGAGGCTATATTATTTTGTAATTCAGATTAAAAGGTTAAATTAACATTGGGAATAAATAAGCAATACATATTTATAATCAAAGCCTAAAGAGTAAAACTATATTCCACAATTCCACAGAATTCTCCAACCCTGCTAAAAATTATAATCTCATTTCTGTACTCTCCCTTAAACTCAAATTTATTAAAGCTCTATTATTTTTATTCCAAAGTAAATTATTCAAAATTTAATACAAAATTTAATACAAAATTAAACAATAAATCAACATTTGTCATTTATTAGTAAATCCTTTTATCCATATTTATATGTACCTACATACATAAATATACATAATTTGTTTATTTGCAAAACATTTTGTTCTTGATCTTCTTTTCTTAGTGTTTTATTTGATTAATATACCCCACCGGCCGGCCAACACATACATAGTATGTATGTATTTGTCTGGCTTATTTTGTTGTTACGTTGTTCTTCCTTTATTTCATTTTCTTCTCTGCTGCTTTCATTCATTTTACTTAAGCTTATTGTTGCGGTTATTGTTTTGTTGTTCGAGCTGTTTACTTCTGTTTGGCAAGCAACAACAATAATAGCACGAAGAAAAGCAAAAACATCTCATATTTCATTAAAACGATTCTTTTTCCTCAATGACCTGTAAACACCCCATTTCTCTACCCTTCATGGGACACATGCTTGCTAGCATACATATGACTACATACCAGTAGAAGAAATCATGTTTCAACCTCTAAGTAGAATTTTTTTCTGTTATTTTTACATTTTACACCCCCACCCCTTAACATCCAACCACTATCTACACTGTAACTTCAGCAAAAACAACAACAATTCATCTGCTTTATATATACAGTGCAGGCAAAAATAATAGCACTTCGATCATTGATTTGAAGTAAATGGCGAAATATTTTATGGACGAGCGAGAGTAAAACCATTTTATTTTGTGGAAAAAGTTCTCGTTTATTTTTTAGACGTCCCCCAAATGCAGAATACAATCCATAATTCAATTCTAAGACGGTAAAGCATGAAGATTCTATCATTATGATATGGGCATTCTTTCTATATTACGAAGCGGAGCCCATAGATTGCATAAAATCATCACTGCTGTTATGCTTACTTAAGCCATGGACGAAATGCCATTTATTTTTTTTTCTTCCAACAAGACAACGACCCACAGCATTCAAGCAGAAAAGCACTTCAGTGGTTCATTGAAAACAATATTGAGGCCAGCGCAATCACCTAACTTGAAACCAATAGAGAATCTTTATGCTGACGAAAAGAAAAGTGTATCTTAAATAAAACCGACTAACAATAAGTATCTTTGGGCTGTAGCGAAGGAGTCGTGGGCGAAAATACCTAAAGAAAGATGAGAAAACTTAATTAACTCCATGTCGAATCGCTGCACCGCCATTATTACCAACAAAGGCCATGCAACAAAATATTTATAACGTATTTGTTTTGTCAGCTTCATTTTATTTGTTTTTTATTTTATTTATTTTTAATATATATAGTTTAATTTTTTAAAATCTATGACTAATGCTATTTTTATCGTCCAAATTTTGATATTTCACCTGATATTGTAAATATTTTCAATAAAAAGTCAAATTACACAAATCTTTTTTACGTAGAATAAATGATTTCGATTTTGTGGCACAGAAATAATTAGAGCACTAAATCGAAGAAAACGTCATATGTAGTATAGTCGAATCCTGACTCAAGTGCGATTTTTTTTTGCCGCAGCTGTATGAATGTACGTATGTATGCAATGCGTGTTTAGAACTGAACGATTGAGAGTATTTATTTTCTGTTTGTTATTTGTTGTTCGTGTTGCTTGAAAAAGATTAAAGTTTTATGTTGTCATTGTTTTTAAAATAAATTTCTACTTATGCCTTAAATATGTAATCGTATTTAATAAATATTATTGTTTTCAAACAGAAATAAAACTATTTAGTAATAAGCAAATAATTTTGGGGCTGTAACTTTTAACATTTGGAGGAGTGTAATCAAGGAAGAGTGACGTCAATTGTAAAAATGGCCTAATGTGTATTTAATTACAGTAAAAACTGTGTGGTCTCACAATTCCGTTGTTAAACTGACAATTTTCCGCGTTAAATTATTAAGAAATGAGAATCAAAAATAACTACATATTAACATTTTAAAGATGTTGGGAACTCCTTTCAAGAAATCTTATCAAATCAGTCTTCATAGTGATTGATTATATTTCTCCTAAATAGTATAAAGTTCAGGTACTTTTAACCAGATAGAAATATAAACTAAAATTTTTCAACAAAATGCTAAATCAAAGTCGTAATCAAAAATTATTAACATAAGTCCAAATTTCTCAAAAAATGTTTGGTTGTGGCACAAAATCAAATGCTTTGAAATTTAATATATTGAAAACAATGTTTTCAAACCCCATGTCATCCACATATCATATCATACAATTTAGGCAACTCGGAGCACCAATGCGGTAGTGTCTTGAAAGAACATACTAATGCATATATTGTATACTACTGTACAACTTGCAGGAAACATACAATTTTTCAACTTCTCGTACATGACTGCAACGAACAATGTAATGAGCACCTTGCTTAAGAGCTTGTGATATCTAGTCCCATCCATAGTTTAGTTTTATTAGCATGACTATTACTAAATAGAAAAACAGCAATTTCAACCGACCACTACTGCCAACGACGAGAGACTACAGTGGTTGCCATAGGCCAATATCTGAATCTATCCAGGATGGGTACTCAGCATACATGCTACGAAAGCCACAATTACATTACATTTCCTGAGCACAGAGGGCTAAGTGTCATCACTATTTTAATCGCTCTGTTTTTTCAGCAATAGCACCTTTCTTTGCCGAAATTTGTTACTCGAACAACTAAGTCATTTGACCAAATACCATTTATTCCGCTTTGGGTTTTAATCACATCCATCACGTGCTCTCAAAGAAGCCTCATTAATTATCAGTTAGCGGACCTGCACCCTAATGGTTTGTTAGTGAACAAAACCCCTGGCTTCTAGCATATATCTCAGGTCCTGGATAAATATTCTAGTAAGCTTAAAGTTGCATTGGATAAACTATGATTCTCCAGTCTAAGTTTGAAGCTCGTGTAAGCCCATGGTACCAGATTCGCCATATAAAACCCTGTCTGAAAACACGACAAGGTGTGAAAATCACCTTGCCAACATGCCAAGGGCAAACGTGCACCAGTAACAGTTAATGCTTCACCAACCTCATTTTCGCAGTAGCATGGTACAATGATGCCTCCTCACCAATGAACATAACACTCTGTAGATACATTCACAAGAGCGGCAATTTCAAGAATTAAAAAGCTATCAAGGATTATTCTGCTTGAAAAATCTTATCTGTAGCCGAGAAATTTTTATTATTTTGAAAACATATTTAATAGTTAAAACGAACAGAAACAAGTTCTTTAAATCTTTAAACAAATTAAAACGAAAATTAAAGGAAAAGCCAGTGTGTTTTTCAATCCTGAACGAAGTCATACTGGGTCAATGTCGCACTATTTGGCATCTCAGCTGTTTTCGTTTAACATGTTACATTTAAACATTTTCAGTTTGTTCCATAATTTAACCATAAATCGACTTGCAAACGAACTTGTAGATTTTTGAATTTTACTTTCAAAATTCATGCTCGGTTATGAATGTGCATCGTGCGCTACGATAGCAGGTCTGATAAATAACAATATTTTGAATATTGGGTATTATAAGTTCACAATACTGAATAATTAAATACTTAATACAATATTTTATTACATAGGTATGATTCTGAAAATGGTTTGATTTTGATTATCTTAATTCACATTATACTAAACTGAATTTATTTAAAATTTACTTTTTAGCTTTAATTGTTTTAAAAGCAACAAATTCTTCTCAATAACAAAAGGATGTCGGTCAAAAAGACCCACTTTAAAAAAGTTATCAGTAAATCAAACCAAATTAAGAAGCTTTAAAAAATGTTATTGAAAAGCTGGCAAGTTTTTGAAAAAAAAGAACTAATAAGTAAGCAAGGCGTATTAATAAGGTGTATGCAACAGATTAGTTGGTTATTAATTCGCTGTGAAATACTGTATCCATCTGTCAAAAAAAAAGTAAATACATACCTACATATAAAAAAAATATTGACGCGAAAAATCTTCGCATGTAACTTGAAATGCCTAACGCTTAAAAGGTTTAGAAAGCTTAAAACGCGTTGACGCCAAAACGCGAGTTGTGGACCTCCAGCTTTAAAAATAACGAAAATTTAATTTACGTGTATGAATGAAATGGCAAGTTCAAAAGAGAATTGAAAAAAAAATTTCAAGAATTTTTGCTGTTTACACGAGTTTGAAGAGCAATTTTGAAGAAAATTTCAATCGTGTAAATCTATCTTAAGTAAATCAAACCCAAAATGTAATTGAAAAGTAGGCGAGTTTTATAAAAAAAACCATCATAAAATTTCAATGTTTGTGACTTTTTATTGTAAAGATTTCTATCATGGTGTAATTATACAAGGTGAGTTCTAATCGGCAACAAATACGATACAATAGAAAAACAGAAGGCATTTTGTTTGTGTAAAATAATGTACTACTGTCAAAAACACTTGAAAATGTATTACTCACCTTGTATAGTTACAGCATGATGACTACTGAGTATATACCTATAATATTTTTGAAAACTGATATTATAAAACTATTTTTAAATATGCAGTCTTTGAATAAGATTTATTGTTACATCAAATGGATTTGTTTTTCTCATTTGTATATTCCGACATAATTGACCTTTAAGAATAGGTAAATTTGTGTAAGTATCTAATAGGATTAAGCAAAAAGAAAAAATATTTTATAGTTACAACACATTTCGTAATAAACCCATCTTTGCAAAATGTATTTTATGTATTCAATATACCTACATATGTAGGTACATACATACCTGCATATTACTATGTATAGTAAACATATTTACCAATAACCTTAAATTTTCTTTATTGTTGAAATTATTTATTAAAATATTTCAATAGTTAACAAATTCTTTAGAATAATTATGATATACCTATGTAATTTAGAACTATGTATAAATATTAAGTAATTTTTCTAATAAACTGAAAATATTTTTTAATTTAGATGTATTCTACAAGTTATTTAAAAGCCTTTAAAATTTTTGGAACAAATCTAGTTTATCTACGCAGCTCCAAATAAAAAAAAGTACGTAGGGTGATAGAAAATCTATGCAGAGAAGCTTTATATAGTGGAAAAATTACATATTTCTATGAAAACTAAAAACGTCCATAACTCGGAAACTAAGCGTTTGCGCCAATATTTGTATTTAATTTTATCACTTATCTTTCATCCCCCTAGGTACTTTTTTATTTATTTGGAGCTGCGTCGGTAAACTAGATTTAAACCAAATTTTATTTAAATAATTATAACAGGTTTTATAATCTATTAAAATTCCAGTAAAAACAAACCAACCAAACTTTATTTATAAGTATGCATGTATGTGCCTTCATTAACTATTTTTCTATATCAAAGAAATTCGCTTTCTTGCACTTGCAAGTGACATTTATATAGATTTGGCAACTCTAAATAACACAAAGAAGCACAAAGAGGGCGTAGAACCCCAACATCATCGCACAAAAACACAAACACGCACACACAAAAATCCCAAAAGAAAATGAAACAGAGAAAACAACAAAACAACAAAATACTTAACACACACTCTCACGGACACAGATACGGCAAACTACTCTCACACATAGAAACACACAACCTAACAGAACGCAACAACAAAACCGCCAGAAGAGCAGCAAATATAAGAAAGAAATGACGACGAAAGAAAGACAAGTTAACAAAGGAAATTTTGATGAATGGAATCATATCAATTTTCTTCTATTTCTAACTTTATTTTCAGTTTTTGTTCATGTTTTCTTTGAGCTTGTTGTTGTTTATTTAAGATAAATTTATTAAAATTCAAAATTTTAAAGAGAAATTGAAAAGTATTTAAAATAAAACTTGTTATAAAAATAATAAATTACCCTTAAAGCGGCTAAATCGATATCATCCAATGAACAATTCACCGAGGCAAGTTGCTGCTGGTGCGCCATTTTGATTTGCTATTTTTTGTTACTTTATTTTTTTGCCTTTTTAACAAAATAAGTTCAAAAAAAATCTTGGTAAATTGTTATTACTTTTAATAAACACCTTCTGCTCCTCAGCACACACACTTAATAACACTTTTTTTGTATTTTTTTTATTTATTTTATTACTGGCATAAATGGACTGTATAAAAAAAATAATTATTTCTTTAGATTTTCTTTACACAATTTGCTCACAAAAACACTGCAAAAAGAAATAGAAGAACAATAAATAAAAGGTTTGTAAGCAAAAAAAATTATAAAATAAAATCTATAATCCTCAACAATCAAATCAATTTTTTGCACTTTAAACAAATTCTTCTTAAATATTCAGCACTTTAAAAACATCACTTTATATTTTATCTCGTCTTGCTTTGCTGCTATTTTTATCTTTGTTTTTCTTTTCATGCACAACTTCTGTATGTTTGTTTGATTATAATAAAAGGGTTGTTCCCACTCATGTGTTCTTCTTTCTTTTAAATTTTAATTTAATTACTTTAATTTTAACAACAAATTACTTTTTTTAACCGGCCCTTTTTCAATTTATTTTTTCCATATTCTATTAGTAATTTGTATTTTCTAGCATCTATTTTCAATTGGAAGATATAACTGAATTATTTTTGCCAAAGAATTTTAGCCGAGGAAATAAAAAATAGAGATTTTAAGAAATAAAAAAATTCTCCGTTCTGTGATTTTTTTTATTTTTCCCGTCACGTCACTTTGGAAGAAACAACACACACTCTCAAAAATACAAAAAAACTTCACCTTTTATTTGTTAATAAAATACTATTATTTTTTACACCAACAAACACATTTTCCCTATTAGCGAAATATTTATTTAAATATACATATTTTCAATAAAAAAATTGGTTTCTATTTTATTTTCTTGTGTAAAAGAAAAACTAAGTTTTAAGTTGAATTTTTTTTCTTTCTTTCTAGTAAAATTTATTTTGTCGACTTCCACGCCCGACTTTTCTTTTCCACATCGCGAGCTCAACTGACTGTGTGTGAAAAAATTGAAACATTTTACCAGCGTTGTCAACTTTGAAATTTCAAAACGCACCAACATGGAGAAAAAACGCGCCATTTGAAAAAAATCGCACCAAATTTAGATTTTCTTTTTTATTTATTGAAATAATAATTTCACATAAAAAATATAATATTATAAAAGTCTTCAACAGTTCAGTGTTTTTATAAAAAATAAAAAAATTAACAAAAATAAAAAATAAACTAAACAAATTTGTTTTTTTGTACCAGATGTAATTATTTCTTCTTTTTTTAACTTTTTAAAAAGAGAATGATTATTTATTATAAAGCCTAGTGTACTTATTTGGAAAAAATGTTGAGCGGAAAATTTGACGTGTAGCTAATGTACTTTTGTAAACAAAACATATGTTTTGCTTTTTTGTGAATTTAAATCGAGTTAAAAAGTTTAAAAATTTAAAAAATCTGTATTGAATCGAAATCGTTAAATAAAAATTAATAAACAAAAAATATTACTGGCCGCTTGTGCAGCAGCACAACAAGTAATAGATATTGTTGTTGCGACAGAAGAGCTTTTTTTTTTTTTGGATGACAGTCAACTGTTATTGAAAATTGGACGTGAAACAATTGCCACTTTTTTAATTATTTCGCTGTGAAAAAACAATGTTGCCAGAAACATTTCATATGTTGTTCACAAAATGAACAGAGTATACTACTTTCTGCAACATCTTTTCATGAAAATTGCATGTGATTTTTTTTAACATGTATTGACATCATTCCACTTGAAATTTTGAACAGAGTACTCATGGTGAAATTAAATACCAGGTGACCGCATTGCTACAACAATTACAACAAGGCAAGAACAACAGGCATTTTTCTATATGAAAAACTTTCGTCACTGTCAAAAAGTTTTTTTTTTATATAACTTTTTGGCATTTTCAAATTCACCATGAATAATCAGCTGGCGCTACGCTATCACCTAGTATTTAAATTCACCTTGAGAGTACTAGGCTTAATCAAGGTGAATTTAAATACTAGGTGATAGCGTAGCGCCAGCTGATTATTCATGGTGAATTTGAAAATGCCAAAAAGTTATATAAAAACTTTTTGACAGTGACAAAAGTTTTTCATATAGAAAAATGCCTGTTGTTCTTGCCTTGTTGTAATTGTTGTAGCAATGCGGTCACCTGGTATTTAATTTCACCATGGGCTTAATAGTAAAAATACTCATATATGCTATTCTGAATTGACAACACTGGTAACAAGCATAATATTACTTGGATCACCTTATTTGATTTTTTGGCTACAGGTTGACTCAAATTTTTTGGCATCCTATTTTGTGTGTTTTTTACGAATTTTTTTGTCTAAAAATTCAAATTCCCATTCTTTTTTCTAAAAAATAGAACATCCGGTGTTGTTTTTCAAAACACGACAACACACCACACACCACACACACGCACACATGCAAAAAGGACGACGCCGCACTGAGGACGTGTGCGGAGCGACCGGCGACACCGACACACGCTCTAGAGACGACAGAGAGAGAAAGAGCTAGCTGACTGACGAAATGACGAGGAGGTGAATGATGGGGGGGTACCTACCGACGGAAAAATTTTTTTCTGTCGTCATGTGGTGAAAAAATCGTGGTGAGTATAAAAAATCGTGGTGAGTTTTTAGAAATTCACCACAAATTCCGTTATTCCAAATTTTTCAAGGGCATTGAAAATTTGTCATCCTAAAAGCAGGCAATGGATTTGCGGTTTACAGTTTTACGGGTGGTTGCTGAATTAGCTAACAAATAAGAAATTCACCACAAATACCGTTTTTCGAAAATTTTCTATTAGAAG
Source organism: Bellardia pandia (assembly GCA_916048285.2). Taxonomy (NCBI): domain Eukaryota; kingdom Metazoa; phylum Arthropoda; class Insecta; order Diptera; family Calliphoridae; genus Bellardia; species Bellardia pandia. The sequence continues at coordinate 29,051,759 of OU696531.1, forward strand.
AAATGTGTTTTTTTACAGAGTGGTTGTTGCAATTGCTAAAGAAAAAAGTGGCAAAAATAATTTACAAAATTATACATACATTGTAAATTGTCACTTGAAAGAAAAAAATCGTCACATCAACTATATATAAGTTAGTTTTTAAATATAGAGGAGGGAGCTCCTTTAGGGATAGGCAGTGGAAAAGGATTTGTTTTATAAGTTGATGTCGAGCAGGAATTGTCGCTCAATATAGAGAGATAGATAGCCTAGTCTGTTGTCTAGTTATTTATATGTATGTATAGTATTATCATTTAGCATCGAATTTTAGTTTTGGAAGAGGAAAGAAGAATTAAATGATAAATAATATTGTAGTTTAAAAAAGAAAAAACCTATGAATTTTTGGTTGTGTCCAAAAAAAAGAAAGAAAAGATTTAAAGAAATTGTTAAATTTGAAAGAAAATAAATAATATTTACTTGGTTACAAACCCTTCGTTAAAAATAATAATATATATAATCTGCTCATTAATTCAAAATAGAAATATTACTTGGTTATCTCAAGAAGAAATATTTTGTTAATAGTTAGTTAAAGATAAAATGTGATATAAAATACTTAAGTTTATGTACGTATATTTAATATTAATGTTTCTTTCATTTGTAATAAATATATATGTGAAAGGAAATTTGTTCCAATATGTGTTACTAAAAGTTACAGGTACAGTGGGCCGTATATGGAAAAGTAGAAATATGGAATGGTGAGTGGTTGATATAGTATCTTTTAGGGGTCATTGAAGGACGTAATGACCATGGTTGGGTGGGCAGCGACGACAGGGTAAAACATCTATCCCTACAATTAGGATGTTTAATAGAAAAATAGATTTAATAATCTCGTTTTGTAGTTCAAGATCATATTTAAAATAGTTGTATTATAAATTTTTTTGTTGTGTCGTAACCGGGATGAGTTGATGCGGGTTGAGTTCCCACGCCATAGATGAGCTAGTCGAGGTGGCATCCATACTCACCAAATAACAACAAGAGGTTTCGGAACAACTAATTTTAACTTTGATAACCCATAAGTAGGCCACTACAAAGCATGGCACCCTTTCCAAACGCTCATTTCATAGGCTGAACCATGGTGAAATTAAATACCAGGTGACAGCATTGCTACAACAATTACAACAAGGCAAGAACAACAGGCATTTTTCTATATGAAAAACTTTCGTCACTTTTTTTTTTATATAACTTTTTGACATTTTCAAATTCACCATGAATAATCAGCTGGCGCTACGCTGTCACCTAGTATTTAAATTCACCTTGGGCTGAACAGTCATATGTCTATATATCTATCTATCATATGTTGTTTAAACTGTTCAATTTCTTATTCGGTATATGATTTTTGCAACGAAAAAACTCAAATGACGCCACTGTGCGTCGGTCGTCGTCGTTGTTTGTGTGTGGTATTTATTTGTTGGTTGGTTGCTGTGGCCGTTGAAATTCTTAGAAGAAAACCGGGTTCGTTGTATAGCGAACTTTAAAAAAAAAAGAATTTTTTTTTCTTTATTTCTTTCAGAACAACTTCAGTGCGTTAAATTTGGAAATTGAATATGGGTCATATAAAATATATACAGTCGAACTTCCTTCCATAACTCGAACTTCTCTAACTCGAATTTTCTGTAACTCGAACAAAAAGCATACCCAAAATAACTTATAACTCGAAGACGCACTAGCTGCCAGATTTGACTATTTTATCGTCATTTTGACGTTTTTTTATGTTCAAAAAAATAGCAAAGTTGATGTGACGATTTTTTTCTTTCAAAGTGACGAATTTACTACATGTATATATATAAAATTTTCTTTCTCCATTCATCATTTTGTTTTTGTAAATTATTTTTGCCACTTTTTTTCTTTAGCAATTAATTGCTCTGTAAAAAAACACATTTTTTTGGATGACAAAAAATTTCTTCTAATATGAAAATTTTCGAAAAACGGTATTTGTGGTGAATTTCGTATTTGTTAGCTAATTCAGCAACCACCCGTAAAACTGTAAACCGCAAATCCATTGCCTGCTTTTAGGATGACAAATTTTCAATGACCTTGAAAAATTTGGAATAACGGAATTTGTGGTGAATTTCTAAAAACTCACCACGATTTTTTATACTCACCACGATTTTTTATACTCACCACGATTTTTTACTCACCACGATTTTTTACTCACCACGATTTTTTCACCACATGACAGAAAAAAAATTTTTTCCGTCGGTCAACCATCCGTCCGTCTCCTTCTTTCTCTCCATTTCGTCAGTCAGTCAGCGCTCTTTTTTCCACAACCTCTCTGTCTCCTGTCGTCTCTAGAGCTTGTGTCGGTCGGTCATCCGTCGCCGGTCCGCTCCGCACACGTCCTCAGTGCGGCGTCGTCCTTTTTGCATGTGTGCGTGTGTGGTGTGTGGTGTGTTGTCGTGTTTTGAAAAACAACATTGGATGACTTTTTTAGAAAAAAGAATATGGGAATTTTTGATTGATTCTATTTTTAGACAAAAAAATTCGTAAAAAACACGACCTCTTAAATTCAAATACAAACATATGGCATCATTGTTAACCTACAAAACTTGGCAGCACTATCAACATAACCTCAGCACTACAACCAAGGTAGTGTTGAAGAACAGCTGATTTTTTTTTTTTGGTACTTTTCTTATGTCAAACGTTGTTTTTAACACTCAAAAAATTCTCTATGTAAAATTAACTGAAATTGTAATTAAAATAAATTGATATTCAGTTAAAAACTTATATTATTCATTTAATTTTAACGAAAAATTCATTTAATTTTAAATGTCAAAAATTCAACTCCGAATTCCGTAAAATCAAAAGAATTTTCAGTTATTTTATGTATTTTAAACAATTTTAGAAAAAATATCTTATATTAAAATTCAAATTGACTGTTTAGAATTATAACATAATATATTTATTATGTGAATTTTAATAGGATCTTGTTTTTGTAACTACTACACACGAATACTTGATCGCTCTTAAAATTTTGTATGGTGAAGCAAGTTGTTTCGCACATGATTGGGGTGTGAAGCATGAATAGAGAGCGAAGCATGTGCCGTGGAAACAAGTAACAGTTGTGAATACTATCTATCTATATCTATATATATAAAATTCAATGTATGTATGTATGTATGTATGTAACGTATAGACTCCAAAACGGCTGAGCCGATTTTGAAGAAATTTTCACAGCATGTTACTCTGGAAGGAATAATAGGGTACTTTTTTTTTACCACGCCCACTTTTACGCCCACTTTTTTTAAATATTGTAATTGGAGACCAAACCTCTGGACCGCTATTTTTGAAATTTTCACAGCATTTAACTGGGACTCTGTTATGATTAATAGGGTACTTTTTTTTTGACCACGCCTATTTTTACGCCCACTTTTTAAAAATTATGTAATTGCTCCCATATAGTTTTTAACAGATTTACTTCAAATTGTACACACATTATATACTCCAGGCGAGGTAAAAATAAATATTTCTTAAGCCCCGCCCCTTTCACGCCCCTTTTCACGCCAAATTTTTGAAAGTTTTATTCTCTATACAAATTTGTTCATTCCAACGTATTTTTTTTATTTGGTAGTATATTGCTCTTAATACTGTTAACGTCGCCATATAACTATGAACCACGCCCACTTCATCGCCCCCTTTTTTTAATTTAGATACTTACTTATACCACTAACAATGTTTGCTATACAAAATACTTTTTTTGTAATATGTATTTACCTAAAGTTTTATATACTTTTTAACTACATACATTTTTTTATTAATTACCAAATCCCCATTTTTCGCCCTATTTCACCTTAAATTATTTATATACTATAATTATTGCTTTTAATCTATATATATATAAATGAATGTGTGTCTGTATGTTTGTGCTTAATAGGAGGCCCAAACCCTTGGACCAATCTGCCTGAAATTTTTACAGCATGTTACTGTGACTCTGGAAGGAATAATAGGCTATATGAAGTTTTGATTGTACAAACGGGGGTGGCACCGCCCATATAACCCACAAATTTAACCCGCCATATTTTGGGCATTTTTTGACGTTCGTCGGCGATATTTGGTACATATGGTATTGGCATAATTAGGAATACGTACCAGGAGAAAAGTGAGTGGGACCACGCCCCTTTTTAGGAAAATTAAACATCGTAATATAGTCTTAACTACTGGACCGATCGTCATTAAATTTTCACAACAGGATATTCTTACGAAATAATAAAATCTTGACTATGTAAGTGGACAAAGGGGCATGGCCTCGCCAAAAGCACTGAATAAATAGATTAAAATTAAATAATTAAATGTTTGTAAATAATAATACGTTTTATTTTATTTTATGACGAGGGGCGGGGGTAGCAAAGCACACCGGGTTTAGCTATTGTAAAATAAATAGAAAACATTTGATATTAAATTTAATTCTTTCTAAATAAATAAAGTGTTTTATTATAGATTTATACGGGTTATTACATATATTATCTACTTAGTAATTACAGATTTTTTTATAGTTATTTTTTACAAATTCTCCCACTGTGCGCAGTCACAAAATCTGTGTGTGTGATATTTTTTATTGCTGATCTAAACAAATAATAAAAAAAACACAATTTAGTAAAGGTGGGGAAAACGAGAGATAATAAATAGTGTAAGTTAGTAAGCAAGGCATATTGAATACAAGGTAGTGTTGAAGACACAGCTGATTTTTTTTTTTGGTAGTTTTCTTATGTCAAACGTCGTGTATGTTTACAAGTTTCTAAATGTCAAAATTTGTTTATTTATTGTGTTTGTTGTAATCTTAACACTACCTGTTATCAATATGCCTTGTTAGTAAGTAAACCAGGCATAGAGAGATAATCACTGAGAGCAAGAAAATGCGGAACAAGAACAACAACAACAATAACAACAAAAAACCTAAGTTGCAAAATTGCTTTCAAAACCGTTTTTGAGATTCAGTTGAGAGTTGTGTTTTAAAGCGAGTAGACGTGAGTGCGGAGAATTGAATTTACTAAAAAGAATAAGCAAACAAAAAAAGTAAGAAAAAACACCAACACTAGAAAGCTATAATGAAAAAAATACCTATTACACAAAAACCGCTTTGTGAAAAAAGAAATATAATAAATAAATAAAAGTGAACAAACAAAATACGCAAAAAATATATAAAAATAAAGTTATTAAACAAAACAGAGGATACAAACAATTAGCAAATGCAAATACACAAAGCAGCAACCAAAGCAATCAGGTGAATGAAGTGAGTGTGAGAATAAATGCATTTTTAAAGCAGCATTACATAGTTATTAAATTTTAATTTGTAAAAAAACAACAAAAATTTAAAGATTTTTTGGTAAATTTATGCGTTTTAAAACTAGAAAATGATCTTATACAATTTTTTTCTTCTTTCTAATAAAAGTAGCAGCAGCAGCTAAATAAAACTTTAGGAATGTTGTAGATTCTGTTGTAGTTGTTATTGTTGGTGCTGCTGTTGTTGTTGTACATTTTGTAAACCAGTTTGTTGTTGTCTGTATTTGTGTTAAATTTGTATTGAACAAGAAAAAAAGTAAGAATAAGTAAGCAACGAACGCCGCTCTAAAAGAACGACAACACAGCAGCACATTCAAAACCCTAGTCATCATCAAGTAAAGTTCCAAATAGAAAATCGAAAACCGAATAAACACAACAAAAAGCAAAAATCTACAGAGATGGTTAAGTTAGTGCTCTGCTAGTAACTTGCTGGCAGCGTTACCGTTGATGCGACTAAAGTGGCAATTTGACCCTTTTACAGATGCCTTGCCACTTTTTGTTTTACTTGTTTTTAGTTTTTTTTTATTAATTTTTTTATTATATGCAAACATACATCATATACAACATTTAAATGAAAAAAATACGATTTTTATTTTTGTTTTGTTTATTTTCCATCTTTTTAAAAGTGGTGCCCCTTTTTTTTAATAAATCCCCTTTTTGTGCGACTTTCTGAAATTTGCCAACGGTAACGCTGCTTGCCAGGGCTGTCAGATATGGCGATTTCTCGCCAAACGTGGCGATTTTGAAACGTGTTTGGCGTCGAGATTTTCCGTTTGGCGACATGGCGATTTTTTGGCGATTATTGATATCACTGGCGATTTTCTTGGCGATTTTCACCAAAACATTTATAATAAATTATGTGATGAAAAAAATCGTTTTTTTTTTTTTGGTTTTTATAAATCCAATTGTTAACGAAATGCATCATCTGAGTTTGGAATTTCAATCGGACAGCATGGATGCAGGAAGCATGCATGAAAAAATGTATTGTACACTTCTTATGTTTTCAACAAAAGTTTGCAAACCTTCTGTTTTATATAATACTGAAAACAATGAAAAATTTTTCAATGATTTACATGCAGCTATTGATTCTTCAAATTCACTTTTGCCTCTAGATGCAATTGATTTTGGAGCAGAGTTTGAAACAGAATTAAGAAATGCGAAATTGAGCGAAGTAGAAATAATCGTACTTAAAGAAAACTGTTTTGTGTATTTAAAAAAACTTTTAAAAGAGATGATAAGCAGATTACCAGAAAATATGAACTTTTTTTTAAAGCTTTTGGACAATTTTCTATTTCAAAGATTGCGAATACATTATCTCAAACTAAATTTGGAGTTGTTCCAGAAACGTTAAGACCATTTATGGATCCAAATGTAGCAATAGGCGTGTATGAAACTCAATGGGGAAAACTTCCGTTCATAAATTGGAATAATTATTTTAATAACGAAATTCCAACAAATTTTGGCCAAAAGTTTTTGATTATCACGATACAGCAGGTACGTAGCATTTTAAGAAAATATCTTTGGCCGTTCTTACTATATTGATAGTTCCAACTAGTAATGTCTGCGTTGAAAGGGTCTTTTCAATAATGAATTGTACAAAAACTCGACTAAGTAATAAAATTCAATATGAACTTTTAGACGCTCTATTGAGAATAATTAATCATCATATGAACGTAAAAAAATTATGCTGCAATTCGTTTACACCGACTAATGAAATGATAAAAAAATTCAACTCAACTATGTATGAAAGTCAAGACTCTAGTAATGAAATCGCTGAGAATGAAGTTTACGAACTTTAGACTTATCTACTTAATTTTACTTTTTTTTAAATATGATCTCCATTTTTATGCAATTTAAAACTCTCTTTTAACAAAGTTTTAAAATTTTTTAAATAGTAAAAAATACAAAAACGGATATAAATGTGTATATGTTTTACTAAAATATTGTTTAATAAGTAACAATTAATGAATTAAATAAAAAAAAATGTAACAACAACTAAAAAAAAATATTTTTGGCGATTTTTTTGGTTTTTTCTCAATTTTTGGCGATTTTTGACTTAAAAATTGAACTAGGTTTTTTTTATATCTTTTAAATAATAAAAAAATTTAAAAACTGAACAAAATCGGATTTTGGCGAATTTTGGCGATTTTTTACATCCGTTTTGGCGACGAAGCTCAAAAAAATCTGACAACCCTGCTGCTTGCTGCTACTCCAGCTAGTTTGGTGAGAGGCATTAATTCGAAAACACTCTGTGTTGGAGCGTGAGAGAGATTTTAACAGTTTCTATCACTCACAGAGCTGCCAGATTTGTTCGAATTTGGTGTTAAATTTAGCGAATGATAATTGGATTAATATATTGGAGGGCAGGGTTGGCAAACAGGGTACATATTTGAACTTTTTGATACATATTAGTCTCAGTTGGTACCGTTGTACTACCACCTTTCATTTGATACAATTTTAAAGTATTGCTGCATTAAAAATTGTTATTCCTGATGAAATAGATAAATATAGGATTTTAGTTACCATTTGTATAAAATTTAATGAACATTTTGAAACTGATATCCATATGATCCTTAAATAGACATTTAAAACATAGTTATTGCAAAGAGAAGTTATTGATGGAATTACCGAACAAAGGGGCCTTTTAATAGTTATTTCAGATTTAAGCTGTGTTCACATTATGTGTATTTGTCATGTGGAATGTAACTTTTCTACCCATATTTAATTTCATGTGTGTGTCAAAATTTGATTTTTACATACGGTTTATAATTTACATGTTCATATGTTGGTATGTCAAATACATTTGACAGAACCTATAAAAAAATCTTAAAACAGCTAATTGCTGTATGTATGTTTATAAAAATTAAATTTGTAATTTAATAAAATTTTATTTAAAAATGGTTGCATAAAGATTACATGCACCTTTTTTAATTTTAATAAATTCTTCCAGGAAACCCATTTCGTTGAACCAAAACACACATGGCACATGCACATCATCTGCACCGGCCCCGCTTCTTTTTTATTTTGCTTTTGCAATTTTCCGGCTATATTGACCGCGCAAGTATGTTATTTTATTCTGGAAATATATTGCGTTACATTTATTACAAATAACAATTGCCAAATGCTTTAAATTAACTGCTTTAATTAAATTAACTTCATTAGGGCCAAAAAATGAATTGAAAATTTTTAATTTGTCAGCCATATCATTAATGGTTAAACTTGTTCCGCGGGTTATACAAGCATTCCTTCTCTTGCCACATTTCGATCAACTGTAGAACCCCTTCTTTGCACCAGTCAAACTGGAACAACATAAAAATAACTATAAAAATTTCAATAAAAAAATACATACATATGTACTTACTTTTGTTAACTCCTTTTAAATGGTTCCCTTCATTTTCAATAATAAATTTGTGTAGTTTTTTTTTTGTATTTTTGTTTTGTATAAATTATATTTATAAACATTTTAATTAATTTTTGCCGCCACAAAATTTTGATTATAAAAAGTAGATAATGTCAGATGGTTTGTCACTTGAAAATAGAACTCGTTCTAAATAAAACATATCATGTGTATTGTACACAGAGAAATAACACATGATATTGTTTGCAGGTGTTCAGACTATATGTACAAATTTGACATGCGAAGAAGTGACAGTCCACATGACAAATACACACAATGTGAACACAGCTTTAATGATTTTTAGACTGAATCAAGAAACGTAAGGTTAAAGTTAATTACTAGCTCTTTAATACACTCTTAAAATAAAAGATCTGGTAATTTTGATAATTCAATCGGAGGATACACGAATATACAGATTTGGACAGAAAAATAGCGCACTTTACTAATTTAGTAGTGTAACGGATTAAATCAGATTAAATTTGGTTTCATCAGAGTTTTTTTCTACTTACACGCCCATAAAGCTGATTTTTAGCTTTACTGGAAACATTTCCTCATTTATTTCAATTCCTAATTAATTTCAGTCATTATTGTTTTCAATAACTTAAAAGGTTGTAGCTTACTTTTAGCTTACTTGCCTTATCCTCACGAACTGTTGTTTTTCGCGGCTGCTTAAACTCACGAAAATTCTTTACATTAAGCAAATTTACATCTGATTTAACACATTTAATGACATTATAAACCATCTTTCAAGAACATCCAATTATTTTAGCTATTTTTGTTTGTTTTGTACCCTTTTGGTGAAGTTTCCAAATTTTGATTGACAAAATTAATGATAAATAATATTTTTGTTAAATTAGTCGAGAACCAAACCAAAATAACTGTCCAACCAAAAAATAATTTGTTTTTTAACAAAATATGACCGCGGCCGCATGGCGCTTACATTGGCCTTCTACTATAAAATATAATATTATTTATCATTCCATTTTTCAATATAAAACGATTGGCACTTCATAGAACATTGGTGCGCCATTTCTCTGTCCATAGCTGTATATATAAATATATTAATAATCCGAACTTCATAAATAAGAATGTCATATATAAAATTAAACGATAATAAAAGAAATTATTGTTCTTAATGTTTCTTCTGATTATGGAGTTTCAGGAGTCTATTTAAAGTGTGACTAACTACACATTTAAACAAATACATACAGGCAAATCCAGATAACGTACGTTAGATATTTTGTTAATTAAGTCTATTCATTACATAGAACAATTTGTTATATCGAGATTTATTTTTTAAGATATTTTAATCGGTGTGACATTAGAAGGCAAGATAAGATAGAAGACAAAATCTGCTATAGGTTCTATAAATTATTCTAAATATGGTTTATTTGAATGAAGATAATTTTGGTTTATTTATTTCTTTTCCTTTCTAAGTAGAAGAGGTTTATTTTTTTCACTGCTTCAGATGCATTACCACAAAATAAAATTTTTCTTCTTCGATAACTTTCTTATTTCTTATAATAATTATTTGTTCAATGTTATTTCTAAAGTTTATAATCATAATAACAAAGACACAATTATAATAAAATAAAATTTCAAATTACAATTGAATTAATTTACTTAGTTCAGTTCCAACGAAACATCTACTTATCAGAGTTTTACATGAAATGAAGTTAAAATTAATAAAGAAAAAAAAAATGATAACAAATATTAAGAAATTAATAAAAATTAAACTATTATTTAATATGAGGTAATAATCATCTTTCACCGCCTTCATTTAGTATTTTTGATTAATTTCTTTTGCTTTTAAAGTTTTGTTGGTTTATTTTTTATAGTTATGTTTGTTTTTTAAGGGGTTGTTTATTTTCTTCATAGATATCTTTAGATTTTTTAAAAAATCTATGTTAATTTTTTTTTTAAATTTTAGATTTTTTGACTTTAAAATCATTGTTTAATTTTTTTAAATTGCCACAAAATTTTCTTTAATTTTCAATTGATTAATTAACGTTTCATTGCGTACATACATTTATATGTTTATGCTTTTAATTTTATGTTTAATGTTTTTATAAATTTGTGGTATTTTCATTTTAAATATCCATTTTTGAAAATTTTTATTATTTTTTTCTTTTAATATCGTTTTATTTTGAAATTATACTTTTCCAAAATATTTTCTGTAAAAACATATTTTAAAAATTTGCTGCTCAAATCATTTTTTACTTACTGCTCTTTGGAAAAAATCTTACCTGATCAAAAAAATCTATAAACAAGTGAAACTTGGAGCTGCAAAACTATCGATGATACTATCGATAGTATCGATAGTTTCATTTTTGGTGTACTATCGATTGTTTTTTTCCCATAGCGATGATATCGACAAAAATTGTCATTATTAAAATAACAGCGTAGCTGACAAGAATTAGTCGGCGGCATATTTTAAATTAATTGTTCGGCAAAAAATTTCGGCACCGGTGGATATTTTTAAAACTTAAATATGAAATTAGTCAATAAAATTGAAATTTTAACTTTTTTTTTTCAATATAAGGCGTTAATAAAATAAATTAGTTAAACAAGTGTTAACTAGTGTAAGTGATATATTCAAGAAAAATATGATCAAAACTGGCTACTTATATCGCAAGTCAAAAATAAAGTCGGTTCTTTTTAAAAACAACTTTAAACTTAAAACCTACTTTTAATTATTTTGTAACTATAGTCAAAATTTAAGGTCATTTTAAGTTAAACCGACTTTAACTGGGTGCCACCAAATATGTAAATTTTTTTTTTTTTTTTTTTTTTTTTTATTTTACTATCACAAAATCAAATTGGTTTCTTATTTCTAAACAATTTTGAGTTACTATCATTAAGATATTACAACAAATAAATTCAAGATTTATATAATTAAAAAAGCTTTTTACATAAATATTCCACTGTATAGGAAAAAGATAGTGAGAAAAAACCTATATAAAATATCACAGCAGTATAGTTATGAAAAGTTTTTATTTTTTAAATCACAAACTAATTGAATCTATACCAGTATGAATAGAATCAATTAGTCAGTGTTTCGCAAACTTCTCAAATGTGCAAAATTTGATCTACTGCATTTATTGTTAAATTGTTTTTAACTAACAACATCTGGTAGCCCCCTTATTACTCTTTCTCGCTCAATTTTTACTTAGAGAATTTCCAAATGATGTTGCTTCTTTTTTAAAGCTGGAGAGAGAGCAGTCCGCAAAAAATCGACAACATTTTCAAAACGCAGAAATAAATCCATAAAGTAAAGTAAAACAAACAAAAAAAAACAATATTTGATGTTGTGTATAAATGTGTGTTTATGTTAGTTTGTAGTAGTAGCGATGGTGAGGAATAGAATTCAAATCGTGGCAAAAGTCTGACTGACTGACAATCACAACAAATCAGTTAACCATAAACAGCACTCGGTGCTACAACCAAATTCTGTTTTCTTCTCTATTCAATTCGATTTGAAACACGGACAAAAGAAAAGAAAAAGAAAAATAAAACGCGTTTTAAATAAAATCTAAAAACAAGAAAAAATCAATTCCAAAATTTATGCCAAGTAAAGAGAAATTCAAAATAATTGAAGAAAAAATAAATAAAAACACGAAAAAAGTGAATTTGTTGGTTATATGAAAAGAAATCGCTTAAATAAAATAAATAAAAACAAATAAACTAAAATAATAAAAAGGTAGTTGAAATAAAAAAATTTAGAAAAAATATACTATTGAAAAAAAGTTAAAAAAATTTCAAGTCAAATATTTAGCGAATTGAAAAAGCTATATTAAAATTTAAAAAATAGTTATTTTCAAATTTAAATTTTTGGAAATAATTTTGAGTTCTTTAAGTTTTTTAAACAGTGACAGTTTGAAAAAATGATTGTTCAGTGTTAAAAAATAAAAGATAAAATTTCAGTAAACAGGCGAAAATGTTTGAAAATCTAAATAATTTTTTCTTTCAATTGAAATTTGATTTAAATATCAATAAAAAATTGGAAATTTTAAAAAATTGCATTTTTGAAAAATGTTTTTAATTTTGACTAAACTTTAAAATAGTTAAATATTTTTGGACAAAATGTTAAAAAAATCATTTGAAATTAATTTTAAAAAACAATAACAATTTGTATTCTCATTTTAATTATTATTAATAATAACCCAAAATCATTAATTTGAAAATATAAATTTCAAAAATTTTGAGAAAAACTAATTTTCCAAAGCCATTAAATAATTTTGTTAAAAAAATTTACCAAACAAGTGCATACGTCAAAATCTAAGTTTTCAAAGTTCCAGTTAGAAATTCCAGATATTGTCATTAAAATGCTAGCAGAATCAAAATCATCATATATTCAATATTGATACAGGGAAAATAGAACAAGAAATATACATTTGAAAATAATAATATTTACGGCCCAGATTCTTTAAACCCTCTAGAATATTCAGTGTTGCAACCGGGTTGGCAAACATGGTACAATTGTCCTTTTTTTTAAACAAAGGTTGCCTCTGAATTATTATTTCACATTTAACGATTTTGACGATGAATCCAAAAACTTAAGGTTAACGTTCAGTTAATCAGGGGCCAAATTACCGCATTCGATATCGAGTAAAATTGATCGTAATTTTCTTATTTGAGATTATGGCATTCGATATCGAGCAAGAAATTTAGTACATTTTATCATAATTTCGATATCGAAATCATTTTTCGATACGATAGCTAATTCGATCACGAATGCGGTAATTTGGCCCCAGGATTTCAAAAAGTTAACCCTTCTTGTCTTAAATACATTCCTAATAGAAAAAATTTAGAAATTTTGGAAATGCAATCGAAAGATGCATGAATATATACATATTTTATCAATATGTATAGCTAAGCTAAGCTTTCACTTTGTAGGCCTTTTAAAATACATGTTTACACATTCTAAAATATTCGATACTCATTCCACACCACTGCCTTCTCTCACAAGATATATAAGAATAAGATCTTATGGTGAATTTATTCAGAACATTATTTCTAATATGCCTGTTAAAAGAATTGAGACTTCTTAGTTGAGCGTTCTTTTTCAGGCATTTGAAAAGGAGTACTATCATTCAATCAGCCATTACGTGTAAACTTAAACTGATTTTGGAATGCGGTTGGGCCTTTAGGAAGACCTCTTTACTGCAACTTTTTCCGGCTGGGTATACTTAAACAAATTCTCAAATTCTGTTAAAAATAACAAATTTAAAAATGTTGGTATCCAAATAAAATTCAACACAAATATTTTTCATATATACAGAAATTATTTGGCCCAATTTTTTTTTTACCATATAACGCCTACTTTTGAAAATTACTTTAACATTATTATTAAATTCTTTACATGTATTGATATCGAGGTAAAATTAAATGCAAATAATTTGTATACTCGTATGCACAAAATTCACTACTTTGGTCGATCTCATTTCTGAAAAACTGTTTTTACTCGCATACTCTGTGTAGGTTATTATAAGGTCGGGCGTTGTTTATAATAAGTTTTAATGATAAATGTTTGTGAAAAGTTGTTAACAATGGTTATTACAGATCGGTTTCGTAGTAAAGAAGAACTATATTTAATTTAATTCCTTTTTCAAACAGAATATGAAAACATAATACTAAAACTAGCTTTAAAATTACAAAAGCATCTCTAATTAATAACCCAATACCAAGGCGAATTCATAGAAGAGAATCTAGGAAAATTGTATCAAATTTGTTCATTTTTTAATAAAATTGAGTTTGACATTTACCCCTTAAATCTCTAAAGCTATGTGTCGACGATGGTCAGATATTACAATGATGTCATATCTACCAATGTGCTATCAATGTACTGACATTGAAAAATTTTTAGCAAGAGGTAAATTGTCAGTTTACACGACTGTAAGAAAACTAACAATTTCATTTGCACACAATTGTCACACAATGAATTTATCTGTCAACTGATATTGTGAGTTTACACGGTTGTCAGATTGTTGCGTGGCATTGTCAAATCGTTTTGCAGCTCTGTGTGTGTGTTTAAAAATTTTATTAATGCAAACTTTAATTTAATTCTTTGATTTTCTTCCACTTTTTTCAAAAATTTTATCAATGCACACTTGTTTGTTTATTATTTATGTATATACAGAGTTGCATTTAGAAATAATTTCTATGACAATGCTGCCATTGGCAGATGCATAAACTTTGCACATATGACAATGAAAAGTGTTTGTCAATTGTCCTAAAACAATGACAATGACAAAATTGTGTGTTTACACGATTGTTAGATGTCGGAAAATGTTTTTGTCTTCCAATGTACTGAAAATGCTTTTTCTTACAACGTTGGAAGACAAAAATTTTAAGTTTACACGGTTGTTAGACATTTTCTGCACATTTTTCGGACAACGTTGTAATATCTGACCATCGTCGACACATAGCTTAAGTCAAGTAAATGTTAAACCACTTTTTTAAAAAATGAATGAATTCGCATCAATTTGCCTTTGTGTCTCTTACCCATTATGTAACTATATAAGGTGAGTGCAAATCAGCAACAAATATAACACAATACAGAAACAACCGGCATTTTGTTTGTGTAAAATAATGCACTACTATCAAAAATACTTGAAAAAGTATTACTGCTATGCTACTGCACTCACCTTGTATAGTTACACCATGCACCTACGTGTTTTGCTTATTTTTTGACAGTTTTAAAAATTTCTCTGCTGCAATTCGAAAACATGACAATAATTTTAATATATATTTATACATACATATATTTTGTTAATAATTGCACATTGTAGCCTAAGATACGTAGAGATTGTGAAAATATTTGATGAACTAAGCGTAACCAGTATTTTGTGTCATTTCCATTACGGCCGGTTCTACAAATCGGAATGAGACATGCTGTGTAATTAGCAAATTTCAACTACATAAAGATTTACGATCGATCATCAGCTTATACTTCATAAAGTTTTATGATTGATGTCCGACGAGATATTTCTAGTATCACGATATTTATTGAACGTGTAGCAGTGCCCTATGACACCAAAACATTTTTTCTTGTCGGTTTTAAAACAATTCTGACAATATTGGTTTCTATGACACCCCTGATAATAATGATTTACGATTCATACTTCTGAAATATATACGAATGACAATTATCTTAGACTTCACAAAGATCTAGTATAAATATTCAACTTACGATATAGTTTACACACGACAAATATTTACTCAAAAAAAAAAACGTTTTTAGCACACATTTGCACACAAGTTTTTTGTTTAAACTAAATTTGTTTGTTTGTTATGTAAATAAAATAAGTTTTTGAAATTAATAAAATAATCTAAATATATTTTACTTAGCAATTACGTCTTTTTCGTCAAATATTTGCCATGTGTGACCGTACCTTTAGACTTCTATTGAATCTACGTAAAGTTTACGATTGATGGTCCACTTAGACTTCATAAATACCTACGACTGATGCCCAATTGTTTAAATATTTACTCAAAAGAGCGTAACCACTTATTTTAGCACAAATTTGTTTGACGTTGTTTACTCTAACTAGAGTTTTGTAAGATTAAACAGCATAAAAAACTAAATATTTGATGTAACTTGTCCTAAAAAAACATTTTTTTTAAATAAATAAACGAGTTCAAATAAATGTATATTATTTAGTTGTTACGTCTTTTTCGTCAAGTACGTTTAGCAACTACTGCTGTTATAACAACAACAACTATTTTGAGTAAATGTTTGCTGGTAAATAACTTGTGTAAGAACAAACAACATTAGAGAATAAAATAAAGTATTTTGTCTAAATAGTAACTTGTTGAAGTAAATTGATATAAAAGGAGGTCAAATAAATTATTATAATTTCGTCAAATATTAATATCTTGAAGCTAAAATAAAATTTGTTAATATTTCTTACGGTTACGTTGAACACTGAGAATATATTTATCTTTAAATAACTTTAAACTGTTAATCAAGAACAATAATTGTTTCCAAAACTTTACAAGCGTAATAAATAATCAAGGTAATATAAAACAATTCATTCAGAACAATAAAAAAATCAAAACAAAATTTAAAGGTGTTATTAATATTATTATTTATGGCTTAATTGTTATTTCCATATTCAACAAACAATAATAGAGAAATTGCTAAATTGAAAAACTACAAAGTTCTTTAAATTAATAAAACATTTAAGCTATTTTTAACAAATTGTTTGTTTCGCAACATTAATTAAATTGCAATGAATTTGTATAAAATTTTTGGAACAAAAGTTTTATTTTGTAATAGTTTATTGAAAAAACCTCAAAAAAAATCAAACATTTCATTTAGCCCAATAAAAAAGCAATAAAATTTGATATCAATCAATTCTATTTTATTGTAATAATAAATATTTTTACCCAAATATCTTTGATTTTCAATAAACCGAAAAATCAATACAAATTTCCTTTCCCTAATAAATAGTTGAACAAAGTATCACTAAATAAAAGCCACATAAATTTTCATTACAAACCGAAAGTGCGACAAATTGCCAGTTATACAAACTTATTTAAAATAAGAAAGAAATATTCATGTTAATTGATGTGTGACTGACTGACTCCACTGTAACAATTAATGTGAAAGTAAAACACCGAAAATAAAAATTGTTAAAAAAAAAACTGTAACAATTTTCTGTTAAAAAACAAACATTTAAATATAAAAATAATTAACAAACAACGTCATCTTGGTGCCACTAAAATTCAACTGAAAACTTTTACAAAATAACACAAATTTGTTGGTTTGTTGAATAAACAAGTTTTAAGTTCTTTTGCTTTTTGTTTTGGGTTTATATTTATACATATAGTTATATTGATTTGTACCTTGTTTTGTAAATTAAGGTCAACAGAGTCACAAAGCCGAGCTTTTGAGCTACAACTTCTTGTTGCAACATTTTCTAGTTACGAGAATTCTCTGCACCCAACGGCAAACTAAATAAATGACTATAGGTACGGTCACATTTGGCAAATATTTGCCGAAAATGACGTAACCACTAAATAACATTTATTTGAACTCATTTGTTTACTCAAAAAAAATTTTCTTATTTAGGCCAAAGCACAACAAATATTTAGTTTTAATTTATTTGATGCTGTTTGATCTTGCAAAACTCTTGTAAGAGCAAACAACGTCAAACAAATTTGTGCTAAAACAAGTGGTTACGCTTTTTTGAGGAAATATTTGTCAAATGTGACCGTACCTTATGAAATGCTGCCTGCAGAAACTCTCTTTTGCATTTGTCTCTTTTTTTTATAACTCTTTTGAACAGTGGGTTGTTGTTGTTGTTGGTTTTGGAAAAAAATAAACAGAGTTTAGTTTGTGGAAATTAATCAAAGAGTCTTAATGAAATAATACTAAATAAATAGAAATCGATACCGATCTTAAAGTTAAAGTATGTGAAAAGTTGTATAACTTTTGTTATTTATAATTTTGTTAATTTTTTAAAAATAATCTTTCTTTAAAACATTATTAATCTTTCACTTTTACAACTTTGGAGAACTTGATAATTTGTTTCCATAATTTTAACTTAGAAACTGTAATAATATCTTAACGAACTATTTGAATTTCATAAATCTATCATTAATTTCATATTCTTAAAATTTTTTAATAATTTTTTTGAGACCTAAAAAAGATATACGAATGATAGTCACATAGCCTTCATAAAGATTGTTATTTAAGTTAGACTGCAGGTTAGTAATATTTACTCAAAATAGCGTAACCACTTGTTTTAGCACAAATTTGTTTGTCGTTGTTTACTCTTACAAGAGTTTTGCAAGATCAAACAGTATCAAATAAAATAAAATAAAATAAAATAAAATAAAATAAAATAAAATAAAATAAAATAAAATAAAATAAAATAAAATAAAATAAAATAAAATAAAATAAAATAAAATAAAATAAAATAAAATAAAATAAAATAAAATAAAATAAAATAAAATAAAATAAAATAAAATAAAATAAAATAAAATAAAATAAAATAAAATAAAACTAAATATTTGTTGTGTTTTCTCCTAAATAAGAAAAGTTTTTTTTTAATAAATAAACTAGTTCAAATATATGTTATTTAGTGGCTACCTCTTTTTCGGCAAATATTTGCCAAGTGTGACCGCACTTTTAGACTACGATTAATGGACAACTCGCACTTCATAAAGATCTTAAGATTCATGATCAGCTTTATACTTCATAAATTTCTACGATTGGTGGTTAACTTAGACTTTATAAGGTTTGATTGATCAAATTAGTGTTCATCATAGTGTTCAAGATCTAAAATTTATGGTCAACTTAGTCTAAATAAAGATCTATGATTGATGCTCAATTTAGATCTCGTAAAGATCTACAAATGCTGGTCAACTTAAACTTTATAAAGATCTTTTTGTTTTTAAATAATTAACAAACACAAACTGCGAAGCTTTTGGCTTATCTGCAAGAAAACACCCAAAGTCTTTGGCGGGAATCGAACCCACAACCATAGCTGCCAGATTTGACGATTTATCGTCATTTTGACGATTTTTGGTTTCAAAAATAGCAAAATGACGATTTGACGATTTTTTCATTGAAAGTGACGATTTTCTGAATTATTAAAAATTTTCTATCATTTGTTAGTTTTATTAATGTTTTTGTTACCAAATTCTCTCTTTTTTTGAGACAACAACTATTTTTCTCATTTAATATCATAAATATTAAGAAGAACATGACATATTTCAAAAACAAAACTAAGTGATTTCTTAATTATTGTTGTTAAGTTCAAGTAAAATAATTCCACGAACTAAAATTTTAAGAGGAAACAATTTCTGAATTTCCACGGGGAAATTCTTCTACAAAAACTTCTCCTATTTTAACAAAACGTCGAAAGCATATTTAGCCAAATAAATTTAAATAACAAAAATATGGAATTCTTTGAAAATAAGTACCTGTACTCGTATATGATGGATGAATTGAATTCTATACTCAAAATGATATTTAAAACTTATAAAATAAATTGTCTTGACATACGTTAAATAAATTTTCGTACTTTTTAATGCAAATCAACATCCATGCAAAAAAAAACAAAAGGAAATGAGAAAATTTACAGTACCGTCAAGTTTGTATCCCTTTTGTTCTTATTTCCCTTCTCATCCAAAAATACTTGCCTTGACGAGTCGGAACTATAGAAGTGAAAACGGACTAAGATATTATAAAAATATTACACAAGTTGTGTGTAACATTATATGTTTTGTGATTTGTTATGTAAAAAGTTAACTAAAAATTTCAAAATACTATTAGAAATAGTGACTTTTTATTTTCCGATTTTTTTGACGATTTTTAAAATTTGAAATGACGATTTTTTTCTTTTTTATCGGGATTTTGACGATTTTTTCCAAAATTCATCTGGCAGCCCTGCCCACAACCCTTTGACTGATAGTCCGGCACTCTACCGCCTAGTCTATCTGGGCATTACCATTGATAGACTTTATAACACTTTCTACTTAATCTCGACAAAGACTACGATTGATGATCATCGTAGACATGATAATGATTTAAGATCTAGACTTTAGAAAGATCTACTTATGTGGATTATAGTATGTTTCATAAAGATCTATGATTGCTATTCAACTTAGACTTGTAATGAAACTAGACAAAGACTATGATTAATGCTCTATTTAGGTTCATAAAAATGTATGACTGATGATCAAGTTCTAAAATTGATGGCCAACTCAGACGTCATGATGATTTAGAAGATCTACGAGTGATAATCAACTTCGACTTCACAAAGATCTAAGATTGATAGTCAACTTAGTCTTGATAAAGATCAACGATTGACTGTCAACTTAGACTTCATGAAAATCCACGATTTATGGTCAATATGGATATTATAAATATCTACGATTGAAGCTAAACTAATATTAAATAAGACCACCGTTTGAAGCTCTACATAGACTGAATGAAGACTGAAATTATTGTTCAACTTTGATTAAATTCAAACTAACAATATAAACTGAACTAAAACTATGAATGAAGATCGACTTTAAGTATAGCATCAAATTTGACTCTAATTAAAGCTGAACTTAGACTACATAAAGATTAACGATAGAAGCTGATCTTAGACTACACAAAGATCAAAATTGACGCATTTTGGGATTCATGTGACGATATTTATGATTCAAAGCTATAGAAAAAAAAGTAGAGTTTTCTATTTAATTAAAATCTTTTCTCTTTATTGTAAAGTAAAGTGGTAGTGATGGAAATCATGTTTTTAATAATTGCAAGTCATTAGTTTAATTTTGCAAGGTACTACAAAATTTGTACAGATCCTACTGCAACGATCTGGTAGATCTTGGTTGATTAACGAGTTTTAAGATTTAATTTTTTTACCTCATAACCACTGTCCGCTACTTGAGTGCATTAACAACAGAAACAGTAAGAGTTTTTGCTCGGGTGTCAATGGATGATTGTGATTTTGATGTTTTTATAAAAACAAAACAACATTGTGCAACACAAGAGGACTGTTTAAATTCATTATTAAGAAGTACAGCAAGTTTTACGCAAAATATTAAAAACAACAAAAATTAAAACTAAAAAAATATGACACTACCACACTGAAACTATGACTAGAACTTCAGAAAGAAAAAAAATCAACTTTTTTAAATTTTCTTAACTTGAATTAAAATTTTTCGTTTTATTTTGATTTCTTTGTTCATAATTAGTAATTTGTTCTCTCTTACTCTCTCTCTGTTTATTTTCCGGTTTTATAGCACTTCCTTCCAAAAACACCATCAACAGCAACACCTGGAATTTTAGAAAAACCAAAAACATCATTAGCTGCAGCAGCAAATAAAAGTTTAACAAAAAATTTGTGTTGCGCTAAATTTGTTTTTGAACTTTTCACCAACAGAGAAGAATCGAAACAAACACAGAGCAAACGACAACAACAAAGTTGAACTTAAACGTCAACGTTTTTTCTTTTTCTACCTACCTTCTTTAATAATAATATTAACAACAATCACAAAAAACAAAAAGAAAACATTTGTTGTAAGAGCAAAACTAGTTCTACAAGATCAACTCGCAAAATTTCAATTATAAGAAATTTTGTATTTGTCCTGATAGAAAAGTTTGAACGAAAAGTACAACTCAAAAGGGCGGAAAAGGAGAGTAGTGTGTTGCCCTGTAAAAGCTGCAGAAGTTTTAAATTTCTTTCTTCATTTTCTTGTCGGTGGTTAAATAAAAATCATTCACGCTGGATTTGGGATACTACGAAGCTGTTAAAGGTAAGTTGGATTTTTTTTTGTTTGTTTTTAAATAGGAACTTTTAAGAAAACTTTGATTTAAAAAAAGAAAATTTAGCACAGCTGTACGTACATTCAGATAAAAGGGATGACAAAGTTAATACATATGTATAAATAAATGGTTTTAACATACCTACATACATACATACATACGAGTATATGAAAATCCATTAAATTTTTATTGTTTTAGAAAGAGTAAGATTTGACAATTATGAATGAAGAATTATGTCGGACAGAACTGCACCACGAGCACATACCGATGACAATTCTTTAATCAAAATATATAACCACATTTTGGCAAAAATAAATGCCTACAATTGATGACCAACTTAGACTTCACAAAGATCTACGATTGATGGTATATTTAGACTTGAAAATATGTACGATTGGTGGTCAACTTAAGCTTGATAAAGATTTGCGAATTTAGACTTAACAATAATCTAAGATTGATGGTCAACTTAGACTTCACAAAGATCTACGATTGATGGTCTCTTTGAAATTCTTTAAGATTTACGGTAAACTTAGGCTTGATAGAGATCTGCAATTGATGGTCAACTTAGGACTGTTTTCTCTTTAGGCAAATATCTGTTTTCCCAACGAAAAACTGCCGATTAAAGAAATTTGATTTTCCCAATGTCTCATTTGCTTCTATTCTGTCGCAAAACTAACCAGCCCTGTCGATTATTTATTTGTTGTACAGACTGCTGTTCATATTTTTTACGTGGCAATACCTTGAGTTTTTATAAAAAAATTAAATAGATTTTAGAAAAAATGTTTAATAGAGGAATAAACATTAATTTGATGGAGGATGAACTCGAAGAACATGAATTCCAAGTGAATGTTGAAAGGGTTTATCATGCCAGACCTAACTACATGGCAGACATGGATATTATTTGTTTTTTTGATTTTATTTTTTGTTATTTTTTCACATTTGGAAAACAGCTGATTTATGTCAACAACTTGTCACTTGAAGACAGAGTTGCCAATTTTTACATAAATTTTGAGAGATATTGCCAAATGAAAATAATGTTTCTGTCGGTATATTGAGAAAACCAAAATTGTTAACGGACATATTATCAGTCTCATAAATTTATGTCGACATTTAGTAACAGGCAGTTTGTCGACACATTGAGAAAAAGGGCCTTAGACTTTAAAAGCTGTACGATTGATGTCCAACTTAAACTTCATATAAATCTACAATTGATCGTTAACTTAGACTTCATTAAAATCTACGTTGATGGTTAACTTAGACTTGATCACTTAGACTTTATAAAGTTATATGATTGATACTTAACTTAGACTTCATAAAGTTCTACGACTAAGGCAATTATAAATGTCACGGATTTTAAGTTCAAAGGCTGTAATTGATTTGACTGATTCTGCAGGATGATTATGCTGACCGAAAATATTATGAATTTTACGAAATGTAGCTTTAATTGTTAAATTCTACTACATACTCATTTATCAATAAGTTAAATGTCAAAACTTGTATGCTATTCCATTCATTGTGTAATTATATTTACAAGGCGAGTGCAAATCGGCAACAAATACGACACAATACAGAAAGAACAGGCATTTTGTTTGTTTAAAATAATGTTCTACTGTCAAAAACACTTAAAAAAGTATTACTTTTGACATAAGTAAATTGTAAACAAAGACAGTCAGCTGTGCTACTGCCCAGTAGAGTTGTGCCCGGTCGTTCATTTCAGTGACCGGTCATTTTCGTTCATTTATCCAAGACTGATTCGTTCATTCGTTCACTTTAAATGAATGAATACAACCCTTATTGAATGTGATTTTCTTCTTGTCTTTTGATAAACAGCAGCTGAACGAAATTGATGCGTACATTATTGAAGGCAAACCGTTCAGTTAAATGACCGGCTCATTCCGTTCAATGAAGTGATCCGTTCATTTTAACCCGTTCGTTCATGAACGACACAGCTCTACTGCCCAGCTTGGTTCCATTTTTCTTTACATATCATTTGCTAATTATTGCTTACTTCAGATATTTGGGAAACCTTTTTAAAAGGACTTTTTCATTTACTATTCTCAAGTTTATTCCTTATGAATTATAATTTCAAAATTTGAAAAAAACTAGTGCGATAAAGTCCTACTCCTACACTTATGCACTTTCCTAGTATTTTTTCCACTGTAGCACCGTGTAAAATGGCCAGCCAAGAAACATAAACAACATTAAGTGACTGACAGATTTGCCAGAAAACCAGGCAGGCAACCAGCTAGCCATTCCACACAGTAATCTAAACAGTCGGACAATGTAATGTAGGAAGGCATTTTTAAGGCGGCATAAAAAATTGTTTATGTATTATTATTTGTAGACAACTCTCATGATGCTGTTTTCAATTTGTTGTCTCTATGGTAGTTGTCAGGCTGGCCAGATTGAAGTATTTGTTTGCAGAGTTGGGGATTTTTAAAAGGTTTATGGGAATATGTTTAAATATTTAACAGATTTGATGGGGAGACATTATTAGCTAAAAGTTTGTTATTATAAATACTTTTAAAGCCAATGATTGTAAGATGAGTGAAATTCAGAAGTCATTTTAAAAAGTTTTTAAGAATTTTAGTTGCAAGAATTCTAACACAGCAATTTTTGGTTTAAGTTAAATAAATTTCTTCCACTTTCAAGAATCTATACTATTTAAGGAGTTTGGGAGATATTTTCCATAACATTTAGGTGCAGCAAACATAAGAGTCTGGCAATCTTATTTGTTAGTTATAGTGGTTTCCATGTTGCATTCTTGGCCTTGTTGTGATCTTTTGTTTTAATTTGTAAAGTTTTCTTTTCGCTGTTATTGTTTTAGTTTAGTTTTTTGTTGCCTTTAATAATGGCGGGTTAAATTTAATTCAATTCTTTGGATTGCTTTTGTATTTACATTGTATTTTGTATGTATGTAGGTACATACTTGGTTGCTGTATATTTATGTTTCACTTTTGCTTGTTGAAAGAAAAGTCTCAATAACACACAATATCATGATGATGATCGCGATGATCATCAGTGTAAACCATAATAATGATGACTTCAATATTAAGAGTTTTAATTTAATTTGTTTTTTTGTTTTGTTTTTCTTCAAGAGCCACCTAAAATTCCTCTATATTTAACCTTGTAAAACTTCTTTGGTTACACTGGACTCTAAAGCAGTACAAAATTGGCATGCACCAGCCAACATTAGCATGCTTATGCATGAAGAAAATCACTTGTTGAAACATGAAATTGAAAATGGTTTTTTTTTCAAATAAAAATTAAAAGAAATTCAATAACACAGAAATAAACGTCAAATTAAAGTAAATTTTGCTAGATTAAATAAAGCAAAGTTCACACTAAATCCGGTGGCATAAATCTTGTAATATTTATAGAACAAAGTAAGACATTGAATGCTTTTGAAGCACAAATTGTTACATCAATTTGTAATTATGTATGTATATTTAAGAAAATCTAAAATAAGAAACTAACTTGTTTAAAATTGTAAGAAGTTAAAATAGTATTCAATTTGCTCAGAAGTCATGACACAACATTTTTGCATGATCGATTCATAATAGGTTTTATTTTTGCAAATATACTGGGTGAAGGGAATTATATGGTCGGGCTTAACCGTCCATACTTTCTTTTTTATTTTAGAATTTCTAAAGTGCAGCTAAAACAATTTGTTACAACTGCCTGAAACACTTTTACTTGACTGCTCTTTTACTTAAAAAAAAAAACATTAATATTTATGTTATACATATGTATGTATGTTTTTATTGCTTTATTTATAATTTTCTACACAGCAGAGAAGTGAAATCAAATGCTGCATTGAATGTTTAAAATTATTTTATTTTTATTTTTAATTTCTCATTGTTGCGTTGCACTGCCTGCCATAAAGTGAGAAGTTATAAACAAAAAGAAAACAAAATATTCAAAATATCATCATCAATCAAAAATAGAAAATACCATATTAAACAAAAACTAAGACTTCAGTTTAGGGAATTTAAGAAAACTGTTCACGCGCCATAACAAAAAAAGCTCAAAAAGCCGCACCTTTCACTTGACACAATCAAGTGTAATAGTTGATGGCTGTCTATAAAAGTACAACATTGTTAATAAAGGCGACCATTGGTTGGACTGACTTGGCAGCTTTAATCGCGCACTTGTAGGAAACACTTAAAAAAAACTTGTTAAAGAAATTAATAAAATAACAACAATCGCCATTACCACCGGTGGTCAGTGATGTGGTTAAACAATTAATTATACAGATGTTTGGGGTTTCTTCTGCAAGTGTAATTATAACATTTACTCTAATGAATTTCCTTATTAAAAATTTAGCAACGGTATTTCAAAGGGTTCAAAGTGTATTTTAGGGTTAACGGTAGCTGAACGGTTACGTTAGCCCATCTTGTTTTTTTCTGCAAATGTAAAGGATATGTACATACACAATTCGATACTCCTAATAAATTCTTTTTTACTGGTTCTTCTTACCCAGGAAATGTCTGGCATTTCATTAATTTCCTCATGTGCTTGAAATATGAAACGTTTTATTTCAACATTTCAAAATTATTGCAACAAAATTTAGTAAGAGTTTATATTCGGTTAAGCCGAATCTTATATATGTACCTACCACCAATATACCAGTAGTGTGGTTTATTCATGCTTAAAACTAATTTGTATGTAAGTATTACATTTTGTGTCGATAACGATATTTATACGAGTTATTTTATTTTGGGAGCTAACACCTATTATGGCTGCATTTCATCCCAATAACGATATTTACAAGAATTTTATGGGTATTCTAGTTAATCACGGAAGTGGATCTTACAAGGGAGCTATGGCCAATTGTGGATTAAACTTTACAAAATCTAATATTATAGTTTGTGCATTCATAAACCTGATTTGTCTAATATTATATTTTTATAAGATACTAGCTAAACCCGGTGTGCTTTGCTACCCCCCCCCCCCTCGTCATAAAATAAAATAAAACGTATTTATATATTTACAAACATTTATTTATTTAATTTTAATGTATTTATTGCAATGCTTTTGGCGAGACCATGCCTCTTTGTCCACTTACATAGTCAAGAATTTATTATTTCGTGAGAATATCCTGTTGTGAAAATTTAATGACGATCGGTCCAGTAGTTAAGACTATATTACGATGTTTAATTTTCCTAAAAAGGGGCGTGGTCCCACTCACTTTTCTCCTGGTACGTATTCCTAATTATGCCAATACCATATGTACCAAATATCACCGACGTACGTCAAAAAATGCCCAAAATATGGCGGGTTAAATTTGTGGGTTATATGGGCGGTGCCACCCCCGTTTGTACAATCAAAACTTCATATAGCCTATTATTCCTTCCAGAGTCACAGTAACATGCTGTAAAAATTTCAGGCAGATTGGTCCAAGGGTTTGGCCTCCTATTAAGCACAAACATACAGATACACATTCATTTATATATATATAGATTAAAAGCAATAATTATAGTATATAAATAATTTAAGGTGAAATAGGGCGAAAAATGGGGATTTGGTAATAAAAAAATGTATGTAGTTAAAAAGTATATAAAACTTTAGGTAAATACATATTACAAAAAAAGTATTTTGTATAGCAAACATTGTTAGTGGTATAAGTAAGTATCTGAATTAAAAAAAGGGGGCGATGAAGTAGGCGTAGTTCATAGTTATATGGCGACGTTAACAGTATTAAGAGCAATATACTACCAAATAAAAAAAATACGTTGGAATGAACAAATTTGTATAGAGAATAAAACTTTCAAAAAATTGGCGTGAAAAGGGGCGTGAAAGGGGCGGGGCTTAAGAAATATTTATTTTTACCTCGCCTGGAGTATATAATGTGTATACAATTTGAAGTAAATCTGTTAAAAACTATATGGGAGCAATTACATAATTTTTAAAAAGTGGGCGTAAAAAGAGGCGTGGTCAAAAAAGTACCCTATTAATCATACCAAAGTCCCAGTTAAATGCTGTGAAAATTTCAAAAATATCGGTCCAAAGGTTTGGTCTCCAATTACAATATTTAAAAAAAGTGGGCGTAAAAGTGGGCGTAAAAGTGGGCGTGGTAAAAAAAAGTACCCTATTATTCCTTCTAGAGTCACAGTAACATGCTGTGCAAATTTCATCAAAATCGGCTCAGCCGTTTTGGAGTCTATACGTTACATACATACATACATACATTCAATTTTATATATATAGATTTCTATTGAGTTTTTCGCAAATAGTCCTCATATGTGAGCTATGACTATATAGTGGACCGATGAAATCAAGTATTTATATATCTACACTGTCGGACAAAATAAAGTCCGGTTTCAAATATTTCCTGTTTTTTGATTAAAACATGTATTTATTATTTTCTAATAATTATAAATTAAAGTTTCATTTTAATTCAGTTTAATATTTATGTACTTCTGTGCGAACGTACTCTTTGGACCGCTTTCGTTAAGTCTTCTTTAGACAGTTCGTGGCAAAATATTTAATTCTAGTTCCTCCTTTATATCTTTGGCTATCGTAAAGTCATGTCTTTTTGTTAGAATTGCAATATGGTCATCGTCTAGCATCGTGGTCTTACGTTTTCTGCCACATAAGTTATTTAGGCATTTGTTGACTTTCTTATTTTATACAAAGCAATTATTTTTTTGACCGCAGATTTCGATATCTTATACTTACAACTGAAAGATTTCTGTTTTATTTCATTTTAACGATCTAGTACCAACAAATATTTTTCCTTTTCGATTAAAGTCCTCATTTCGAAAAAGTCTGGGTCTAGCCTTATTTTGTGGTCTGTCTAGTAATATTAAAATAAATACATAAGTACTTCACTATAATTTATTATTTTATAAAAACTTACCATAAATTTAAAAAAAAAATCAGGAATACAACTCTTATTTTAAGGTTAACAGAAAACCGCACTTTGTTATGTCGGGGAGATTTCTTGTGCACTTCAATATATTTGCATCAGAAACAGTGTTGCCATTTTAGCACTTTCAGTGCTAGATTTAGCATTTTGTTTCTCAAAAATGCATTGAAATTTTTAAAAATTATGCTAAATGCTTTTTAGCATAATATGCTTGATAAAAAACAATTTTTTCTCGAAATTTTTTTACTATTTTACTCCAAAAAATATTTTTGGAGAAATAAAAAATAACTTTTATTAATATTTCAACTAAATTTCTTTCGGTGTGGTAAGCAAATTAACACGGCAATTTTTGAATTAATATATGAAATGTAATCTATTAAAACAAGTCAACAATTGTTATAAACAAAATTAGAAAAAACTATAATTTATATTTGTAACATTTGAAATAAAAATTGTATTTTTGCATTGAAAAAATTTAGCACTTAATTTTTCTTCTGTAAAACATTTTATCACTTAGTTTTTCAAGTTTTAGCATATTTTGAAATTCATTTTCTGGCAACACTGATCAGAAATATGTATAAATGAGCGAATTTATAAATTGCAGTGTTTATGTATATAATTCAGATACTCCAACAAATAACGAGATTGATAAATGGTAAACAATACATGTAGAAGAAAAATATCAAAAAGGATATTTATTTTGTACGACAGTGTATGTGGATTATTTGGATTATTGATAATGATTTTTATAACAGATTTTTGCGCTTATAAGAGAAGTTCGAAACTCAACTGCGGTTATGATCAAATATGGATCGATCGTCATGAAATTAGGTACGACGATATAAATATATATATGCACTATTTATGTCGAATTTGTACTTGATAGCAATGTTTATAAGAGGCTCACTTAAATAATTTTCGGAAATGATCAATACGATTTCATGATTTATACATACATACATATATTTGTATTGTTTATGTTGAATTGTAACTTGATAGTGATTTTCATAAGAGATTTATGTGTATTTAAGTTATTTTTAGAAATAGACTTTATATGGGTGCTTTGGTGAAATATGGACCGATCGTCATTAAATTCGGTACGCTGATTTTATGTGTAAATTTAAATGTGATAGTTATTTTTATCAGAGATTTATATACATTTAAGTGAACGTTATATGGAGGCTATGGTCAAATATTGTCCAATACAAACAAGATATCATTATGAGATTTTTCTTAGCAATTAATTTACTTTTGCTATATGGCTACTGCTTTTCTCTAGACATTTATGTACCATAGAGCCAAATTCCGGGAAGACATTTGTATGAGAAAGCTTGAACCGATATTTACCATTTTCAATAACAATTGAACTTTTATATTGACCATTTATACAGTATATAAAGTGTGCAAAATTTCAAGATATTATGTGCATTAAATTTAAAGAAAATATCAAAAACTATCTAAAAAATATAGAGGCTGTCTGAAAATTTGGTCTATTTCTCGGATTGGACAAGACCGATGTTTGTAAAAAATTTCATTCCTATAAGTTTATTTTTCTTGCCATCAACAGATGGAAGCAGAATATATAAACTTTTTGCTTTTACAACCAATATTTCGATGTGTTACAAACGGAATGACAAACCTAATATATCCCCCATATTTTTGGTGGTGGTTATAAAAACTAAAAAAATTATGTGTAGGAGTTAATAATGCATTAAACAAAATCAAATAAAACGAAACACAACAGCCCTTAAGTTAAATTAATTATGTTTACAATGCTCCATATATTTGTTTATATAATAGTTTTTGTTTTATTATTTTATGTTTTAAACTTTAACGAGCCTTAAGTTTATTTCCAAAAGCAGACGTCAATATGATGATGCCTGTGTTTGTGTTAAGTTCTTTAAAATTTATAAAAAACTCTAAATCAATGCCTTAAATATACAAAGATTTGTTTAACAAAATTCAAAAATAAGCATTTCAAAATTTTAAGATTAATATTGCGGGAAGTATTTCAAAATTTTCGTGCATCTGCTTGTACTTGTAAACATATACATATATTTGTTTTTGTTCATATTCAGTCTCCAATCTCTTTTGCTTGGTAGTAAAGGCTCACATCCGTTAAATTTTTTAGTGCTAACAGTCAACACACCTGTGACCTCTTTTAGCTCAATGCAATTATTGAATTCAGCTGAATTTTTGTTTGTTGTTTTCCCTTTCGTAAACTTCTTTGGTTATTTTATTTCGCTTTTTTTATTACATATGTACATGTATTTATTGCTGTCTGTCTGTTTGTTTTGTGCACACATGTGTCAAAGAAGTGTTTAAATCCATAAACGTAATATGCGTTAATGGTGGCTGTTAAACCTTTAGTTTGTTATAGAGGAGAATATAATAGCTATACGTACAAGTTTAGCTATGTGAAAGTAGGAGAAGGGCTGCTGTAGGAAATTGTTGGTATTCGGGTTAATATTTATTTATTTAATGAACTATTATATAATAGTTTAGCTTGTACTGAGAAATATTTAATAGACTTGCTCTGCTCTTAGCTTATAAAAGTTTATGTATCAATAACATTTCATGTCTGTGTAACACTCTTACGTTCATAATACAATATGAAAATTAATGAGATTAACAGCAAATCGTCTACCACTATCCTAAGCAGTTTGGTATTAAATCAATAAAATCGGTCCAGTACAACCAGAGTTATGAACCGAAATGTTAGACAAGATCCAAAAAAAAAAAATATAAAAAATATATTATATTTTTTAAAATGTATTGCAAATAATATAATGCAATTTCGTACCTATAATTAATAGAATAAAACGATAAACTCTCGTGAAAATGGTAAGAATCGGCCCATTATTTCACTTGGCTCCATAAAAATTTATTTCCGCAATATGACTATGGTACCTAAATACCTATAGAATAGCAAATATATGGTGAATTTCACGTCAAGTGACCCAATGTTAAAAATCGATTTGGATGAAATTTGCACCAAGGTTAGTACTATTGAATAGTAGGCCAGACACAAATTTTCAGCTCTATCAGTCCAGAAGTGCCGGAGTTAGAGGGGGTCAAAGTTCGACATTTTGGTCAATTTTGGCCATAAAGGGTTTTTTTAAAATGAGTGTAACTTTTCACCTATTGGTCCTAGCAAAAATTGTCCAAAGGACTTTAGATAGCTATTTCTTCAGTCATTTCAAAAATATTTTTTTTTAATTTAAAAAATTTTTTTTTTAATTTTTTTTTAAATATTTTTTTTAAATTTGGGCCCTTTTTTTCTATACAATAGTTAGTGCTGCAAATTTCATCGAAATCGGAAGACATCGATTTTTAAAATTGGAAATTCACCATATACCAAATTCTGCAAAAATAACTTTAGTATTAAAATAAATTTTCGGACCAAATTCTTTTTAAGATCGGTCCATATTTGATCATAGTCCCCATATAAATTCCACTTCACTTTGAATAGTAACTACGGAGTTGAAATCATTCCGTTTTAATCTTTGGCAGTTTTCGAATATCACGCAGATTGGCTAATAATATTTTGAAGTTCTTTTATGAAAGTGAGAAATATGAAATAATCTAATTATACCCTACACCACCATAGTGGGGGGAGGGTATATTGGATTTGTGCTGATGTTTGTAACGCCCATAAATATTGGTCCAACACCCACCTTAAAGTATACCGATCGACTTATAATCACTTTCTGAGTTGATTTAACGATGTCCGTCCGTCTGGCTGTCCATGTAAAGCTTGTGCGCAGAGTACAGGTCGCAATTTTAAAGATATTTCGATAAAATTTGGTACGTGAAATTTTTTCGGAAATCGGTCCATTATTTCACCTGGCCCCCATACAAATGTTCTCCCGAAAAAGGGGTTTAACGATCATAAGTGTTTGAATTATGCAAGTATGCATACACATTTCATCAGAAATGAGTGGTAAATGAAGCCAAATCACATCTACAAATTTTGCGCAGATTGGTCCATAATTACTCGTACAAATAATACGGTACAATTTTGTTATGATCGGTCCATAATTAGTCGTAGCTCCCATATAAGGTCCACTTCCGAAAATTACTTTAAAGACCATAACTCTCTCAAAAATGTTGGTATCCAAATAAAATTCTACACAAATAAGTTGGGCCAAAAAATATCGTGTTCCAAATTTTATGGTAATATCTTCAAAATTACGACCTGTATTTGCAAGATGGACGGACGGACATCGTAAAATCTTCTAAGGAAGTGATTTTAAGATGGCTGTTGGACTTATATTCAGTGGTGATATTCGAAACAATTAACAACCGGTTCGCTTAAAAAAAATTATATTTTTGCCAAATTTTGATAAAAATAGCGAAAATTTTAAAGTCGCATTCCAGTAACAGACCACAAGCCTCTTGAAGGAAATGATATAAACTTTTGTTTAATAAAAAAATAGTTTTGATTTTGCAAAATAAAAGTCAAAAAAAATTGCTTTATTTTTTTCTCAAAAGATTGAAGAAAACGCTATCGAAAACATCATCATCCAAGAATTCAATGTATGACCAAAATAAAATCATTTGTTTGTACGTTTGGACAATGAACAACTGAACAATATTGGGTTTGTTTCCAAAACTCATCACCTTGACAAATACACATTATATAAAACCGTTAAAACAAAAAACATAATCACCCCAACAAATTTCATATGGTATTTTTATTCACGAGAAGGGTGAATATGCAACAACCGGTTCGCAAAATTTTTAAAATTTTAACAACCGGTTCGAGCGAACCGGTCTGAACCGGCTGAATATCAGCACTGCTTATTTTCATGCGCGTTATAAACATCAGAAAAAATCCAATATAAAAAATTAACTTTGCAATATGTATTAATGTTTTGAAATTTACTTTTTAATGACCATGTTTTAATATTCTTAGTTTTACCGTTAGTATGTTGTTTTTTTATGACATCCTTCCCCAGTTTAATTACATTTTACAAAATGTATGCCAATTTTTATGATACACTGTTGCTTAATAAAAAATTTTACGGTTTTTGAAAGGATTAAGCGTTAAGGTTTTGAACACTGTATCCAATTCTTCTTTCATGTTCTTGCGAACAAACTATGTTTCCAGTGGAAAAAACCGGTAATAAAAGATTTTTATTACATCAACGAATTCCATTACTTAACTGCTTCTCTGGAAGTAATGAGTTTTTGCAGAATAGCGGAAAAAACTAAAGGATAGCAGCTTATGCTAACTATTTCTTCTAATATGTTTCGGTTTCTAAAGATTCACCTAGAAAAGGCAGTTTAACTGTGCCACACTATATTTTTTGTCAGTTGAATAATTAATCCTAAAGGTGGATTGACCCATTCGTACTGAACAAAATATTTGTTATGAACATTTATATAATGTACATATAATACGAAATATTTTTTATGAACAACTCTCAGCATGAATTGGCTTAATTTTATATTTTGTCTAGACAAAAATGAACTGAGTTGCCAATAGGTTACATTTCTATCTGTGATGTTTGTGAAATTAAGTTATTCATTTCATTTATTCATTAAAAATTTTCTTAATTGTTTTTGAAAAATATACCCCTGGGTTCTACATTTGTAAAATGAAATGGAAGTGAAATTTGCATTAGTTTTGTGTTCTAAATTTTGTGAAAATGATTTGAAAAGTAAAATATCACTTTTAGTTTCGTTCATCGTAGTGTAAAAGTTTCACCACGTTTTCTAGAATGCCGTGAAATTGTCCATGTGAAATTGAAAAAGATTTAGTTTCACTTCGTAGTGGAACATAGAACATAGGCGATAGAC
The DNA here is from genome assembly GCA_916048285.2 of Bellardia pandia. Taxonomy (NCBI): domain Eukaryota; kingdom Metazoa; phylum Arthropoda; class Insecta; order Diptera; family Calliphoridae; genus Bellardia; species Bellardia pandia. Next base: position 29,086,424 of record OU696531.1, read on the forward strand.
ACTATTTTAAAATAATTTGATATTTGTTTTTTGACACTTAAAAACCAAAGCAAAATACATAAATCAATGGCCGCACTAGTAGATTACTAGTAGATTTTCTTTACATATGACAGTTTTTATTTTCCAGAAAAATCTTTTGAAATGGGTGAATCGTGCTGCAAAAAACTCTCAGTAAAACATTGTTCTCCGGACAAAATTTTTGTTCGGAACAAATGGGTGAATCGACTTTTAATAACCGAATTTTTATGTTGTAAAATTGTCCAGGTTGTGACAGAAGTTTGGTTGTATCAATCGTAAGTTATTTTTTAACAAGTCTAGGTACATACACAATCTCAAGAGAGCAGATTTTTTACCTACAAAAATAGTGATGTTCTCTTTAAATTAAGTTTCTAGCACGAGGATGTATTTCTTTACTTAACTGATTCTCTGGAAGCGCTTAGTTTTTGCAGAATAGCGGAAGATATTGCTGCTAACAATCGCTTTTTTAATTATGGTCGTTTGAGCCAATATAATGGTTCGGCTTTAATTCCGATTTATTTAGTTTTAAAGTTTTTTTATGCTGTGATTGTTTCAATCGTAATTTATCTGGACTCAATTTGTTTTATTTATTTAGTTTTCTTCTCTTTGTTCGAATTTACATGAAGCAATTCTTTAAGCTAAGCTGATTACCTTTTAGACATCGAGGTGAGGGAAAGATAAGACGAGTACACACTTGATTGTACTTCCAATTCGTTTTACATTCGTAGTCGTATTACATATATGTATGTATACAAATGTGTGTATACTTTCAAATAAAAAATTCTAGCGATTTAAGCAATAAGAATTGTGCAGTGTGAACACCGAAGAAATTTCAAGGTAAAAATTGTATAAATTCTTTCTATAAGAATTGCTTCTTAGAAATTGGGACAAGAAAGTATTAAAAAAATATGCTATTTCTTCGTAAAATATTAGAAAAGCATGGCCAGTCTAAGTGCGAGATAGAAAGTGAAAAGATGACAGCTTTAGAAAAACTGAAATTAAAATAAAATAGATTTAAATTTTGTGCGGTTTTCTTGTACGATTTCATTTAAGAAAGCCGCATATTCTACTTTAAAGAATCAATCAACAAAAATGCCAGAATTATGAACAGTTAATTTACAGAGTTATCACGCATTAGCCAAATCGATGCAAATATGTGTATCTGGACAGTACAGATTGCCTTAAGTAAATTTCCAGGTCCTTTGCTGTAACTGCAAATGATTTGTTACCTGAAGAATTTTCTTACTGAATTTGCTCCTGACTCCTTATTGCAAAGGTATCTGGTACGTTTTGAACTATATACTTAATATTTTAATCCAGTATTTTTTGATTTTTTGAGATAACGTTTTGTTTTGCTTCACCAACGACAATTTTCTCAGTTTTATTTCTGATGCAAATCAGAATAATGAAGGAGTTGGTATAAAACTTCAATACGATACAATTTGAGTCATATCGGACAATAATAAACAGTGAATAATCAATGACTCGATGCGGCTTTGCGATAACAAATCAAATGGTTGTTGAACCGATCAGATTCTGTGGCGGAAATCGAAGACATCATTAATCACGTGACGGTTTTTAGTTTTATGCTGCATTTGGCTATGTATAGACTCCTATCTTTACCATAGTCCCACAAACAATAATCAAGTGGTGTTAAATTTTATGATCGGGGCGGCCAATTAACACAATTTAAAATTTTGTTTATAGGACTCTTTAATTTTAATAATTAAAATATTGAAATTTGAAGTCTACGAATTTCTGATTTTTTAAAACAATTTCAGGTCAAAAACTGCTGGGCCAAGGGTCAAAATTTAAAATATTTAAGATTTTGGGGATTTCAATAAAACTTTAGAATTAAATTCCATGAGCTCTTAAGATAAAATTAGAAAACAACTGAAACTCTTTTAATAGCCACAACTTTTACAAAAATATTTAAATATGTGATACTTTTTTAGGGAAATGGTGTAATCTTTTATTTTATGATCAATTATTATGATTATTTTTTACATCTTTTTTACTTCTTTGACAGTAGCTACACTCGTACAAATGATAATCGCCACTAAATTTACTAAATAGTAATAAAAATTAAAAAATATAATAAAAATAATTGTTATAATCATAAACGTAACAAGAACAATGGAGATTTTGTAGTTTTTTTTAATGCTTAATAGCCATTTAAATCTATTGAAGCACAGTAAGTTTTCTGAATCAAGTATTTTATTTTTTTATGTTTTTTTTTTTTTTTATCTGGAAAAGGGTTTTCACAATTTGTTTAATTTTTATGTCAGACTCGGTTCATTCTCGTTTCAGTACAAGCAGATTATGCAACAAGTTGCTGAGTTTGCTGTTTTTTTTTATTTTTTTTAGGTTGTTTTACTACTGCCACCTTTTGCTACCTCTGTCTGTTATTGTAGTCGTTTTTTTGTTGTTATTATGGGCTTCTGTATTTTTATTATTTTTTTCTTTTCTTTAGTTTTTTGTTGAATTTGTTGTAGTTAAACAAAATTTTCATTGACCCTAATACTTTTTCCATTTAATTCTTAATGGGATTTAGTGTTGTTCGTGTTTTGTTTTCTAACCAAAAACGTTTAAAAATCTATAATTTTTTTTTACATTTAGTTAGTTTTTAGAAAAAAAAAAACAAGTTGATTTTTTATACTTAGGTATACAGTTTAAGAACTTAAACCGTTAACAAAAATGAAAACAAATAGTGAAAGTTTTCTTAGTTATTAAAGGAAAATTATTTTGTAAAAAAATTCTCTTTCCAGTTAAAAAGTTGTAAGACATTATTTCAATTTTATCAGCTGTATAACGATTTTGTTTTAAATGTGTTTATACCCTACACCACCATAGTGGGGAGGGTATATCGCATTTGTGCTGATGTTTGTAACACCCATAAATATTGATCAAAAATCCACCTTAAACTATAACGATCGACTTAAAATCACTTCCTGACGATGTCCGTTCGACTGGCGGGCTTGATGCTGGATGACCTTGTGCGCAAAGTACAGGGGCCAAATTACCGCATTCGATATCGAGTAAAATTGATCGTAATTTTCTTATTTGAGATTATGGCATTCGATATCGAGCAAGAAATTTAGTACATTTTATCATAATTTCGATATCGGAATCATTTTTCGATACGATAGCTCATTCGATCACGAATGCGGTAATTTGGCCCCAGGTCGAAATGTTAAAGATATTTCCATAAAATTTGGTACTTGAGTTTTTTTCAGCTACCAGAATCAAATAAGACAATGTTTTGGCAAGAAATTTACAGTTGTGTTCAACTATGACTTGGGATATTTATGTATACAATATCTATAGAATGCTACTGTCTCTTATTAGTTGACACCACTCTGGTGGTGTAGAGTATAATTAGCCTAAAATCGAAACCGAAACGTTTTTATTTGCTTTTAAATCGAGACTACGGTTTTTAAATTGTTCGATTTTTTGGAAACTCTCCCATTTTATAAATTAGTGTTAACTACATTAGTAACCTACCAATATAAAGGTACTTTAAGGCCTTGAGTTGTTAAACAGACCTAATTATTAAAAATCGATGTCTTCCGATTTGGATGAAATTTGCACCAAGGTTAGTACTATTGGATAGTAGGCCAGACACAAAGTTGGACATTTTGGTCATTACATTTAAAATGAGTGTAACTTTTCACCTATTGGTCCTAGCAAAAATTGTCCAAAGGACTTTAGATAGCTATTTCTTTAATCATTCCAAAAATATTTTTTTTTTAATTTAAAAAAATTTTTTTTAATTTAATTTTTTTGTTTTAACTTTTTTTAAAAATTATTTTTTTTTCAATTTGGGCCCTTTTTTTATTTTCTCAAAAGAAAGCTTATATCTATCAAAAAATTATTTTTTAACTCAAGAATATGATTTTTCAATATTTGGCACATGTCTAACTCCGGCACTTCTGGACTGATAGAGCTGAAAATTTGTGTCTGGCCTACTATCCAATAGTACTAACCTTTGTGCAAATTTAATCCAAATCGAAAGACATCGATTTTTAAAATTGGGTCACTTGACGTGAAATTCACCATATGTGTATGTACATTCACAATCTTGTGCAAATGGTATTGCATCATTACATTTGTAAAAAGGTGTTTGCTCTTGCTGTGTATTTTGTTAGTGTAGAGCAAAAATATGCTAAACCTTTTTGCAAATGCAATAATTGCACAAGATTGTGAATTGCGCTAATAAAATGCGCCAAAAATCTTTAATAAATAATGTCTTTAAACATTCAAATCTTTTTAAATTATTTTGTTTCAAAACTTTCGTATACATATGTATGTAATTAATTAATTTCAAACACATGCATACAAAATTCTTTAAACGTTATTTTTTAAACTGTATTCCTTTCCCATCATGGTTATCGTTTTGCTGGTGCTGTCGGTTGGGTCGGTCGGTCATAGAAAACAAGTTAATGAATTGTGTTCAAGTTATGTTATGTCTTCTAGACGGTTTTCGTTACATGGTCTTTAAAGTGGTGTTAAATGAGACCTGGGGGCAGTCAAAGCTCTCTAGATTTGGTTTGTTGTTGTTGTTGTTGTTTTGCATGCATACCTACTCTGGCTGAAGTTTAGTTTCTATAAATATAGTTTTAGTTTTTATTTGTATAACTTACTTTTTATTTTATTTTTTTTTTTTTTGTTTGCTACAAGTTACCCAGTTTTTATATTTTGCTTTGCTTTTGAATTTCGTGTCTATTACCACAACCAAAACAACAAACAAATATTAATATGTATTAAAATCTAACGTCATTTAAAGCGAGTTGTTGGAGTTTAAAAAAAATCATATAACTTACACAGATGCAGCTACAAATACATTCATAGACATAAAATATACTTTCAGACAATGTATGTTTGTATACAAATGTATACGAGTATTTGTATCTCTCTAGTATTACGAGTATCTTAAAAGATCTGGTTTTCTATAAAAAGAACTTATTGGCTGCATATTTAAATGTTTAACACCATTTTCCCTCCACTTTTTTCCTTCTTTTCTGTTTTTGTTTGTAAGTATTTCTCTTGAGCGTGGAATGTTTACATTACCAGTTTCCATACATATTAGGTTTTTGTATTTTTTTTGTATCTTTTTTTATGTTCATAAATGCTTTTCTTTTATTTCACTTCATAATTAAATGTTGTTTATACCAGTACGTTTATTAATTTTGTTTAATTCAGGCCGTTAGTTTCATTTTCTACTCAGGTTTTATCGCCTTGCAATTATCTCGAAAATTTTGGTTTGTTTGTTTAAAAGCAAATTCATCAAAACAAGTTCGAAATTTTTTTGTTTAATTTTTGCAAACATTTTATGTTTTATTTTTATTATTATTTTTAATTTTTAAGCCGGTTTTAAACAGCTACTTTGTGGTAGTGAGTTTAATTGAGAGACCTAGAGAGTGAGAGCGGAAAAAGAAAGATCATAAAGTTGTTTTTTTTTTAGCAAAACAATAAAAATCAATTTAATTGTTTAAATCAAGGCCAAAAACAACTGTCAGTTGTTATTTTGATTTCACATGCATATACAGATTTTTTTTTTAATTTTTTAAGGAATTTTTACTTTTGTTTAAATTGGAATTAAAAATATTTTTTTTTTTTCAAAATTGCATTTAAAAATGATTGAAAAACAAAATCTTTAATTACAAGGTAAATTGTTTAGTAATTTTCTTTTAGTACATATTATGTTTAGCAAAAAAGTCTACTGATATGAAACGTTTTAAATTTAACGTTAACGTTAATTTGTTTTATTTTAGCAACGATCTTTTAGCTGTTCTGATACTTTGGTTACTTTATTACGGCAACTGAATTTTAAGAACAATTTTTATTTCCTTCTGAAGGACATTATTATTAAAAAATTTTGGAACATTTGTATAAAAGGGAAATATATGTATATTTTAAACTAAACGGCCTTGAATGATATTGATTGTCAAGCTAAAATGGAATTTTATAAACATTACATTTTATAAACATATGATTTAATGTTTTACAATCATTTTAACGTGATTTAAAAAAGAAAACTTAACCCTTCTCTTTCAAAATAAAATTATAAAAATATTTTTTTGAAATTTATTTTTTGTAAAGAAATTAAAAAAAGTCGTTGCCACACACGTTGAAACTGTATTTCAAACAGTTTTGAAAAAATTCGATGTCTACCAATAGAATCTATTGAATTAGTTTAGCTATAAACGATATTGTTTCATAAAACGTCGTTATGATATAACAGATTTCTAATAACTAATCTAAAGCAAAACTTTTACTAAATTTAAGAAAATACATTGAAATCTGTCTAGAATTATGTTCAGTTATTATGTCTTAATTTCAGGTTAGTTAGTGACCAAATTTCCTCCTATAATTTGCGATAGTTACTACCCATACTTCTATCTACAATTCCGGTTAGTTGCCACTGTCTCATATTGAGAAAATTAAAAAAATATTGACACTTAATAATTTATGACAAATTTCAAATAAACTATAATAAATTATTATTTTCTTGTTCTTTACAGGTAAATATTGATTTGAAAAAATAAGCTAAGAAATCAAATTGTAAGTAAATTTTTTAAGCATTAAAAACCCAGATACCATAGACTAACAATATATGATATATTTTTGAAAATATTTTAGACAAACAAAAACAGACTTAAGATACGGTCACACCTGACAAATATTTGCCGTAAAAGACGTAACCACAAAATAAAATATATTTGAACTCGTTTATTTATTAAAAAAAATAAAACGACTTGACAAATATTAACCCCCTGGCCCACGATGTCGAACGATAACGTTCGCTTAGATACGACTTAAGACACAAACTTTTTATCGTATCTATTTTTTACTCAATCAAGTTCGTTTATTCCATAATCAAGTTTGTGTCTTAAGTCTTATCTAAGCGAACGTTATCGTTCGACATCGTGGGCCAGGGGGTTAGTTTCATTTTATTTGACGCTGTTGGATCTTCCAAACTTTTGTAAGAGTAAACAACGACAAACAAAAATGTGTTAAAACAAGTGGTTACGATTTTTTGAGTAAATATTTGCCATGTGTGGCCATACCTTTAGAAAGTTGCTTCTTTGTTTGTTCTTCTCCACGGCTTATCAGCTGCAACAAAAGAACTCTGCCAATGTTGATATATCTTTAAATTAAATGACATTTATTAAGACATTTAAGTAATTTTCCATTACTTTTTTAATGTGGTATATGTAGGTCAACTGGTTGTCGCCTTTCTATCGATCTGACAAGAATCGGACATTCTCTTTGAGAGCTTTCACAGTTTGTGGCTGTGAAATAAAGATAGATCTTGCCGGAAACTGTAAAATGCCAAAACAAAACTTTAACGGACCGGAAAGCAAATGCTTTAAAATGTATATTACCATTCGAGTAGTTCCAATTTCATATCTTCCAGTCCCAATTTATTATTTTCAGGCAATAAAAACTGTTTTATTATAGTTATATAGAGCACGCAGTTGTCTTCTCATTAAGCACCATGCTGTGACTTTAAGCATAAATTGGTCTTGTCGCTAATTATTAATTTCGATTGAAATTGAAATCGATCAAAATTATATATTTGCTGCACAAACAGCCAGGAGCTAAAGTCATTGACTTAAGACCCAATTAAACGCATAAAAATATACTAAAAATCAGTTACAGTAAACGAAGCGGAAGAAAAAGAGATCTAAAAAGAACATACAAAGCACTAGCAATGGGACTACTTCGGGACTGACTCTAGTTCCAATTTTTTATATAAAACATACCTATAACTTTCAAATAACGCTGTCCTGAAAGGGGAATTTACACCTTTTGGATTTGTTATTTTAACTCTACTAAAATTTAAAGTTATTCATTCTAATGTTAAATCATATTTAGAAAGGTTTTCACAATTAACCACCTAACTTGAAGTTTGAGAAACAATTTCTTAAAATACTGTATTTATTCTTAATAATATTTCTGCACAGTATGTGTTATTTGTATCGATTTACATATTAATGTTTGTTTATTATAATATGTATAACATTCATACTTTGTAAATATTTACCCTAAAACTACACCATTTCCAATTTTATTCCAAAAGTTTATAATTGTATTTCAGTAATTTCTAATTGAATTTTACATATTTCCAGTTATATATCAGAAATTTCTAATTATATTTTACAATTGTCGAATTGTAATTCAGAAATTTCCAGTAGTATTTCAGAATTTTTCATTTATGTTTCAAAAACTTTAATCTGCATTTCTATTACAAGATATTAATATTCAATTAGAAGTTTCTGCTATATAATTGGAATATTCTGAAATAGAATTAGAAAATTCTGAACAACAATTAGAAATTTCTGAAATACAATAGGAAATCGTGTAGAATATTTCTATTATTTTATCTACGTACCTAAACAGCCGGCTTAGTCAGCCATAACAAACAAATGTTAATTTGATGCTCTTGTATTTTTTTTTACATTTCAATTGTGAAATGCTAATTTAATTTAAAAATAAATAAATAAATAAAAATTACAAACAATTGTAAAATATAAATTATACACGCTTTAAGGCAGCGGTTTATAGGAAACGAAATTTAGTTCTAACTAATTTAAAGATAGCATTTATTAAAATAAAGTAAATGACTAATTTTAATTACGCTTTTTACAACAAGTTTTTAAGTTATAACATCATACAACCTTAGTTGTGAATGACCTTATTATGAATAAATTCCTTCGACGTTCTGTACCGGTTCTGGTTATTACGTAGTAAATACTTGATTCAAACTGTGGTTAATTGTGTTTATTTCGCTCTTTTTGTTTTTGTTCTACTTTTTTTTTATTTTTATATTTGTTTTTCAAACACGGTTTAATAACAATTTACTTGTATGTAATAACTTTAAAATGAGTCATAACTAGTGTGCATACATGACGACTAGAATTTAGTTGTAACTTTGTAATTAACCTTAGAGAGAGAGATCATAATTTTAAATAAACGTAATGCACTAATGTTAAAAAATTTTGTCATGGGAATTAAATAATTGTACAGTGTTTTATTCAATCTCTAAGATATTAATTTAACAAAATTACAAGATATTTTGCTGTACATATTTAAATTAAACTATTCTCATGAGTTTTTATTTTGCATTTATAATTTGAAATGTTATTTATGAATCCAAGAATATTAATTAATGTTAATAATGAAGCGGGGTTATATACAAGTTATTAAATTGTCAAATCTAAAGCCTGGTAACGATATGAAAATGATAGCTGTTATTTGTTCATATTTCTATCTAGAATTATGGTCAGTGGCTGGTTGTATTTCTGTCCAGAATTTTGGCCATTTACTGACCATATTGCTGTGCAGAATTCTAGTATGTTACTAACCATATTTCTGTGTAGAATAATGTTCAGTTACTGAATATATTTCTGTCTAGAATAATGTTCAATTACTAAACATATTTCTGTCTAGAATTTTGGTCAGTTACTGAACCTATTGCTGTCTAGAATTATGTTTAGATACTGGACATATTTCTTTCTAGAATTCTGGTCAGTTAGTGAACATATTTCTGTCTAGAATTCCTGTTAGCTACTGAACATAATTCTGTCTAAAATTCTGGTGAGTTACTGAACATATTTCTGTCTACATTTATGTTCAATTACTGATTATATTTCTGTCTAAAATTCTGTTCAGTTACTGAACATATTTCTGTTTAGAATTATGGTCAGTTAGTGAACACATTTCTGACTAGATTTCGGTTTAGTTATTGACGTAATTTCTGTCTAGAAATCGGCTTAGTTAATTATCAAATTTTTATCTAGAATTCAGGTTAGTTAATGACTACAGTTCTGCATAGAATTCTCGTCTGTTATTGATTCTATATTTCTAACTAGATAATTGGTTAGTAACTAAATTATTATAAAAGACTCAATATTTTTCAATCGAAGCAGCTATAATATAGAAAACAATTTAATTCTCCACAACCCGCTTAAACAAAATTATTTAATAAACTCAAATTGAGCAATTAATTAACTAATACATGTTAATGAAATCACATTTTTAAAATGAAACATCAAGTTTTAGACTGATAATTAATTTATTTCAAAACGATGAGTAAGATTTTTTAAATAATAAAAAAATTTTTGTCAATAATTTTTTTATTAAAAAAAAAAAAAGAAACAACATTGGCCTCTTTCAGTTTATATTAAATAAACAACTGATAAGAAAGAAAAAAACTATAAATTTCATTACATACGTTCAATTTTTGTATTTAAACTTAGTTTAAACTCTGCAATTTTATTACAACAGCAACAAATATGGCTATAAAAAAACTTGAAAATTCTGTTCAAATTCTTAGCATTGTAAATACATATACATACATATGTATGTATGTATGTATGTATGTATGTATATCGAACCTTAGATAATGAACCAACGAACATTTTGATGTCTGTGTTTTACTGAACTGAAATACTTAAATAATGACAATTAATTTTTATCAACTTTTGTCTGTCAATTGATTATTAACGATTTATACATAGAAATAAATGTCAAAGTGATTACATATAGTTTTCTTGTGTTGCAAAAGAATAATGATGTATTAAGGTAGAATTAGCCGTAACTGTAAGCACGTTTGTGTACTTATAGAAAATTTAAAAACGTGCCATACGTTAAAAAAAATTTAAAAAACACATAGTACAAGGATATTGTGTTTGTGTTTAATTGTTTGTTTTCTACTTCAGTTCAAATTATATATGTATTTTAAAACTCAACTATTCTCAATTATAATGGATTCGGAGGATTTATTTACTTATTTAATGTTTTTAAAATTACTAAATATTTTCAAGAAAAAAAAAAAAAAAAAAAACAAAACACAATAAAATTATTGAATAAATAAACAATCAGCTGTTCGAAACAGTGATGGACATTGAAAAGTTTCTTTTCGTGCATACATGCTTGAAAAAGTACCAAAAGCCATTTTAAAGTTATTTTAATAGTAGCAAAATTTTGTGTGTGTGCATTTACGTACATAATCTAGCACTTTGATAGTTATGTATATTATCAATGTAATATATTTTACTTTCAATATTTCAATATTTGTTGAATTTGCAATATTTATAATACATAGTTATGCATTTATTTTGTTATATTTATATTGTATGTGATTTTTTTTTATTTTATACATATGTATAAACATATTCATATATATATATGTAGATATGTATTATATAAAATCATGTTGCTCAATTTCAACAAACATTATTAAAAAAAGTACCAAAAAATAGGGCGAATTTACTCCAATACAATTTAGCATGCAAACAGTCCATCACTGCTATACAAATGTCACGTAAGAACGTTAGGAAATTCTATTTTATACAGGTTGAGACGTTCCGTCAACGTGATATTAATATTCGGTAAGCATTTGCATTGATTTCAAATAACAAAACGGGATCAGCTGTTTCGTTACAGTACAGTACGGGACGTAGACGTTCGGCTAATTCTACCTTTAATAATTATTTATAATTTGTATATAAAAATATTAAATTGATAAGAAAATAACAATTGAAATAAATATGTAGCAATTAACTTTAGAAACTTTATTAAAATATTTTATTATTTTTCCTACTTTCCCATGCTATAAGCCTTGACAAACTGTTTGTTATTGTCCTGATTATATTTGAAAAATAGTGGTATAAATTCATTAGTTTTTATGGGCTCCAGTACAAAACATTAATTCAATTAAAATGTGAGAAAATATTTAGGCGATTCCTATTCAGAAACCTATTACCGGATGTTAACTACATAATTACAAAAGAATATAAACACATGTTAATGCCACCCTAGAGTACCTTAACAAACAGTAAATTAATTTACACAATTTTTATACAAAAAGTGTTTAACAAAGACAAAGATGAAGCCATATTAAATACAACTGAAATATACAAACAAGTACAATACATATTCCATTATTCCTTTACCATTACCACCTCTAGCACCTCCTCTCCACAAGTGTGTGTGGTGGAACTGTTTGGTTAATGACAAAGCCCAGACCACATTCTAGTGGTTAAAGGCAATGATTTGTGTGTGTCCAATATGGTGTGCTGTTAATATGCAAGTGTGTTGCAGCACGTTATTGTCTTTTCTTTCAGAGATTATACAAGTATTCATGGCACCCATCTGCGCCACCACCTCGGCCATCATCACCATCGTCATCATCGACAACATCATCCTCGCCATCACAAACACTCGTAGGTGAACAGAGGTCAGAAATTCTTAACCTATTCTTGTAATATACGCATCAGTGAATTATTGAGCATGAATGGAGGTCTTAAAAAAGTTTATTCTTGAATTGATAGCGAAAAAAGTAATACTATTCAAAACAGCAAGACAGAGGAATATTGCAATGAAATCGATAATCAAAGAGTGTAACTAATTGTAATAGAAAATGAAAAAAAAAAATAAAATTATAGAAAAGAAAAGGTTAAATTTTTGCTAAAAAAAACAATTCAGAAAAACTACTATTCACATTCACAACAATCGTATAATGTCAGGCATTTCATACATATAAGTAAGATTGATCTCTTAATTTTAAACAGAAATTAAACAACTTAACATTATTCTAGACAGAAATATGTTTAGTAACTGAACAATATTTTAGACAGAAATATTTTCAGTAACTGAACATTATTCTAGACAGAAATATGTTCTGTAACTGACCAGAATGCTAGACAGAATTAAGTTCATAATTCTAGACAGAAATATCATCAGTATGTGATCATATACTACCTGGGATCTCAGTAAAGTTCAGTTATCGACTGATCTTTACTGATTTCTCTTCTTAAATATATGTATATTTGAATTCTGATCCACCACTTGGTTGGCAAAATTAACATATAATTTTTTTTATTTAAATTGTTCAAACTGTTTTCTCCAATTCAAAGTTCGAGTTTTGGTTTATTTATACAGCAGCAAAATAACAAATACCATGTTAAAACACTTTTACGGTTTTTCGAAAATGCATTTTTAATACAAAATAAATTATTTTGTTTACAATGTGAATTGTTGTACTCAATACTGCAAACAATTTACACTTCATTGAATATTAAATGTTCTTTTTATCCAAATTTATGAATCTTTTCGCTTGAATTGTTTGCTTTTGTTTTCGCAAATTGAAGTATCGGTTAAATAAATAATTATTAATTTTGCCTTATATTTATTTGCTGCTGCTATATGCAAATATTGTTCTGCATATGTGAGAAAAAATTGCGGTACTCGTATATTAAGTTTATCTTTTCAAATGTAGGTCAATGTAGTAGAAAAGTTGTTAAAGCTAAATTAAATTCGAATATAAACTGATCTGTTTCGAAATATAACTTTAACTTACTAAGATCAGCTGCCATATATAATTTGTATTGGGTTTTAAACAAAGTTTAATTGTGGCTTATTGACAGTTTAATTTGCAGTTATTTTGTTTAAACTCATATTTTATTTTGCTTAAGCCATATTTTGTTTATACCAATATAAAATCTGGTATATTTTATTAAAATTTACAAAGTTTAAGTTGATTCAACTAAAATCAGTCAAACTAATTTTTCCAATTCGTTTTAACCGAATATAGCTGCCCTGTTTTTTTTTAGGATTTTTAATTAAATTCTCTCCATTGACTGCATCTTGGTATGTGAACGTTTTGTTTTTTGAATAACTCTTAAACAATGCAAAAATATTCCAATAAGCGTCAAATTAAAACAGTTTATTAAATATTTTCTTTCGTTTTTGTTTAAATTTTTTTGTTGTTTACTTTAAAAACAGAAACAAAAAACAGATAAATATTTACATAATGCTGACATCAGGCTTCATTAAAAAAATAAAGAAGTATAAAAAATAACTAAAATATGGGGAAAAAATTAATAATAATATGAATGTTTTTTTTTTAGAGGAGAGGCTTTTTTGAAAAGTAATGAACTACAAACACGTGGTTAAAATTTTTTGAAAAAAGGTTCTTTCTGTTGATTTTCCGTTGCTGCTAAATTTTGTTATTAGCTTAATTAATATGTAAAACATGTTTGAAGCGCTTAAATTCATATAAAATTCACAAAAGACAACAGCCTACAATATGATATTGACATTAGTTTTAGGCTTTTGCAAAAACAAATGAATGAATAACACCAAACAACCACTTGAGTAAATTTTTTTACTCGTATTGTCAAAAGAGGGAAATTTTCGTTAAAAAATTCTCTGAATATTTTAATAGCTTATGGAATGGCTTTAAACGGTTTGTTAATGCGAATACTAACTACCAATTTAGTATGAATCATTTCAATGTGTTTATTTGGGGTATAAAAAATGTGAAAAAAGATTTGTATGTTAATTTCTAAATCAATCTAATCTCTACATCTACAGTTAAAAGCAAAACAATAGGAAACATTTTAAGTACATATAGATGTCTACGAAATATTAATAACATAAGTCTAGCCAAAAGTCTATGTTTGAAAGGCTGAGACACTGAAAGTGTCAGCACTCCATAAGCAGTGTTTGATGAAGAATACTGTCAAACTTATGACATTTCTATAAGATGTAATTTAATCATTCTTAATGTCTGTCTTATAGACGATATCAATATGTTCAGTAACAGTAACTGAATATAATTCTAGATAGAAATATGTCCAGTAACTCACCTCAATTATAAACCGAAATATGTTAAGTAACTGAATATAATTATAGACAGAAATATGTTCAGTAACTGAACATAATTATAGACAGAAATATGTTCAGTAACTGAACATAATTATAGACAGAAATATGTTCTGTCTGTTCTGTCATAATTCTAGACAGAAATATGTTCAGTAACTGAACATAATTCTAGAATTATGTTTATGTTATATTATTATAATTCTAGACAGGAATATATTCATAAACAGAAAAATGTAAGTATCGGAAACAATTTTACCTATATTTTTTCTTGAGTTAATGGTTTTGCTTAGAGAAAGTAATTTCCTATTTTACCCAAATAGATTAGATTTAAAATTATACTACCTTAAAGCTTCAAAACTAATGCAGATTTTAACATGTTTGTATAAATTTTTAACCGGATTTTGCTTTATTGATTATAGTATTTTCTCTGCAAGTTTCTAGTTTTTCTAAGTAACATTACAGCTTTCTATTTGTTTATAATCAGCGCTTAATAATCCGTTTTGAGAAACCCATGAATTTGCTCACTTGCCAAACAGTTTCTTGTCCACGCAAATATTTTATAACATTTGTGACGTTTGGCCTACTCTTGTCAATATTATGTTCTTGTTCGAACAACATAGGCAGAACATTTATTCGAACAAGTATGTTTGCCATCAAATGACATTTTCATACAAAAATACTGGCATATTAGAAATTACACGTTTTCCCCACACAGAACAAATTTATTAACGTAGTTCAGTGAGTTGTGGTATAAATACAATTTATAGTACTTTTTGTAGGCTTTAGGTTTTAGAATTTTTGAACCCGGCAAAGTCACATTTTCAAATTTTCCATTCAAATATATTCCAACTGATATGTTCATTCTAGACAGACAGAAATATGTTTAGTAACTGAACATAATTCTAGATAGAATCATTCTAGACAGACAGAGATGTGTTTAGTAACTGAACATAATTCTAGACAGAAATATGTTAAGCATAGATACTATACAGCCTTGAAATGAAAATGTGATTGAAAATTTTCTCTTACTTTTATCAATACAAAACAAATTTGTATAATTTTCATATAAATTTTTTGTTTCATTTCGTTTTGAAAATCCAAGTTCTTGTTAAAACGCCCTTTATAAGATTTGTTTTAAAATCTGTAAAGTTGTAGTTTGTTAAAATAGAAATAAAGTATGTATGTATGTAATTAATAAAATGTTACTAATATACAATAATAAACCAAAATTTAAAGTTTAATGTGATAATTGTATCACACACTTTTCTTAACAATAAAAAAATAACGATACATACAATTTTAATTAAAATGTAGCACACAAACAATTATTTGACAACAGCAACAAAAAATACGAACATCAAGTGACAATAAGAGTAAAATGACGGCAACAACAACTATATAAATATAAAAAATCACAATCACAAACGCAACAAGAAAAAGAACACGTATTGAAATCAACAAATTACTGTGACAATATTGAATAATGATGATGTTTGTTATTATTGTTGTTCTTGGTATTGTTGTCAAATCTAACTTAATGTTTTGGTTTGTTGTCCTCATCTTGTACTCATACACACACTTACACGCAGACAGTACTTACTTACAGCGTTGCCACAACCAAAAAAAATTTGTAACCAACACTGACATAAAAAATAACAAAATTGTAGAAAAATTAACCATATTTTTTTTATTCATTTATTTGTAACAAATTCAAGTTTTAATAATAATAAAAAAGAAACATATAAAAATTGCTAAAAACAATAGGTTTGTTTAGTGACTAAAAACTTTTACAAATTTGTAAAAATTGTTACAAATATTTTTGAAATTTGTTAAAAAAAAGTTCATTTATAAATACAAATACGTTAAAAATTTCTTCAAAATTTAATTTTAAAACTTGTCATGCTAATTTGATATTTACTAAATAAAATATTATTACATTTCGTATTATCAATAAAAATAACCAAAATGAAGAAAAATTACACATTTACACACTGAAAAAAAAATTAACCAAAACGGCAACGCTGCTTACTTAGTAAGTCTTACTACATAATTTCTCACTAATGTTAGTTAAATGATGAGAACAAAATTTCCCCTCTCTCGTCACAACATTTGGAGCCAAAGATACTTGTACATATGTCATTATGTTGGTCCTATTGTGTTGTTGTAAGAATAAGAATTTAAACAAGATCATACGCATTTTCATTGAACTCAATTCAATTGAAAAGAAAAAAACTGTCAATTATTATATTTTTTTATCTAGACAATTTACACTTATTGCATTGTTAAAGCATTGTTCAAGTAAAATCTGGTCGCATAAATTATTTAATATTAATGTAACAAGAAAAACGTTTGAGTACTTTTGCATCAGAAATTGATACTTATTTATTTCATTGCACGATCGGTTCAAAAGCCAACATTAAAGCGTATTTTGCTTGAGCTACTTTCATTCATTATCTGAGACAACCGGATTTTGTTTTATTTTGATTTGGATTAAAAACATTTTTGCTTTCATTTTGTTTACAATCTGTGCGTCAGGTTTGCTGGTATCGTAAAAGCTTTAGCTTTTTTTTTTTTGCAAACATTGAACCCGACAATATCGGATTTTTAAGGAATTTAAAAACGATTTTTTATCTATTTTATACAAATATTTTACAAGTGATTAAATTTTCTGACAAAATAACGGCAGCTATGTTCTAAAAATATCTAGTATGACTGAATTTTATGTGAACAATGTTTTATTTATCACAAGATTCAGATAAGAGCAAACAACCAAACAAAATTATTAATTCAATTTTAATTTCCAAAAAATGTTTTCTTTAAAATTACGACCTTAAATACAAACCTCTTAAATGAATACAAATTAAAGTGAAATTACTATCTTTATGAGTAATAGTTTAAAAAAGGGAGACAGTAAAATAAAGAACAAGCTTAACAAATATAAATAAATTGGAAACAATTTACAGTGGTTACATGGAATATTAATTGGATTGTCAAAGTAAAACACTAGACGTGTATTAAGCAAAACTCAACAACAAAAAGTACAAATAAATAATTCGAAGAGTTTTATTGGTTCTGTGGATTATGGGGTACCGCATGGAAGTGGGTTGGGACCATTATTATTTTCAATTTATCTGAATGTTTTAAAAAATCTTAATTTAACTGGCCAACTGTGTTTATTTTATCCTTTCCAACATGATATAGTATTAAACATTTATATTGAGAGAGATGCAGCCCTAGTTTCTGAATTTGCACGATTAAATCGATCGACGATTATTAATCCTGATAAGACAAAACTGATTCGCTTTAGACCCAACGTTGGCAGTCTTAGTAATGACTTCAATGTGTATATTGATGGGAAATTATTGACTAAAATATACTCAGTAAAATATCTAGGAATCACGTTACAAAGCAATTTGTCCTGGGATCTGCATATAAATGATGTCAAAAATAAAGTAGCTCCTGCAATTGGAATTTTATACAAACTTAAAAACAAGTTGAGTGAAAAATCTAAATTGATGTTATTTCAGTCCTTAGTACAGTCACATTTGAGTTATGTGGGAATAATATATGCGTATAACAGAAATAATAACAATTTGAAATTTCTCCAATGTATGCAAAATAGAGCATTAAAAATTATATACAATTTACCGATTACTTACCGACTGTTTCGCTGTATAAAGATATTAGTAAAACAATTTTATCAATTTGTGGGTTGCATGAGTTCCAAGTTTTAATATACATATGTATGTTTTTAAATGCATTTATAATATCGGCCACTGTACCATTTCATTTTTGCAAAATCAGTCACATTTCAACACAAGGAATGTGTCAATTTTAAGAATTCCAAGATGTAGATTTAAAAAGTCAAAACAACGTATTGATTACATTGGCAGTATAAAATATAATAATTTGCCTTCAGATTTGAAATCAATTAATAAAATAACAACGTTTAAATCAGCTTGCAAGGAATTTGTATATAGTAAAATGGAAACGCTTCTGTAATAACTTAAATTCAGTAGTAATTTCTCTTCATAGTATTGTATACTTTTTAATTTAATAAATATATCTTACTTTTATTATTTAATTTTATATGTACATTTAACAAATAATATATTTTGTCAACTTGCCCTAATAATGCTTTTAAAGCGCTGGGGCCATAATTAAAATAAATTAATAAAATGACATTCAACAAAAAAAAAAAAAAATAAATAAAAAAAAATGTGCGTAATAAAAACCAACAACCACCAGTAGGGAGTAAGTGGCCTTGTAAAAGAATTACAATTTTGACTTTGGTTGGGAAACCCTTTAAAGCAAATATTTCAAGAATTTAATGGAAATGAGATAAAAGTATGTATGTATGTATGTATGTATTTTAAATTAACTGTTTTTTTGTATTTGTTTTATGTTAACGTCTATTAATAAATAACAAACGTAAAAGTAGTTGGTGTTGAAATATATTGCACCTGATAAGGTTGTTTGATGGCCTGCTGGTGTAGTGTGCACGTGAGTGAATTTCATTTTGGGCTGACACTTACTTGCATTTGAATCAAAAATGCAAAAGAGGGCCGTAAATAACGTATGCGTAACTTTAGTTACATATTTAAATACCTTTATAAATGAGTGAACCATTTAAAATTTGTATCACGTGTCCATTAGGGTCATAAGATTTCAATTATATTTTTTGCAAATATTAAATTATTTATTCTTTAGGCAAGTACGTGTACACCATAAAAAACCGATTCTCTGATACTTGATACAATTGTAAGTTTAATAAAAAAAATACCGCTTAAAAGACTTTGAAGTTTGCAATATAGCATTGTTCACATTGTTCAATTCGGCCACACTACAAAAGTTTTTTAAATAACTGGTGTTAATGCTCCTTAGCTGGGCCCATGTAAACCTCTATCACGGACCAGTCGTTTAGAAATGCCGAATTTATTTTAAGTAATTTCGATTCTGCGCCACTTGTTTTCTTTGTTAAATTAAAGAAAATCTGGTTAAATTTTTTTCACAGATTGCCTATATTTTAGCCTATACAGTCAGGGATCTAGTTAGTATGTTTTTAACAATTACTGTAAAAGTTTTCTCTGTGAAATAAAATTTTACAAATTAAAAACAATTTAAATATACATATTTTTAAATAATCATAAATAACCATAAATTATGTTATTTGTATTAATTAATTATTTCAATTATTGTGTGAAAATTTATTTATTTTGAAGGCAAAATTCGTTAAGCTTTAATAAACTTTAATAAACAAATATTTTTATAATACTATAACGAATTTACAAAACACAAACCAACAATTTACTTAGAAGTATGTAATATATTCAATAACTTTATTAAGTATTATAAATATTACATCATGGTGCAACAAATTAATACAATAACATTTAAAACTGTTTTGTGTTTTTTTTAAATCATGAAATTTTATAAATTAATCTAATGTTCAAACACTCAGGGAATAATTAAGGTAAAATAGTAAAAGGAATTCTATAAGAAATTTTAGTTAATTTAATAAAAACTTTAATAAAATATTTAAATAATATGAAAGGCTAAGAAATGTTAGAAATATATTTTGAAATTTAATATCAGACAGACTTGACAGATGTTTTGTTTGGACGATAGTTAAATTGCAAAGTCTGTGTTCACACGTTCAAAGTTTTATTGATAAGATTCTGACTTACTTGCAACATGTGAACACAAACAAAGTAGAAATTCTATAAGAAATTTTCATTAATTTGTTAAAATTATGAAATTGCTAGAAAAGCTAAGGAATATTTAAATTAAGTTTGAAATAATATCAAAATACCTTGTTCTTTGTTCATACTAAACTTCTTATTTGACAAATACTTAGTTTGAACGATAGTTAAATTGCAAAGTCTGTGTTCACACGTTCAAAGTTTTATTGATAAGATTCTGACATACTTGGTACACATGAACACAAACAAATTGGGAATTCTACTAGAAATTTTCATTAATATGTTAAAATTTTTAAATTACTGTGTAAAGCTATATATAAATAAATAAAATGTAAAAATAATAAATAACGAATTAAATAGATGATGTTCACAAGTATATCTTGGACAATTAACATTGCTAATGACGCTCTTGGCAAGTTAGAAAATGTATTGCAATTTCCCAATTGTCTAAAAATTACTTTACAATGGTATTCTTTGAATTAATACATTAAAAAAAACTCAAGCCGAATAAAATAAAATTTCTCTAACAATAAATATTAGAAGTTCAAAAATTTTTCATAAAGAAAAAACAAACTCTTAAAACTTTAAATAAAGTTTGAAATACAATACTTTGTTCTTTCTGTTGATACTAAAATTCATATTTGACAGATGTTTTGTTTGAACGTTATTGAAATTAAAAAGACTTTGCATTTCACACGTTGCAAGTTTTATTAATAAGTTTCTGACTTACTGGCATTGCGTGAACAATGATAAATTAGTTAAACAAATCCCTTGTTCAAACCTGAAATAGAAAATTACGTAAAGGGTGATTTTTTTAGTATCTTTCATTTTGGCAAGACTGTTTTTGGCAGCTCAGCTGTTTTCGTCTAACATCTTACTGTTAAACATGTTCAGTTTGGTTTATAATTTAACAATGAATCGACAGTTAAGGCTCATACATATTTTTAACGCCAAGCCCGACACGTTTGAGGCACTAGAAGAATTTATTTGTGAGATACCGGCCGATATGTTGGAGAGAGCATGCCAAAATTGGACCATTTGAGGCTTAGCCGATTATATGGATCATTTCTCTAAATGTTATGCATTTTTTTAAATCAAATCAGAAATCTTGTAAAAAAAATCACTCTTTAGTTTTACAAAATTTTTTGAGTGTATGAAGCACGTTTTTTCAAACATTCCATAATATTAATTTATAGACTCAATTGTCATGTTTTAACCATATGTGTTGAATTTATTTATTAGTAAGTTTTTGTCGTTTAGATTGTTTGTTTTTATAAATTAAAATAACTATGTAACTGATTTTTTCCATAATTGCAGATAGTAGTAACTGACTGGCAACTAAATTATTTATGTACTCGTACATTGGCGGTTAAATTTAAATAATTATTTGTATATATTTTCCTGCATTATTACGAAATCAATAGTTATTGAAACCGCATTTATAAAGCGTTAATAAATTGTTATTGATATTTATAATACAGACGAGTTTTAAACTATTTAAAATGTATGGCTAATAATTTAATTATTTATTTTCAAATTTGGTTAATTTTGCCACCAAATGTGGTTATTTAATAATTTATTAATGGTTTTAAATTTTTGTTTAAAATTTATTCGTTATTGTTATGCACTGTAAATTTGTATAATATGTAGTTTTTGAAGTATTTATATTTAAATCCTAATATTATTTTATTTCTTTTTCATTGCAGGTAAATGTCAATGTTGAATTAAAGACTTAAATAGAATCAATTGGAATTAATTGTAAATGGGTATGCACAAACTTATGTATAATTTGCATTATTTAATTATTGTTTCTCTGTAAATGATGTATTATTAATTGTTTGATTTATATGCATGCCAGTGTTTGTCTACCGTTGACATGACATTTTCTAATTGATTTGAGTTGGTTTTGATTTGTTTACATACTGTACAGAGATGGACAGTGGGGTAAATGAGATAAAATAATACGTGGACGTAATTAGTATTCAAGTTTATGTTTTAAAAATTAATCCCATTAACCCTCTAGGAGCGGCATGTTAAAAAAATTCCCACACCCTGGTACGGTTATGTTAAAATATCTGTCAGAATTTTTTCATTGTTTGTTAAAAATTTTTAATCATACACGAAATGTTTCAAAGCAATATCTTTTCTAGGTTAAAAAATAAAGGATTTTTAATTTAAAAGTTGAAAAGTCCTACATTTTTATACCCTTCATATATGCACGTTTGTCATTCCGTGTGAAACATTGAAATATTGAACTATGTCCGTCTGTTTAAAACACTCTCACGCCCAAACTACACATCTAAACTGAACGAAATTTCCAAAAAGTTTGGTATTGAAAAATAGCAAAATAGGTTTAATAGAACCAGATTTATGAACCAAATTGTTATGAAAGTTTCATATTTTTCACAATTTTTTTTTGCTATTGTGTTTAATTGTATTGCTTATAATATCCTGAATTTTACGTTATCTCTATTATAAAAGGACAAACTATGATGAAAATATTAGGAATTGGTTCATGATGTATCATATCCCATATACAAATTGTTTACCGAAATATAACTAAATGATACATAAATGTCTTTAAAATGATAATATCAATACAAAATTCACACAAAACGATATTTGGTTGAGTTCGGTCCATGTTTAACCATAGTCCTCATGCAAAGTCCACTTCCGAAAATCACCTAAAATAAATAGTGGTACCGATCCAAAATTTTTCATCGACCTTATATAGTATATAATGCCAAAATAAAAACTGTTGAATTTTGAGAATATATGTCCATATTCGACCAAAAAACAATTTTTTTAGAAACACCTATTTCGAATAATGCACGCTTTGCGGAATTTTCTTTGTTCTTTTGTTCAAATATACAGGCATGTCACAGAATTTAATTCCGTTCGGAATTGGTATTAATTCCGTATTTTGCTTTTATAGAAAAAGTACAAGGAAAATTTTTTCTGAATGAAACCTAAAAATGCTTAAAATTACAATTCCCCATAGCAAATTAAAAGTGGTTTCATTTCGAAAAAATGTTCCTTATACTTTTTCTATAGAAGAAAAACACAGCATTAATTCCACTTCCGAACGGAATTAAATTCTGTGACATGGCTGATAGATAACCTTGTTTATAACTTGATTTTGTATAGAACATCTTGTGTATAAAAGGATTTTCTTAAGAAAATTATGTGTGTAAAGTTAGCTCCGTAATGTATAAATTAACATATTTACTACACATCGACTGTTAAGTTAACAGTGCTGCATTTTTTCGGCTCAGTTATATAATTTTATTATTAAAAAATAACAAAAAATCGTCAGTACTGATCATTCAGATAATAAATAGAAATTAATAAGCTTTGTAGATATTATATATGATTTTGAAAATGGTGAAATTTAACATTTTGCCAATAGTGGTAATGTTAAAAACGGAGCTAACTGACGGAGCTAACTTCACACATATAAGAAAATCTTGTGTTTAACAGGATTTTTTTTAAGAACATCTTGTGTAAAAAACCTTCTGTAGCAAATCTTGTCTATAACAGTATTTTCTATCGAAAATCTAGTGTAGAACATAATTTTCTATAGATAGTCTTGTGTGTAACATGATATTCTGTAGAAAGTCTTGTATTTAAGATGTTTTTTTTATATATAATTTGATTTCCTATAAAAAATCTTGTGTATAAGCATTATTTAATTAGTCAAAAAGTTTTATAGTTTTGTAGTTTTTTAAAATGTTGCAAATTTTTTACATTATAACAAAAAACTTTCTTTAATCAGTATGACCCGATATTGACAGCGACCTTTGTAGACAAAATGATTAATATATGTTGTTAACAACAGCAGTTATTTTTTTTTTATTTGTTTGCCAAAATTTGTGTTTTCTATTTCAAACTATTATTACACAACGTTTTTTGTTTTAAGCAAAAACAAAAATACATATAATAATGATATCATCATTAAATAAAATACAAACAAGTAAATATAAAAGAAAGAAGAATAAATCACCGTTTTTAAACTATTTGACAGTTTAAGCCCAAAAGCCAAAAAATATATATAAATATAAATCTTAAAGAAAAAACCTTAACAAATTGTTAAAAAAATAACACAACAAATAAATATTTTAGCAAATGCGGGTTAAATAAAAATTTAGAAACTTAATTTAAAACTTTAAATCTGTCTGTAACAAACTTTTTAAGCTTTTGCATTATATTTTCATATTTATTTGAAATAACGAATTAAAATTTTTAAATTATTTTCTAATAGGCGCCAAATTGTTGATTTAACGTTAATTAACAAAACAATTAAAAAACTAATTAAAAACAACGCCTAAAAATTTTGTTGCTGTTGTATTTGAAATATTTTCCAACGACAAGTTCAATGTGTCCATTCATTCATGTAAGTTTAAGTCCATTAAATATCTTTAAAATCAAATAATGATCTATTATGATTCATTAAAAGCGTTTTGTTTTTATTATCAAACTATTATTTTTTCCCCGTTTAACAGCAATTGAAAGAGCACGATTTAGTAACAAATGCTTGCCATACTTTGTTAAACTTGAGCGTGATCAATTGGTTGGGGCATAATGTGACCAACTACTAGGGTAAATTAACGAGGGTCCCTCAAGTTATTTCTCATTTGACATTAAATGTTTTGTGTAGCTCAGTCTAGTTCCTCCTCAGTATTCAAGAAATCAACACAGTTGTTCACATTATACTCAACTATAGACCATGTTCTCTAACATCAGTAGTAGTTACTTGAGTATTGTCATTTAATTTTTTTTTTTTTTTTTTGAACTACGAAAAACTAACCATAAAAGAATTAGTGCTAATAAAATCTGTACAACGCGCCTACAAACAAATTTCATGAAACTTTATTATTTAAATGAATCCAGTAGCTCGCTAAAAAGGGCAACATCGATAACAACAATGGCAAACATAATATAACGACCGACAAACAACAACAATAAAAAGTTTCATTAACAAATTACTATAAGCAACGATGTCCGTCGCTGTATTTCTACCGCAAAAAAATCTAACAAATACAAAACGCTAAATTGAACTCAACGCTTGCGTAGCATTAAGATTTTTATGGGTTTACTAATTTATTCATAAGACTACCCTAAAGTTAAAAATAAAGCAATAATCTGTGTAGCCAATTTAGCGCTTTTTAATTAGACAAAACTTGTGTTTTTGACCATTAAAACTAGATTATACTGTTATACACAAGATTTTCTATAGGAACTACTATTATACACAAGATTTTCTATAGAAAATACTGTTTTACACAAGATTTTCTATACAAAATATTGTTATACGCAAAAATTGTTATGGAAAATATTGTTATACACAAGATTTTTTTATAGAAAAAACTATTATACACAAGATTTTCTATAGAAAATATTATACACAAGATTATCTATAGAAAATTTTGTTATACACAAGAAGTTCTATAGAAAATATTGTTATACACAAGAATTTCTATACAAAAAACTGTTATACACAAGATTTTCTATAGAAAATTTTATACACAAGATTATCTATAGAAAATTTTGTTATACACAAGAATTTCTATAGAAAATATTGTTATACACAAGATTATCTATAGAAAATTTTGTTATACACAAGAATTTCTATAGAAAATATTGTTATACACAAGAATTTCTATAGAAAATACTGTCATACACAAGATTTTCTTTAGGAAATACTGTTATACACAAAATTTTCTATAGACAATTCTGTTAAACACAAGATTGTCTATAGAAAGTAATGTTATACACAAGATTTGCTATAGAAAATACTGTTATACATTAATTTTTCTATAGAAGAATTTATTTTGCTAGATTTAATTGACATCACTTATTTCATAGTTTTAGTATAATGTAGCCCAACTTTGTTTTACCCAGCTCAGTCAGTCACTCACTCGTTTACTCACCAAACAGTGATCAATGGTTAAAATGAAATTGGAAATAAAAATGTACGTTAATATGATGTCATAAAATTGTGAATACTTTAAATTTGTTTTTATTGTATCGCACAGTGAGTGTTTTTATTTTTTTTGTTTGCATTTAACAAAAAAATAAATACTAAAATTTCGTTAGGAGTTGTCATTGAATAGAAATCTCTTCAGTGTTTTTATATTTTTTTTAATAAATAATAATTTCATTATATTTAGCGAGTGTGTATTTTTCTTAACAATTCTTTTATATGAGTACAAGTAATTTAAAACTTATATGATGATGTCATTGGTTTCGTGTCTTTTTTAACCATCACATTTTCTTAATGCCACTGGCATATAAAACAAATTATAGAGTTTATTATTTATTATATAATAAATTTAGATAGAAGTTTGTCGTGTTTTTAGATTTGGGTACAAATTTGGTGCATCTTAGATTTTTATTATGTCTACCATTTAATGCAACCGAATAATAAAATAATACCTACTATCACACTTTTCAATCAAAGCAAAATGTTATTAAATTATCTAACACTGAAGAAGGTCGGCACAAAATATTTTGCTTTGCCAGATCATCAAATACAACAGTTATATTTTATAGACGGTTTTATTTATAACAGTATTTTCTATAGAAAATCTCGTGTATAACAGTATTTACTATAGAAAAACTTGTGTATAACAGTATTTTCCATAGAAAATATATTGTATAACAGTATTTTCAATAGAAAATCACGTGTATAACAGCATTTTCTATAGAAAATCTCGTGTATAACAGTATTTTCAATAGAAAATCTCGTGTATAACAGTATTTTTCTATAGAAATCTTTGTGTATAACAGTATTTTCTATAGAAAATCATGTGTATAACGGTATTTACAATAGAAATTCTATTGTATAACAGTATTTTCAATAGAAAATCACGTGTACAACAGCATTTTCTATAGAAAATCTCGTGTATAAAAGTATTCTCTATAGAAAATCTTGTGTATAATAGTATTTTCTATAGAAAGCTTTGTGTATAAAAGTATTTTCCATAGAAAATCTATTGTATAACAGTATTTTCTATAGAAAATCATGTGTATAACGGTGTTTTCAATTGAAATTCTATTGTATAACAGTATTTTCAATAGAAAATCACGTGTATAACAGCATTTTCTATAGAAAATCTCGTGTATAACAGTATTTTCAATAGAAAATCAGGTGTATAACAACATTTTCTATAGAAAATCTCGTGTATAACAGTATATTCTACAGAAAATCTCGTTTATTACAGTATTCTCTATAGAAAATCTTGTGTATAACTGTATTTTCCATAGAAAGTTTTGTGTAAAGCAGTATTTTCTACAGAAAATCACGTGTATAATAGTATTTTCTATAGTACGTAATACGTTTAATTGTGAATTTCACAAACAAGTAGTTACATATCAGATTACATGTGAACCATTGCGGAATTACTTCTATGTAATACAGATAGCTGAAGTAGGCTTTGAAAAGTAATTTCTTCAGTAACTGCAAGTTAGTTTTTGCTGGCTGAGGAGCAGATCGTAGTTTAGTGAATATACATTAGTACATATAATTGTCATGGGAACAAAGATTTCAAAAATGTAAATATAAATACAATATGTATGTATATGTATGCATAGACAATTTGTCATTATTGTCTGTCAATATTTTCCCAACATTTTTACACTTTACGGGCAACAAACTTCAAATAAAACAAATAATTAAAAAACAAACGCTAATAACACATTATTCTAGGGAGTAAGATAAATATTACATTTCCGTTAATTTGAAATATCCGTTAAATACTAATAATACATTGAATAATAATAAAAAAAAATTTAAACAAAAATAATGACTCAGTAGATAAATATTTTAAAACAACAAATTAATAAACATACACACAAAATTGCTTAATGATTAATAATCTCCAACAAATTGCAAATACTACAACAAATGTTGTAGAGAATTAAGATGTATCTAAATAATTTTTATATTAATAATTGTTAAAGTTTGTTAGAAAAAAAAATCGAATACCCGAGAGGGCATTGAAACCAAATTCCATTATCAGCAGTACTTCTGTATTTAATTATTATAATTTTTCTAAAAAAAATAGGAATTGGTTTCTTTTAACAATGTGTGTTTTTATTTCTATAATTAATAAAAAAAATGATCAACATATTTGTTTAACTTTAAAGAAATTAATGAAACTCCTCTCAGAAAAGAGCTACAAATAAATTTAAATTAATGATTTACGTTTTTGGCACATTTTTTTTTCTTCATGTCTGTTCCTTGGTTTTTGTTTAATAAAAAATTATAAATTAATAAAAAATAACGTTTATACATAGTTAAACTCAAAAATTAATTAACAGAAAAGAAACAAACATTTGGCCTGCTGTTATTTGGGCTTGATTAAGAATCTGTGATTCTCATAATTTTATATTTTAAATATTTAAACTTTATTATAACAAGCGGTTAATGATGTTTTGAGATCAACCCAATCTCTCTTCTTTTTATGTTTGCAGTGTATGTAAAAGTCATGGAGTAGGACCTAAACTTTCGGGAAATTAAACCCTGTTGGATTAGAGGAACAGTTTTAGGGTACCAAAGTTCATTACCGAACTTTCTGATAGACATAATCTTCAAAAAATAAATGCCAAAGAAGGTTCTTTCACATGATAATAAACATTCCCCAATAAATTTGAATTTTCTGTGTGTTTTTCTTTAAAAAAGTAGTGCATCTCGAAATGGATCACGCTTTATTTATATTTACTAACCTTGATTTATTTTCTATTGATCAACAAAACTTTTGTTTTTGTAAAAAAAAGAAACCTCTTTATTTATTCATTTTTCATTTACAAAAATTTCTTTTATTCTAAATTATAGATAAAATCTAAATTAATATCAAATTAACTACATATGTGAATTTAAAATGTATGCTCCGTCTCTTAAAATCAATATTCAGTAGCAACAGAGAAGATATTTTTGTTTCATTGGCCAACAACTGTTAAGCTAACGTCAGACATTAATTATGGCTTGTAAAAACTGTTTTATATTCGAATGTGGTTAAAATATTTTTGAAATAAATATTTAATTGAATATTTAAACTGGTTCGTTTAGCATAAAATCGTCATAAATGCCATGTCAATTATTAGACTTATGCATTATACATAAATTTTTAATGAAATAAGCTAACAAAATACTTAATACATATTTGATTATTCGTTAAGATGTTCTGAAAAAAATGTTAAAAGAAATACATATAATCTAAAAGCCAAACAAGCATTCTAAACATAACATATACGGCCCAATCATGAATAAAAAATCCGCGGGAGTTTTTTCCCTTTTTATTTTTTTTTAGCATTGAATTTAAATAGGAAAAATGGTAAAAGGGAATAAACTCTCGCGGAATTTTAATTCATGATTGGGCTGATAGAAATTTAATTATTATTTTTTATGTTTGTGTTTTATAAACTTTTGCTTACACATGTATGTGTGTGTATTTAAATTTGAAATTATTTAAAACTAAATCTGTAATCAAATCACATAAATTACCTCATTCGTTATTAAATGTTAGCGTTTTAATTTTAGATTTTCATCTTTTTTGAGTTGTATTTGGGCCAAAATTGTATGCTTACTTAAAAACCCCATTAAATATAAATCTATTTAACTAATAATAAAACCATAAAACTCAAGACAATCGTGTAATTTTTGAGATTTAAATTGTTTTTGATTTAAATAATTGCTTTAGCACAAACAATTCTTATTTAAATTTGTTTTGACTTTTGATTTATATTTTAAATAAACAATTTGTAGATAATCACTCTAAATATCCAACAAACAGTGACACTTGTGGATACATTTGACAATCATATGTGGGCTATATGAAACACAAATGCCATCAAGGGGAAAATCGTTTCATTGTTTAAAAAATAATTTTACTCAAATTAAATTTAAATTATTGATAATGGACTTATAGTATAAGCTGAGCTTCTATCGTTTTTCTTTAAGTAGTCTAACTCCAGCCTCAATCATGGTGTAATTTGATCTTCATTTACAGCTGTTTAGGAAGTCTAAGCTTATCTTTGATCGTATTTAAATGTAGTATATGTCCAGCTTCAAGCGTAGTATAAACTGAGTTTAAATCTTAAGCCTTTATGTAGTCTACTAAGCTTTAATTTGTGATATTTAAGTAGT
Organism: Bellardia pandia; assembly: GCA_916048285.2. NCBI lineage: Eukaryota > Metazoa > Arthropoda > Insecta > Diptera > Calliphoridae > Bellardia > Bellardia pandia. The sequence continues at coordinate 29,116,967 of OU696531.1, forward strand.
CTAAGTCCAGGTTCATTCTTAGATTTCTATTTTGTTTAAGTTGGCCTACAATTTTGTTCTTAATACAGTCTAAGTAAAGCTTTAATCATAGGTCTCTATGAAGATTAAGTTGGGGTTTAATTTTTCTTATTTTGATAGTCTAAGATCAGCTTCAATCTTAGGTTTTTTTGTTTAAGTTAGTGTACAATTGCAGTCTTAATACAGTCTAAAAGTATGGTCACATGGCCATCCTTATATGCTCTAACGAATGTCTGAGACGCAGAGTTAGGCACAATAGGATTTTTATTATGTCTGATAGCCAAGCTGCTCTCAGAGCCTTATCTTCATATGAAATAAGGTCTAGGGTAGTTATGGACTGCTGGACATCATTGAATGAACTCGGCACGCATAATGAACTTACCTTGTGCTGGGTACCAGGTCATGAAGGCCATGCTGGTAATGAACGTGCTGATTGCTTGGCCAATAGAGGTGCTCGACGCCCATTTATAGGCCCGGAACCATTCTTTGGCATTCCACGTGGATACACTATGGAACGAATTAGTTCTTGGGTAGAATCGGAATTTTCCCGATTTTGGAACAACCTGCCAGGACTTAGACAGTCCAAAAGGTTTATTACTCTGTCTAAACGAAGATCTCAATTATTGCTATCGCTCGGAAAGAGCGAATTGAGATTACTTACTGGATTATTCACAGGACACGGTAGCTTTAGGTATCACCAATTTACTTTAGGTAATGTTGCGAATGATCAGTGTAGGTTTTGTGAACTTGAAGCCGAAACCTCTGAACATATTCTTTGCGACTGTCCAATGCTGGCAATACGCAGAACAAGATGGCTCGGAAGGGCCTTTATGGCCCCAGGGGATGTATTTGATCTCTCATCTAACAAAATAATTGGCTTTATACATAGCCTAAATATAACATGATGAAACCTCAAGGCTGCACAAAAGATCTCATAGGTCGTAGTGCATGAGGCCTCACTTAATAATAATAATAATGGTCACATTTGGCAAATATTTTCTGAAAAAACCGTAACCACTTGTTACAAGAGCCTTGCAAGATCAAGCAGCATCAAATAAACTAAAACTAAATATTTGCTGTACTTTGGCCTAAATAAGGAAAGTTTTTAAAATAAATAAGCGAGTTCAAATATATGTTATTTAGTGGTTACGTTTTTTTCGGCAAATATTTGCCAAGTGTGACCATACCTTAAGTAAAGCTTTTATTATAAGTCTTTATTAAGTTTATGTTGACCTTTAATTTTTGATATTTAAATAGTCTAAGTCCAGCTTCAGTTATAGTCTAAATTTAGCTTCAATTCAAAGTTTTTATTTAAAATAAGTTAACTTACAATCTCAAACCTTTATATAGCCTAAGTTAAGATTCAGTAGTACGATTTATACTTACTATCTAGTTTAGCTTTAATGTAGCCTAATTCCAGCTTCAATCACAATTTAGTTGAACTTTAATCGTCTTTATGTTCAATCATAATCAATAAAAGTAAGACGCAGAACTTTGTGCAGTGTAAGTTGAGCTTCAAAGCTTTAGTTATAGGTCTTTATTTATTATAAGTTGAGCTTTAATCGTTCTTCGTTGAATCAGAGATTAAGCTATAGTGTGTCAAAGTTGATCACTCTGAAATGTGAGTGAAAATTGTACTGATCGGAGTGGTTTGGGTATATGTTAGATTGTAAAACAACTTATAAAGAAACTCAAGTTACTCTGTGCTCTGTGAATAAGTTTAGACCACCCACAAAACGAACCTATAAATATATAGAAAATTTGCAAATTATGGTTAATTGTTATTTTTAAAAACAACATAATAAAAAACATTTTTAATAAAAATAATTTTTCATATTGTGTTAATAACTAATATTGATTATATTACAATTTATATGTAAATTGTTTAATCAAGTTTTATATACATATATTACAGGAGTTGTTAAAATACCACATGTAACCACAGAGGGCGGAACTAAGTATATTAATGTGTATTTAAATACTTTATTTTTTATAACCTCCAACTCGAAAAGCTAATACATATTAGTTTAGTTATTTCTTTTGTAAGAATTTAGAGTTGAAATGGGTTTTTTGTTAAATAAATAGAAAAAAACCGAAAACAACTATTTAAAATATTTCTAATTATATTTATACACTGCCTGCTACTTGAATAAGGAATCACATTTATTAATATTAAAAGTATTCCTAACAAAATATGTATATTTTTTATTTCTACAGGAAACAAATGCCAACACCTTGAAATTTGGTTGTGCAAAAAATTATATTTTTCTGAACTTTAGTTTAGGAGATATACTTAATTAAAATTAAAAAAATGTGATTCCTTATTCAAGTGGCAGGCAGTGTATAGATGTGCAGTAATAAATACAAATTCTTTCTTAATTTTAATTTAATTAAATTCTCTTTTTCTTTTCATTTTAGGTAAATAAAAATCTTTAAAGTATATATAATATACAAAATTCAGTGAGTACTATTAAATACAATTTCATAATTTTATTTTATCAAACTGAGAACTAAGAATTAAGAACTTAAAATAGAGACCTGCAATTTTAGTTTGTAACGCATGAAATACGTTATATTCCTAATAAGATAAAGTAAAACGATTAAATGGGCCCTAATTATTAATATTCAAATCAGACTTCATTATAACCAAAGTTCGTTATAAAAGTATTTCTTTCAAAGTCCGTTATAAGCGTACCGTACATCACTGTAGTTAGTTTAGTTGTTTACCTAAATTTCTCTCCATATTCTTAAATATTTAAAAATTTTGTTTTGGTTGCTTTTATAAAATGTCTACTTTATTTCAGTTTATGTATGATATTTTTGCTTATTTAATATGTAATCTATGAGCGTTATGTTTTTTCTTAACCCTCATTTGATTTTATTTAAACGACCAAAATATTCATTATCTTTAATTATTAAAGCATAATTTGAGGAGTCTGTAAAAACATGTCTGTTATCGTTATTATTTGCTTTCTTGTTGTTTCGTTGTTATTAAATTGATAAAAAATTAATCGGTTTTCTGTTTGTTTTATAACTGTCGCTAAATCGTAAATTTTATAAAGGTAATAAAAACCTACAATTGGTGACAAAAAATAACTTGAAGTTTGTTATTTCCCTAGAAGAATATTCACTATTAAGAATTGTTAAGAATTTAATACAATTATAATACCAAACAACTTGTTTTATGTAAAATACTTTGTTAAAATATTTTAATCATTTCAGCATTGAAATTATTTTTAGATTGTCAATATTTTTTTTTTTTTTTTTTTACTCTTAATAAATTGTTCAAGCTGTTCAAACTTGAAAAAGGTTGTATCCATTAATTTAATTACGTAACAGGTTATGGGCCCAGACGTTCATAACAATGGATATATTGAAGTCATCTTTTAGCAAACTCAATGGTGATAACTATAATTTGTGGAAATATAAATTGGAGCTCATTTTGAAGCGTGAAAAGCTTTGGACCTGTGTATGTGAAATACCACCAGAAAATTTAACATCCGATTGGAGAAAGCAAAACGATGAAGCTACAGCAATAATAGGTTTGTCGGTGGAAGATCCACAATTATTTTTAATCAAGAAAGCGGAATCAGCACATGATGCTTGGAATATATTAAGATGTCACCATGAGAAGGACACATTGGTATCCAGTGTTCGGTTGATGCGTAAGATATGTGGATTGAGGTTTTCCATGGAACGCGATATTTCTGAACATATAATGGAAATTAAAGTCTTGTTTGAAAAACTTGAAGTTTTGGGTGAACAATTTACGGAGCGTTGGCTTGTGGCAATGGTGTTAAGTAGTTTGCCTTCTTCGTTTGATACATTGGTAACTGCTTTGGAAGCACGTAAGTTAGAAGAATTAACATTAAAGGTGGTTGAAACTAGCTTGATTGAGGAATACCAACGTCAAACAAAAGATACTAAATCAAATACTGCTATGAAATCTACTTCGCGAGATTATCACAAACAAAAGGTATGTCATCATTGTAAATTAAAGGGCCATATCATGAAGAATTGCTGGAAGCTTAAGAAATCAAAATCTGGAGATAATCATCAAAACTTGGTAAGCGAATCAAATCAAAATCACATGTGTTTTGGAATGACAAGTGATAATAGCAATTGGATCTTGGATTCGGGTGCAACATGTCATATAAGTACACAAATATCTGACTTTATTTCAATTGATAAATCAATAAAAGAGAGCGTGACGGTTGCAAGTGGTGAAACAGTTACATCCTCTGGAAAAGGTATATGCAAAATTGAAGTAATAAACAGCAAAAATGAAAAACAAATTGTTGATGTGAAAGATACTTTATATATTCCGAAGTTTCATGGTAACCTATTATCAGTAACGAAAATAATCAATAATGGATTTCAGGTAGTTTTCCACAAATCATTATGTACTATTCAAGACAGATCTGGTAAGGAAGTTGCTGTTGCAGACAATAAGAACGGTTTATTTGTTTTACGAGTTTCTAATGGGGAACGAGCTTTGGTTGCTGAATGTAAAGAACAAAAATGTCAACACTACTGGCACAGAATTTTTGGTCATAGAAATATTAATGATGTACGAAATATGCAAAATGGAAAAACGGTAAGCGAATTTAAAATTATTGATTGCGGCGTTCGAAAGAAATGTGAAGTATGTATAAAAAGCAAAATGATTAAGACTTCTTTTGAAAACTCGAATTCTGTATCGAAGAATGTGATAGATTTAATTCATACCGACATCTGCGGTCCAATGCAGACTCCTACAGCTAATGGTTTTCGATACTTTCTTACATTCATAGACGATTTTAGTCGTTACACCGTAGTTTATCTACTTCATAATAAAGCAGAAGTTTATGAAAAGACAAAAATATTTTTAGAAATGATGAAGAATAAGTTTAAACGGTATCCCCAAATAATAAGGTCAGATAATGGGGGAGAATATACTTCTAACATGTTAAAACAATATCTTGAGGATCTTGGAATAGTTCAACAATTTACAGTACCGTATAACAGCAAAATGGAGTTGCTGAAAGAAAGAATAGATCTTTAGTTGAAATGGTCAGGTGTTTACTAAATGATGCAAAACTATCTAATTATTTGTGGGGCGAGGCTATTCTGACAGCAAACTACATACAAAATCGTTTAGTAACTAGTTCAGTTCCAACCACTCCATACGAATTATGGGAAAATAAGAAACCTGATGTGGAACATTTAAAATTATTTGGCTCAAAGGTGTTTGCTTTAATTCCTAAGGAGAAATTGAGAAAATTAGATGACAGAAGTCAAGAGTATATTTTTGTGGGATATGATAGTCAATCCAAAGGTTATCGATTACTTGATATAGCAACAAACCATATAGTGATTAGCAGAGATGTTCAATTTATTGAAAGTTCAGTAGAAGTTCCTGTGTGTAGCGGTAAAAACAATGTAAGCGACAATAAATCTGAGGTACTTATAGAAGAAATTTGTTCTAAGAGAGGTGTTGATATAAATGATGCGGAAGTAATATCTATTGAAGAATGCGAAAGTAGCGGTAATATAAACGAAAATACTCTCTCTGATGATAACTCCTTTTGTAGTCTTGACGACTATGTTGAAAATTCTGTTCAAGTTAGAGAAGGTTTAGTTTCAGATTGTCCTATTGTTAGTAACCAAGGAAACAACCTTAGAAGATCCGCTAGAACAACTAAAGGAAAGAAACCAGATATTTTAACCCTTCGATCTAGTAATAGTGAAAGTATAGAACCCAAGACTTACAATGAGGCAATTCAATCTTCTCAAAAGAATGATTGGCTACATGCCATGGAAGATGAGATTGATATGTTAAAGAAAAATAATACTTGGGAGTTGGTGATTGCACCTCCTAATGTTAACGTAGTAAGTTGCAAATGGACTTATAAAATTAAACGTGATGTCGATGATAACATAAAGCAATATAAAGCACGACTAGTAGCTAAAGGATTTAGTCAGAAGTATGGATCTGATTATAATGAAATATTTGCCCCAGTCGTTCGACAAACCACTTTGAGGACAATGCTATCAGTTGCAGGAGTTAACAAAATGATAGTTATACACATAGATATCAAATCCGCATTTTTAAATGGCATATTAGAAAACGATATCTACATGAAGCAACCTCCTGGTTTTGAAGAAAAGAACTCCCTACATGTTTGTAAGCTTAAGAAAAGTCTATATGGACTAAAGCAGGCCGCCTGTGTGTGGAATAAAACACTTCATAACATATTATTGAAAGGTGGTTTTATTCAAAATTCAGCAGATCCATGCCTTTATACAAAATATCTCGTCGAGGAAGGGAATATATACTTACTTATATACGTCGATGATATTTTGATTGCTGCTAAAAATAAGAAATCCATCGATGTCGTTGAAAATTTGTTAAAGAATAATGTTGAGGCCACACTGTACTTATTGCCAACATCACGTGCGGTTGATTTCAACTAGCATTGTTACTCACATTAGCAAGTATATATGTTGCGTGTGCTATTGTGATTGACAGACTCGTTGGTTTCATCTGTCACTTAGCTTGCGCCATTGCATTTTAAACAGCAGAAGCAACACATTGTTAACAAAAGAAAAAAGACAAAAGTATTTAAAAGTACAACATATTAAAATTAAAAGAAACGAAAAAACTCAAACAACAAAAAGGAGACAACTAAATAAAGTTTAACTATTTTTACTAACTATATCGAAAATAAAGTGTTTTATTCCAATTGGAATCTGCAACATCAAAGGGTCGCCAGCGGACGGACAGACTACTCCATACCACAGTGAGCCCCAAACATTGGTCCTTCTCCGGTAAATAAAACACAAAAATTAACAACAAATTTGGCAACTTCGAGGTATGTACACATTGAATTTACATTAAAAGTCAGCAAGTGTGTCCCAAAGAATTTAAAAGGAATTTGTTTTGTTGCTCGTTGTCGCCATTTTTGGTTGCCCGTTATAAATTTTTTTTTGGCTCGTTTTTTTTATGGTCCTCTGCTACGCCGCTGCCGGCAAAAGCGCCTTTTTGTTGTACTTTTTATAACTGTGGACATTTTTTATTTTGAAGCCATCTTTTTTTAAATACGATTTGTTGTAAAAACTAACCTAACTTTTTTGGTAAATAATTTTGATTGTGGAAATAACTTTTGGTTCGAAATATTTACTATTTGTATATTATTGTGAAAAATCTTTTTGGCTCAAAAAATTTACAATTTCGTTTTATCATTAAAATAAAAGTTTGATTTGTTACAAAATGGCTCTTTTGGACAAATTCAATGAAATAGTAGAAGAAATTGTAAGATTTGAAGCAAGGCTCAAGGAAGAAGATTTTTCGGTATACACAAATGATGCTTTGGAATTTGAAAGGGCGGAGCTCAATGAATTGTGGACGAAATTTAAGAATTGTTATGAAACTTGCGTAGGGGAGTTAGGAGAGAAAAAGAAAGAGCTTATACCCATTCACGCAAAGCACAGCCAAACCCACAAGATTCATGTGAAATGTATTAACGTATTGGCTAGAGCAAAACGTAGGTTACTAAAAGAAGATACATCCTCATCTAAGTCAGTGGCTCCCAAACAGGGTACTTCTATACCAATCCAAGCATGCGATATAGAAGTTTTTCGTGGTGATTATGCTTCATGGCCCACATTTAGAGATTTATTTACCACAATTTATATAAATAATGATCGTTTAGGCCCTGTTGAAAAATTGTGTTACCTTTATCAAAAAACAGAAGGGGACGCAAGGGAAGTAAATAGAAATATTACCGTGACTGCTGATAATTTTGAGGTTGCCTGGGAAAATTTAAAAGCAACCTATGAGAATAAAAGGGTATTATTTAATAGTCAGATGAATTTGTTATACAATTTGGCTCCGTGTCAAGGGGAATCATCTGCTGAAATTAAAAGGCTCCAGAGGGAAATAAATAATTGCATATCGACTTTAAAACTGTATAAAGTTGATGTGGAGGCTTGGGAACCACTTTTTGTTTTCCATTGCTCAATTAGATTACCTGAGCAAACACTGAATTTATGGGAACAATCTGTAAAAAATAAATCAGAAATTCCAAAGTGGAAAGAAATTAATGATTTTTTGACCGACAGATTTCGGGCGCTAGAAAGCGTTTCCAACATTCGTGCCAGTGGTTCTCAAACTATTTTCAATAATACCCAAAACCAAAATAAGCCTAAACAATTTAAAACACATCACACTAAAGCTAATATGGCCCAATGCAAATTATGCAAGCAACCACATGAAATAAGTCAATGTGGTAAATTTTTGAACATGGACTACAAGAGTCGTATTTCCACTTTGCGAAAATTTAAATATTGTTTTAACTGTTTGAAAGTAGGGCATATGTTTGGCGATTGTCCTAATAACAATGGTTGCTCTAAATGTAAAAGAAAACATCACAATCTTTTACATAGGGATTTTGTTCCAAAACCAGTTACGGGTAATAGCACAATTGTTGAGGCCCAAAATAAGGAACAGACGACCACTCAGTCTGTACCAGTTGCTTCATCTTCTAATGTAGTTCAGAATCATCATCACTCGGCTTCGAAAAGGGTTTTATTAGCTACTGCATGGATAAATATAGAAAATAATGGCTCAAGTTATAAAGTAAGAGCGTTAATTGATCCGTGCTCAGATGAGAGCTTTATTTCTGAAAAAAATTTGTAGATTATTAAATCTGGCTACATTACCGACATCAGCTGAAATAGCAGGTTTGGGCGGTGAAATAATAAGCCATGTTGATAAAATGGCTTCGTTTACTGTAACTTCGTTGATCAATCCGAACTTGTCACTAAAAGTTACAGCTTTAGTAGTATCCCAAGTAACTGGAGATGTTCCAACACATTCCTTTAGCCCTGATAAAAATATTATGCTGCCAGGGTTAGAGTTTGCAGATCCAACATTTTATAATAGTGGCTCTGTAGATATATTGTTAGGAGGTGATGTTTATCCCTCAATACTACGAGGTGGTGTGAAGCATGGTATTTTTGATTCCCTAGTGGCTCAAGAAACCATATTTGGTTGGGTGGTAACAGGTCCAACGAATCCACAGCGTACAGTAAGAAGGTCTTATTTAACCAAAGTTTCAATTGATGAGCAATTAGCAAAATTTTGGGAGCTTGAGGAAATTTCTCAGAAACCAGTAGTCTCAGAAGGAGACAAGTTATGTGAAGAAATATTTAGATCAACATTTAGGAGAAATTCAGAGGGAAGATACATAGTTAATTTGCCATTTAAATCAGATTTCTCAGCTCTTGGTCCAAATAGAAACATAGCTCTGAGTCAATTTTTGAGAAATGAAAATTCATTGATGCGTAGACCACAAAACAAGATTTTATATGATGAGGTCATTAAAGAATATTTGACATTGGGACATATGGAGAAAATTGAATATCCTGAAATTGGCCCAAGCTATTACTTACCTCATCATGGCGTTTTTAAGCCAGAAAGCACTACAACAAAACTGAGGGTAGTGTTTAATGCCTCCAGTGTTACAACTAGTGGCAAAAGTCTGAACGACATTTTGCACGTTGGGCCTGTACTTCAAAATGATTTAGTTTATTTGATTCTTAAATGGAGGTTTTATAAGCTGGTGTTTAACGCGGATATAACAAAAATGTACAGGCAGATTCTAGTTAACCCTGAGCATGCTCGTTTTCAACAGATAGTTCATCGTGGTTCTCCAGATGAAGAGATAACAGATTACAAATTAAAAACTGTCACCTTTGGGATCAATTGTGCTCCATATTTGGCACTTAGAACACTGTTACAACTGGCAAGTGACGAGGAACGTTATTACCCATTAGGGGCAGAAATATTGCGGAACTTTATGTATGTAGATGACGCTCTGGTGGGTGCACACAGTTTACCCGATATTTTAGAGGCCCGAAATCAGTTAATAGCAATATTGAAGTCTGGTGGTTTTGATTTAAGAAAGTGGACCTCGAACAATAAAGAAGTATTAGAAGGGCTGCCCTCTGAGTATTTAATAAATCAGGATTTTTTACGGTTTGACGATAAAAGTAATGCAAAGACTCTAGGTGTTCGATGGAATGCTTCAGCTGATTATTTTTATTTTACAACGGAAAAAATTCCACTTAAATCTACCTATACCAAGAGGGAAGTGTTATCCGTGATTGCTAGGCTCTTTGATCCAGCGGGTTGGCTCGCTCCTGTAATAATCATAGCGAAGATCTTAATGCAGCAGATGTGGCTCGATAAGATCGATTGGGACGACAATATTAAACCCATAGCTTTTCAAAGTTGGCAAGCTTTTATTAGTAGATATAACGATATCAATGAAATCACTGTTCCACGGTGGATTATGTACACGCCTGGCTCAATTATAGAATTTCATGGCTTCTGTGATTCTTCAGAGTTAGCTTATGCAGCGGCTTTGTATGTCAGAGTTAAAACGGGAGATAATATATATTCTAACTTATTGGTTGCAAAATCAAAAGTGGCTCCAGTTAAAAAACCTTCAATACCACGGTTAGAGTTATGTGGAGCAGTGTTATTAGCAAAGTTAGTAAATAGTGTTGCGCCCCAATTTTCAATAAAAAATTATGCGTTGTATTTATGGTCCGATTCAACCATAGTGCTGGCTTGGCAAAAAAAACCACCATGCAGCTGGAAAACTTTTGTGGCCAACAGGGTAGCAACCATTTTAGAAAAAGTGGGCAATAAAAACTGGAATCATGTAGTTTCCCAAGAAAATCCTGCAGATCTAGCAACCCGGGGGCTGACTCCTGTGGAGTTAAAGAGCTGTAGGCTGTGGTGGAATGGTCCACATTGGCTCACATTAGAAAAAAGTTCGTGGCCTTCATTACCAGCAGAATTTGAAACGACTGAAGAAATAAAGAGCGTTCAGGTACATGTTGCTAGATCTGCTGTTAAGGAGGATGTTTTAGAACGGTTTTCAAGTTTGCCCAGAGCTATACACGTTATTGCCTACATCTTTCGTTTCTTTTTCGCGGTTAAATCTGGCTCCACGAAAAAAGCACGACATATCTCGTTGATTGTAACGGCTGAAGAGTTAACCTTTGTAAGAAATCGCCTGTTTTTGCTCTCCCAAGAGATATATTTTGCCAATGACTACCAGAAACTGCTTACCAAGGGGCAACTTGAGAAAAGTAGCCCGTTGTTGACTCTCACGCCCTTTCTTGATGAACATAAAATTATTCGGGCTAACGGCCGCCTCAGTGCATCTATGAATTTGTCCTATAGTGAACGCCATCCAATAATATTAGCTTATAAAAGTAGATTGGCTCGTTTGTATGTTGAGTTTATACATAAAATGACACATCATGGAGGTTTAAAGTTAGTTCATAGCGTGGTTCGACATGAATGTTGGATACTTAAAGCTAAGAATTTAATAAAGGTCTGCATCAATAACTGCAAAAATTGTGTTTTACACCGAAAAGTGCGCCAAGGGCAGATTATGGCAGCGTTGCCCATAGAAAGAACGACCTTGAGTAGGCCCTTTACAAATACGGGAGTGGACTTTGCTGGCCCTTTTGAAATTAAAAGCTTTACCGGCCGATATTGTCGAATTACAAAGGGTTATGTTTGCCTCTTCGTCTGCTTCGCGACGAAAGCCATTCATCTTGAAGCTGTTAGTGACCTAACCACCTCTGGTTTCTTAGCTGCGTTGGCCCGTTTTATTGCGCGTCGAGGTTGCCCAGATTGCGTATATTCAGATAATGGCCGTAATTTCGTTGGCGCGGCCAAAGAAATAGCTGCTAATTTCGACAAACATTTGGCCACTATCCGAGATGCCGCGCTAGATAAATATGGACATCAACACTTAAAATGGCACTTTATTCCCGCCGCAGCGCCTCATATGGGAGGACTGTGGGAGGCAGGGGTTAAGAGTTTTAAGACGCACTTTAAAAAGGTAGCTGGTCAGGTAAAATATACATTTGAGGAGTTTTCTACGCTTCTGGCCACCATAGAAGCATGTCTCAACTCCAGACCTTTAGGACCTTTATCTGATAACATTGAGGATCTCACTGCGCTTACGCCTGGTCATTTTCTAATTGGCTCTGCGATGTTGACTCCAGCTGAACCTGAAGAACTTAGCTCTGCCTTGAGCGTGATAAATCGCTGGAGAAAAGTCAAAGCTATGCAACACGACATATGTCGCCGATGGAAGTCAGAATACCTGACGGAATTGTATAAGCGTTATAAATGGAAATCGCCGCAACCTAATCTTAAAGAAAATGATTTAGTAGTCCTTAGAAATGAACCCCTTTGCCCTACTGAATGGCGTTTAGGCCGTATTGTAAAAATTTACCCAGGTAGGGATGGAAAAGTGCGGGTAGTTGATATAAAAACGCAAAATGGTGTTATTAATAGGCCCATTCATAAATTGGTCCTTTTACCCAACTCCGCTGAGCAATAAAATTCATCGCTTGATACACGTATTCATTTAGTTTGGTCCAATTGATTAACATTCGCCTTTAATTCGATTTCTTCATACTTTCATTTCTTATAGTGCAACATGACAGACGCGTGGTTCAACACTGATTACGGCTGCCCGTTATGCAATCGCCTCCATGCTATTCGGCAGTGTTCAAAATTCCTGACTATGAGAGTGGAATTGAAGCGACGAACCGTCATTAGCTATGGGTTATGCAAAAGTTGCTTGGCCCAATCGCACGAGCTGCGCGACTGCAATAGTCTTGACCGTTGCAAAAGATGCCATCGGCAACACAACACTCTGCTGCATCCCGTAGACCCTGCCAACGTGTGGTTCCCGATGACGGTCGAGATGAAGCTATATCCGCATCAGGGGTCCTTACGATATATGGAAGTTCGAGCAAGAATAAACCCAAACTTCGCCCGCACTTCAATCCACAAAATGTTTGCCATTTCCGCAGGCTGCAATATTCTACAAAATCGAGCTTGGATAACCGTGGCACATCGCTTATACAGCCATAGGAAAATTGTGGTCCAATGCGCTGTTGAAGAACACTTTTTCCTCACTACGCCATCGGTCGATTTAAATCAGGAGTGGGTTAGTCGTAGAAAACGAGGTGTTGTCCTAGCCGACCCTGACTGGTTCCGCTCAGCACCAGCCTATATTGTTCTGGGGGCTGATGTAACCGCCAAGCTGTTAGAAGGGCCTGCAGATGGAAGACCAGGTAAAATTTATTGCCAAAAGACCCTGTTCGGAGAGGCTTTCTTCGGGGAAGGCATCAAGTGTGAGCAGTAAAGGGCCTGGAGCCAAACTAAAATGAAGTCTGCTGTATCACTCATCACTTGCGATCATCATCATATAAGTTTTTTATTTAATTATTAATTAATATTAATTTTAAACTTTAAACCCCTTTCCTTAAGAAAAATGAATTAAAATATGTACCTTTGTGAATTTCATTAATTAAATTTATATTTTATTTAATCTTTAATAACTTTATTTGTTTCATGGCTCATTGGTGTTGGCTCTATGATATGTTGCGCTACTGCCGCAAGGTGGGCGGTATGTTGAGGCCACACTGTACTTATTGCCAACATCACGTGCGGTTGATTTCAACTAGCATTGTTACTCACATTAGCAAGTATATATGTTGCGTGTGCTATTGTGATTGACAGACTCGTTGGTTTCATCTGTCACTTAGCTTGCGCCATTGCATTTTAAACAGCAGAAGCAACACATTGTTAACAAAAGAAAAAAGACAAAAGTATTTAAAAGTACAACATATTAAAATTAAAAGAAACGAAAAAACTCAAACAACAAAAAGGAGACAACTAAATAAAGTTTAACTATTTTTACTAACTATATCGAAAATAAAGTGTTTTATTCCAATTGGAATCTGCAACATCAAAGGGTCGCCAGCGGACGGACAGACTACTCCATACCACAGTGAGCCCCAAACAAATAATTTTGAAATCAACAATCTTGGTGAAATTCATCATTATCTGGGTCTCGAAGTTACTAAAGATAAAAACAACAATTTTTGTATTCGACAAAATAATTACATTAAAAATTTAGTTAAAGAGTACGGTTTAGAGAACGCAAAATCCTCAAAATTCCCTTTAGATCCTGGATATGGAAAATCATTTTCGGAAAATTTAGTGTCCAATGACGAATACAGAAAATTAATCGGTTCACTATTATATATTAGCGTCAATACTCGGCCTGATATCGCATCTAGTGTTTCAATACTAGCTCAAAAGGTTTGCTCTCCTAATAAAGAAGATTGGAACGAGGTTAAAAGAGTCTTGCGATATTTAAAGGGTTCGTCAGAAATGTACCTCAAACTCAGCGACAACAAACCTAGTTATAATTGTTTAATAGGCTTTGCAGATGCTAACTGGGCAGAAAATAATACCGATCGTAAATCTAATACTGGTTTTATTTTTCAAATCAATAATGGTAGTATTAGTTGGTGTTGTAAAAAGCAAACCTGTGTAGCCTTATCATCTACTGAGTCAGAATTTATAGCACTTTCTGAAACATGCAAGGAAGCTTTATGGTTGCGTAATCTATTAGAAGACATGAACCTAAAACAAAACGAACCTACAATTATATTTGAAGACAATCAAAGCTGTTTGCGTTTAGTTGAAGATGGACGATTTAGCTGCAGAACAAAACATATCGATACAAAAAAATATTTTATCAAGCAACATGTAGATGATGGTCATATCAAATGCGTTTATTGTCCAAGTGAGAATTTGTTAGCCGACATGCTCACTAAACCACTAAATTCAACAAAATTAGAATGGCACCGTAATAAAGCTGGGATACAAGTCGTTTGAGGAAGGGTGTTAAGAATTTAATACAATTATAATACCAAACAACTTGTTTTATGTAAAATACTTTGTTAAAATATTTTAATCATTTCAGCATTGAAATTATTTTTAGATTGTAAATTTTTTTTTTTTTTTTTTTTTTTTTTTTTTTTTTTTACTCTTAATAAATTGTTCAAGCTGTTCAAACTTGAAAAAGGTTGTATCCATTAATTTAATTACGTAACAAGAATGTTCTTCCTTGCAATAATATTTGTTATTTGTGTTAATTCATATAATTGGTGAAAATATTTTAATCATTGTGCTCACTCACTATTGTGAATGTTTATTCTTAGTAATCTTACAATGTTGCCATATTTTAAACAACATAAGCATAGGAAATACTGTGTATAACAGAAAAATTTTGTGTATAACAGTATTTTTTACAAAAAAAAAAAAAAATCTTGTGTATAACAGAATTCTCTAAAGAAAATCTTGTGTTTAACAGTATTTTCTAAAGAAAATCTTGTGTGTTACAGTATTTTCTATAGAAAATCTTGTTTAGACCAGTATTTTCTTAACAAAATGTTGTGTGTAACAGTATTTGCTATAGAAAATCTTGTGTAGACCAGTATTTTCTTAACAAAATGTTGTGTGTAACAGTATTTTCTATAGAAAATATTGTGTATAACAGTATTCTCTAAAGATAATCTTGTGAAAACCAGTATCTTCTAAAGAAAATCTTGTGTAAACCAGTATTTTCTAAATAAAATCTTGTGTAAACCAGTATTTTTTAAAGAAAATCTTGTGGGTAACAGTATTATCTTGTGTTTAACGGTTTATTCTATTGAAAATTTTACGTATAACTGTATTTTCTACAGAAAATTTTGCGTATAACATGATTTTCTAAACAAATATAAAACTTAATTTAGGTTAAAAATTTGACCTTGAACTACACTATTTAAGTTTTATATTAGTTCTAGTGCAAGCTCAGGCAAAGTTATTTTCTTTATTGAACATTGTTTTTAAATGTAGCTGATTAAGCTACTAAAATAAATAAATTAAAAAGAGACTTTTAATCAAGGTTACTGTCTCACCTAGTTTTGGGTTGGGCTTGACTTTGTCAAATTTTCATGACAATAGAAAACACACCTGCTTAACAATATTTACTACGTCAAAGAGGAGATAAATACATAATATGCTAAAAAATTAAAAATATGTAGAATACACAACAATTGAATTGGTAAATTAACACTTTGTTTAAATATGTACTTCAGCACCCCATTATGGAAATGTTGGTAAATATCATCCAAACAGGAGCTAATGTTGAATAATTGTTTTTCTTTTGTGATCTTGCGCCCTTAAATAAGTAATGTATTCAAAAACTATTGTTAATTTGTATTTAAAAAGAGACCAGGCCTATCACACTTGTATTTTTCACCGTAACGCAGTGTATTTAGTGTCAAATTTGTACACAGAAAAAACTGATTCGTTGTGATAGCCGAATTTGTTGTCAATCTTATGATTCTGTCCTAATGACTGAATTTTTTAGTTTTGGCTGCAACATTTTTGATATTACGACTAAAATGTTATGCTTGCATGTGTTAATTAATGATCGATTGAGGTATCGGTTGCTTTAATTGTCATTCTTATTTATTAATTGAATTTTAGTTACTAGAATCCTAAAAATTATATATACATATAAGCGAATCATGTCAAACACATTTAAATTTTTCTTTCATTTTCCAAACTTAAAATAATTTCCTTACTTTCTTGAAAAATTCATTTAAAATGCAATTGAAATGATCATATGTATATTTTAATTACTTTAAAGTGTAGTGTATATCTGGCCCCCAGCATGGTAGTTTTTTGTTTGTCTCTTTGTGTCCATAGGAAAATAAGTATGTATATATGTAGTATATTTTACGACTGACACATCATCTGCAACTTGCAACAAGTTTAATCTAAAGCAGACCCGTTATTTATGAAAAACAAAAATCCAACTACATACAAACAGTTTTCTTTCTACTTGACTAAAAATAGTTTTCCTTTTATGTTCCATGGCTTCTTGGAAAAGAACCAGGGTGCAGGCAGGCATGAAACAAAAATAAAAAGAAAGAAATGTTCCTAAAAATAAGCACTAACATACGTACTCGTATCAAGTTCATTATGCTAATGAAAATCTAGCCATGAAGGAGACAAAGAAAAAGACAACACAACAATCACCTCCTAAAGGTCGCTGCACTTGCGCTATTTAAAAATTGTATTGCTTAGTAAATTGTAGCAAGACGCATCTTGTTTACATCTACAGCTAGTATTTTACAAATTTTTACACATGTTGGCTTTTTAGTTTTTTTTTTTAATGTTTATGTTTATTTTTTCTTTTTATTATTTAGAATGCAATTGTCTTCTACGTTTTAAACAGATGTAGATTCTATAACTAAAAATAAAACTGTCTTTCATTTCTTTGCCGACCGGGTGCCAGCTCATTCTCACATTTAGTTTTGATAAAATCTAAACATTTCTAATATCGTTGCCACATGTGTAACAAGGATTAAAACTGTACTAATATTTTTAAAATACAAAAATACAATTAATTTAATTGCTACATAAAAGGATGTTGCATGTAAACTGTAAAAACAGAAGTTTATGTTATTTGAAGAACTGCAGCAGCTGCACTAATTTGAGAGAAAGTGAAATTTTTGTGTTATCGTGTTATTATTACAAACAGGCACCGTAACTCTTATGACTTTTATCAAAAAAATCAAGAAATAAGAGTTATTTTTGATTTTTATATTTTTAGATAGAAAATAAGAGTTATTTTTTATATTTATTATTTTAAATGAAAAATAAAAGTTATTTTTGATTTTTATATTTTTAAATGAAAAATAAAAGTTATTTTTGATTTTTATATTTTTAAATGAAAAATAACTTATTTTTGATTTTTATATTTTTATATCAATAATAGAAATCAATTCAAAATTCGTGACATAGGTACGCGGTACGCCACCTGTTGAAGAAAACTTATTTGTAATACATGAAAGCTCCGTTGCAAGCTGTCGATCTGTTTTAGCAGACGGTTTAAGGTCAATGGAGATGAATTATTCGTCTTCGGACGACGATGATACTCCTACGACAATAAATGACAGCGTCCGCAAAGCTTATTTTGAAATAGACAATTACAATGAAAAGCGTTTCGATACTTCTGCTAATTTATTGGAATATTGGGAGAACAAAAAATTTGTGTTTCCATGGCTTCGAAAATTAGCTTTAATTGTTCATTCTGTACCTGCCACTCAAGTCAGTGTAGAAAGGTAATTTTCAGCATTCAGATTAATATTGGGAGATTTGAGATATAATTTATCTGAGGAACATTTAAAATCAATTATGATGGTAAAATTGAACACCTGAAAATGACCTCTTAACACTGACTTGAATGGCAGCCAAAACTTATAAGCTATTTCTATGCATTCATGTTTTTATAGCTGATAATGGATAAGTCACATAATAAATTATATTCATACAGAAATTTGAATGAAGCAGCATATTATAATACATACGGCATCAACAAATAAATAAGAGGTTTGAATTGATTTTTATTTGATATAAAAATATATAAATCAAAAATAACTTGTATTTTTCATTTACAAATATAAAAATCAAAAATAACTTTTATTTTTCATTTAAAAATATAAAAATCAAAAATAACTTTTATTTTTCATTTAAAAATATAAAAATAAAAAATAACTCTTATTTTTGATTGTTAAAATAAAAATCAAAAATTTAAAAATCATGCAATATGTTGGATTCATTTCGCCTAAGAATCATGATGGTGTAATTAAAAGTTTTCTACGATGTTCATTTATGTATGATTTATTTCTTCAAAAATTGAAAAATAACTCTTATTTCCGGTCCCTGATTACAAAGGCTATGTTAATATTTTGAAAATCAAATAAATAATCGTATGCCAAGATCGGTGAATATGACCAATGTTGTTCAAACAAGAACGTAATACGAAAAGAGATAAATTCAAGTGCGATTAGATTAAATCTAAGAAACTACATAACATTTTATTCAACCGACCTGTTGGGTGAAGTGCCGATTTCTGTTTAGATAGAATTCTACCATTGAAATATCTAGAGAATATATTACTGTACAATTTCTTCATTTATTCGTGATTGTGAAAAAATCCGATTAATGTTCGTCCCTTGAGGATGTATTTGGCACATTCATTATGACAGCGAATTTGTTGCCAATCGAATTCAACCGCTTTTAATACGTATATAAATTTATTTCTTGTACCAGATGTTTTCGTATTTTAATTCTAATAATACTGTTAAATATTTTGTGTAGTGTCAACAATGATTGGTGCAATTAGACTGCAGTTGTAGATCATTATCTGTCATTCTGCTCTGAAGTGTGAAATATGCAATTTTGCTTAAATTGATTAAGAACTAAAAGAAAATGTTCAAAAATGCATTCAGAGCATGCCAAAAAGGGTGCAAGCTGTAATTGATGCCAAGAAGGTTCTATGAAATATTAAGATTTTTTTTTTTTATTATTTAGTTCGTTTATTTGACCTTTTTCAATATTTAATAGTTTATTTTAATAAGCAATAAGGTCACTTGAATTTTATATAAAAATATTTAATTTATATAATTTATATATTTTATATAGGAAATAAATATATATAAATAAATTAAATATTTTTATATAAAATTCAAGTGACCTTATTGCTTATTAAAATAAACTATTAAATAGATTTTTTTTTTCAAAAAATTTTGTAATATTTCTTTTCCTTAAATATATATTTTTAAAACAAAAGAATTTATTTTTAATTGAATTAGAAACACTTACTTTACCTAAAAGAACAAATAAAGGGATAAATTTCCACTATTTTAAAATGTTATACGGCTTCAAACTAAACAATTTTGCATGTGTAACTAATAATTTGGCCACCCACTGTAAATTGACTTTCTGTTGCTAAGTCTAACAATTCATTTTGTACGCGTAACCGAATCATTCGATTGGCAACATATTTATTTCCATGTTGAAATGATGTCACATAATAAACCATTGCGCTTTTATAGCAAATTGGTGGATCAATCCGTGATCCATATTTTATTGAACCATTAGACATTCCCATTCACTGTTTTCTCTTCCCCCTCATTATGAAATTTGACTGTTTGTTTCACCATAATGTAACATATCATTTAACAGATGAATCGTGTAAACTCACCCACCAATACTTTCTGAACTAATCTTTTTTATCGATAGCCTGAAGGTGGCCTGATCCCTTTTTATTTCATATATTAACTAACCCCCTTTGCAAAACCATCAGTTTATACTATTGATAGCTCTGCTGATAGCTAAAAACAATTCAATTATTTAAAGCGATCGGAGATCAGTGAGAAAAATACCAAACAAATAACGTTCATGGTATGCAGTTGTCGAAATGTAGTAAAAATCTAGACATACGTAGTTTTTATCCAACCACAGTTCAAACTGTAGAACTTGATTTTTATCCAATAGCTGGTTCTTCAAACTAACGAAGGAAATCTTTCGTATATAGACTCCTATGAAAGCCATATACATATAAAGTTTGAGATCTCCTGCAGACTATATTGCGAAAATTTCACTCCTCATGTTTCGAATTATTTCTTTTCTGCATATGCATTTCTTTCGTGTGGACAACTCTTATCGATGTTATGTTCTTGTTCAAACAACATTTTCAAAACATTTGTTTGCACAACCAAGTCTGACATCAAATGAAATTTTCCGAAAGAATTAAAAAGAAAATTATGAATATGAACAACGTTTTCCCCACACCAAACAACATTTGCACAAAACGATGATTGGTCAAGAAGTAGGGTAAATGGTGTCTCCTGTAAACTATTTTGTGAACGTTGAACTATGTAGAAATTGTTATACAGATTAGTTTTCATGTCGATGCGATTTTTAAATGTGTCCAGTTTGAACATTAGCTAAACCATCTGAATAACTGAATGATTTTAAAAATGTTAACGATAGTTAAGAAGTTTAAAAAAAGTTATTACACCGTTTTGCTCTTAATCTTTTAAATTTATGCAGAAATTGTATGTTTAACTACGTCATATTAGAGGATATTTTTAGCAGTTTTTTCAGTAATGCAATGTTATTACATAACTTTTACTTATTTTCATTAACATTTTTTTATTTGTTTTGTTGTACAATATCTTAAATATCTGTTTTTTTTAATGAAGAGCCACAGTATTTAGTTAAATTGCAGTTAAAGCTTTAAGTCAATACAAATGTGAGCATATTTGTAGATTAGATAAAATTGTACGTAAATGATAAAATAGTTTTGTGCTGTTTTAAATTTCCAGTTTTGTTTTGTTGCGTTGTCACTGTACTTATCAATAACCATGATGATGGATATGATAAAAACAAATTATAAACAAATTCTCTCTTTAAGCGTTACATATAGATAGATAAAACAAGAGAAGGAGAGAGAGTGCTACAAATAAAACTTGGTACTGCAAAAACACAACTCTACTTAACTTTAGCGTTTTTTTTCTAAAAGTGCAAATAAAAATAATTTTGAACAACAAAATGAAATGAAATAATAATATTAAACAATATCTTAATTATGGTTTATAGATAAGTTAATGCTACTTCATATACATATACAAACGCGTAACAGGGACGAAATTAGTAATGTTTATAAATGTGATTAAAAAATAGTACTTTTTGGCAAAATAAATTAGTCCTAAGTCCTTTTTAGTGGTTTTCTGAATATCCTTCTTTATATTTCAAAAGATTTTTGGACATGGCCGTCCTTTAGTCAGACGAAGAAATTTTAAATATATGTTTACTTCTGTAAAAGTTAAAACCATGGAAAAAGTACTTTTTTGCATTTTCAAGGACTATTGTAAAGCATAATTTACTTTACAAGCTCCAAAGGATTATCATAGAGAACAAATTGTACAATTTCAAAAGTACCCTACTGCAAACACTTACACTTGTATATGTTATGAGGGTAGACCAATGGAGTTGCGTACTATTTACGTACATTAAGTATTTTCATACTTTCATACTTTTTTAAAACGTTCACTAACTGAAACCGTGTGAGTGTGAACTTTTGCGGTGGGGGACGACTAAAAAACACACACTTACTAATACCAACAAAATAGTATCAAAAAAAGCTTTAATCGTTAAAATTTCTGTAGAAATCTAAAGATCGTCAGTGGCTAATCGGTGTACGGGCAGTTAAGAACGACAGAAAAAACAAGAAAATTGTGTGACTAATAATTAAATAAAACGAAAGAAAATAATTATAAATAAATCGAAGAAAAGCTAAAAAGAAAACCTTTTCCCAAAGGCACTAATAAAAATATCAATGTCTTTTTGAATTTGTATAGATAATAAAAATATATATGCAAAATGCGTTCGAATTTCACCAGACGCGAATATAAACGTTATATATCGTATGATCGTCAATCGTTGGGTAGGTTATAATCAATGTGGATTCAATAAATTTATACCTAATATAATACTTAGATACTTAGCTTAATGTTAAACTAAATTCCCCTTGTGAAAATTCAAAGTAAATGGCAAATTTCAGAAACTATGAACTCGGAAGCAAATGTTTTAAAACTCAAAAAACTGTAAATACATTATGATAATAATTAGTAAATTCTGTACTAAATTATTCAGCATTTAAGTTGTTTCATTAGTTTGTGCAATATTTGCGCGCAATCTGTTTGCAGTCAAATGGTTAAAAGAAATAGAGAGGGAGAGTAAAAATAATTTATCAGTGGTTAGCAGCGATGCCAAGTTAGCCCTTTTCGGGCTAGATTTAGCCCGATTTTAGTCACTCAAAACGCGATTATATGGATTTTTTTCCATTTAGCCCTTTTTTCAAAAATATTTACGCGTTTTGAGTTAGCATCACTGGTGGTTACACAAATTACTCCAAACGGAGTTTAATCTAAAACCTATTTAAAACTAAGGTTTTTGTTTAAACTACATTTAACTTAAAACAAAACTTAAACTATTAACAGTTTAAAACTAAGTTTGAAAACAAAGTGACTGTTCCTTGATCTTTCAGGGAAATTAATTGCTTAAAGAGAGAGAGAGTAAGCTTAATTTTTAGAGTTTAAACTGCATTTTACTTAAAACTAACACTATGTTTTCACTATGTCATTTTTGTTGTCAAATTGTCCAAATTGTTGGCAATTGTATGAAAACGGGTTGTCATATGGCGTCATCTATGCCATCTATCATGATTGCAAACTTAGAGAGAGTAATTTATTATTTATGATAACACTGATAAAACTTTTTTATACTTTAAACAAAATTTAACTGTCAAATTCAAGCAATGAACAATACAATAAGTATAAGTATGCCTTTAAAAAACTATTTAAATAAGGTAAGGCGGTCTCATAACCAATGAGTTGTATTGCCATACATTATCTACTTTGGACTTGCAAGCAGACTTTCTCTTTGAAATGCAAGATATACACATTTCATCCTAGACATCTACTTCTCTTTTAATAATAGTTGAAATCAATAGTGTGTAAACTGTTATATAGATTCAGAGAGCTAGGTCTGCCCAAATTCTAGACAATGGTGTGCTTAAATGGATTTATAAATTTTTTATTGTTTTATTCTTAAAATATTAATGTACTTTTTTATTTCTATATTCGTTCTACTGAGTATTCAAAGCATATATCATTGGTCTCATGTAGAAAGGCCCTAACTCGCTATTTTTTCGAAATTTGTTTTTTTTTGCGATTCCAATGCATTTAACGCAAATACAACTCCTCACAAAAATTTATTGCAATAGTGTAAAAAATAACGCTTTTATAAGCAGTTGTACAAAAAAAGTTACATGTTGAATATTACAGTTTCTATTATGTTTTTACCTTCTCCTGTAAAGTTTCAAATATGCGAGTTAGGGCCTTTCTACATGAGACCATCGATATGTAGTTAAAATATTTTTTAAAGATTGTGGTTTTAGTTTCCACAAAAGCTTAACAAATTTTTTTATTATTAGAACTTTAGTTGCGGTAAAAACACTTTTACTGAGTATTATACAAAATAAATACTACTGATAACTTTAATTAAAATATTTGCTTTAAAAGTAAATATTTAATTAACATTTCCAAACAATAATTAGGAATATGACTTAATATTATTTTGTATAATTTTAAAAGAAAGCTGCCAATTATAACACTTTAAGTTCAATTAAAAGCTTATAAAAAATGTATCTAATAAAAAATAAATGTAGACAATCTATTTTTAATAATGAAAAGAAAATGTAAGATTTCAAACTAATTAAATTGTGTGAAATATCACAAAAAAAGTTTTTTGTTGCCTAAATCGAGGTGTCTTTATTTATGGAACGATTTTACTAATTTTCTACCTGGGTCATAAGATATCCTTGAAATTCAAATCAATATTTTCGAAATTATTGTAAATGGACTGTTAAACTTAATATTGACAACAATATTGGAACCCATATACTCAAAAAATTGTTTTAAATTGCCAATTGTTTTAATCAAGTACAGATATTATGTACCTAGTAGAAATTTTTAAAAACAAGAAATACCTTCAATGATTCAATATTTTATTGTATTACAAATGGGGTCTAAATCCAAATTCAGTTTCTCAAAAGATAAAAAGATAGTGTTCAACTTTAAACGAAAATTATAGTTTAATAATCATTTAAATAAATGACGACTTAATTATAAAATTTCTCACGCAAAAATACATATTTATCAAATGGCTTGTGTAAAAAGCAGCAACAGCTGTAGCATTTAAATAAAATTACTACTTTGAAATTGAAATAAAATGAAATTAAACATACAAACATTTAAACACTAATTCTTGCGTAATAAAAAAATAAATATAAATGATAAGAGCCCAGTATTTAAATGTATTTTAATTTACACTTCATATAAAATTTAATTCATAAATTTGTGTATGGAAAAAATTAGATATTGTCACATGGCTGGCTGTTGCCCAGTAAAAAATGGTATTGCTGTTTAAAAAAGTAAAGTAATTATCCCGCGGATTTTTTATTCATGATTGGGCCGTATATGTTAGGCAAATCTGTGGATAACTCATCCTCATTCACGTTTCCTGTGGACAACTCATGTTCTTTTCCGCCACCAAATCTAATGTTCACACGCAAAATACCCATATTTGTAAAAAATTACAAAAAAAAAAAACTATTAAAAGAAACACCGGCACGTTTTCCCTACACAGAAAAACATGAAAATATTCGTTTCTTGAATTCCGCCGACGTTTTGTTTTTGTGATTACAAAACGATGTCTCATCAAGATGTGGGCTTAAATAGATTCATAGTATACCTATAGGTATTTTAGATTAAACCTTTTTTAAATTGAAAACTATGTACATTCACTTTATCCGGCACTGATTAGTAAGTATTAAATTGTTGGTAATAAGCAGCTGTTGTCATTCCTCCGACCATTACATACAAATATTGTTCAACATTGTCAGCTTATTTCAACGATGTCTAAAGAATGTTTACTGGAAGTAATTTGTATAGAAATCATTCCAAAATATTTGTTAAATTTAGTATTTTTCATTCAAATTATTTTGACTAACTAAAAATCTTAAAAAACCTGTGTTATATTTGAGAACTCCAACATTGATATTGTATGCGTTTCAGAAACATGGTTTCATACAAGTATCACTGATCTTTCAATTTCTCTAAGTGGCTACAATTTAATAAGGGTTGATAGAGTTAGGCGCGGTGGTATAGTGGCTATTTATATTAGAAAAGGCATAGCTTACAATATTAAAAGCACATCTTCTAGTAATGATGTTGGTGATAGTAATAATTGCTTGGTGGAATACGTCTTAATAGAAGTCATATCCGATAGAAGAAAATTACTGGTTGGAAGTTTGTACAGGCCTAATAATAATATACCAATGGAACCGTTTTTTTCAATTTTGGAGAACTTCACAGCTTTATATAATGACGTTGTCCTTGTGGGTGATTTCAACTCAAACCTTTTGACTGACAGTAGCATTATCGACATCTTGGCACCATTAGGACTTGTTCCAACTAACGTAACCACACCTACTCACTTTACCTCGTCCAATAGCACTCTAATAGATCTTCTCTTTGTTGGTAATAACAGGAATGTTCTATTTTATGACCAACTGTCTGCCTCGTGTTTTTCGAAACACGATTTATTGTTCATGACCTATAATTTTCAATTGCAAGTGCCACCCTATTCAATAACTTTTCGTGATTTCGAAAATATTAATTACACCACACTGGAACTAGAATTACTCAGAATTAATTGGAATGCAATCTATTTTATGGCTTCACCAGAGGATCAACTAGCCTTTCTTGAGCGTAATATATTATGTTTGTTTGATAAATCTGTTCCAATAAAAACCAAAATAGTGGGTAAAAAAAATAGACCATGGTTTTCACCATATATTAAGCAAGCTATTAAGCAAAGAGACTTAGCTTTTTCTCGTTGGAAACGGTTTAAAACAAACGATCTACACGTTGAATATTGTTCAGCAAGAAAGACAGTACACAAAATAATTAAGCAGGAAAAATCTAAATTTTACACTGAAAAATTCTCCACGGCTCTGGGATCAAAAAAAACCTGGGATATTGTAAAAGAAATCGGTGTTGGTAAATCTACAAATTATGACCCTGTTTTTATTGTTCCAGATGTTCTTAATGAAAAATTTTTGAATATTCCTTTTGTAGAAGCTGATATTAGTTTTTACAATCATAGCCATAACAATCGTGAACCTCATTATAACTTCTCTTTCGATTGCGTAGATCAGTTCGATGTTATAAGGAACTGTATGTCAATAAAATTAAATGCAGTTGGCGTCGACGAAATTCACCCAAGATTCTTTAAAATAATTCTTCCAATAATATTGCCCTATGTTACACATATATTCAACAATATAATTACCACTAGTCATTTTCCCTCAAATTGGAAAAAATCTAAAATTATACCAATACCTAAAACTAAATCAGAATATAGGCCAATCGCTATTTTACCCTTTATGTCCAAAATATTTGAGAGGATAATACATAGTCAGATATATAATTTCGTAAATGATCATAATTTGGTTAATGATAAGCAATCTGGGTTTCGGCAAAAACACAGTTGCATAACTGCTCTTGTAGATGTTGCGGAAGATATAAGAAGTGAGATAGATGAACGAAAAACCAATATTTTAGTACTTTTAGACCATTCGAAAGCTTTTGATACAGTCGATCATAACGTCCTATGTTATAAACTACAGCACATGTTTATGTTTTCTACAGCCGCTACACAACTAGTATTTACATATCTTACCAACAGGCATCAGTATGTTCAAAGTGGTAACGATAAATCAAATTTACTACCTGTTATGAGAGGTGTACCGCAGGGGTCAATTATTGGGCCTCTACTATTCTCGCTTTATGCTAATGACCTGCCGAGTCAACTTACGCACAGTAAAATCAGAATGTATGCTGACGATATACAAATTTACATCAGTTGTGATTTATCTAATATTGAACAGTGTGTCTTAACTCTAAATACCGAGTTAAAACATATTTATAAATGGGCTACTGCTAATGGTCTTAGTATCAATCCAAAAAAGTCTAAATATCTTCTAATCCAAAAACGGACTACTATAAGTGATCATATACCGGATATTTTTCTTAATGACACACGTACAGAAAGGGTAAACTCAGCAAAAAATCTTGGAATAATCTTTAATAAGAACCTGACATGGAGCAATCATATTAATTATGCATGTGGCCGTACGTATTCCATGCTTAGAACTCTCTGACAAACGCAGTATTGCACACCTGTCAAAATAAGAGTACTTCTTGCAAAAACCTATTTATTGCCAGTTCTGATGTATGGATGCGAATTATTTGCCAAATGCGATACCGCAAGTACAGGAAAACTAAACTCAGTTTACAAAAGTATTGTGCGCTATGTATATGGCGTGAAAAGGTTTGATTCTGTTTCGCCTTTTACGGCAAAACTATATGGTATTCAGTTTGATGCCATACTCAAAACAAGAGTACTCCTGTTCATGCACAAAATCGTGTATACCCAACAACCACAACATCTCTATAACCGCTTAACCCTATTGAGTTCTAGTAGAGGAAAGCGAATCTTATTGTTTAGACATCATAGTTTAACTTCTGATTGGCAATTTTTTCTTAAAGCAATCCGGCTTTGGAATCAACTCCCGCACAACATACAAATAATAAGTAACGCAATGAGATTTAAAAAATGCATTATTAATTTTTTTACATGTTAATTTGTTAACTAAACACTTTTCTTTTTCTTTTTTGTTTTCTTTTATAAATTTATAAATTAATTAATTAATTAGTTTAATCACTTTATCTTTAAGAATTATAATTTTTAATTTTAATTTTTAATTTTTAATTTTTTTTAATTTTTTTTTTCTTTTTAATGTTTCTGCTAAAACAATGTTCTATACTGCAATAAGAGACTTTAAGTCTTGTGTATAGAATTGGAAATAAATAAATAAATAAATAAATTATGTAAGCCCCCCTTGCGAAACTTAAGTGGTGGTTGGGCAAGAAATGACACTGAAAAACTCAATCTACATATTTGTAAATCATTTGAAAAAAATATTTACCCCAAACCCATCAAATGAATCAATAGACTTGCCACCAGTCACACACTATTCTGAAGTAGCTGAAAAGGCGTTTTATTATTGATTTAAACTCTAAAGAAGATACTCATGAACAAGTTGTACCCTATTTATATCAATAATCAAGCAATAGCACAACAATCCGAAGTAAAATACCTCGGTATACACCTCGATCAACGCTTTACATGGAAATCCCATATACATAGATGCAAAATTGACTCAAATTAAATTGATCCAAATTAATTGGCTCATTGGCAAAGCTCTAAGCTAAGTTTAGATTGCAAACTCTTACTTTACAACTCAATCATACAACCTATATGGTGTTATAGAATACAGATATGGGGAACAGCCTCAGCTTCAAATGTAGACAGAATTTAAAGACGCCAAAAGAAATTGCTACGAATGATCACAATTGCTCCCTGGTATATAAAAAATTCGAATATCCATAAAGACCTAAACGTGCCTTTGGTAAAAATTGAGACCGCGACATATTAAATAATAATGGCTATATTCGACTAAGAAGAAGGGATACAACGAATCTGAGTCGAAGATAAGAAGAAAGAATGTCTACTTATAACCAACAATGGTCAAACAATTTTCGTCCGGTATTGGCTGGACTAATAATTGAATTTTTTATAGATATAAGATTTGATATATTTATTGTTAGTTCATTTTTAATGAAGATACAATAAATAAACAATTAAAAAAAAAAATTTTTTTTTGACTAACTTTTTTTCTGACATTGAGGACACACATTGTCTTCGAACCTTTAAGAAGTATATCCTAGCACCAATAGACAAATTGTTTTCTCCTTTGTGTGTTTGCCACTGTTTCTTTGCTTTTTGATTAAACAACTATGGCAAATAAATGTGTATTGTGTGACCACATTAATTATTTTATGTAGTTTTGGTCAAACTTCTTGCTGTAAAATATTAGCGTAGTCTGATCTTACCTTAAGTGCATTTAACACCAGCTGTAAAGAGATATTTGTTTCTTAATAGTTAACACATAGTATGACAAAATACGTCTTAGCTACAATTCAATAGCCAGTTTATTTTCTACAAATATTCAAACTGAATTGTGCTTAATCTTATTCGCTTCAAATTAACATTTTTAAATTTCAAAGTTCATTTCCTATGGCATGTGTTTGTTATTAATAAATAACAAATATTTTTTTTAAACTTAAATTTACTGATGACGAACTTTTTGATGTTAAAAGTTGCTCGTATTTATTAATTTTTAAATTGCTTTTAGTTCGATTTCACATTGAAATTCCCATACGAAATTGTTTAGTACAATCAGTAAAATTATCTAATCTCTCAATAGGTATTTATATTACACTTTACACTAATTTTAATCAAGCAAAGTATATCAAAAGAATACAAACAAAAACAATTATTGCATCAATGTGTTAAAAATAACAGGTGATTAACCCCCAATAAACTTGACAAATTGTAATGGAAATCTGTGAAAATCTGATGAACTATTTATATACAATATGTATATATACTCAACACGCTTTTGTAATTAGAATCACAGTGCTTATTTGTTCAATATTAAAAAAGTTAATCGTATAAAACATCTATTGTCAAGACATTAAATTGTAACATATTACAGTTGTTTTTACAGTTCTTATAAGAATTTGTTAAAAAAAAAACCAAACATAAATGTAAACAAAATTTTTTGCTATCAATATGGCAACTTTATAAAACTAAATAACAACAAGCATTCACAATGGTAACACGACTATTGTAATTACACGGCAACTGACTAAAAGTAGTTCCTGTGATAACAAGCATTCGAAGGAAAAATGTCACAACTTTGAAATTAGACAGTCAATTTAAGAAAAAGTTAGCTTATTTTATTCTGAATAAGTGCCATTGAAATAATAGACATTTCAAACAAAATGTTTTAATTAATAGCCGGCAAAGTTTTTTCATTCCGGTTTTACTTATTTATTGAATTTGTCTTTACTTCCTCCTCGCCTCACAATTGAGAGCCAACAAAGACAAATTGGTCTAGAATCTGGACTCTAGATTATGATGTTAGAACAGCTCTATGGGTTCGAATGGTGTTGCAATTTCAAGATTTATGTATCTCTCACAATTTTTTCTAAACTTGTCTTTAACCCACATTACTTTTAAGTTTTTATTAATGTTTTCATTGCATATGGAGCTCCATGTTGCTACCATCCTGGTTCTAAGAATTTTGAATTGATCTAAACGGGAATTAAAAATAAATGTTGGGTCTTGACGTTTTTTTCAATACAATTTGACATTTTATATGATCGTTTAAAGTTTAAGATTAAATCTATTTTATTTTGCAGTTATTTTAAGATTCTCATTATTTTTAACACCTTTTTTGCTTTAACTTGCAATCGTGTTCTGTTTCATCATGACCCAAATCTTGACGAGTACGGACACAAATTTGTTTATATCTTCTGTGTGGGGAAAACGTGTCGATAGTTTTCTTTATAATTTTAAAATAATGGCGCTGTTGAATGAAGACATAGTTTGACAACATTGATTGAACATAACATCGGCAAGAGTTGCCCACACGAGACAAATTCATGTGCGTGCAAGAAATTGTTTGCTCATGGCTTGTCAATAATACGAAAATTTCTACTTAATAACCATTTTTGCTGGAATTCAAGTTGAAAAGTAGTATAATTCTAGCTTGGAGTCCTTGGTCGAGTAATTGAATTTATATCAACAGTTTAAAGGAAACATTAATTCAGGACACATGTTTTTGTTTGAAAAATATTTAAGTTTTTTAAATAAAGAGAGATTTTTTAAGAGCTTTAAAAAGCACATCAAATGTATGAAATCTTTATTTGAGTCGATAGAACGACCTATTTAATTAATTTTTTTGATGATGAATTAATGGAAATGTAGACCACGGCTACACCGCAAATGGTTCATACGCTGGGTACAATTTTTGACATACTCTCTCCAACATATCGGCCGGTATCTTACAAATAAATTCGACAATATTACCTTCGAGTGCGCCAACCGTTGCTGGCTTGTATATAGATATGAGCCTTAACAATTACCCAAAGGCGTTAAATCGCACGATCTTGGCGGCCAATTTACCGAAACCTGAAATAAACTGTTCACCGAACTCGTTTCTCAGTTGGGCCATTGTTTAGCGTGCCGTGTGGCATGTGGCACCGTCTTGTACCAAACAGTACTTTTTCAAAGACACCAAACAATGCATTTTTTGGGGATGGATTGACAGTTCCTGCAGTGCTTCTGGCTGCTCTTTACACCAAATACGAAAATTTTACTTGTTTATATATCCATTTAACCAAAAATCAGCTTCTTCGCTGAACACAATTTTCCGATAAAAAGTGCACAATAATCTGCGTTGTTCCTTTGTAAGTCGATTCGAGGTTAAATTATAGACCAAACTGAACATGTTTAACAGTAACATGTTACACGAAAACGGCTGAGCTGTCATAAACATTTTTGGCAAACAGAAAGTTGCTGAAAAAATCACCCTTTATTTCTATATTAATTATAATTGCATTCAAGTAAAAATCCACGAAAATTGTCAAGTGCTTAAATAATAAGGATTTTTGTTTGCAAACCAAATTTCAGAATTATATTACTTCAAATCCAATATCTGTTATAATAGTATAAAGTTATGCAACACTTGTGAGGGAATCTCTTTACGGAATTTAAAAATGTACCCTCAGTTTTTATAATTCTTTATAAATAAATGTATTATTAAGCTATTTAATATTTGTACTTAGTAATCTTAAACTGCATTCCATTTCGTTAAATCATGTTGATTAATACGAATATAAGTATGTATGGATATGCTATTTAAGTCCATTGTTTATTTTATCTATTATGTTGGTGCTTTTTTTATTTCAATTGCCTAAATACATATTTTTGTTTTTATTTTTATGTGTTCACTTTGAAAAAATTCCACATTGTAATCAGTGCATAGAAAAACCTTAAAAAATGCTTAATTTGTTGTTGTGGTGATAAGAAATAGAGTCTTTTAATTCAATTTCAATAGAAAAAAGAAATATATGTACATACATACATACATTTAGAAACCCCTCGTTTGTGTGTGGACCTTGAAATTTAACGTACTCTTGGTAACTTGAAAGAAAACTAAATAATACACAAACAAGTATTTTGTCATTTTGAATTACATAGAAATAAATGCGCAATGTTTAGATATATGTCACATAATTTGTGTGTGTTAATATTTATCGTAAAATTTACAAACAAATAGAATATTACCTCACTAACTTTTTTAATGTGCATTTTTTTGTTTTTACTGTGATATGTGGAAAAGAAAGATTTAGAAATAAAAAAGAAATTCAAAAATAATATTTAAGGAATGTAGTTGGAAATAGAAATATTTTAAAATTCATATCGTATGTATAATTATATATAAAGGGTGTCCCAACTAGAACGCAATTTTTAAATTTGGCGCCATTCGAAGTGTCATTGTTTGACATTTGAACAATTGTTATTGTTTGCTAGTAGAAGGTACGTGGCTAGTAAAAATGGAGCGCTATACGAATGAACAACGCATTCTCATTATGAAATTGTTTTACCAAAATGGTGAAAGTTTTGCGGCTATAGTTCGCAAATTGCGATCAATTTGGGGTCACAATAGTGATGTAAAGACAACAACGCGCCTTCGACCAGGTCGCTCAACCGAAAATGTCGCAGCTGTACGTGATGATGTCGCTCAAACTCCATCCACCTCAATTCGACACCGAGCTCAGCAAATTGGTGTCTCCAAATCCACTATGCAGCGAATTTTGACGAAAGATTTGCATCTTCATGCATACAAAGTTCAATTGACTCAGGAACTGAAGCCAGCTGAACATGGACAGCGAATGGAGTTCGTTAATTGGGTATTGGAAAGACAACATGAAAATGCTGATTTTGCCGATAAAATCATCTTCAGTGACGAGGCCCGGTTTCAACAAGACGGCGCCACATGTCATACAGCCAGAGAATCAATTCAGTTGCTGCATTAGTCATTTAAAAATTGCGTTCTAGTTGGGACACCCTTTATATATAATTAAAACATTCATCAGAACAGATAACAAAATTTTTTTCACTACTTAATTCTAAGCCTGGCTGCTTTTATTTGTATCCGCTTAAAATAAAGAAAATCGTTAATGGGGTTGGACAAATAATTAAAACATTCATTAAGTTGTTATTATTCCTAACAATTTTTCAATTTTCATTAAATAATTAAAAATTAAAATTTTATGTTATCACATGAAGACATCTACTAGGCACATTTTCAACCAAATGCCAGCAATGGGTATAGCTTTCCAGGCCGCCTCAATGTTTTCCCACAATTCATTAAAATTTTTGCTGTTTTTCCCTTCCAAACTTTTCTCAACTTCGTTCCACAAGTTCTCAATTGGATTGAGATCAGGGGACTGTGCTGGCCATTTAAAAACATTTATGTTTTGTGCCTTTAAACAAATCTTCACAAGTTGTGAAGTGTGTTGGAGATCATTGTCGTATATCAAATTCCACAATAGCGGCAAATTTTCTTCAGCGAATGTTATAATCGTATTTGCTGATATATTTTTATATAAATATTGATCTATTTTTGAATAAATTCTGGCTATTGCAATTAGGAGCATAAAGGTATGGTCATACATGGCAAATATTTACTCAAAAAAGCTAACCACTTGTTTTAGCACAAATTTGTTTGACGTTGTTTACTCTTACAAATGTTCTGCAAGATCAAACAGCATCAAATAAAATAAGACTAAATATTTGTTGTGTCCTGTTCTAAATAAACGAAGTTTTTTTTTTAATAAAGACACAATTCAAAAATATTTTATTTAGTAGTTACGTGTTTTTCAGCAAATATTTGCCAAGTGTGACTGTACCTTAAAAAAAAAAATGAAATATTTTAAATTGGGTGAGATTGGAATTATGTATGTTTTAATTATATGACCACCAGCGAAAAAAGCTCATCAAAAGAATATCAAAAAGGCTTCACCTGTAAATTTGTATGTTTTTCAGTTAATTTTTTCCACCTATTTCACCTATTTATTTTAAAGCCCGACTTGCTCCCACCCCAAACAAAGAAAGTGAACTAATCTTTAATATACTCGTATATGTTTTTATTATATTCCAGCATCACAATATGAACCGGGCGGTTATTCATTGCAGTCACAAACCAGCCGCAATTCAACCAACATGACACAGCGCGATGGAATAATGAAATTCGAAAATGAGCGAATTAAAACCCTACAAGAAGAACGTTTACATATACAAAAGAAAACCTTTACAAAATGGATGAATTCATTTCTTGTGAAAGTAAGTACATACATCCCATCCCATCCCATTACAACAATAACAATAAAGTAATATAAATAAAAAACGGAAATGCAAATTTAAACAAACAAACAAATAATAAAAGAGAAAGAATATTTGATCAAATTTCATGAATTTATTCCCATCTTTAACTATGTATGTGCATTGTTTCTTTTTTTTTTCTATCTAGGCAAAACTGGAGGTCGAAGACCTTTTCACAGATTTAGCGGATGGTGTCAAATTGCTGAAATTACTTGAAATTATATCAGGTGAAAAGCTGGGAAAACCTAATAATGGACGCATGCGTGTACATAAAATAGAAAATGTTAACAAGAGTCTGGCATTCTTGCATACCAAGGTATGTAAATTTAAAGATTTCTTTTATTCTTTTCTTTATTATTACTACATTTATAAAGTGTTAATTTTACATTTACTTTATTCAAAAAGATGGAGGGTATATTTAGTTTGTCATTCAGTTCGAAGAAAGTATTTATATATATTCTAAGTCCTGGGGGGATACTGCGTAATTCGATTCGAAAGCAAAAGTTTTCGAAATACAATGTAAAAAGTATACAAATTCGAATGATTTTCTTTTCGAATCGAAATATGCAGTAACCCCCCTGATAAGGTTCTAAGTCGATCTCGCCATGTCCGTCCGTAAGTCCGCCTGTTGAAGACACGTTAGAGCTTTAAAAAGACTTAGAACAATGAAATTTTTCCCAAACATTCTTTATTTCACCGAAATGTTTGGCATTGTAATTGGGCTAAATCGGTCCAATAAGATCAGAGTTATAGACCAAAGTTTCAAACAACCTCGATATTTTTTGATATTTTCTTCAAATATAATGCAGATAATATCATTAAATTATGCAAACTTTGTTGCAAATGTTAAGAATCGGTCCACGATTTCTTATAGTGTGCATACAAATGTCTTCCCGGACTTGGGTTCTATGCTACATAAATTTTGTTGGCTTTGAGACATATTTTCACAAAGTCCTCATATTAAGTCCACTTTCAAAAATGACTTAAATGCTCATAAAGCTTTTATAAAAATCACTATCAAGTTGAAATTTTACACAAATAATCCACATGTAGGCGTACCGCATTTTATGAAGATCGGCCTATATTTGATCATAGCCCCCGAAATCTGCCTAAATCTCTTATAGATATCACTATTAAATTGAAATTTAACACAAATAATCCATATACATATATATAAATTATCGTAACAAAGATTATAGTGATCGGCCCATAAATAGTCATCACATCACCCCATGTTAATATCTTCTAAATATCGATATCGAACCCAAATTTTACATAGACCAGTTGTATAAAAGTAAAAATTTGACTAGTAGATTTTGTTAAGGTCAGCCCATAATTGGCAATAGCTTCCATATAAGCTCCATTTCCGTGAATATTCGGAATACCCGGATATTCTGTT
The DNA here is from genome assembly GCA_916048285.2 of Bellardia pandia. Classification (NCBI taxonomy): domain Eukaryota; kingdom Metazoa; phylum Arthropoda; class Insecta; order Diptera; family Calliphoridae; genus Bellardia; species Bellardia pandia. The sequence goes on from OU696531.1 coordinate 29,153,155, forward strand.
ACGATCGTAACAGAACACATAATAGATCCTAAAGGATGAGAAAAATTAAATAACCCGTATAATTGTCGATAAAACACGTGATTTTCAGAAGTGGCCTTTATATGGGAACTATGACAAATCATCATAAAACTTGGTCGAATGATTTGTGTATATGTTAAACATATTTGTGTTGAATATATGTAATTTGGATACCAATATTTTTAAGAGAGTTAGCTCTTTAAATTGATTTTCCGAAGTGGGCCTTATATGGGAGTTATGGTCAATTAAGGACTGATCTGGACAAGAATTGTTGGTGTTATTTGGTTTTATGTATAACTTATTTGTGATGAAATCTATTTGGATACATGCATAAATCAAACATTTATGACCGATTAACCTTATTTCGGAAGGACATTTGTATGGGAGTTGGAATTTCATTTCCAACCGTCCTCGGGTCGAAAAAATATCGAAATACATTCAAAAGTACGACCTGTACCTTGCTCACAAGGTTTACATTGACACCCAGCCAGACGGACGGACATCGTTAAATCAGGGAGTGATTCTGAGTTGATCGGTATACTTTAAGGTGGGTGTTGGACTAATATTTATGGGCGTTAAAAACATCAGCACAAATCCAATATACCCTCCCCCCCCACTATGGTGGTGTAGGGTATAATAATCGCATGTTAAATAATATGATCGGACGGCCAATTGACATCTAAATTTCGTGAAATTATACGATTGGGAAATTTGGTTTGTAATAAATTCATTGCACCATCTGACTTCAGATCCAATTCAGATGAACAATTACTTTTGGATTTTTATAAGACGAAAAGATTTTTGCAGCAAAATTATAATGATATTTGGCTAGAAAACTAAACAACTAAAAAACTAAAACAGATCTAATCTATACTAAAAATTTTGTGAGCATAGTTTTCATTAAAACAATCTGTTATTGAATGTACATAATTCATTACATGTTACAAACATAATGCAACAAACAGTTTATCTAACAGATAATTGTATTCTTTTCAAAGCACAAAGAAATCATTTGAAATTCCAATATTTATGTATATAGAATGGTCGTCCATCCCAACAGTTATTTACGGACATGTGTACGTGAAAGACTTGTTTAGAGTTCGCTTTTTTTTTGCACTTGCAAAGACCTGGCACATACCAATGTATTCATGCTTCTTACGTATTCAGTTTCATAGATTGTATGTACGCATGCGCAATGCGCATACACAGTTCTCAGTTTTAGATGTCACCGTTACAAAATTGTTTAATAAAACCAGATGTACAACAGAAAATGGCAAAGAATTAGGAAAAATAAGAGAAAAAAATACAAAATAAAACCAGCTAAACTAAAAGTAACTTAACGCATTAATTGTTAAGAGTTCAGTCACCGTACAAATACCTGTAATTTGTATATGTTTAAGCTATTTTTTGTTTGAATAAAGATTTAGAGTTAAATAATTTAAATTTGCAACAAACGAAACAAAAAAAAAAAACAAATGAGAAATAAAAAACACACTAACAACATTTTTGTTTTAATTCAGCCAACATACTCGTAGTAAATAAATTTAAAACTGATTAAGGCAAACAAAAAACAACAAGAAAAATTGTCTTTTCTAATCACTTCATCAACACTTAAGGGGCTTCTGACTAATTCGTTTTTTTTTCGTTGTTGTTGTTGTCACTGTTGTTACTGTTGTTAGTGGAAAATCCAAATGAAAAACGCTTTCCTCTTGTTTTTCATTGAAGAATTACCATGTACATATGATGATGTTAATGATGATAATGTTGTTGTTAGTTTGTTTGCTTTTCTATAGGTTGGCGTGTGACATAGTTTTCAGTTTTCTGTTTAGTTTCTGCTGTTGTTTTTTTTTCTAAATCTTTTTATTTGATTTCCTTTTCCTCTTAACTTTTTTCTTTTCTCAGTTACTTGTAATTTTCTTTATACCCACACATACATTTCACATTAACCAGCATTGTTCATATGAAAATCGGCCACTCTACAGCAGCTTTTTGTTGTCAAAACTTTAATTTTATATATTGTTATTGTTATTCTGTTTAACAAATTAATATGTTACAATATAGCTATTTGTAGTGATACCATGAAGAATCAAAATAGAAAGAAAACTTAAAAAATGTTCTATGATTGTAAAAGCCCTAAACCGCCTTGTTGACAAGTCATCTTATCATTTTGTTGACTCAATGAACTCTTTCTTGTCTGCATATGAATGGTCACGTGTGGACAACTTTTGTCGCTGAAATTTGTTCTCACAACTAAAGACTGATTTTTTAAGAACTTTCGGATTTGCTTTAAAAAACTCACACATAAAATGTAGAGAAATGTATGAAATCTTTATTTGAGTCGTTAGAACGATCTATATTTAAAGATTATTTCAAGTAAATGTTGACCGAGGCTACCGCTCAAATAGTTTATACACTGGGTTTAAAGTTGCCAAACTCTCTCCAACATATCGGCCGGTACCTCACGAATAACTTTTAGCTTGTCCCTATAGATATGAGCCTTAACATAGCCCCACAAAAAATAATGAGGTTAAATCTCACGACATAAGCAGCTAATTGACCGGTCCAAACGTGAAAGAAACTGTTCATCGAACTCGCCTCTCAATTCGGCCACTGTTTCGCGTGCTGTGTGGCATGCGAGTCCAGCTATTCCATTTTGGCATTAACAGTAACGTTCTTGCCTTCGTCATCTTTGAAAAAGAAATCCATAATCCCCACCAAACAGTGCATTTTCGAGATGCATTGCCTGTCCTTGCAATGCTTCTGGCTGCTTTTTACATTAAATACGACAATATTGCTTGCGACCAGAAATGAGCTTCGTCGCTGAACACAGTGTTCCGCTAAAAAAAGTGTACGATGCACTTTCTTAGCCGAGCTTGAATTTTGATAATACAATTCAATACTCTTCAAGCGTTGTTCGTCGATTCATGGTTAAATTATAGACCAAACACGAAGTCAGCTGGGCTGCCAAAAACAGACTTATGAACATCTATCTACATGTTTTTTCACACACAGAAGAATATGAACCAATTTGTCTCGGTAATTCTGCGGACGTTTTTAAGCACATTTCGTTGAAAAAATCAAGCTAAAATATTAAGAAAAGTTAAGCATAGATGCTGGTTTTTAAACCTATCGAACAATTAAACATCGCAATCGTTACCGACAAAGTTTTAATAAAATTCAACAACTGCCCTCTTATACATACATAGATGATCAAATATATGTAGAAATGGTCCTCAAATAGCTACAGGTAGTAACATTTGATGTTGTAGAGAAACCCCAAAATATAAATATACAAAATTGAAGCAATTTGCAGTTGTGTTCAAAAGATTCAGACTTTTGTCACCTCTTCAATAATGGCTTCGGAAATTTATATAAAAGAATACCTGCAGAAATAAAAGACATCATGCCTAACATTATTTATTTGCTGCAATGGCTTAGTAGCAAGTAAATCAGGTCAACAATTTCCCCAGCTTAGCTCAATTGAACAATATTGGTATTGTTAGCACAACTCCCAAAATCTCCAGGATTTATTTTATTTATTATAAGTTGGCATCATTTTTTTAGTACAAATTGACATGTAATAACCTATCAATATCATTTATACATTTTTTATTTAACGAAGCTTGTAATGGCTTAGTAGCAAATAAATCAGGTCAACAATTTCCCCAGCTTAGCTCAATTGAACAATATTGGTATTGTTAGCACAACTCCCAAAATCTCCAGGATTTATTTTATTTATTATAAGTTGGCATCATTTTTTTAGTACAAATTGACATGTAATAACCTATCAATATCATTTATACATTTTTTATTTAACGAAGCTTGTAATTTGCCAAGTTAAGTTCTGGCGCCTTCGCCATTTTCTGTTAAAACTTTGCGAGGTGACCTAGCGGTTCTTGAGCCTAAGAATTTTTTTTATTTTAATACTCTCCAGAAATTTCCAAACCAAAAAGAATTTTTATAAAAACATATTTGAATTGTAATCAAGTGTTTTATTTGCATTTACGTTTTATTCAAAATCCATTGGAAATTGCTGGTTCGGCCTGGTTTCAACAGGTATTTCGTTTAAGAAAAGTAATTTTTGTTTAACGATTTGGAAGAAGCAAGCAGCGCAGCTGGATGGATGGCTATATTGTGTAACAACAGTTAATGCGATCCATCAGAATAGAAACGCGGATTTTTTTTTAACAATAAATTAATTTTAGTTTCTTCGTTAAGATTTTTTTAATATTTATAAATAAGCATCAATTTGTGTTTCAAAAGTATTAATAGCTTTTTTTGTTTCATAAATATTAAAACATTTATACAGCCAGATTTTATGTGAACAATTGCTTTAAATATACACACATGCAAACATACATACGAAACTCATGTGTATTTTTAGTACTTTCATTACTTACTTATTATTGCAGTGTTTTTTTTAGCTTAGACTAAGTTTTTAAGTTGCTTGTCTAGTAGCTACTAACATTTAGTTTAGCTACACTCTTAAATAAATTTAGTAATTTACATTGACTTACATTGACGAAATGTTGTGATTCCATAATTTAGACGTTAGCAGGCCTGCTAACTTTTTGAAATAATATATACAGCCCAGTCATGAATAAAAATTCCGCGGGAGTTTTTTTCCTTTTTATTTTTTTAACATTGAATTTAAATAGGAAAAATGAGAAAAGGGGAAAAAACTCCCGCGGAATTTTTATTCATGACTGGCCTGATAATATTCAACAACGAAAACGCGTTGTTATCTATGATTTGTTTACACAGTAAACAATTTCTTGTCCGCACATCAATTTGTCTCGTGTCTCTGGGTGATATTAAGTTCCTGTTCGAATAACATTGTCAAAACATTTGTCATATTTAAATATAATTAAATTCTCAGAAAAAGAAACAAAAACAAAAGCTTATACACATTTAATTGATTTATTGTTGACCAATTTTTAGGCGTAAAAATTAAGTAAACAGTGGCATCATTCTTACGTAAAACACACCTGTCATTCTAAAAGAAGTAGCAATTCTTTTAATTTTTCTTTGAAAGTTCAAAATAATTGCAAGTTTTTTAATTTATGATTAAAATAGATTAAGTTGTGACATTAAGTAGTAAAAATTTACAATGGAAAGACAAACATCAATTGAGAATCGGCAAATCATAAAAGACTTATATAAAAATGGTAAATCACTGCCTGAAATAAGTAAAGTATACCAAACACAATACCATTTTACAAAAACTGAAGTAAGAGCAAACTCAACATCAAGTGCTGTAAAAATAGCTAAAAATATTATGAAAACTTTTATCTTCACCGATGTACGTAAGTTTAAGATATTTGAAGTCAAAAACCAACAAAAACATGGCGAACCAAGAACGAAGCCTTTATAAATAAATAAATGTGTTACCAAACCGGTAAAACATGGCAGCGGTTCAGTAATGATCTGGGATTGTATGGCGGAATTTTACATTTATAGAATCCACAATGAAAAAGAAATATAATAAAACATTTTTTTTAACAATATTATGTGTAACTTTATATTAACGATCACTGTATGTCTGCCATCAGAAATATTTTTTACTATGGACATGAACATATACAGAAAACGACATAAACAAATTTCTGTCCACAGTTCTGCCGACAAAACAAGAGCAGCTCACAAAGTGTATTTTTTGGTGTTGACACCACTCTGCCACACAAATGCTGTCACGGGGTGACAATTAAAACTAAATTTCGGAAAATTATGCGATTGCGCAATTTGGTTTGCAATAAATGCATTGTTTTTGTGACATGTGGCACCGTACTATCGAAACTACACGTCAATAATGTCCATATCCGCAATTAAAGACCAAAATTTACTTGTTAAAATGTTTCGATTCATTTACTATACTAGCCAGCCAATGTTTCCAAAACAATTGCTCAATCAAATGGTTAACATTAACCAATGCATTAAGCAAAACCCTAGATAAATGTCGTCATTATATTTCACCGAACAGAAAGGAATTAATAAACACTGTATAGATACGGACAGTATACGATCTTTTTCAGCCTATCTACAATATTTCCAACTCTATAACAATAATATTTCATTCTTGGTCGAATAAAAATATTTATAATGTTTAAATTTTAATAAATTAAATATTGATATTTATGTGGAGATTTCCAAATGCTAATGATATCATAAATAATCACCGCTATCGTGAATAAAAATTCCAAATGAAATTTGTTCCCTTTTCACATTTTTCCTATTAAAATTCAATGTTTAAAAAAATAAAAGGGAACAAATTTCATGTGGAATTTTTATTCACGATAGGGGTGAATATGTTGAATGAAATTTAGAAATAATTTAAATGTATAAGCCTTTTTGGGAGGACGCCATTCTCTATTGTAACTAAAATTGTTTGAAAGTTTTTAAACATGAAATTTGTTGTTCAACTTTGGCTTCTTTTAGTGGAACATTTCGCACATACTGATTAACTAGCTAGTTCAGGTGTTATAGGAAGGGGTTCATACGTTCAACATGCAAAGGCTTTTTTAGCAATTGCTCTTGAATTTTCAGACCAAATTATTAATAGTGATCTATATCATACATTTTACAAAATGTAGATTCTAGTAGTGATTCATTCTAACAATTACCAAAGCTTTCATTACTGATATGTCAACAAGTAAAATGTCAAAACTTACATATTGTTCCAATATGCCCCTAAATGAAAAAAACAAAGTTATTGTTGAAAACCCTCTAATATATTTCAACATTTATGATTTTTTAAATAGATGAATAGTTTCATTATATTTTCAAAGAATTCAAAGTATTTTAACAATATTTACGACTGTTTAAAAAAAAAAATTATTTCATATTTCCATAATTAAGCATTTTAGCTTTTTAATAAAATTAATGGTGTTTTTAAGACTTTCGAAAAATTCAAGCTTTATTAAAATAGCTACTTAATATATTTATTTTATAGCTACTATGTTGAGTTTTTATTGCCCTTATTGTGTTAATTTTAAAGCACTCTTAATTTCTAACAAAAAAAAAAATTCAACCAATGAAATGTTTCAAATCTTTTATTGTCTTTTAATTTATGAAATGCTATTTTTTTCTCCTTCTTGATTTACCAATTTTTTATTACGGGTGTAAATGTTGAACAACAAAGCAAAAATATCAGTTCAACCTGCTGTTAAAATCTAATTAACTATACAACACAAAGCTTTAACTTAAAACCAAGATGTATTTCTATTTTACTATTGTTTTTTTTTTTGTTTTTGTTACAAAAACGACTACTCATCATATAATACAATCATTTCACATTAAATTCACGTAATTAATTAAACTCAAAACTGTGGCAAAAAGCAGTAAAACAAAAACTAAAATAATGTTTACATATTTTTTAGCTGACTGTTACTTTATTATTATTATTATTATTTGTTGTTTGTTTGTTAAACTCAACCTCTTCAACACCACCGTTGTTTTTGTCTATATTATTAAGAGAAAAAATAATAGTAATAATACATACAAGTAATAAATTGCACTTTTTTTCTCCAACAATGTAATGGCAAGAAAAGTGAAAGTTTGTTTGAAGACTCTGCAAATCTTTCTGTCGATTGTAATTTCTATGAGTGCAAACCAACTAAAACTGGCTGGTTGCTGCAATTCACTGTCGACGTCATACTAGCATAATGATGGATCATATTTAATGATCACTGGTTTTTTTTCATTGCTCAAAATACTCGTATGTATAATGATTAGCAGACATGCACTGCATATTAGACTAGATAAATAAATTTAAATTTGTTAAAAAAAAACAATATTTAAATTCTATGCAGCGGCATTTAATAGTTTGTGAAATTAGTTAAAATTGCTACATTTAATAAATTTTGTTATAAAGGGTGTCCCAACTAGAACGCAATGGTGTCAATGGTGTTCGGTAACGTGAAATGATAACCAGTTTTTTCTTGCCTAGAATTGAAGAAATGACTGTGGAGGGCATGTGGTTTCAACAAGACGGCGCCACATGTCATACAGCCAAAAAAATGCATCTGTCATTTCCCGGTCGTGTTATTTCGTGTTTTGGAGACCAGAATTTTTTTCTTTGGGGTTTTTTGAAGTCGATGGTTTACGCGAATAAGCCGACGACGACTCAAGTCTTAAAAGAGGAAATTGGACGCTGCACGATATCTTGTTTCTTACATAACCTCATTCTGTCTAGTTTACGATATAATAAAGTTTCATGATTTTTTTTTAAATATCTGTGTTTTATTTAAAATTTAAAAATTGCGTTCTAGTTGGGACACCCTCTATATTTATGTATTAGAATTAAGCAATTTGTTCAAAAAATTATAACAAACTTTGAATGTTTGAATTTTAAAAGCTCAAAGGTACGGTCACACTTGACAAATATTTGTCGAAAAAAACGTAACCACTAAAAAAAATATATTAGAACTCGTTTATTTATTTAAACAAATTTGTTTTTTTTTTAGGACAAGACAAAACAAATATTTAGTTTTAGTTTAATTGATGTTGTTTGATCTTGCAAAACTCTTGTAAGAGTAAACAACGTCAAACAAATTTGTGCTAAAACAAGTGGTTACGCTTTTTATACCGTACACCACCATAGTGGGGAGGGTATATTGGATTTGTGCTGAGGTTTGTAACGCCCAGCAATATTGTTGCAACACCCATCTTAAAGTATACCGATCGACTCAGAATCACTTTCTGAGTCCATTTAAAGATCAATTTTGAAGATATTTCGATAAAATTTGGTACGTAATATTTTTTCGGCCCAAGGACGGATGAGATTGAAACTGGTGGAAATCGGTCCATTATTTCACCTGACCCCCATACAAATGTCCTCCGGAAATTGGGGTTTAACGGTCATCACATATGAGTGGTAAATGAATCCAAATTACATCTAAAAATTTTATGATGATCGGTTCATAATTAGTCGTAGCTCTCATATAAGGCCTACTTCCGTAAGTCACTTTAACGATCATAAATCTCTTAAAAATATTGGTATCCACATAAAATTCAACAAAAATAAGTTTCATATACACAGAAATGATGACACCTAATTTTAAAATGGTCGGTTCATAATTAGTCAAAACTCATGCAGTTATGGCACTACATTTTTGGGATGATCGGTCCATAATAGGTCATATCTTCCATATAGCGCCCATTTCTGAAAAACTATTTTATGGGTGTAGTGTATTATATGGTCGGGCTCATATCTATAGGGACAACGGTTGACGTACTGGAAGCTAATATTGAAGAATTTATACGTTAGATACCAGCCGATATATTGGGGAGAATATGCCAGAATTTTACACAGCCTATGAATAATTTGAGGCGTAACCGCGGGACAACATTAAATTAGATCGTTCTATACATTTCTCTAAATTTTATGTGTTTTTTAAGAGTCTTTAAAAAATCACTCTTCGGATATGCGAACAAATATTTTGACAGCGTTGTACGAACAGTAACATAACACCGACAAGAGTTGTCTGCACAAAAGAAATTGATGTGTGCGGTCAAGAAATTGTTCGCTGAGTGGACAAATTGATGACATGTTAAGAAACGGGAGGGTTATGACAAAAACATAAATATTAACATATTTATTACAAGTGCATTATTGCATTATTGCTCTTTTTAGATTATCATAAAACTCTTTTCAAAACCCTGCAAATAACGCGACTAGTCCATACATGCATGTAAAGACTAGTCCAAAGAGGAGTAGGAGTACTCCAAAACTACTTCAAATATATGAAAAAAAGGTGGTCCATTTAACATTGCGATGTCCTAGGACTGGACCATATAACCCATCGGAGTAGTCCCAAAACTACTCCATGGAGTACTCACGAGGGTTAGTTTTAAACAACAACTCAATATGCAATCGTGTTAACACGAAACCATGTCGTTTAACTACAAACTCTTGTTTAACTATGACATGGTCTATGACTGCATTACATTGGACCATGTTGAGAGTAGTCCATATCATCTAAAATGGATCACGTAGTCCAATATTATTTGCAGGGAGGGAATACCAAATATTTCTTTTATACATATGTAGTTGTCTTTCATGTTTTAACACAGATACATTATTTCAGTCAAGCACTCGTATTCATCGTACAAGGCAATTAAAAGTCATTGAACTATTGTCTAGCATTTTAATAAGTAATTAACACCTCATTATAGGCATAAATACATCCAAGTATGCACGAGTATGTGCTCGTATGTATAACTATGTTTGCAAATTGTAAACTTTGTTTATTTTAACGAGTTAGAAACGAGTTTAACCCCACTAGAAGAAGTTTCGGACAATTCAGATTTGAACTGAATTTAAGAATGCAAACAGTACTTTTCAGTTTTAGTCTAGGGACTTTTCAAGCCAAGTAGTTTTATGTTTATTTATTATTTATCATTACCAATTTCAAAAGTATTTTTCGAGCAAAGCCAAAAATGTCCAATTGTGTTTTTTTTATTTTTTTTTTATTTTGCCTTTTTTGTGGACAGTCAGTTATCTGTTTTTCTTTCTTGTTTCTTTTACGATTAAATAATGATTGTAGTCACCTACAATCATTTTCATGTGTACGTTGTTAAAAGCTTTTGTTAGCGATTGTATTTTATACATACGAGTATGTAATGGGTGTTTTTTTGAGAGGTATAGAACTTCGAATTGAAATAAAACACAAGAAAATCGTTTTAATGACCATCAATTTGGCTTTATTGGAAGGATAATTTTATGCCATTAATGCTTAAAATATGATTTCAGGCATGTGGCCGCCGCGGCTGGCTCGAATAAAGCCAATTCTACAGGTCCAATTTTCAACCACTTTTTCAAGCATATGGGGCCGTATGTCGGCAATAACGCCACGAATGTTAACTTCCAATTCCCCTAACATTTCTGGTTTGTTGGCGTAGACGAGCGACTTCACATATCCCCAAAGACAATAATCCAATGGTGTCAAATCACACGATCTTGGTGGCCAATTGACAGGTCCATTCCGCGAAATTATGCGCTCATCGAATGTTTTCTTCAATAAATCGATTGTGTCGTGCGCTGTGTGGCATGTAGCGCCGTCTTGTTGGAACCACAACTCATCCACATTCATGCCATCCAATTCGGGAACAAAATAGTCGGTTATCATGGCTCTATACCGGTCTCCATTAATTCGGGTCCTCTTCAACACTTTGCTCTACAGCGGCAATTGTTTCTTCGGTGCGCACTGTTCGACGTCTCTGCGGATGCGTATTATCACATAGAGTAAACGTAGTGCGAAAACGATCCATGGTTAACCGAATTAATTGCTCTGATGGACGATTATGTCGACCATAAAATGGACGGAGCTTGCGGTAAACTTCGCGAACTGAACCATTATTTTCGAAATAAATTTGCACGATTTGCAAGCGTTGTTCTTTTGTCAACCTGTTCATGACGAAATGGCAAACCAAACTGAACATAAATGACATTAGAGTTGCCAGATTTGACCACAAAATGCCAGTTTTATCTCTTTTCGAAAAACAAACCTGTAAAAAAAAACACCCTTTACATGAAAGAGCAAGAAGTATGTACAATATTTGCAAAATCTTATCTTTATGATGGGTTTAACTTTGGTAAAAATAAATAAATAACAATTTACTCAATAAGCAAAAATATTTGAATTGTATGTGAAAATATGTAACCATATGTGGAGATATGCCAAGTAAAGCATGGTTCACATAAAATACGGTCACACTACAGAAGCTTTTTTTAATCTTTTTTTTTTTTTGGGGGGATTTTTCTTTTCACAATCGGAATATATTTGTTAAAGTGCTGAGCAATGGCAAATCAAATTAGAAATAAAATCCAATATTGTTAGGTTCAAGGATTGCAAAGCTAAAGCTTTCAAAAAGTAAAAATAAACCATGAATTAGTAAAGTGTTAAAGTTGTATTGAAGGTATTCGTAATTTCCGTAAATCTAAAGTATGGTCACCCATTTAAAGGGGTTTTCAACAAGAGTTCTGTTTTCCAACATAGGCATATTTGAAAGTGTTAACAATTTTCTTATTGACATATGTACAATATAAATATTAAAAGTTTTTTACATAATTGAAATTTCGCTCAAAAGTCGCCTCAGATTCGCAGAATTCATTCAAAAACAACCAGCTGGTTTTTCTGGAAAAATTATTTTTTCAAACGAAGCCACATTTCATTTGGCTGGTTACGTCAACAAGCAATATTGTGGCATTAGAGCTTCTTAAAACTGTATAATGGGATATGTAGTCGGGAAGCATGTATAGGTATTTTTTCTCTAAAATTTGGCTGGAAATGTGGTTACGGTGAATGGATCATGATTTTGTGAGCTGCTAAGAACTCACAAAATTTTGGCTTATTAATGATGATATGTTTATGAAATGTGATGTGATTTCAACTGGACGCTGTCACAGGTAACACAGTTACCGAAACAAGTTTATTGCAAACCAAATTTCACGGCCTAATTTATAATTGAGTTATTAATTGGACGACACGATCGTGTGATTTAACGCCGCCGACGTGATTAACGTAATATTTATATCTGTGCAATATAATTTTTCATTTATACATAATTGTCAAACCTCACGCTTTCCAATAACATAAACATTTGACCGAATTTTTTTTATAAATAATTTGTTATATTTTGCTATGAAAACCTCTTTATATAATGAGTGCTTTTTTAAGAACTTTCGGATTTTATTAAAAAAAAAAAAAAAAACATAAATATTTAGAGAAATATATGAAATTTTTACTAGAGTTGGCATTTTCTCTTCAATATATCGGCCGGTCTCTCACGCATAAATTCTTCATTTTTAGCTTCTAGTGCGTTAACCGTTGCTATCTTGTCCCTATAGATATGAGCCTTAACATAGCGTCTAATCGTACGATCTAGGTGGCCAATTGACCGGCCCCAAACGTGAAATAAACTATTCACTGAACTCGCCACCCAATTGGAGCTTGTCAGCCGGGTCCAGTTTTTCCATTCTGGGCAAAAAAAAAATTGTAATCATCGCACGGTAGCGTTCGTCATTTATAGATGCCACCGGCTCATAATCTACACCAAGCTGTGCATTCTTCGGAATATGTATATGCTTCTGGCTGCTCTTTACACCAAATGCGACAATTTTGCTTGTTTATTTAACCATTCAACCAGAGCTGAACACAATTTTCCGATGCTCTTAACAGAGCATGAATTTTGATACTCAGATTCTATAACCTGCAAGCGTTGTTTGTAAGTCGATTCATTGTTAAATTATAAACCAAACTGAATAAAGTCGCTAACAAATCACCCTTTATGTATGGCTGCTATTAAATGTTATTTATTATTACATATTTATTGGAAATATAATATAGCTTGGATTCCCTCCTTTTGTAGTCATATTAGCTTTCTGACGTTTAAGCGATTTATTAAGGTGGATTCATTCATTCGTTCTGAACAAAAATTTTGTTCGGAGAAAAATTTTTTTACTGAGAGTTTTTTGCAGCACAATTCACCCATTTCGCATGATTTTTCAAAGCTGCCATATGCAAACAAAATCTATTAGTTTTACAAGCTTTGTTTAAATGTCAAAAAACAAATAATAAATAATTTTAAAATATTGTGTATATTTTTCAAAAACAATACATATACAAAATTTTTAATGAAAAACTAAATTAATATCACAAACACCACAGATAGAAATGTAAGCTGTTGGCAACTCTGTTCATTTTTGTCCAGACAAAATATAAAATTCAACCATTTCAAGCTGAGAGTTGTTCGTAAAAAATATTTGCTCTCTCTCAAAAAGAGCGACGTCAAACTTCATATGAAAAAATGCTTGTCTAAGAAATATTTTGTTCAAAACGGTATTTTATTGCCTAAAATCGTGCTACCATACGTGCTACTTTTAAAATCCGAGATTTTTGTTTACTTTTATTTTTTTAAACATTTTGTAAGATTGATACTCAAATGAAGAAATTCCTTTCGAAAAGGCCAGATAACAGCGGGATTTATCGAGATGGTTGAAATACCAAACAGTTTTACGATATTTGTAAATTTTGCTTCGATTTCTTTCCTGGTGTAACTATATAAGGTGAGTGCAGTAACCCATCTTACTGACTTTGTTTACAATTTACTTATGTCAAAAGTAATACTTTTTCAAGTGTTTTTGATAGTAGTGCATTATTTTACACAAACAAAATGCCTGATGTTTCTGTATTGTGTTGCCGATTTGAACTTACCTTGTATAATTACACCATGCATTTTTTTTTTGATATTTTGACAATATTTTTCTTACAATGTACTGAAAATGTAAATACAAAAATTGTAAGTTCACACGGTTGTATTTTCTGAAAAAATATCTGACAACCGTCTGTACATAGCTTTACCATTTATTTCGCGCAAATCAAATTAAATTGTTTATTTTATTTCTGTATCCATTTGCAGGTCCGTTTAGAATCCATTGGCGCCGAAGATATAGTCGATGGTAATCCCCGCTTAATATTAGGTCTTATTTGGACAATCATTTTACGATTTCAAATTCAAGAAATTGAGATTGATGTCGACGAAGAGAATGAATCGTCCGAGAAACGTTCTGCCAAAGATGCTTTACTGTTGTGGTGTCAGCGTAAAACTCATGGTTATCCCGGTGTTAATATACAAGATTTCACCTCCTCGTGGCGTTCTGGTTTGGGTTTCAATGCTTTAATACACTCACACCGTCCCGATTTGTTTGAGTACAGCACAATTGTTAATTCGAAAAATTCAAATATCGATAATTTGAATCATGCCTTCGATACGGCAGCCAATGATTTGGGCATACCAAGGTAATTAATTTAAATTTGAAAATACAATTCAACAATAGATGTTTTTAATAATAAATAAAAATTTTTAATTAATTTTTAGTTTATTGGATGCTGAAGATATTGATTCAGCACGTCCTGATGAGAAATCAATCTTGACTTATGTGGCCTCTTACTATCACACCTTTGCACGCATGAAGAATGAACAGAAGAGTGGAAAACGTATTGCAAATGTAAGTTACAGGCTTTTTCTTATATTCTTTAAACACATTCCTAACCCACCGTTTCATGCTACCTATCTTTGTAAATGAAAATGGTGTGGAATTCAACGATATGCATGTATGATTGATGATCATAATTTACCTCCACAATCATTCAATAGAAATGCCTACAGTCTACATACAGATAGATGTATAGTATGAATATACTCGTATCATAACATAATTTGCATTAACAGTTCCGGTCTATTTAAGCAGGCAAATAACAATATGTTTCTCTTGTTTTCTTTTTCATTATTAAATTAATAACAATAAATTACTTACGAATGAATTACAATAAATTGAAATTGTTTCTTTTGTGAAAAATTAAAAATGAAAAACAGACAAGCTAATTTATACAATTTACAATTAATTACAGATTGTGGGTCAATTAATGGATGCTGATCGTAAGAAAATTTACTACGAACGTTTGACCACAAATTTACTAAGTTGGATTAGACAAAAGACATTGGAACTGCAACAGCGCGATTTTCCCAATTCATTGGAAGGTATTCAAAAGGAACTTTTGGCATTTAAAGAATACAGAACCATAGAAAAGCCTCCAAAGTAAGTTGGTCCTTTCTTGTTTTATTGTTATTATCAAAATTACTCCTTATCATTATGATTTACTATAAATTTCAATCTTTCTTACAGATATAAAGAACGCAGTGAAATTGAAGCCTTATATTTTACCATCAACACCTTATTGAAAGCTTTGAATCAGCCACCCTACAATCCCCAAGAAGGTCAACTGGTAAATGATATTGAGAAGGCGTGGCAATTGCTGGAATATGCTGAGCATCATCGTGAAGTAGCGCTACGAGAAGAACTTTTGCGTCAGGAGAAGTTGGAGCAATTGAATTATAAATTCGAAAAGAAGTCAGTTTTGCGCGAAGGTTACTTAAAGGAAATGATACAGGTCCTGTCGGATCCGCGCTATTTGAAGCAAGTCGATGCCACTCTTAAAAAGCATGAAGCCATTTCGGCCGATATATTGGCCAGAGTTGAACGTTTCAATGATTTAACTGCCATGGCCGATGAATTGGAGCGTGAAAATTATCACGGCAAGGAGAGGGTGAAAAAGAGAGAAACAGAGGTCATGGATAAATGGCGTAAGTTGTTGGAACTCTTGGAGAGTCAACGTTTGAATCTGTCACAAATGAGCACGTTAATGAATTTGTTGCGTGAAATTGCCAGCACCACGGAGTCAATACGTGAATTGCAAATACAATTTAGATCCGAAGATGTGGGTCCACATTTGCTGGGCGTTGAGGAATTATTGCAGGCCCACTCGTTGCAAGAACTACAAGTGAATACGTATGGTGAAACCATTAAACGTTTTACCAGACAGGCCTTGCCATTTAGAAATTCTGAACACAAAGATGCCGCGGTACTTGCTAAAAAACTGGCTGAATTGGAAGAGGCCTACAAGGTTTTGCAAGAGCTTTGTGCCAAGCGCAGAGCTTGCTTGGAAGAAGCCCGTAATTTTCATCATTTCATGGAAGATTATGATAACGAGGAGGGTTGGCTGGTGGATAAACAGCGCATATGTAAAACTGGCATCACCGCCAAAGACTTAAGAGCTGTGTTGTCTTTGCAGCAAAAACACAAGGCTTTGGAAGATGAAATTAAGTCCCGCAAGTCGAAATCACAACAAATGTCAGATGCTGGTAAACGTTTGATAGCTGACAAGCATCCCAGATCATCGGAAATTAAATCAAGAATCGATAGTTTAGATGATCATTGGAAGGCATTGGAAGAACTGGTTGAAATGCGTCGCAGACAACTGGAAGATGCTGCTGAAGCTTACCAATTCTATACAGATGCCAACGAGGCCGAATCGTGGTTAAATGAAAAGATGGCCTTAGTCAAGTCCAAAGACTATGGTAATGACGAACCATCTGCTCAGGCTTTATTACAAAGACACCGCGATCTTCAGGGTGAATTAAACGCCTATTCGGGAGATATTCTGAATCTAAACCAACAAGCCGATAAGCTAATCAAAGCTGGTATTTGTACTTTGGAATTATCGGCTAATGAACCAGAAATGCCCGAAATAGAACAACAACAGCAAGAGGAATGGGTAAATGAAACGCGCTTAGTACCCAAAGAAGTTTGGGAAGATGAGTGGGTAGAGAAATTGGAGCATCGCAAGGTTACCGAAACGAAAATGTTACCCCACGTCAGGGCCATGTTTCCCTTCGAAGGTCAAGGCATGAAAATGGAAAAAGGTGAAGTAATGCTTCTGAAATCCAAAACCAACGACGACTGGTGGTGTGTTCGTAAAGAAAATGGTCATGAAGGTTTTGTGCCCGCCAATTATGTTCGAGAAATTGAGCCTCGCCCTGTAACCTGTATAGTGCCCAAGGCTGAAAAGGTGAAAGCTTTGCAGAAAGTCAAGAAGACCATTTTGGTACGCCAGGTAGTGCCGGTTAAACGTGTCAAACCCACCGTCGTTACACCTAAACCTTTGGTCAAGCGTCACACTTCCGTCAACAGTATTAATGAAAATTCCGATAGTGTGGAGAAGAGGCAAAATCGTATTAACGCAACCTACGACGAATTGCAAGACACAGCCCAAAAACGCCATGCTCTCTTAGAGGACTCAATACATCTATTTGGTTTCTATCGCGAATGTGATGACTTTGAGAAGTGGATGAAGGAGAAAGAACGTATGATTAAATCCGACGAGGGTGGTGAAGGTGTTGAGAATTCCAAACGTAAATTCGAAAAGTTCTTGACAGATCTATCTGCAGCTTCAAAGCGCATTGAGGAAATCGATTCAGCTGTAGACACATTCCGCAGGCAGGGTCATTCCCAACTGGACAAGATAATAGCACGTCAAAAACAAATTCACCAAATATGGCAGAGACTTAACAACGCCAAGGTTCAAAAGGAAAAGAGCTTGGAAGGAGCATCTAGTGTTGAATTATTTAATCGTACCTGTGACGAGGCCAAAGTATGGATGAGTGAGAAAATGTTGCAGTTAGATACGGCTGTAATAAGTCCGGATCTTAAAACCGTACAGGCCTTGCAAAGACGTCATCAAAATATGGAACGTGAACTAGCTCCCATCGAGGAAAAAGTTAACCGAGTCAATTACCTGGGTAATTCAGTGAAAAACGCCTATCCGGCCGAAAGAGATAATGTGACAGCTCGTCAGCAAGAAGTACAAGACATGTGGGGTCAAGTCCATAATAAGAGCAGTGAATTACGTGCACGTATAGAAAGTGCTGTGGGTCAACAGATTTTCAACAACAGTGCCAAGACATTGTTGGCCTGGATTGATTCCGTTAAGGATCAGTTGAACTCTGATGAACCGGCCAGAGATGTGGAAACTGCAAACAAGCTGTTGAAACAACACAATGATTTGGGAGACGACATTAAAGCTCATGAAAATGAATTTACGGAAGTCATAGATTTGGGCAAACAATTGTCAGATGGTAAACCCAACATGCAAGAAACAGTCAAGATCATTGATCGGCTTATAGCCGAACAAGATGCCATTCATCGAGGATGGTTGGAGAAACAAAAGTGGTTACAACAATGTGTGGAGTTGCAAATTTTCAATCGTGAAGCCGATAAAATTGATGCTACCACTAAGAGTCATGAAGCCTTTTTGGAATACAATAATTTAGGAGTAAGTTGATCGTTTTAATCCTTAGACAAACACACTAATATTAAACATATTTTATTACAGAACTCTTTAGATGAAGTTGAAGCCATTTTAAAACGTCATTTGGACTTTGAGAAGAGTTTAATGGCCCAGGATAAAATTCTTAAAGGCTTTTCTGATAATGCCGATAAATTAATAGCCAACAAACATTATGACGACAAATAGTAAGTGTTTTTATGAGCTTAAAGTAATTTGCGGAGATTTTAAATTTCGTATTTACATTACAGCATTGGTGATCGTCGCAACCAAGTTTTGGCGAAACGCAAGGCTGTGAAAGATAAAGCATTTGAGCGTAAACGCTCTTTGCAAGCCTCTAAGGACTTCCACAAATTTGCTGCTGAAGCCGATGACTTGGATACCTGGCTCAAAGACAAAACGAAAATAGCTGGTGATGAGAACTATAGAGATCTAAGCAACTTGCCACGTAAGTTGCAAAAACACAAAGCTTTTGAGCGTGAACTCCGAGCCAACGAAGGTCAATTGCGCAACGTAAACAAGGATAGTGAGCAATTGATTGCTGCCAACAACCGTAAGCCCGAAGTGGAGAAACGTGTTAGCGACTTGAACAAGAAATGGAAAGATCTTTTGATTTTATCAGAAGATAAGGGTCGCAAACTGGAACAGGCAGCTTCTCAGCGTGAACATAACAGAGCTATTGAGGACGCCAAGAAGAAAGTGGGAGAATTGGATGCTGCCTTGAAGAGTAAGGATGTAGGCAATGACTTAAGAAGTTGTAAAGACCTCATTAACAAACACCAGCTATTGGAATCGGAAATCACTGTATGGGAGCAAAAGGTCGATGAATTGGTTAACTCTGGCGAAGAAATGGCCCATGAAGGTCACTTCAATGCTGACAATATTAAAGGAGAATCCAAGGATATACAAAAAAAATTCAAATTGCTAGGTGATCCTATGCAAAAGAGACGTGATGAACTTGAAGAGAGTCTTAACTATCACAAGTTTGTTTTTGAATTAGACAATGAATTCCAATGGATAAACGATCATTTGCCCGCTGCCAAGTCCAAGGAATTGGGTCAAAACCTTCATCAAGCCCAAACATTATCCAAGAAACATAAGAAGTTAGAAGCGGAAATTAAAGGTCACCAGCCAATGATCAACAAGGCTCTATTAGCTGGCCAAGCCTTGGTACAGCAAAATCATCCCGAAAAGGAAAATGTAAAAGATCTGTGCACCAAGTTGGAAGATGCCTGGAACGATTTGGAATATAACACCAATGAACGCAGCAAGAAGTTGGATATGTCTTTGAAGGCTCAACAGTATATTTATGATGCCAGTGAAATTGAAGCCTGGCTGGGAGAGAAACAAAATGCACTCAGATCTACCGAATATGGCCGCGACCGTGATTCTGCTGCCAAACTATTAACCAAGCACAAAACAATTGAGTTAGAGTTAGACACGTACACTGGAATTGTTACAGAAATGGGTCATAATTGTGCTGCTATGGTAGCAGCTCAACATCCAGACAGTAAAATCTTATCGGCCAAACAGCAATTGATTGAAAAAATGCTAAAGTCGCTCCATAAGTTGGCATCTCAACGACAACTTCGTCTAATGGAGAGCTTGTACATGCACGAATATTTCATTGAATCGGATGAAGTTGAACAATGGATTAAAGAGCAAGAACAGGTGGCTTCTTCCGAGGATTATGGGCAAGATTACGAACATTTACAATTGTTGCAAAACAAATTCGATGATCTTAAACACCGCGTAGAAGTAGGAGCTGATCGTGTAGTGCAGTGCGAAGTTTTAGCCAAAAAACTAATTGATACTGAAAGTCCATATGCACCAGACGTCGAAAAGAGACAGGAACAATTACATATGTCTTGGGAAAATCTCCTTAAGTTACTGAACTTAAGAGAACAAAAATTACATGCCGCTGGTGAAATTCATCGTTTCCATCGTGATGTGGCTGAAGCCTTGTTCCGTATACAAGACAAAAATGCTGCACTTTCCACCGAATTAGGCAAAGATTTGAACTCTGCTTTGGCCTTGACACGTAAACATGAGGGCTTTGAAAACGATTTGGTAGCTTTGGAAGCTCAATTGCAGGTTCTTGTTGAAGATTCTGTACGCCTTCAAGCTAAATATCCCTCCAATGCCGCTGCTATTGCCCAACAACAAGACAAGGTAGTGGCTGCCTGGAATGATTTGAAAGAACGTTCCGGTGCTAGAGGTGATCGCTTAGCTGCTAGTTATGATCTACAAACTTTCCTAACTGATGTCAGGGATATTATGTCTTGGTCATCTAACTTGCGCGCTGCCTTGCAGGCCGAAGAGCACGTGAGTGATGCTGCTGGTGCTACAGCTCTTAAAATTCAGCATGATGCCATTTATGGTGAAATTGAAGCACGCGAG
This sequence comes from Bellardia pandia, assembly GCA_916048285.2. NCBI lineage: Eukaryota > Metazoa > Arthropoda > Insecta > Diptera > Calliphoridae > Bellardia > Bellardia pandia. The sequence continues at coordinate 29,174,256 of OU696531.1, forward strand.
GATAAATTCCGTCTTCTCAATGAGCTTAGTGATTCCATGGTTCAAACCGGACACTACGCCGCCGCAGAAGTTGAAGAGAAATGTTCCGCTATGTTAGATGAACGCGCCAAATTACATACAGCCTGGAACAAAAAGAAAATAATGTTGGAACAGAAGATCGATCTTTTCTGCTTCTTGCGTGATGCCAAGCAAATTGACAATCTTTCCAGTTCCCAACAGGCTGCCTTATCTAGTTCCGATTTTGGCCAAACCGTTGAAGATGTACAAAATCAAATAAAAAAACATGATGAATTCGAAAGACTCATACAAACCCAAGAAGATAAGGTGGCACTGTTGCAAGAGCACGGTCGTAAGCTTATCGAGCAAAGACACTATGACAGTGCAAATATTCAAACTATTTTGCAGGGTGTCTTAGCCAGGCGCCAAAAGGTTAAAGATCTTTGTGCCGTTAGACGTTACAAACTTGAAGATGCTCTACTCTATGCCCAATTTGTTAGAGATTGTGCTGAAGCTGAATCTTGGATAAATGAGAAGATAAAGAAATTGGAAGCCGATGAAAGCAACTACAACGAAGTTTCTAATCTCGATGAAAAGATAAAGAAATTGCAAAAACATCAAGCCTTCCAAGCAGAAGTGGCTGCCAATCAGGGTCGTATTAAGGAAATTCAAGAAAAGGGATTAATTCTCCTCTCCAAACAACATGAATCCTCGCCCGAAATCAAACAAGCCATTGATCGTGTGCTATCAGCATGGAAGAGTCTTTTGGATGAGTTGGACAACCGTGGTCGTGGTTTAGAAGAGGCTCAAGACATCTTGGAATTTAATAATCAATTAGACAAGATTGAAGCATGGATACGAGACAAGGAAATGATGGTTCAAGCTAGCGACACTGGTCGTGATTTGGAACATTGCAATGCCCTAATGCGTAAATTGGATGATGTGGACTCCGACATGAGAGTAGATGATCAGAGAGTGAAGCATATCAACAATCTAGCTGACAAATTGATTAATCAAGGTCAGGTACCAGCAGAATCTGCCAACATTGACAAACGTAGACGTGATTTCAACAATAAATGGCGCCAGCTACAGGGAGCTTTGAATGCCTATCGCGCATTATTGGGCGGAGCCAATGAAATCCATGTTTTCAATAGAGATGTCGAAGACACAGCTGAACGTATATCCGAAAAAGCATTAGCCATGAGTTCTGAAGACACTGGTCGTGATTTAGCTGCTGTCGAGACATTAATACGACGTGAAGATGCCTTGGAGCGCGATATGTCCGCTGTCAAGCAGAAAATATCTGAACACGAACAAAATGCTCATACTTTGCAAAATAAGTACCCTGAAAGAGCCATGGATATTGCCCACAAATTAGATGAATTATCTATGTCCTGGAAGCAATTACAAGATTTGGCCGTCAAAAGACGTAAACTTCTCAATGAAGCTTACTTGGTTCACAAATTTGTGTCAGATATACGTGAACTGGAGCTTTGGGTAAATGACATGATTAAGAAAATGAATGCAGCTCCCACACCAATGACCATTAACGATTGCGAAACTCAATTGGAATTGCATCAGGAGAGAAAAGTTGAAATTGATGGTCGTGACAAAGCCTTCAAAGACTTGAAACTACAGGGTGAACAGTTATCAGACAACGATAAATCCCACAGAGCCAAACAACATCTAAAAATATTGGAAGATTTACATCAAAATCTCCATGAAGCATGGAGTCAGAGAGCCAAGGATTTGACAGAAGCCCATCAATTGCAATTATTCAAGGCTCAAGTGGAACAAGTCGAAATATGGTTAGCCAACAAAGAGGCTTTCCTTAACAATGATGATTTGGGTGATTCATACACCGCTGTCGAAAGACTCTTAAAGAAACACGAAGCATTCGAAAAACTCTTGGATTCCGACAATGTATCGGACTTGGAAAGGTTTGCCAAGTCCATACTTGAAGGTGATCCCAATGGGGCCGATGTCATAAGAGAAAAGTTAGCGTATGTGGTGAGAAGAAAAGAAAAACTAAACAATTCTTCTCAAGACCGAAAACAAAGATTGCAACAGTCACTACAACTGCAAGAATTCCTAAGAAGCCTTTACGAAATCGATCGCTGGTTGGTGCAAAAAATGCAGGTAGCCATGGACGATAACTATAGAGAACCCAGCAACTTGCAAAACAAATTGCAAAAGCATAATGCTTTTGACAGTGAACTGCTCAATAATGCATCCAGAGTTCAGGATGTGATCAAGGAAGGAGAACGATTGATTAAAAACGATCACTATGCCAAGGATGAAATTGCCCAACAATTGGAAATGCTAGAGGCAGATTGGTTAAAATTAAAGTCAGCTTCCAAAGAAAAGAATGACAAACTGAATCAAGCCTATGAGGCTCTTACCTTCAATCGCAGTGTGGACGAATTCAACAATTGGATGGATGAAGTTGAGTCACATTTATCAAATGAGGATTACGGCAAAGATTTGGCTGCCGTTACAAATCTTATTAAGAAACATGAACGTCTAGAGGCCGATGTAGCTCATCATGCTGAATTAGCTGAACAGATTAAACAACAAGATGAGAAATTCTTCCAAGCCGATCATTTCCTTAAAGATGATATTCATGAACGCGCCATGTCAACAATAAAACGCTACCACACTCTACATGAACCGCTAGGTATTAGAAGAGAGAACTTGGAAGATTCATTTAGTTTGCAACAATTTCTTCGTGATGCCGAAGACGAACTACAGTGGCTGAACGAAAAGGAGGCTATAGCCGGCTCTGAAGATTTAGGCACCTCCTTAATTGCCGTCCAGACTCTTCAAAAGAAACATCAAGCGTTAGAAGCTGAACTATTATCGCAAGAGCCATTGATACAATCCTTGCTACAGCGCGGAGATCAAATGATACGTGATAACCATTTCGCATTGGAACAGATACAATACAAGTGTGACCGCATTAAGAGCAAATTAGTAAATTTACGCGAATTATGTAGCATACGCCGTTTACGACTTTTGGACGCCGTCGAATCACAGATGTTCTATGTAGAAGCTAATGAAGCCGAATCCTGGATTAGAGAGAAGAGACCAATTGTTGTGTCTTCCGACTATGGCAAAGATGAGTTGTCAGTTCAGTCCCATCAAAAGAAATTAGAAGTTTTACAACGTGAATTGCAATCGTTTAAGCCTTCAATTGAAAAGGTCAATAAGCTAGCTTCGAATTTGGTGGAACGCAATCACTTTGATAGTGCCAACATTAAATCAAAACAAGATTCTGTGAATAGACAATATGGAGAACTTCAACGTTTGTCCAAGGATCGTGAAGTTCGTCTTCAGGAAAGCAAACTGTTGTTTGAGTATTTGCGTGAAACTGAAGATCTACATGAATGGATTAATGACCAAATGGCTGTTACTGCTTCTGAAGACTATGGCGAAGATGTTGAACATGTTGAGCAACTAATTTTGGTATTCGAGACTTTTGTTTCCAATCTTACGGCCAACGAAAGCAGAGTTAAAGCCCACTTAGAAAAGGGTGATGAATTAATCAAGGAAAACAATCCCTATAGAACATCAATTAAGAACAAGCGAGATGAAACGAAACAATTATGGGATGAACTCAAAGATCTAGTATCGGCACGTAAAGATGCTTTAGATGGTGCCAAACAGGTACATGTCTATGATCGTGTCGCTGATGAAACTATTTCACTAATTAACGAAAAGGAAGCCAACTTAATATCCGAAGATTATGGTCAAGATTTAGAAAGTATTCAGGCTTTGAACCGTAAGCATTTGGTATTCGAAACTGAACTTGAGGCCATACGAGATCAAGTCAATTCAGTCATGAACGAAGCTAATAACTTAGCAGAAATCTATCCCGATGCTAAGGAACACATTGAAGTTAAGCGCGATGAAACCATTGAAGCTTGGGCAGATGTAACAGAAAAATCCAATGTACGCAAGGAAAAGCTACAACAAGCCGAACAGTTGCAGTCATACTTTGACGAATATCGTGATTTAATAGCCTGGATCAATGAAATGTTAGCCAAGATCACAGCACCTGATTTGGCAAACACTGTAGCCGGAGCAGAGTCCCTGTTGGCCAGTATCAAAGAGCATCTAGCTGAGATACGAGCAAGAGATGAAACCTTTGCCAAATTCAAAGCCAAGGGTGAAAAACTAATTAGAGAAAAACACTTCTTGGCTCATGAAATCGAAGAGAAAATCCAGGTTCTACAACAAAGACACGAATTATTAGAACATACTTTGCAGCAGCGTAAGGAAATCTATGAACTTAACTTGGACACTCAGATGTTCTTAAAGGATGCTGATATTTTGGAAAATTGGATAGTCAGCAGGGAGCCTTTGCTTAAAGACACCAAAGTCGGTGACTCGATACCACAAGTGGAAGACTTGCTGAGACGCCACTCTGATTTCGAAAAGACCGTGGAAGCTCAAGAGGAGAAATTCCAAGCCATCAAACGTATTACACTGCTAGAACAGAGATTCCGCAAACAAGTTGAAAGCGAGAAATTGGCTAAACTTAAGGAAAAGGAACGTTTGGAAAAGGAGCGTCTGGAAATGTTGAAACAAAAAGAACTGCAACGCCTCAACGACGAAAGAAGACGCACTGAAAAACAAATGGAACATAGAAATAATGCCAACAACCAAGAAAAAACTCCGATATTCTCGAGTCCCATGGTAACTGTTACTGCCAGCTCAGCCAACAACACACCCAGCCAGAGCACACAATCTCCTATGAGATCCGTGTCCGCCTACGATGAAGATCAATATGGCTTACAAAAGAGCTCTTCGTCCAACATCTTTGGCGATCGTTTGAGACGTGGCTCCGATCAAAATGTCAAGCGTGCAGAGTCTATGAAAGTCCAACAAAAACAACCAAAACGTACACCATCATTCACAACACGTCGTCGCGCTCAATCATTCCGTAAAAATCAGAAAGGAGAAGGTTTCGATCTGCCACCAGTAGAAATCCAAGGTATGCTTGAAAGAAAACACGGTCTACAGTCGGGCGGCAAAAAGGCACCAGTACGCTCATGGAAACAATTCCATACTGTGTTGTGTGGCCAGCTGGTGTGCTTCTTCAAGGATGAAAATGATTTCTTGCAACAAAAGACCGCCAATGCACCGGTTAACATTCTAGGCGCGAAATGTGAACGTGCCGAAGATTATACAAAGAAGAAATACGTATTCAGATTAAAATTGCCCGATGGTTCAGAATTCTTATTCGAAGCACCCTCATTGGAAATTATGAACGATTGGGTTCGTAAAATATCATTCCACGCTAGTCTACCACCAAATCTACAATTGTTAAGTTATGATGAATCCATGAAGGTAAACAGTTAAATGCTATTTTCTTGAGTTAGTGTGTTTCCCATAAATTATGTTACTTTTTTGTTTTTTTTTTTTCTTTCACAGCAACAATCAAACAGCTTCCCCGATATTAAAGTAGCCAGTGGTCAAAGTGTAGAATCACCAGTTAGCTCTCATACTTCATCGCCTGATTCGCAAAGGCGTGCCGCATCCCGCACTAATTCTATGAATAGCAGCATTTCAATAAGTTCAACTGCTACACCACAAATGAACTTTTTACAAAAACAAATGCAACAACAACAGGTGAGTTTGAGTTTTATCAGCAGCGTTATTTAAAATAAAACTATCTGTGTGTGAATTTAAAGCATTTTTTTTTAATTTTTTCTGCTCTATCGGACACCTTACTTAAATGATTTTTATGATTTATTTTTTATAATATATGTTTCTTCTAAATTCATAGCAACCTACTTCCTTGTCGTCGCCAACCGGATCAGTAGGAATTGAACACAAGCCACCCATTCCACCTAGAGGTGCACCTCCACCAGTACCCAATCGTCAAAATACAGACAATTCAGTTGTCATGCGTACCAATATGGGTAAGACATATCCAATCTAAATAAATCTTTTCAATTTACATGTCTGTATATACTTTCACTAGAATATGGTTCAGATATTATTGGAGGTAGTATGCCACGATTATCAAATGGTTCAAATGATGACAATGTCGTAGTTTTAAAACGCAATAGTGAGGCTAGACAATCAGGTAAGGCTTTCGAATGAAATTTTTTCTCGTTAATAAATATTGTATATGTATTATGTACTTATGTTGTACAATGTCCCAAAGTGTAGTCAGTCATGTTTTATTATAAATGTGTTTTTGTCCTTACATTCCCTCTCCAATTCCAATTCAATTTCTTTTTTTTATTATATATATGCATACATATAAAACAATAAACGTTACAACCAACCATTCATTATATCATTTCAATTTCCAAACCAAAAAAAAACAAACAAAAAATCATAAACATAACAACAACCTACTGTATAGAAAATCCTCCACCTTTACCAACGACAATGCCACCATTAGCCAGAGTAGCTGATCCTAATGCTGCTGCTGCTGCTGGTCAGCATCATACTAACCACCACCAACATCAGGCTCAAGTGCAACAACGTATAAATGCTTTTAATGCGGCTGCTGCCGCTACCGGTCAACATGCTAACGAAGCACAGGCAAATTATATGAGAGTACAACAGCAGCAACAGCAACAACAACATCATCAGCATAAAATGATTGCAGCTCCCAGATCTAGCTTAGGAGGCAATAGTACCGCTAGTAGTAGCAACAGTACAACTGGTGGCCGTTCCGATTTGGTTACAAAATTCATTGAAATGGAAACGGCTACGGGCCTGCAACAACAGTTGCCTCCAGTAATTACAACAAAGCGTACCGTACACTCGACCAGTTCGAGTTCCAGCATGGGCAGCAATAGTCCCATTACAAACAGTGTACTTATTACCCGTAGCAACAGCAGTAACAATAGTAACAATGGTAAACATCACCAACAAGTCAATAACTATAATAATAACAATAGCCTTACAACCACAACAACATCTTATCAACAAATTTCCACCACAACAGCATCAACATCATCATCATCATCACCATCCTCCTCGCAACATAGTCGTACAGTGTGGCATTTTACAACCAACTCGAATAGCACAGAAAATAATTCCATTAATAATCCAAGTTACATGAGTGTCATCAATAATAATAACAATCATCATAATCATGAGGGTATTGGTTCAAAATCTAAAACAGCATTAATTAAAACTGAGAATTTTTTATAAAACAACCAGAGTATAATTAATGCTTACATATGTATGTACATCTGTACATAAATACTATGTAAGTCATTGGTTTGATTTGTCAAAAGTTCTCAGCGATCATTTGCAATCGTATACATAAAAAATTGTGAAGAGTTTAATAATAAATATGACTACGATTGCTTTTATTTTCTTTACTAATTGTTACATTTTTTTACTTAATTTCTTAAATTATTTTAATGTGTTTGGTGGCGGTGCATTTCTTATTGTGATTATTATGAATTTTTCTTTATTTTTTTTTTTCTGCATGCCTTCTATAATTTTGGTTTTGTCAAAAATCTATACAGGATATTTATTAAAAACTACTAAAATAAATCGATCATATTTGCGTACAAGTTTACAAAGTAATTTAATTTTACAAATAACTAATATTCAATTTAACAAATATGCTCTGAATGTGCGTTATGGAAAATGATTTGAAATGTTAGTAATGTTGTCGTAAAAATAAAAAATGCATTGCAGAGCCAGCAATGATATTTGTTTGAAATTTTGTCTATTGAGAACTAGTTCCAGACATGCTTTTAATAAATGAATATGAACCCAGATCAAACTACCGCATTCGTAATCGTACAATTTTATATTCATTCGGACATGAATATATAAGATATAGATATACATAGGTTCGAAGTTATCAACTTTGAAACATGTTCTAAAGAAGGTTAAGTTAAGTTGGCAGCCGCCCGAAGTATAGCTCACTTGGGTCCAAGTATAGTTCCCTGAATTTTTCAGCCAACCTGTTGCCCTAATGAAGTTATGGATTTTATTTACATCTACTCTCGATAGACAGGTTTTGTCAGTAATTATTTGTTGCCCGAGAATTTCCTGTCTCAGGTGAAAAGGTGTTTCACCTGATGGACAGTAACAGAGAAGATGTTCAGTAGTCTCTTATTTTTCCTCGTTATTACAGCTTTTACAGAAATCTTTAAAACGGATCCCCAACCTTTTGGCATGTATACCCATAGGCCAGTGATCGATGATGGCAGATTTAATTCAAAGTTCTGACCCTCATGACAATGGGAAAATTGTAAAAAAATTATTTTTAAATTGTATATGTTTTTAAATAGGCCTATCTAAGACGTATCTTATCCTACACGACTTTAGAGCATATTTAGCTTTCTTTTAGCTTAAATTTAAACTAAAAAAATGCATGTAAAAAGTTTTGAAAGCTTATGGCTTAAAGAAACAAATACAAAATACTAATGCTTTTTATTTATACAATTCATTCATACATAGGTTGGGGAACAAGCCGCTTTGAGTCCAACCGGCCAGTGTCATTACAGCCCGACTCCATAAATTTGTCACGTGTATCAGCCGAAAGTTCCAGTGAAAGTGAAGCTCAGTCCATATCATCGGTGTCGGGCGTTAAAGGCAGCAAATCTAAAGAAGATCGTCGCAGTGGTGTATTTAGAATATTCGGGCGCAAAGGTGGTGATAAGGAGAAAGAAAAGGAAAAAGATAAACGGAGATCCAGCCAAACACCTCAATAAGAACAATGAACGGTAACGAAATCTTTTAAAAAAGGGACAGTAAATTAACAATCTATGAGTATTGTTTAAAGCCAAACAAACACCTACAACAATAAAAAGGCATTGAAGATGAATACATACATACATACACTCTCTTTGTTTTGTTTTATATTATTAACAATATTTTTATACAATTACTTTATATATATATATATACATACATTTATTTTTATAATTAATTTTTAAGCTGATTTAAAAAAATTGTCTTGTTTTTTTTATAAATATAAATATTTTATTAATTAATGTCATTATTGCTTAACGGCAAAGTAAAATCACGTTTAACGCGAATTAACTTATTTATTTTTTATTATTATTTTTTAGTATTCTAAAACTTTTACACAAAATAACGTAAAAAAGTATAAAACAAAAAAATATTTTGAAAATTAGTTTATTATTGTATTTTTTTGCAACATATTTTTCTTGTATTTTTACAAATTGTTATTATTATAAATAATTAAAAGAGAAAAATTAAACAAGAAATCTTTAATTTAAGTCAGTTATTGTATTCTTTTTTTTTATATACAATTTTCATAAAGTCTTGTGTAGATCACTTTAAATTAAGTTACATTTTTATGGCAAATTATTGAAAACGAAATAAGTAGTTTTTATGATTTCAAAATTAACATTTTGTACACATTGTTTTATTTTTTGTTTATCTATCCCTTTTTTTCTCTAATCAAAGAAAATGATTTATACAATTTCTAATAAATCCTTAAGTCTTATTTTATAAAAAATGTTTATTATTATTTATGTTTATAATTTAATTAAAAAAATATCAACAAATTATTATAATAAAAATAAATATACATACATATTTTGAAAAATTAAATTAATTGAGTTTTCTTTACCTTTTTAATTCTATCAGGTTTGTGTATTTAATTAAATTTGGTATATGGAGGACATCCAAGGCAGCAGTTTTAGCTGTTCCATTAAGAAATTGTAGTATTTTATGCTTGTTTTTTTTTCAACTTCTTTTGAGGTGGTTCTAAGTCAAGTGTGTCCAAAGCTAAAACTGCAATTGTGTTGTAGTGAGAGATAGATAATTACACTGATAGTATAGTTTGTAAACTAAAAACGATGTCCGTTATTTATCAGGCTTAATTTATTTTCGGGAAAAAATTACATAATCTTAATAAAATTTTCTGTGACTTAACAAAAAAATCTAGTCCATGAATTTTTCCCTTCCAAACTGGACAATATACGTATTAGGTTTCTGGGACACCGTTCCTATGACAGTTTTTGTTAACTATCGGACATAAAGTAAGAGCGAATCGAGACCGTTATTCGGTATAGTAATAGCCTACCACATCCAGTGTTGTTGTTGTTGTAACAGCGGTAATTACTGAGTTGACAGCCCTTGGCCGAGTGATCTCGGGCCATTCTGGTGCGTAGAACCGGCTATCGCCCACATCCAGTCATTACTGTTTGTTCAAAATTACACTTTCGGAACAAGTTGTGGGGAATCGTTACGAAAATCGTAGCCCTTTTTCAATATAGTTCTGGAACCTTCTTAATATTTTCTATTCAAAATTTTCATACTTGCAAGGAGCTCCGGGAAGCAGTTAAGGAAATTGTTGTATTTTTATAACAATACAAAAAAAAATTTATTTCAAATACTGGATTATGATTCTTCATATGGTGTGTTGCCTTCGTTTTTGTAAATGACCAAGATTAAATACAGTTGAAAAATTTGGAAAAAATTCGATATCAATTGTTTTCCGTTAACAATGTTAAAAGGCCCTGGGAAGTATACCAACAATAATTAGAGGAATATGAAAAAACACAGGAAGGGAGTTCCAGAACTTGATAGACTTTAAACGTAATGCAACTCGTACAAAAATGTTCATGTAATCCTAAATTGGGGTTTAATTTGCTAATATTGAGTTATGTTCAAAAAAAAAAAAAAATTAAGGTATTTTTGAATGATTTTAAAATAAAAAGTAAAAATAAATTTAATCAAGATATTCGATTAGGTACGGTTGTTTTAACTTCCTTTGTGTAACTCGCAGGTAAGTATACATAAATGTATACATTTTGCAAATACATAATAATAATAATTACTTCTAATCTTATAAATAAATATGAAATTTCAATTGCATACAAATTAATAGTAAGTCAATATTGTATTTCCTTTGTGTTTTGATATTGGGTACTAGATTTGGTAAATACAAACACATGTACCAACGAAGATAAGATCACAAAATCTAATATTTACTATAAATTGTAAATATTTTACATACTGTAGAATTATCATATAAAACCCAAAGAATTGTGAATACATGCGAACATTCAGTAATTAATTGTTCGAAAATGTGGTTAAAAACGTTGATTCTTAGTTTAGTTGTTGTAACAGAAAGTGCAGCCATAACACCTCTACCAACGGATGTTTCAACATACCTGCAGGATATGGGTTATTTCAATGATCCTGCAAACAACAACAACTTCACCAATATAGTAAATCTTATAAATGGCGCTTTAAACTCCTTGAATTTGAGTGATATTCAAGTGAATATTATTCTAAATCGCCTAGAAGACTGTCAGATATTAAAAAATACTGATAATAATATCGACACAAAGGAATTTGAAACATCATTGACATATTTATTTAAAACCATCCTTAGCTCGAATTGGAATACGAAAGATATTTTACAAGAAATGGCCACAGCTACGAATAACCTAACAGTGCACGAAATTGTGTATGAAATAATATGGCAGGAATTGTACCAAGATCATAACAAAGCGAATCCATTTATATATATTGATCTATACAATGATTTAGAAAGTGTTATGAAAAACTTTACTAGTGACAAGTTATTAAGATTACGCCAAGATATACAAACGGCAGTTGTGCAATATAGTTCTCAAGTATTACAAAGTTTTTTCATACACAATTCAACAATAAGGAGGTTATTGGCGGATTTAAAGCAACTGGATAATTTATATCAAACAACAATACCTCAAGTTTTTGTGCAACTAAGCGATATTGAACATCAATGGCTGATAGCGGAAGATCTATTAGATTTCGATTCACAGACCCAGGAGGCTGTTTACAATCACATTACCTATTTGCAGTATTTAGAGGGTCGTAATGAAGTTGTACCTTATAGAATATACGAAAATTTAGAAATGTTAATAGCCCGACCTGATTTCATAAATATTTCGTTAACACAACGCCAAACCTCAGCCAAACTATTACCATTGTCCATGGCTAATATGTTTGCTGCCCAAAAGCTTTGTCTTAGGAATATCACAACCAATTATTATTTATATGAATGCCCACAAACATATTTAATGTGCACAAATTTCATAGCACAAAACATTAATGCTATAAATCGCAAAAATGCCGCTTTCGAGATTGGCCGTTTAGGCAATGATCAGTATACTTTGCACAGTCCATATTGGGGACGTTATTTTCATTTGCAAAATAATACTTCTAAGAATTCCCCCTTATCTAATATTATTAATAATAGCACAAGTAATACAACTATTTCGAACATAACGAAAAACCTGTATAGTCAGGCTGAGGCGAGCTCTTGGTTTATTAAATTTGAAGGTAATTACGCCACTATTCAAGATTCAACCAAAAACTTTTATGTTTGCGCTGGTGATCCTGCCTACTGGAGTTATACTGAAAAATATACCTATACAAGACCAACTAAGGATTTTTATTCGAAACAAAATGAATGTTTATGGTTATTGGAAGATTGTAGTGATGTTGTTTGATGATGATGCTTGTTTCCAAGCAACTGATTTGAATTACTAAGTTATCAGAAACTCATTATAATTTTAAATTCTGTGAAAATAAAACTGGTATTCTATATGTAATACATTTCTGTCATATTAATAGTCAAATATATTTAATATTATATTATATTTAATAGTGTATAATTGTTTTAAAACAAATTATATACTTGACTTGAAGTTTTTACTTCGAATAAAATTTTTTAAAAATTGTTTAAAACTTGCATTTTAATATTATTATTTAAACGTTAATTACAATTATTACAGTAGTATGTATTTACTTAATTTAATCGAATCTAAAAAGATCATATGTATGATTAATACAGTATAAATACAGTGGCTCACAGCTTGTTTTATGTAGTGCATTTTTTGTTTTCAAAGCAGGAAATTGGTGTCATTTGAAAAAAAAAATATTTTCATAATTTTTATTAGTTTCATAACAGTAGATTTATTTCATAGTTTTTATAAATAATTTAAATTAAATTAAATATGTATGATGTCGGTTATATTAAATAAAATTAATTACAATTTGTATAATTGTCTACCTATATGTATTAAACTTTTGAAATTTCCTTAATCATTCTAAAAAGAAAAGACACAAATATAAAGCAACAGTGTAACAAAAATGGTTGGACCATTAACGTAAATAAACATAGACTAATTTAGAAAAATATCTACTAAAAATATATACATATATGTTTTGAATACTACCGTTTATCAAAGTCCCATGGTATACAAACTATACCATCTGTTAAAACGCTGTAATAATTTGTTATATGCAATTCCAAATCTTTAAACAATTTGGAGTTGTATTTGAGTAGTGCCTTTAATGATTCAATCATTTTTTCAGGCGTCACAGAATCGTCTTTTGTCAATGATTTTAGGCACAATTGTTGAATACACTTTACGGTCAAGTCTCTTTCTATATGTTTCTCTTCTTGGTATTTTTTGTTACGCTCTTTGGCCTCGTCTAGGTTAGAAGTTATAAAATCAACTAACATAAAACCGGGACATGTAGCCGGTGCTATCAATTGTCCTGTCGGACTTACCATCAAAGGCCCCGCTTCGGATTCAATAACTATTTCATATTCATGTAGTGAATTTGGCCAAGATTTTGGAAATTTCTTAACACTTAAATAGTCGCCCAGTGTCGTAGTCACCTTCATTAGATAGCCAGCATACTCAACAGCCTGTTGTTTAGGCATAAACTTGCGGCGACCAATTTTTATCTGCCTTAACACCCGGGAGAGTGTATTTTCGTAAATCGGTATTTTCTTGAGGAAAGCATCATGTTTAGGAATGTTTCTAATGAATTCAATCCAATTGTTTAGAACATCACCGGTAAAGAGCATGACATGCCCCTCTAAACTGATGCCTGTAAATGGTGCAAATACAACAACGCGTCCTTTTAAATGTTTCATGTGTTCTGCGTGCATTAAGGCGAGTCGTTCAAGAGTCTTAAGGCAACCACGATAGTGTTCAAAATTCCAACCGCAATCGTAGCGTGCATCTTTTAAGCCTAAGTTCTCAATAAGAAATTTTTGCAACTTGAGTACATCTTCCTTAAGTGATTCTAGTTCTTTGGAACGAGTTTTAGCCAATACTGTATTATCGGCAATCCATGTATCGAGAGGTTTTTTAATTTCTTCTTTTGCCTTATTAATTAAAAAGTATATATTGCAGTTAAATATTGTTTACACATTTAATATGCATATTATAAAATATTAAGTATTATTTACAAGTAAAAGTAAATAACTTTACACTAGTAATTATATTTAATTTACCTTATAATATGCATATTCAAATCCAGCAAATTCCGATCCATATGTATAATCTTGCGCCGGTTTAAATCCCATTGTTCCACTTCCATATGTGGTATCTTCTCCAGGTTTCACTATTGTACTTTTTACACTTTTTATATAATCTGTGGATAAATTACACAATTCCAACAATTCCTGTATGATTTTTTTAGGATCTTGCGAACGAGTGTCCAAAGTAATTTTTACTAACTTAAACTTATTACGTTCTTCTACATTTTCTTCGCGTATATAAAATTGCAATGTTTTCTTTTCACGTAAAGCATGATATTTACGTTCGTACAGCATTTGCATGTGCGCACTTAATTGTTTTAATGAATCTTCATTTACAGAACGCTGTTCGGGATATTGTCCAAAGAGATCGGGATGTACGGCAAAATAGAATGGCCTTAAAGCGGCCGCTAATTCTGTGCTTAAACAACGTGCGGATATGAACAATTTTGGCAAAGCAATCGATTTCTGCAGTAATATTAGCGATGTGGTCTTAAGTCCGTTCATAAAAATATTTCTCAACAGCATCCTTACAAAAAATAATATGTATTATATAAGTTTTAATTTGTTTAATAGATCAAATAGAAATCACTGATTAACTTACCTCTCGATATTATTAATTATATTATTACATGGATGTGTTAATATTTTGTTTCAATTCTTTTTTATAATTTTAAAGAATTAAAATTATTATTTTATTATAAACAGAAACTAATTAACTGTAATTATTGTAAACAACGGACAATTATTAAGAAAAAAGTTATCAGCTGACATGTTATAAACAAATGATAAATGTCATTAAAAAATGATGCCACATCATTCACTAAAATTTATAAATACCAAAATCGGATTCAATACATTAACTGCTTCTAATTAAATCTTATACATAACTTAAGGTACGGTTACACCTGGCAAATATTTGCCAAAAAAGACGTAACCACTAAATAACATTCATTTGAACTCGATTCTTAATTTAAAAAAACTTTTCTGTTTTAGGCCAAAGCACAACATATATTTGATCATTAAGCATGAGTGGGTATTTGTGGTCTGGGTTCGATTCCCAGCCGCTGCCACTCAAAAAACAACCTAAGTTTCTGATAATTACTTGTTTTTCTATCTTATCATAACTAATATTTATCACAGCGCCTTCCTTCGGTGGTATAGAATTTAAACGCCACCGAAGTAAAATAACATAGAACATTTTTATATAAAATTTAAGTGACCTTATTGCTTGTAAAAAGAAATTATAGGATATATAGTCATATTTATTGCCTGAGTGTTACTTCTCCTTTTTTTAAAGTGGTTACGCTTTTTTGAGTAAATATTTGCCAAATGTGACCGTATTTTTACTGTTATGCATCTGTTATGGCTTTGATAGATTTTAAAGCATTTTTTAGTGTTTCGGTTCTGTATCATGAGTCATGATATGTATTTTAAAGCTTTGTTAATTTAACAGACTTTGGTTATATTACAAAATTATTCGTTTTCAGCGATATACAGTCATAATTTTATGTCAAATAAAGTCCGTTCACATACATAAATAAACTATTACGTTTTATCATTTATGTGTCATGAAAAAGTATATATTAAATTTCTTCCAAACACTTCGTCAAACCATAGCAGTTATATAGCCTATCAAATTTATTGACAATATCAGGGTTAAACATCCAATATACATAAATATGACATTTTTTTTATTTTACAAAATATTACTGTGAGTTATGAAAAACAAAAGTTCCTTTATGTATTATTGTGAATTGTAATATATTTTGTTGTGTTTTTTTTGCATTTCTCACATAACAATCACAAAATATAATAACAATGCCGAATTTTGTGAAAGGTGTTTGCGAAGACTTTTGTCCTGAAGCTGAATTTAAATTGTAATTTGATCCATATTGTGTATTAGATGTTTTTAATAAAATATCTTTGCAGAAGAACACGTGAAAAACTTTTAAATTTCTTTGAATACAAAGATGGCCAGAAACATGTACCTGGTACGTTGGTTAGATGTTTTGCCCGATCTGCAGCAGGTATAAAAACACCTAAATCAAAGGATATGAGAACCGAAAGATGCCTACAACGTTGTACAGAATATTTGTTAAAGGAGTAAGTAAGATTAGAGAAATAAATTATAATCGTATGTATATACATATACTATTTTTTCACTTAACGCTAATATAATTTATTTTGCTGTATGATCAAATTTTGTTTGTGTGTAGCATAGCGAAGAAAAGTATTTGAAGACAGCTTTTGTTACATATCCCCTGCAAACATTTTTGAGATTTTCTGGCGATGATTACGCGATCCTTACGAATCGTTAACTATCGCCTACGCGTTACACCTAAGCGATGACCATAGTCAACGGCGATTCGCGGGCGATCATTAGGCGATTGAAAATATTTGCAGGGTCAATATGTATATACATATGTATGTATGTATGTACAGGGCACACACAGATGTATGCACATATGAATGTAAACAAAAATCGTTCAAAATGTACTAATTCAAACCAATGTAACATTTTTGTAAATCAAGAAAAAAAGTAATATTTGACGCTTTATGTGAACTTTAAAATAAAATATTAAAACATTTCGGAACCGTTTTTGTTATAAAAAAAAAATAATTAAAAAATGTTTATTGATGTTTTTAACAATATTGCCATATAATTTCTATTTTGCAGATAAAAACTAAAATTTTAAAGTAAATTTATTTACTTACATATTTACAGCATTGTACTGGACAAACGGAAACCTTTTAATCAGGTTTACGATTTCATATTCGACCGTTTAAGAGCAATACGGCAAGAGATTGTTATGCAAAATTTTAATGCAAAGCAGACTATTAAGCTATTACAGCCCATGATAATGTTTCTAAGCTACAGTCGTTATAAGCTATGTGAGGAAACTGTTGATAATTTCGATCCTAAGATATGTGAACAACATCTGCAAGAGTGCCTAAAAAGGGCATTAGTATGTTACGATGAAATAACTCTCAATGATTTCAAACTAATTGATGTATATAATCGCGCCTTTCTGGAAGCGTTATATCAAATATTCAATTTAGGCTCATTGGATGCTTTAAAGAGATCTCTTACCTTGCCTGAGGAAATAAGGTAGGTATTTAATGTTTTAAAGTCTATTGCATAAATACTTATAACTTTTCTACAACTTTTTCTTTTGCAGAGCTAACACAATA
The DNA here is from genome assembly GCA_916048285.2 of Bellardia pandia. Classification (NCBI taxonomy): domain Eukaryota; kingdom Metazoa; phylum Arthropoda; class Insecta; order Diptera; family Calliphoridae; genus Bellardia; species Bellardia pandia. The sequence goes on from OU696531.1 coordinate 29,191,738, forward strand.
TTTTCTTTAGTGTTTAAAATATCTTTAAGCTATATGCAAGGTAACTACTATCGCGTTTTAACTGGCCTACAAACTCTTCCTCATATACTGTGTGCAATTGGCTCCTTAAAATTACCTCTTTTAAGAAGGTAGGTACCTATATAAATAGCTTAACATATTTTACTGCTACACTACACTATAACTATTACTTTGTTTTTATAATTTTTAGAAATCTTTACGAGATATTTTCAAATGCTTACAGCAGTAAACAACTATCAGTACCAGTTGAATTCGTACTACGTCTTACTGCTCATGCCAACTACAATGAACTACATGAAGATTGTAAATACTACAATATTAAGGTGCTAGCTGATAAAATACACGTAAATTTTCAAAAAAATGATTTTAATTCGAAAACAACCATATTAAAGTGTAAGCACGAACATTTTGTCGATGTTAAATTGAAAAATATTTATTTGCCAGAAGTTTTGTTAATGAAGAAAATGTAAAATAAATTACATATTTTATTATTTTGTGTTTTTTTTTAACTAACGCAAAACTTGTAACAGAATTGTCGAATTTGCAAAACAAATTTAAACGAATAGACTTATTGAGATCTTTATTTTTTTTGACAATAGCCCAATATTGATACAAGGTGAGTGCAGAAGCACAGCTGACTAACAAGTTACATACATACATGTGTATGTCTAAAGTAATACTAATCGTTCCAAAATTAGATAAAATAAAAAAATATAATATAATATAATAGTTAAAGTGATTTTCGGCAGTGGCCTTAGCATAAAATAATCATAAAATTTAGCCGATTGAGACATATTTTTGTTTTAGATACCAACATTTTTAAAAAATTTATGTTCATTGAAGTAATTTTCGAAAATGCGCCTAAGGTCAAATATGGACCGATCTCCAAAATATTTGTAGGTGTGATATGCTTCTATAGAAAAAATAAAACGAACAATTTTTTCGGAATGAAATTTTAATTCCAGATAGCAAATTAAAAGTGGTTTCATTCCGAAAAAAATTTTCGTTTTGCTTTTTCTATAGAAGCAAAAAAAGCAATAATTTCCATTTCGTGACATGGCAGTATATATAATTATACATATATTAATTTTTATTAATTATATATATTATTAATTATTATATGTGTATAATTACACCATGATCTATCCCCCAGCTCATTTCGATTCGAAAGCAAACATTTTTGAAATAGGTATAATGTATAAAGTACGATTCGAACGATTTTCTTTTCAAAACAAAATAGACCCTCGATTCGTTAAACCAGTTGTTGAGTATATATTATTTTTTTACATAAAGGCGAAAGTATATAAAATAAAATAGATTTTCCTGTTTCCCGTTACAAACTGTTTAGGTGTATTTTTTTTCTTTTTTTGTTTTGAAATTTTACGATTTTGAAAAACATGATAGAATATTATTTACATCATCAAATTCTTGTCTTATAGGTATAAGATATGAATATTTGCGTATAGAAATATGTATGTACAAAATTGTTTTATTTTAATTTTTATATATTGATTATATACCATTTGCAATGTATACTTTATAGAATAAAAAATTAATAAAATTAAAGTTGCTATTAAGTAGTTATTTCAAATAGGATTACAAATTATTTCTATTAAAAAGTATCTAGATTTAAGCTTTACTTACTCCGCATATTGCCAGTGTGTTCTGAATTTATTGCGGTCATTATTTCAATAAGTTTATTTTAAATATAAATCCGATTCAATCTATGTAGGTATATAAACCACGCCGCGATCGCTCTTCAAAATATACATACATATATATTTTTTTTCAATTACTACGCCAACTTGTTCTTTGTTCAAGTATGTTATTGTGAATGACATATAATTCGAACAGCTGATTTTATCTGGCTAAACACATTCACAATGGATTATTTAATCAAAAAACCCCCACCAATTAGCATTTTAGTTTTTAGTGTGAAGAAGAGATAATATACAGGAAAAAATAAAAAATATATCGAAGAGCCATTTTGGAAAATACAATTCCGCCATATTTTACCGGCTTTTTTCAAAATATTTACATTTTTATAAAATGTAAACAAAGCAGAAAGTTGTGTTAATTTTACAATTATAGCAAAATTTCAAGAAATTAAGTGAAAGGTTGCCTGTGTCGCAGCCTCAAAAACATAGACACAGACGTTCTAGCAACGCGTCTGCAAACGAAAAAGTGAAAAATAAAAACAAACGAAATTGTAAATAAGAGCAAACAAATATAACACTAAAGTGTAGAAAATTAAAATTTATAAATTTTGTTTTTTTTTAAGGAAACAATGATGAATGGTCATAATTTTGCCTTGGGCTCTGGTAGCTCGGCACCCATTGTGAATAATTTGTCATTGGCATCGGCCGCAGTGCCTGTCTCACATAGTGCTACAACTTCACCTTTGTATTTCACACATATCTTACCAACTAGTACCACGATAATAGAACAGCCGTATTCTACGGACTTAGAAGAGCAAATCGGCAGCTGTGCGGTCGGCGAAAGCTTTCTTATAGAGGAAATCATCGATGAGCGTGATGAAGAGGGTAACATAGTTATAGATCCGGGTGAATTCTTTATATCCGGTGATAGCATACAATATTATGCAGTTCCTGAATCGATGCCGCCACAAATAATAATGCAGCCCTTAAGTTCGTCGTCAACAGATTCCCTTGCTGCATATACGGCCGAATGTGTTGTACAAGGAGCTGAAGAAATACTACCAGACTCTTCGGATGCCAACGAAGTGTTTGATGAATACGTTACAGCTCAATTAAACTTGGAAACTAATCAGTTTGATATATCGTCCAACCACCTGATGTCAACAAGTCATATGAAAATGGAACACTTGGACCACAGTAATCCACTGGTGATCAAACAGGAAAAGTCTGACAACCCCAATTATATGTGTAAAAACAATAAGGAAAGAAAAGAAAAGATGCGATTGAATGAAAAATTAAAAAAATCACAAACAACAAAACGCTGGAAACAAACAAAAGTGCCCATACGCATCACACAAGATGAATTCAATGTTACCTTATGGTCTGCACTAAACTCGGAAGACGAAGAAGATCATGAAGATAATATTGGAAGTGAGCTTGATCATGTTGCAATGAAAACTGAGGTAATATCGTTGGAATCGAATGAAATGCTGTTGAGATCGAGTGAGTTGGAAGAGGAGCAACGTGTCAATCGGCTTTTAATGAACGAATCTAGTAGTAAGGTGCATGTTCATGAGGGTTTATCACCAGCGGAATATGTTATAGTTCCCGATCCATTTACCGGCGATATTGTCGAAGAAGAAGTGGAGACGGCTAACGAGAGTATTATTAATAATATAAAAACTGAAGAAACTCTGTTAAGCACTAAATTAAGTGACTTCAGTTCAAATCAAGAACATGGTCATTTAGCCGGTGATCAAAACACGGAAGCAGAATTACAAGACACTTTTCTGAATGTTCCAACTGTCTTCAGCAACAGCACAATATGTCCGCAACCGTCTCCAGCAGTAGAGTCTACTGTCAAACTGAAAAGTATACCTTTAAAGAAAGCAATGAGTACGTCTACAAAAAAATCCCCCTGTGGTACGTCTCAAACTGCTTTAAATACAACATCAGCAACAACATCTGCGCCTACACCTCCCTATACTACAGCTGCTACTGCCTCAGGGACTGTAACAGTTTTTCGCTGTACATTTCGAAATTGTAATAAAGAGTTTCGCAACCATTCAGCAATGCGTAAACACTCCGCCACTCATGGCCCTCGAGGTCATGTCTGTGCTGAATGCGGCAAATCATTCGTAGAAAGTTCAAAATTAAAACGTCATCAATTAGTACATACGGGAGAAAAGCCCTTTGAGTGTACATTTGAAGGTTGTGGCAAAAGGTTTTCACTTGATTTCAACTTGCGTACCCATGTTCGAATACATACAGGCGATAGACCCTACCACTGTCCGGTCGAAGGTTGCCACAAGTGTTTTGCCCAGTCAACCAATCTCAAGAGTCACATGCTGACCCATTCAAAACCAAAACGTAAATGGCCGAGGCCAGTCAACAATAAGCCCTTACTAGCTCGCTATGGTCGCCTTGAGTTGGGCGAAAATCCCGACTTGGTGTATTTGGAAACTAATGAACAATACGGCCCAATTTTAGATAATTCATAAACGTGTTTTTTTTTTTGTTTTTCTTTACAATTTTTTCAATGTATAGAACTGTAAAGATATATCGAAAAACAAAAAGTTTTTAGTATACATTTTTTGAAATTTTTAAACAAATTATAAATTTGTAAATTTTGATATTTTTACCATATATAATTTAGCAAAATCTAAAATTTGTATAATTTGGAAATATATTATTAATTAAATTAATAATTAAAAAAACAAACATTTTATTACAGAATACATAGTTTATATATGTAGATTGATAGTAATTTACAATATTTCTTTTTCTTATTTTGTTTATAATAATTTGTATTCCTCTGTATTCTAATTTAATTAATATGGATCAAATGAAATTAATTATACTGAAATAAAGGTAGTTTGTATATGTATATATAAAAGGAATAAAAAATAAATATGTACTTTAAAAAGAAAATACATATAAGTATTTATTCATGAGACTTTATTCTAATCTCCTGGGTTCAGTGTTTCTTCAAGATATGAAAAAAACAAGATACATGGTACAAATCAACGGGGCAAGAGAGCCATATGTCAACTAACGCAAAGTTTTAGAATTTTGATTGATGTGCGCTAAATATGTAATAGGTACTCTACTATGTGTATTCAAGAAAACATAACAAGTCTTTATTCAAATGTACGAAATAATTCAAGTAATCACTCTGTGTTTTATTACTCTTATACAATTTACTTTAACATACATTTAAATTACGGTTTAAGAGCGTGCTGGTTTTAAACTTTAACGAAGACTCACATTAATCTCAACTTTAAGTGGACCAGTTTGTTCTAATTATACACTAGCGCATCTGGAGAAGACAATCGAAAGTTCTTTTCTTTGGCCGTTAAAACTTAATGTTGCCATAATAACAGCGCTTTATCAACAATGTTTATATGTATATAGACACTTCTACTAATGCAAATGTTGATAATCATGTTGTATGAATATAAACATGTTGTGTGCTGTTTAACTTGCCTTATGTTGATAGCAGCTGTTACAAACCATTAAATTTAAATTGACATATCGAGCCATTACCGCCAAAATAATGTATCCCACACCATAATCGATTGTTGTTTTTTATCGAAATCGATAGTTCAACATCATTTAAAATTATTAAAATTAAATGTATTACACAAAACAATATTTACATTATAAATTTTAAAACAATGGCTTTATTCAAACTGATTTTATTTAAAAAAAACCTTCCCCTGTAAAATTTTGAGTTTGTGGGATACATTTTTTCGGTGGTTATGGCTCGATATAATTTCGTAACAATATATTTCTTTGTGATTGTATAATATATACAGGGTGGGCCAACTTGGACTGACTGATTTGAAATGCTTATAACTTTTGCATTTTTAATTTAATACTCAATTGAACATCTCCAGAACATCGCTACGACGTATTCTAAAAGTTGATCTGAAGATGTTTCCATATAAAATTCAATTGGCCCAAGAATTATTGCCGAGGGATGCACCACAACGGCTACAATATGCCAATAGAGTTCAAATCATTCAGTTAAACTTGGCCCACCCTGTATGTATATGATTATATAATATAATAATATTTGGACACATTTCTTACATAAATATGAAAATGAAAAATAACAATATTTGAAATATCTGATACATGATGTAACTTTACAAGGTGAGTGCATCATCAGGTCTTTTAGTTACAATTAAATAATATTTTCGTAATCTTAAAATTTAAATATAAAACAAACTAAATTTTATTTGTATACAAATCAAACTAAATAATAATAACACTTTTTATCGCTTTATCATATTGCACCGATATTTTTATTCAATGTTGGGAAAATTCGAATTTTGAATAAAAAATTTAAAAGTTAATTAGTTAATTTACGTGGTATTTTGATATATGTACATATAATACATACATTATTTTTAAGCGTATGAAATTTTTCGTAATTAATGCTTTTATTGTACGATTAAGTGATAGAACCTAATTTTGAAAACTTTTTTATAGAATTAATTCTTTCTAAAATTATAAATCATTCACAATGATATCTATTTCAGGTATGGAAATTTAGGATTTACAAATTTGGTACTATGCCTCTAACTTAGAGTGTATTTTTTATGATATTTGATACACAAAAATAGTTTTTATCAGCTCGAGTCTTAAAAAAGTTTAAATTCTCAAGAATTTAACAATATAAGTAATAATCGATATAATTGCATTTTACTATAATAATTTTTATTAAAAAATAAAAATTTAATTCTTAAAAATGATGCAAAAATGTACTGTCCCAAAAAAATCCTAATCCTACTTATTTTTACATATTAATAAAAAATATGGCAGCTTGTCTTTAAAAAACAGCTGCCATTCTGACAACAGAAATGAAAATTTATTTATTTTTCCAATGATTTATTACATATTTTTAGTTGGAGGCGTAAATGCAATTGATGTTACAAGTCAGTAATAAATATTGTAATAGGAAACAAATAGAAAAATATTCACTAATAAAACATGTACAACAAAATGTCGATTGGCTCCTTGGCCAACATTAAACATGTTCTGCAAAAGGAACTATTTAATGGGTGCGGCGAACGCTTATTGTCGGTAGTGACGGTAACTAAAACATTCAAAAAGAAACGAGCCTGCTATCTGTGTGTTGCCACGACTCAGCCACCTGTACCCCAAGTTACAGTGTGCCTGGTCAAACAAACCGAACAGAAAGAAGGCGATTACAAAAAGAAACGTATTTGGCAATTGGATGAAATCAAATGGGTAGACGGCCGCAGTGAACAGTTTGATATTCATGAATTTGATGTACAGGTGGAAAAACTGTACAAATGGTATGCCCTTAATTTGCATGAACGGCAAAACTTCATAGCAGTTTTGTATAAGCAAATTCATAAATATGGACGCGGAGCAAAAGCAGAATTTCGGAATATTCCAGCTGCTTGGCTATTGGATAAATCGCCAGAAAAGTTAATGGGTATGGATGGCAGTGGTCGCGACAGTGTAAGGAGTACATTGGTAGTACGAGACGGCAGTGGGCGTGAGGGTCTACGTAAAAATGGTGGTGAAACAGAAGATGAAGAAGAAATGGAATTTACAGAATTTACTGCCTTGACCGATAAGGAAGCCACAGAATTATCCAAACTTTTTAATGAGTGTGATTACGCTGTAAAAGATGCTGAATTGTTAATTGAGAAGTTATCGAAAGAATTACACGATTTAGATGGGGTAAGTGTGATAAGGGAGACATTATTTTTGGGGCATATTATAATACCTATTTTTTATGATATTAAAAATGTGTACCTACGTAATTAGCTATGCAAGTATAAATATGGAAAACCAATTTAAATTAAAAATGTCTTTAGTTCCTTACTAGCGAAATAGTTCTTTACCTGAGATATCGTAAAATTTCTTATATTTTTATCGAGTAAGTTTAAAATAATGAATATTCTTTAATAAAGTAAAATTTTTGGGCGTTTCTGGTAGTCGCGACAAATTTAAAACCAAAAGCGGTGCCAATTTCGTCTGTGAGTAAACAAAGTTGGAAACCTAAACAAATTCTGGGATTAATTTGTTTTGTGCTCGCTCTTTATATGTTCAATAATGTATCAACTGTTTTTGCTCCCATATCACCATATCAGTAGTAGAGGCATTGAAGCATTGTTACAATGATATTTTATTTTGGTCCTTCTAAGATTGCTATTAAGAACTTGATCAATGTAAAAGAGGTATTTTGGCTTCTGCAAGAGTAATTATTGAGAAAGAAGCCTTTGTATTTTGTCAAAGTCTGATTGAAAATATTGTACAATGAATCGATATCTCTATGCGTGGTGGACAACTATCCAATATAATTTTTCATTTATAATTCTCAAACATTTTATAATTCTTTTTTTTTATTTTATTTTTAAAAACAAAATTCTAATTTAAATACCACTTATTGCGTTAAACCTTTCAAGTGTTTTGTAAAAGCAAACCGCAGCAAATAAAATAAACATAAATCAGATATCGACGATAAAACAGCGATTTGTTCAAAGTGAAATACGTTTTTCAAATAAAGTAATTTAAAATAATTTTATTGAATGTTTATCTTTTGTTTTTAATAAAAAAATCCTTTTAGGCAAATATGCAATCTGTCTTAGCTTCCGAAAAGCAAGTTATGATGTTAATGCAACACATCGATAAAGCCATTGGTGAAGCTGATAAGTTTGAAGAACGTTTAGATTCATATGAAGACATTTTGGGACACGTCAAAGAGACCATGGAAAAAATTGGTGGTAAAAATGCCATGATTAAAATCGCCAATAATAACAATATCAAGCTCAAGGAAGAATTAAGTCTAATTATTGTAAGTATATTGCAAATATACCTTTAAAAATATGTATAATACTATTGTATGTCTTGTATCAGTCCCAGTTAGATTTTCCCGTCTCATATCAGCAAATATTGCAAGCACCCGATTTGAAAACACCTGAAGGCCGCAAAGCAGCAATAGTAGCTGCTCAGAGTTTACAACAAGCCTTAAATAGTGATATTGATCCCTCGCTACAGCGTCTGGTGGCTGTACGAGATCAAATGAAACGTTTCGAAATTTGGAAGAAGAGTTTCTTAGAGCCTGTGATAAAACACTTAAATTGTCTTTTCATACATTTGTCCAATAAAATTGGAGATATGCCATTGTCAAGCACCGTCCTAGTATTGCCCAATCATTCATCAGTGCACCATGAACTAACACCCTATACGGAATTAATGCATTGGATTAAAGCCATGGATCGTACAAGATATGATGGTCTAACATTGATTTATACAAAATCCTTAAGTAAAATTTATGAGCGCGATATAAGGAATTTTTTCACACTGGTATGAGTCAGTCTGTCGCTGATTTCTTGTGCCTTGTCTGTTATATATGAGTAATTTATTTTTACTTTTTCAAGGCTAAAATACAAATTTCGGAAAAATTACGCAATTCCCGTGAAGATTTAGACATTTCCACAACTTCCGCTTCTAAGAAAGCTGCCGTTTCATCAGTACCGCACGGTACTCTGGGTGTTAATAGAGAACAATGGGGCCCTGGTGTAGATTCGGTGGATCGTGAACGTTTCGATGCAATTTTGGAAAAAGTTTTAGCCGAACTGGAACCAATTGCCTTGCAAGAACAAAAATTCTGCATTAATTTCTTTCAAATGGATGTTATAAGTCCCACCGCAAGGAGCGCTAATTTAGATGTAATGGAAAAGAGTATTGACATGTCACAGTCACTGTTACTGTCACCTTCCTCGGTCACTGGAGGTGGAGATGGTAGGTTTTTATGGGTTTTTGTTTTAGTTATATATCTTTCATCACGACTGGTACAAGTATATATGAGAAGTTCTGTTTAACTTTGAGCGTTCGAATGTGCCTGAACGATTTGTAAAATATTAAAAATATAGCGTATTCAGCTCATGATAACATTTGTTGATTTTTTTAAATACATAAAGATGAAGGATATGATATGTAAGATTCGACACAGCCAATCTAACTTGTTTCATTCCACTTTTAATTGTAGCACAATTTCCCCAAAAGAAAATTGATCGTCAAATTAATGAAGAAGTTCGCAAATTAATGAACGCTTTGTTCGGCTGTCTGGAACAGGAGCTTATTAATTTTATACAAAGCTTTGAACGATTTGATTGCTTGTAAGTACACAATAAATATAGATAATTCTATGCTGATTCTACACATTAGATACATATTAGCAATTTTTAGTTAGTTTAACGGTTAAACGTGTCCACAAGAATTTAAAATTAAATATTCCAGGTTGTTGATTTCAAAATAAATAAATAAATAAATTTTTACCTAAATACGGCATCTATTTTTTTTTTTGGAAATTTCGATTCCATCTTTAAAAACTATAAAAGTTTGCTGTAACAGTTTGTGTTGTTTTTGTCTGTTGTTGCAACAGTTACATTGTAATCGAATATTCTTTCTCGAAAAAGAAATAAAAACTTTCGATTAATAGAGCTGTCACTAGATTGACCATATTTGGCCGAGTGAGACTCGCGTCGTCATAGTTTTTGCTTTATGTCATTTTGTAAGAAACAAGCAAGTGAAAATTAAGTTTTTGTTAAATTCAATGTGTTCTAATTTTGTTCTTGTGCGCAGAAAACAATGGTGTTTGCTTTAAATTAAAATACTTTGTGATATTATATCAAATAAATATTTTATTTTCATTCATGTAATTAATTTTATCAATCGTATTAGACGAATTTTCAATTTCATAAATATAACTTGAATTATAATAATAAAATAATAAAAATCAAAGAAAGAATTTTTTAAAACTAAATTTATTACTACAAATTATGGCAATCCTGCAATTTTTTAACATGAAGAAAAAGGAAACAAACCACATTCCGTGGAACTAATAATTGATAAATTTATAAAAATATATACCAACACTAAATAATATAATCTTAACTCTACTAATTCTGTATATACTATCATCAATAATTAAAAAAGATTACAAATCAAATATATTTTTTTTGGCTTTCACATCAAATTCATTTCAAAACAGCAAATTATAATATCAAAATAAAAACTTTGCAAAATAAGTTCAACTTTCCTGTTCCATATTTAAATATTGTTTTTTGTAGACATTTTACTTTTACAAATACATAATTTCTAACTAATAAAAGACTTTAAAAAATAACAAATAATTAACTTATTATCAATTAATTTAAATTTTCACTTAAACAACATATTCACAATCTAATTCAATTACTACCAATAATAATTTAAACTTAAATTTGTCTAGTAATCCGATCATCCAATCGGTAGAGTACCCCAAATTTCGCCTGCTTTATTAAACTTTACGCCGAAATGCAATTTGCAACCAAAGGTATTACTACTGATAAAACCAAATATGAATATACATATCGAGCCATAACCGCCGAAAAAATGTATCCCACAAACTCAAAATTTTACAGGGGAAGGTTTTTTTTAAATAAAATCAGTTTGAATAAAGCCATTATTTTAAAATTTATAATGTAAATATTGTTTTGTGTAATACATTTAATTTTAATAATTTTAAATGATGTTGAACTATCGATTTCGATAAAAAAAACAACAATCGATTATGGTGTGGGATACATTATTTTGGCGGTAATGGCTCGATATGTATTATAACTGCTTTACCACAAGAAGTTATAATAAAAGTATTGTTATTCTAATCCTAAAAAAAGTTTTGATTAAACAAAAACTAAAAACTAATACGATTGATAAAATTAATTACATGAATGAAAATACAATATTTTTCTCATATAATATTACAAAGTATTTTTATATAAAGCAAACGCCTACCGTGTAATATCTTAAATTATAGCTCTGTTTTATTTAGAAATTAAAAGAAAAACAATAAATTCTAGAGAAATGTTGAGTACGGGAATATTATCCTGGCATTCTATACAAATAATCGTATGAGCAATTTTTATAAGTCTTAGATTTGTCACAGCCGACTTAAGTACCTTTACGATTTTTTAATTTGCAATGAAAATTAGCTTAAATTTAATTTTAATTAACTAATGAGTGTGTCTTTGATTTATTTCCCCTTCAGCTATTCTCTTTATGTATTGGAACGTTTAAATCAACATGTTATGTCCGCCCAAGATACACATTCCTTTTTAAGCATGACCTTTGCCTCGGTATTAGTTCATGTCAAGCGTAATTTTGATCGTTTCATGCAGCAACAATTGCAATCGATACGTGATGCAAAAATGCCCAAACGTTCGAAATGTGGCATATTACCGTACGTCGAAAATTTCGAGTACTTCTCACAAACAACAGAGGATTTCTTTAGGAAATCAACACGTCGCACAGACGGTGAAAAGTATGTACAATTGATAAATGCCATATTCGAGGGCATTAATACACATGCTAAGGATCATCCGAAAACACCGCTACAAGTAGTGCGCATGGAAAATTATCACCACATGTACTCGTTGTTGGCCCGTTTAAAAGTGCCCAGTTTGGATGAGTTGAAGAAAGAGGCCAAGTCGCGTTACAACGAAGCCTTAACGAATTATGTTATACAGTACTTTGGCAGGCCATTGGAAAAACTAAATGTGAGTTTTAATTAAGTACATTAAACCATTTACGTAATCTTACATATAAATTTTATACGTTTAGCTGTTCTTTGAAGGTGTTCAGCAGAAAATTGCCCAGGGCGTTAAGGAGACTGAAATTAGCTATCAAATGGCCTTTTCCAAGCAGGAATTGCGCAAGGTTATCAGTCAATATCCGGCGCGTGAAGTGAAAAAGGGCTTGGAAAATCTTTATAAGAAAGTGGAGAAACATTTATGCGAAGAGGAGAACCTATTGCAGGTGGTATGGCATGCCATGCAAGAGGAATTCATTGTACAATACAAATTCCTAGAAGAGCGTATACAGAAGTGCTATGCCGGTTCTATGATTAGTTTAGAATTTAATATACAGGATATTTTAAATTTCTTTTCAGATATAGCACGTTCCCATTAATCCTCCATCTAAATGAACAAAACGTACAGATATATTTTTATTGTGTGTATGCATATAAGAAATCTAAACATTTATTTATTGATATTAAACATTAAATATTAAACATAAAATTTTCTTTTAATCGTCTGTCTGTCTTGGACGTATCATCATTTGTACGAATTTCGGGGAATACTCAAAGCCACGGAATTTAGACCACACAACACCTTGGCCATATTTAGTTTTAGGATATTTGCCAAATAAATACATACCATTAAGGTTACTATGTTTAACAATAGCACTATTGTAAGCTTAAATGTTGAAGCAATTGTGATACTACCAAGCTCCTTTTTAGCCTTGAGCACAATCGCTATTTTTGCCCAAATCTGTGGTCGAAAATATGCAGTCATAGTGTTCACTTAAGCTATCATTCTTCATTTTCCACATTCAATTAAAATTCTTTGTATCTGGCATATTTTCTTGTGCCCTTCTTCCATTAAAATGTAGAGTTTTTGCGGAGTTCCAAAGGCATGTAATTTGTCTAACTCTTTAAAGAATTCTCGACTCAATTTGCCAAAGCCCTTGACATCGGTCCAATTGCGAAAGAAATTTTCAGAGCCATCCAGGGGGGTTACTCTATTACGATGCGAAAGCAAATTCGATGCGATAAGCGTAAAAATTGATACTCTTATGCATCGAATTTGCTTTCGCATCGCAATAGATAGTAACCCCCTCGCGTCTTTGTTTAATGTTTTCAAGTAACAGGCTGTGTAAAATGGTTTATTATATATTTTTCTATCATTAAGGTGAATATACAGTTACGTCACTCTTTCGCATTGGAGCAACTTATAGCATATAAGTTATAGGCAAACGATCATCTGAACTATGTTTGTATTTATTGTTGTTGTGTTTTTTTTTGTAATTACCACTTGATTTCATTTTCATAATTTGGTATTTGATTAATATCCTGCAATTCTGTAAGCGAATTAAATGTATAATTATGAAAAAGGCTTATTTGATGAATTTTTTTTTATCTCTACTGATTGCTAATTTATCACAAAGGATCATAAGCAAATGTATATGGCTCAGTAATCCTTATGTATGCTATGGACAGAGAAATAGCGCACTATACTGTTTTAGTAATGTAACGGGGATTAAATTCTTGGTTTTCTCTCTTTTCCAGAGTTTGATACCCTTGTTCCGGTGTGGTTTTGCAAAAGATAATCGTGACTTTTGACAGAAGAGGTTTTTTCTACTTACAAAACCGTACAAGTCTTACTGAAAACATTTAACCCAAACTCCTCATTTATTTCAGTCATTATTGTTCTCGGAGACTTAAGAGGATCTAAATATTGGCTTCTCCTCACAAAGAGTCTTACGAATTTCTTTAAAATATTGAACTTTTGTATAGGTTTATAATTGATACCAGTGCAAATGAGAAAATGAGGGTTTAATAAAACGAAAATAAATCATTAATTTCAAAACAAAATAAATCTTAAATTTCGAAACGAATACTCAGATTTTTAATATATTTCATGGCTCATAAGTTTTAATAAAGTTTGTATTTGGACGCGAGTATTCAAAAAAACCGACTTTTTTAGAAAAATTGCATTTTTTTAAAAACCGGTTTCGAATACGGTTACAACTGGAAAAAAAACGGTTAACCGGTTTTTCATTATATGCGGTAATTTTTAAGTTTTTCTTTATTTTGTGTACACGTCCGTCGTATATATAATAAACAGTTTAAATAAAAACAAAAATAAAAGTACATAATAAGTCTTATTAATAAATAATATTTTGTAATTAACAATTGAGATTTTCGTCAAAGAGCATTGTCAAGAGTATTACCAAAATGAAGACTTTTTGGAGACCTCAAAGGATATCTAAATATTCTCCAAAATATTATATAAAAAGCATTATACATCGCATATACTTAATCATGCAGTTCAACGCTTGCTACAAACGTTTAAAGAAAATGATTTGAAGAAATATGGAAACTGCAAGTAAACTGTCTTTTGCAAATGGGGATGTGATGGTTCTTCTGGACAAAAACAATACAAACAATCCGTATGTGAAAATATTTCAGACACAGATATGTTCATAGTGTCGTTTGTACCATTGCGAATGATAAACCATCTTAATGCCTCGGAGGCTTCGACACGTACAAAGCAAATAAAGGATATTTAGAAAGATCACAATAAAAACCCGGTTCTAATGGAACCTATTGCAGAATTGATAAAATGGATACCTGTTCACAAAATTATTCTGGCTATTATTAAAATATTTTTTTTTTATCGCATGTACCTTTTTTATAATAAAATCAATAAAACAAAAATAATGCATTTTCATACTAAATGCTACAAAAAAAACAAAAGTTAAACTTTGACTTTATATTTCTCAGCAACTACTGAACCGATTTTAATGAAATTAAAACTGTAGAACAATTCAAGATGTTTTCTCTTTAGAAGAAAAAAATTACTAAAATATCTGCATCGGTACAAAAGTTACAGATTTTTGGCCGATGAAAAACGATTCTGAGCCACTGTGCGTCACAAATATGACCTAATCAGTTGGAGTCGGTCTTAGAACCGAAAACTTTTTATTTTTTTTTTTACAAACGGGCTCTGTTCAGTTAAATATTTGTTAGTTTTTACAACATATTTTAATTAGTGTGAGATTCATGAAAAATCTATTACAAGAAGGCAAAACTAGAACAAAAAGTTTGACAAATTTGATACATTTTTCACAAAAATTAAAAAAAGTTCTTAGTTATTAAAAGTGGTTAACCGATCAAAAAAACCGGATTGTCGGTTTCAATTTTTGAATACTCTAATTTGGACCTTATAGACAATACCACAAAATTAGTAACTTATGTAGGTTATGACGCAAATTACAAAAAGTCGTCCATTTATTTATTAACAATTATCTACATATTGATGTACGAGTATAATATGTATGTATGTATGTCTTCCCATTATTTTGTAATCTATTCGAAAAAAACTCTAAAACTTAAATTCGTAATTTTTTATTTGCTGGTAGTGAATGAACTACATACATACATACATATGTACATATAAACCTGCTGCAATAAGTTGACATTTTTATTACCTTGCAAAAAACGCGAGTAGTATACACAATGGACCAGGAGTACTCCAAACATAATCCATTTGTACGAAAAAAAACTAGTCCATTTAACAGTACGATGTTCTAGGACTGGACCATATAAGTCAGGTTTGCATAACACGGAGCTAGTCCCAAAACTACTTCTTGTAACTACTTCAAATGTTTTACAACAACGATTGCGGTCGTTAAAGCACGAATAATTGTCGTGTAACAAGAAGTTCTGCTTTGAAAATGAAATGGTCAATGAGTGCATTACATAGGATCATGATGTAGTTATTACATTTTAGCTAAAATGGACCACGTACTCCACAGATTTTTGCAGGGTACATACAAAAATATATATACATATGTACATACATACATAAAATCGCAATATTTTCGTAATATAAAAAATTTTTTTTTTTAAAAACGCTTTTCTTTACCTTAATTCTATATTGATCAGTTGTGAACACAAAATAATGAATACTAAAAAATCGACTAAAAGTCAAAAAATAAGAACATTTCAAACAACATAAACTTTTAAATCAAAATGGAAAAAACCTCACACATCCCTTAAAGAAAAGTGTGGGGCGCCCATTTTATTTTTTTACTTTTAGTAGATTTTTTTAGTATTCATATTTATTTTGTGTTCACAACTGATCAATATAGAATTAAGGTAAAGAAAAGCGTTTCTTAAAATTTTTTTTTATTTATTTTTACTTTTTAGTAACGAATAGCTTTAATTAATACATTACAATTTCCATACTAAATAAGACCAGTTTTTACATGTTTTGTATTTTATATTCAAATAATAAAAAAAAAAAATATCTATATATATAAAATTAAGTGGCAAAACTTCCTGTTCGCATACTCCTCCTAGACGGTTTGCCCGATTTCAATGAAATTTTCAGGGGTGATTGGGGTCTGTGTGGAGGGTGCACATAAGAAATTTAATATGTATATCTTTGCGCGTTTTGCGAGGGGGTAGCGAAGCACACCGGGTTTAGCTAGTATTCATATAATAAAATTTTACACTTGTGGATTAGTATTTAATGTTATTAAATGAGAATTATTCCTCTTGCGAGTATTAATAAACAAATTTTAAAAAATTTTAATCGAAGTTGCCTTCAAGTTAAATATTCAAAAATAAATGTAGTGTAACAATTTATTTTCAAATAAATTGTATATTTAACTTGAAGGCAACTTCGATTAAAATTTTTTAATATTTAATGTTATGATAAATTTCGCAGACTCTCCATCTCTTAAATATACATACATACATAAATAATTTTACTTTAAACAAACATCAATTAATTTACATTGTATATAAAACTAGCGGACCCGGCGAACTTTGCCTCGCCCTAATTTTAAGACTTTAGACAAACTTCAGAGTAATAATATAATACAACTGGAATAATTTCACACAAAATTTCGTACAAAATAATCAATTTTCCAATTTTCCGACTTTTGTGGAGAGATTTTCCAATTTTCCGCATTTCGCATTTTCCGCAATTTCCCATGATTTACACCAAAAATTTCTATTTTTTAATTTAAAGCCATTAAGGAATAATTTCACACACAATTTCGTACAAAAAAAAAATCAATTTTCCGACTTTTGCGAAGAGATTTTCCAATTTGCGGACTTTTCCGGAGGGATTTTCCAAAATTTTCTTCCGTAAAAACCTTCTCCTCGAAAATACGAAAAACTGAGAAAAAAATTTACAGAAATCGGCCCAGCCGTTCTCATTTTATGAATTACTATACATTTTTTACACCATTTTTTTATATATGGTGAATTTCACGTCAAGTGATCCAATTTTAAAAATCGATGTCCTCCGATGATGAAATTTGCCAAATATTGAAAAATCATATTCTTGAGTTAAAAAATAATTTTTTTGATAGATATCCCACTCGCATCCCATTAAGCGACTATAAAGGCCTTAAAGTAAATTGTATAACAATTTTTGCTAGGACCAATAGGTGAAAAGTCCAACTTTGACCCCCCTCTAACTCCGGCACTTCTGGACTGATAGAGCTGAAAATTTGTGTCTGGCCTACTATCCAATAGTACAAACCTTGGTGCAAATTTCATCAAAATCGGAAGGCATCGATTTTTAAAATTGGGTCACTTGACGTGAAATTCACCATATAGATATGTACATAGATTTAATGTTTTAAGGCCCATTATTACAACTTGGCAATAGTTAAAAGTATGATGTTATCGGATAGATAAGAAGTATTTGGTTATTACAAGTTTACTTTAATCTAAAACCAACCGATAAGCTAAAGGGAAGATCATCTTGCCTTTAAATTTTATAGTGAGGTATGTGGTTGAAGTTGCCATATGTTCTGGAAAAAATGTCAAATTCATGAAAAATAAATTAATTTTAATTTTGTTTTGCCAATAAATAATTTGATAAACAAAAATGGAAAGCAGACGTTTGATTTATATTTTTTTTCACAAACAAATGTTTTCACAAACACACACAATTTACTGTTTCTTGTCAGTAATTTGTCAAAAGTAATCGGTTTTTCACTGGTATTGCCATATTTTAGAAAAAAAATTATTTTATTTTACAAGGAAGTTGTAATAACGAAAAATCTTAAAGGTCACTTTATTCCTCACTTTAATTAAAGTTACCTTTTATTATTAAGAACATTAAAGGCAAGTTGTAATAATGGCCCTAAATGTTATAAATTATATCCTATGTGCAGAATTTCAATTTCTTATCAGTTGTTTTAATATGCATATGTATGTATGTATGTATGTACATTTAAATTATTAATAAACCGAATAATCACAAGCTCATTTTTCCTTAAACACAGGGGATTTCCCTGTTTAAGACAATTGTTATCAACTTTTATAATTGAAATGAACTCATACAGAGATCGTACATACTTATGTATAACGTTTGTAGTATGTATCAATCATTTTATGAGGCTGCTTACAATGCTTTATATGTACATATGTACATATAAATCACAAAATAGAAAAAAGATAATCGTGCACAAATTCCTTCAAAATCTGATGCTGTCGGGTTCAAAAACTGCAAAACAGTTGAAACTTTCAAACATTTCTGTAACTCATGTTATAAAATAATACAAGCTAACCTAATCGTAAAGTAAGCAAAAATCTTACTGAAAGTAATCAGAAACTTTTAAATAAATACCTACTACGTTCAATAAAGTATTTTAACCGAGCAACCCTTTTGTAATCACTTCAGCTATAACTTTGGATATTTATCTAAACAAACCTTCATAACCGTTTGCTGTCTCTGATAAGACGTCACCACTCTTCAGCAAAATTTTAAACCGATTTAGCTACATATCGCTGGCTTAACATGTAAAGGCTCTAAGTCCATAGTTTACAATTTTACAGGAGAGACAAAAAACAATCAAACTTTTTTTTGAATAAACATTTTTGAAATCTGTAAATGCAATTTGTTTTTGTATTTTTCTTTGTTTTTTATTTGCGTAAAAGCAAAATGAAAAAAATAAGCATTTGCCGAGATAAAAGCTTTTTTGGACTTAGAGCCTTTTCTGTTGCTTAGTTTGTATGTTTTCATGGATTTAGATCTTTTTCTTAAAACTTGTCTCTACTTATATTTCTTACTAATAAATTGTAGTAATTTATTATTATTTATTTCAGAAGCTAATAATATGTAAAAAGTTAAAGTGTGTTTTGATTATTGTAAAAAAAGAAACAGAATTTATTCAAAAATATGAATAACATTATTATTGTAATTTCAATTTCGATATTTGTATATACATACTTGTACATAATGAAAACAAAAATTATTCAGTCTAATTTCATTGCTGTTATAAAAAAGTAATAAAAATTTAAATTTTTAATGGATTTAAAAGTAAGATAACTGGCGATGACTATTTTTATTCGTATGACAAATTGTCATAAAATTTTTGGTGTTTTGTAGGCAAAGTGGATTTTAGATATTGTAAGTCTTCGAACTTGCTAGTCTTTATTTTTCTTCTTTCTTGATGAAGTTGGTGTAAATCCGACCACTATAGTGCGACTACATTTTCATTTATTTTTTGGTGGAGATTTTTCCATTCATTAGGAAATCTAAGTTTGAAATTAATTTCACAATTTGGTGTGTATTGTATTCCTCGAATGTACATTTAAAAAAAAAAAAAAAATGATTAATGATCCAAATAAGTAACATCATGACGATTAATGTCATGACTGTCAATGGTGTTGATACTCAAACCAACGAGAGTGTAGCCAATGAGAAATAATATTATGTCAATTGGTTGGACTCTCAGACTATTCCGCGCAAAACAGTTGATATGCCAATATTTGAAGAAGTGAGATATTACACAAAGATGTGATAAATTGGACTTAGCGCCTTAACTCATCACTACAAAACAACAAATGAGATAACTGTATTTTTTTTTTTGTAATCGATGTATTTTTACTTATTAAACCAAACTGCATCAAAATCTCAATTTCTAAAAAAGTGGACTTAGAGCCTTTACATGTTAAGCCAGCGATATGTACCTACATACTTGTTTATGATTGAAATATTAACAGAAATTGAAAACAAAACTGAATTGGTAAAAGTACGGTCACACCCGTCAGATATTTATTCAGAAAAGCGTAACCACTTATTTTAGCACAAATTTGTTTGGCGTTGTTTACTCTTACAAGAGTTTTGCAAAATCAAACAGCATCAAATAAAATAAAACTATGTACATACTTATATATTTGTTGTGTCTTTTCCTAAATAAACGATTTTTTTTTTTAAATAAATAAATGAGTTTAAATATATTAAATATATTTACTTAGTGGTTACGTCTTTTTCGCCAATTATTTGCCAAGTGTGACCGTACATGCATTGAGCATTAAGTCCTCTTTAAGTATCGCTTGAGTATTCGTTTTTCAAAATGTATCCCTATCAAGTATTTCGCATTTGTCAGCAACTTTAGTTTATCTTAGTACTGAAGAAAATGTGGTAGATGCCCCTGGTATGCAATTTTTTTAATATGTACTCGTACATACATATAAAATCGAGATAAGAAAATATCAGTTTCTACAGTTCATTATTTTTCTTTTAAATAAAATATTGTTTCTGCATTTCATCAGTCTACTTCAGAGTATTCTGGTAAATACATGAAAATGTTTGTGAAAACTTTACATATAATTATATGGCTGCATTTTTTAAATGTAATATATTTTGTAAAAACTTCATCTCTTCAATACAACAATGAAGACCTAAATGATGTGGTAAGAAACTTTCAAAAAAAAAAAAAAAAACCATTTAAATAAAATCGTATTTTTCTTTAATATATTCAATAGGAAGCTTCCGGCATGGATGCCAATGTAATGCCTTTAGATAATGCTTGGAATCAGGAATCAAACTATCAGCAAAATGTTTTTCTGTAGGTTCTTTTCAGTTTGCATTTGTTCAATTAGATAAGTTAAGTACATGTTGATTTTTCACACAATAGCTTGGAGGAGAAAATAAAGTCGTTATCAGAAACTTTTAATCAGCTGGAGCTAAAAATGGATTCTCTTATTAAAGACAATATGGATTTATTAGAAAACAATCTACGTAAATTAATGGAACAAATAGTCGAAGAAAAAATTACAAAAATTGATCAAATAATTAATGAAAAAATTAGTGAGTAGAACTTTTTTGCTAAATCAAAACATTGGCTATTTATTAGTTTTATTTACAGACGCAATGCATCCAAATAAAGCAACCTATAATGTTCAAGAGCTGAAGTGGTAAATATAACAATTTTTAAACTATAGGGTATCACTTGAATGGCTTAAAAATTATTTAATATAAAGGCTTTTGTAAGATATTCAGCCCAATAATGAATACAAATTCCGTGGGAGTTTTTTCCCTATTCCCATTTTTCCTATTCAAATTCAATGTTAAAAAAATAAAAAGGGAAAAAAACTCCCGCGGAATTTTATTTTTTTATTATTTTCATATGTTAATAATATACAATTGCTCGCTCTTTCACTATAAAAGTAGTTATGTATAACGAAAACATTTCAATAAATTTCAGTCCCAATAATCGTTTACCCGAAAGTTGTCATGAACTTAACATATGCAATAGCAATATATATAGTTTAATGGTTCCAGAAATCAGCCATAAACCATTTTCGGCGGCGTGTGATTTAAAAACTCTTGATGGTGGCTGGACCATCATACAGCGGCGACAAGACGGTTCAGAAAACTTCGATAGAAATTGGAGCGATTATGTTGAGGGATTTGGTGATTTGAATGGCGAATTTTTTATAGGCTTAGAAAAACTTTTCGCTCTTACCTCACTGCAAGAGCCCCAAGAATTATATATAATATTGGAGGACTTTGAAGGTGTACGGAAATTTGCCAGATATGGAGAATTTAAAGTTGATTCTAATAGTACAGAATACAAGTTAACAGCTGATGAGTATTCGGGTGATGCAGGCGATTGTTTCAGTCAACACAGTGGACATAAATTTTCTACTAAAGATCGTGGCAATGATGTTTCCTCTACTAAAAACTGTGCCGTTAGCATGAAAGGTGCTTGGTGGTATACTGATTGTTACTATAGGTAAATTTACTTATAAATTTCATCTTTTTTAGTTATTTGTATTTGTTTTAAATAATATTTTTTTTTAGCAATTTGAATGGTTTGTACTTGGCCGGCAAAATACCCAAGACGAAAAAAGGAATATCTTGGTGTCTCTTTCGGAAATACGAATATTCTCTTAAATTTGTACAAATGATGATACGCCCAAAGGAAGATTAAATATTATAGGAATATATTCTATTTTATAAACTTGAAAATTATTTCAAATATTTCTTATTCTAGTTTATTTGAGCTTTTTTATTATTAAAATTTTAGTAATTATTTAAGTTTGAAGTCTTTTTTTTAATTTTAAATTTTATTTTCAATATTTCGCTCATTAATTTTTTAAATTTTAATTTTTTACTGAAGAAGCTACACAAAGACGTAGCGAAATATTGAAAATAAAATTCAAAATTTAAAAAAATACCTTAAACTTAAATAATTACTAAAATTTTATTTCAAATAATTATTTCATTCTCACAAACAATTATAAATACATATATAAGTACACATTTTTTAAGCAATAAACTTCATTATGAAATCTAAAAATGTTTGGTTATAATTTTAAATTATTTATATGGAAAATCATAACAAACGGCAACGGCAGCCGAGCTGATGACGTTAGCAATAACGGCAGCCAACTTTAATTTTAAGTTTTTGCAAATACAGGCAAACCCCGGTATAACGATTATCACTTCAACGAACGTCCGATATAACGTACAGCAAAGTTATAACATTAATTACAACTAGAACAACTGGAACGATGACAAAACTAAAACTAAAACAAATCAGTTTTTGACATCGACAAATAATATTGAGTTCCTGATCTCTAAAAAAATGGAGAGTATCTCCTGATGGACATTTATTAATTGATTATTTCATTAATATAAATCTTGGATATTTTTTTTTGGTATATTATACAATTATATATACAATTTTAAGACGATCTATGTCCATCCATCTATTATAAAAACGATAGGCCCTCTAGGAAAAGACATAGATGGATACAATTTTCTTCAAATATTTGTTGTTGAACAAAAATGTTTGGTATTGACAATGGCCAAAACCGGTTACCTCCAAAAAAAAGTTGATTTTTTTTTGCTTTATTTTTTAAATATATTGCAAATAATATCATATAATTATTATAAAAGAACAAGCTACTTTGGAAATTGATTGATTGGTTCATGATTTCTTCTAACACGTTTACAAATTGTCGGAATATG
This sequence comes from Bellardia pandia, assembly GCA_916048285.2. Classification (NCBI taxonomy): domain Eukaryota; kingdom Metazoa; phylum Arthropoda; class Insecta; order Diptera; family Calliphoridae; genus Bellardia; species Bellardia pandia. The sequence goes on from OU696531.1 coordinate 29,215,298, forward strand.
GTCATATGATACATAAATGACTATAACATAGCAGTATCATTTTAACGCATGTGTGAAATTCAAGTCTTGTCTTTCGAAGTAGCACTTTGTAAATTTTCTAGAAGTTTCAAAAAATACATTTCTATTTCTATTGACCCATTTTTACCTTGCATTTATTAATACAGGAGAATACTAGGGAAGCCAAACGGGGCTGGGATTTTGAAAATGTAAATTCAGGGATTTTCAGGATTTTTGTTTCATATGTATTACATAATACAAAAAGGTTAATTAGTAATGCAAACTATTTATTTCAAAAAACTAACTTAAATTGAATATAAATATGTTTGAAAACAAATATTTTCTGTACTACTCATAGCTATAATTTTAAAATTTAATAAAAGTTTATAAAAAAAATTTGGAATTTTGTAAACAAAATTTCATAAACCACTAGCTGAACCACTGTGCTTCGCTACCCCTTTTGAGGTAAAGCTGTTAATAAACGTAGTATAAAAGTAGGTGCAGAAGTGTGCATGGTCAAAGCTGCATGCTGTGAAAATTTAAGATCGATTAACAGGTCCAATATATCGCAAACAAAGGGGCGTGCTTTGCCCACTTTTCTTTTGGTACGTATTTCTATTCATGCCAATACCATATATAGCAAATACTGTCGCTGTTGGTCAAAAAATGCTTAAGATATGACGATTTTAAATTTTGGGGTTTATGGGCGAGGCCACGCCCCTTTGTCCACTCACAACTTTATATAGTCAATAATTTATTATGTCGTTAGAATATCCTATTGTGAAAATTTAATGACAATCGGTCCAGTAGTTAAGACTATATTACGATTTTAAATTTGCCTAAAAAGGGGCGTGACCCCACCCACTTTTATCCTGGTACGTATTCCTAATTATGCCAAAACAAACTTACCGTCACATTGATTTTTTAATGATTTCCTTTGTTTTCTTTTGTTGACATTTGCCATTTTATACAATTTTGCTCACTAAACACAGTTGTGAACAGTGTTGCATTCGAAATCTTACTCAATATAATAACAATTTCGTACTTATTGAGCAATAATTAATTGAGATTTTATATGGAATATTTTGCTCAATAATGGCGTTTATTGCGATTATCGCAGTAAAGATGCATGTCTGAACACAGTATTACATTGAAATATTAGACTAACAAAAATAATATGTTATATCGCGTTTAATTTCTATATTAATTTAAAATCAATCAAATACTATAGTTTGATCTTAAAAGAGCTTTTTTTAAATATTCTTAAAATATTAAAATATTTTGAAGCAGCTTTTCTTAAAATATTAATTTTTATGAAGCTTTTCTCTAAATAATTATTTTTAGGAAGCTTTTTTAAGATAAAAATGAAACGTGATATGATATATAATTTTTGTAAGTCTAATATTTCAATTTAATGGTAATCACGAGATGTAATTCACGTTGAATCTTCGTTAGAATTATCGTCAGATCACTCACCCACAATTACTACTATATCGAGACCCTGAGATAGTGTATTCCCGACTGATAATTTAGGGATGACAGGCACAAGAATAAATTGGGTTAAATTTAGAAAATACCTCTCTACACATTGTTCTGAAAACATACCGCTAAGAACACCAGAAAATATCCATTACTCTCTTATGAGTTTGAATAATGATCTTTAACTGGCTGCCCAACTTGCTGGCCAAACTCCCCGACCAACTAGATATAACAGAATTTATTCTGCAGATGTCAAACTAAAATTAAAAAGAAGAACTCGAAGAGAGTGGCAACAGCACAGATCGCCCCATATCGGAAAATTGAATAAATAAATATATAAATATTTAGAAAGACCTGTGTTATGTAAGCCCCCCTTGCGAAACTTAAGTGGTGGTTGGGCAAGAAATGGCTCTGAAAAAGTAAATCTATTTGTAAATCATTTGAAAAAATATTTACCCCAAACCCATCAAATGAATCAATAGACTTGCCACCAGTCACACACCAATTAGGACCAGCTGTACCCCTACGTTTTGAGATGCGAGAGATCTTAAAGGCTATTATTGATTTAAATTCTAAGAAAGCACCTGACATTGACAAAATCAGTAACAAGATGCTTATGGAAAACGAATTATATTTCAGTTTTTCAAAATATTAACTCAAATTGTTCGAAATGAATGCAGTGTTCACATGGGTATAACTCATAAACAAATCCACATACAGATACCATTTATACATAAAAACCTTGGTATTGACGTCACCTTTCATATAAACTTAGCAGACACAAAATTAGTTTACAGATTCCAGAGAACATCAATTACAAACACAATGCAACTTATTTTTATATATGTATGTATGTATGTATATAGATTAATTTTTCAATATAAAATTATTCATATAAAAATAATATGTATACAAAAATAAGAAATTTCGAAATAATGTTATTAAATTTTAAAATTTGTACTTTGGATTTAAATTTGTAATTTATTTACATATGATAAAATAAATTGCGATTTCGAAAAAAAAACTATTTTTTTGAAATATTTATTTTATATTTGGCTATAAAATCTTCACTCGGAGTTTATTCTTCTAGCCCCTTTTCGAACAAATTAGGAGACGAAAGCATGGAATAGTTTTTACCTTAAGTCTGTTAGAAAGTTTATTTTTTAGCAGTTGACATCGAAAAAAATCTCTTTCTGCTGAAGCACTGCTATGAGGCAAAGTAAACGAATTTATATAAATTTTAATAAATATTTTCATCAAAAAATAGATTTAACTTAATTAATTTAATTTTCCAATTTCAAACCAAGTGGCCTCAGTTATATAATAATACAAAAAAAAAATAGAAATGGTTGAGTATAACGATAATTTTAATGTAAAAAATAATTTTGACATTTGTTCCTACCAAAACAGTGCAATCAGCTAGCCTACCGCTCTTACCTTATTATTGCATCATGGTATTGTATTAGCGGTTTTATATCAGAGTTGTTTTTCGAAGTGAACTTTGTATGAGGGCTACGGTCAGATATGGAGCGATCATAATAAAATGGGATATGAATATTTTAATATAAGCAAATTTGTGTCGAATTCCAACATGATGCTTATGCTTGTAAGAGATTAATAAGCATTTCAGTGATTTTGTTTTGTTCTGAAATTTATTTACGATAAAATATTGAAATAGACTAATATAATTTGGAATGTGGTATTCCACTGACCTAAAACGCAATAAAGATATAATTTTAATTAAAACAAAAAGGTCGAACAATTCGTTAAATAATAGTAAAATAATCTAAGGGAAAAATGATTTTAATCTTGTACATTTCTAATGAATTTCAAGAAGGTGATGTTTGCTCTTATCTCATATTTGTACACTTAAAAGAATTTGTAACTACCTGCAAATCAACCTTTATGTCTCAGAAAATTTTAATATTTAGTTGTACCACCATTCATTTTTAACACGTCTACACCACTTGCGATTCATAGTTCCTACAAGTTTTGAATATATTTCGGGAAATATGGAATTCCATTGCCATTTAGTTTTTTCGCACATATCATTTTTGTTTGTTTTAGGTTTATATCACATTGGTTTATATAACATTGATCCCCAAAAGTGTTCAAAAGGGTTTCAGTCGGAAGTTTGTGACGGTCACTCCATAACATGGTCTTTGTGTTTGAAACCGTTAGTCAGAGATATCGTTGACGGCGAACAAAACTTAAGCTATATTTACACGATTGAAATTTTCTTCAAAATTGCTCTTCAAAATGCTTCAAACTCGTGTAAATAGCAAAAATTCTTCAAAATTTATTTATTTAATAGTTATTAATAGTTATTAAATAAAGAAATTTTGAAGAATTTTTGCTGTTTACACGAGTTTGAAGCATAATGATGCCTTAAATACAGAAAAATAAATATAAATATAAGAGATTCATAGAAAGTTTATTAATATTAATAAAGTTATTCGTTTTTGAGTTTTTCTCTTTCGCATTATTGAAAATGAGAAAACCATTTTTATTACTTTTTCCAACGCCGCGGCGTACTGCACGACGTACGTGATGGTTAAACCATTGCGAATAAATCACACGCACAATTTAAAGATGGAAGAAGGCGCAGAAGACGGATACCAAGACTACAAATTGCGACTGCTTACCTGAAATTAGGGATGAAGTTATTTCGAAATACAGACATACATATGTATGTACATATGAATAAATTTTAATAAATGATTTTGTAGTCACATAACTCAATTCTTTTAAGTGTACAAATATGTATTTGATAAGAACACACATAATCATTTCAATATGCATTAGCAATTTTATTTTTTCTATAAATAAACCATTTTTATTCTAAATTATATTAGTCTATTGCAATATTTTGTTGGGAATACATTTCAGATCAAAATGAAAGTAACAAATATTCTTCTAATTCAATTGTTAATATTCTTAAATTTTATATATTGTGTAAAACCTTCAGTCCAGAACAACAATGAAGAGGTAAGCCCTGTTTCACACTCTTCAGTTTTAGCTGACCAGTTTTTGTTCAATTCTCTTTTGAACTTGTCATTTCATTTACACACGTCAATTCAATTTTCGTACTTTTTAATGCAAATCAACATGCATGAAAGAAAAAACAAGAGGAAATAAGAAAATTGACTAGTACCGCCAAGTTTGTACCTCTTTTATTCTCTTTTTCCTTCTCATCCAAAAATACTTGCCTTGACGAATCAGAATTGAAGAGTTTGAAAGCGGACTAAGAAAATATAAATTAAATGTGTTCAGTTACTGCTAAATTTACTAAAACATCTGTGTTTCTTCAGGAAGTTTCAGGTTCAGTCATAGACACTGATTTAAAGTCTTTCGACGAGTCATGGAAACGTATATTAAATTACGAACAAAATGTTTTTATGTATGTTTGTTTTTATACATATATTTAATAAATAAATATATTGTCCTGTGACTATAACAGAATTTTTGTGTTATTTAATAGAATGGAAGAAAAACTCAAATCAATGTCAGAAACGTTTAATCAACTGGAGCTTAAAATGGAGACTTTTATAAATGAAAATATGGATTTATTAGAAAAGCATATTGCGAAATCAATGGAGAAAATAATCGATGATAAAACAGCACGTATCGATCAAATAGTGGAAGAAAAAATTAGTGAGTAGAATAGAACATACATACATATGTATGTATGTAAATACGAGTATGTAGTACATCTTATATTTATGAAATTTTTTATTAAAAAAAAAAAAACTGTATTTTGATTTTTCGTTATAGAGGTGATTTCTAAACGTCATAGCGATAATGAAAAGTGGTAAGTGCTAATAGCAAAACAATAATTTATATGTATTGTAATAAATAAATTTTATACAGTAGCTGAAAATATTTTAACTAACACATTCTCATCGGATGAGATTCAATAAAACTCTTTCTTTTCTAGCACCTATCATCGTATACCGAAAAGCTGTGGTGATCTTAAGGGATGCGATAGTAATATTTACAATATAATGGTGCCAAAAGCCACCAGTAATCCATTTCCAGCTTCGTGTGATTTAGAAACGCTTGGTGGTGGATGGATTGTTATACAGCGACGTCAAGATGGTTCAGAAGATTTCTATAGAAATTGGACTGATTATGTAAATGGATTTGGCGATGTGAATGGTGAATTCTTTATAGGCTTAAGAAAACTACACGCCCTTACCTCACTGGGAGAACCACAAGAATTGTACATAATACTGGAGAATTTCGATGGGAACAGAAGATATGCCAGATATGGAGAATTTAGAATTGAATCTGAAAAAACAGATTACATGTTAAAAGTGGGTCAATATTCTGGAGATGCAGGTGATAGTTTTAGCATACATAATGGTTATAAATTTTCTACTAGAGATCGCGATACCTATAACTGTGCCGAAGGATGGAAGGCTGCTTGGTGGTATAGCCGTTGCTTCAATAGGTCAGTAAATAAATGTCATTTATTCGTAAGAGATACAAACAAAATTGGTTTTTTTGACATTACTTTTTCAAATTGTCTTTTAATTTTGTATACTCAGAGAATTTATGATAGTTATATGATATACATATACAAATGTATAAATAAATATCTAACAAGGTTTAAAAACTTTAGCAATCTAAATGGCCAATATTATCGGGGAGAAAAAATTAAAACTGAGGGAGGCATAAATTGGTACACTTTTGGAGGTAAAAAATCATCCCTAAAATTTGTGCAAATGATGATTCGTCCAAAGATCGATTGATAAAATCTAAAACAAAAAGTTTATTATAAAAGTATATAAAAATATATATTTATGTATAGTATATGTATACATTGGGGAGCCCAAATGAGTTCATGTGTGTGCCTTTTGCATAACAATAAAACCAATAAAGAAAATTTAAAAATGTTTTTCGTCATTTAATTTGGGTTTAATGCTAAAAAAATAATTTACAATACAAAATGAAAAATAATAATTTTTCGGGTGATATTTTCCTCCAACGCCTGAATCGAAGGGGATTTGTCCGCATAACATTTATACTTTATATATCCCCACAGGTTAAAGTCTAACGGTGTGATAAAGTGTTCTCTCAATAAATCAATTGATTGATGCGATGTGTGGGAAGTGGCCTTGTTGAAACCAAATGCCGCCGAGATTACGAGCTTCAATAATGACACGATAAGGGTCGGCATTGACGGTTACGTTCAAACCGGCATCATTTTTAAGAAAATATGAACCGATGATTCCACTGGCCCATAAACCACACCTCAGCGTACTGGACGTGGTCTATTTAGTGGAGTATTATTCAATAATGAATGCTAGGTCTCAAAATGGGTGACGATGTTGCGAATAGTACGCTTATGACGCTTATGAAGATTATGTTGACCATAAGTTGAAAGTGAATTTTCGTAATAAAGTTTAACGATTGTAAACGCTGTTCAGGCGTAAGTCTTTCCATTATGAAATGCCAAGCAATACTAAACACAAATAATATGACAGCATGACACGACTCACACGTGATATGTCAAAAGAAGGCTATCTCTACATAATTAACCCAATATCAAGCCTTAACAAGCTGGGATGTGTTTTTGGAATCATTGCCTGCATGAATTCCAATAGGACATTTATTTACTGGCATAGGGTAGCATTTGATTTCATCTTAATTCACAGAGAGATGAAGAAAAACAACCTCACATCATTCACGTTTTTTGCATATCTGAGGCAAATTCTTTATTTTGTCTTCAGAACAACAGAAAATTATCTATGTTTTATTAGACCAAAGCACATTGTACCGGTGTAGATGTTTCTTAGCAAAACATAACTTATTTTAAACGTTCTGTTTGCTTCAATATATCTTCCTGAAGCCTAATTTATATTTGTGCGAGTAGTAACAGACGCACATAAATCAACTTTGAGCTATTCAGATGACTAAAATAGGTCATGATCAAACATTGTCGTTGTTTTTCGCTAGGTGCTTCCTGTCCCTTGTCTGTTTTTTTACATTTCTGTAAATTGCTTAAAAAACCTTTATTTTGGAACAATCCATTAGTATTGCAATTTTACTCAAATTTAATAAATCGAGACTCCCATATAAGACCCTCTCCGTTATTCACTTTAACATACATAAATCTTTTAAAAATATTTATATCGAGATAAAGTTTAACACATATAATATTCATATTCACAGAAATCATGACACTAAATTTTGGTATAAAATAGGTTATATCTCCCATCTAACGCCCATTTCTGAAAAACCGTTTTATACATATAGTAGGTGTAGGGTATTATATGGTCGGGCTTGACCGACTATACTTTCTTACTTGTTTAGTTTATTGAATTGCTTTAAAAATCAAACCCATAGAAATACAAAAAGCCTTTACAATGGTGGAATTACTACAAAAATGTATAAGTATCATACCGAAATCGAATATAACAATGCATCTGAAACAAAGAAAATTCAACCTCTTCTGCTTGAAAAGGGAAAAAACAAAGCTCGTTTCGTAACAAAAGATTTCCTGTAAATTATCTTAATTCCAATAAATCATATTTCGAATAATTTATACAGGCTATAGAAGACTTTTAACCTGCTAATTGAAATATATTCATCGGCGTAGCTAAACATTTTTCCTGGGGGTGTCTCTAGCCCTTTACGGTAAAAAAATTGTGCTTTTTTATTTTTATTAAAAAAAATAAAGAGTATTAAACATTTTTATAATACATATAACATTAAATTAAAGTTTAAAACTAAATAAACAAAAAAAATTAAAGTATATTTCAGGTTTTTATCATCACATTGCCAATTAAAAAAATAAATTCAATCATTTAATTAACATTAAAAAAATAAAGTAAAACACTTAAACTAATTTGTATTAATAATAAAAGTAATAAAAAATATAATTAATAAAAATAGTTAGTTTCAGTCGAAGATTAGTTTCCTATTTTGTTTACAAAATATATTAAAAATATCTTCTGCCAAAATTTGCAATAAAAGAATAAAAATTCTGGGGGTGGCTAAATTTTTTCTGGGAGGGGCTTAGCCACCCCCAGACCGGGCTATCTACGCCGATGAATATATTAAAAAACAAGTAAAAGTTTATATTCGCCTGTGCCGAATCTTATCTGATTTTCGGAAGTAGGCTTTATATGCGGGCTACGGTCAAATATGGACCCATCATCATCAGATTGAGATGGACGATTTTTATATATGTATGAACTATTTGTGTTAAATTTAAACTTGATTGTGGTTTTTATAAAGGAATTAGCCCATTTAAGTGATTTTCGGAACTGCAAAAATATGAATCGATCATCATAAAATTTGGTACGACGATTTGAATGTATATTTGAATTTCAAACTTGTCGAATTTCAACTTAATAGTCAATTTTACAAAAGATTTATGTTCATTTAAGTGAATTTCGGAAGTGGTTTTTGAAAATTATGGACCGATGCAAACAAAATATTGTTTTGCGATTTCACTTTGCAGGAAACTTATTATTGCAGAATTTTGTTTAGATATGGCTTTTCTATAGACATTTATGTACCATAAAGCCATAATCCGGGAAGACATTTGTATGGAGGTTATGAGAAATCGTGGACCAATTCCTACCATTTTCAACAGGACTTGTTTTTCTATAATAAAAACAAAGTGTGCAAAATTTCTTGATATTATAGGCATTATATTTGAAGAAAATAGCAAGAAATAACTGACAAATATCGAGGTAGTCTGAAACTTTGATCTATAACTCAGATCCTACTAAGCCGATTTTGCCCATTTGCAATACCAAACATTTCAATGGGCAGAAGAATGTTTGGTATAAATTTCATTGCTCTATGTCTTTTTTTCGAAGCATGGACGGACATGGCTAAATCGTCATAGAATCTTATAAGGACCCAGAATATATAGACTTTTTGGTTTTACGACCATTATTTCGATGTGTTACAAACGGAATGACAAACGCAATATACCCCTCATCTTTTGGTGGTTTTTTTAATCGTTCGTTATATCGAGACTTGCCTGTATTTGTTTAGGAAAAATTATATTTATAAAAAGACTTCTGGATCTATAAGAATATTATTTTCGTTTATTATCACGAAAATAATATGAATTATGTTCACAAAACTGCGATTGATGAAATAATAAATTAAAATAAAATAAAAAAATAATAATAGAATTAAATTGATAATTTTTCTTAAACAAATTTACGTTTTATATAAAATTAGTTTTTTTTTCAGAAATAAAAAGTTTTCTTCACAAAATATATGGCAACGCTGTCCCTGCCATTACCAAAGAGAGTCTCATTACTCTTACACAAAAAATAATCTCTTGTAAAACTCTCTTTAGAATCTAAAGTTTAGATCGATTGCTCTTGATAAGCAGCGTTGTCAACTTTGAAATTTCAAAACGCACCAAAATGGAGAAAAAAACGCGCCATTTGAAAAAAATCGCACCAAATTTAGATTTTCTTTTTTATTTAACATGTTTATTGAAATAATTTCACATAAAAAATATAACAGTCTTCAACAGTTCAGTGTTTTTATAAAAAAATAAACTAAACAAATTTGTTGGTATTCATTTGTACTAGATAGATATGTAATTAATTTCTTCTTTTTTTAACTTTTTAAAAATAGATCAACGAATAATAGTAAAAGTAATAATATTAAAAATACTCATAATATGCTATTTGGAATTGATTGGTAAAAAGGGCTAATTTCAGTACATATTTTTAAATACTTTTGTTTTCTATTTTAAGTACTTCTAGTACTTCGTTGACCCTATTCAATAAAATTTGACCCTGGTGTTCGTCTACAGTTCAGTAGACCAATCAGGCTACACAAGAATTTTTATTTTAATGTTTAAAATGTTACTTTTATTTTCAAACAAAAATTTTCATCCTATTCAGCTTTAGCAATAAGCTTAATTTGACGAATGTTTGATTATCATACATTCGTATATGAAATGCATTCAATGGGGTCCTTTTTCATCGTATAGATTTCATGATAATAAATTATTAAAAAACTGCAATTAAAAATTAATCAAAATAAAGATTTCATCACATGTTCGGAAAAATTAAAAAACGCACTAACCAACCAACTAAGAAATTTTTCGCACCAAAAATTTAAAAAAGCACCAAAAATGCTGCGCAACGCACCAAGTTGACAACGCTGTTGATATGTACTTTCAGCTTTTCGCCACAGTGCGAATCTAAATGTTTGAGTAAGAAGTATACAAATTCGGATAAAAATAAACACAGTAAACAAATAACGCGCGTGCACTTAAGAAAACAACTTGAATATAATAAAAAATAATAATTTGGTTAATATCTGTATCAAGTCTTTAAAAAATATTATGTTTTACTTAAAAAATTATTAAGAATATGCCAAGTGTGTAAACCAATACAAGTGCTTTTTAATAGTGAAAAAAATTGTGTCAGATAATTAAAAAAATAAATACAATTTATTATTAAAGAAAAGTTAAGAAATTAACAAAATAATTTGTTGTACTACACAACATATTCATTCAAATACTTACAAAGTTTTTGTTTTGTTGTTTTTTGTTGAATTGCGGTGAATTTGTTTATGGGTATGTGACTACAGGACAACATTGAGCTTCTTAAGTTTTGCTTCCTGGTTTAACGAAAGATAAGAAGAGGAGAAAACACAAAAAACCAGAATTAAACCAGATATTGTAAGTACATTTGCACCTATCTATATATACATACATACATGTGTACGTACATATATGTTTGTATGTGTTTACAGAAATAAATAAACGTAGAGTTGTCAACTTTTGATTTTCGGATTCCATTGGGCGATGTCCTTTTGTTCATTATTTTGCTATTTTTGCATATTTTCCAAAGTCCTCTGATAACATTCAGTAAAAATATATCAGATATAGGTGGTCATATGAATTTTGAAAGAAATAAATCAAAGAATTAAAAAAATCTGCCCATAAAATGTTGAGACACTAGGTAGACTGTTTGTACTTTGTCTTGCACGAATTCCCACAGTAGCGTAATCCACAGTACGCAATTTTCTATCTATAAAATAAACTTGTGGTGAAAGTGTTCCATCGGTTTTAATGCGCGAGAGTTGTTTTGAGCAGTTCAGAAAGATCTCCCATGCCTGCCAAAACAGTGTGAAGATCAGGAATTGCAGGCATTTCTCTATGAAGATAGCTTGCTAACTCAACAAGATCTCGTTGGGAGCTATTCAAGCAGCAGGATCCATCTGAATGCAAGACAATTGAGTACCATATGAATTTAAGCCAAGACATCCTAAAATATGATTTTGCATGTCCGGAATTCTGCTATAAAAGGAAATTATTTTGTGATGAATAATGGATCCATTACGATCACCCGAAGCGTAAGATATGGCCGAAGCGTAAGCTATGGTCCCGAATTTTTAATTTATACACCCAATACAATTAGTGATGTCTTAAATACAAAATTTTAAACTGTTCGTTCTTATTATTTTTTCCGAGCAATTTTACATATTCCATAAAAATAGGGTAATCACCATAAGATCATCAGTACTTTGACATAAGTAAAATAAATATGTAAGTAAACAGAAGTTATGTTTTACCTGTGGTAAATTTTTATTCATTTAAATTTTGTATAACAATAAAGACATAAATAAAATATAACTTTTCTCAAACACTAACAAAACATAAGCAGAACAAAACATAAAATAACATATTAATTTCTTCAGTGGCTTAAATTACACCAAAAAGGTCTATTTCTAGTGTGACTATAATTACCATCTAAAATTAATAAAATGGCTCTCCAGGTGAAGCTTTTGTTATTTTTAAAAAGTGCCGAAACCCATCCAGATAAATGACAAGCACATTCGAAGCCAAGTGGGGCGTGCTTCATGAACTGGGTATTCAAATTTGTTCTTGGAAATATAAAAAAGGAGGAACAAAAGATCCAGCAGCAGTCATACATGTGATGACCATTATTAATGACCCACGTTCAGCAGACGTCATTGATCCAATTTGACGTTTTCTTTTAGTCGCGACAACTTTTGGAATTTTTGATGGAACACTAGAAAGTCCAGTTTCATCAACATTTTATATTGCCGGAAAATTCATGCTTATGCCGTCACATAAAACCAATCTTTGCCAGCACATTTCTAAAGAACGAATGGAACGAATTTGGTATGTTGTTTGATTTTGCCAGTTGAAAAGCAAGTGATGTAATATCTTTTCATGTAAGACCCCGATATCTTGCCTCCATTTCCTTGGCATATTTTACTAAATCATTTTCCATCTCCTTATTTAGGACAGGCTCAGAACGCTCAGAGAAAATACCTGATGTTTTAGCTTTACTTTGCACATTCTAATAAGAATTGACTGTGGAAAACAAAACGTTTTTGGTGTCATTTTTTTACTCACACTGCTTCTACGGCTTTTTGCATATTCCTGCTCCCATTTTCGAATTTCTCCTTTCTTAGGCATTGCTATAAAAAACCTGAAATATAAATAGCTCTTTAAATTGCATTTCTGGAAATGTGGACTACCGGTCCACAATATACGACTCTTTGTGGTCCACATTAGACGACTTTCAGTTTTTTTATTTAAAGAAATATTTTAGTTTAAAAACTAACTGAAAATACTAACTCATCGCTTGTAATTACAAATAAAAGTATATTTTTGTTGTAGAAAATAACGGAATGAGAAAAAAAACTCTTGCGCTATAAAAATCACAGAGCACTCTGTGATAAAAATGTACACCTCACGCATCAACAATCAGAACTTAACTAAAATGCCAATATTGCAATTATGTCTTCAAAATCAAATTTGATGTTTATTTTTATCAATTAGGAAAACATACATCAAGGCGGGTGGTCCACATTAGACGCATAGTCCACATTACCCGAAGTTACTCTAAGAATTAACAAAATTATGCGTATTTAAGTTTTGGATTTTATTAGGATTAGTCCATATTTGACCATAACTCCCGTGCTGAATTCCAGGAGTAACTAAAACTCTTCTGAACATCATAATTGAGAAGAAATTCTATCAAAATAAGAAGAATTTAGTTTGGACAGAGTAATAGCGCACTTTACTTGTGCAAAAGACAATCGTGCCTTATATTATATATTATTTTTTGACAGAAGTGGTTTTTTTCTACTCACACGGCCATAAAGCTGATTTTCATTGAGACGGTTTCGTACAAATCTACTGGAAACATATAATCCAAATTCCTCATTTATTTCAGTCATTATTGTTCTCGATGACTTGAAAGGATCTAGCTAACTTTTTTTTAACTAGTTATTGCCTTACGCTCACAAACTGTTGTCTTTCGCGGTGGCCTCTTCCGATATTTATTCACATTAACCAAATTTGCATCTGATTTATCACATTTATGTATTGTTCTCGATAAAATTTACCATAGTAAGTAAATGTTTTACTTTAAAACCAAATACTTTTTGAACGCATTTGAAAAATGTTAATCTAAATTCACCAAATGTCCAAAGATATTTAAGTCATTATAGAAAACTGCAACCCCACAAACAAAAAATAGTCATCCCTATCGTGAATAACAAGTGAAATTTTTGTTCCCTTCATTGCATCTGTGTAAAATAAAGAAAACTATCAACGCACAGTGAATAAGACAAATAAGAAATAAGAAAAAAAAGTTTAAAATAAATAAATCGCGTAAAAAAATGTTTAGAGTTGCAGCAAAAATTTAATTACAGTAGCAAGAAAATACGCATCAACGAACTGTTCGCCGACGTTTGCGCGATTCATCTGACCCCTTGGAGCTACCCAATGCCTTGTGACTAAGTTAATAAAAAAAAATATTTAAAATTAATATTTGAACCTATTAAATTTATGCAACAAATAAAAGCAGCGTTTTCATATATACTGGATGTAAAATAATTTTTCAAATCTTTGGTGTATTCGTATACAAGTTCTTAAAACAAATAAAGGCTTAAGTCGGTTTTAATGACTTTTTTCAAATCACTATCGAAATTTTATCACTAATAGAATTTTAAATTCTGATTAAAATAAAAAAAAATTGGGGCGGTCACACCTATTTTTGAGTGGGCGGGGCTCCAAAGTTTGTAATATATTTAGCTATATCTTGAAAAACTACATTTGTTTATTAGACGATATACTATATATCAAATGATAGGTATTTTTCCAATGATATGTAACATGACCTATTTGCATGGACCACCTATTGATAAATTTCGCAAAATTATTTTTTGATCCGAAATTTTTTTAAAAAATCTAAAAAATCCGGGAAAAAGGTCTATATGAGTAAGTAGATAAATTACAATATTTTCAAGTCAAGAAATTAAGCTTAAATTTAAGGTATAACATGACCATGAAGGTAATATAAATCCGAAGATATTAAAGAAATATTATGACATTTCACCATTAAAAATACAATGTGTACTATGCAAAGCCGGTGTTCTGTATACCATAGAGGAGAAAATCCTTCCGCCCGGCCATATGCCGGCAATACAGGGAATCTGTACTATGCGAAGCCGGCGTTCTGTATACCAAGGAGGAGAAAATCCTATTCTGCATAGAAAATTTTTTTTAATTTTTCAGACCTTATAATTCTATGAAAATAGTATCTACAGACACATATGATACCTTAAATTAATGCTTAATGTCTTGACTATTTATATTAATAAACTAAAATATCACTTATATAGAAATTTTTTTTAAATTTTTTTAGATATTAAAAAAAATTCGGGTCAATAAATATTCTTTTCGGATTTAACCCATATTCTGTCCATATCATAATATATATCGTTGGAAAGGTATCTTTTATTTAATGTATTATAAATTATCAGACCCCAAGTAGTTCCCGAGATATAGGCCTATATATTTTTAACTTTACGGGCCCACCCCCTCGAAAAAAGGTGTGACCGCGAAATTTTTTTTTTTGCTGGCATCTCCTCTAAAATCCCTATTAATTGAATTTTTTTTTTCTTTTTTGAGCAAAGCCACTAAAACCGACTTGTTCCCAAATACATAAATACCAACATGATGAATTCAACTCCCCAGCAAAAATAAAGTGAACAAAATGAAGGGAATAAGAAAAATATTTTAACGATAAGTTAAATTTAAAATGTAAAAATTTTCACAAACATCATTCCCCAGCGAATTGTTAAAAAAAGTGGAAAACATTTCATGGGAAATATTATTCACGATTGCAATTTGGGGGAAAAGAAAAATATTTCGAAGGAAAAAATATTCCCGATAGGGGTTAGTCTATGCAATAAGCAATAAAAATTGCGCTGTGTGAACACCGAAGAAATTTCAAGGATAAAATTCTATCAATCTTTTCAATAAGAATTCCTTCGTGTAAATTTGGACATAACTTACACAAATTAAATTAACGAACTTGTCATCACTGAATTGCATTTCTGGGTCTACTGTTGTTATTTCTTTCGCCACTGGTAACATGTTGTTGTTTGTTTTTTATTATTGTGTTTTTTATAACTGCAATTTTTTTCTCAGCGTATTTTGCGGTGATTCCCTTAAACATGTTCAACCAGTTTTATTTTGGTGAATTGTTTGTTTTTGTCAATTCTATTATAGTATTTTCTTCATCAGGCAGGTATGAGTATTTATAGTATTTGATGCACTCGTGTATTAAAATTTGAAATGAAGATCAATGTTTTGCTTTTTTGGCGATTGTTGAAGTTTTTATTGTTTGTTTGTTTTGTTTTCATTTTCTAGTTCTCTCATTCACTTACTAGACATATTTATTTATTTGAATTTGAGCTTTATTCTAGTTAAAAAAATCTTATAATTAGTTAAAATTTATTGCATTTTGTATGCCCTTGTACCCACCTTCACAAGTTCAATGAATAATGTTGATTTAAAACAAATTCAAAAAACACCCTACACCGAGCATGGGAGATGAGGCTAATTATCAAGTGATCGTCATAAAACTACATATATAAAATACAAACTTTTGTATAGATACAGTGGCTCTGAGCTTATTTTTTGCAGTGGAATTTTTTTTATTCTTTTCAAAGCTTCATAAAAAGAAACCTAACACTAACTTAAAAAAGAAAAAATATTATAGTCTAGCAAACAAAAAACATTTATCTTATGTCTTCCATCATATGTAATTTTCACACAAAAAGTCCGCCATTTTATAAAATAAAAAAAGAAAAACTATGAACACCATGCGGGAGAGAACAATATTTCAAAAATAATTGAATTTTGACAGTCTATTTCGAGCCCTTCCATGCTACGAATTGTTTATCTGATGAATTTGTATGTATGTATGTATACATGTATCTGTAAAAAGATTTGTTTTGTTTAAAAATAAATAAATACAAATAGGTACATACTAAAGGGTTGCAAATGTTGTCTTGAATGCCACTTAAGACATTTTATTTTTTAGCAAATACTTCAATGCACTTACTTCTTGTTTTGCATGACACACACAATGTGTGCCAACAACAATAATAAACAACGAGAGAACATAGCTGATGAGTAACAAGTTGAACACAGTCATGACAAAAAATTTTTGTTGTATTGTTATTGTGTGCGCTCGCTTAGATTTTTTATATGGTGCAGTGTACAATAATCAGATTTTTACATTACTGTCATATACACTACAGCATAGTCTTTAGTGTAGACAGAAAACCAAATGTTTAAAAATCAAAGGCGTAATACAATTTTTAAATAAAAATTTTATTAAGAAACAATTCAATAACTTAAACTAAAAAACAAAACAAAAAATAATACATTAAAACTAAAATTATAATTCAGTCTTTTTGTTACACATTGATCGGCCAAACACAAAACAAACACACTTTATTTTTTTTTGTTGTATTGTTATTGTGTGCTCTCGCTTAGATTTCATTGCTTGACGAATAAACACATGCACGAATAAATGGCACGTCGTGCTATTGATCGGCCAAACACAAAACAAACAAGCTTTATTTTTTTTGTTGTATTGTTATTGTGTGCGCTCGCTTAGATTTTTTATATGGTGCAGTGTACAATAATCAGATTTTTACATTACTGTCATATACACTGCAGCATAGTCTTCACTGTTGACAAACAACCAAGTGGTTTTGCGCAGACCTTTAGTACATACATACAAATCGTCTATAATTACGTGATTTTTTTTTCGCGCCGTCATTAAATTTCTAAACAAATTTCAAAAATAAGCTAAAACGAAAGCTATAAATAATGCCATAGAATTCAGAATGCATAAAATTAAATATGTATGAATATTTGTGCAATTAATTTTACACATACAAAATTTATAAAGTACGTAAGTTTTCAATCAATTTGTAGGCAAATTGAAATTTGAAAGTGACATGTTTTGTATGCAGAATGAATGCAAACAAAACTGATGCCATGAAATTGTTGTGTAACAAATTTATTTATTTTATCGTAAATATTTACTGTAGTGTTGCTAAAGTAAAGTGTGGAACAATAGCTGAATTTCAATACTCTTTTGATGTAATTTGAAAATGCAAGATTTATTTGTTTATTTATAATGCCACACAAAAACTATCAACTAGGTATACAATTTCTAAAATATTCTCATGAATATTTTACAAAGAAATATGTTTAATCTAATAAATAATGAAAAATTAAAGAATTATGTACAAACGTTTCTTTTTTATTTCCTATTGAAAGTAGTAACAAGTGAAATTTTTATAAATATAAAAGGAATCACTAAGAGCTAGTTTTTAACTTGTTAGTTAAACTTAGTTTAACACACGGTTAAGTACACTTAAAGCAAATTTAGGGGGTTTGATCAAAAATTGTTTTTTTCACTAGCCTTATGACTTGATGAACAGACATAAAATTTTTTCATGTTCTTTTGTGTGGGGAAAACGTGGAAAGAAACAACACGCGATTAAGTTAAACTTAAATCAAATTATGAAGGTTTAATCAATGATTGCTTCTTTCTGTAGGGATACTATTAGGAAAAGAGAGAGGTTTCTTAAGTTCGATCTGAGTAACATCACTGTTAAGATTACATTGAATAATGTTGTATAAGGTTTTTTGTTCTTAAGCTATAAAAAGAGGAATAGAAATTATCGTGACGTCATAACATTGTATGTTGTGAATATTTGTTTGCTTTATTATTTTAAAAGCTCAACTTAAATATTTAATAAAATTATTGTTGTTGTAAATATGAATCAGTAGGGTGTTTTTATTTTATTTGATCATTGTTGTTTTTGGAATTCTCTATAAAATATATATCAATGGGAAAAGGGAATCAAAGATAGGGAGGGCAACAAAATAAAACGGGGCGCTAACCATCTGTCCTTTGGACATTCGTTTATTTATCATTTTAGTTTCAGAATGGGTGCTAAGTTTCAATAGTTATGTGTTATCGGTTATAGAGTTCATTGTTTTTAAAGGCACGTATAATTTTTCTTTACGGCTGTGAATTAAGTAAATTCCATTCAGTCAAAACAGAACTTTTAGTTTAAGTTAGGTTTAAATAAAATGTATACCAAAAACTAGCTCTGAAGATAAACTAAAACCTAGATATAAATCATTGTATTTGTAAGTTTCTTAAGTGTTTTCTATGAGTATAAATGTTCTGGCTGTATACAATGAATATGTGTTAATTTATCATTAAAATAAGGAAACATTTATGGCAAAACTAGTAGGAAAATTGAAGATGGTAAATCCCAATAATGTGTGAAATACTCTATAGCAAGTATTATTTGGCTATACTAACTCGCCATAGGTTGGATTAATTTTCCCACTCTTTAATAAGATGTGGACATTTATTCACTATGTCTGTCATAGAATTTAATTAACGCCAAAACGTTTTCCCCACAAATAAGAACATGAACAAATTTGTCACCGTAATTTTGTGCTGAAACGATGACTCGACAATACCTGTAGAAGTTGTTTTGAATTTGTATTGTGTGAACAACTCTTGTCAATGTTATGTTTTTGATCAATACTCAACATTTGTGCGCATGGCATTTTTACATAAAACTCTTGTCAATTGTATCTGCTTACTCTATATCTCAATATATATTCGCACAACTATGACAGCCTTAAAATTTCATTTTCATTTCAAAATGGCCGCCATTACAAAGATAACTGTGGTATACTGGAAATGAACATCAACACGATTTTCCCACACAGAAGAAAATTAAAAAAATTATGTTCGTAATTCTGCAGATGTTTATGTATTTATATTTTAAAAAATAATGACATTTTTACGGTCACAGTTTTGAGCCATATGATGACCAATTGATGACTAAAATAATACTTCTTAGAAAATGTAGCAGATTAAGCAGAGACTGTTACCTGTGCTCGTTATCAGGAAACAGTGGCAGAGTTGATTTTGCCTCAGTTAGTCTATATTGATCTGAACGACATGTGGATCGTGAAACAATTTAAAAACTATGTACATGATACCTTTGATTTAACTCTCTCGTTGCGGTAAATAAAATTGGCCTAGTTTGTATCTTAACATTGGCTTCCTTTCAATTAGATTGTTTTAAGTTAAAGTTTTATGCCAAGAAGCCTACGACCAGTCGTGCATTGGACAATTAATTTCAATGCTGCATTCATGAAATTCAGTCACATTAATGCAAAATGATTAGGGATATTTGCTAACAAAGTCGTGATGGTAACTTTTGTCAATCTGTAAATCTGTTGATTAATTAACTAGTTAATGTTGAGTAATTAACTCACTTCTGGTTCTGGTGATATATTCAAAAGCCATCTTGACAAATATTTCCTCAAGCTTTTGATTATAGCTTTTCGTAACTGTACTAGCTCGAAATTTGTTACGTTACGTTGTCAGGCCAATTATCAAGGATTTATAAAGTCTTAAGTGGGAGAGACTTCGGATTATTTGAATAAAGATAATTTATCGGCAACACTATGTTATGAAAAGAGCTGGGTTTCTTTGTCTTTCCACGTAGAAGAGATCCTTCGATAACTCTTTTCTTTTAACAATAATAGCATTTGCCGACAGAGACCGCTAAATCTGATAATTATGATAACTTATCTCTTGATTCCTTTAATATTAAAAAAAAGACTATGAAACTTAATTTTTTAAGAAATAATTTAAAAATTTTTTTTACAAAAAAAAAAAAACAAATTCCTTAAAAACCGAAAATTTTAAATCAGTATCCACTGGGTCTTTATAAAATTGAAACAAGATCTAACTATGTTCGTCCTTATGTTATAGAGTCGGTAGGATCTCCAGAATAGCACTTAGTCAAATACTAAATAAGTCATTACTATTTCTAAGTAATGCAGAGGGTATGCTGTAGTTACGTTAATCGGTAATTGCAATTCATTACCAGGTTTTTGCTGCTTTTTACATATATATACATTTACAATTATTGATTAAACGAAAGTATTGATATTTTACAAAACTAATTCAAAAAACGGCTTTAGCATCATGATTCTTGTACCGCATCATTAAATCGAACTTCATTGGCCAGATTTGTTTATTTCTTCTCAGGCTTTAAAAAAACATGTTTTTGTTAAAAATTCTTTGGAAATTGTGTTGTGTTGTGATTTTCTTTCTTTGGCTTGTTTTTGCAGTTAATAGAACTCGTTCACGTTCTAAGACTGCAGGCGTTACTACGAGTAACTAATAATGAACTGGAAAAAGTTGTAACAAAACAAAAAATCAAACGTATACTCAAAAGTACAAACATATGTATTAGAATTCTTCTGCCTCTTGTCCATATGTACGTTATCTAATGTTGTTACCAAAACTTACTTACTTACTAACTCCACCAAATAAGTGCTGTTAAATACCATCTACATAAAAGTAATTTCAGAAAACGTAAAAGAATACATAAAAAAAGAAGTTACAATTAGACTTGTAAGTCGTTGGAATGAAAAAACAAAATCACGTAAAACGTATTAAAATGGAAAAAATGTAGATGTAAAAAAAAAACAAAACTTGTATGAAAGTGGTGCAATTTAAGAACAAACTCTTTTAATGTTTAGCTGCTTTAAAACTAGTAGTTCTTGTATCTAGAGTTCTAGATACAAAGTGTATTAAAAAAAAAAAAGAAATGTTGAAAGCTGTATCTTAGTTGCGGACTTAATGTTCTTCATCAGCATTGCACTCGATTAATGGTGGTTTTTAAATTTCTAAATTGTTTTCTTAGTCATAAAACTAAATTATAAACAAACTTGCTAAAATTGTCTGTCGGTGCTAACGAATTTCATGCAGAATCTTTAATTAATCTTTAGAAATTTCAATTTAATATGTTAAGAATTGTTGTTTTCCAAAAGGTGGTTTTGAAATCAAAAGCTTTTCCTTTGGTGACCAATTTTATACCAAATTTTATTCTAAATAAAAAGTGTTATATTAAACATTTCCTAAAAGAAATTTAAATTTTCTAGAAAGAAACTGTTATACAGAAACTTTTATATACTAAAGAAATTGTGATACAGAATCTTTCCTATAGAAAAGAAACTGTTTTGAAGAAACTTTTCTGTAGAAAACATATTGTTATACAGAATCTTTATATAGAAAAGAAACTGTTATACAGAAACTTTTCTATAGAAAAGAAACTGTTATACAGATACTTTCATATACAAAAGAAACTTATAACGTTTTTTAAAGAAATGAAAATTGTATACAGAAACTTTCCTATAAAAAAACTGTTATCAACTTTTCTAAAAAAATTAAACTGTTATACAGAAACTTTTCTGTAGAAAAAAAAAACTATTATACAGAAACTTTTCTATAGAAAATAAATTGTTATACGAAAACTTTTCTTTAGAAAAGAAACTGTTATACAGAAACTTTTGTATAGAGAATAAACTGTTATACAGAAAATAAACTGTTATACAAAAACAATCTGTTATACAGAGACAAAAATTTGGCCTAATCTGTGATCACTCGTATTTCTGACTCAATATTGGGTTTTTATATAAAAAGTCAAAATTTCTTAAATTATAAATTCTTTGTAAATATGCTTTCAAATGAGAAAGGGTTCTTAATTAAATTTTTGAGTAAAAATTGATTTTTCATGTATAAACTCAAAATATTTAAATCCTTAACAACTTTGTAAAAAAAACTAATGAAGAAAATTGAAAAATGTTTTTGGTCATATATTTTAGGTTTAGTGCTAAACAAAATAATTTACAATACAAAACGGAAAATAATAAGGTTTACTGTGTGTTTGTTTTGTTTATTACTATAAAAACATTAGTTCTTTATTAATTTAATTGCATGTGGTAAACACTTTTTGCAAATTATCCAAATCAAAGTGTAATACAATTGAGTCATTGAACACAATAGTCTAGAAATGAATAAAATTAGCTATTCTATGCGATTAAAAGCCAAACAGCTAAAAGTAATTCAGTCAGTGTCCATAAGTGTCCAAAAAAATCGTTCTATTGTTCCCGAACCACAAATCAAAGGCCGTTATTAACGAATGCGGACTCACACCAAGACTCACACAAGTGTTTAATACCAAAACATGCTTATATCACAATAGGCAAACCCGTTTGTTGACGGACAGCACGTTAAACCCTTCGCATTATTGTTTACATCTCAGCAGTAAAAAAAACAGCATTGTCGATAAAAATGTTAATGTTAAGCCACGGTTAAAGTTTGCCAGAGAGCACAAAAATTAGACAGTAGATCACTGGAAATGTTTAATCTGGTCAGACGAATCCTAATTTAATCGTTTTAAATCGAAAGTGAACAATATTGCTGGCGCCGAACAGCTTAGAGAAATCAAAAATGTAAAGAAAACAATGAAGCACAGTCATTATATAGAGTTGCTTAACATGGTGGCACCTCTAAAAATAAGACTGAACGTATTTTGCAAACACATCTTGCAGATTTTGTAGATAAGAGCGTCTATCTTGTGGACGATTGTACTTTTCAGTTTGATGGTGACCCAAATCATACTGCTAAAAACATGAAAAAAATAAAAGGTAAACATTCAAAAATTTTAAATCGTTGCCCTTAAATAGGAGAACGGCGTCAATTTATGATCATTAAGAAACAAAATTATTTAATCATATAAAAAAAAGTCTGATATTTTTGTAAATACATTGTATGTAAAATAAATAAGAAAATGCCGAATAGTAGGTTCGGTTTCGGTCTGAAAAATTGGTTTCGGTCGGACTTAACAATTTTCTATAAAAATATTCATAATGCCGTCAATTTTGCATAGAAATAATTCTGCAATAGTTAAATTCTAAAATTGTGCTTCGTGATCTAACAAGCATCGAAAATGCCCAATATAAGGGCCAACTTAGTATTCAATTTCATTACAATGAGCCGAAACAGAAAGATTAACACGACATGGACGAATACACTAATAATATTTATAATTCTAAACATTAATTAGTTAACTGCAAGTTAAATTTAAAACACACCAGAATTTTCTACTTAATAGTTCATTAAATATGATTATTAATAGTTAAAAACTTACTTCAATATACATAATATTATCTTACTTGTTTGTTCTCTTTCGCATTTGCTTCAATATTCTACCTGTATTTAATTACATTTTGTTTTTAATATTTTTTTATTATTTTTAGTACTGCTACTTGTATGTATGACTCAAAGGTTGCAGGAAATCCAAAACGATAAAACCAAATATGCGTGTGATTTGTTCAAATACATATTAAGACAACATCAAAAAACATTGCATATACATACCTATACTAAATCCTTTGTGTTTTTGTTTAATTTTTTCTTTTCCTCCATAACAACAACATTTTTTTCAATCTGTTTTCTAAGGAATTCAATTGTTTTACTACCTTCAATTCGTCATACCTGTTGTATTGATCATCTGGGGATTTCCGATTTATTTTTGTACTAAATTTGCGTAATTCTCAAAGAGATTTCTTTTTGTTGGTTCATTGTAGGTACGATTCTTTATATTTTATATATTTTTATGGAGTTGTATTATTGTGCTATTGTTGTCTTTGTTAATATTTATGGCATTATTTGTGTGCATTTCACACTTAAGTACAAAGAATGGATTATGTTTTGCTTAAAACGTTTATAAATAAAGAATCAGCGCTGTTTAGGGCGATCATACGAATTCATATAATGTTGACATATGTATAGGCTGATTTTATTTCACTGGCCGCCTAGAACTTGTGATGCCACTCCTCTGTTTTTTTTTTCTTTGAGGATAACAAAACTCGTTATTCGTGACCTTCTAAATGGACCTACAGCGTAGTCGCGGCCAATATTTGAATGAAATTATTTTTGAAAACTAAATGTAAAAGATTGTTCTTTCGGCCAAAAATAAGGACTCCTACAGCCTTTTCTATTTTATAAGTAAAGATTTTTCAACAAAAACTCTTTTGAAGTTTGAAAAAGGACTTTGGTCTATTTCGCACAATTCTTTGAGAGTGGGCGGAAAAAAGTATTGGAAGCGATCCTTGGTAGACAGAAGTTCTAACAGTTTGTTTTTTTTTTTGGACATTATAACGATTTTTCAAAAAAATCCCTTTTGAAATTTTAAAATATTGATTTTTAATAGGTGATTTTTTTCGAAAAACCGTTATAATTGCAAAAAAACAAACAAACTGTTAAAACTTCTGAGTATAAGGCATTTATCTAGACCATACTTACGTCCCAATACTTTTTTCCGCCCACTATCAAAGAATTGTAAGAAAAGTACCAAAGTCCTTTTTCAAATTTCAAAAGAGATTTTTTGAAAACTCTTTATAAAAATATGTTGTTAGTGTAATATTTTTACTTATTTGAATTTTCTGAGACATTTGTCATAGAAGCTGATTTTTTTAATTTTTTCGGACTGTTTTTGTGTTCAAATATCATTAAGTAAAGTTTTATATTGAATTTTGAAACTTTAACATTGTCTCTGTTAAACATGATTATCTTATCATAAATGGTTTGTGTCTAGGGCGTTAAATTTCAAATTTACCTTCACGCACATTCTTGATAGTTTGATATAATTGTCAATGATGTTTTTTCTCTCGACATGCGTACATAAATGTTAATTATAAAGGGCGATTCATTTAGAAATTTGAATAAAACACCAAAACAAACACACAAAACAATTTTCGATTACTCTTTTCAGCATTGCTATCAAGTGTAATGTTGGCGTTCAAGTCTGGAGTTAATTTTTGCGGGAAATTATGGTGATCATCTTTTATAATTATTTTCGATTTAAACCTGCTACGAATTAATATAAGCAAGTGAAATCTCATACAATACAATCATGCACATATAGTACATACATATCTTTATTAAATTTACATTAATGTCAACATATTCTTATTATTTAATTAAATTACATCCGCATACTGTGAGAAAACAGGGAATCTTTATGTTATTTAAATTACTTTTAGACTTTTAGATTTCATCATTAAACAAAAAATATAAAAATTATAATAATAATTTGTTAACGCTTCACATCCTAAACCACGAAGAACATCTTTACCTCTCATTTATCTATTAGTTAAATCAAAGATGTTGCATTGTTCAATAGCATCATTCATACAACAAGGTGTTTTTTAATTGCAACTCAATTGTTTTCCAGTGTGTGATCGTGTAACTATTTATTTTGTTTTTTTTTGCGAATAAATCGTATAATTATTTTGTTTAAAATCAAGGTTACATTATTACATAGCGTACATACGAGTATGTATGTACGAGTATAAATCTTCAGCTATTTAAAATTATTAAAATACAAAAAAAAAAAAAAAATAATAAAAAATAATGATTATCTTTTGCACTAAAGCATTAGACAAATAAAAAAATGAAAATGTTTAACATAATAATAACAAATTGTTTATGTAAATAATTAAAATATTTGTTATTTTTATTAACATCACTTTACTGTTTGTTGGTACTGCACATTAGATGTGAATTTGATAGAAATAAATAAACAGTCAGTCATGTCATCTTTCCCCTTTTAACTAATCACTTAATAATATTAGAAGAGTATTTCTTATGTTTTTTTTCTTATATTCTCTTTAGCTTTGTTTATCTTTTGTTATTTTATACTTATTTGTTTTTGTTTAATTATTAATATCCGCATATTTTTAATACAACATTATGACTGGGTCAAGATTTTGTTTGTCTTTTAGTGTGTACAAATTATATTTGTATTAAATGTGTTTCTTTGACCATAGATAAGAAGTTAATGGTTGGTAAAATCTTATATAATTAAATGTGTGAATAGAAGGAAGGTGTTAAAGTCAATAAAAAACTCTTGTTTTTTTTTGAAAAAAAAAAAAACAGATAATGTTGTTATTTAAATTAATAAAGCTAAGCAGCACTCATTGTGTGAGACCAATTACTAGGGCTGAATAGGTCTTAATTGTTGAACTTAGATGTAAATGGTCGAAATTATTCTTCGAAATAGTGCATATATTGATTACGATATGATACTTCATAAGGAATAACTTCAAAACAAGCCAGATTAAAAAAATCATCACTTTCAAAATGATTTTTAAAATAAATTTGCACAATTTGGAAGCGTTGTTCAGGTATCAGTCTATTTAAGTAATGGGTGATTCAAGTAGAGATACTTTTTTTAGTAGCCTTTTTTTTTTGACAAATCACGTGTGAGTCGTGTCATGCTGTCATGTTATTTTTGTTTAGTATTGCTTTGCATTTCATAATGGAAAGACTTACGTCTGAACAACGTTTACAAATCGTTTAACATTATTACGAAAATTCACATTCTGTGAGGAATGTGTTTCGTACACTTCGCTCAACTTATGGTCAACATATAGCGGCCGTAGCTGAGTTTTGGTTTTAGCAAGACGGCGCCACATCTCACACATCGCATCAATCAATGGATTTATTGAGAGAACACTTCGGTGAGCACATAATTTCACGTTTCGAGCTGGTCAGTTGGCCACCAAGATCGTGTGATATCACACATTTAGGCCCATTATTACAACTTGGTAATAGTTAAAGGTATGATGTTATCGGACAGATAAGAAGTATTTGGTTATTATAAGTTTACTTTAATCTAAACCGACCGATAAGCTAAAGGGAAGATCATCTTGCCTTTAATTTTATAGTGAGGTTTATGTATTTGAAGTTGCCATATGTTCTGAAAAATTGACAACTTTATGAAAAATAAATTAATTTTAATTTTGTTTTGCGAATAAATAATTTGATAAACAAAAATGGAAAGCAGACGTTTGATTTATATTTTTTTCACAAACAAATATTTTCACAAACACAAAAAATTTACTGTTTCTTGTCAGTAATTTGTCAAAAGTAATCGGTTTTTAACTGGTATTGCCATATTTTAGAAAAAAATTATTTTATTTTACAAGGAAGTTGTAATAACGAAAAATTTTAAAGGTCACTTTATTCCTCACTTTAATTAAAGTTACCTTTTATTATTAAGAACATTAAAGGCAAGTTGTAATAATGGCCCTTAGACTTCTTCTTGTGGGGATATGTAAAGTCTAAAGTAAAAGCGGACAAACCCGCTTCGATTCATGCCTTGGAGGAAAACATCACGCGTGTCATTCGCCAGTTACCAGTCGAAATGCTCAAACGAGTCATTGAAAATTGGTCTCAACGGATAGACCATCTACGACGTAGCAACGACCAATATTTGATAGACATAATCTTCAAAAAATAAATGCCAAAGAATGTTCTTTCAAATGATAATAACATACATACCTATTATTTGTTATTTCTGTGAGAAAGTAAATGTTCTGAACCTTCGCAATATTCGGCACTATTATTACGGTTGTAATATAATTCTTTCTTATCCACATAATAAATAAAAAAATTTGAAGACTACGACATTTGTTTCCGTTTATCACATAGGTATACAACCAGCCGAACATATAACCAACCAACCGGCATTTTACTTACATATGTTTGAATAAACAGACGTTATTTTCTGTTGACGATTAACTGTCTCTTCTTCCGTACGCTCATTCATTCGTCCGTCCGTCAGTCTGCCAGTCTTGTGGTCGTTTGCCCCTGAACAAAAGAACAAACAAAACAAGACTAGGAATATGTACCTAACTAAAACTCATCACAACTCCCTTCCAGACACAATTTAACTGACGTTGCGTTTAGAAATGTCTTATCTGCACATATTTATGCATTTACAATAGGGTTTGTTTGTAAACGATATAAACAAAACAAAAACGAATAAAAACAAGTAAGAAAGTATAGTCGGTCAAGCCCGACCATATAACACCCTACACCCTGTACAAAACAGTTTTTTTCAGAAATGGGCGCTATATGCTCATCCAAAAATTTAGTGTCATGACTTCCGTGAATATCATAATATTATATGTATATTATATAATAATATATAAATACTTTTAAAAGATTTATTGAGGTTAAAGTGAATTACGGAGAGGGTCTATGGGAATTGCCATGTCAGTCTCTGCAAGCACAGCAAAGTTGAACCCATCCTTATAAGTTACAATTCCATGTACTATTGACTCAGGATGCACTATTGCTTCAATTTTATCCGGGCTGATGTTAAACAAGTTATGTGCCATTTATTTTGACCATTATAAAATTAGGTGCCATCATTTATGTACATATTAAACTTATTTTTGTTAAATTTTATTCGGATAACAACTTTTTAAAGAGATTTATGGTCGTTCAAGTGATTTTCGGAAGTGGGAGCTACGACTAATTATGGACCGATTTTCACAAAATTAGAAGATGTGATTTAGCTTAATTTATTAATCATTTGTGGTGAAATTTGTATGGATACTTGCATAACTCAAACATTTATGCTCGTTAAAGTCCTATTTCGGGAGGACATTTGTATGGGGGCCAGGTAAAATAATGGACCGATTTACACCAGTTTCAATCCCATCCGTCCTTGGGCCGAAAAATATCACATACCAAATTTTATTGAAATATGTATCTTCAAAATTTGCGATCTCTACTCTGCGTACAAGCCAGCCAGTCTCAGGAAGTGATTCCGTGTCGATCGGTATACTTTAGGTGGGGGTTGGACCAATATATATGGGCGTTACAAACATCAGCACAAACCCAATATACCCTCCCCACCATTGTTGTGTAAGGATAATTATCGTATATCCATATGTACATACCTAAATATGTATATATTGAAGTAAATACGATAAAGAAAAGCAGAAGTAATAACGAAACGAAACCCTGAAAGTGTATTGCGAGTGAGTGTTAATGAAATGAAACAAATGATGAAGAAAAAAAAAACAAAATTAATTTAAAATAATTTAACCTATAACTTCATCAGTTATAAAAAAGCCACAAAGAGACAGAACATGAGAATAACAAACGTTATTTAGACGTATTTATTTGCACCAGAGTTGGGACATTTGGTATTATTTTGGATACATTTTGTAAGTAATGGTGAAAAATCGGACCCAAAATTTACTAAAGAGTAGTGCAGTCTAATAGGTGGTAGCAAACGTTTCTGCCGGCATAATTTTATATTTTGAGTCGACATCCACTTCGATCTGTGTGAACATACCATACATACATATATTCTGACTAAGTTGTTCGAAAACAAGAACATAACAGTTGTCTATACGATTAAACCTCTGAATAATATATGTGTACACCTAATTCTGTTTTTACACGATAATTGGTTCCAGTAAAATCCCGTGTAAAATAATACCGTGTAAAAAAACATTGATCATATGCGAAATAGGTGATTGGTTCCCTATCTCTAAAACCTATTGATATTAGTTGAAAATAAGGATTTTTTAAGAACAACTACATATTCAGGTTTATAATATTAAATCACGCATATGTATATAGATACAATGTGTTAGCATAGTTATTAAAGAAAAAAAAACTAAGCTTAAAAATAATGGCCCATAATCATAGTCATAGAAAAAGCATACTCTCATATTATATTAATATGATGCTAGAACCAAAGTGCTTGATTTTGGAATTTCCTAAAAAATTAAATGGAAAACTTCCAAATATGTATTCTTTAAAATAAAGCAGATTTAGTACTAAACATTTTATAGACAACAAGTTTCATATATACAAATGCCATTCCACTTAATTTTATAACGATCGGTGCATATTTAGTAATAACACCCATATAAGACCCTCTTAACTTTCTTAACTCTGCGAAGTACTTTTTTGCTAACATTTGAGTACCATGTTTTCGAAAACTTAATTTCCCATCCCTGATTTGCAATAAACGAACTAACTTGTTTCTCTTCCTCTTCGTCAGTTTTTCTCTTTCTCTTGTACGCTATTAATTTTTCATTCATTATTCTCTTTATTATTTATCGTTCATTATGCGGTTCGGCTCATGAGCAGCGTTGCCGTTTTTGGTTATTTCTAACCAAAATTGGTTATTTTTTTTCTCAATGTGTACATGTGTAGATTTTTTCTGTTTTGGTTATTTTTTTTTTACTGAAAATATTTAGATTTTAAGACAATTAGTAAGTAATATATTGCAAGCAAAAGAATTGTGCAAAAATCAACAAAATGCCCATTTTGTTTGGTCTGCCAAAGACAAATTTTAAAACTCAAGCTGTGACATTTTAAGTAAAAGTGATCTCCATATTTATTGTAATAAATTACATGTTTTTTAGTATTTAAGAGAGTAACTTTCCTTATTTTATTGGCAATGAAAAATTTTTTGTTTTTATTATATACTTTTTATTTTTGTTTAAGACATTAAAAATTAATAATTAAACTTGCAAAACTTAATGTAAAGTATAATATTTTAAATTTTACAAATTGTAGCATTAGCTTATGTTTCTTTGCATTACTTTTTGCAAAATATGACGCTTAGTTTTTTAAAAAAATTATTTTTTAGTATTAGGAGTTGTGTTGTAAAATACGTTGTTTTATGTTTTTTTTTGTTACCTTAAAGTACAAATTATAGTTAAAATTACAAAAAATAAATAAATAGTACATGCATTTAAATTTGGTTATTTTTTTTTTAATTTGGTTATTTTTTTCATAAATGTTGGTTACAACAAATTTTTTTTCGTGGCAACACTGCTCATGAGCCAGCAGCATAGCTGCCAGATTTGACGATTTATCGTAATTTTGACGATTTCTTGTTTTATAAATAGTGACAATTTGACGATTTTTTCATTGAAAGTAACGATTTTCTGAATTATTAAAATTTTCTATCATTTGTTTGCTTTATTAATGTTTTTGTTACCAAATTCTCTCTTTTTTTGAAACCACAACTATTTTTCTCATTTAATATCATAAATATAAAGAAGAACATGACTTATTTCAAAAAACAAAACTAAGTGATAGTAGTGTTTTCTTATTTATTGACAATTGTTGAGTTTAACTACAGGGTGGGCCAACTTGGACTGACTGATTTGAAATGCTTATAACTTTTGCATTTTTAATTTTTTTTAATTTTTTTTTTGCAGATAATACAGAATTTTATAAAATTTCATAATGTCATCATACTCAGTGGAAGAACGTGTAAAAATTGTTGAATTTTATTATGCTTCCGGACGATCAATTGTTACAACACAAAGAAAATACCGTCAGCATTTTAATACTGCAGAGGCTCCCAGTGTAAACATGATAAGAAGCTTAATTTGGGGTACAGAGAATCCAAGAGCATTGCATCAGCGACAATTACACCCTGTCAGATGCACTGTTTGGTGTGGAATCATGGCTGATAAAGTTATTGGTCCATATTTCTTCGAAAATGAGCTTAATGAACCACAAACCGTCTCTGGGGTGGTATACCGGACCATGTTGGAAAATTTTTTACGTCCGATAGTTCTCAATAATCGTAACATATGGTTCCAGCAAGATGGAGCTACAGCTCATACCGCAAGAGCCACAATGGCACTTCTGCGAGAAGTCATTCAGTCAAACTTGGCCCACCCTGTATAATAATTCCAAATAATGTCGAGTGAGGATAGTAGAAATTACCTATTTATCTGTAAATATAAAAAGCCATTTTAAATGCTGAATTCCATGAACTAAAATTTTTAGAGGAAACAATTTCTAAATGTCACCGGGGAAATTCTACAAAAACTTCTCCTATTTTTAAAAAACGTCGAAAGAATATTCAGCCAAATAAATTTAAATAACAAAAATACGGAATTCTTTGAAAACAAGTACCTCTATATAATAAATGAATTGGATTTTATACTCAAAATATAATTTAAAACTTAATAAACTAAATTGTTTTGACATTGTAATTGAACCTGAATTAATAAAATATGCTAAATTCAGATATTTATTTATAAAATACTATAAGTCTTGTTTCACACTCTGCAGTTTTAGCTGACCAGTTTTTGTTCAATTCTCTTTTGAACTTGCCATTTCATTTACACACGTCAATTAAATTTTCGTACTTTTTAAAGCAAATCAACAGGCATGAAAAAAAAACGAAAGGAAATAAAAAAATTGACTATTACCGTTTATTCTCTTTTCCCCTTCTCATTCAAAAATACTTGCCTTGACGAGTCAGAATTCAAGAGAGCGAAAGCGGTTGAGATATTATAAATATATTACACAAGTTGTGTTTAACATTATATTTTTTTGTGATTTCTTATTTAAAAAGTTAAAAATTGTGTATTTTGATATGTATTCTACAAGAGACTATTTAAAGTCGAATTTTTATGTTTTCGTTTTAATTAAAATTTAAAAATACTATTAGAGAACGATTTTTAAATTTCGAAATGAGGATTTCTTTCTTTTTTATCGGGATTTTGACGATTTTTTCCGAAATTCATCTGGCAGGCTTGACCAGCAGGTAGTTTTTGTTTAACATGTTTGTTGTAGTAGTTGTTTTCATCAAGACGATGTTTGCAGGTGATGTTGCTGGAAATTTATCAACTTGTCTTCAGTTCTATTTCTGAAACGGTTTTGAGAAATGAAAAAAAATTTTGTAGCCGGTGGAAAAAATTAAATATAAAATAATTAAAAACAAAGAAGAGCATCATACATACATATGTACATACATATACATATAGTATGTAAATAAATCAAATAACGTAATACGACTTGAAAAAATGAATGGTGAATAATTTTTGTTTGTGATACTTATCCATAACTACAATCATAAGCCTACATACCCTGTAGTGTACCTAAAGAATATCGGTTTCCAGGAATACGCCAAAATGTACCCATAAAAATATTTATAGTGCCTTGTGTTGTCTTCTCTTCATTAAGTGTTTGTGGATTAAATTCAAGTATTATTATGAAATGCATGCTTAAGAAATAAAAAGAATTAAAATAATGAAAATTTAAACAAAAAAAGCTAAGAATAACTAAATTTAAATTTGTATTAAAAATCATAAGAAAAAATATTTTAATTTTTTAACAAAGCAGAAAATCAAAATAAAAGTAAACTGTTAACTCTGCTGTTTATTAATTTCATAACAAAGTGGTAAGCAAAATTAATTTAGAACCAATCGTTTCCGGCAATGCATACATACAATATTTAAGAAAATACTTAATTATAGATTTTATAAAAAATATAAATATGGGTCAGAATCGATATATTTTTTTAAATAAACGAGTGTTCCGGTCGGTATAATATTTTACAAGGACGTAGCCAAGGAGCATTCAAGTTTAAGTTTAGAAGATGGTTCCCACATAACCAGCAGCAAAGCTGTGGGTGCTCAAAATAGGGCACCTTTGGCATGCAATTTGTTTAAAAGCGCGCAATTTTAGAAATTTTATATTTTCTGAAAGTCCTTCAAAAAAAAAAATGCATGCAAGTGCTATTTATCTCTTATAATTTTCGAGTTATACGTATTTGAAAATTGAAATTTCAAACTCTGGGTCGGTTTCATAAAAATATCGGTCAGAATTTTAGATCGATTATCCTCAAATTTATTTTGTTCGTTAAGCAATAAAATTTCCCAATAAGCAATACGTATCTTTACTATACTAGGTCCAAAAATAAACCAAATATTAAATTTTTGCATTTTTTTTTGTAAAAATGTACCTTAAAAAATCTGTCATTAAGAATAGATACATAACACCCAGCAAAAACTTTACTTACATTCTTAATATTAATGACTTCCAGAATTCATTATTTCGTAGCTACATTCGCCACTTTTTGTATTACTAATTATAGGTATATTAAATAATTACTTATATATGTATATCTTATAGCGTGTTCAGATATGAAACTTAATTGAGTCAATATTCGGTTAATTGACAATATTATTTTAAGTGTTCAGGCATACGCAATTTTCAGCTTGCTCAATAATCATTTGACAGTTGGAAAACAATACAAAAAATACTCTAAATGGTTGTTGTGTTTCTATGTAAACAAACTTAGTTTCACATTGACTTTTCAATGATTTCCTTTGCTTTATTTTGTTGACATTAGCCATTTTATACAATTTTGTTCACTAAACACAGTTGTGAACAGTGTTGCATTCGAGATCTTACTCAATATTATAACAATTTCGTACTTATTGAGCAATAATTAATTGAGATTTTATATGGAATATTGATACACGCCATTTTAGCAAAATGTCTTATTTTGATAACATTTTTGGTCCGAATAATTTTTAATTTTTTATTGTCTTTCCAATACAATATATGTACAATTAAATGATTTTCATATAAATTCTTTGTTTTAATTTGTTTCGAGAAACAAAGTACTTGTTGAAAAACCCTTTGCAGTTATCTAATCATAATTATGTAACTTCTGTACAAAAAATACAGAAATATTTTGTTGCCAAAATCTGACTTTTTCTAAATTTCCATTTGCATAATAATAACGTTAAAAAGAAAGTGTCTTATCATTAAACATTATTTGTTTATTTTAGCAGTCTTATTTACATATAAATAAATACTAAAGTTAACAAAGGTTTAGAAGATCAATTTCTATAGGCAACTTTGCACGATTTCAATAAACGTTTATGAATGGTCGGCAAATGATTTGAAAATTTAAATAAGAAAAGACATACATACTCGTAATAATATTGTATTGTAAGTAAATTTAAATTGTTTGCTAAATTTGTTATTTAATGCATATTTAAATTAAAATCGATTTCCTTTTTTCGTAAAAGAATAATTTGTTGACAGCTTTGGTTTTTTTGTCTAACGCGAAAGTGTGCAAATGACGAATTTAAAAGCGATGAAGCACAATGGGGCTGGAAGAAAAAAAATGTATAAATGTTAAATAAATTTGTTAACACCATGTTTGAAACTGAACAATTTTCTCCTAAACTTTCAACAAATTTTCGCTTTAGCATAAGGCACTACTTTTGCTTAAGAAGACTTATAAATTTCAGTAATATTTTTAAAAATCAACGATTTCCAAATGATTGTTGATGATATTTTTTATGAGTCTATGCTACAAATTTCCAATAAAAAAGTTTTTCTGTTTTTCAATTTTATTTACAAGCAAATTGTTCAAACTTAATTTTCAGCTCTAATAATTCTTAACAATAACATTATAAAAAAAAACTATCAAAGATCTTTGGGAAAAACTTAATAGAATTTACTTGTTTTTGCGCATTTTAAAATAACAAAATTTCTTACAACAGAACTTAGTTAATTAACTTGTCACATCTTATTGAACGTTTTCTTTACCCGAAGG
This sequence comes from Bellardia pandia, assembly GCA_916048285.2. Taxonomy (NCBI): domain Eukaryota; kingdom Metazoa; phylum Arthropoda; class Insecta; order Diptera; family Calliphoridae; genus Bellardia; species Bellardia pandia. Next base: position 29,251,214 of record OU696531.1, read on the forward strand.
GTGTCTATCTGTCATTTGTCAAATGTCAAGCTGTTTGAATAATTCATTAGTAGTAAAAATTAACAGCTTAATATGCATAAATTCGAGAAGAACTATCTATATGAGCCAAAGAAATTCTTAATGAAATTAATTAAACAAATAGCGATTAAGTATTGCAGCAATGAATGTTTTAATAATAAAGCGGCTTTGGCTGGCTGTGGAAGTTTTTCTTTTGTTCTATTTTAATTTATTATCTTTTGTTGCTGTAATCTACATATATGAAACGCGAATAATATTTTTCACTTTTTGACATCTTAATTAAAAGTTACCGGGTCAAGTTTAAATTGTTATTTTTTATAAATTTACGAACAATATGGTGCGAAATAGAATTTGTAATGGAAAACAAATTAATTCGAAACAATGGCAATTGGATGCACGCTATTTGAATGTATTTGGTTGTTTAAATGCATCATCGTCATTTTTTGTATTGTTGTTTACAAAAATATACAAAAAAAAAACTTGTAAACATCTTACACTGAGCGTAAAAAGTGCATTTATATTCTAATACGAGGGCGGTCCGGAAACTTCTTAGCCTAGAACACAAAGCGTAAGATTTCAATATTATTTCAAATGTCCTACTATCACTTTTGTGCCAATAATTATTTTTTTGCATCTTTTTTATTACTGAAATTTTTGCAGATAAATTTTTGTATTATACAGCCATGTCACAGAATTTATTTCCGTTCGGAAGTGGAATTAATTCCGTATTTTGCTTCTATAGAAAAACTAAAACAAAACTGTTTTTCAGAATGAAACCTAGAAATTCTATGAACCTTAAAATAGGTATAACTCTTGCTAGCATTAACAACAGTTAAAATTATTACAAGAAAGAAAACACCAAAAATAGCGAATTTCTAGCTAATGCAGTTGACATCATTCATAATTACGTGTTATAATTGTAGAATTTCCTACATGATCACTATAATTTCGGTGAGTGTGTTGTCTAATTGCCACAGCTTCTGTGAATTTTTGCATTATTACTATTTTTATTATATAATTTTTCATTCTAACGATAAACATTCAACTAACAGCGGATGTTTTTTTTTAGCATGAACGAAAAATAATTTTAATTTAGGTGCTAATGTTATCAGTTACACTCAGGGGCGAAAGAAAATGAGCATATATTTACATATGTATATAAAAACTATATTAGTTAAAATCTTAACATTACTTAGTTTAAATTACGCACTTAAATTTTGTATACATGGGAACAGTAGCTAATATTAGACTGTCGATACATATTTATTTCTGAGCCTATATGGTATCTATATACCGTTGGGAAATTAATATAATGAAGAATCAATATGTTGGAATAATCAATATTGATGTTCTAAATCAATCAAATTTATCAATTTCAGATTTCAACTGGATACTATTATTTGAACAATATCTAGTTTGCAAAGGTGTTTAAAAGGGGTTTCCTACAATGAATATATCGAAAATGTATCAAGTTTGATAGGATTTTTTTTAAACGAGTGCTAAACAATGAAAAATCAAAATAGAAAGGAATCCTGCAGAAATTCTTTGAAAATCTGACACGGTTCGGTTCAATGATTATAATAAAGCTAAAGCTTTCAAAATGCACTGTAAATTATGTTATAAAACGATATAAACAAACCTTCATCACAGAAAAAGAGAGCGAAAATATTATGTATTAAGAAAAACCTGAGACTTACGAAGAAAATACCTCTTTAAATAAAGCAAAATTTGGGTCTCATTAAAAATGGTCGCGCAAAAACATCTAACAGCCCATTTTGGATACCCTGTTTTGAAGTGAAGCCTATCCCAGAGAGAGCGTTCAGCAACGATCGAAACAAAAAGTAGTTACACAAGACAAGTTCTAGCTAAAACTTTCAAAAAGTACTGCCTTAATCACAGAAAAAGAGAGCGTAAATGTTATTAACAGGAACCAGAAACTTACGAAAAAAATACCCTGTTCAATAAAGCAAAATTCGCAGTGCAAGTACCGCAAGAAGAAGACGTTGGTTTTGTAAAACACAACGCCACAATTTTCTAAGCATTGCATATAATTACATTTTGCAAATCACGGCGTTCAAGCAAGTGATTGTTTGCATTGTAACAGCTGATTCTTACGTTGTTGTTAATACAACTGTTTGAAATTATGTATTTTGTAAAACGCAAAGCTGATTTTTTTTATCACTTGCGTTGTCAAATATGACGCCTCCACGTTTGAAGAATCTTCATTATCCGAAAAAGAAGACATATCCATAAGTGCGAACATATTTTTTTTTATACTCCTTAGTATATTTGCAGAGTTATTTGCTCTAAAAGCTTTTTTCTTCACAATTTGAAATATTTTCTTGATAAATAACCAAATAAAATTATTGAACAGCTGATAGGTTTGTAGCATTGCCAATGCAAAATAAGTGTAGATTTATGTAAATTTTTATTTTAAATCTCAGTATCAACATTTACAATGGCAACATTAAGCACTCAATGATTTGACAGTATTGTAACAATGTAATATTTCTGCGTTCGCTAAACACAATGAAGCAGTGATTTCCACAATTTCATATTTTTGGTGATGCGTTGAACGCAAGTGATATTAGGGCCTAAATGTAAAAATCGTAGTGAAAAGCAGAAAAGAGTTGCTAGAAAAAGGGTACGCTTTCTTTACGACAAAGTTTTAACAAAATTCCACAATGCTGAAATATATATGTAAAATGATCCGCAAACAACTACCGGGACCAAACCTGTATGTTGCAATAAAAGATAACACGCCCTCTTTTATCACCTCTTCAACTTTGACTTCGTATATCTATATATCTATATATATAAAATTCAATGTATGTATGTATGTATGTATGTAACGTATGGACTCCAAAACGGCTGAACCGATTTTGATGAAATTTTCACAGCATGTTACTGTGACTCTGGAAGGAATAATAGGCTATATGAAGTTTTGATTGTACAAACGGGGGTGGCACCGTCCATATAACCCACAAATTTAAATCGCCATATTTTGGGCAGTTTTTGACCTACGTCAATGATGTTTGGTACATATGGAATTGGCATAATTAGGAATACGTACCAGGAGAAAAGTGGGTGGGACCACGCCCCTTTTTAGGAAAATTAAAAATCGTAATATAGTCTTAACTACTGGACCGATCGTCATTAAATTTTCACCCTAGGATATTCTTACGAAATAATAAATTCTTGACTATGTAAGTGGACAAAGGGACATGGTCTCGCCTAAAGCATTGCAATAAATACATTAAAATTAAATAAATAAATGTTTGTAAATATATAAATACGTTTTATTTTATTTTATGACGAGGGGGGGCGGTAGCAAAGCACACCGGGTTTAGCTATGTATGTATATAAAAGAATGCCTGCAGACTCGTTTGCTACCTCTTATAAGACGTCAGCACTTTTCAGTAATGTGCTGGCTCGATTTAAATTCCAGTCATTATTCAAAAGCTGCAATGACTTGGTATCAAAGAAATCACCTCGACTTAGTAGGAAAATAGTTCAGAAATTTCTCCCCAGCTTCAGACAATTGAACAACATTGGGGTATTGTCAAGGTATAGCTTTGGAATATTTTTTTTGTACTTTTGTTTTTAATTATTGTATCTTCATTACAAATTAACTAACAATAAGTATATCTAAAAATTTTAATTATTAGTCCAGCCAATGTCGGACGAAAATTGTTTGACCATTGTTGGTTTCGAATACTTATGTACGATATATGTTTGGAATTTTAGTTTTTTCTGTTAGCTTTTTTTTAAACATGAATAAATGAGTATCAATTGTATAGCTCAAAAGTATTCAACGGATCTCATGTGAACAATGGTTTGATTTGCCTACAAAATTAAAAATTTCATTTAATTGGAGCACACTCATGTGAACTTAAATTTAAATTAGCTTTAAAATTTGCAAACATTATAAGAATATCATCTGTTACCACCAGCAGATCAAGTCCGATAAACTAAACTAAACTAATTAATTCTTTATTTTGTTTATGAGTGTTTCTCGAAATGTTATGCCATGAACTTGTTGCTGGTTGCCAGTTACTGGCTGATGTTGATAAACACCAACTCCAACGAAAATGCTATGAAAATGGTCTAAAAGAAAACATTTCATTAATAATCATCATAAGTTTTATGCACGGTTGCACTTGGACTTGTTAAACCTTCTTTCTCTAGCTTTTTTTAAACACATCTTAATTTGTTTTTGTTTCATTCTGCTTGGTTTTTCTTAACTTGTTTTCATCAGAAACGTTGTGAGTTGTCGGCATATGAAGTCGTTAATGTTTTGAAGAACTTTATACTCTGTATTTAGGCAAAAGTTTATTGTAAAAAAAAAAATAATTTTGTTTGTTAAAGTCTAAAAAAGAAAATTAAAATGAAGAAGTTCATTATGATTCTTGTGTTAAATAAAGGGTGTTACAAAATGTGATGCTTAAATTACAAAACTTTAATGATCATAACGAAATTTAACTAATATGTACAAACATTTTTCAGAGTCTGTTAATTACTAACATTAAACTACAAAACCATAAAGAACAATGTTTTTCAAAACTAAATAAAACAAAGAATTTATATGAAGAAAATTTTAATTTTTATTGTATTGAAAAGATTATAAATGTGGAATAATGAAAACTCATAGAGATCTCGATTCTGTTATCAAAATTTTCAAACACATTTTGGTGGATCTATTTCGTGCATTAATTCATGGATTGAGAGTTTAAACTGTAATTTTAATTTTAAAGATATGATTAGCAGCAGTTTTTGTCATTATTCAAAAAGCTTAAAAGTGACGTCTAAGTAGGAACAGCAAAACGTTTCTGCATTCATTAATTTTTACCAATACGGAGTCTTTAGTTCATAACTTCGTCAATGAAGCTTCAACCTATTGCTTTTAATGGAATTCAGCGAATCTACGAATTTCAAGAAGGCAGAGCTTCTACTACTGATATGTCAACAAATAAAATGTCTAAATTTTCATATTATTCCAATATGCCCCTGTTGGTAAACAAAGTTCTGGCTGAAAACCCTTTTACCTGACAAAAAAAAAATAATAAATAATCTCTTTGCAATTTCTGTTCTTGTGCAAAGTGCAAAGTTAATATTGAAAAGAGGAATTTGTAGCGATTTTACAAATAATTATGCCGCTTCGTTCCACAAAAACTGTACATTCTATTTTTGCAAAGCAGATTTTGATAAGTTTGTCAAAAACTTGCAAGGTTAACGATCGCTTTACAAATTCATATTGTTATAACTAGTAAAGCTTTCAAAATTTTAAGACAGGAGTTTTTGTTCGACGATAGTAAAGACGTGGTTTAAAATGTTAAGGGGCCAAATTACCGCATTCGTGATCGAAATGATGAAAAATGATTTCGATATCGAAATTATGATAAAATGTTCTAAATTTCTTGCACGATATCGAATGCCATAATCTCAAATAAGAAAATTACGATCAATTTTAATCGATATCGAAATTTGGGCCCAGGAATTTTTGTTCGACGATAGTAAAGACGTGGTTATAAGAAGAAATTATAGAGATCGAATTAATTTTTCGAGACTACAAAACTTTAATTTTGAGTGCTTTCGTTTAACTTCATTTCAAATATTTAAATTAATTTAAAATATAATATAGAGAAAAAATAGAGCACAGCACAGTCAAGCTCTGTCGGCTGAAAATCAATTGCTACTGTGATTGTATTGTAAATGATTGCCAGTACCATTAAGTTGCAAAATCAACACATTGCGATTTTTTTATAATGGGTGGATTCCCTTGTGTTTAAATCATTAAAATTTATGCCTATATTACACGAGGAAGTATATGTGGACCAGCAAGGAAACCTCTCATTGAATGTGATGATGATATGCGGGCCAGACTACACAGTCTACAGTGTAAATACAATACAGTGTTACGAAATTCGGCTATAAGTCAAAGAATTATCGTTGGATGAAGTCCATTTCCGTATGTTGTTGTTCTGGGTGATTGGTCACTAACAGACAATTTTATAAAAAATTCTTGTTTATTGTTTTGAAAACTAGCAAACTAGAAAACTTTAACACTGCCAGTGTTTTTTCCAATTTCATTTTGCGGCTCATTTTAACAGGTTGTATTTAGCAATACTAAGAGAAAAGTGATAAGACAGAAATGCAAAGATGACTAAATGTTTTGTGGAACACTGTGCACACTTTACTGTGCTCACTTTACAAAGAGCGCAAAGTTTTAACAAAGGGAGCAGAGTCTCTCTGCGAAAATTATCTTAATCCAAAATGAGATTTGCAGAGAATATTGTCATCATTGACTACCTCTTTGCAAAAAATGCAATTTGATAACTGCGAAGTGAAAAGTTGATAAATTGTTTGTGGAATAGGGCCCTGGTTGAGTACTTGATTGACCTAAAAAGTAATAGATCGCTTTAGTTAAGTTTAAAACTAATTTTTGTCAAAAAATGTTTTCCGGAAATTAAAAATTGGAACAGTGGATTTAAATTTTTGGCTGAAAATTAAAATACTTTTCATTTGATATACATTTTGACTATGTACAGGACCTAGAATCCTAGATAAAAGCAAAACTAAGTAAACCAATTAAGGTAAACGTGGCTCTTTGCTAATTTTATCAATTTATGAACCGATTTTTGTGCTTTTCAATATCAAACTTTCAATAAAACATTTGATATATTGATACTATAAGGACTAGATTATTATATCGGCTAGCCTACATATAAAGTTCAAGAATATATACTGTTTATAGGACTGCAAATAAATATGGTAGACATTATCAAAGTATTAGCAAATTCACACTGAAGGTTTTGAAAAATTTATATTTGTTTGATTTTACTTAAAGAATCTAATGAGTTCTGACACACACTTTACCTTGCACCACTCTTTCCACACTACATTCGCACATACCTATGCATTAAAACCTAAACATAACTAGAATTTGCTGGTTGGTGGTTTCCCTTAAAATGTTGTCTTCTACATGTCACTTTAAAAATTTCCATATGAAAATAGTTTGACTGGTGGTTGGTGTAATTTAAAAACTTATCCAATTGAACAAGACAAAAAAGAGTATGTTACACTTGGTTAAGTTTAGACATTTAGGGGTTAAATAAGGTCAGTTAGTGTCGTAAGTGTAGCTATGTATTGTATTGTTTCAGTATAAATTTTATAAACAAAAATTCTTGGAAACTTTCTTGAAAACATTGACAAGCTCATACATATGAACAGTTTTATGATTTTATATATGTACCTATATAGTACTTAAAGGTGTATGTATGACTGTTAATTTGTGTGTTTTAAAGTTAATATATAAAAAAAAATTACAAAGTTTTCACGAAACGTTCTAATTATGTCAGGTTATTGTGCTATTAATGGTATAAGATACAGACATATATAAAATTTTTTTGTTCCCCAGATATATTTTTTTAAAAGGTTTTACTAAACAAATGCCCCTATGTTCCAGAGGGAAGGCAATTTAACCACATAAAAAAGTTCTAACACTTTATATAAAGGAGACCTTTTATCTGGTCTGTGGTCTTAGAAGGGATAATTGTAGCTAGATACTACAGTACGAGGGTGGTTCGGAAACTTCTTAGCCTAGCACAGAAAGAGAATAGTTAGTTTTTTAAAAATATTTTCATTTTTCAATATTATCTCCTGAAACCTCAATACACTTAGTCCAACGCTTATTTAGCAATTCCATTCCTTGATTGAAATAGTTTTCCTCAATGCCTTCAAAATAGTAGTATACAACAGTAATTGCATCTTCATTTGAGGTGAAAAGGTTGCCAGCTAGGAATTTTTTAGATTTGAGAACAGGTGAAAGTCACTGAAAGCTAAATCAGGAGAATAAAGTGGGTGGTCAAGCAACTCGTACTTTAATTCGTTGATTTTAGCCATTGTTAAAACACTCTTGAATTTTTATATTTATTTGATCCAAAATGTTGCAATAGTACTCTGAATTTATTGTTTTACCCTTTTGCATAGTTTTACCTTTTGATAGTCAATCAATAAAACCCCTTTGAAGTGCTAAAAAACAGTTGCCACAACCTTACCAGACGATTGAATTCTTTTTGCTTTTTTTGGGGCACTTCCTCCAGCTTCAGTCCATTGTTTGGATTGTTCTTTTGTCTCTGGAGTATAGTTGGGGATCCATGTCTTATCCACAGTTATAAAACGACGCTTAAAATCCATTTTATTTTTTTAAAACGATCCAAACAAGTTTGAGAAATGCTCATTCTTATGCGTTTTTGGTCGTTGACAAATGCGGCACCCATCTTGCAGAAAGCTTTGTCATCTGTAGTTCTTCATGCAAAATTAAATGGACTCGATCAGTTAATACCATATCATGCACTTTGCCTAAAATTTCTGTTGTTGTTGCTGTTTTTGCAACCAGCAACCCAATTTTTTACTGTTGCATATGAAGGAACACTTTCACCTAACACATTCACCATACCATTATGAATTTCTTGTCCCGACAGACCATTTTTATTGAAATATTTAATGACACCACGAATTTTAAATTTTTCCATTGTAAAAAAAAATCGCGAATGTTTTTTTTGTGAACACCTGTTTCTATATTTAGGAGTTGGCAGATCGAAAGGAAATTTAACATGTGTTCATAGCACAGATGGAAGTTTCCAAAACACTTAACTTTTTTCTGTTTATACCGCGCTTTCTGTTCTAGGCTAAGAAGTTTCCGAACCGCCCTCGTATTGTGGCCTTTATGTGGTCCTGATTACTACAGTATAAAAAAAAGTTGTATATATTTTTTTAGCAAAATCTTTAGTAATTTGTTCAAATCCAACAAAATGACTTGCAATTTGTGACGAATTTGCTTTTCAGTTACTAAGTTATAATATTTGCATAATTTAGAAGTAGTTTCGTAATGTATGTGTAATATAATCTGATATATAAGTAGTTGTTTACAAAATTCAGTTTTAATTCTACAATTTCTTCGATCTTTGAATGATCTATTTTGTATAAGTAGTCTAGAGTTATTATATTAGCATTTGAACTTATTAATTTGTAATGTAAGTTTTTGCTACACCCTATTGGTGTAATTTAAAAATAGCTAATTATTTAAAAAAAATTTAATTAAAATTATTTGTAAATTTTTCTAGAAAAACAATATACATACATATATGTACACACATACGAGTATGTTTGTACTTCTTTTAGTTTTATCTTAAAAATTTAAAGATGAGTGGTGCATACATATCTTATCACATCAACATTCTGTGTAATTAATGTCATACAAATAAATTATCATTTAGTTTTTTATACTGTAGCAAGAATCATATAAATTGTTGTTACTTTTATTATCATGAAATACAAATATATGTATATGGTGAATTTCACGTCAAGTGACCCAATTTTAAAAATCTATGTTTTCCGATTTGGATGAAATTTACACCAAGGTTAGTACTATTGGATAGTAGGCCAGAGACATATTTTCAGCTCTATCAGTCCAGATGTGCCGGAGTTAAAGGGGGTCAAAGTTGGACATTTTGGTCAATTTTGGTCATAAAGGGGGTTTTTTTAAATGAGTGTAACTTTTTACCTATTGGTCCTAGCTAAAATTGTCCAAAGGACTGTAGATAGCTATTTCTTCAATTATTTCAAAAATATTTTTTTTTAATTTTTAAAATTTTTTTTTTTAATTTTTTTTTTTTTAATTTTTTTCAATTTAATTTAAGGCCTTTAATCGCTTAATGGGATGCGAGTGGGATATCTATCAAAAAAATTATTTTTTAACTCAAGAATATTTGTCACATGTATCATTTTCATTTATATATTAATTTTATTAAATTATTTATTACTATTATTCTTATTTAGTATTATAAGTAATAAATAGAAAAAAAAAATTCAAATAGTGCATATGGTACAAATTGAAACACTTTCTTCTTTGAGTTGAAAATTTTTTTTATAGATACCCCACTTGAATCCCATTAAGTGACCACAAAGCTCTTAAAGGAAATGGGCTAAAATTTCTTTTGAGGAAAAATAAAAAAAACTCAATTTTGAAAAAAAAATAAAAAAATAGAGGAAAATGAACAATGAACAATCAAGAGAATTCTGTATTAGTGGGCAATGTTCTGGGCTTCTTAAATTTGTAGTCCCTATTATTTTACTAAACAAATACCGCATTTTCAATCATATGGCAAGAACTTCGAACGATAATTTTAGGTACGTTTGACTCTTTCAATACTCGTTCGTGATAAATTGATTTTGATCACTGATGAATTGTATTCTAAAGAAAAAATTACTAGTTATTTTAGTTGCTACAAAGCATTATTGTGTATACAAAAGAAATGAAAACACTTTAAAACTTTCCATTATATCAATCTGTTGACTCATGTTTTTAATATAATTTCCATGTTTTATCAATATTTTTTTTAAAATTTGTCACAGTCTACAATTTATAAATAAAACGAAACTAAAGTATTTATTTATTATTTATGTTCCGTAATGAAAAACATCTGCTTAAACAATATTTATTTAAGCCATTTCAATATAAAACGGTTATTTTACTTTTTTAGTTACAAAAAAAAAAACCTTGTTGAGTTGAACTTTTTAAACACTTATTGGAAACCATATTTTTTTTATTTATTTTGGTAGTAAATTTTACTGAAGATATTAATTAAATTATATAGAATTACCAGCTGGTAATATTTTAGACAGTTTTAAAGTTAGATATTGTTAAACTTTGTGTATAACTTTTTATAAGCCTTGTTAGGAATTACTTTTCTAATGTGAGGTTAATGTTAATAGTGTAGGAGCCTTCTGCATTAGCTTTCACCAACAGAATCACCAATTTAAATTCTACATTAAGTGAGTCTCAATGAATACGAAAATGTCAATAAATAGCCAGTAATTTGATTATGTGTGTGAAGATAAATATGAATTTAACTAGCACAGACAAACACCACATTTCTTAACATTGATAATGTTACAGTCTTCTAGAGAATTTCATCCTAAAAGTTAATTTTTTCAAAAATACATTTTTTCAAATTCGTTTTATTCAAATTTCAAAATTATTTCAGAAATCCGACTAATATAGTGTCTGTCCGTATGTGAAATAAACATCCTGCAGGAGTTTTCCTCGTCACTTTCAACATAGGAAAATTCAAATGAAATGTTCACAAATACTACTCCCTCTATCCTCCCTCCTTTAATCTATTTTCCTAGTTCCAACCCAATGCAGTGCATGAGTAGGGGTCCAAACAAAAAAAGTCCATATATAAAATTATCGTCAATAAACTTGTAACATTGCATTCATATTCTGCTGTTTAATAAATTTTAATTGCTACTGAGTGGAATGAACTTGATGTCTGTTTGCCTACTTAATTTTACTATTCTTTAATTCAAGTATGATTTAAATTAATATTTGTTGTACGGGTGAATTTAGCAAATAAATTAATAGAATGACAATGATTACGAGTAAATTAAATGTTTTGCAAGTTAATTTCCCCAAAACGAATTTCGTTAAAAGTCTTTCAAAGTAGTTTGGTGGGTAATTAATGATGTTTTTTTTTTAACTATAATGACGTATATTTATAAATTTAATGCAGATAAGAGTAAGTTAAATAAAAAAATTTTGTCCAGGCAAAATATAGATTAAATTGTTCACGATATTTGCAAATTTCTCAAAGTTATCGTCATAAATCAATAAAATTCTCAACGTAGATTAAACTTACCGCTCTAAATACAGTGGCTTACAGCTTATTTTGTGCAGTGCATTTTTTTTCGAAGATAACCGAATTCCAAAATGTAGATTCTTTGCAAATATGTTTTTTTTTTTGGCGAAATTTAGACTACTTGCGTGCAAATCGGCCATTAAAATAATGTTGGCGCACACACACACGACGAACAGTTTCAACGAAGCTGCCAGGTCAGCTTCAATTTTGGAGGCCAGTTGTGAAGCTTATAACCTTGGATTTGACCTTATTTTTCTTGAAATGTGCGACACATCATCCTCATTGAAAACTTTATTTGGTGCCTTTCTGCCTTTGTTACTTTCATGGATGAAGCTCTCAATAATTGTTGGGACTGTGCAAACAATATTTACCATTTTTCTCTGTGAGTGGCTATTTTGGAAATTGTTTAAAAGCAATTAAAAAATAAAACCAATACTTGTTGTTCGATCGTTGTGTGCGGACTCATTTGAACTATTTTAAATTGACACTTGACGTTACAAAATCGGACTTACAATACAAGAGAAAAAATTGATAGAAGTAGAAAAAACGGTACTGACTGCATAATATAAGCTGTGAAGTGAAAAAACAAGCATTTTTTTTTTCGCTTTCCGTAAATTGGGACATATTTGGAAAATTAAATGAAGAACCTTACAGAAAAATATAAATTTTTATATATATTCCTAAAGAAAGTTGGTTTTAATAAAAAAAAGTTAAGGGACTTTTTTTGCCCAAAAAATGCAAAAACTGATTAATTTTGCAATACTCAAATTGAAAATCGTTTATTTTTGGAGAAATGATATTAGTAACTTATAAATTTGTAGAAAATCGGTTAAAAATTCTTTTTAAAATTTAAAAAAAACCGGATCAGGGTTTGGCTAAATTTTTTAACTAAAATGTTTAAATGCGCAAAACTCGAAAACTAAATGGGATAAATAACACACTGAATAGGTTTTTTAGATATCTATTCGAGGAATTTCTCAAAATATATAAATCTTAGAAATTAGATGAAGATCCAAAAAAATTGCATGGGTTTAATTATATGGCATCAAAATCAAGTACTCTAATTTTAGAACTTATAGCTCCGACCCTAGAAGCTTTGCGAGTTCCATCTTCAACACTTGAATTTAAATACTCCTTGGCTATGGACATGTAAATTTTAATCTCAAGCGGACCATGAATACAACATTAATTTACAAAAACTTTCGATTCTGTCCCACTGTGCAGTAGTATATTTGAAACAATTAACACATTAACATTATAGTAAATGCACAATCAAGGTTTGTGTTATCAAACGTATTTCATAATATACATGTATTTTTTTTAAAATGTATTATAACAATATTATTTGCCCACATAACATCTGTCTGGGATCATTAACATTTTCATGCTGTTCTTAACAGCCCTATTAGAGATGCTGTTTTAATACACTTTTAGCTATTATGTAAAAAGCAATGTTTGAAAAATTTTCTCGCATTTAATTTTTATGTAAATGTTGTTCATTTAAATTCTATTTGTGCGATGCCCGCCATTTATCAGTGTTAATTAATTGTGAAATTTATATGTGATTCATATAAAATTCAACAGAACAATAAATCCTCTGATTTTATTTTAAAATAATTTTAAGAATTTCAAGACAGTTCAAAAACCACCTTTTCCCTGAATACTTTTTGTTCAGTGTTAAACTGCGTCTGTGTGTCAGTTAGAACCTGCTAATATAAAATTGTGAATCATTTTTGTTATTATGTATTTAATTAACAATATTTTATTCATAACTGGGCTTTTTGTTTTATCTCTTTCTTAACAGATTCACACAAAACCAAATGTTTTGTTGAAGCTTGTATACGTGAACAGTTCTGGTCCCATCATTAACATTAACATCAACATCATGAATCCATCGTTTAAGACCCGAACAAGTGACGAAGCACTTGATGAACATTTGCAGCAGCTGAAAGTCACAACGGCACAAAGAAAACAACAGCTAAATAAAATGTATGCAACAGCCAAAGCGCCATCAACATTGCCCACAACACCCACACCACCACATTCAACATTGCAAATAATGGAGCCAATGCGCATGCGCAGCGATTCCTCAGCCACAAGTATCTATGTAATGGGTCACAGTTCCACCACAAAAGATCCGTATGCCAGCAATAATACGACTCTGGATCGTAAACAGGAACATCGTTTATCATGGGTTAATATGCGCCGAAGAGCAGAAGGTGGCGGCAGCGTTAGTGGTGGCAGCCGGGGTGGCGGTAGTATGGTGCCACCTATAACCCCCTCGCCACAAACCACACGCAGTTATATATCGAATATAACAACCACCGAATTGATGAGCTCTAACAGTGGTGTTGGTGACCGTGGTACTGGCATTAGAGATGTTGGTGGCGGCGGTATGGGCACCATAAGTGGTCGTACTACAGCCACTTCAGGACGCATTAGTTCCAGTGGTATTACTACCATTAGTGGTAGCAATAATACACTTAACGATATTCATTCGGATTATCATAGTCAAGATGTGGGCGCCGGCAGTGATTTTCATAATTTTTCACGGATTGGTGTTTCGCCCATGAAACAGCATCTTTCGGTTAATAGTAGTTTTAATTTGGCCAACGGCAGTACGGTTAAATTGTTAACAGCTACGGATGATGAATCAAATCAACAGGTAAGTTTCAACATGTAATTTTAATAAATTGAAATTAATCTAGGGGGTGTGTGTGTGTGTGTTTTGTTTAAATTACATTATTGCCAACATTAGTGAAGATGATTTCAAAACAAAATTTTCTTAAGGTTATAATGATTTACATTTTGTTCAAATTTATGTTTGTATGTAATATGCACAAATGTTTTATTTTGTTTTACTTAATTTACATACTTAAATGAAAATGTTAATGTACAAAAGCTAATCCAATCATACCGGGTTTGGGATTGTATGGCTTAAATTTTAATAAAAAATATGTCAAATTCGAATGAGCTCAAGGCCAACATATTTGCAAAATAGGACATTTTTTTTTGTATTAAAATTATCTATATAAATTTACCTTTTAGAGAAGTAGAAATTATAAAGAGTGACTTTTTAAGAGCTTAAAGATTTGACTAAAAAACACATACAATTTTAGAGAAATGAATAAAATCTTAATTTGAGTCGATAGAACGATCTATATAAGTCCATGTTTAAAGATGATTTCATTTCAATGTTGACCGCGGCTACGCCTCATATGGTTGATACGATGGTCCAATTTTGGCATGATCAATCCAACATATCTGCCGGTATCTCACAAATAAATTCTTTAATATTAGCTTCCATTGCGACAACTGTTGCAGGCCTGTTCCAAGAGATATGAGCCTAAACATAGCTCCACAAAAAATTAGTCTAAGGACGTTGAATCGCATAATCTAGAAGTATTCAATTATGCCACCGGCCCATAATTCACGCCAAATAGAGCATTTTTCGGCATGCATTGGCAGTTCTTGCAATGCTTCTGGCTGCTCTTCACACCAAATACCACAATTTTGCTTCTTTACGTATCCATTCAAGCAGAAATGAGCTTCGTCGCAGAACATAATTTTTCAATAAAAAGATGCACGATGCAGTTTCTTAGCTGAGCATGAATTTTGATAATAAAATTCAATAATCTGCAAGCGTTATGCTTGGTTTTCACTATGTCATTTTTGTTGTCAAGTTGTCCAAATTGTTGGCAATTGTATGAAAACGGGTTGTCATATGGCGTCATCTATGTTTGCAATCATCTATGTTTTCATACAATTGCCAACAAATTGGACAACTTGACAACAAAAATGACATAGTGAAAACGCGGCCTTACTATGTTTGTTTGTAAGTCGATTCATGGTTAAAATATAGACCAAACTGAACATGTTAACCAGTAAAAGAAGGTTTTTAAAAAATCACCCTTAATGTTCAGATTTCATAACAAAATCGTATTATTTGAACACGGTTTTTGTCTTTAGTAACTTATATGCCATTTTGAAGGGTACATATGCGTCATTTATTTTCACTTAGTTATTTAACATTATTGTTTAAACAAAACAATTTTTTTTGTTTTAAAAATTTGAATTTTTTGCCAAGAAAACATCGTACGCGGGAAGTTTTGCTTTACTTCTTTAATTTTGAGAAAGTACAGTTGTAGCACACCGATTGCTCACCGAAGCTTGCGGTTTGTGTGGTTCAGAAGTGGCCATCCAAAAAAGTTTGAAGACCAATAAGCCATTACTAGGCATTACTGCAAAAAGATTGTTGTCAAGCTCAACGAGAGTTTGAAAAATCATTGATGGCTACTAAAGCAGCAATTTCAAAACGTTTGCGAGCAGCAGCACCATATGAATGCATCATCCGAAATGCTGCTTAAAAAAATCATTTTTGCACCGAATAATTTTTTGCGATGAAAAATTAATCCATTGCAATAATCTAAAGCGTTAGACCGGCCAAACAGCCGGATCAACACCTATGCCATATATCCAAAGTCCTAAGCTAATGCTCTGCATTTGGTAGCAATAAAAGGGTCCTATCTTTTATTAGCTGCTAAAATCTAACAGAGAACCTGTACCGAATGCAACTGATTCGTTTGAAGCCAAAAAATACCCAGAATATGGGTTCGGAGATGGTGCAAGATGTTCCAATAACTGTTAAAAACTATTTCGAAAGAAGTTGTTGTACAAATATTTCAAAATAAAAACGTCTTTGGAGCTGTTTGGAATCCATTTACAAAACTTCAATACGAATACTCGTGGGACGCGACCATGTAAAATTTTACGCCGATCAGCCCAGCCGTTTAGGTAAATTTATACTTAACAAATTTAAATTCAGGCCCACTGTGTTCTGTGTCAGATAATTAGATAATTAATTGATTTTTTTTTGCTTGAAGTATTAAGACCTCTTTTCACAAGACAACTTTTTGCCAAAATTTAATAAGTTAAGTTTTTTATATGCCAAGGGACTTAAATTTCCCTGATATATATATAGACAGTTTCTTTAAGGCCTTATTTTAATAGACTTCTTAAATAAATTCTAAAACAATATTTATGATAATAAGTTTATAACCTTTTTTATGTACAAATTTCTCTAAATACATCTTGAGTGTGGGAATATGTACTAAAAACTAAATTATATTTACAAAGAGACTTGTTATTTATTACAATCAATTAATTATTTGAATTGTCATTCGGCAATTTCATGTGTAAATTTATCTCAATAACAAGCATTCATTGTGTTGAAATTTATATTAACAAAAGTTTTATTTAAATAGACAGACGGGCATTAAGTCCCAACTCCACTTACCCTTAATTAAAATGTATTAAATATTACAGCTCTATATGAAGAGAATATATTGCGAGTATATTTGCAATGGACGTGAACTTAAATTAGGGGGAAGAATAATTGAGAAATATTACCATGTGACTAGTTACTCACTAAACTATTTGCGATTTTGACACGGGCTTGTAATTGCAATTGGCACTCTCTACCAAACCAATTGTTTTTAGCTCAGGTTCGTATTGAACTTGGTATTTCTTGTATGCATAGCTGACAGATTTGACGAGATATCGCCATTTTGACGATTACTTATTTATTGGTAAACATGAAAAGCAAAATTAAATGCTGAATTCCATGAACTAAAATTTTTAAGGATAACAATTTCTAAATTTCAACGGAGAAATTCTACAGAAACTTTTCCTATTTTAACAAAACGTTAAAAGAATATTCAATTCAAAATAAATTTAAATAACAAAAATATGGAATTCTTTGAAAATAAGTTGAATGAATTGGATTCTATACTCAAAATGTTATTTAAAACTTATTAGACATTGTAATTTAACCTGAATTAAGAAAATATCCTAAATTCAGATATTTATTTATAAAATACTTTAATATACTGAATGAGAATTTTTCCTCTTGCGAGTATTATTGTAAATTTTTTTTTAAAATTTTTCAAATAAATTTTTATATTTAACTAGAAGTAAACCTTCGAATAAAAAAAATTTATAAAAAATACTTTAATATATTAAAAAAATGTTGTGTTTAGCATTGTATTTTTTGTGATTTCTTATTTAAAAAGATAAAATATTTGTATTTTGATATGTCTTGTACAAGATACTATCATCCCTATCGTGAATAAAAATTTCACATGAAATTTGTTCCTTTTTCACATTTTTCCTATTAAAATTCAATGTTAAATAAAAGGGAACAAATTTCATGTGGAATTTTTATTCACAATAGGGTGTATATAAACTTAAATTTTTATGTTTTCGTATAAATAAAAATTTAAAAATAGGTACTATTAGATATAGTGACTTTTTATTTTTCCGATTTTATTTTTGACGATTTTTTAAATTCGAAATGACGATTTTTTTATCGAGATTTTGACGATTTTTCCCGAAATTCATCTGGCAGCAGTGCTTATATGGTAGTCAAAAATGATAATCTCTCACGCAGAGATTCTTTTGCACATGTTTGAAAAACCTTCATTGTCAGGCACTTAATGCAGATATCTAACTAGCAATTCCGTTGGGAAAGGTAATGCACAGAGTTCCAAAGTATTCAATTGTTTTTTTTGGCATAAATATTAAAACATTAACGTCACCGGATTTTATGTAAACAATGCTTTAATATTAAATACAAATCAGAATTTAAAGTATTATAGCAGTCAAAAACTACATGACCAGACCAGACCAGCTGCTCAACAAGTTTTGCTGTTACTCTGAATACCCCTAATGATGTGGCAATAAACTGTCATCTAACTAAAAAACTTATTTTAAGTGTATGTACTGTTTTTTTTTGTACACAGACTGGCTGGCAAACAATTTAAATTATTCAATTAACAAATTGAATATTTTTTGTTGCCATTTTTGTTGTTCCTTTTGGGTTTTATTTGTTTAAATAAATTGTATTTATTAGGTGCTATACAACTGCTACTAGTTGTTTATGCTGTTTTTTTTGTAATACATACTACAAATAACTTTTAATAAATTGTTTTGACATTTGATTGACATATTGTTGTGACATGTTTGTTTTTGTCTCTCAAACTCAGACTCGTCCACAACATAAACTTGGAAATCTTAGAAATAAATGAACCCAGCAAAAAAGAAAATTATGCAATTAAATAAACAATGATGCGTAAAAAGACAACACGACATTTTTATTAAAAACTAACAAAAATTACAATTGTTATTTTTAATAGACAGAAATATTTAATGTTAATAAAAAACAATATTTTGTACAAAGTTGTTTTTTTTAAAGAAAATGGGTCATAGTTTTTTTCTAACCTAAAATTGTTAAAATTTTGCGCAATACTTTTATTTTTTTATTTTAAAAAGAACTTGATACTTTTTATTTAAGTAAAACATCTATTTATATTACTGCTGATTTCTGGTAAATTTATCTTAGTTACTAATTTAAATACAATCAATTGATTCAATGGCCAATTTATATAATTTTGTGGGTAAATGAAATTGAAATTATTATGAACAAAACATCTATGTTTGCTCCAGTAACAAACAAAAAAAAAAAAATAACTAAAAATTATCAGCTTCATTGCTTCTACAATATGTATTTATTTCTTAATGGCAATTCGTAAATAGATACCTCATACTTATACATACATACATACGAGTACATATATTTTTGTTGTTAAACAAATAATTGTACAAGTGTTTGTACTCGTGCATATGTTGATCAACAACATGTTTAAAATAGTTAAAAAAAGGTTGAATTTTAGACAACAACGGCTACGGAAACCTCTAAGTGTATACTGTATTAAGAAATTAATAATTACACTGTGCTGCAGGTAAAATATATTTGTTAAATTACTAATTAATGATACTTGAAACCAGGTATGCATTTTACATTTTGTTGTGGATTTTGTACCAAATATATAAATAAAATGTACCGTGGACGTCCAAAAAGTCCCGGTACTATTTTTAATATTTGTTATATAATAATAAAATATAACCACAAACTCACTTTAACATACATTTGATATATCAATGGCTTAATATAATAAAGGCCTAACTGGATTTTTTGTTACTTTACAGACGATGAAAAAAAACTTAACAAAATCCGTAAAATTTTAGACACAGCAAATATTTTAATACAATTTTTAATAAAAAAACAACACATTTTATTTCTTATTTAATTTTTTTTATTTTTGTTTTAATGAAGGTATCGAAAAAAGGCTTTTTTCATTGATTTTTTTAAGTAAAATTGAATTAGGCCTTTTTTATAGTAAACCATCGATATGTAACTTACTGCAAAATTTTTAACATTAACTTATATAACGAATATGTAAACAATTTTGTTCTCGATCAGGATAACAAGAATGTATCAAAAAGTCTTCGAATTCTAATGGAAACGGATTTCTTGACAAAAGGAAAATCATACAATATTTTAGTTAATTGAATTGTGTTAAAAATCAAACATAGAAACACTAATGTGCGTGAAGATAAATCTGAAATTTAACTTCCTAGACACAAACCATTTATGTTAACAGAGTCATGTTAACTATTTAACAGAGGCAATTCTAAAGTTTCAAAATTCGATATATAACTTTACTAATGATATTTGAACTCAAAAGCAGTCCGAAAAAATTAAAAAAAATCAGCATCTATCTCTGTATAAAATGATGCCTTTATTACAACTCCTATAAATTGCTGTGTAGCGTGCAAGCTTTTCATTTTGTTTATAGTTTTTCTATTGCGAATATAAATAGTTTATACAAATATGTTTGTAATGTTTTTTTTTCAAGTTTACCGCAAATTGTTATGAATGTTTTGCAAACGCAAAAAAGTTAAATAAAATATTTAAACATATTAAATACTTATTTGTGTTATGTACTTCCCTTTTCAGTGCACTTGTATTTGCACACTTGTTGTTCAAAGTCAAAGTCGTTGTTAAAATAAAAATAAAAAAACAAATACATAATAATAAAATTATAAAACTGAAATAAAAACAATCCGTATTTGTATGATATTGAGTTTAATTTACATACAAACTTACAAACAGTGTGTGTTTTTAAATACAGCTCCTCTGTACAGATTAGTTATAGATACAATCAGCTGTACATAAACTTTAATTAAATATCTTTTGTTTTATTAAATATATGTATGTGTTTATTGTATTGTTCGAGTATTTATCTTGCTTACGTTCATGTATATTTGTTGTCTTATTCTGTTTAATTGCAAAGTTTTCGATATAATTGTAGTTGATGTAGACGGTTTATAGCTTTTCTTATTTATTTATTTTTTATTCTTTGCAATGTGAAACCCCTTATTGTCGTTATTGGAACTAGTATTTTCTGTGAACAATTTTTTATCTCATAAACCAAATTATTTTATAGGTATAAATATTTTGGTTTAAACACTAATTGCATTTAAACCTGTTAACCTACTATTTATATTCACATTTAACTTGAATTTTGACTTAATTTTGTAGGTTTTTTCGTTGGCTTTTAATTAAAAGGTTTCTAAAGAAGCATATATGAACGCTTTTTATTTAATATTTTACTAGTTAGTAACGTACTTATGAATGATTTAATTTTTTGTACAAAACAAGTATTTTTTTAGAACTCTTTGGTTAAGTAATAATTGCAATAAATATTTAGCTAATAATAATATAT
Organism: Bellardia pandia; assembly: GCA_916048285.2. NCBI lineage: Eukaryota > Metazoa > Arthropoda > Insecta > Diptera > Calliphoridae > Bellardia > Bellardia pandia. Next base: position 29,272,560 of record OU696531.1, read on the forward strand.
GTATTGAAATGTTACTGCCAGTTTTTATATTTATGTATATTAATTTGAAAACAAGTTCTTAGATTCTTCTATATATGCCTCTATTTGCGAATAACTTTAAAGTTTGAGTAAAATCTCTTGTGATATTTTTATGTTTGAAAACAGGTAGTAGTGAAATGAGTTCTTAGAATAAGATGTCTGTTACAGTTGCTTCCTAATTCAGCCCATTTTATGTTGAAATTTGGACTTTAGACTAATTGTTCTAAGCTTCTAATACTGATAATTTGTAATGGAATGAATTCATAAATGTTTGTTCTGATTACGTTAAATTTGGATGGAGAATCTAATCTATGAATTACATCTAAGAACACTTATACTGTGTTTATATATGAAACTTAATTGAGTCAATATTCGGTTAATTGACAATATTATTTTAAGTGTTCAGGCATACGCAATTTTCAGCTAGCTCAATAATCAACAGTACAAAAAGTACTCTAAATAGTTGTTGTGTTTATATGTAAACAAACTTACCTTCACATTGATCTTTTAATGATTTCTTTTGTTTTTTTTTTGTTGACATTTGCCATTTTATACAATTTTGTTCACTAAACACAGTTGTGAACAGTGTTGCATTCGAAATCTTACTTTATATGATAACAATTTCGTACTTATTGCGCAATAATTAATTGAGATTTTATATGGAATATTGAGCTCAATAATGGCGTTTATTGCGATTAACGCAATGCAAAGCTATTAGCTTTAATGCAAAATTACGATGTGAAGGTATGTTAAATTTGGAAGAGACTTGTGCACAATCGTAGTTAGTAAATTTTGGGCGTTTTCTAGTTTAATTCTCGTTAAAAAGATTTTCGAAAGTGTGCCTAAATAATAAATTTGATAATTATGACAAAAAGTCATATTTCGTGAAGTCATTTGTGTTGGGGACTGGGTGAAATAAACGACCAATTTCAATAGGCTTCGTTCTTGGACTGAAAAAAATGCTTGTGTCAAATCTTATCGAAATATCTTCGAAATTTATGACTTTTGCAGAATCAAAATTTTTTTTTGAATTTCTAAACAGTTGATCCTGATAAAATTTTACATGGGCCGAGCCAAGGTGTATTAGTGTATAAGTTTTGAAGATTGTCCCCACAAACTTTCCAGGGAGCGGAACTGTGGCGACTGAAATTGAAGCACCTTTGACATGTTTTTCCATATGATATCTAAGATTTTTATATTTTTTGAAAATCCTGGGCTTGTAAGTACAATTTATCATTTACGGTGTTTCAGTTATACGCATTTGAGAATTTAATTTCAAAGTTTTGTCAAATCCAGGTTCTGGTCTTTTTTAAATATCGGGAAAAACTTTTGACCAATTTTCTTGAAATTTTTTTTAAGCTAAACAATTAAATTTTTCATGAGACACTTAAAATTTCAAAGCAATTTCATTTTTATGTCAAAAAAACACGACTTCAATTTAAATGTTGAAAAATAATCTTTTTACATTTTTTTTAGACATACATATGTTGCCCCTACACTGTTTCGAATTTGATCTATAATTTATTAAAACTTCAACTTTATATATCTACTATACGCTGGGATTACAAAAAGGAATACAGTTCCATGTATTTCTTATTTACCTTTAAATCATTCGCTATATAAATGTGGACTTTAAGAATAAAATTTTAAAGAATACAATTTTTTGGATTCTTCTCTACGTTGAAAATTGCATTGTTTATGTTAATATATAAAGATTTTAATACATTTTGAATCTATAAAAAACACACAATTTTGAAAAATTTGCCAATAGCGTAAACAATTTGCTGGGACTAAATTTTCGATCTTACCCAAAAATATTCAAGTTAATATCAGTTCGTTTTTGTTTTTTTGAAAAACAAATTACTTGTTGTTACATTTTTATACATTTATTTCATTTGAAAAACGTAATTTTGACTATTTCTTCTTAAAATTGAACGATTTTGTAATTTTATCTGGCAACGATAAATTTTTAAACATTTTACATTAACTCACCACTCACTTATATTTTTATATAGATATAAATTGTAAAGCATACCTTCAGGCTACATAGTAAATAAACCCACCACTTTTGGTGCTTTTCAAATACCTAAAAGCCAGTCACTATTGATGTATAATTACTGTAAATTTTCAACTAAAATTAATACTATTAAAATGTATTAACCAAAATTTACATATTTTTTGCTATTAAAATGTTAATTTAATTTAACTTTAGATTAAAACACCGCAACAAACAAAACAGCAACTTGCCTTAAAGAAAATCTAGTTTGTTGCTTAAGTCTTTTGATTTTTTGCATGCAAATCGTAATTATAAGGAGGAAAACATACAGTTTTTTTTTTGTTAGAAATTATTTTAAATAAATATAAAAAAAAAATATTGTTACGGTTATTGAACACAAACCAAACATAAAGTAAGCAGTTGAAATATTAATAATATTCCAAAAATCAAATGAGCTAAGAAACTACGTTGTTGTCTAAAAAGACTTATTAAGTATTTATGATAAAGTGAATAGTGGTTGATAATATTTTATTTTTAGAAAAAATATTACTTTTATAATTTCATATAACAGTTAATATTATTAATATAGTTTATGGCACATAAAATTAAACATGTTTAATTTCAATTTCAAAGTCAATTTCAATTTAAAAATTTTTTTCGCTTTAGTTTAATAAACCTTAAATGGTGTTGTTCACATATTTTTTTTGCATGCCTAAAGCTGAGTTAACAGCATTTGCCGGTTTCTTATAGTCTAAATAAACTAGCTCTCTTTCAAAAAACAAAAAATACAAAACAAAATCAAGTAAATATCTTAAATGTTAAATTCAATGTTGGTGTCGTTGTTATCACAATAACTACAACAAACAATTTAACTCAATTTAACTTTAGCGTATTCAAATAATGACGTCAAATTCAATTAGTACACGTAGTAACTTCATTATACTTGATATGTTCATTATTTTTAGGTACGAGTATTTCTTGAGTGGGTACTAGCTGCCAAAGGTACCTACATAAAATAACCCAGAGTTAACTTAATAACGGCCAATCTGTTTGTATATTTGTTTGTTTAGTTGTCTGTCTGTCGTAACGCTTAGTGTGACAAATACGCAACAGGTTTATTTTGTGTGTGCTGTATTTATTTATTTTAAAACTTTTATTAAGTGGCCTGTCTGTGTGCTTATTTATACGTTCGTTTGTTTGCTTATGCAGACATTTTAAAGTTTTTTTTTTTATTTATTTTTTAATTTTTAATTGGGTCAATAAGCAGATGTCAACTATTTCAAGAAATGTCTATATTAAGCATACTAATCAAACTTTTGCTTTATTAATATTATTGTAATTTCAATGAGACATTTTAAAAATAAGTCAATTTAAGTTGCAATATTGGTTTATTTAGTTTAATAAAGGTGCTTAAAAATTAATTAAATAACGTAAAAGTTTTGGCAGTTAGAAAAATAAAGTAGAGTATAAAGTAGAAATTTGTTTGAACCAACCTTGAATTGTGTTATCTTGAAAGAATATAAAAGTTTTGCAATATTTTTATTTTTTTTTTATAAATAAATGAGAAGGTTTTAATTAAGTATTAAGCATAGCAAAGTGAGCTAGTTTAATTTATTAAAAACCAAACTTATATTGAGCAACTAAAGAGCAATATTCTGCAGTTTTTTTACTTAAACTACGTTTACACGATACATGCTTCGCTCTCTATTCATGCTTCACACCCCAATCATGAGTAAAACAACTTGCTTCACCATACAAAATTTTAAGAGCGAATCAAGTAGATTCATATTGAATCAACTTGCGAAGCCCGAATAATTGTACTCTTCTCTAATTTTTATCGCAAGTTTATCTGCACTAGCTGTAAAAATTTATTATTATTGTAAACAAGGCAAATTATTTTCTTGTTGCTAGAAGTAAAGAAAGTAAATACGTACGAATGTATGTTTTTTTTTCAAATAAGCTAACTAATTTCCACTCAGTTTTTTTGTCCATTAAAAAAAAAAATATTTTCCACAAATTGTAAATTTTGTTTTTTTTTTATTCTGTTTGTTTATTAAAAACAACTGTCAAATCGAATCAAGTGTTTTGGTCATGTAAACAGCATTATTCATAAACATGATTCAGAGAGCGAAGCAGGTGATTCAAGTCGTCGTGGAAACATAGTATTATAGTTGTTGCTTGTTTTTGAAAAAGCGTTTTTTTTTTGGTAAAAGCTAGTTTTTTTGCGATTTTTTAAGAAAGTTTATTACGTTTTAAATAATAACTTTATTTTTGCCAAAATATATTTTTAAGAAAAAGCTTGTTTTGAACAAAAGCTTTCGTTGATAACAAGTTTATGTGTATATAAAGTTTTTTTTTTAACAGAAATTAAAATATTGGGCCTATTTTATGATGTACTTTTTAAAAAAATGCTTGTTTAGAATACAAGTTTTAATTAAAAAGAATCTTAAGATTTGCTTTAAGATAAATTAAGATTTTCAACGGCATTTTGTGATCAAACGGCGTTCTTGGTATAAATAACTTAATTATATCAGAAATATGCTTTCAATAAAAGCTTTTCTTAAAAACAAGTTTAAGTGCAATTAAAGTTTTTTTTAAATAAATAATTAATTTACAAAAATTCCGTTTCATACATCATTCATTTACATATACACATTTTAGTAATTCCCATTTTTTGTATGTGTGATATTTTCTCAATTCTAGAGAAAGTAAATGGCAGACGTTATGACTAAACAAAACCACAATTTAATACTTTTTATTCATAAAAATAATAAAATTAAAATTACACATTCATGGTGATTCGCAGAAATAAAAAAATATTTCATAACAAAAGTTTTTGAAATCTATTCATCATGTTTTTATAGGTTCTTATATTTGTTTTTAATAATTTTTCTACACCTTTAAAGTTGACAATCATCATTAATTTGGTCAAAAACTTTGTGTATGTTTGGTTTAAGTAGAATTTTTTTTCGTTGTTAAATTTAATTAATAGAAAAAGGAAATAATTTTGAAATAATATTTGAGAAAAAAAAAACACTAAACTTTATATTTAAAACCCCGGTGCAACAGACACAAAATATTTGCAAGAAATTAGAGTGTGAAAATGACAAGATAGAAAATTCAACATATATAAAACAACATTAATAACAATTAACCATGTCAACGTTAAAATAATACTTGAATACATACAAAAAAGAACAATATACTTCTGTACTCGTACATAACTAGATACACTCATACTTAAACTAAGTATGTGCAAATAAAATTATTTATAAAGACAGAGTTTTTCGTATTGTACTTGTAGTTCTAACAACAAACAATTAAAAACTAAGCAATAAACTCATGCATTGACACCCTACAGAAGACTTTAGCTACGATACATTGTTAAGCCCTATACTTAGCTTAGCTTAGCTTAAAAATAAATTCCTCTCAAACAGAAAATAATTGAATTTTGTTATTGACACAAGTAAACAAAAATATCATAACAATTACTGAATTTAACACAGCTTTGTTTGCCTGAATGGCTGTATTCTTCTTGCTTGATTTAAATTTTTTGTCTACGAAGTGATGATAATGTGATTCTTGGAAGCTAAAGTACTACTTCTTCGATTTACACTTCAACTTTATAAAATATTCTCAGCTGCTTAGTTTAAATTTATAATACTCTTTCAAATAATTGTGTAGGTTTTTATAAGAAATATAAACGTGTAAATGTGTTAAATTTTGTAATTTTTATAAATGTAATTTGAAATATCAGTTACACTGAATTAACTTTGTATGTTTGATAGCATTTTATTAAGACCATTCGTGTTGACAGTATTTTACACTTTATTTCTTATAACAACAAAAGTTGAAACCAATTTGATGGTTGGTCATTGAGACATCTTAAAATACACTGGAAAAAAATTACGTTGTCGCTATAAATTCCAAAAACTTAATTATGATATATTGGAACAACCTAAACCACTTGCAATATATACAAAAACGCAGGTAAAACGATCATCATGTTCGCTTTTTAGTGGCTGTGGCTGCCGACTACTTGTATAAAAATATCTTTAATCGGCTTGCATTTCAATTTGGGTCAAAATAAGATCCGAAATGTGAAAAACAAGAAACAGCTTAAAATATTAATTAGTGGCAAAAGTAGGCAGGGTGCGTTCTTCTCCCTTATAGACAACATAATTAAAGTATGATGAGTTCCAACTTGTGTATTTTGTTCTCTTTGGTCGACATGGTGAGAACATGAAGAGAACTTTATTTCTTTGTTTTAAACTGGCCAGCTATTGATTGTGATTTTAAAAATTTTTTATAAACTTCGTTGTCATTCGTTTTGTGCTATTTCGTTCGATATTTTGCGACTATGACTGATTTTATCATTGATTTTTTCCTTGCAAATAATCCTATTTTATATCGGTTTTCTTTAAGTGTTGCATGGTAGTTTTTTTTCTTGCTTCCCTTATATGATGAAAACCATTAGGGTGGCAACTATTTGTGAGTATATATGTATGTTTATTACATTGTTTGCCTTAACTCTTCTATGTGATTTACATCCGTTTTTTACAGTAACAATATCGCAGTAAAAATATCACAGTAAAAACATTCATTACCAAGTAACCAGTAGAGTTGTAAATGAATCATTCATTTTTGAATTAATTCGCGAATCATTCATGCAATGAATTGGTAAAATTTTGAATTAATTCTTTTCTTAAAAAAACGAATTGAATTAAATTTGAATCAATTCATTTGAATTTAGCGAACATGAATTGCAATTCATTTGAATTGAATTGATTTTGAATTAATATAAATGAGTTAGAAAAAATGAATTGCAATTCATTCCCAATTCATTTTAATTGATTTTGAATTAATTCAAATGAGTTAATATATGAATTGCAAATAACGCGACTAGTCCCTTCATGCATGTAAAGACTAGTCCAAAGAGGAGTAGGAGTAGTCCAAAACTACTCCAAATATATGAAAAAAGGTGGTCCATTTAACATTGCGATGTCCTAGGACTGGACCATATAACCCATCTGAGTAGTCCCAAAACTACTCCATGGAGTACTCACGAGGGTTAGTTTTAAACAACAACAACAACAACTCAATATGCAATCGTGTTAACCATGTCGTTTAACTACAAACTCTTGTTTAACTATGACATGGTCCATGACTGCATTACATTGGACCATGTTGTAAGTAGTCCATTTCATCTAAAATCGATCACGTAGTCCAATATTATTTGCAGGGAACCAGGCATTTACACATGCAAGTGCAAGTTCGAAAAATTTTTTCACTTGCAGAGCTAGTCGAGTTTTTCGAATAAGTTTTCGTATATAATACGTACACGCCACTCGCATGCAAGTACTTGCATGTGTAAAGGCAGGGTAATGAAAGTTCTATCGATCTTTAAAATGAAGGACGGACATGTTGTCTTAGATCGTCTTAGAATCTTATATATATATATATATATGCTTTTTGGTTCTAGGACTAATATTTCAATGCGTCTTTTTGGCGGTGGGTATAAAAATTTTAAATTTAACTTCGGATTAAGATATCTTCATATAGTTTTGAACTTATATTGAGAGAAAAATCTTTTAATCAATTTCGGTATTTCTGTAAACAAATACCTAAAAGCGGGAAAATATTCCAAACACTTAGAGCCCGATTATTATTCACAATACTGCATTTTTCATACGATTACGCCGATAAGTGTTGTGAATTGTAATTGCAGTTTACAACATACAAAAAATGTATTCATACCCCACATCATTTGTGTAATATTTATAGCACCAAAAATATTAGTTACTTTAAAGTAAATCTTTCGATTTTCTGAGTCGATTTTACAATGTCCATCCGTCTGACTGGCGGACCAAATAACTCTTGTGTGCAAAGTACAGAGAGCATTTTTTCGGTTCAAATTATGTTTAATATAGAAATTGAGCTTCCGAATTACTTCGAAAATGAAATATTTCTGCGTAAATTTTAGGATGCTTTTTATAACCCTTTCAGAGCGTGATGCATCGATTGTGTGAGTGGGTTTCGGTTGCAAATAGACAGTTTAAAATAGACTGGCATGCATCGATTGTGCTGATTGTTTTTTATATTTGCTTCCTATATTTCTCTTCTGTTTGATTTACAGTTACTTGAATTATTGCCAAATTCTTCAGTCACATTTCAGTTTTAGCAAAATGAGCTGTGGAAGTAAGTGTCTTTAATTACAAAAGTATTAATCGTTTACAAATAATGAAGTGCACATACATACATACATACATACATATGTACATATGTAAGTATATTAACTAAAAGAATGATAAACTTTAATATTTCAAACTAATTGAAATCATTTCATGCAATAAAAATGTGTTTTAGTTAAAAATATTTATTAAAATCGACCCAGATGCATCAAGTGCGCGTGGCCTGAAAATCCTTGAAGGATATAAATATGTTAAAACCTAATCATTTATTATATTTTCATACACTTTAGAGTTCATTTGATTTATTTTCATACGTTGTAGAGATCACATACGTACATATTCCAAAAATTATAAAAAAAATTCCTGGTGTTTTTGCGTCGGGTCTGAAAGGGGGTAATAAACTATTAGAAATATGTTTATTGAAAGAAATATAATACGATTTTGGTTAAATAAAACTGCGTACTTTTTGTTGAATTTTATTAAGATTTCCAGGTATTAAAATTGTATACTTGAAGTTATGAATTTTACCTTTAGGGTCATTTTGACAAAAATCTGTCTCTGATTTAAATAAATATACATAAATATTTAAAGAACATATGTATTAATTTATGTGCCGCCCTTATATACATATGTCGCTATACACTCATCCATAAATCACCTTTACATGTTATAGCGTTATACATACTGTACACCTAATTCTGTTTTTACACGGTTTTGATTTAACACGGTTTGAAAATAAACAAATTTTACATTTTTTTTAAACGATTTTATTTCATTTAGCACAATTCAAAATCTGTTTGGCTTAATTTTTTTGTTAAATTTAATTTTTGCGAAATATGTTCATATTATAAATTTAGGGGAATACCGTTTTTGTGGCTACAAGCAAATTTACTGGTCAGGGCAATTGTAAATACAATAGTTTCGCGATTTAACGAATCTATATATTGTCAGCCCGGTTCGTTAAATTGAAAAGTTCGTTACTTAAAATAAAAAAAATGTATTAAATTCTCCAGCATACAGCTGCCTATGAAGGTTCTTTTGCTTTAAACTGCAACGTTTCACTAGAGAGATTGGCGGAAACGGCTTGCGTTGCCTTTGGAACCAAGACAAAACTTCATTTTCCATTTCGGGCTCCAAAATTTTTATCTTTTACACATTTTAAAAGATTTTCCTTTGATTTTAAAATTGTTGTCAATTCATACTTTTTACAGAATTTTACTCGCAAACCTCTCCGATAATCATCGACGATTTTTATTTTTTTTTTATTTTCTCTTTCAAAAACATTATTTTACTTCTTCCCATTTTAATGTTTACGCAACAAAATAATAACATACGAGTACAAGACTAAAGAAAGGTACGGTCAGGTCACATTTGGCAAATATTAAACCAAAAAGGCGTAACCACTTGTTTTGCCACATACTTGTTTGACGTGGTTTACTCTCACAAGAGTTTTCAGGAACAAACAGCATCAAATAAATTAAAACTAAATATTTGTTGTGCTTTGGCCTAAATAAGAAGTTTTTTAAATAAATAAACGAGTTGAAAAATATGTTATGTTATCAAAAAAGGGTTCGCTAAATGCGTTGTTCCTTAAAACGATGGTTCGTTAAATCGCGAAACTATTGTAGCACAAATTTAGAGGAAATTCCCTTTTAGTGCATACAATCAAATGAACTTTTTATACATACATTTTTTATAAATTACTTTTAAGCTTTTTTATTTAATAACTTTGCTTGTGTAAAAACACATTGTATACTCTTGTGATTTACTATTATAAACCTGAATAGTTGTTCTTAAAAACTCCTGGTTTTTCACTAATTTCAATAGGTTTTAGAGATAAGAAACCAATCACCTATTTTGCACACGACAATGTTTTTTTGCACATTTTTTTTACACAAAGTTTCCTGGAAATAATTACCGTGTATAAACAGAATTAGGTGTATATGGTTTTGAATTACATACTACATATATCATACAATTAACTATAAGAAGATCTTTGGTCAACATTAACATGCTTCTGCTGGGTCTCCATGAAAATTACACAAATTCAAAACCTCATACTTTTTCTTTAATTATTAATGCTTATTTCTAATAAGTGAAAGGGACAACCAACATTTGTAAGCATTTTCTTTTGAAGCTCACTCATATTTACTAGTGTAATTATTACATGTTTCTTTGTAAAGACGGGTTAGTTTTAGTTTTTTGTATGCAACAGAAGTATTTTACATACTTATTATTTGTAGTGATGAAATCATTGTACATTTCTTTAATGAAATTGAAATCTTTTTGTTTTTCTATTTCTATTTACTTTTTTACCTTCACGCCCGTGTTGATATCTACTCATATAACTGAAAACACTAACCATGGGGTATTATATGTATTATGAATAGTAGTCATATAGATATGTATAAATACTACAACTACTTGCTGTAATGGAATTATTTTTTATTTATTTTACTTCTACTTATATACATTTGTGTTGAAGTATGGCTATTTTGATTGGCTTCTTTTTAAAATAAAGCAAAAAAAAAAAATAAAATAAATAAATATGTAACACAAATATGTGCAGTTAGAAACCAATTGGTATGATACCTTACGTCTGTAATCGGTCATAAAGTTTAAAGGGAATTGACAAATTAATTCAATACTTGCTTGTTATAGCACGAGATTTTGAAGTTTGTTAAACCTATCGGGTGTTTAAAATAGTTGGACATGAACTGTAATCTTTATTTATAAAATCTAACATGTTTTTATTAACACCTTTTCTTTACTTTCAGGATAAAATTTAGGGGGGGGGGGAGACAAAACATTTTTTTATACAGACGGACAGACATTTGTATCATTTACCCACAAATTGCTTTTTTATTCATTATATTATAGGTACATATTATTTTTCCAATTCTTTTCCCATTAGAGTTTGTTTTTATACCCTCCACCACCCACCATAAGTGGTGAATCAGGAAATATATAAGTTTGTCATTCCGTGTGTAACACTGAGAAATATTCATCTGAGATCCAACAAAGTATATACATATGTATATGTTCTTGATTCTTATGGAAATCTAAGTCAATTGAGCTATGTCCGTCTGTATGTCTGTCTGTCCGTCTGTATGTCTGTGTGAAACACTCTCACGTCCAAAAGACACAACCAAAATCAACAAAGTTTACAAAAACCCGTTTGTAATTCTCCTAAGCAGTTTGGTATTGAAAATCAGCAAAATCGGTATAGTAGGACCAGAGTTATGGACCAAAATGTGAAACAACCTCCATAAAAATTTGATATTTTTAAATATTTTTCTTCCAATTTTTTGTGATATATTGCAGATATTGCCATGAAATTTTGTACACGTTATTTTAATGATAAAAGAAGAAAGTTAGAGGAAAATAGTAAAAATTGGTTTATAATTTGTCATAAACCTCATACCAATATATATATTCCCGAAATATGGCTTAATCATAAATAAAAGCCTGTAAAATTGGAATACTAATAAAAAAATTCGGCAAAAATAAGTGTCATATAAAAAGAAATCGCAAAACGAAATATTGTATTGCACGGTCCATCTTTGACCATAGACCCCATATAAAGTTCACATCTAAACTTCACTTAAATACGTATAAATATAGTACAAATATAGTTACCGGGTTAAAATTCAACACAAATAATTCTAATAGATATATAAATTGTTGTACTAAATTTTATGATGGTCGGTCCATAATTGGTAATAGCATATAAAGACCACATCCGAAAAAGCCTTTATATATATTTTGTAAATATCTTTACGCAGATCATTAACATATATACAAAAAGTATACTACAGAAACTTGTAAATTTCGGTCTAGTTTGTGTTTGTTTTTAAATTAAAAAAACTTCAATACTTATAAATCTCTTATAAATAATGTCACCGATCAAAAAATTTTACACGGATCATTTACATATATGCCAAATTTGAGTCGCTGGATTTTGTTGATATCGGTCAATATTTGACTATATGGGGCATATATAGGGTCCACTAATACTAATAAGTATCTTAAATATACCGTTATTACGTTGAAATTCGACGTGAGATATCTTTATATGCATTAAATTCACTATTCCAATATTTAAGAAGTTCGGCCCATAATTTGTCATAGTTGTAATATAAGAACCATTTCCGAAAAACAATTTAACCCACAAAAATATCTAATAAACATCGATATCGAACCAACTTTTATATGGACCAGAAATTTGAATCCAGAAATCATATTAATATGGGTTATACGGCAATTATGCTACTGGATTTTGTAGCTGTCAGTCAAAAATAGCTCCTGAATTAAGACCACTTCCGAGCATAACAACCAACCATACAACTCTTGTAAATAACGTTATTATACATAGAAATCACATTAGTGAATATTCGTTTTAGAAGTTATCACTCCATAATTGGTCCACTTCTACTATGCCACCCATAAATGTTATTGTAAATAATGTTATTGAGATCAAATTCAAGCAAGAAAGCCTCACTTTATAACTTACTCTTTTTTATACTCTGTTTCTTAACTTGTTGTGAATATGGAAAAATGTTTATTTAATTTTTTAAATTGTTAAGTTACACTCAAGATTGTTATGAAAATCAGATAAACTCTGTAAATTATAGTAAATATTAAATTAAATAGATTATAAATTGTCAAAATTAGATAAAATTTCAAAACATTTCAAATAAATTATGTTGGTCGTAAAATACAATATGTAGATAAATGTAGAAAAAAACACTGAATAAGGATATTCTAGTCCTATAACCAGTGTAGTTTTTGTATTTCTCATTATATTTAGGTGGGGGGTATTATAGATTCGGTACAGCCGAATATTGCACTCTAACATGTTATTTTTAGCTTTTTCATTAAACAATATTCAATTACCAGCTAAAAATTTTATTGGTAATAAAACTTTAATACTAGTAATAATTATAATTCATAAAATAACTTATCGCTGCATAATATTTTTTTGTGTTTTTTTGTTTGTTTTGTTTTAAAGGCGTTTTTTAAACATTAAATTCACTTTCTAATTAACAAACAATTTTCATTTCATTATGAATGGCCCATTTGTTGCATTGAAAGTCTAATGATATGGTTTCTTTCATTATGAAAACCTTTCTTTTTTTGTTTTTGTGAATTATGTAAATTAAAAGAAATCAGAAAAGACTCGTCATGATATTCTTATTCAAAAAAGGTTTTTTTGTGAATTTAAATTGTAAAGAAAATAAATGTTTTGTTTAAATAAAATATGTGCAAAATATTATCAAATCGTGAATTTAATTTGTTAGTTTAAATATAAACAAAAAATATAAAACTTTAGGGTAAATTACGTAATAAAGTATAATAGAAAATTCTTTTGTTAAAAAGCTATTAAAAAAAATCTTTTTATTTCATAATCATTTCAAGTTTTGTAGCAAGAACAAATTTAATACAAATTTAAAGTGCTATATTTTTCTAACCGAAATATTGACTTGAATCTTTTTGCATAATATTGAATATTACTTAATCTAAATAAAACAATTTCGTTCGTGAAAATATGACTCCCATTATTCTTCATATCTCGATTTAAATTGCATTTGTCAAGTCTTTATTTATTAACACAATGTAATTAAATTTTTTAAAGACTTACTAATTCATATACGGCTGTGCCAAATCTTATATACCCAACACCTATAGCTGCGTGCAACTAATTAAGCACAGTAATACTCAATATTTAAATTGTTATGTTAAAGGTAATATTTATTTAATAATACGCTAAAATTTCACACTTTTATTTTAATTTCTTTTCTTTGTGTTGTTTTTTATAATTGTTAAATAAATTAATCGTGCACTAACTTACGGACAGTGATAATTTTTTTAAAATTTTCAAATTCAGTTAATTTTTAAAAGTTAGATTAAATTAATTATGATTACACAGAGTGTTTTTCAGTACATTTAAAGTTCTTAATACTTGCTTACCATAAGTAAAAACAATTTCTGTGATGTCGAAAGATTATCAGGATGGAAACACTTATTTAGAAATGGCAATAGCCTTGAATGTTTCAAAAACACTAGTTTTTCAAGCGTTGAAATATTTTAGAAATCATTCGACTAAAAAAAAATGTGGGCCGTAAAAAAACCCCGTATTACGACAGTTCGTGGAGATACACTGAAAGTGCGCGAGGCAAAAAAAAAATCCGCATAAATCAGCAAATGAGATTCGGATTACAGTGTTTAGCCAAAATAAAGCAAAATCATCTGCAGAACTTCGATTTCGAGAAGTTGGACTGTTTGAAAGAATTTCACGAAAGAAGCCATTATTGTCTAAACGTAACCGAAAAAAAAGACTCGAATTCGCAAAAAACAAAAAATTCCATTGGGTGAAAGTAGAATGGGAAAGAGTATTATTCGGACACAAAAAAATATGTTCGCCGGCCAAAGTTTAACGAATTTGTTCCAAAGTGCACCCGCGTCGCAACGTGGTGTTGTACCGCTGCACAAAATTGATGGATTTGATTTGACAAAAAAAAACTAAACAAAGAAATATTTTTTTATATAAGATTATCCCGTTTTTGACAGCTTATCCCGCCTAGATTTTATAACGCGCTTTTTAAACCAAAATCCCGCCTTGTACTGTTTCAGTTTTTTGCTAATTTTAAAAAACTTAAAAACTATGTTAACATTTGCATTTAATGTGCTTCATTTCCCTGTCGATGACATTATTATTGTTAAAGTACAAAGGAAATCCAGTAATTCTCAAAAAATGAGACGAAATTCACAAATATGTTTCTTAACAAATGACATTTTTAAAGGTCCACATTTCTTTCGAGCATACATTAAGGTTTTAAAACAGCTTTTCGTTTTCTACACCCAGTTTTGGCATTTTAGCTATATTTTTTGACTGGGAAAAGATATTGGTTCAAAACTGTGTCTTTGTATAATTGGAAATTTTGCTTTTAAGTAATGAAGTAAATCTGAGGATATTTTAAACCAGACCAATATTTTGAAATTTTAAAATGCATTTAATTTCAAAATTGAAATTTTTTTTTATTTTCAGTTCATTATATACGCGAATGATATAAACTGTGTATTAGGTTGCTTAAACCTTTAATAAGGTTTTAACTTTTGAAAGAATTCCAGTCAAAATGAAAATTTTAGTTTAATCTAAACAATTAATTTTTAATCATTAGTACACTATATCAGCGATTCCTTGGCATAGTTTGTAAATATTCTGAAGCTAGTTCTAGAATTAATGATTTTACAATAAAAAAACTTTTTAAATTTAATTATAAATATGCGATTAATTTCAAAATCCCGTTTTTTCATAATGACCCCTATCGAGAATAAAAATTCCACATGAAATTTGTTCACTTTTCACATTTTTCATATTAAAATTCAATGTTAAAAAAAATAAAAGGGAACAAATTTCATGTGGAATTTTTATTCACGATAGGGGTGAATATTTACTTTCAAACTCTTTAGTCATGTTAGTTAGGACTAACGTGACCAGCCGGTTTGTAACAAAAACTGGATATTTAGGATGAAAAAGCAGTATTACGTAGTAAATATAATCAAAAAGCGGGATTTTAAGTAATCTCATATTCTTTAATTTTAAACTTTTAAAACTGTTTATGTTTTTATGTAAAATCATTAATTCAAAAACTAGCGAAATCTGAATTATTATTATTATTAAATAACAACCATTAAAAAAGGATTCTAAACGAATTGATAATTTAAAAACTGTTATAAAAATGTATACATGTGTGTATATCTATGTTAAAAATTTATATAAGTTACCAATTTCTTGTAAATTTGATTTGTAGAAAAAATCGGAATCTATTCAAACAAAAAACATTTATTTAGGAACAATTTTAACAAAAATATGGACTATTCCTTAATATGGAACATTTTTCAAAATTAAATTATACTTGAAAAAACGTTAGAATCTACATGGTCAGAATCTTAATATTTTGGAAATAAATCTGCCAATTCTAAATGGCTGGTCACATCGGAACCAACGGATCAAAAGTACATGAATAATCAGGTATGTGATGGAAAACGATAACGATAACGAGTGAGTTTTTGAAGTCCATTTTAAAGTATTTCTAATTAAATTTTTAAAATTTTTGTTATAAGATTCTCTTTAATAGCAAATTATCTTTATATTTTGTGAGATAAAACTGTTTTAATACAGAAATATTACGAAAAAATTAACTTCTAAAACTATCGTTTTCCATCACATACCTGAATATCGCAATACTCAGAAAAAGAGACGAAAATCCACAATATGGCGTTTTTCATTTTTATTCGTGGCTGGTAAAATACTTTAACGATAATAATGTCATTAAAATCTGTTCGGAAAATAACGATCACAGTTTTTAGTTATTATATTTTCTTTCAAATTAGCAAAAAGCGGGATAAAAAATGTAAAATGTAAAAAAAAAACGGAAGAATCCCGCCAGAAGCGGCATGTATGGTCACGTTAGTCATAACTATTATTATGTCTACATAATTTGTAATAAAAAGGAAATTCACCTTTAATATAATAATACAATAACAAACAAACTTTTGGCAAATTCAATTTAATATTCATAATATATAAATAAATAAAAAGTATTATAACATTTATTAGATAGACATCCCATTCAGAATTCATATACAATTTTTTAAACATTTAAGTGTTTTTTTTTTGCCACAACTGACCATAAATAGTCATCAACATGTTAACTGATAAACCATATTAAAACAACATGAAATTTCAACTTAAATAAGTAAATAAGTATAATCGATTTGAAATGTATACAAAAAAAGTATTTACTCCAGAGAACTGCTAAAGAACTCAAAAAACTTCAAAACAATAGTAGATAAACGCCCATAAACAGCTAAAACTACAAGTACTTAAGATAAAGTCAAAAGCAATTGCTGTTGTGCTTAATTTCAATTGATACAATTAATATGAATAAACTCTTGAACCGTTTGACCATTATTGGTCATGACTCATGAGTGAGCAGCATTGTTAAATATCTAAACAGAATTATTTTTTTAAGTGATATCGAAACTCTTACATCATGTAATTTAATACTTTAAAGTATCTTTCTATATGTTTGTACTTGCGTATCTTTGCTAAGTACTAACTTGCCTTTGTAGCTGTATCCGTCTTTAATAATATTTATATATCTGTTGCCTTTTTTTTTAATTTGAAATGCATATCATATTAAAAAGTGAATGGCGCATGTTAGAGCAACTAATAATTTAAGATTTTACCATAACTGTTACAGTTCTCAAATATAAAAATTTCAAATTTCCGCTACTTATGAAATAATGCACAATGGACTGTCGAATGTATTGATAAATACTTTGAATACGAAATCAGTATATACGAGTATGTATGTACTATCATCACAGTAATGCACCACAGTTTTAAAATTGTATTTATATGAAAACAAGAAAAAATATGTATTGATGTTTTTCTTTCATTGAATGCAATTAAAAAAAAATTATTACGAAATTAATTTGAATTTATGAATAGTTTTGAAATTACAATGTAATAAAAACATTCAATAAGTTTTTAAAATAAAATTCAGTGGTTTTGCGACATATAACGAATTTCGAAATTAAGTTTGAATTTTCGAAATTATCAAAAACCTGGTACATTAAGAAAAATCTTTAGAATGAATAGTACAATTACTTGAATTCTATAAAATTTTGTAATTTCGGAGTTAAAAATAAAATTCAAAATTAAGTTCGAATTTTCGAACACGTGTTAAAATTGTTAAATTTGATTGAATTCATAACAAAAACTTAGAAGACACCACATGGTTTTATAGCATTAAATACATTTCGAAATTAAGTTCAAATTTTCATGCCCTTAAATAGTGAAATTTGCTAAAAAACAAAAATAAGTAATTTTAAATGAAATTGGGGTTTGGATAGTTTTCGAAATTAAGTTCAAATTTTCGAAATTACCAAAAACCTGGTGAATTTTTTTAGAACTATACAACAATTTGAATAACTTAATTCTATAACATTTTATAATTTTGAAGTTAAAAATTAAGTTCGAATTTTCAAGTACAATTTTAAAAAATTTATGTATATTAAAAACTTACAAAACACTAACATTTAATGTTTTATCAATAAAATCGAGCATGTCTTGAAATTGTGAAATTTGCTAAAATTATAATAAAAACCTATAAAATATAATAAATAAGTGATTTTAAGTGAAATTGGGGGATTTTCAGGTTCTTCAAATTAAGTTAAAATTTTCGAAATTACCAAAAACCTGGGGGGTTACTCTCTATTGCGATGCGAAAGCAAATGCGATGCAATAAGCATACAAATTGTACGATTATCGCATCGCATTTGCTTTCGCATCGCAATAGAGAGTAACCCCACTGGTAAATTTTTAAAATTTATTTACAACTATTAATAAAATTACTTAAATAGCTGAATTATTAAAAAGTTTGTAATTTTTAAGATAAAAATTAATTTCGAAATTAAGTTGGAATTTTCGAAATTGACTTAAATTTTAAAATTTAAAAACAATGAATAAAACTTGTAAAAAACAATATGTAAATTTTCTAAAATAAAAATATACCGATTTTCTGGCATAAATCGAATTTCAAATTTTCGAAATTACTAAAAACCCGGTAAAATTTTTATGTTATACGAAATTTATAATGAAAGCTTAAAAGACACAAAAATTAAGTATTTTAATGAAAATTTTGTGATTTTCATTGTTTAAAATAATTGCGAAATTAAGTTGGAATTTCTTAAACATGCCTTAAAATTGTAAAATTTGCAAAAATATAGCAAAAATCTATTAAACACAATCCCCCTTATTCATAAAAACTTACAACAGGTTTATAAAGCAAATTTCCATACAAAATTTACTTTATAAACCTGTTGTAAGTTTTATGTAAGGGCAAATAAATAAGTAATTTTAAATAAAATTTTGTGATTTTTGAAATTAAGTTCGAATTTTTACATCAAAAAAACTTGGTAAATTTTTACAATTTCTTAGCAACCATCAATAAAGTTACTTGAATACCTGAATTATTAAAAAAAAATATTTTAGAGATAAAAACTAATTTCGAAATTAAGTGCGAATTTATGAAAATATTGTGAAGTGTTGAATCTTATAAAATCTATAATAGATAAATATTTACAAAACACAATAAATAAATATTTCAAAATAAAAATTTGGCTATTTGCTGTATTTAAAACAACTTCGAAATAAGTTCGAATTATTAAAATTTTGATTAATTGCACCTTGTAAGTTTTTCTTTACAACTTATTAAAAAAATTACTTGAACACTTGTTACTAAAAATTTAATTTTTTAGATAATTAATTAATTCAAAATTAAATTCGAATTTTCGAAAATGTAAATTTATATAAAAATTCTAAAACACTACAAATAATGAGTTTAAAATAAAAATTTTTTAATTTTCTGTATTAAAAACAGTTTCGAAATTAAGTTCGAAAATTCGAATTTAGTAAAAAAAATATTCACATGTTTAGAATTGTTTCTATGAACATTGCTCTAAATACTTCAATACTTAAATTAAAATAAAATATGTAAAATTTTGTGATTTTTATTTAAAAATACATTAATGAATATTTGCTGAGTGTAGTACACATTGTGTGTTTTTTTTTTTAGAAAACTGTGGGATTTCTGCAACAGCCCTCTAATATATATTGTGAATGTGTAAACCTCCTCTGCATTAAATTATTAAAAGCTAAAATTAGCTCCTTATAACTTTCTGATAAAAAAAGTATTTTTTTTTATTATTAAATTATTTGCTTAATATTATAATAAAAAATATTCTTACGAGTATACATACGAGGTCTGATCGAAAAAGAAACGATATTTTAAAATTTCGTGAGTTACGTATGTTCGATTTTCGCATTTTTTTCTGTTATGTTGGTACACATGTCTCTTGTATATGTTAGTAAATCAGCATTTTGGATTGTCAGTTTGTTTTTGACTGATAAAAAGGTTAGTCGTGTTTTGGTGTGCTCTTCGAGTTTTTACTATTCGAAAAAATGGATCGAAGAAATTGTATTAAGTTTTGTGTAAAAAATTAAATTAAATACGCAAGGACATTTGAAATGTTGAAGCACGTCAAGTTCGGTCAAATGTAAAACTTTTGCTCACTGTTTTCTTCGACTGCAATGGCGTGGTGCATCATGAATTCTTGCCACAAGGTCGTACGGTCAATAAGGAATACTACCTTGAAGTTTCGTCAGAAACGCACAGAATTGTGGAAGAACCAATCATGGATTTTGCACCATGATAACGCACCAGCTCACACATCGATGCTTGTGCGTTAGTTTTTGGGCAAAAACAAAACCGTTATCATGCCTCAATCACTTGGCCCCCGCTGACTTTTTCCTCTTCCCAAAACTGAAGACACCGATGAAAGGAAAGCGTTTTGTTACGATTGAGGATATAAAAGAAAAATCGAAACAGGAGCTGTTGGCGATATCAAAAAGCACGTTTCAGAAGTGTTTCAAGGATTGGAAAAAACGCTGGCATAAGTGTATTATATCTGAGGGGGATTACTTTGAAGGGGACAAGATAGTTATTGAAGAATAAATAAATACTTTTTGAAAAAATTTAAAATAACGGTTATTTTTTGATCAGACCTCGTACATTCAAAGAAAAGTATTTAATCATGCTTATGAGTGCTTTACAAACGTTTTAAGTTTTTTTTTACTCTTTAAACTTCAAGTCCGTATTTGTTAATTTGAGCATTTTATGTTTCCGCTGTTTGCCGATGTTGTTTACAAATAAATAAAGAAAGAAAAAAAAACGCTTTTAAGCAAGTTATACAATATAAGGTTTTAGTTATTTTTCAGATTTTAGTCTGAGAGTTTGTAGAAAAACTCAAAACACTGCAAATGTTTGAAACTCAATTACAGTGGGCTTTAGATATTTTGATATTTTTTGCTCTTTTTTACAGCATGACGTCAAATTAACTTATGTTTAAATAAGCCATTTTTAACTGTAGTTTCCATCCCAAGAAAATAACAACTTACCCATCATAATAATTATAAATTCAAGAAAGAAAAATACAAAAATGAAATGTGTATGTCTATTTTTTTTTAGTAAATAGTAAATACCTCCTACTTGTACTTAATTAGAGAGTCAGCAAACTCTTGCATGTCTATAGATCTTTAAAATTTATTTCTTTTAGTATAAAAGTTATTTTTATGTTCATTAAGTTTTTATGTGTTCTATCCTAACGTTCTATTAAATAACGTGAGATTTACTTACATAGCAAAAAAATTTAATATATTTTTAAAGAATTACTGACAGAGAAGTAAAACTATGTTTGTTATAAAAAGACAAATGAGATAGATTGCTGAAATTAAAGCATTTATCACATAAACTCGTGTCAAACAATTTAAGCTTCGAAATGTAAATATTTGAACAAGTCTTAACAATGGAAATTCAAAATAGAAAGAAAATTGTGACAAATTCCTCGAAAGCCCCCGGGTTTAGGGTTGAATAAAAGCTACAGTTACCAAAAAGTACTGTATATTAAGATAGAAAACTTGTTACTCTAAGCATAGATTGTAAATAAAAAGACAGCAAACAAGGTTTTAAAAGTAGCCAGGAACTTCCGAAAAAAATATTACTGAGTTTTTCAACGAGAACTTTTTTCAAATTAAAATCTGTAGTAATCAGTTCAAAATAGTGAACAATGCCTTAGATGGTGCAGTCCTAAGTGCATCGTTTACCATAATCCGCAACATTCGCAAAATACGTTCACCCGCTGCTACCTAGAATATATTTGGTTTGATAACAAAACCATGTAGTTAATATAATTTTTTTTTAGGTCTGATACCTTAATTTTGCATAGCACAATTGCTGCTTTAGAGGCTCTTGATTTTTTATTCATTCAATCTCAATTCAATAAATTATCAGTATCAGCCCAGGTCTAACAAATTAGCTGATTTTATATCTCTTTATGAATAGTACCAGTTTTGCTTGGATTTACATTCAGCCCACATCATACATATTGCAACATAAATATTACAAATTATACAAGCGGATTTTATATGAACAAAGCTTAAAAATCAAATTTCGTTGCAATTATTTTCATATAACTGTTGTATAAATCCTTTAAACTAACAAATATTTCTGTACAATTTATTTATCTTTTTGATTTACCATTAGAAACCATAAGTTACCAAGTTCAAATCCCACCTAAACATCATAGTTTTTTTTTTCTGTTAGAAAACTAAAATGTTTCTTTTAACTTGCAACTATTTTATTAATTACTTTATTCCTGCTAAAATGTGTTATAAGTAAATTAACATTTTATTTAATTAATTAAAACAAAAACACACTTGCTACCCTAAATTGTTACAACCCTTAACCATGTGAAAGCTTAAGTGTGCAACAGTTGAATGTTCTCAAGAAAGCATTTTGCATTTTCATTGATACCTACAGCATCCTTGTTATTATTGTAACGTAAAGCTTTTTTTACAAGAATAAAAAAGCTTTTAAGTGTGAGCTTGCATTTTCTATAAAATCTTCTTCCGCCTTCCAAATGCATTTCCTTATACAGCCAGACACACAGATGACCGGCAGGTTGGCTGCAACCAATAGCCCACCCAGCCTAGAGCTTATTTTAAAATTTCCTTAAATCTCCTGTTTAACTGCATCTGTGCACAACTAGCAATTCCCTTATGCTTTTTCCATTCAATACACGATATAAATACAAGTTTCAAGAGCTACACTAGTACGGCGGTCTGATGTTCCACTTTAACGTTGGGTTGTAACACATCCCCTTTAAAATTGTGTTAACTTTCGTCAAAAATTATTAAACAAATAATTGCAACCAAACTACTCGAATATAATTTAAAGAACTACAATGGAAAAACACTCAATTTACATGTCCCGGCTTTGTATATGGAATAATATAACAAACAAAAAACATCCAAAATGAATATATATAAAAATAATCATCTCTTCTCTCAGTCATTTAGATGTTGTAGTATAGACCAGAAGGCGTAACCAAACACAACTAACTACATATGCTTGTAACACTTTCTGGAATACATGATGTCCCTTAATTGAGGATGAGAGAATTTCAAACCGATTTCAAAAAATGGTCAAATCAAAAAGCATATAAACTTCAAAAAAAAAAACAAAAATGAAATAAACCATAGACATTTGTGGCAAAAAAAATAAAATACGAAAAAATAGCAATAAAATGGCGGGTATCAACTAAAAATGTGGGAACATATGTGATCGCCACTTTTTGGTGAAAATTCCATTCCATTATCTTCTTTTTTTCTCTTTAAGGTATGATCACACTTGGCAAATATTTGCCGAAAAAGACGTAACCAGTAAATAACATATATTTGAACTCGTTTATTTATTTAAAAAAATCTTTTCTTATTCAGGCCAAAGCACAACAAATATTTAGTTTTAATTTATTTGATGCTGTTTGATGGTCTTGGGCTAAAACAAGTGGTTACGCTTTTTTGTGTAAATATTTGCCAAATGTGAAAAGTTTAGGTTTCGATATTCTGTCAAATTGTTACCAAGTACCAATCGCTGCCATAATCTTAAATCGATCAAAGATTTGATTTATTCCTCTATTCATTGAAACGCAGGTTGTATTTTCAATGTAATTATACCGAGTTTTTCAACAAGAACTTTATTTTACAAAATAAAAGAAAAACAAAGAGTGAATTTATATGAAAATCATTTACATTTTTATTGTATTGTAAAGAGTAAGGTTTGACAATTATAGATGAAATACTATATCGGACAGATGTCCACTGAAATCAAACTACTAATTACTAACTACGATTACATTAAGTACGAGTAATTAGTAATCATGATTACAAATTACATATAATAATTGTAAAAAGTAGTTTAATTACAGTAGTTTTGTTACATGTAATCATAACTACATACATGTAGTTAAATACTTTTTAATCGTAATTAGTAATCAGATTACAAAATAGTAGTTAACTATGCCCTACACTGGTTACAAGAATATTACATATTTATGGAAGAAAGGTTTAAATTAACGAAAAGAGAAAAAAGATGACAAATAAAAACTCTGAGCTAAAGTAGCTTAGAAAAAAGTTTTCACTAAGACGGTTGAAAGCTAATTGCTGGAGTAACAAATAATTATGAAATATTGTTATTTTGGATATCGTTCATGTCATTTTGTTAGGTAGGTCGACGCGTCACATTAAGATCGCGCACGCGTCACGACTGTTGGAGTAGTTTTATTAGTGTAGTTAGGTTATACGTAATTATAACTACATGTAGTTAATTATTATTCATCGTAATTAATAATCAGATTACAAAATAGTAGTTAACCAGGCATATAGATCGCATTTTGAGTTTCAATGCTGTAATCCATACCATTGAGCTGTATAGACCCTATATCAGGGAAAGGCAACCTATACTATTTTGCAATTGTATTAATAATATACTCTCTTCGCTCTCAACACAAATCGGTGTTGCCAAAAAACTTTCGTCACTTATCCCCAATTAAAAATTTAAAATCTCCAAAAATCTCTATTTTATTATTTGCGAAAAATTAGAAAATCAGTCAGGAAATTGCATTACATCTTCAACATTTATTTCATATGGGCAACATTTTATGCGTGTTAAATTTTCAAATGTCCAGCAAAACCTTCTTTTTTACCCAACATTACATTGGCACCATCAGTGCATACAGAGAAAAGCTTACTCTTATCAGTAAAAGAAAGAACTTTTTCATTTACAATATCATAAATAAATTTTCCTTTTAAATTGCTGTGTAAGCCATATAGGGAAAACATTTCTTCGTGGACGTCAAAATTTTCATTGACAGTTCTAACACAAATAATTAGCTGAGATATATCGTTCAGATCAGTGCATTCATCTAGGCATATGGAAAAAAATTGGCAATTAAGCATTCTTTTCTTAATGTTTGAATAGATAAATGCACTGATATGCTCAGTCCGTCGAATAATTGTTCGAGCGGACAGGGGAATGCCATTTATAATTTTCCGCATCTCTTCAGACTTTTAACCAAAGCATTTTATAACGTCATTGCTAAGCTTTTTGAAAAACACTCCATCGTCAAAAGGACGGCAACGTTTAGCAAGAGACGTAGCAACAACAAAAGATGCCTTTCTTTTTAAAAAATAACTTTTCAGTTTCTTGTTCAGAGTATGGTTTACTCGAATCAGCAATCATTTTTTCATAAAACTTTTTCTTAAGATTAATAATAAGGGCTTCTCTTGCATCACCAGTAATACTTTCGTATTCCTTGTGATATGCAAGAAAATGCCTTTGCATGTCATGTTTTTTAGTGCGTGATAACGCACGTTGGCAAACCAAGCATTTTGGTTTGTTATAATAATTTAAAGAAAATAAAAAATTCATTTCACATTCATCACACATTTTTAAAAAAGTTGGGAAAATTTTTTTTTCTGGCAACGCTGATTTTTAAATTACACAGCTAGACTCATTAAACTTTGTTTATTTCTCTACAATGCGTGTGCACACGTACGTAAGAGAAGAGTAAATGAAAAACGCGGCGCCAATGTTTTGCCTTTCCCTGCCCTATATTTAAGATAGTCCCGCAAAAAATAGTCCAGTGGTGTTAAATCTCATAATCGGGGCGATTGGAAACATTTTTTTTCTGCCATTGATATCCATATCATCAGTAATAGGCCAAAGTTTAGTTGTTAACAACTCTCTATAGCGTTATCCATTCACCGTAAACTCATTGCCGGGCCGAATTTTCGAAGAAATTGCTCAGTCTCGACTACAGTGACACGTTCAATAGGCAAAGGCTTTTCAACAATTGCCTTTGAATTTTTAGAAGCCGGCGTGCTGCAATTTAGCTTCCTGACCTATTCAGACAAATGGCATAGCCTGAAAAAAGTAAATCTAGCTTTTACAGATCTAGCGAAATTGAAATTCATTGTAGAAATGGAGATAAGACAGAAATGCAAAGATGATTAAATGCTTTGTGAAACACTTTGCACACTCACTTTGCAGGAAAGCGTAAATTACTTTACCAAGAGCGCAAAGTCTTAACAAAGAGAGCAAACTCTCTGCAAGAATTTTCTAAGTACAAAATGAGATTTGTAAAGAATATTGCGGAACATAAACACTTATTTCTTTGCAAAAAAAATGCAATACGTATAAGTGCGATTTGAAAACTTCATAAATTGTTTGTTGAATAGAGCCCTTATTTGGACGCTATGAAAAAGAGTTTCAAGTACTGTTTCAAGCAGACTATTTTTACTAAATGTTAAATCAGTGGCTAGCAATATTAAGTTTTACTATTTTTATTAAACCATATTTGGATGGCCACTTTTGCTTCAAAAATAGAATTCAACAGTTTCAAATAAATTTCTTATTCAAAATTTTACAAAACAAAAAAAAGCTAATTTTTTATGACAACAACAACGACACCAATATGAATCATATCATATGTTTGAGGTACAAAGTGTACAACTATAAATTGAATGCACTTGTAAAATCTACAAGAAAACTCAACGAATTGTAACGAAATTATAGCTATAAAAGTATCTGTAATATGTATCTAAAAGTATTTTCTTACATACTAAACTTATGTATGTATACCTACCTAGACATATGTACATAAGTATGAACATCTAACTCAGCATGAATATATATATTTTTTTTTTCTTTTAGAGAGAGTCTTAATGTTTCAACGCCTTACAAAATGTGTAATGGTCATTAAGTACAAAACAATGAAAATAAAATGTAAATAAATAAGTGCGCGTTTACTTTATGCCAACACTGTAAATAGAAACATAAAGCCAAAAAAAAAGATAAAAATATTATAAGAAAAAGAAGACATTTATAAAATAATAACTAAAGGGTAATGAATGAATATTGTGGCATATATAACAAAAATAGGCAACAACGAATATATGATAACCCACTACTTGTTCTTTATAATAATTAAAGTTACAGTTTAACAAAGAAATTTAACAATTTAAAATACTTATACATTGAAACTTTTTTCTTAATCATTTATTTTGTTTGCAGCAAATGAAATTCTGTTCAAAATACCAAAAAAAATATGAACACAAAAGAAATATTTCTCACATAAATTCTAAATGTTTTAACAGCTATTCAATGTTTTCTTTGTTGGCAACATACATTCGTCATTGTAGAGACTTTTTTACTCGTTTAAGTTTTTTAAAGACTTTTTTTTTAATGTAAGTACTTTATTGTTCCAAAATATTGTTTGCATGAATCATTTTCATTGACTTATGAGCTGAGCATTTAATACTGACTCTTGTAGAGTGTAAAAATTAAAGAGCGCTCAAAAAAAAAATAAACAAAAACCAGAAGAAAATCATAATAATTTGCAGAGCAGAAACAAAGCCAATTTTTTTTATTATCATACAGCTACTTTAGACTCTTTGGCGTTTTATTATGATTTTGTTACAGTGCGGTTAAAAAATAATGGAAACAATAATTAATATTTTATCATAATTATGTATATGTAACTACTTAAGACTGAACTATACATATGTTTTTGTGAACTAGTTTTATTGTCGACTATAATTTTGTTCAATATTTTATGAACCACTCCATTCTAATCACTGATCTTATGCAAAAATTATTTTTTTAAATTCCAAAATTATTTCAGTTAATGCAATATCAACCCTTTAGCTGCTATTGATTGATATTGGCAGCAGATCTTCTGAAGTATTTTTTTTTCGAAACTAACTTTCTTCCACATCCAATTATTCAAATTCTATAATTCATTTTAGTTTTCCACTATTGAAGAGCTCTTGACCTTTAGTGGATATAGCATAAGATCGGTACATAAAGCCAGCCACTATCTTTAAAAGTCTGACGATTGATGGTATTGAATCTATTGAACATAGATCGAAAGATCATTTAAGAATAATGACAGTATATACACGTCATTGGATATGATGACTTGGACTTTCCTTTCCCTGGCCCATTAAAAAACGGAAACTGTTGACTGAACTATTTATCTGAAGTGTCGGGAACTGGACTGTGTTGTGTGACTTTTTTGGATTGGTCAATTGTACTGATTGGATCTAGTATTTTTTAACTAGCATCTAGTATGGATCTATTACCTCAATATTATTGAGTGTTATATTAACAATGCGGCAAATCTGTTCTGGTGTCTAATAAAAGTAGTTATTTCCCTAACAGTCTGTTATTGTGCTTTCCGAAAATATAGTTATGAAAAGTTGTTTGATAATGGATAGTCGATATAGACAGTCTGTAGTGGCCATGATGATCTGGTGGCAACGGTTAAATATCGACAAGTTGCACGATTGAGCAGTATACCAAAATGATGTTATTATTATCATCTTTGCGCATATTTGGATTTGGACCATTAAGGTCATGTTGACAAGTAAAATGTCTGCTCAAAAGATCAGCATTACTCAGATGTTCTCGTGTTTAGTCCAAACGTATCCCAGTCTAAAGGTCTTGACATTTTTTGCTATATTTACCTCTAAACCTCAAAAAACATATGTATGTACATTAGGGTGGTTTTATTGAATATGGGAAAATTTTTTTTTTTCGAAATTTGTAAGTGCTCACTCTTAGAAATGTTCTATTAAGTGTTAAAATACAATTGTAAAAGTTTTAGCTCAATCGGACTATGCCTTCCCGTGCCGAAAAAGCCCCAAAGTTTTCGAAAATGCACCTATCTAATAAAATTGATAGCTGTTCGGTTATAACTTTTTTTTATATCCGCGACTGTATTTCTTCTTTTTACTCTCAGTTTCTAATTTTCCGATTTTTCCATCGCCGGTAAATACATCGTCAGAAGCCATTTCTTCCACTTCCGATTCAGAAGAGAATGAGATATTTTGTAAATTTCTATTGCAGTGAGAAAAAGAACACATTTTATAGATTCCAATCTTTAATTACATACTCAAGGTTAAGTTTTAAGGGTATAACTTTTTTTTATTAAACTTGGGCAAATATTGTAGAAACTTAGTTTTTGAGTTTTGCGGCTTCACAGAGGAGTAGGTAATCCAATGCTACGCATGGTTTAAAAAAATGCCTTGTATGTACTTGATGGTTTGATGGTAGCTTGCTGCCGGTTATTTGTTGAGATGAATGTCCAATTAAAATTAAATTATTAAATAAATCTGAGTTTTAGCACGGATATGAACATTGAACGAAGTACTAGCCATTTTGACTTAAATATCTTTCTTGTACGAACTGTTCACTTAACACAAAAACCTTTAAATGAATATTTCTCTTAAAGTAACATTACACGCGCAACGTCAAAATCAAATTGGGGACTCCCCGATTTTTAATTTCTGCTTGAATATTTTAAAGTCATTATACTTACCTTTCATTTGATAGTAAATTTATTGTAATAAATTATGGCATTTATAACTAAAGCAGAAACATGGCGCTATTTCGTGAAAAACAGGCATTTTTGAAAACTTTGAGGCTCTTTCGGCACGGGAAGGCATGGTCCGATTGAGCTAAAATTTTCGCAATTGTATTTTAACACTAAATTACATAATTCTAGATGTGAGCACCTTTAAAAATCGAAAATCAATTTTGAAAAACCACCCTAATGTACATATGTATTTATAATGATTTGTGATATTAGTTATATTATATTAGTTAAATAACTTCTAGCCAACACTGTACAATTAATAGTATTTTGTTAAAGGCAAAACATTAGATTTTTTTTAAGTACACACATAAACAAAAACATAAGATAACAACAAAAACAAAGCTCAGAAGTAAGCACTCTTTTCATTACAATAAAGCGCATTGAGGTAAATGTGAACGAACGAACGAACGACCGAACAAACGGACGGAATGAATGAGTGAATAAATGAATGGCAAAATGAATGAGTTTTCAACAAACGCCAACACCGACACCAACCAAAAAAGTGTTAAACTGATGATGGTTGGTGAGCGAGTACACGAGTGTAGCGTGAATTAACACAAAAGCAAACACGGTTTGAGAATGCTGTTAGTTTTGTTGTTTGTTGGCTCAATAAAAAAAACACAGCTCAGAGTTTGCAACGTTTTGGCATTTGTTGTTGGTTTTTGGTGTGTTAGATTTGTGTTTGATGTGATGTGATTCGATTTGATTGTTTGCATTGTTGGTGCTGCTGTTGTTTTGTTTTGTTTTTGCTGGAACTGCTGATTTGTTTTTGTTTGTTTTTCATCAAATCCTAGACTTGAGGCTCTGGTTGCTTTCAAACGCACATTTAGTTTTGCATTAAAGAGAGCGTGTGTTGGTCGTACGGGCTTGTTTTTCTAATTCACAAACACAACCAGAAAAATTCAACCACTAAAATTTTGATAAATTAAACAAATAAACGTAAATTTAAACGATTTATATTACGTTCAAATTGATTGACGTCAATCACATTACAAAGAAATTGTGAAAAAGTTATATTTAAAAGTGCCAAAATAAAAAGTTTGTGAAACAAAAACAAACAAAAAAATATAAGAGAAAGAAGAAAAGTTTTTAAAAGAAAGGTAGAAGAAAGCAAAACAAAATTAACAAAAAATAAAAAATAGTACACATTGTTGCGGCCAACAAAAAAAAAACCCCCATTAAAGACGTGTTAAGCAAGTTTAACTTAAAATTTTGTTAAATTGCTGCTACTGCTGCCTGATGTTGTTGTTATTTGCGTTGCGCTGACACCCAATTTAGTTTAATTATGTTGTTGTTGTTGTTGCTAGTTATTTGGTTAAATTTTACTCTTGCTTAAGAATTTCTTTAATTTAACAACGAATATCAAATACAATTTTTTCTTCGAGCCCGTTAGACAGTCTGCTGCACACTGCGCAATTGTAAACGCGCCTGCGTTTGTCTATCTATTGTTCGTTCGCTTGTTGTGCGCTTGCGGTTTTTTTTCGCCGTATCGTTCGCTGTTTAAAACGTTAAAGTTTGCGAGGCGTTACATTGCCTAGCCATGGAGTTTTTTACATTTTTAATCCAGTTCAAAATGTCATGAGTTTGCTTACGCGCTATTTCGAAATAGTAAATTGAACAACAGAAATATTTACATATGCGTATAAAAATTAACAACAGCAAAAAATATTAGCTAATAAAAAAATAACAAAAGATAAAAACCAATCAAAACATGTTTTATATCAATCAAAGAAAATATAAAAACAAAAGAAAAAAAAACATCCTCAAGATGCGTCATAAATTTTCTATAAAAAGCTCAACATTAATGAAAGAAATTACATAGTGCTTTTGACGAGTTTAGAGTATTTTCCTACTTTCGATTTTTATTAAGTGTTTTAAAGACTGGGACGAGTTAAACAAGTGCCAATATAGTTCTTGGAAATAAATTAAAATTATTTCTACATATTGTACATGCAATGCTGAACATTTGACCCTAATCGAACAATGTTTACCCATGTCTTGTTGGATTTGGGGCCAAATTATTGTAATTGTAATCAATTGATTAGATTATTACAAAATGGCATTAATTATCTCTGTATAATAAAGAAAATTATGATTAATTTTACTCGATCTTGAATGCAGTAATTCGACTTCTTATGTTTAAAATTAGTTTTCAAAGAAAACATTTTAAAATTTTTGGAGTTGGGAAAATTGTTGTTACATATTTATTGAACTTTTTCTTATTAAATTATTACTAGATACTAATCTGTACACTGCAACGTTGAATAGTTCTGCCAAATTTAACAATGTTAATCCATGTATCAGTTGGTCTGTGTCCGAATTATCGATCATTTGTAATCGAATGATCTTTTGTATCGAAAATTATGGCCCCGATTACAGCTCACAACACTAGGCATTTTGATGTTGTAAACTACGATTACGATTCACAACACTTATCGGCTTAATCGTATGATAAGTGAATGTTGTGTTGTTGTCGAGATAACACAACATTTTAGTGTTGTGAACGATAGTCGGGCCCTATAATAAAATAATCTACTAATAAGAAAATCACGATCAATTTTACTGGATCATGAATAAAGTACTTTGACTCCAGATGTTAAAAATTTATTTTAAAAGTTAAACTTTTGTGTTTGTTGGTGTTTTGAAAATGTTATTAAAATGTCTTCGCATTACATTTGCCTTTCCAATAGGACATACAGCTTATACACATTGGTTAAAAGATACTAAAGTTATTAAAAATTCCCCAACCACCACTTGGAAAAAAATTGAACAAAAGTAACATTTTTTTGATAAACTTTTCATTTTCAAAAATTATGAGTAAAGTGTAAACTTAGCAGAATTTTCTTTCTATTAAGACATACAACTTTCGAATCGCTTGGAAAGTACTGGAGCTATTTAAAATTCCCCTGACATTTAGTTATTTCACACTGACTGCAAAAGAACTTACTTTTACTTTTTGAAAGAATTTTTCATTTCAAAACAATGTTTAAATTAAAGTATAATGGCATTGTAATATTAACTAAATTTTCTTTCTAATAAGACATACAAATCAAAAATCTGTTACAAAGTACTGGAGCTATTTAAAACTCTCCTACCATTACTGGCCGCACACCGTTTGGAAAAGAAAATATAATGAACAATTTTAGTTGTTTGATAAATTTTTCATTCTAAAACAAGGTATAAATATAAATTATAAACCTAACAGCATTTTCTTTCTAATAAGGCATTAAACTTACATATCGAGTTTAAAATACTGGAGCTATTTAAAATTCCCCTGACTTGTTTCACAATGACTGGAAAAGAAAATTTTAACTTTTTGTTGAAATTTTCCATTTGAGGACTATTTTTAATTAAATTATGACGGAATGGTAATTTTAACTGACTTTTAATAAAACATAAAACTCAAAAAACGGGTTAAAAATACTGTAGCTGTTTCCACATTCCCCCACTATTAGTTGACTTACAGCGATTTCAAAAAAAAAAAAATGTCAAGACAAATTTACTTTCTGAGAAATTTTATTTGTATGAAATAAAATTATGACATCATCGTAATCTTAACTGAATTTTCTTTAAAGTAACATATAATATTTACAAATCGGTTAGAAAGTACTGGTGCTATTTTTTAATTCAGCTAACTATTGGATTGGAAAAGAAACTGTCACAAAAAATTTCACTTTTTTTTGTAAATTTTCAATTTTAATGTCATAGTATCATAATCTATGCTGAATTTTCTTTCTAAAGAGATTTAAAGCTTACAAATTGGTTGTAAAACACTGGAGCTATTAAAAATTCCGCCATCTTTTATGTGCATCAGCATGATTGGAAAGACAATTGGCACGAATAATTTAATTTTTTTTTTTGTCAATTTTCTATTGTAATACAATTTTTAAATTAAATTATGATGGAATCATAATCTAAACAGAATTTCTTTCCTAAGAAGTCATAAAATTTATGAGTCTATTGAAAAATACTGGAGCTACTTAAAATTCCCCTAATTATTACACCGATTCGAAAAGAAAATATCAAGAAAAATATTACTTTTTTTTTGAGAAACTTTGTATTGTAGACATTTCTTTAACTTCCTATATCAGATGTAAATACTATTCTAAACCTTTAAAGATAACGGCTACTCTTACTTTTGTGACTGATAACCTTTTGAAATTTCTAATTTAAAAATTGTGAAAATTTCGCTTTGCAGTTCTTTTAAGTATTACAGAGAAATGAAAAATGAAATGACAAGGAATCGCAAATTAAAAATTTTATAAACATTTGTTTTCTTTTAATTTTCTTTTCAGTGACATTATAGGGTTAATTTCATAGTATCAATTACAAACAAAAAAAATAAAGTGCCTTTCTAAAGTTTTATCAACATATGACAATCTCTTGTAATTTACATGCATTTGTTAATTGAATTTTGAGGAATTGTTGGCAATAATAATAATCATTTTTACTCGGGCTCAATTTTAACTTGAATAAAATAAATATATACTGCAGACTTGAAAAAAATCAAGCAAGTGTAATTTAAATCTAGGTAAAATTTTTGAATATATTGGATTTTTCATATAAAACTTATGAATTATTAATGATTTATTAGCGCTTTCCCCCCAAAAAACCTTACAAATATATTCAGTGAATTCGAAATATTAAATAATAATCAAATGAATTTACACGACAAAATGAGCTAAATTTTGTAAAACGTTTAAAAATCACCAGGGAGGTTACTCTCTATTGCGATGCGAAAGCAAATACGATGCGATAATTAATTTGAAAAATTAATTTTAAAAGCCGTGATATGGATTTTTATAGAGAAAATTTTGCAAATTAACTACTTTATAAACATTGGGCATAAATTTATAAAGAAAATTGTTTCGCCACATTTTGGTTTCAAGTATCATTATAGGGTTAATCTTATAATATCAATTCAAACCTAGATATTTCATGCACAATCCTGCAATTTGTTTACTTTACTAATTTTGCTCTTCTCAGTCCTTACAACATTAGATACATAATTTAATTATGTCAATTATGTCTGCCTTTATTGTGTGCGTTTTCTTTTCGCCAAAATAAATTTATTTGAAATCAAAAAATAATAAAGCTCAACTTTAACGTTTTCTTATGCAAATTTTAAACGTTTGATATTTAAAAATTAAAACAAAGCATTAAAATATTTAAAATTTAATAAGTGATATTTTTGCTTGACAATAAAACAATAAAGCAGTTTCGTTTTTTTTTTGTGTTAAATATTTCATAACAATTTCTTAAAAGATTGCAAAATATTCAAGTTATTTATTAAGTAAATAAATGGGTTTTTTTATTTAGATGTTTCTTGGAAATTTATGTACACGTTCTTGACTTTGAATTGTAATTTTATTGACTTCATTTAAAATTGTTTAAAAATAAAATAAGTACTCGTATACAAATAAAATGTTGCAAGCATAAAACAACTTGTCAGAAATTTACTGTAAGTTTGAAATGCAAAATGTCATACAATGAATTTTATTTAACTAATGAATATTTGATAGATTGTTGGCTATGTTGGGAAATCAGCTTTTAAACTGTAGAATTTTTAAGTATCTTTAAAGTATAAATTAGTATTAAAAAAATGAAGCTTTAAAATGTGTGTGGGGATTGCAAAATAAATGTGTAGCAAAAATGGGCGCAAAATTAACATGACTCCCTAAAATACCTGACTCTCTTCTGTGAGAAAACTATGAAAAAAAGATATGTAAAGATATGATAAAAAATATTTAAAAGACATGACTAGAATTTGATGTGCTAGTCAAAAATGATTGAGGACAGAAATGTAGCACTTACAGAGCCATGAACACCGGTTCATATGAATATTTTCGCTCTTAAAAAGAGAGACCTCAAACTTCATATGAAAAAACTTTTTCCGAATAAATATTTCGTTCGGATCGAATGGGTAAATTCACCTCTAGGCTTGGCGAAAAAAAAAAAAAAATATTTTTGGAATTGTTTTTACATCATCTTTAATCCTAGGGGGTGACTGACACAACTTTTTTTTTTTTGTATGGAAGGCGAACCACTCTAGTGTACAGACTCGTATATTGATTTGTTAGATTGACAAGAATAATATGTCATTTCGCCTTTAATTTCCATATTAATTTCAAAGCAACAGAATATTATCATTCGATAAAGATTATTAAAAATCTTGATTTATTTTTTTTTACCAATATATGAAGCTGACAAAAAACATCGTTTACATCGTTTGTAGACAAAATTGTTTCTTGTATTCTGATTGCTAAATTACATTCATTATTTCATTCGTTTCGTAATCAAATTTAAAAGTGTTGAGTAAATCATTCTTATTTTTTAGTTTCTTTTAAGGGGAGATTTCACCAGATCACTTGTTGATATCACTTTGAGCATAAATAAAACAGAGATTCATGTCACTGCGACAAAGAGCTTTGTCTGCTACTTTAACCGGATTTAAAAGGACAACTATTTGTTTAAGTAAAACAAATTCTTTATCTCTGGAGCTTTTAACTCTTCTTTGCATAATGTTGGAAATTTCTATCATAACATTGATTGAATGCATTCATTTTCTTTTTTCTATTTATTATTAAGCTAATAATCTAACATTGCTAATGATGATGGACATTTTCATAATATTGTTTTTTTGTTAAATTTATATTATAAATATCTATTAAGATTTTTTGAACCATGTTTCCTTTAATTTTGAACATGAATTTCATCACCTTTATTTATTTCACCAATGAAGAAAAAAGCATGCAAAGAAGGGTTAAATCAATTAAAGCTTTTTATATGCTTAGGAATTTCCAAATTCCAAAAACTGCACACACATCTAATAGTGCATTCGCAATCCAAAATTAATTTGTACTCTTCAGATTTGTGTCTTCGACAGACGTTTTAAAATTTAAATTTTGATGACTTTGTAAACAAAAATTTGTTAATCCCGAAAAATTCCGGGAATCGATGAGAAATTGGCATTTTGGGATTTGCATCCCCCTACTTGGCACAGACAACAGCTTTTGTTGTCTGAAATTTTTTTTAGCAGTCTAAATTTGTTACTACAACATGTAACCGGTTTATATTTTTAGCTATTACTGGAAAACTTAAGCTGTTTTTTATATAAACTGAAATTTGTACTTTTTCAAAATCACCAAAGTACGAACCACGCGGAATTTTATAGCAAATTGTTGAAAATACTTTTGGGTTTCTAGTATTCTTCCCAGCATACCATTCTAGGAGCGCTCCGAAAAAGGAGTCAGAATAGAGTCCAACATAAGAGCATTTTCGGAGCGCTCCGAAAAAAGGAGTCAGAAAAGAGTCCAACTAAAGAGCATTTTCGGAGCGAAATAATAATTTGCTTGTTACTGTCCTGAGTCTCAGTATGACTTAGAAATTCCACCTAATTATGTGTGTACCAAAGCGTTGTTGTCCTGTTATTTGTGCTTTGAACAAAAAAAAAAAAAAAAACATATCTGTACCACACAAGAATGATAAAAACAAGATTACACAGAGCCCAAGAAAAACCTCATAAAAGACTTATTTCTGGCATTATCTAAGAGCTCTTTAAGAGCCCAAAAAACCCTCATAAAAGACTCTTTTTCTGACATTATCTAAGAGCTCTTT
Organism: Bellardia pandia; assembly: GCA_916048285.2. Taxonomy (NCBI): domain Eukaryota; kingdom Metazoa; phylum Arthropoda; class Insecta; order Diptera; family Calliphoridae; genus Bellardia; species Bellardia pandia. The sequence goes on from OU696531.1 coordinate 29,309,790, forward strand.
CTGACGGACCATTTTCGAATGTAATGACCCTCTTTTCTGGAGGTTTTTTTCGGAGCAATTATGATTGTTTTTTGGGCTCATAAAGAGCGTTAACGCTCCGAAAAAGGTGTCAGAAAAGACTCTTTTCGGACTCATATGGCTTGCTGGGTTGCTTGTTTATCATAAAATGTAATTATAGTTATGAAACAGTAACAAAATATTCATGCACAATTTTGGATGAAAAGAGATCATGAATCATACTCCTAAAAGATGTTACATGTTTTTAAAAACTCTTTGTAAACAAATAGCAAACATCAAATGTAATTATAGTTATGCAATACAGAGTATAAAACAACTTTAAATAATAATAATAAATTAGTACTTGCATGGGTGTGATTAAGTGACAACCTGCTGGTTTTTAATTGACGATATTTGATCAAATGTTAAAACCGTTCGAGCTCGAGCTCGAACAATTTTATTTCTTGAAAATTATAACTGAAAGGTCGGATAAAAACAACACTAATTTAATGTTAAAACCAAATATTAAAACAGTCAAAGGTGTTTTGTCTGTTAGCACATGGAAAATGGAAGATGCTGAAACTAAAAAAAAAAAAATTTTCAAACCTAAAAAATGTTGACATTTAAATATTGAACGAATTTCGTTTTTTTTTCTTCTTTCTTTGAATTAATGTTGATTGAACAGTAATAAAACATAACGATAAAAACACATAAAATATACACTTAATATAATATAGATAGATAAAAAAGTAAAGTGTTTTAAACCCCCCAAAAAACAAAATTCAAAACATCCGCTTGAAATAAAATTTAAATAAAAAACCAGCACTAAAGCCAAAAACAAACAACATAAAATAAAACATAAATATAGAATTAAAATATTCATTAAAACAAAAACCCAAAGTTTATCAAAAATATTTCCGGTTTTTCAAATGTGAATATTGTGCAGGCGTTAATTAGCAATAATTTTATTTAATTTTTTCCCCACATTTTCTTACCAAGAAATGCTTTACTCAATAGCGAAATTTATTAACAATAAATAATGAAAAAAATAATGAAATAAATTAAAACATAAAATGCTGTTACGAAAAATGCAAATAAAACAAACTTTTTTGCCTAAATAAAACGAAAACCAAAAAACAGTACAATTGTTAAGAGAAGAGCAGCAAATATATAAATAAAACAGAATTTGAATTCTTACGTTTTAGTTGTAACAAATTATTTGGCTGGCCGTTTAAATAAATTATTGAAAATCATCAGCTAAAGAAACAAGAACAACAAACAAACTTTCCCAACAACCAAATGCAAGAAAATGACAATTTCTTATGCTCCACTGATATTAAACGTTACAAAATCTGTCCTAAAATGGAAATACCCACAACTAAGTATTTAGCAGATTATCTGTATGTTGTACACGAGGATGTGCCATTTCGTTATTATCGCAAAGTAAGTCCGAGTCTCACTAAGTTTAAGTTTTTTTTTTATTTCTGTATATATGTACTGACAAATTATTGAAATTATTTGCATTGTTAATTTGTTTAGTTAAATAATTAATTAACACCCTTTTTGCACATACCACTCACTCCCTACATTTTTAGATACACATAATAAGTAATTATGAATGAAAAAATATGATTTCTACCAGCTAGCTGGTGTATTATGTATTTGAAGCTTTCGTCTCAGCCAAGAAATGGGAAGTGTTTTGTGGTTGTGCGGTTTAGTGTTTTAATGTAAGAGATTGTATGTATATTGTTCATAATTTTCATTTTTTTTCAAGTTTAACGAACTGTAATTATATGTTTTTTTGTTTCTCTTTTATATTTTACATTTTTTTCAATACCCTACTTTAGGTGCTTTTATTAATACTTAAATATTCGATAATAACACTTTTCTGAATAATTTAACAAACTATGGAAAATATTTATCAAAGCAAAGCCATTTAGTTTAATGGAATTGGTAAAGGTAAAAAAATTTAAGAAATTTTAATTCAATCCACAAATACTAAAAATGTACTACTGTGAGCGTCAATATAAAGTAATCACTTGATATTGTTTAAAAAAAAATGTTTTATTATTGTATTTATTGTTTGACATTTGAACAATTGTTATTGTTTGCTAGTAGAAGGTACGAGGTTAGTAAAAATGGAGCGCTACACAAATGAACAACGCATTCTCATTGTGAAATTGTTTTACCAGAATAGTGAAAGTTTTGCGGCTACAGTTCGCAATTTGCGATCAATTTGGGATCACAATAACGCTCCAAAAGAGTCAACTGTAAAGAGATTAATGGATAAATTTGCCGAAACTAGGTCTGTTAGTGATGTAAAGACAATAACGCGTCTTCATTCAACCTCACCTCCACCTCGATTCGACACCGAGCTCAACAATCCACTATGCATACAAAGTTCAATTGACTCAGGAACTGAAGCCAGCTGACAATGAACAGCGAATGGAGTTCGTTAATTGGGTATTGGAGAGACAACATGAAAATGCTGATTTTGCCGATAAAATCATCTTCAGTGACGAGGCCCATTTCCATCTTGATGGCTTCGTCAATAGGCAGAATTGTCGCATTTGGGGTGAGGAAAATCTTCGAGTGATTTCCGAGACGCAAATGCATAATCAACGTGTGGTGTGGTTTTTGGGCTGGAGGAATCACTGGACCTTTTATTATGAAAATGAGGCAGGTCAAGCGCAAACAGTCAATGGTGTTTGGTATCGTGAAATGATAACCAGTTTTTTCTTGCTTAGAATTGAAGAAATGAATGTGGAGGGCATGTGGTTCCAACAAGACGGCGCCACATGTCATACAGTCAGAGAAACAATTCAATTGCTGCATCAGTCATTTAAAAATGGCGTTCTAGTTGGGACAACCTTTAGTTATAATACAAATAAAAATCTTGTAAATATCGTTATTGAGTTGAAATTCAACCAAAGGAAGCCTCAAATACATAAAAATTACGGCACAATATTTTATGACCATCGCCCCACAATAAGTGAATAAGCTGCCATATGAGGGATTTGAAAAATAAAATACGAGTTATTTTTATAACTCGTAAAATGTAAAATGTAAAACAAATAAGTTTCAAGTAGGAATTAATCACACTACTGCTGATGGGTACATAATATTCCGAAAAGCCGAATATAAACTCTTACTTGTGTTTGTTACAAGCATTTTAAAACATTGGTGCGATCAGATTTTATGTGAACAATGCTTTAATATAAAAATAATTTTGCTTCAAAATTTTTTATTTTACATATGAAATTAGTTGTAAAAAAAACGAAAACATTAGAATAATTGTCAGTTTTAAGTAATTTCGGTTTCAGTTAAAATCGAACACAAAACTCTAGTTTAACTAAAAAACAAAAAATAAAAAAATAAATTCTGCTAATTAAGAAATCATAAAATTCAGGGCAAAACTTAGCAAGCAATAATAAATCATCAAACCTGCCAATAATGATGGAATTCTTTCATCATATGTTATCCAAACATATTTCTTAAGGTATGGTCACACTTGGCAAATATTTGCCGAAAGAGACGTAACCACTAAGTAACATAGTTGCATATATTTCAACTCGTTGATTTATTACAAAAAATTCTTATTTAGGCCAAAGCACAACAAATATTTAGTTTTAATTTATCTGATGCTGTTTGATCTTGCAAAACTCTTGTAAGAGTAAACAACGTCAAACAAATTTGTGCTAAAACAAGTGGTTAGGCTTTTTTTGAGTAAATATTTGCGAAATGTGACCGTACTTTTGCTCAACACGGTATAAATAATTCTATAGAAGTGTAATTCTACCAACTTCTGATATGTTTATTTAAATTATTATTTATACTGCGATTTAATAGTTCGTACTTGATTGATGAGTACTTTAAATTAATTAAGCTAATCAAAGTAATTTGTAGAACTGTAAGAAGTTGTTTCTTTAATCATAAGTCCGTTTGAAAAAGTGTTGTTTGAACTTGTAATAAAAAGTCTCCACAAAACAATTTCTTAGAATTACAATGAAAATATAAAAAGTGGAAACACCCTTTGCCTAGTGCAAGTTGATGCAGAGTTTTGGGGCTTTTGACAGAATTGAATTTTATTGGTTGAATAAAATAACAATTTATAAAACTTTTTCTTTTCATTTAATACTTTTATCTATGTACGAAATTTTTCCTTATATCTTTATTTAAAACAAATATTCTTGTTTTTATTTTATTAAGTTAATTCTTTTATATTGTTTGTATACAAAGATATTTTATTGTTATTTTAAAAATATTTATTTCTTTAAACTTTTGGTGCTAAATTTTTAAAGTCGTTTTTTTGTTGTTAGTTTTGCAAAACTAAAAAACAAATTTCACCTTTTTTTACACGGCAATTAAACGAGAAATTATTACTTTTTCTTATTGTTGTTAATATTTATTACAATTTGTTTTCAGGCATTAAAAATTGGTACAAGTACTTTCAGTGTTTTTTGTACTAAAACTAAATGCTCGATTATTTAAACTACTTTTACTTAAATATCAAACATTAAAGTGTTTAAGCTTCTTTTAATTTGATTTCTGGCTGACTTGATTGGCAGTATTTTACTTTTGAACTTCCGTATGTAAAAGTTGACTAATTGTTGTTTTCATTATGTTTTTATTTTTTATTTATTGTGTGATTTTATTTAAACATTTTCATCTATTTCTTGTAGCTTTAAACTGGGTTAATATACCTACATTATGTTGTTGTTGTTGTTTTTTTGTGAGTTTCATTTTCTCTAATGACTAAATTTACTTGTTGCACTCTGTAACACTCTGATACATTTTTTTATTTAATGTGAAAAAAGTGTTTAGTTAAGTTTGAAGCTAGCAAATTGTGTTTTTTGACCTCATGTGACTAATTGAGATCTGTTATTGTTGATAAATTGCATTCTCTGTGGGCCAAGAGAAATTGGAAAGGTTTTTCATTTTTAACTAATAGATAATCATTCATTGTGTCTTTTTTATGCAAGTGAATTTCTTGATTTTATTATATGTGTGATAAAGCATTGTTCATATACAATATAAATATTAAAGGGTGCAGTAGCTTAATTGCTTAGCGCATTTGATCATTAAGCATGAGTTGGTATTCATGGCCTGGGTTCGATTTCCAGCCGCTGCCACTCAAACAACCATCAGTTTCTGATAATTATTAGTTTTCTTTCTATCCATCATAAATAATATTTATCGCAGCGCCCTCCTTCGGTGGTATAGCATTGAAACGCCACCGAAGTAAAATAATTAAATAAAGGTTATAAAATCAAGCTTTAGCATTAATGCGCAATTGCAGAGTTGTGATATAAAAAAGCTTTCTTCTTTCACGACCTTTACTTCTCCAACGAAAGTAACACAATTATATGTAGGCATATTAATTGCCTGAGTGTTCCCAGCAAGCCATATGAGTCCGAAAAGAGTCTTTTTCGACACCTTTTCCGGAGCGTTCATGCTTTTTATGAGCCCCAAAAACAATCATTATTGCTCCGAAAACCTTCAGAAAAGAGGGTCATTACATTCGAAAATGGTCCGTCAGAAAGAGCTCTTAGATAATGTCAGAAAGGAGTCTTTTATGAGGTTTATTTTGGGCTCAGCAAGAGCTCTTACATCATGTCAGAAAAGAGTCATTGCAATTTTAAATAGAAAATATTAAAAGTTCACATTTTTTTTTAAATTGTTTTTACTTAAACAAAAAGGGAATTTATTTACAAATAAACTAAATTAGAAATGGAAAAAAATTAAATAAATTGTATTTACAGTAAAAAAATAAAATGGAATTCATTTAAATAAAATATATAAAAATGGAAAAAAAATAAATTTTTTAAGCAAATTTTTCTTTCGCTCCGAAAATGCTTTTTAGTTGGACTATTTTCTGACTCCTGTTTCGGAGCGCTCCGAAAATGCTCTTTAGTTGGACTATTTTCTGACTCCTTTTTCAGAGCGCTCCTAGAATGGTATGCTGGGTTACTTCTCTTTAAAAAAATGCTTCAATATACATATATGTAATATTAATTAATAACTATTTGCTTTCTTTTTGTTTCCGATCTGTGCTTAAGATTTGTTTGTATTGTTACAACATTTGCAAAACTTTTTGGAAGCTTTAGTTTTTGTATTGAACCCGTCAGTATTGGACATCAAGGAATTTGTACAATTTTTTACGTGTTTGCATTTTAAATTACAAATGCATTGCGACTGATACAATTAAAAAAATCTTCTGTAGTGTGACCGGATTTTGTGTAAAGAATGCTTAATTGTTTATTTTTATTTTAAGTACACTCTAAAATATAAACTTTATCGTTGAGTTTTATGTTATATAAATTATCACTGTCATTGACAATTTTGTGTTTTAAGTATAAGAAATAAACTTGACACCTTGAAAAAGAGCTCTTTATTACATAAATATGTATATTGTTTTTAATTATTCCTTTTAATGAATATATTTTTAAATTGTTTTCTTACAGACAAAATGTTCCATATTTCGTGGCCTAGTACTGTGCATCTGCCTAAATGTCACCTACGCCAATGTTGTGCGTTTTCCCCGTGAAATGGATAAATACGGTTTAGCGTATTTGATTCCATATTTAATACTATTATTTCTAGTCGGTTTACCCATTGTGCTGTTGGAAATATCAGTGGGTCAATTTTTGGGACAAGGAGCTGCCCACACCTGGAGGTCATCGCCAATATTTAAAGGTAAACTTAAGAAACGAAACGTTTTTTATATACTTAAATACAACACAAATGTTGCCATATAATTTTCATGATTAACTGTGCAGCGCCTTAAAGTATGTTACACATTTTATAAGTGTGTGTTTAGTAACGTTTAACAAACACATGTATGTATATGATTGCCGGTTAATTACACTAGTCTACAATAAATTATATTTAAATGTTATTTAAAGTTAAAAAATTACAATTTTTTTATTATTCTCTAAATCAAATTCACAATGGAATTGATATCAGGTCTATAAAATCTGGTCAAAAATAAGTTTCAATATATAAAGCGTTAGTCATTGACATAGTAATAATTTTCTTCTATCAATGAAACACAATTCAATTGCACCTTCGATTTAATATTAAGTGCATAACTCCAAAATAATGCAAGATTAATTTAAATTACTAATTAATAAATTTTTGTCTAACTAGGAAATAATTTATTTTTATTGCAGAAGATCAAGGTTAGGAAAAATTTCAAAATTTTTCAAAATTTGATTGACATCTATTAGCTAATATATCGCGTCAGTTAAACAGTAATTTTTAATCACATAAAATCCGGCCACACTACACCTATCGTTTTCTTCCGAGTTTTTATTAACACATCTATTGTATTCTGTCAAAAAAGTAATCATTCGGTGTTAAATTCTCTGACAAAAATATAACACCAGAAGAGAAAACATAAATATCCAAATGGCGTTTGCTATAAAATGGGCAGGCGTCGAAGTTTTAACAAAATCACTGCCTTATAATGTATGATGAATATGTTAAATGGAGCTCAAACAACTACCGGCACCAACATTTTATGTTGTACCGAAACAAGCGGATGCCGACACAAAAAGGCAATTGTTTGTTAAACAATTTACATTTCTGGTCTGTAGAGCACCTCCTTTGTTACCTCTTCAACTATGACTGCAGAAATCGTTGCAGCCTTTTAGCCTTCATTCGAGGCTTTTATTAGAATAGAATTCATTCATTGTTACATTATTTCATAATTTAATGAATTCAGATTAAATTTTATTTTTATAATAGATTTTAATTGAAGAGATTTTATTAATCACTAACCTTTATTACGATATTTTGTAATGGAGTTGACTGAAAGAAAGAAAATTAGATTAAATTAATACGTTTGAAATACTTAGAAATTTATTTGTAGAGAATTCTTTAATGAAATGTTTATGAATTTAATTAAGATAATTTTATTTTATTTTCTTCGACCTTTTTGTATGATTTTTTATTAAATAATTTTTAAGCTTGAGGTCACTTTTAGTTTTTTATAAAAGATTTTTATTTTTATATATAAATTACTCTATATTTCAATTTCCTTTGGAAATCTTCTTCAGGAGTTATTTTATTTTAATGAAATCGAAATATCGAGTAATTTATATATAAAAATAAAAAATCTTTTTTAAAAAACAAAAAGTGACCTCAAGCTTAAAATTTATTTAAAAAAATTTTATTAAGATTTAATTCTTTTGAACTTTTGCAAGGTAAGGTAAATTAGATTGACAGACTAAGGTGAGTGTAATCCGGCAACAAATACAACACAATACAGAAACAACAGGCATTTTGTTTGTGTAAAATAATGTACTAATAATGTCAAAAACACTTGAAAAATCATTAATTTTGACATAAGTAAATTTTAAACAAAACCAATCAACTGTGTTACTATTGCACTCACCTTGTATAGTTACACCATGGTGAATTATTTAGATTTTTTTTTAATTTTAAATAAAACACTTGAAATACAACTGGATGTCGGATTCTTTATTTTGCCTGAAAGAACAATCTTTGGCATTTACTTTTTAAGAAATACTTTAGAAATACTACCTGTAACTCGCGGTAGCATTGCTACCGGTATCTGGCGAATAACGACTTTTGACTTCACCTCAAAAAAAAAAAAAAAAAAAAAAAAAGAGAGGTGTGAAATCACAAGTTTTAGATGGCCAGCTGACAGCGATATTTAGCAGTAAAGCCATTGTTGATTTCAAATATTTGTCACAGAATGCTGTTTTTTGTAATACAGCTGAATAGTATGGAGACGTTGTTGCGGTGTGAGCCTTTCCATGATGAATTGTTAAACAATATTGAATAAAAACAAGATGACAGTATAACTCAACTCTCTAAGTCCTCTGTATAGTTCTCAAGTATTGGCAAATGGTTAGTTAAATGAAGGCCCAATTCAGGATGGATGTTTTTGTGTTTCGATCTCTACTGATTTGATAAAAATTTTTTCAATTGTAACATAATTTTTTTTTTTTTTTTTTTAATACATTTAATTTATTTATTGAATCTTCAGAAATGAAATGACAATAAGTTTTCGAATCTTAATACTAAAAGAATATAATAAGTCCAGCCAGTGCTAGACAAAATATTATGATACTACAACAAAATTACATCCACTGATCCAGTCATCTGTTTTGCGCTTGAGTTAAAGCAAGGGTATCCCTCCTTCTCAACCGAACATGGCCACTAAAGTTAAGGATGTCTCGTGCAAGTGGGTTTGGATGGTGTTCAAGTTTGCTGACATATTTTGAGGCGTGTTTTGTAAATTCGACTTTCACCAAAGGAATGCCTAGATCTTTGTGGATTCGAGATAACATAATTGTCATATAAATAAAGCTTAAGTCTCATGCAAAATCTATATTTTCGTCAAATAACATCCAATTCTTATTTTAATTTTATTGTCATTATCGATAATATTATATACGAGTATGTACATATGTATATATTTTTGATAGTTTATATTTTAAAATATCACCAATAAATTCCCATTTCCCTAAAGCACCAAAAGACTTTCAGAATCCCAAATTTTAGGAAAAAAAATGCCCAAGTGCGACAAGCTTCGGCTTCCAGCACATATTTTGCTATTTTTTACTACAACGAACTGTGCTGTATTTTTCTATAAGCAATGGACAACAATTAAAGCGGTTATCGGAGACGAATCAAAATTAGATTAATGTTACCTATTCATAAGTTTAAGATTGAGTTCACAAATTCATTTAGTTTAAGCATTAAGTCTAATATTAATATTATTTTTTTTGTTTATTGTATCTTCATTAAAAATGAACCAACAAAAAGATTTTAAAATCTTATATCTAAAAAAATTCAATTATTAGTCACTCCAGCCAGTGCCGGACGAAAATTGTTTGACCATTATTTATTTATATTAATACGAGAGCTATTAATTTCGATGTTTCTGTTGTTAATTTTGTATTGAAATTTATTTATTGTATTTCTATATTGTTTTTCTTTACTAAATTATTTTTTATTACTTTTAGGAGCCTGCATTCTTAGTCGTTTTGCATCATGGGTTTCCACTATATGGGTGTCCCTGCAGGCCGTTATGGCCTTAGCTTACATTGGCATGTTTTCATTCAACAGTTTTCCCTTTAGAGAGTGTCTGGGTAATTTAAGACTGGCAGCGGTATGTATATAATGAAATACTGTTCAATACTTGACATATTCTAACTATTTAACTAATATTACAGGATGGCTACGCCTTGAGCAATATAAGTGGCCAGGAATGTATGGAGAAAACTTTTCTAACACCATTTTGGGAAAATCCACTATTTTTTGGTTTATTATCGATTGGCCTGATTGGTTTATGGGCGGTGGTTATGCTGTGGTAAGTTTGTTTTTCTTTTGTAAATCTTGATTTTGTCAGATATTAGAACAAATCTTTTTTTATTTTCTTTTCTAGTACACATAATGGCCGCGTACTGCGAAGAGTTCTCTTCATTTTCGGTCTATTGGGCTTTCTACTGCTGTGCTGTGTTACCGGCTGGGAGATACACAATTCTCTGGACAAACCTACACCCTATTTCCCACCCCTATATGGCTTTACTGTGGAATATCTATACGAAAGCAATCTCTGGTTCAGTGCTCTAATGCAAGTAATATTTGCCTTGAATTGTGGCTTCGGAGTTTTACCCATGATTACTGGAAAGTTTTTGTACAAAGGCGATGCAGTACGCACCTCTGTTGTATATTTATGCTTCAATCTGCTGATAAATGCCATAGCTGTAACACTATTTATGATACAATTCGATCATTCTGCTAATGGTGACCACATGATAGAGGAATTGAAACCCTTAACTACCATATATGACCGCATCCTATACGATAAGCCCTATTATGAAGTGTGGGTGAAATTAATACCTTCCATGATCTATGTTTTGGTGGTGGTTTCCTGTTTTATAACCATTGTGTTGGGAATTTATACCAGCACCAGATTAGTGCCCCGCCATCCCAATTATGTTATAAGTTTGGTGGGCTTGGTAGCATCTATAATTTCACTATCGTCCCCGAAATTCTATATAGCTAGACTATTGGATTCGCGCATAGTGGGTACTATGGTAATAACGGCTTTGGTGTTTGAACTTATAGCGGTTACTTGGATATATGGCGTAAAGAATATCTATACAGATTTGGAATTTTCCATAGGCAGACCTATTTATAAAATCTGGTTGGGTTTGTGGTGTATTTGCCCGGCCATATTGACGGGTGTCTTGGTGTGGTGGTGTTCTGATGACGATGAATTTGATATATTGGCCAATATTATTCCAAGATGGGCTCCCATATTGTTTGTGCTGTTTCTTATCTTGATGATAGCTTGTATACAAATCTTCAGACAAGTGGAGTACAATTTCTTTGGCATGATTTGTGAGGCTTCTAAATCGGCAAAAGAATGGGGTCCAGCCGATCCTTTGGCTAGACATGCCTGGAAGCAATGGCGTTCCGTATGCCAAGATACCGGTCAAAGGGATTTCACTTTGAGAAGACGCGGCACCAGAGACTATACACACTCAATTAAAAAGGGCCAATACTCGACATCGAATAAATATGCCAATGGTGTTGGTGGTGCTGGAGTAGCTGGCAGCACTAATAATCAGCATAATTGGAAATCATCTACACCTGGCAATAGTTCACCAAACTACAGTGGTTCGGTATTTGGTGATTCGGCCATAGAAGAAGACATTAGTGTCGATAAATTTCCAGGCATCTCCCAGCAATTTGTGCCATTTCATAGTAGTGAACCAAACAATAAACCGGACAGGCAGTCGCATAGATCGCGCGGTCAACCGCGTACGGGACATCAACTGCCGCAACCACAACATCCACAAAGAATCCAGCATCACAGTAGTCAAATAGAATTGCGTAACGGCAATCCTGAAAACACCAAACATCGAGAGATTGTCTATATTAGACGTTTATCCTCGGAAGAGGGACAACATGCTACACGCATTGAAATAACACCCTCTAATGAATCCATATCGTATGCACCCACCCGCAATCCCATGGCCAGATCCAGTGGATCGCATGGCAATGCTAACAACTATGTTAAACGTTCGTCCAGTTCTTCCAAAATGGAAAGTAATCGTAATGTTTCCAAGCCCACACCTTCAGCGGCCGATATCAATGGTGAGCATATATGTTGGCGTAAATTTTCTATGAATCCTCAAGAATATTCCACGGAATTGTGATCTTAAACAAGAGAGCAAACCACAACGAATCTAGTGATTTTTTTCTATATACAAACATACATACATACATAAACTGTAAATAGGTATAAACTAAAACTGAATAATTAAGGCAATCAATAAAACAAACGAATTAAATTATATATATAACCCTAAAAGTATGTTAACAATTAAAAGAGAAAAAAAAACAGACAATTAAAGAGACTGTATTAAATGGTTAAACATAACGATTTGCCGATATATCCAAATAAACAAAAAAATCAGCTATAAGTACGTTCCCAAATATTCTTCACATTAAAAAAGACTTTATTTTCATAAAAAAAATGAAAATTTTTAAATTTAAGCAAGTAATTATTTAAAGATACGAAAATAATTTAAATCATTGTTAGTGTAAATAGTTTTCAATAAACTCAATAAACATATATGTATTTGTATTTGAAAATTATAAATTCTATTATTATAAAGCAAAAAAAGCAACTTACAAAAATTGCCATAACTTTGTTTGTTGTGTGGTGAATACCCTTATTATTAATTCTATTTGTATTTTATTTTTCACAATATATAAATCATTTATTTGTACTAGTTATTTTTTTTTTGTTTGTGTTAAGCATTTATTATGATTTTAATTTAATATTATTTGTTAATTATAGCAATTATAATTATTATTAATATATTGTGTAATTTTATTGTTAGTCAGTTTGTGTAAATAGTTTTCAAATTTAAATATTTTATTAGAAACCAAATTATTTAGATTTAAAAATCCACAAAAAAAAAAAACAAAGAATTAATTATAGTATATAAATGGCAGAGAATTTATTGTTCTCTAATTGATTAAGAAATAAATAAACAAAAAATTATTATTTAATATTTCATTTATTCAGGAACAGTAGATTAGCATTGCTCAAATAAAATCCGGTTGCATTAATATTTTATTATTTATGTTACCCAAAAAGCGATTGAATACTTTTGAACAGAAGAATCTAAACTTTGTTGCCTTTTGTAAAAATCCGTGATTTTGTATTGATAGATGGTTTAACTGTTTTACAACATTTCGATCCAACTGCTCTCAGTATTTATTCCAAATCGCTTTAACATTACCTTTGCAACAGTCCAATATTGTTTAATTGACCGAAGCTGGAGACAATTAGGGGGATATATTATATATTTTTCTATTACGTCGACTTTTTTTCTTTAAAAATCTATTGCAGCTTTTGCATAATAACTTTACTGAAGAGAGTTGCTGTCTAATAAAAAGCAAAAGGTGTTTTTGCTGCCATTCTTTTATATAAACAGTCATAGTTCAAGTGTAACATACAGGTATGTGATGGAAATCGAAAACGAGTAATATTTCTGTATTGAAACAGTTTTATCCCACAAAATATAAAAACAATTTGCTATTAAAGAGAATCTTAAAACAAAAATTTTTAAAATTTGATTGGAAATACTTTAAAATTAACTTTAAAAACTCAATCGTTTTCGTTTTCGATTTCCATCACTGATAATTGCTGCTCTTTAGACCACAATTGCAAATTGCTTTCCAAACCATTGCCTTTTTATATTTTGGGTCAGCAACCTTTGGCTTAAACAATTTTTCACATTAATGTCTTTGTAATTGTTTGTAATTTTTTAAAACCCTTTATTTTTCAAACGTGTAACATATCGCGACGCTCTACTTTTTATTTTATGAGTTTGTTGCATTTCGGTGGTTTTCTTTCCAGCATACAACTACCCAAAAGAAAATTCTGGAGTAATTATGCTCTAAATATACATTTTATTCGCATAAAACAAACAAAAAATGTCTTCATTTAAATCTTTTTATTTAGAAGGATATTTTTAACATTGCGTACTTCTTTTATTCGGCCAAATTCTTAGCTCTTACTTTTGTTATACGTTCCAAAGGTTCTCAATTGGCTTGAGATCCGGAGATTTGGTTGACCATTTCAACACATCAGTCTTGATCTGCTTGAAGCAACTCCTCACAGTACGTGAGATGTATTTTGGGTCTTTGTCGGGCATAAAAAGCCACATAAGTGGCATATTGTTTTCAGTGTATGGAATCATGGTATTTAAAAGTATACTTGATAAGCAGACTGAATCATTTGAGCATCGATCAAAAATGCTGCCGTCAGCCTCACATTCCCTCCACAATTTTTTCTGCCTTAGAAGTATATTTTTGGTTGTGCTGCATGTTTGGAGAACACGATTCGTATGTATCTTATAATAATATAAGGACATACTGATCACACCATATGGTATACCAAAAGATAAAAATTGCAGTTAATAAATGTAATGATATAAAAGAAAAATGCATTTGAAAACAGAAAAGCGCAATTCACAATTTTGTGCAAAAGGTATTGCATCATTGCATTTGCAAAAAGGTTTAGCATATTTTTGCTCTTGCTGTGTATTTTTTTAGGCTAGAGCAAAAATATGCTAAACGTTTTTGCAAATGCAATGATGCAATATCATTTGCACAAGATTGTGAATTGCGCTAATATATGAATGAATATGTATCAGGCATGTGATTTTAAATCACGAACGATTTGGTGGAATATTTTGGTGTTCTGAAAATCATGAGATTTTTAATATTTAGTAGTGATTTTAATTGTTCTAAATCACGAGCTAACAGCTAATTTTCTTTATTTACAATAAAATTTTGTTTAAGTAATCTATTAGAAAATATAATAAATTTACAATTTGAAGTTAAAGTGTCTGTAATACTATGTTTCCACGACGACTTGAATCACCTGCTTCGCCTTCTGAATCATGTTTATGAATCATGCTGTTTACATGACTAATAAACTTGATTCGATTTGACAGTTGTCTTTAATAAACAAACAGAATAAAAAAAACAGAATTTACAATTTGTGGAAAATAATTTTTTTTAATGGACAAACAAAAGTGAGTGCAAATTAGTTAGCTTATTTGAAAAAAACATACATTCGTACGTATTTACTTTCTTTACTTCCAGCAAAAAGAAAATAATTTGCTTTGTTTACAATAATATTAAATTTGTATAGCTAGTGCAGATAAACTTGCGATAAAAATTAGAGAAGAGAGCAATTTTTCGTGCTTCGCAAGTAGATTCAAAATTAATCTACTTGATTCGCTCTTAAAATATTGTATGGTGAAGCAAGTTGTTTCGCTCATGATTGGGGTGTGAAGCATGAATAGAGAGCGAAGCATGTACCGTGGAAACGTAGTATAAGGAAGCGTAAAAATGCCTTGAGATAGTTCGTTAGCAATAAATGAACTAAAAAAAAGCACTTAAATAATGAGAGTATAAAAGAAAAAAAGAGACTCATCCAATTCCATGGAAAAAATACAACGTCTTACTAAATTTGTAAATTTTAAGTTTTTTTCTGTGTAAAATAGTTAGTTTTATTTAAAAAACAAATAAACAACAAGTGTATGTGATAATTTTATTACAAGATTTCAATGAAAAATCTTAAAAAACTCTAAGTGATTTGAAATCATTAGAGCGGCTTTAAATCACGAGATTTCAATAATTTTTGTGCACAGAACACCTTTTCAGTGATTTCAAATCACTTTACGAAAAAGTAATTTTCAGAACATGCCTGTATATGCTAGACGTCATCTTCAATGCCTATTTTTAAGGTTTCATACGCTTGCAATACACTCTATATCAGCAGGAAGTTACCTAAGAATGTGACAAATCCAATTTCATTTTCGCTTTCGAATTTTACAAGTCTCTGGTTGTGACCCACCTGATAGCTATTTCCAATACGATATTAAACAGCATTGAAGACACACAACCTTGTTTCACAACAATGTTTGTATTAAGTATTAAGATTAGAAGTTCAATTTAAGAACTGGCATTTTTATGAACGAGTTTAGCAATACTGTTTTCAGATTTCTATAACTTAAAAACAAATAGAACTAATTGCATTAATTTATAGACAAATAATGTTAATTTTATAAACTGAATTTGTCCATTGCATCACTTTCTAGTTTTATTATCTATATATTATCTATATTATCTAATAATATGATAAAATTTCTTTAATTTTAAATTTAATTAGAACTTTACTCTTATCAAAGCATACAACCATATTAGACTTGTTGAGTCTACATAACAAGTTTTGTTGGATCTTCTGTTGTTTTGTATAATTATTTAAATGGGATATAATATTCTTTGTTTGAAACTTAAAGAATATAATAAGTATTAATAAAAATTTATTGCAAATAATAATTATTAATATTTATTGTAGTATAACAATATTCTGTTTAATAGCTTATAATACATGCACGAGTAGGTACATACGCCGATAATTTTAACAAAATCGTAAAACATTAAACACTTTTACCTTCATTGATTTAGAACAGGAGTGCCCAAGCCCTATACTCTTGTTGCTCTTTTGTATTTGTAAAAACTCTTAGCTATAGGCTGTGTGTTTTGTATACTCATTACAGCACTCAGCACTAGCAATACGAAATACACAAACAACTTTGCCTTATTTGTTATTTTGTTGTACTTCACTCTATACCAGTGTTGTCAGATTAGGGGGTTTCCCCCTAGATTTAGAGGGTTTTTTTCTATTTAGGGACAGATTTAGGGGTTAATATTATTTAGAAGGAAATTTGGGGGTAAGAAAATTTTATTTAGGGGATTTCTAGGGGATTTTCGAATTTACAGTTTGGTATAGTACATAATTTAAAAACTGAGCATGTCGAAGATATTGTAACGAAATGGCGATTTAGAAAGTAATCTGGCAACTACAAACATTAAATAATTACAGTGACCATTATATTAAAAAAGAAATGTTTAAAAATGTTGAAATAGTTGTGGTAAACATACAAAATTATCTTTTCCCTACATGTGTCATTATTCAAAAGCTGCAATTTTTTTTTTGTTACTAAGGTACAGTTCTTGAGAATAAAAAACGCGATTCGGAATATGAATGCAGCGTAAATGGATCGAAATGTTGTTTAACAGTTAATCATTCAAACAAAAACATGGATTAAAATAAATCTATTTTTTTATTACATAAATACTAAAACATGTTTGCGACCGGATTTTATGCAAGCAATATTTTAAGAAGTCATTAATAAATCATAGGCGTGATCTATAAAAAAAAATAATTTATATTTTCATGTTCATCTTCCAAGTTCCACATTATATTGAGCCTCATTCAAACGAATTTGATGGATTTGAATTAAAAATCAGTGTTTAATATTTCATTGGCAAATTCAAATTTTGCAAATACTCGTAATGAATTAAATATACAAATGTTTAAAACATTGACATTAACCCAGATTATATGCTTAAAAAAAATTTTCAAATCGATATTTTTTAAAAGGATTTGGTTTTAGTTTGCACACACGCTATCACAATCATGTATTTTACAATTTAACATATTTAAAAAGTATTGGACGATATACATACAAACATCTTTAAGAAATTGAATATTAATAAGAACTATTTTATGTGGCTTTAATTTGGTTTAAAAATTCAGCATTACAAACAAATTTCAAAAAAAAAAAAAAAAAAACAAAAAAATAATAAAACCATCATAAAAATACCAAGTTTAAAATTAATTAAGTAATGACGTTGGTTCAGCTAACAGTTGTTGTTAGTTTTTTTATAGACATTAGTTATTTGTTTGTCTCTACTTCTTTTGATCATTTATTAGCATAATCCATTAAAATACTAGTGATTGTGATGTTTATTATTGATTGAACATTTATGAATGTTTAGAAGAAGTAAAACACACACTCCACACAGCATGATCTTAAAAATGAATGAATGAATTTTTTGTTATTCGATACTAATCGTAGTGCACCTACAACATACAATGCATAAGTTTCAATTTCATTTGAACTTTTTATTGAAAGCCAGACTCCAGCTCTGCAGGAGTCAAAGAAGTTTCTGCGTTTTAGTTAAAAAGTAGTAAAATAAATTTGATCGTCTATGGATTAAATATTGTACAAGTTTAAACAAAAGCAATTAATAAGTTTAAAATTATAATGTAAACAAGTTTATCGAAACACGGGTTTTGAAAACGATCACATGAAAGAACTTTTATAGGGTGACTGGTAATAATTGGGACAGGAAGTACAGATACAGTATCAAGGAGGAGTATTTGAGAAAATTTAAAATTTTTAAAAGCATACTATGCCTCATGCCGATATTTTCACGTGCTGTGTGGCACTGTTTTACTGAAATCACATATCGTCCACAATAATACATATAATATAAAGTTCTGTCAGAAAAAACTTTTGAGTTTACGATTTAACGACGAACATCATGGAAACCTTAGGAACAAAGCTCTGAAACTAGTGAACTGTCAAATTATGTTGGTTTTTGTAGGCGTTACTTCATTGCTCGATTAAAGCTTAAATTTAACTTATGATTGATGCTTAAATTGAGCTACATAAAAAGCTAGGATTGAAGCTTAAATCGAACTATATAAGAAGGTAAGATTGAACATCATAAAAAGCTAAATTTAAATACATTAAGAGAAAGGATTGAAGCTAAAATAGAAATACATAAAGAGCTACGCTTCATGCTTAAATTGTATTACATAAAGACTAGGAATGCCTAATCTCGAAATCCTGATCCCAAAAATCCCGGAATTAATAAATCCCAAAAGAGATCCGGGGAAATATAATTGTTTTTATCTACTTTTTTTAACATAAACACATACAAAACATGTAAACTTAACAGAAACTATGTAATTGAAAAGGTCAAAAGCATTTTCAGTCTTCAAAAAAAATTTAAATTTTACAAAACTATGTACATATGTCCTGTTTCACACACTTCAGTTTAGGCTGACCAGTTTTTGTTCTATTGTCTTTTTAACTTGCCATTTTTTTACACGCGTCAATTCAATTTTTGCACATCAACACGCATGAAAGAAAAAAACATATTGAAATAAGAAAATAGTGCCGTATAGTTTGTACCCCTTTTTCTTTTTCCTTTTCACCCAAAAATACTTGCCTTGAAGAGTCAGAATTGAAGAGTGTGAAAGCGGACTAAATCTATGTGTCCACGATCGTCAGCTATTACAACGGAAGATTTCAAAAATGTTTATTCAAAAAAAAAGTTTGATTGTTTTTTGTCTCTCCTGTAATATTGTAAAATATGGACTTAGAGCCTTTACATATTAAGTCAGCGATATGTATGATTATAAATAATTGTTAGTAGCATTTTGCAATAAGTTTCAATAATATTCGTTAAGTAAACAATTTATTCTATAAAATATCAGTCTACTACTACATATTTTCATAATAATAATTTAAATATGTAGTAAAATAAGTTATTAATTTTTTGGTTAAAAGTGAAAGTGGAATTTGTAAATGAAGTTTTTCATATAATGTTATTATGTTTTTAAATTATTAATGGTGTACGAGTATAAAGTTTTGTTTACAAACTACAAAATTAACTTTATAAACTTTAATTAAATTTAAAAAAATGAGTAGAGAAAATGTTGTTTGTTTTCAAACATATTCATATTATGTGCGTGAATATAAATTTGAAATTAAACTCCCTAGACACAAACCATTTATGTTAATAGAGACATGTTAACTATTTAACAGAGGCAATGTTAAAGTTTCAAAATACAAAATATAACTTTACTAATCATATTTGAACACAAAAACAGTCCGAAAAAATTCAAAAAAATCACCATCTATGAAAAATGCCTCAGTAGATTTAAATAAGTAAAAATATTACACTAAAAAAAAGATTCTAAAGATTTTTCGAAAAAATCACTCTTGAAATTTAAAAAAGGGTTTGAACCTTTTCTCACAATTCTTTGAGAGTGGGCGGAAAAAAGTATTGGGAGCGATTTCTGGTATGGTCTATGCCTTATGCCTTATACTCAGAAGTTCTAACAGTATAATTAAAAAAAAAAAACCAAAACAAAATAAGAAAAGGACCAGTCCTTGTGATTTTTTTTCGAAAACCCGTTATAATTTCAAAAAAAAAAAAAACTGTTAGAACTTCTGAGCATAAGGCATTTATCTGGACTATACCATATAGACCAGGGGGGTTACTCTCTATTGCGAAGCGAAAGCAAATTCTATGCGTAAGAGTATCAATTAGTACGCTTATCGCATCGAATTTGCTTTCGCATCGCAATAGAGAGTAACCCCCAGTGATTGAAGCTAAAACCTACAGGTCTCCGATGAATACAAAAGTTATGTGTATATCAATATGTCAAATATACTTTCGAAAATGTTGATGTTGAAAATCAGCATTAGCGGCCCATAATTGCTTGAGATATAATCAGCAAACCTCAACCACATAACAATGGATGGTGCTTTTATTGCTTCATTCTCTTGATTATGTTTCAATTATTCTTTGTGCCACAGTCTATGTGCATAATAAATTAATTGTTAACAACTCACTAGAAGATTTTCAACAACAACTGCGTTAGTTTATTTATGTCTATTCTTTTTTCATTTTGTTATTGTGTTTTTGCTTTTTTCGTTTCTATTATTTTGGGCTAAAATCTATAAATTGGTTACTTTCGAGGTGAACATGAATTTCGTCTATTATTATGTATCTAGAAATCATGAAACAAGTTTAGAAGATGTGAAAAAAAACATAAAAATAATTTTCATAAAATTTTAATTAAATCAATGTATGTACATTAGGGCGATAACTTTTTAACACTTTTTGCGAATATCAAAAATAGCATAGTATAGTCGAGTAAAAGTTATTAATAAAAAAAAAAATATGATAATTTTTGCGAATTCACGCAGGAATCGGTTTGAAGTTTGAAAACAACCATATTCATCTCACGGAAATTTTAAAAAATACAACCCCTGATATTTCTATGTATTCCTAAACGTATCACTTAAATGCTATTTTGGAATTTATTCACTGCTTTAGATTTAAAGAATTTCCTACGGTTTACCTGAGTAAAATATCTTATGTTTAGAGCGCTATAAAAATATAAGCAATGATACGAATTTCAAAGATTGTACCATCACTAAATACCTAGATTATGAACTTTGAAAAGAGTTTTCAAAAATACACCAATCAAAATTCATGCAAAATTAAAAAAAAAAAAAAATCACACAAATACACGAAAAAGTTGTAAAACTTTTTATTTTAAAAACTTTTATTTAGTCTTGTTTCACACTCTTCAGTTTTAGCTGATCAGTTTTTGTTGAATTTTTCGTACTTTTTATTGAAATCAACATGCAGGAAAGAAAATAACAAAAGGAAATAAGAAGATTGACTATTACCGTCAAATTTGTACCCCTTATTCTCTTTTCCCTTCTCATCCACAAATACTTGCCTTGACGAGTCAGAATTGAGGAGTGTGAAAGCGAACTTAATTTAGAAAGCATGGAAATTGTTCCGTATTTAGATATTATTAAATTGTGTTGTTTGTTTGAATTAATAAAAGATGTCTTTCAAGAAAAGTACTTCAGGTACTTTGAAAACAACAACAAATTTTTCAAAATAAAGTTTAAAAACATACCGCTGCTTAGTGCGAGTTCACATGCACATAAAAGTCGCAGCGTGTGAACTCCCTCTTAGCAATGCTCGATGGAATTCACGGACAATTCTTGTTATTTTAGCACATTTATCCAATTTGCCAATTTATATGTGGAAAATTGTAGGATATTTGACGATCAGTGCTTCAATGAAGAAAATTACAAAGGCCTAGAACAATCATTGAACCAATTTCAAAAAGCAAAGGCGTGTTTTGAAAAACACTGGGTAAAATAACCTTCAGCAATTCCTTTGCTACAAAGGAGTATACATGTGCAGAGCGAGCAATAAAAGTAGTACAAGATATTTATCCACTGTGTAAATCATCGCGAACATTAAACTTAAATATTATTAATACACCAAAACTTCGCTTTGCGTCGTTTAGTTTTGAATTTTTTTCGAAGTTGCATCGCTGCTTAATTAGTACTAATTTTCACTGTGCTTCATTAGATTTTCGAGGTTGCGTTGTTTTGGGTTCGAGTCTTTATTTTTTTTTTTGGAAATTTTTGCAAAATCTGCAACATCTTTGATGTTTAACTATGACTCGTACAGGAAGTACTTTGATAATCAAAATGGAGTCCTTGCTTTTTATTTGGATTGAAAATCAATTTGCGCAGATAATATTATTGAGTAAAATGGTTATTCAGACAAAAGCAAAAAGTTTATTTGATGACATAAAAGGTAAAGCATTATTTAACGATAATGCTAGTGGTAGTAATGCAGACAATTGCTACAAGGAAATTTATTTTACGTTAAAAAACCTTGGACCAATTTTTTGTGAGAGAATGCCGACGACTTAGTATTTTCGTATCCCTAGGACCTATTTCCGATATTCACATAGTTTGCTATAGAAATTCTTAATTTACTTTGTATGGTGTTTTTTTGGAACGTATCCCCGACGCAAAGTAAGGTATTGGTGTACATGGATATTGTATAAATACAAAAAAAAATAATTAAATAATAAGAACAATTATTATTTTTATTTGAACTGTTAATTTTAAATCTTTGATATTTCTTTTATTTCGGCTCGAGAAAAATGATAATTACAGCAAATTTCGAACCACCGGTAATAGCGGTTAAAGGATTGATGTTTGACTGTTGGCTAGCGGGCACCGCAGTGGTGCAGAGGGTGAGAACGCAAAGAATTCTGATAAGAGAAAGTGGTGTTTCTCGAAATGTATGTAAATTCAACCAACAACCCAGGTTCGAATCCAAAGCCATGTAACAATTCCTACCTTCAGTAAAAATAATTTAATGAAAATTAAATTTCATGAACTCGAGCCGAAATAAAAGAAATATCAAAGATTATAAATAAATAATAAAAAAATTTTTCTAAAAAAAAATTTCTTTCTTTTCAATTTAACAAAATGACGGAAGACAGGTGTTTTCATTACTAAAACATTGTATGCCAAAAATTTGGTTATAACCCTAATGTACATACTACATCCTCGTTCGTATGTATATTATATAAAAATATTATGATATGCTATTTAATTTGTCTTAAATACTTTTTTAGTATTGTTACCAATGTGTTTTTTTCTTTTGTTTCTAGCATAAATTAATTAGTGGTCAGGTTTTATGGATACCCTACATACATACATATTGAATATTTATTGGCATTTAGATGCCACACCTTAAGAGTGTTTTACAACTGACATAAAATTGTGTTTGTGAATTTTAAAAATGTTAAATTTGAACTAGAATTTTAAATTTGTGGCCAAAATTTAACAGCATGCTTATATAACTACACGTGATTGAATAGTGCTTACTTGGAGCTGTTTTGAATTCGTAACTGCAAAAGTTTAAACCATTGTCGACCAACATCGAGTTCACCTTTGAACTTTATCAAATTGGAACATGAATTAAGAGAAAAATATAAATTATTGGTACGTTGAATGACCCAACAATACAGTTACTACCGATAGTTTAAGGAAATCCTTTATGAAATGCCTTGTGAAGGGCACAGAATCTCGATTTAATTTAGCAATACAGCGAAATGCATTAATTCATTCATTAATTCATTCAACACTAAAGAATCACCAACATACGAGGCCAATAAAAAAAAATCTTTGAAATTTAGCGCGCAAAAAAGAAACACAACTGAAAAAAATAATGTCAATAGACAAATACTTCATTCATGTCTGCCATATTTCAGTCACAATACATTTTTTATTACAAAGAAAGATAACTTCAAATTTGTTTTATAATTTAATTTATTACTTAATTGTTTTAATGTTGCAAAGCTAAATGATTTCTTATCATTAAATAAATAGCTAATATCATACTTATCGTAAGTATGTTCATTATTTTTATTTTCTCAAACTGTTAATTTAGTTTTTTTTTTGGTTTGGGTTGGTCTCCGCAACGGCTCATAAGACAACCTTGAGAACTATTAAATACACAACAATGACGAAAATAGTTAGTAAGAAATTCTTTTGTTTGTTTGAAATTATACCGGTTTTTGTTGTTGTTTGATTAATTCAAATAAAAATTCATCTTTAGATAGTTTTAATGTTTTAAATAAATTACTAATAAAAAAAAAAATAAAAAAGACATTTAAAATTGAGATCGATTCTGATCAAAACCAGCAATAGCTGTTGTATTTTCTAGTGTTTTCATTCGAAATGTGGATATGAACAGGAAGTTTTTTTTTTTGATTATTATTGATTTTTTTTTATTACAAAATAAATATTTATAAATTTATGTGAAATTTTAAACAAAATATTTTTTTATACAGTGTGTTTGCAAGTATTAAGTATTTTTCAAAGTATGCTTAGTCTCAGCCAGCAGAATAAATAGTTATTATGCTCATTTAGACTATTTAGCAATGTCATATGTCACAAATTCACAATTACAAAACATTTAAGTGCTAATTTAAGTCTTAAATGTGATTTATTATTCAATTAGTGCTCAACTTTCTTTTCAATACATCATTGCATAATTTCACTCATATTTCTAACCAATAATCAATTTTTTTATTTCATATGTCAATAAACACATTCTGTTTAGATATTACTATCATCTAATTACTTATTTTAGATATTATTCAAGACTTTTTAATCTGTATATAATGGAATCTGATTTCGGCGAAATTGTCATAACTTTTTCTTGTCATTTTCTTCGACTTTTCACGCATGACTGAAACCTATTAGTATTGCATTGGTTGATCCAATCGATTTGATAATTTAGGCATTGCAATTATTATTTATTTTCTATGGAAAGGGTATAGGTAGGAGAAGAATAGGTGTAACACTGTAATTGCGCATTATGTTTATAGTAGTACTGTATTGCAGCGCCTCTGGTGGTGAGTAGGCACATTAATGTTAAAGCTTGATTTAATAGTCTTTATTTAATTATTTGACTTCGAAGGAGGGCGCTGTGATAAATATTAGTAATGATGGATAGAAAAGAAAACTAATAATTATCAGAAACTGATGGTTGTTTGAGTGGCAGCGGCTGGAAATCGAACCCAGGCCATGAATACCAACTCATGCTTAATGATCAAACGCGCTTAAATAACTGAAATTGAAAATACGTTCAAATTGCAGAAATAACAAAATTGTTCTAGCATGTATTTCATCTGCAAATTACGAATTTCAGTTCCAATTCAGAAAGAAAAAATACTCCTGGAAAGCTCCAGGACAAAAACGAAAAAAACCGGGTTTTTTTAATATTCAACTGATGACCGTATATAGACGGTCTTAGGAGTTAAAGGGTTAAGCTACAGCCCCCTAATTTAATAACATCCAAGAATCAAATCTAGATTTGCCTCGAATTGAAAACCTATACCTATAAAACCTATAGCCAGCTTTGTACTCGTATGTAGCTTTAATTTCGAAAAATCTAGTAATAATGATCTAAATAATTCATGTACCGAGGAGGGAAGTGTTAACAAATAATATGCTATTGTCAAACAATTATGCATACAATTTTTAAAAGAAATACAAACAAGTAAGAAAGTATAGTCGGTCAAGCCCGACCATATAATACCTTACACCCAGCATATGTATAAAATAGTTTTTTTCAGAATGAGCACTATATGGAATATATGACCTATTATGGACCGAACATCCAAAAATTTAGTGCCATAACTTTGTGAGTATAAATAACTATTATGTATGTTAAACTTTATCTCGATATAAATATATTTAAAAGATTTACGGAGAGGGTCCGAATATTGTAAAATTAGGTTTCATCATTTCTGTATATCGTCACCTGAAATGCACAAAGACGTAACACTCAAAAAATTAAAATTTGTTTTTTGATTGAATCTGGAACACAAGACTAAAATACAATAAATAAGAAATAAGTTTGTCGTCTATCTTAAGACAAGATGTGAAGAAATCGCGATTTTCAATTAAACAGTTTTCATTTTATAACGTTTTTTGCTTCTCCTGTAAAATTATGATAATGAGGGTTACGTCTTTGGGCATTTTAGGTGACGATATATGAAACTGAATTGTGTTGCATTTTATTTGAATACCAACATTTCTGAGAGATTTATATTCTTTATATGGGAGCTACGACTAATTATAGATCGATCATCATAAAATTGTACCATATTATTTGTAAATATCTGAAACATATTTGTGCTTAATATTATTTGGAAACAAGCATTTTTAAAAGAGTTATGCTTTTTAAAGTGATTTTCGAAAGTGGGCCTTATATGGGAGGAGCTATGATCAATTATGGACCAATCTGCACGAAATTTGTGAATGTGATTTGGCTTCATTTACCACTTTGAGGTGAAATTTGTGTGGATACTTGCATAATTCAAACATTTATGATCTTTAAACCGTAATTTGTATGGGGGCCAAGTGAAATAATGAAACGATTTGCACCAGTTTCAATCCTTTCAAACCTTGGGCCGAAAAATATCATGTACCACATTTTATCGAAATATCTTCAAAATTGCGGCCTGTAGTCTGCGCACAAGCTATACATCGACAGCCAGCCAGACGGACATCGTTAAATTGACTCAGGAAGTAATTCTGAGTCGATCGGTTGATCGCTCCCACTATGCTGGTGTAGGCTATAAATATAGATTTGGGAATTTTAAAGGAGACAGAAGTTTTTAATATATTAAATAATATCCAAAAATCTATATAAGCCCAATCATGAATAAAAATTCCGCGGGAGTTTTTTCCCTTTTATCATTTTTCCTTTTTAAATTCAATGTTAAAAAAATTAAAAGGGAAAAAACTCCCGCGGAATTTTTATTCATGATTGGGCTGATATTATTATGTCCAAGAAAACAAATTGCTATTTATACATTTTTGTATAATTAAAGTTTCGAGAATAAAGCTTTTCATTTAATGACCATTCTTGAATGATCTCATAAAATTCGAAGGCTTTGGTCTGTTGGACAAAGCACCAGACTTTCGTTTATTCACTACACTTCAGCACCTAAAATTGTCTTGAAAGGATGTTTCGTAAGTGCTTTGATAAGAAGCTCAATGTTAACTAAGATTGTTGATTAAGTCGAGAGATGTATTTGACCTTGCTAGAATAATAGCAAATCTAAATGTTGTGAGTTGTCGTATAAGGAATAATTTTTATTTGGAAAACATTAGTGTATAAAGTATAATCCATATATTTGCATAAAGTAGAACCAATCAGTGCCTAGATTGGGAGTTTAGACAGTTGAAATTTATATATATATATGATCCAGGGTCATTGCCATGGTTCATAATTGTTTGGATCAAAAGTAATGTAAAACATGCTAAAATATATTGAAATATGTTATCTTGATTACATGCTCTATCTAAATTTTTTAAGGCCTATTGGTATATAAAAACTCATATCAACATAGCTGTTCAGATATCTTTAGATCTAAATAGGAACCTTGTACTATTACTTTAAAGCTTTTAGTTACTTTAAAGTCTCTTGATTTAGAGATAAAATTACATTAAGATTTATTAGTAAAACCTCTTCACGGTTTTAAAATTTGAATTAAATCTTGATTTAAATCACTTTATTACAAGAAAATTTACACCCTTGGCTACACTACATACCATCTCTTAATCTAGTTTGAAAATACATACTCCTAAATATAAAAATTTAATTAAATTTATATTAAAAAAAAACAATATGATTTAAAAAAAAAACAATAGTCCTCCTTCCGGTTTTTGAAGATCACAAAAGCCATTAGAAAATTAACATACAAATTACCTTAAATAAACATTTTTCAAATACTTTTGCCAACCAAAAATATAAAACTACTTAAATAAATAATAATATGAAATATTAAATGAAAACAAACAATATAATTAACTAGATACTGGAATATAAGAAGAAATAGCCAAACTATTAGAACTATTTAAAAATACACGGAACTAATGAAATTTCAAAAATGTTTTGAATTCTAAATATGTACGAGGGTGGTTCAGAAACATCTTGGCCTAGAACAGAAAGCGCGGTATAAACAGACAAAAGTTAAGTGTTTTGGAAACTTCCATCTGTGCTATGAACACATGTTAAATTTCCTTTCGATCTGGCAAATTCTTCATATAGAAACAGTTTAGGTGTTAGTGCTCCTTTATATGTAACAGCAAAAATTGGGTTGCTGAATTTAAATGTGATGGTACAAGCATTAAGGTTGAACCACGTAGTGGACGTCCAAAAACAGGTATGATCGACGAATAAAAGTGCGTGAAATAGCTGATATCATGGGCATCTCAAATTATCGAGTCCATTTAATTTTGCATGAAAAACTACGGATGAAAAAGTTTTCTGCAAGATGGCTGCCGCATTTCCTAACAGTCGACCAAAAATGCCTAAAATGAAAATTTCTCAAGCTCAGTTTAAGAAAAATAAAATGGATTTTAAGCGTAGTTTCTTAACTGTGGTTGAGCCATGGATCCACTACTATACACCAGCGACAATAGAACAATCCAAGCAATGGACTGAAGCTGGAGGAAGTGCCCCAAAGAAGCCAAAAACTAATCAATTGGCTGGTAAGATTATTTCAACGGTTTTTTGGGACTTCAAAGGTATTTTATTGATTGACTATCTGCAAAAGGATAAAACAATAAATTTCGAAAACTATTGCAACATTTAGGATCAATTAAATATAAAAATTCAAGAAAAACGTCCTGGCTTTTAAGAACGAGTTGCTTGATCACCCACCTTATTCTCCGGATTTAGCTCCCAGTGACTTTTACCTGTTCCCAAATTTAAAAAAATTCCTAGCTGGCAATCGTTTTACCTTAAATGCGATTACAATTGTAAAGGCATTCAGGAAAACTTTTTTAATCTAGGGATAGAATTGCTAAATAAGCGTTGGACTAAGTGTATTGAAGTTTGCAGAGATAATATTGAAAAATAAATATGTTTTTGAAAAACTAACTATTCTTATTCTGCGCTAGGCTAACAAGTTTCCGAACCGCCCTCGTTTGTACGAGTATATATAATTTATTTGCAGAAAAACTATTCAACAATTTTACACATTTTGCGTGTATTTCATTCATAATATTATGTATTTTAAGGTAATATAGGGCCGGAAATGTCAAAATTTTCTTAAAATGCAAATGTTGTACGTTTATAAAGATGATAGAAGAAGGAAGGAAGAAAGGAAACCTTTCAAAAGCAGACAATTATTTATGAATGAATTTGTTGTGGTGCAAAATACGATCGTTCTGTTGTGCTGCATGCTTTTATTATTTGAGACATAATTGTGGTATTAAACTGATTGCTGTCATGCCATTATTAGCTTGGCTATATATTTTTTTTGCTGTGCTTGACATCATTTATCATTAAGTAATTGACAACTTCATCACCTTCTTTTTCATTTTCATCCTCATAGGTAGTTGTTGTTGACGTTGTTTCTTTGATTTCTTTTATAAGGTTAAAATGAACATTAGTATAAAGATTATAAAAAATTTAAAGTTTTAAGTCAAAAAAGATATACACACACTTTTTGTATAGGAAATGGTAAGTTAAAATAAATGCGTACAATAATCAAAAGTAAACGCGATAAGATTTCATTGCAAATTTGTTTCAGTATTTTGATAAACGTTGACTAGTAAATGAGCTACACGTGATATAAGAGAATTATGTAAGAAAATTTATTTAATTTGTCTAATAGGTCTATTGAATATTTTATACAATCATATCCTCAAGAATTAAAAAACATTAAAACATTTTGCAAAAAATAGAAAATTAGTTTTTGTTCCTGCTGATTGATCAAAACAAAGTTTTTCATTTTTAACTAGAGAATTATAAGCATTTGAAAATTATCTAGAATAAAGACGGATATCTATAACGTTTGAAATTCTGTAGTGTTCGTAAGAGAAACATTCTCATAAAGATCTATTGAAGAACATGAAACAAATGATTCTTTTCTTAAGTATTTAGAACAGAAGACAACATTAAAGAACTTTAAAAATTCAAAGAACTTCTAAAATCAGCCGTTTGTGGTTTACAATCCATATTTTAGATATGGAGATATGATCTATTACGGAGCGATCATCGAAAAATTTAGTGCCATGACTTCTGGGAATATAAATATAATGTAAAAGATTTATGGGGGTTAAAGTGAATTATAGAGAGGGTCTTATATGGAAGTTTCGAGGTGTCATCATTTCTGTATATATGAAACTTATTTGTTTGAATTTAATTTTTATACCAACATTTTTAAAAGATTTATGACCGTTAAAGTGATTTTCGGAAGTAGGCCTTATATTGGAGCTTTACATGAACAGCCAGCCAGACGGACGGACGGAAGGAAGGATGGACATACATTGTTAAATCGCCTCAGAAAGTGATTCTGAGTCGATCGGTAGACTTTAAGGTGGGTGTTGGACTAATATTTATGGTCGTTACAAACATCAGCACAAATCCAATACACACTCCCCACTATACTGGTGTAGGGTATAAAAATATGAAAATATTATTTTAACAATTGTTTTTTTTTTTTTGTTGGCCACGTAATTAGAACCGCGTATTTTTTTCTTCAACTTTTAAACTTTTCAAAATATTAGTGACAAAGTGAATATAATTTGTTAAACAATAGATTAATAATAGAGTAATAATTTTGATACTGTTTAGTTTCGAAAATGGGCAAAAACAAGTCATGCAGAAACGAGACGGTTAATTGTGCAGTGTTGCCAAAATGAAAAACTTTCAATGTCGGCTATTGCACAACAATTTTCTGGCTTAAAAAAAATGGTATTTGGTGCAATTCACAAATATAAAGGAGTTTGCAACCCCAGCTAGAAAAACTAGGAGACAAAAGACCACTTTAGCAGAAGAGCCAGTAAAAAAATAAATTTTTATCTTCGCGCGTAATAAAGGCTGAAATTGGACAGCAAATAAGCGCAGAAATATACACAATAAGAAGACGCTTAAATGAGTCAGGACTTCGATGGAAAATGTTAGACGTCCTCCTGTTAAAAGAGTGAAACACGGTGGCGCGTCTATTATAGTCTGGGGTGCCTTTTCTCTTAATTGGCCGACCCAATCATGCGATTTAATACCAATGAATTACAAATGTTTTTTATGGAGCTATTCCAGAGATATCAGTAACGAATTAATTACAGTCTTAAAACTCAAAATCCCAGGCGTGATTAACGAAATAGAAATTTTGCTAAAATGTGATTGACAATTTTGATAAAAGAATCGACATCTACATACAGGGTGGTGCAAAAGTAATCCTCCTATCAGGAAAATGCTATAAATTTTGCGATTGGCCCCTAATGTCAGTTCTGCAATATTCCGCGTTCTGGAGCAGTGTAGCGTAACATTGTTTATTAACGTGTATTTCGCATGTGTTTACTACACAAATGTCAAAACAGAACTGAACAGCATTGACAGCATTTTCTGATAGGAGGATTACTTTTGCGCCACGTGGTCGTTATAAACATCTGTTCGACATCTTTATTTATTTATAACTACCTGATCCGGCAAACGTTGTTGTGCCTTCAGGTATGTTTTATTTAAACACTGATTAAAAGTTTGATGTTTGTCTGTTGGCTAGCAGGCACCGCAGTGGTGCAGAGGTTAGAACGCAAAGAATTCTGATGAGAGAATGTGATGATTCTCGAAGCATGTAAATTCAACCCAGGTTCAATCCCCAGCTCAGCCAAGAAAAATTATCAATAAATTTTTAATAAGATTTCATGTTGTAAAATCAATTCCTACCTTCAGTAAAAATAATAATTTAATGAAAATTAAATTTAATGAACTTGAGCCTGACTAAAGAAATATATCAAAAATTTAAAATTAACAGTTCGACTAAAAATAATAATTGTAGTTAAATTTTTTCCCTAAAAACTTAAAGATGGATTACTACGAACAATAAAATAAAAATAATCAATTAAAAAAGTAGGCGTAAAAGTGGGCGTGGTCAGTTTTTGTTTCCATAAAAACCTAAGACGGGTTATGGCTAATATTGGCTCTCAACTGATGCAATTAATAACGAACGACATTTGATTTTTATTTATATAGATAAAGATAATGATCAAAACAAAAAATTGCAAATTGCCTTAATTCAAAACTTCTTCACGACCAACAAACAACACATACATAGTTAATACGTATATTAGGTATGCCGATAAAGTGGACATAAAAATGGTGGTGGTCAAATAAACTTGAACTTTTCAAATTTTTCTTTCCATATAAACCTTTTTCGGACTATTACACACATTTCAAAAAAATTAGCGAAAACGGTCAAGCCGTTCTCAATGCGTTATGCGCTTACCAACGGACAGCATTTCATTTTTATTTATATAGATTTTCAAACCTTACTCCTTCCAATTTCATTTGAAAAGCAAGGTTCTTGTTGGGAAAAGTTTTTTTTTTCGCTCCAGAATACTATTAATAGTAGTAGTAATATTACATCGAAAACCCCACAAAATCTTATAAAGCTATATTCGCATGGCTGTGGTATAAAAACCTACTGTAGGGTTACAATAAACAACACTACATATTTATTGTTTTGTATTTCAATTCATTTAGTTATTGAGTTATAATTTATGTTTTTCTATACAACTAAACCATTCGCATGAAATTATGTATTAAAGTAGTTAAATGAGTTAGAGTCTAGGAAGTTCAACGACTTTATTATAAATCTTAAGCTAAATTAAATACCAATATATACTTATATACATATGTATATACATATGTATGTATGTATGTATATGAATACACAATTGTATGCATTGTGAACTTTAAAAACAACAAACAACTTTATATGATATGTGGTTTTAATAAATTAAAATTAAAAGCTACTGCAAGCTGGAACCAACACGAAGTCAGTCTCCTTGTACAATAATCTCACACAAATCATTAGTTAATATTTTCTACAACTACAAAGTATTAAGCTGCGGCACATTTGTGCATTTGTTGATCTCGTAGCCTGTGTGTGTGCCTGTTCTCTTGCTACGAAAGACTTGCATGTAAATCTGATGCGTCTCTTTTTGTTTTCATTTTCATACAAGATGTGTGGTTAAATCCCACAGTTTCCATTACATAATTAAAATTCTGTGGAACTGATATAAAATCGTGTTGACCTTCAAAATCATTAACACGTGTATAATATAAAAATAGTTGGTTCATTTAATTTCATATTTTGGGTGTTGTTGTTTTTGGGCTTTTTTTTTTCTTTATTGGTGATTTTTGCCTGTGAAAAAATCTTGTATGTAAATGATATACGTAGCTACATATACATATTCTATAAGTTTAGCTTTAACCAAGTATGTTTTAATTTACCTATATTTCATATTGTTTAAGTATTTCCGCTTTTAAATTTAGCATGTTTAAGACTTGACTGCAGTTTTTAGAAGGATAGAAGGTCAATGTTTAATTTACATTGTATTAAGTTTCAATGACCTTTTATGTCAGAATCTTTTTGATAAACTTTTTAACAAAAAACATATAGATTGGCCCTTCTTACAAGTGACAAATATTCGGTATACTAAAATTTATTTATGAAGAATATGCCTTAAGAATTTAAGCATGACGTTATGTTTGCGTAAGCTTTAAGCAATCGCAAAATATTTAACAGAGTAATAGGAAATCAAAATACTAAATAAATCTCTGAGGGTTTTTTTAATATGTGTGTGAAGATGAATTCGAATTTAACTAGCACAGACAAAAACCACATTTCTTAATATTGATAAAGTTACAGTCAACAGACCAATGTTAAGCACTTAACAGTCATATTTACTTGAATTTTTAAAAAAGTAGCTTTTAGGATAAAATTCTCTAGAAGAATTTGGACAAATATCGAGTTTCACACGTATCCCACTATATAGAAATGGTAGTCCAAAGGGTAGGTAGTCAAAAACATTTTTATTTTTCAATATAATCTCTGGAAACTTCAATACACTTAGTCCAACGCTTATTTAGCGATTCTATTCCTTGATTAAAATAGTTTTCCTCAAGATCTTCAAAGCAGTGGTTTACAACTGTAATTGCGTCTTCACTTGAGGTAAAACGCTTGCCAGCTAGGAATTTTTTTAAATTTGGGAACAGGTAAAAGTCAGGAGAATAAGGTGGGTGATCAAGCAAATCGTTCTTAAATTTTTTGATTTTGGCCATTGTTAAAACACTCTTGAATTTTTATATTTAATTGATCCAAAATGTTGCAATAGTACTCTAAATTTATTGTTTTACCCTTTTGCATATAGTCAATCAATAAAATACCTTTGAAGTCCCAAAAAACCGTTGCCATAACACCTTATCAGCCGAATGATTAGTTTTTGGCTTCTTTGGGGCACTTCCTCCAGCTTTAGTCCATTGCTTGAATTGGTCTTTTGTCTCTGGAGTTTAGTAGTGGATCCATGTCTCATCAGCAGTTATGAAACTACGCTTAAAATCCATTTTATTTTTCTGAAAACGATCCAAACAAGCTTGAGAAATTTTCATTCTTATGCGTTTTTGGTCGACTGTTAGGATATGCGGCACCCATCTTGCAGACAACTTTTTCATCTGGAGTTCTTCATGCAAAATTAAATGGACTCGATTATTTGAGAAGCCCATGATATCAGCTATTTCACGCACTTTTATTCGTCAATCATTTAATAACATATCATGTACTTTGCTGTTATTGGATGCCCACTACTTGGGTCATCCTCAATGCTTGTCCGACCACGTTTAAATTCAGCAACCCAATTTTTTACTGTTGCATATGAATGGAGCACTTTAACCTAACACATTCATCATATCATTATGAATTACTTGTCCCGATAAACCTTTTTTATTTAAATATTTAATGATGCCATGAATTTCTAATTTTCCATTGTAAAAAAATCGCGTATGCGTCTTTTTTGAACACCTGTTTCTATATGAAGGAGTTGCCAAATTTAACAGAAATTTAACATGTGTTCATAGCACAGATGAAAGATTCCAAAACACGTAACTTTTTCTGTTTATACCGCGCTTTCTGTTTTGGGGTTAGAAGTTTCCGAACCACTCTCGTTCGAATCATCATCTTTCCAGCCTAGTTTTTCCAATATTTTTATATTTTGTTACATAAATAAAGGATTTTGCAACGAGGACTTTGTTTTTCAAAAGAAAATACAACAAAGAATTCAATAAAATTGTTATTGCATAAGAACGGGTACGGTTTTACAATTAAAAATGAAAAACAAGTAAGAAAATATATTGTCGGTCGGGTCTGACCATATAATACCCTACACCCAATTGTTTGTGATTAATATTATCTCGATATGAAAACTTTTAAACGATTTATAAATGTTAAAGTGATTTTCAAAAAAGTTCTTGTATGGGAGCTTTGACTTATTATGGACCGACCGTTATAGAATTAGGTGTCATGATGTCTGTATGTGAAACTTATTTGTGTTGTATATTATTTGGATACAAACATTTTAAAGAAAGTTATGCACTTTATAATGATTTTTGGAAGTTTGCCTTATATGGAAACTATGGACAATTAGGAACCGATCTGCAAAAAAACTTGTAGTTATGATCTTCATGTAAAACTTATTTGTAGCGAAATGTGTTTAAATACGTGCAGATATCAAACTTTTACGACCGATAAATCCTTATGTCGAGAGAACATTTTGTAAGGACGCTATGTGAAATAATGGAATAATTTCAACCAATTTCAATCCCAACCGACCTTAAAAATATCTTCATAAAATTTTATAGAAATATCTTCAAAACTGCGACCTGTACTCTGCGCACAAGGTTTACATGGACAGCCAGCCAGACGGACAGACATACGAACATCGTTAAATCGCCTCAGGGAGTGATACTGAGTCGATCGGTTTACTTTAAGGTGGGTGATGGACTAATACATTTGGGTGTTACAAAAATCACTACAAATACCCACTATGGTGATGTAGGGTATAATTATATCGGATGTCCACTACGACCACGAATGCAGAAGTTGCTTCCTATATTGAAATTTTCAATGAATTTTTGGCAAATTGGTCGTTAATCACGTATTCTGATTTTTAAGGCTGTAATTGATTCGATTGTCTTTATCTTTACCACTGCCCCACAAAAAAATAATCCAATTGTATTAAAGCCAATGTTTGGGGTGGTCAATTAAAATAAATTCATTAAATGTATATGTAGCACTGTTCTATTGAAACCACAGTGATAACGTGATAAATTTACCGTTAAAACATTTAAAATAGAATAATGGAAAAAAATGGCTCAATCACGCCTCCAGACCACATAGCGCACCATGCAGTGACACGTTCACTATGCAAATGTTTCTTAACAAAGCTTCATGGATTTTCCAAAGCCCAAACGCGACAATAGTGCTTGCTTGTTGACGTGTCTAGACAAATGAAAATGGGCTTAATATTAAAAAAAGATTTTTTCAGAAAAACCACAACTGCAGCGATTTTTAAGCGAAATTGAATTTATTTATTTAATTTTGCTTGTTATGCCAATATAGCTCTGTTGTAAAACAAAGTTCTTGTTGAAAAACCGGATATTGAAACTTGCGTTCGGATTTTAAGTGAACAATGCTTTCAAAGCATTTTAATTTTTATATTTTTAATGGTAAGTATATTTAACTATAGGACCGAAGGGCCATTATTGGATATTAATCAGTCATAGTACAATAGCTCCTATAGATAAATGATTTGCCATAAATCGTAGACTGACTTTATAACATTACCTTAAATGTACTAATAACTAGGGCTAAGATTTTCATGCACTAAAGAATCGAAAATATGCAGTAAAACTTGAAAATTTTCAATAAAAAAATGTTTTGTTTTTAATTTTATTAAAAACAAAAAATTCAGTCTATTTTTATTTAAACGTAAATCTTTTAAAAACTAAAATATGTAACTAATTTAAATTTTTGTTTGTATAAACAAATAAATACTTTTTTATATTATCAACAAAATTTTGTACATAGAAAATGATCTCTCAACGTCAACCGAAATTATAGGAGCATACTTGAAGGAATCCAACTCATGTGAGAATATTCATTTTCTAATTCAGAGCCCACATTTGATTCCAGATCAAAAATCTTTGAAATTTGTTTTATTTTTTGAAATCCTTCATTTTTTTTGCAAACCGCTTTGGATTTTTGTTTTAATTTGTTAGGCTTTTCTCTGTCCACATTGTTAATTTTTCTTTCAGCAATATTAATTAATTTGATTTGAGTATTAAGTGAACCAAATCCCTCAATTTAGTTATTACCTCCCCAATATATCCGTAGTTGGAAAATACAAATGCTAATTGACTTTTGATGTTATTTAAATTTAATATTTCTTTTACTTTTTTAATTGCATACGAATCGGTATCAACAAGCTCGTCATTAACATTCTTAAATTGCTCAAAGTTTTTTGAATAGTATTCTACAGCATCTAGCCAGGTTCACCATCTTCTTAATACTGGCTGCGGTGGAAGGGGAACCAAGGGATACATTTCTTTAAAAATTGCAACTCGTGAAGGAGCCTTTAAAAATATTTTTTTTCCGTATGAAATCAATAAATCAATACTATCGAATTTGCTTCTAATTTCCTCTGCAACGCGGTCTAACCTACATATGTGCCAAGCAGGTAACATGTAACAGTTTTGGATAAAAGAAGTCAGTTTTTCTCAAAAATACGTTGCAAAAAAATGAAAAATTACATTTATGTTTATATTTGAAAATTGAATGTGAATGTGTTAGTATGCGATATCAAGTTATTCTATTCTATATATATAAAAATAAGTGTACATTTTGATTGTCACTCCATAACTCGAGAACGGCTAAATCGATTTGCCTGGAATTTT
Organism: Bellardia pandia; assembly: GCA_916048285.2. Taxonomy (NCBI): domain Eukaryota; kingdom Metazoa; phylum Arthropoda; class Insecta; order Diptera; family Calliphoridae; genus Bellardia; species Bellardia pandia. Next base: position 29,347,665 of record OU696531.1, read on the forward strand.
TTTTATTAGTTTTGAAATTTTCAGGAGATGGTTTATATGAAAAAAAATTTCAAAAAGAGGACCAGGAGTGGGACAATTTTTGCCTCTCTGAAACTATCTGCTCAATTTTAATACATTTTTAAACATAGATAGATCTGAATTTGGAAAGCCACAAAGCTTATATATTTTTTCAAAAATAGGACCACGAGGGGGTAAAGGGCAATTTTTTCCTTTCTGAAACTATCTGCCTAATTCTAGCAAAACAACGTTTGTCGGGTCAGCTAGTGTAGTATATGCGTCTCCTTCTTATATAAAGTTGTATTTTAAGCAGTGCACTAAAAGAATTTATTGATTTTTTTTTTTTTGTTTTTTTGGAAATTTTTTGAAAAATCACTCAAAAATTCCAAAATATGCAAAACTATGTATTAATAAATTTAAAATATGCAAAAAAATATGCATTTTAAACCAAATATGCAAAAATATGCAAAAACAAATCGATACCATTTTAACGCAAATTTCTTGATTCTGAAAGATAACTGGTCGACATCGCTGATAGACTATAGACAAAAAACATCCATTTGCATGGAAATCGCAGCCCTACTAATAACTATAATGAATAATGAATTATTGCTTATGTTTGTAAACTTAATTTCGAAATACTGGGTCAATTCACCTAAAAGTAATAAGTGTGTGCGCGCATTTACCTCATAAAAAATTATTTATTATTATTATTATTTTCTGAACAAGTTCCTTGGTGTATACCGTCTATTTGTGGATCTATAAATAAAACAACAAAACATATAATAATTAAAGAACAGTTAGAATAATGACAAAAGTACAGACAACTCAAATTGAAATTTTTAGAAATTTCTACCAAAACCAACAGCGTTTACTCGTAAATTAAAAAATGATGGTCCGCTAATTAAACGACATAACGAAAACCAGCTAAATAAAAAGAAATTAACAATTAAATATGTATTATTTTTTTTGTTTTCTAAACATTTCCGTTTGATAAATGTTAATTAATTCTTCTATTTCAGTTTAACCATAAATATTGTGAATTTATTTAATAACCAACCTGTTTCAGTGCCTTTCAAGCAATATTTTAAATACTGGAAATCCTGAAAGACCTTGGTATTTAAAATATAAAAATAATAATTACTCTTTATGTTTAAAGCTAAATAAAAAAAAAACAATTAGAAAATAACAATGCATTTATCAATAATACCCTGTCCACCTTTGATGATGTAGGTTATAAAATGCTTCTGATTTTTTTTAAAGTAGGTATTCATAAATAGAGCGAAACTTACTTAAATGAGAATAAAACAATTTAAATCATTGCTAGAATTTCTGGTATTCAAATAAAAGTTGGTGTTTTCTTTTAGAATTATATAATGTTTTTTAGGAATACAAGAGAAATTTAGACGTACATACACATTCATATATATTTTCAAAGGTTAAATTACTTGTAGAGCGACAAGTAATTTTATACACTGCATTGCATGACTATAAATACACAAAACGTTTCTAAATTTGTAAGTTAAAGAAAAAGTAACAATTTAACCTACATGTAAGTAAAGCGAACAAAAAAGAAATATTATTTAACCCTCCGTTACAGTCATGGGTCGACCCATGACCAGATCTGGTCAGATCTTTTCCAATTTATTTTGCATTGTAAACGTGCTTGCAATATGGCAAGAGATTTACATTTTCTGGTACCCTTCTGAAATTTTTATGGATTTCTGGTGGTGAAAAAACGGGACGAAAAAAATAAACAATAAAGGAGATAAAAGGATATTTTGAAACCTATGTAATATTAGTACCACAAAAATTGCAGTACATTCGTATTAAAACTCGATTTTATTCAGGCATGTGATGGTAATCGAAAACGAATCAGTTTTAGAAATACATTTTAATGCATTTATAATCAAATTTTTAAAATTTCTGTTTTAAGATTCTCTTTAGTAGCCCAATATCTTTATATTTTATGCGATAAAAGTTTTTCAATACAGAAATATTACGAAAAAATTGTCTTCTAAAACTCATTCGTTTTCGATATCGATTTCCATCACATAAAATTTTTTCATAAAATACGTAGAAAGCCATCAACATTTCTAGGTCAGTAACAAAGTTTTATATTTATGCCCAGATAAACGCTAAGTAGCCATCACTTTTTAACCGTTATATTTATTCACCGAATCAGTCTTTGAGTGTTTTGTTTTAGTTTGATGCGACCTTTCGAAGTGTTTATGAGAATTCTTTAAACCCTCTACCAACATAAGTGGTGAATGAAGGTATATACAAGGTATATGTAAGTTTGTCATTCCGTGTGTAACACTGAGAAATATTCATCTGAGACCCAACAAAGTATATACATATATATTCTTGATTCTTATGGAAATCTAAGTCGATTGAGCTATGTCCGTCTGTATGTCTGTCTGTCTGTGTAAAACACTCTCACGTCCAAAAGCCACAACCAAAATCAACAAAGTTTACAAAAACCCGTTTGTCATTCTCCTAAGCAGTTTGGTATTGAAAATCAGCAAAATCGGTATAGTAGGAACAGAGTTATGGACCAAAATGTGAGACAACCTCCATAAAAATTTGATATTTTTAAATATTTTTCTTCCAATTTTTTGTGATATATTGCAGATATTGCCATGAAATTTTGTACACGTTATTTTTATGATAAAAGAAGAAAGTGAGAGGAAAATAGTAAAAATCGGTTCATGCCTTGTCATAAACCTCATACAAATATGTAAAAAGAAATCGCAAAACGAAATTTTGTTTTGCTCGGTCCATCTTTGACCATAGATCCTATATAAAGTTCACATCTAAACTTCACTTAAATACGTATAAATATAGTACAAATATAGTTACCGGGTTAAAGCTCGACACAAATAATTCTAATAGATATATAAATTGTTGTACTAAGTTTTATGATGGTCGGTCCATAATTGGTCATATTCAGGACAGGACAGATTCAAACTAGTGAAAGCGAATAATATACGGCACGTATATTTTGTATATTTATTGTGTTGCTTGGTCGGCAGTCAGAACCAGACTGATCAGCATTTAAGAAAAATAACATAAATAATTCAATTAATGGTAAATAAAAAAACATAACAACAAAAAAAATAAATGAGGCTCATACTAGTAATTGGGATGAAGAAGATTTTTTCCACTATCAGAATTAGCTGTTCTACAGGCTTCATCTAGAAATGTAGCTAACATGGATGCATCATTTGAATATAAAGATGTTTAAACCATGGGCATTCCATCCGATGAAGATATTCTGAGAAATGTTTTAGAAAGTCGTGGATTACAGCAGATTATATTAGATGACGATGAAGAGCAACTGGGCGGAGAAGTAATGCCAAATATTGATAAAACGTCACCTACATTAGAACACGTTTTCTCTTCACTTGATGTACTACGAACTTTTTTAGAGATGGAGACCAACGTTCCGACAAATGTATTTCAATGTCTTAATGCAATTGAAGCTTTTATTGATAAAGAACAATGGAAAAATGTTATTCAAACAAAAATGATTATTTAATAGTTTTTTTATTAAGCAATAAGGTCACTTGAATTTTATATAAAAATATTTAATTTATTTATATATATTAATTTCCAATATTTCGCTATCGCAATGGATAGCTTCTTCAGGGATAATACAAGTTTTGAATTATAATAAAATAATAATTGAAAAAAAAAAAAAAATTGAAAAATTTTTCAATTATTATTTTATTATAATTCAAAACTTGTATTATCCCTGAAGAAGCTATCCATTGTGATAGCGAAATATTGGAAATTAATATATATAAATAAATTAAATATTTTTATATAAAATTCAAGTGACCTTATTGCTTAATAAAAAAACTATTAAATATTGAAAAAGGTCAAATAAACGAACTAAATAATAAAAATGATTATTATAATAAATAAAAGAAAAAAATATTTCTGTATAATGAAGTTTCTATATAGTGAAATAATTGTCTGTTCCCGTAGAGATTCGTTATAGAGAAGTTCGACTGATTTTTTTTTGTTTATTATAAAATGTAATTATAGTTATGAAACACTATTAAAATGTCAATGCAGAATTTATCTTTTAAATTAACGAAGTCGTCAGCCATATTTTGGTTAAAAAGAGATCATTAATCATACTCTTAAAAAATTGTACACGTTTTAAAAAAGTGTTTGTAGGTTTACAGTATATGACAAACATCAAGTGTAATCATAGTAAAGCAACACAGTAAGTGAAAGACAACGTCAACCAAAGTCAATTGATATTAAATTATTATATCTAGGAAACATTTGTTCAATATCAAGAAACATAACATTTAATAAGGTTACAACTATAATGAACAGTTAGAAAAATTGTTCCTGATATTGTAAAATTATCATAAACGACCCATACCTTTACCATACCCATAGAAAAAATAGATTTTTGATCATAAATTATCTTTTTAGATAACTTTTAAAGGATCTGCATCCTATTTTGTAATTTCATAACAAAATTGATTTTTAGCGAAAAATTTAATATCTTTGCTTTTCAATTTAGACCATAAGAAGAGGCTCAAGAGTTTATTTTCAAATATTAAAATTAAAATCCGGTATATAAAATCTGGTATAAAAGGAAATACAGCCTATTTTAAAATTCCATACAAAAGTCGGTTTTTGTTGGAAAATATAAGTGATCAAAGCTTATATTTATGTACATAAGTATGTATATTTGCCAATATTTTTAACAAAAATTGTAAACTTAACTAACATGTTTGTTCTTTAAAGTATTGCAAGGAAATTTAGCTGAATTTTGTTTGCTAAAATATAACTCATCCTTTCTCAATATACTGTTCTAAATCCATATAATTTGTGCTTCGTTCTAGCTAATGCAGCTGTTTAAAATTTTATAAGCGAATGAGTAATATTTATTTTGCTATCGAGTCCATTAAAAATCTCAACAATTGTTCTACAACTTTTACTTTGTCAACGATTACTTTTACTTTAAATGGTAAACGACTATTGTACTCAAAATTTAAATCGTGATTATCTTTGTTCGTTTCAACTGTTTGTTTTTTTTTAACAATATAGTTATAAATTAAAAAAAATTATATAATATATTTATTTAAATCTATAAAATGTTGGTATCAAAAAAAAAAAAAAAAAACACTAAAAGTGACAATACGACAAAAAAAAAAGAAACTTTTAAAACGTGTCTACCTACATCACACCAGCCAACAGTTCCATCGTCAGGCTTGATGATGTTGATGATGATCGTCAGTTTAAGGTAGAAAAAAAGAGGCTACAAATCAACATAAAACATGATTAGTGTTTGCTATTATTTTCAGATGTTTTAGTACGAGTATAGTTGGTTGATTTTGACTGGCTGAATGGGTAGAAAAGAACAAGTTTTATATTTAATTAAAAGATCTTTTATTTTTTGAGGTTTTATGGATTTAAAATTATTTTTATTTTATCTATTTGTTTTTGTTTTTCTTTTTAATATGTGTAATATTTGCATAATGTTTTGTTATGCTTGCCTTTTAGAATTATATTGAATAATTTATCATAAAAATGTTGAAGAAACCAACAATAATCAAAAAAAGCTATGATTACAAAACTAATGTCTAGAATAAAATATGTTGTCAGCTTTTTTTTTAATAGTTTAAAATTAGCTATTTTTAGGTTTTTTTTATAAAGATGAAAAAACACAAGTTCGTAACACTGTTAATTAGGAAGGGGAAATTTGTAATATGTGAGCCCTTAAAGAGAACAAGAGTAGGGAAAGAAAACTTTTATTCGGTGAATGATTAGAAAGTATTTTCTCTAGCTTTTAACTGAAGAGGTGGTGGTAAATTTTACACTCTTTTTACATTTTTGTTTAAAAACTTTCTTCCAAAAACAAAAAAAAAGGTTTGTGAAATAAAGTATGTACCTGTTTTGTTATAAAAATATTTTTTGTTTTCTTTATTTTTTGTAATCAAAAATGTAGTGGCTTATTTCTAAAAAGCAAATAATTATAAAAAAAAATATTTTTTTCTCAATTGTTTTTAATAAAATTAAGAGGGGTAAAATTTACCACCACGTCATTAACTATGTCCAAAGATTTCACCTTGTCAGTTAAAGGCTAGAATATCATGTGTCTAACAGTGTTTGCAAGAGTTGGACACATATTTACTGTTAGATATCTGATTTTCTATAGAATTCACTGTTCTTTAGAGAAACAATATTTAATTTTTTTATGCCAGGGCGGTTCGAAAACTTTTTAACCAAGAACAGAAAGCGCGGTAAAAACAGAAAAAACTTAAGTGTTTCTTCTTCCATCTTCCTATGAACACATGTTAAATTTCCTTTCAATCTGCCAACTCCTTTATATAGAAACACGTGTTCAAAAAAGACGCATCCGTGATTTTTTTTTTGCAATGGAAAAATTTGAAATTCGTGGTGTCATTAAATATTTAAATAAAAATGGTTTATTTGGGCTAAATTAAGAAATTTTGAAAAAATCTTGGAAAACCGCACACTGCCACACCCACCTCCCATATAATTGCACTTGTCAAAATTTTTATTTTTGGACCTAGGGACTTGAAATTCGGGACACTGCTTAATTGAATTCTCCTTATGAAAAAAAATTAAACATATTGGGGATGCCACGCCTACTTTAGATTTTACGCCCACTGAAAATTGTAGATTTTAGGTGTTTTTCTTCCCTGTCTAGAATCATATGAAAATTTAATACAAGTTAAAAATATTAATTTTTATTCAAACGTTAAACATCTGTTGACTCCATACAAAAGAAGAGAATATCCCCAACAACCCTCCTCGAAAGCCTTCAAATATACCGAAAATATCGCACAAATGCATGCCGATTTTCTAGTCAAGTATGCGAAGTTAAAGTGTGTAACACCTAAGTCATTGAAACAAATTGATATAAAATACAGTTATGAACCCTTTTTAATGCTTTTTAATGAAAAAAAAAAATGGTGTTGCCAATATTGAGACGCCAAATGAGGTTATTTATACCTTTCAGCTTGATAAAAACTTCCTGGCTTACAACACAAACAAAATATTTTTCATCAAGACAACTCAAGCGCAAAACAGATGACTAGATCAGTGGATGTACATTTTTTGTAATATCATAATATTTTGTCTAGCACTGGCTGGACTTATTATTTTCTTTTAGTATTAAGATTCAAAAACTTATTGTCATTTCATTTCTGAAGATTCAATAAATAAATTAAATGTATTAAAAAAAAAAAAAGACAACGCACCAGCTCACAAGAGTGTTTTAACAAATCTAAAAAAATGCCTAGCTGGCAAGCGTTTTACCTCAAATAAAGATGCAAGTACAGTTGTAAATCACTGTTTTGATGGCCTTGAGGAAATCTATTTTAATCAAGGGATAATATTGCTAGATTAGCGTTGGACTAAGTGTATTGAAGAGATTATATTGAAAGATAAAAAAAGTTTTTGAAAAACTAAATATTATCGTTCTGTGCTAGCCTAAGATGTTTCCGAACCGCCCTCGTACTGGGAAAATACTGTGATTTTCAATAGAAAACACTAACTATGTGAAACGTAGATTCCGGCAGTAATTATTCATTACTGCATTTATGCTAAAATTCTGGAAAAACGTAACAAATTGAAATTAAAACAAGGCGCCCTTACTCTCAAGTCTCCACTCAATATTTCCCCACTACTTACCATCAATTACGGTCAGCTGCTGCCTACTAAAAAAAAAACTCATTTTAAAACATATTTTGGCAATAAAATAAAACCACCATAGTTTGACGTAAATAAAAACGTGTGTGTTTGTTTCTCTTTACAAAAACGATTATGAATATTAAATAAACGAGTATGTAATGGCCAAATCGTATGTATGTATGCAAATTATTTATGAATGATCATAAATTTGACGGCTGCCATTGTCAAACTACAACACACCTTTGAAAACACACCAACACCTAAATATCACATCCTGTTTAAGTTTTACTCTTGATATCAAAGGAGTGATTTTATAATTAAGTTTCTTTTTCGCTCAAGGTTTTACAAAATATTTTTGTATTAATATTAATACTTCAATAAAATAAACAAAAAAAAAATATTTAATCAAAACTTCTTAATTTAAATAATTCAAGAATTTAAATTTTTTATGTTTTAATTCTTGTTTCTTATTATTTATTTCTAAGAAAGCTTTTTAATGTTGAAATGTCCATAAAATATATTTGATTATTGAGTTTTTTTGTGTTATTTGATAAGGTATTTGTTAAAATTGGCATGTTTAATTAATTGGGGTTTTTTATTATAAAATAGTTAATATTGTTAAACAAAGAAAAATAATTTGTTTTTAAACTGTTTTTCGTGAGTTTTGATATCAGATATCGTGAGCCTATTTAATTACGGCTTAAACACCTCAGAAAAATTGTATAATTCTTTTTGGTAATTAATAAATCTCAATAACAAGTTAAAGTGCTATATTCGGCTGGGCCGCATCTTAAGTACCCTCCACCTAAATATAATAAGAAATACAAAAACTACACTGGTTATAGGAGTAGAATATCCTTATTCTGTGTTTTCTATGCCATATTATAAGGCACCCTCGTCAATCAGTGCATATGTGTGAGTGTCGTATGTTTGTAGCTTGAAAGGAGACGCACAAATAATCACGACAATCACCTGTGTAAAATTTTGGATCTGTACCGTTATTTACAAGAGATTTATAAGCATTAAAGTGATTTTCGGAAGAGAGCATTAAATGAGAGATATGGTCAAATATGCATCAACATTTACAACATTCTGTAGTATGATTTTCGTGTATGTATATGTAAATGATCTATGCAAAGTTTTGAGTCGCTACCGATCAGCTTTTGACTTAGAAATAACCTGTACAAAATTTCATGGTATTATCTGCAATATATTAAAAAAAAAAATGCAAAAAAAATGGATACAAAAAATATAAATTTTTATGGCGGTTGCCTCACATTTTGGTCCATAACTCTGGTTCTACCGATTTTGCTGATTTTCAATACCAAACTTTCCTACAAAATAATAAATATTTTTCTGGACATTTATTAAGTTAAGTTGTGTATTTTGGATGTGAGAGTGTTTTACACAGACGGACAGACGGACATAGCTCAATCGAATGATGAATATTAACAAAGTTTCATAAGGAATGATAAACGTCATATACCCTGTGAAGGGTACAAAAATCCAATTAATCATGGCTTTTGGCATTTTTTGAACAGTTGTTTAATTAAGTGGAATTAATGGTTGTTTTAAATAGAAAAATACAAATGATTTAATTCATTTATTTATTTTAAACGTGTTATTGAACATAAAACACTTTTAAATATCATAAATTATTAGAATTTGTGTAATGTATTTATTGTGTTATTTTAAAGAAGCGTACTTGGAGATGCAGCTGGTATAAATTCAAAAATACGAGCGGAATTTTGTAAAAAATAAATATATCATCGGATATGTAATGTAATCATTATTTATCTCTACACAAGTTTTTTGTATCCACTAACGACAGTTAAAATTGAGGCAAATAATTAAAAAAATAAATTAATTCAGTTTAGTTCATTTATATGTTTATAAGTTTATGGAGAAAAGAGATAAAAAATCATAAAAAAATTAACTACATTTAAATAATGTGCCGTCAGCAGGTTTACAAAGTAAAAAACGTGGTCAAATTAATAAGTATACAAAGAGCTTAATTTAGGTTTTCTGCTGTCTCAAAATTTTTCAATGTTTAAAAAGTGGAAAACATTTTGTAAAATCCGATTCTACACATAGACAAGATTTTCTATAGAAAACACTGCTAAACAGCAGATTTTGTATAGAAATCATTGTCATATAGAAGGTTTTCTATACAAAATCCTGTGTAAAACAGAGAAACATTATTATACGAAGGATAGACAATACTATTATACAAAATATTTTCTATAGAAAATACCATTATACAGAATATTTTCTATAGAAAACACTGCTAAACTAAAAAATCTTTTTTTAAAAAAAAACTCTTATGGACAAGATTTTCTATTGAAAACACTGTTATACTCAGGATTTCCTGTATAAAACGCTATTATATACAAGATGTTCTATGGACAACACTGTTTTACAGAAGATTTTCTATAGAAAACACTGTTATGCACAGGATTTTCTATAGACAACAGTGTTATATATCAAATTCATCGACATCTGTATATAGTTGCAAACCAGAGGTGGTCGACTTTGTAACGCTGTAATTTAATTTTCTATAAGTTTATGTCCTCCTGTACAATTCGCTTGTATAGTTTACAATAGGAGGAGTAGTTTAGAAGATATTCATTTATTACCACTGTCTTCCAATCGGTATTACTGTGGAACATACGCTGTAAAGAGTTTCTTGAATGTTTCAATTATTGTGCAAATTAATGTAGAATTAATGTTTCGTGACTCAAGACCTACAAGCACTGCTATGAAATTAACTTTTGGAAGGTATATCATCAATTGAACTTTTCTATTACCCTCTTCGCAACACTTGAAGTTTGAATTTTAATAAATATTTCAAAGATATTTAATACGATTTTTGAAACATTGTTTAACAAAACAACTAACGACTTCTACACATTTTCTATTTAACAGCATCAAGTCAGCTGATTTGCAACGGAACAGAAAGTAAAGACTAAAGGCCCAACCATAATGTGTATAAACTGGCTTAAGCCAGCTTAAGCAACTGTGCGAATACATGTAAAACGTATGTGCAAACCATAATGTACTTAATGAAACTTTTCGTTAAGTTTCATTTGCTTAAGCAAAGTGCCAAACTGAACGCACTTTCCGTACGGAATCAGCTGTTTTTTGTTTGCATTAAAAAAATAAAAAAATTAGTATTCAAAATCAAGAAATAGATGATATTACTCATATCTTATCACTTTTTTATTATTTATTCAACAATTAGCAGTTTTTACTGTTTGCAAATTTTCAGTAAATTAAAACATCAAATAAACAAATACAGGGCTGTAATTTTTGGTACTTTTTAATTTAAAGTACTCGCAAAAACATAAAATACTGCACAAATATGCAACAAGGTTTACATGCATCATGTAAGTACATTATGGTCACCTAAAAGTCCTCTTAAGTTTACTTATGCATTTGACAGACTTTTCGTTAATTTTTGACAGTTGCTTAAGCTAGCTTATGCACATTATTGTTGGGCCTTAATTCTGCCTTAAGTTTTTGTTTAAATCCTAGTAGACAGCTAAGCATCTGACACGATATCATATGAAACTCCCCTAAATGGTAATGGTAATGAACTTTTAAGATTTTTTGCCAAACAATGCATATGATATGTTATGTACAGGTATAAATCTGTATACATATCTATTGTAATGTTATTAATGTTAATTGCTATTCTTGAATATTGCATAAGACCACAGAAAGATGATTTGGCATATTCAAAGAATATTAATAAATAATAAAACAATAATAATAATACATTTTGTAATATTGGTAATGAATAACTACGAGTAGCAAGCAAATATTTCAGTACAGCACCATGATATTCAAAAAACCAAAAACTAAAAACAGAACTGAGTAAATAAACAGGCCAAAATGATGGTCAATTCAATGACATTAAAATCATTATGGATCAGCAATGAAAGACACCTCAAATATGTATATTTATAAATTTAGAGACAAGAGCAAACAAAGTTTTTTCATAATGCTTAAATACAAAATTTACAATGTTAATTTTTTTACTTACGTCATGTCATTGTGGTTAAGAAAAACAAAATAGCAAAAAAAAAAAATACACATTTTAACAGAAATTCTTATCTGGACCTGTATTTGTTTAGAGGCTTTTAAACTCGTATTGTAACATACTGAATGAGTGTCTGTCTGTCTGTCTGTCTGTCTGTCTATATGTCGTGTTTGCTAATTAATATTGAAACAAGAATTTAAACTTGACATGACATGTAAATATAAATGTATGTATGTACATACATACATATGTATGTATTTGAGAGGCCTACTGCATTAACCCAACAATATTGTGATGTTTGTGATGCCTCTGATGTTTATTAGTCTTGTGTAGAATTTATTGCTTGTCTTTGATCTTGAAAAGCTAAAAATCACTTTGTTTCATTGTGTGTTTAGCACAAAAATATTAATTGTCAAATTTGTGATAATTTATTATAAAACCTGATTATTAATTTAACGCACTTGATGTCCATGGCATATTCGTACGAAAATACAACAACAGTAACAACATTTATAACGAAAATTATATGTATTTAATTGAAAACAAAGTAACAAAGTAAATACCGAAAAAAGCGTTGTATTGAAATTTAAATAAGATTTGCAAACTACTCTGGACCCCTACTACTACTACTACTACTATCACTAGCTACATATATAGTTACTCAGCCAACTACTTTTAACAACAACGTAAACATTTCAACTGTTAATAACACCATTAGAATTAAGCTTTACCAACATAATCCCATTATTATAAATACAGTGTAGCCACACTGGCAGCACCGACAACTGCAGTTTTACAGTCGCTAAGTAGCGGGCAGATGCTCAAAATCTTAAGCTATGTGTCCACAATCGTCGGATATTACAACGTTGTCATATCTAGCAATATGCTAGCAATGTACTGACATTGAAAAATTTTTAGCAAAAGGTTAATTGTCAGTTTAGACGACTGTAAGAAAACTAACAATTTCATTTGCACACAATTGTCACACAATGAATTTATCTGTCAACCGATATTGTCAGTTCACACGGTTATCATATTGTTGTGTGGCATTGTCAAATTTGTTTTGCAGCTCTGTGTGTGTGTTTAAAAATTTTAAATATTGTCATGGAACAAAAAAGAGCAAAATAAAATGGTTGCAACCATTTTATCTGTTTATGTCCTAATGCATACTTTAATTTAATTCTTTAATTTTCTTCTACTTTTTTCAAAAAAATTATCAATGCTTGTTTGTTTATTTATGTATATACAAGATTGCATTTAGAAATAATTTCTATGACAATGCTGCCATTGGCAGAAGCATAAACTTTGCACATATGACAATGAAAAGTGTTTGACAATTGTCTTAAAACAATGACAATGACAAAATTGTGTGTTTACACGATTGTTAGATGTCTGACAATATTTTTGTCTGCCAATGTACTGATTTTTCTACTAATTTTAACTTTGATAACCCATAAGTAGGCCCCTGCAAAGCGTAGCACCCTTTCCAAACGCTCATTTCATAGGCTGAACAGTTATCTATCATATGCTGTTTAAACTGTTCAATTATCTTATGCGGTTCAAAAGATATGATTTTTGCAACGAAAAAACTCAAATGGCGCCAATGTGCGCCATACAATTTCTGCAACCATGTCTTTTTAACCTTTTTTTACCTCTAGAAGCTAAACGGGCACGTACGGGCAGATGAAACCTTTTGAATTATGTAAAGAAATAATCAAAGAACAGGTTTTCCAAATATGGCAAATATACAAAAATATACATTTTTTTTATTTTCCGTCAAAGTAGAAAAATAGTGAAAAAACGGATAGTTTTTAAATAGTGATTTACCAGGAGAAACACAAAGCAAACAGGTAATTTTTTTTATCATACATTTAATAAATACATCAATCAATACAAAGAAAAAATATGGCGATTCGTTACCTATGTTTTGTGACATTACACCTGAAATGGCAACAAATTAACTAAAAATTGTGTGTTTTTTTGAAAACCGAAAGTCGGTCAACTTTGAACGGTTATATCTTCTAAACTAAAAATGTGACATTATTAAGACTGGCATATTTGAAATCGTTGAAAAGTTTCCTATAACACGGGTTTATTCAAAACTTCGTCGGCGCTCATGAAAATTTTGATTTTTGCAACCTCGACGCGCCACTGTGCGTCGTTTCATAAATGTGGATGAGACATGGATCCACCACTAAACTCCAGAGACAATAGAACAATCCAAGCAATGGACAGAAGCTGGAGGAAGTGCCCCAAAAATGGCAAAAAGAATTCAATCGTCTGGTAAGGTTATTTCAATGGTTTTTTGGGACAACAAAGGTATTTTATTGATTGACTATCTGCAAAAGGGTAAAACAATAAATTCAGAGTACTATTGCAACATTTTATTATTTATTATTATTCTCCTGATTTAGCTCCCAGTGACTTTTACCTGTTCCCAAATCTAAAAAACTTCCTAGCTGGCAAGCGTTTTACCTCAAATAAAGATGCAATTGCAGTTGTAAACCATTATTTAAAAGGTATTGAGGAAAAGTATGTTAATAAAGGGATAGAATTGCTAGATTAACGTTGGACTAATACTTCGATTTGCCAAATCGAATCAAGTTTATTAGTCATGTAAACAGCATAATTCATAAACATGATTCAGAAGGCGAAGCAGGTGATTCAAGTCGTCGTGGATACATAGTATTAGTCCAACGTTAATCTAGCAATTCTATCCTTTTATTAACATACTTTTCTTTAATAAACAAACAGAATAAAAAAACAGAATTTACAATTTGTGGAAAATAATTTGTTTTAAAGGAACAAACAAAAGTGAGTGGATATTAGTTAGCTTATTTGAAAAAAAAAACATACATTCGTACGAATTTACTTTCTTTACTTCCAGCAACAAGAAAATAATTTGCTTTGTTTACAATAATATTAAATTTTTACAGCTAGTGCAGATAAACTTGCGATAAAAATTAGAGAAGAGTGCAATTTTTCGTGCTTCGCAAGTAGATTCAATATGAATCTACTTGATTCGCTCTTAAAATTTTGTATGGTGAAGCAAGTTGTTTCGCACATGATTGTGGTGTGAAGCATGAATAGAGAGCAAAGCATTTACCGTGGAAACATAGTATAAGTGTATTGAAGTTTCAGGAGATTATATTGAAAAATAAAAATGTTTTTGAAAAACTAGCTAATTTCTTTCTGCGCTAAGCTAAGAAATTTCCGAACCACCCTCGGAAACTCGTGCATATATTGGATAATATGGGATGAATACAGTAAGAAGATTTTAGAAACACTAGAATATTACTAAAACATATCAATATGAACATCCAATAATATACAAGTTAATACAAGAAAACACATTAAATAATAGAAATGGAATCATAATGGTGCGCTTTGGTTTCACTACACACGATTTTTAAATAGTAAATACAACATAACCAAAGGTTGAATTTGAATAGCTGTACGAAACTGATACTTAGGATGACCTTGATGATGATAACGTTAAAATATAAAAAGAACACGTTTATTCAAATTTTATTACTAAAGATGACTACTGTCTGTTTACTTAAACATTTTTAAGTTATTCGAATAATTTGTTTAATTTTAAATTTATTCGAACAACTTAAAATATCTTATTCGAATTATTCCTTTTATTCGACTAACAGAAAAACCAAACAATTTGGTTACCTTATTTAATAGGCTGGCATCAACAACAAATATTGTGACAATGTTAATTGGGATATAAGTGACTATTTCTGTTAATTTGGGATATATGTATGTAAGTTGATACGACAATCAACATCATAACAATAGACATTATTTTTATTGATCATCTTGCGGTATTTCGATTTATGCTGTTTATAGCTATAAATAAAATGTTTAAAATTCAAACTTATCTGTTAAGAGTGAATAAGTTTAAAGAAGGTTTAAATCATGTTCTGTAAGATCACAGCTTTTGCTCTGCTTTTTTAAAAGCATTCTTGTTACAATAGATACATTAAAATTAAACTAAATTTGAAAGAAAAAATGTCAGCCTCAAAAAATAAGAAATATAAAATGTGCTAAGTCTCAATAAGGCAATTTATAAGTCTCCTACACATTTGGTTAAAATATGTAAAGCTTTTTATTAGAAACCTAAAAAATAAGGAAATATTTAAAAAAATATGTATTTATAACATATGGTTTTTATGTCTCTTTTGTAATATGTATGTATGCGTAGGTACATAGCATCTTTAGATTCTTAGCTAATACTAAATACATTAGAGCCCCGATTTGCGTTGTTAATAGAGACCGGGAAAATGCGACGTAAACCGAAACAACGAAAATCAAATCACTTTTTTTCTGACGTTTTGTTAAATGGGTCTAAAATTTAAAAACTTAGCTAGCAAAATCATATTTTTATTAAAAAAAGTCTTATGGTACGTTTGATTATATTTATTTCAGCAGGTCTTTGTCACTATAAAGAAATAATTGAAAATATATTTTAAAAGAAGGAATAAAAAAATATTTAAGAAGAAAAAACATCTATTTACATACATATGTAAGTGTGTAAAAGCACAACCAACATTAATTTAATAGCACGTAACTTCATATGTTAATTATGAATAAAATGGGAATTATTCTTTTTACACGTATGTAAATAGGCAAAATATTCACATGTAAGTATGGAATTATGGTTTATAGCGACGCAAAACGGAATCAAAACGATGCAAAGCAGATTGATACAATATTTCAAAGCCGACGCAAATCGGAATCGAAACGACGCAAAGCGGATTAAACCACATTTAGGAAGGCGGCGCAAATTGAAACGACGCAAATAGGATAGACGCAAATCGGGGCTCTAGTGTCGATATAAGGAAATTTTCATTCGTTTTTAATTCGTTCCGCGACTCATAATTTTAGTAAAAAAGAATTGAGCTTTCAATAGCAAATACCAATTGTTTATTATTATTTGTGTAATAATAGTTTTTATTAAGGGCTAAAAAATAACAATTCATGAAAAACACATAAAAAACGTAAAAATATTAAGATTAAAATTTGTAGACAAATTTCACATACAAATTTGAATTAGACTTCGATGGGAAATCCCCTTTTTCTATTTTTGCTTTGTACATACAAACACTTATTAACGACGCAAACTGAAGCAAAAAAAACCAACATCGAAGTCAAGGAAATTTTAAAAATACGCAACTTCGAAACCATGCAAAAAACGACCCAAACCGGGGTATAAGTAAGCAACTGGTGTAGGGTATCCACCTAATGCTCCCTTACTTGTTCAATTATTACGATGGTTATTTGCATATGCACTTAAATGTTAATATTTTCTTTAAAACAACATTTTGTTTTGATTGTTTGTTTACATCTGTTTGTATCTGGACATCTGTAGCTGTGTATTGTTATTATAATAGCAACACGTTAACAAAAACAAAAACAACAACTAAAACAAATTAAATAAATATGTTAACTTTGTATTTGTTTACTTTACAAATAATTTTATACAATTTTGTTCATTAATTTCTTTAATTATTTAAGACTTTATTTATTAGCAATTAGGAAAGTATATTAAGTTTAAAAATATGGTAAGTAACGTTTTATAACTTCTGGGTAATTAGAAAAAATGTTATTTTTACCTAATAATAGCAGTAACCTGTCAAGCTTTAATTTTTTTGGCTGCCATGTTATTAAGCAACAGGTGTCAATTTTTTTTTTTTTTAAACAAACACAAACTGTCACACAAACCCAGTCTTTGGCGGGAATCGAACTCGCAAGCCTCTGACTGATAGTCCGGCACACTATCGCCTAGTCTATCGGGGCATCCAAATTAAAAAAAAGTTAATGACTTTGGCTGTAAGCTTAGATAACAACTGTAAAATTATAGCTCTAAATTACACAAGATGGTAAAAAACTAATGGTTTTTTTAAGTGTTTTGTAGAATTGAATGAACATGAAATTGACAAATTAGAATCAAACATTAACATATATTCCGCCTAAATATTTATGGCAACATTGTATAAACATTGTTTTAAAGCTTTATAAAAAAAAACACAATTTTATCAATAAAAACGAAACAATTAAACAAACAATTGAAATCAGAGTTGGAAAATTAAATTTCTGTTCCGTAGTAAATTAATAGTCTTAAAATTGTTATAAACAAGATGTTTTATAGAAAACAAGATTTTCTATAGAAAATTGTGTTATAAACACAATTGTGTTATAAACAAAAATTTCTACAGAAAATTGTGTTATACACAAGAAATTGTGTTATAAACAAGATTTTTTACAGAAAATTGTGTTATACACAATATTTTTCATAGAAAATTGTTTATACACAAGATTTTCCATAGAAAATTATGTTAGAAACAAGATTTTCCATAGAAAATTGTGTTATAAACAAGATTTTTTACAGAAAATTGTGTTAGAAACAAGATTTTCCATAGAAAATTGTGTTAGAAACAAGATTTTCCATAGAAAATTGTGTTATAAACAAGATTTTCCATAGAAAATTGTGTTATAAACAAGATTTTTTATAGAAAATTGTGTTATACACAAGATTTTCTATTGAGAATTATGCTAGACATTTGTGTTACAGTTTTCCCATTACTTGTTGAAATACATTTTATAAGATTTGCATTCGAAGAGGAGACGCAAGAGTAAGAGACAATAAGTGAATCAAACAACACACTGCGCTTGCGCCTGCGAAACAGCAAAGAAATAGTGACTAATGTAGGTGGTGCAATTGTAATTTAAGCTCTGTGAGAAAATTAAACGCAGTTTCATCATCTTCACTGTCACTTACAATCTATATCTGAATGAATTTTAATGACAGCAGCATATGGACACAGCTAACGCTGGTAATTTATTGGTGGTACTCACTCACATGTTTGATTAGCAGCATATATACATTGTACGAATGTGGCTGTATGTGCAAATCCAACGATACTAGTTTCAGTTATTATTAGTTTTTGTAAAGGTCACTTGTCCGCATGTGTTAATTGATTAAAATGTATCTAAACCGAAAGCTCTGGTAATTGTGGTTGTACTTGTTGGCAAAATTTATAAATAAATATTCAAATTATTATTATTTTTTTGTTCATCAATTTTGTTTTTTTTCTGCTAAAGTTGTTTACTCTAATAGCATTTTAACAATGTTTGTGGTCAGTAAATATTAATAAAAATAGCATAAAGAAACACATTTTGCAGCTAAAAAGTTCTTTAGTTTTATTGTGGAGGGAATATAAAATATATACCTTCAAATGTTTACATTTTTAACAAAGTTTTAATTTTTTGTGTAAAACAAAAAGTATAAGTTTTTATTTTAAATTTAAAAGAGAGATCATAGATAAATGTATACGCTACTTAATAAAAGCTTAAGTGTAATCAATAGCTTGGTATTTTTAGTTACACAGGTTTTTTCTTTTTTTTTTTGGTAGAGTTCTGTTGAGAAACAGGTAATATTTTCATTACCAATTGTTGAGAAATTTATGGTGTTAGAAGGTCTGTTGTTGTCTATGTTTATCAGCAAAACTGTGTTATTGAAATGTGTCTTTCATGGCCTAATGCAGCATATTTCTCAAGGCTTATTAACATTTTCCCACGATAAATCATATGCTTAGAAATTAACTAGTTTTTATTGCTCCAAAAAAATTAATTATTTATTATTACTATTAAAATTGTATCTTAATTAAGCTTGATGTGTAGCATTTTCAGAGAAACAAAATTTTATTTAACGTTTTAACAAAATTAACAATATTTTTTAGCAACAATAAAAATATTTTTCATTATAACAATAATTGTCAAAATGAACAAACAAAAATAAGAAAAAATAATTCAATAATTAAATTTTCTTTTCCGTTTTTATAAATTAAGTTTCTATAGTTTTGAGCAACATTATCTGTATCTGCTTTAAAATTAATTCTAAGATTTTACATTTATAATTTCTAACATATAACGATATTTATAAATATTTTCTGTTTTCGAAACTGAAATGTTTTTAAAGTCATGATAGTGATTGAAATTTGTACAATGTTGTGATAATGCTGTTTTTGTGAAGATATATCTCTATAATTTTGATCTGATTTGTGTCCAGCTATTCTAGTTTTTAGTTTCATTGTCATTACCATTACATACTAGCGTAACTATTTTACGTTTGACATTTCTAATTTATGTATCTTGTCTTTTGTTTTGCTTTGAATAATCTGGTAGTGACATATATATGTAAATTAATGATTAATATATCTTATGTTCAGAAAATCTTGCTGTGTTATTTCTTTTATTTTTGATTTACAAATTATATTCATAGGAAAATTATTAGCGTTTAATGTCTTCTTAGTTGTTTCTATATTTTTCTTATGGAATTTTTTATCTCTTATTCTTAATATTCTTTCACCAAGATTTTTAGCTGTATTAATAATACTTCTTTTAGGATGTTTTAAATAATAATTAATGATTCTTCCCGAAAATGTAGGTTTTTGATACCAATCTATTATTAATTATTAATTCATCAGTTATATTTTGATTATGCTTGTCAAATTTCAACTTGATAGTCATTTTGGGAAGAGATTTATGCAAATTTTAGTGATTTTCGGAAGTGGACTTTATATTGGGGCTAAAGCCAAATATGGACCGATTACTATGAAATCTAGTAAGACATTTTAATTGAATATACGGATTACTTGTGTAGAATTTCGTCATCTTAGTGATTTTTATAAGAAATGTATGGACCGATCATCATCATATTGAGACGAACGATTTTTATATATAACTAATTAGCAATTTGTGTTGAATTTAAGCTGTATAGCGGGTTTTACAAGGGATTTATGCCCATTTAAGTGACTTTCGGAACTGGACTTTGTATGGGGGCTACGGCCAAATATGGGCCGAACAAAACAAAATGTAGTTTTGCAATTTCTTTTTACATGACACTTTTTTTTGTTGAATTTTGTATTAATATTTCCATTTTATAGGCATTTGTTTATCATTAAGCCATATTTGGGGAAGATGATTGAAAAAAAATTAAAAAAAATATTTTTTAAAAAAAATTTAAAAATTTTTTTTTGAAATGATTGAAGAAAGAGCTATCTAAAGTCCTTTGGACAATTTTTGCTAGGACCAATAGGTGAAAAGTTACACTCATTTAAAAAAAACCCTGTATGACCAAAATGTCCAACTTTGACCCCCTCCAACTCCGGCACTTCTGGACTGATAGAACTGAAAATTTGTGTCTGGCCTACTATCCAATAGTACTAACCTTGGTGCAAATTTCATTCAAATCGATTTTTAACATTGGGTCACTTGACGTGAGATTCACCATATATATATTCTTGATCCTTATGGGAACCTAAGTCGATTGAGCTATGTCCGTCTGTCTGTCTGTCTGCCCGTCTACCTGCCTGTCTGTCTCTGTAAAACAGTCTCACGTCCAAAAGACACAACATAAATCTACAAAGTTTACAAAAAATCGTTTACAGTTCTTCTAAGTAGTTTCGTAATGAAAATCAGCAAAATCGGTATAGTAGAACAAGAGTTATGGACCAAAATGTAAGCAATCTCCATAAAAATTTGATATTTTTAAAAAATTTTTTTCCCAATTTTTTTTAAATATATTGCAGAGATTACTATGAAGACGTTATTTTTATAATAAAAGAAGAAAGTATGAGAAAAATGGTAAGAATTGGTCCATGATTTCTCACAGCCCCCATACATGTGCCCAATATTGAAAAATCCTATTCTTGAGTTAAAAAATAATTTTTTTGATAGATATCCCACTCGCATCCCATTAAGCGATTATAAAGGCATTAAAGTAAATTGTATCAGCTTTCTTTTGAGAAAAAAGGGCCCAAATTTAAAAAAAAAAATTAAAAAAAAATATTTTTGAAATGATTGAGGAAATAGCTATCTAAAGTCCTTTGGACAATTTTTGTTGGACCAGTAGGTGAAAAGTTACACTCATTTAAAAAAAAATCCTGTATGACCAAAATTGACCAATATGTCAAACTTTGACCCCCTCTAACTCCGGCACTTCTGGATTGATAGAGCTGAAAATTTGAGTCGGGCCTACTATCCAATAGTACTAACTTTTCATCCAAATCGGAAGACATCGATTTTTAAAATTGGGACCCTTGACGTGAAATTCACCATATACTTTGTTGGGTCTCAGATGGTTATTTTTCAGTGTTCAACACGGAATTACAAACTTATATATACCCTCATTCACAACTTATGATGGTGGAGGATATAAAAACTAGTTTTAAATGGTAAATGGTGACAATTGACCACTAAAATTAAAGTGGACCCGTTATTCTCGGTCCCTGATTCATATACATACATTTTGAGTGGGTAAACATCGTAGTTAGACACATATTCAAAAAGATTTGGTGCAAATAGTATTTCTAGTAAATAGTTTATTTATATTTAAAATAACTAAAATGTTAATTTTCCAGCCGATTCTTATAAAAAAAATTGTATAAAAATTGTCAACAAAACTAATTTTTCTTTTTATAAACACATTTCAAAACATCAGAAACATTATCCGGCAATTATTGTATCATTAATAATTTTTCAGCTAAAATAAGTAGAAAAGAAAGCGGCGGAGACTGATTATTTACTTTGCCATAGAAGGTAATAACAACTTAATGTCAATAAAAAATATTTAAAATTCTAAAAAAACAAACAAGCACAAGAGTCAAATATATGTATTTGGATAATTTTACTTTCACTAGAAAATAGCTTCAAGGTAGTTTTAACAAAAAAAAAAAAAAAAAAAAAACTTGGCATTAAAACTAATAATTCATTTTAATGTATTTAATTAATTTTAATCACTATTTAGTAAGGTAAAAAAATAACCCGTTCCTTAAAACAACCTAAACAAATCTTTAAGAACAATGGAGGGATGACAAGTATTCACTTATTACTTGGAACAATAAGTTCCTGTTCATATTGAAAGTAAAATTGTATATAAGATACAAAAGTTTACAACAAAAACAAACAATAAATTATTTACAAATTAAGCGTTAATGAAATATTATTATTTAAGAAACAATTAAAAAGTGGACAATAGATATGATGAGGTTTAAATTGTTTGCATTTTATTAAGATTGTTAAATGACGACCGACCTAAAGGCAATAAAACAAAATACCACACAGAAAAAAACTGAGAAAGGAAAAGAAAAAACAAATGTTAATTATTTATACACAGGTCGTAAATTGTTAACGAAAAATATAAAAAAGTTATAATTGAAAACTAATGTTTTATTACGGCCAAATTAACACTTTTCGGACAAAAGAAGCGTGCTTGAAATGTGTTTGTTAATAAAAAATTAAATAAAAAACAAAACAAGACAAAAAGAGTGCTGCATAGATTAACATGCAAGGCTACAAGCAGTGGTCGAATACATTACACGCTATGTAAGCAAAAGAAAAGGAATGGCAATTTGGCAAATTTAAAAGATGCTACATATGTAAAGGGTGTTTTTTTTAGATGTATAGAACTTTAAGTTGGCGACACTTTTTTAACTGGCTGACAAAATGGCCAGCATGAACATTCAACATGAATAGACTAACGCCTGAACAATGCTTCGAAATTATGCAAATTTATTTTGAAAATTATGGAATAAAACAAAGATGACTTTTTTAATTGACAGGAAGTTTACTTTATTCAATAGTTAATATTCTGGTATTTTAATTTAAATATGACTTGTTTGGATGTAGTCTATTTTGGAGATACAAATTTCGATGACTTTTTCCAACATTTGTGACCATATATCGGCAATAAGGCAACATTCGCCGTCAATCGTTTTGGGCTTATCGGCGTAGACTAGCGACTTTAAACATTAATCACTTGGCAGCTGTCAAAATGGCCGCCATTTAAAAAATGCTGCCAACTTAAAGTTCTAAACATCTAAAGAACACACCCTATATAAATCAAAGACATTCAGAACGTGTAATAATGGATAATTCAAGTAGAGATACTTTTTTCATAACCTTTTTTTGACTGATCACGTGTCGTGTCATGCTGTCATTAGTGGATAATATTCGACCGAATAGACCACGTCCAGCACGCTGTAAAGACGTGGAAGCATCGGTCCATATTTCATTAAAAATGATGCCGGTGCAACGTACCCGTCAATGGCGACCGTTATCGTACCATGCTAACCGACTATTTGATGCCTGAAATTCAGCAAAACGACTAAACTTCCCACACATCGCACCAATCAATGGATTTATTGAGAGAACACTTCGGTGAGCACATAATTTCACGTTTTGGGCCGATCGATTGGCCACCAATATCGTGTGATATCACACAGTTAAACTCCTTCCTGTGGGGATATGTAAAGTCTAAAGCAGGAGTGCCCAAGCCCTATACTCTTGATGCTCTTTTGTATTTGTAAAAACTTTAAGCTATAGGCTGTGTGTTTTGTATACTCATTACAGCACTCAGCAGTAGCAATACGAAATACACAAACAACTTTGCCTTATTTGTTATTTTGTTGTCGTACTTCACTCTATACACGCAAGCGCAAAGCAACAACACTTTCGTATGCTCTACTGGTAAACATTGGTGACTGCGATCGTCAATGTAGATTTTGTTTTTGTTTAACGTATGATACCGTTTAAAAATGTGTTGTTTCTTTGTTTGTATTGGCTTTTACAACAAAAAATACTGAATAAAAATTTGTTTTTATTTAAATGTTGCTCTAACATAAGCAACTTTTGGGCACTCCTGGTCTAAAGTAAATGCGGACAAATCCGCTTCGATTCAGGCCTTGGAGAAAAACATCATGCGTGTCATTTGCTAGTTAGCAGTCGAAATGCTCGAACGAGTCATCGAAAACTGGACTCAACGGACAAACCATCTGCGACGTAGCAACGGCCAACATTTGATAGACATAATCTTCAAAAAATAAATGCCAAAGAATGTTCTTTCAAATAATGCAAAACATTTCCCATTAAATATAAATTTTCTGTGTTTTTTTTTTTTCTTAAAAAAAAAATAGGGAACCTCGAAATGGATCACGTTTCATTTACGTTTTTTTGCAATATATTAATATTACTTTATTACTTTACATTTATAGATTAATTGTCTTATATTTTGTTTAAAAACTAAAATTGTATAAATATTTCAGTCATAAATCAAAGAAGTCTGAAGCCAAATGACAACCCTATTAATTACCCACAGTTGGGGATTAACTTAATGACCAACTAAATAAGTTTAAGTCTAAGCAAAATTAACAAGTGTTGATGGATAACTTTTAAGTACCAGCAGCTAGTATTTTAATTACATCAAGTCATGACTTTTATATTTTTTTTTGGTTTTGTCTAAGTTCGTGTTTAAATGGCAAATATAAAAGCGATTTATGAAAAATGCAGTCTTTGCTCATAATTTATGATGATTTCTTTTCAACTAATTGTAGGTGTCATAATAATACAATTTAATAAGCTTTAAATATACAAATTATTTAAATTACAATTTAAATATTTACAAGTATTATTTTACAAACAGTTTTATGTTAATTTAATAAATTTATACTAGTTTGTTTAAAGTTTTGTTTTTTAAATTAAAATTGATGGCAGGTTTGTGCGGTTTCTTAAAGAAAAAATAAGAAACATGTTTGTGTCTTAAATCTTTTGTTTTCAGCCAACGAGCAGAAAAAATGCCAAAAATTATAAAAACCTTCTAAATAAAGAAGCGTTTAAATCAAATAAAACAAGTTATAAACATCTGCATGTACACATAAATATTCATAGATAAAAATATGTTTAGATTTTTGATATAAAAAAGAATTTTAAATTTATAAATAATAAAACTTAATTTATGTAAATTAAAAACAAAATTCAGAATATTTTTTTCCAGCAACTCAAGACGGCAACTATTAACACATTTTTACCTTTGAAACAAACGATCTGGGATTATGCAATAATCTGGGATTTGGTATTATGTAATAATTTAAACATTTTAACACAAAAAAAAACACACACAAAAAACTGCCAATAATCACCATGAGATAGAAATGTTTTGAAATCTTTAGAAGACAAAATAAATAAATAAATAAGCATATTAATTATTAAGAAAACTAATAAATTCAAACAAATGTTTATTCTATACTACAACAAGACAGTCGTAAGTATTACTTCTTAGAAAACATGACGCTGTTTAATTTTTCTTTAGTTTTAATAATATAATTATTTTATTTAATTTAATTTTGTTTTGTTTCTTTTTGCAATATTAATCGATACGTATTAGATTTTAATGCAATTTGATTTAAAGATGAATGAAAATTTTATACAACTATGATAAGTAGGCAATTATATACATATGTATGAGCTGCTACTAAGTTGTATTGATTTTAACTGCATGTCATTGGAATTATGATGATTGTGGTGACAAGCAGCTACCTACTCATTTGTAGACATACTAAGTCCAACCAATACCCACAAGAAACAAAAAACTTTAGTGTTGCAACAGTAGAACCTATCATAATCACCAGATTGTTTAACAAGTGTAAAGCAAGCTAGTTGTATTACAGTAAGTTGTAATGTTAAATAAGAGTAAGCAGCAGTGAAACCATTTGAACATATTTTATAATAGGTTCCACTGTATCCAGTATTTGGCAATTAGATGTAAAGGGTGGTTAAATTGTAAGGGCCGATGTTGAATGTGAACCACACCTAAACGCCAAGCTTTTTTCCGAATTTTATTTGACATTTCTCTACTTCAGACTTACTCAATTTGAACCATTGAGAGATCACAATCCAACAACTTGTTAAAGTTATCCAGACTTATTATGAAAAGGGGCGTTCAAATCAAAATGCATATCGTGCACTTCGTGATTCAGTGATGAGGCACATTTTCACCTCAGTGGATTCGTCAATAAACAGAATTGCCGCATTTGGGCGAATGAGAATCCAAGAGTGATTGTCGAAAAACCAATGCACCCACAAAGAGTGACTGTTTGGTTCGGTTTATGGGCTGGCGGCATCATCGGGCCGTATTTTTTCCAAAATGAGGCCGGTCAGGCAGTTACTGTGAATGGTGTTCGCTATGGTGAGATGATAACGAACTTTTTATGGCCCGAATTGGAAGATATGGATGTGGACGATATGTGGCTTCAGCAGGACGGTGCCACTTGCCACACAGCTAACGAAACAATGGCTCTTTTGCGCAACAAATTCAATGGCCGTGTTATCTCACGTAATGGCGATGTCAATTGGCCGCCAAGATCATGTGATTTGACACCGTTGGACTTTTTTCTTTGGGGTTATTTGAAAGAAAAGGTGTACGTCGATAAGCCAGCAACAATTCAAGAGCTAAAGGATGAGATAATTCGGCACATTAACGGCATAGAACCTCCATTATGCCTCAGGGTCATCGAAAATTTGGACCATCGGATGGAGGTGTGCCGCCGTGGTCGCACCCATTTGGCCGATATTTTGTTCCATACATAATTGAGTAATACCAATATATCATAATAAAATAAAATTACAATAATTTCCTAAATAGTTTGTGTTTTATTCAAAATCAACATCGGCCCTTGAAATTTAACCACCCTTTACATAAAGTTAATGCTGGTAGCATATAATAATTATGATAACATTTAAAATACTAGTACGACAACAACACAATCACCACCACCCCCAACCACGTTGCCTCCCACAACAACAGCAACCGCCACAAGAACGACCATCACATCACATCTACAGCTAAACATTATTTCGTGTTTAAACTTGAAGAAACATTCCAACTTATAGCATCATGCACATCATCATCATCTACATCATCTTAATCAAGTAGAAGAAAAAAAACTTATTTTTTTTAATGTATGTATTTTTTCTTATTTTCAAATGATTTATGTGACATAAAATACAAACAACGAATGGCCAAAAAATATTATTCTTCTAATGTTTGTGGTTGTTTTTTGTTGTTTCGTTAGTCTCTGCCATAAACTCACTGGACGCGGCTACTGCAAGTTTTAATCGTTTAAGCCTTTTTTGTGACTTCTATGGGCTGTGTCTGCAATTGTATTAACGTGTTTCAGGCAGATGGTGCTTTGAAAAGGCGGCAGAGGGTGTAAGCGAAGTAAATTGTTTAAGTTGAATTGATATTGTAGGTTTAAAATGAGAAAACTTACTTTTTTATTGCTCCAGTTTGTGAACAGTATTGTTACGAAATTGTATTTCAATTTAAATTTAACAGCCGGTATCAATATACAGAGTGTTTATTAACTCAAACATCTTTATCAACATACAACTTGTTTAGCATTTGTATAAGTTTTAATTTATAAACATTATTGAGAACACCCTGTTATAGAATTAGCTTAGCAATATGGCAACATTTAGTTTTAACGACTGAATATTCTAGACACGAACATTCTAGATTTGCAGTCATTAACATTCTAGTATCTTAGCTCCGAACCTTGCAGAAATTATGATTGTTGTATAAATAGACTAACAGGGCCAATCAAGTTATTCATTTTATTTTGAAACATCAAAGTGTTCTCAAACAATAATTTAATTTTTAATTAATAATGTTCTTAAACCGTAATATAAGTGTGGTGAATGACAGACAGAATGTTCATTAAAAATGTTTTTGTGTACACTTCAATAAATAAAGACTCGTTATAGTTTCTTCAAACTACTTGACGCTTTTATTTGGCTATTACATAAAAGGAATCCGGTTTATTTAAAAGAAATAAACCACCGTTTTTAAAAGATAAAAACGTAACAGTATTATAAAGTATTACTTATATGAATCAATGCTCGTACATGCGTTTTCATAACCTTCACAAGTGATCCAAATAGTTCCCTTATCATATAAATTGGTAGAACTAGAAGCTCTACTGCCCATGTTCAATGTTAACTTCCGCGTCGAAATACTTTTCGATTAAAATGTATGAAATAAGACAAAAATCCCATAAATTTAATTTTTCGCAAAACAATGCCTGTAACTCTTTTTTTTTTTGGCGTGTAAACGCTTTCTCGTCATTTTACCGAACAGGTATGTCTGTAAAATTTGTGTGAGAAAGGTTTCCGCTTTGAACTGTCAAATATACTCATAAATGAAAAAGCGGCGAGATATGATTTTTAAAATAAAAAAAATATTCAAATCAATGCAACGCAATGAATAATAAGATTTCTATATATTTTATACATTATATTTTATGTACCACTTTAACAATTTTATTTTAGCAAAACAAAGTTTTCTTTTTTACACCACGAAACTATTTTTATTTTATAGCTAATTATTTTGTAAACAGCAAACACTAAAGTCGTGATATACATTATTTTGTATAGCCGATGGCTGTTTTTTGCCACCGTCGTTAAAAATTGTAAAATTTTAGTAGTTTTGTTCGCTGTCAACAATATCTGTGATTAGCGGTTTCAAAGCCTGAATTTTCACATCGGCATAACAGACACATTTTTTTCTCACTTTTCGAGAAACGACAGAATATTTTGTTTCACGCGAGTGGTTTTCACTAAAGTTACAGTTACCTTTTCTCTAGGGATATTAAACAGACTTAACCGACTAACTGTAACGAAACTAGAAATATTTCTCAAAACACTTGATCCCTGCAGGGATGTATATAGATAACTATCGTTTTAGAAGATCTATAAGATCTGCAAACTATGAAGATTAGAAACGATAATACTTGCATAGAAAGAAAAATCATAGTATATCAGACTTTTTAACATTTTCGACAACTAGATATTTGAAGAGAAAATAATAGTATTGTTCACATAAAACCCAGTCCCATAAACATTTTACTATTTCTGTAACAAGCACAAATTGATACATATTTCTAAATATTTAAGAAAACCAATAAGAAGAAACTAAAATTCACTTCCTTTTATTGATATTCGTGTTTTTATTTTGTTGGATTTTATTTCCAAATACTCTGCGTACTTATTCCAAAGCGCTACAACATTTTTTTTTACTGTCAACAATTACAACCTTCACCCCTATCGTGAATAAAAATTCCACATGAAATTTGTTCCCTTTTCACATTTTTCCTATTAAAATTCAATGTTAAAAAAATAAAAGGGAAAAAATTTCATGTGGAATTTTTATTCACGATAGTAGTGATTCAATTGCTGTGTTCAAAAGCGGGGGGCAATTAGGTCGTTTTATATACTTTTCTATATTACGACAACCTGATTTATTCAAAACCAATTCATTGCAGCTCTTGAATAATATCAGGGAGCTAAATCGATGCAAAACTTTACTGAAGAGTTGTAACATATAAAAAGAGGCAGCTAACGTTTCTGCAGTTATTCTATGTAAATATTTGAACCCATTCTGAGTAAACTCCTTTTTCCTCCAGGGATATTTAACATGTTTTACCGTGGTGATTTATTCACAAAAATCTTTTTCTGGCAAAAAGTTGGGGTGTTTATTAAGTTTGTCATTCCGTTTGTAACACATCCATCGTAATAATGGCCTATATATTCTGGGTCCCTGTAAGATTATAAGAGAATGTTTTGTTCCCTGAAATGTTTGATATTAAAAATGAGCAAAATCAGTCCAGTAGGACCAAAGTTTCTACGTCGATATTTTTTGCTATTGGCTTTAAATATAATTTAGATAATATCATGCAATTTCGCACACTTTTTTTGTTATTATAGAAGGACAAGTTCTGTTAAAAATCGGCCCGCGACTTCTTATAGTTCCCATACAAATATCTTGCCAGAATTTGGCTCTATGGTACATAAATGTCTAAAAAAAAAAATTCCGTGTCAATACAAAATTCAGCATAAATAAATTTCATGCTAAGAAAAATCTAAAAACGATTTTTTGTTTTGTTTATTTTTTTTTTTTTTGCTTTTTTCCATATCTAACCATAGCCTCCATATAAACTTCAGATAATCTTTTAATTGTTTATAAATTTCTTAAAAAAATTACTACTGATTTTTATGACAATCGGTCCATATTTGACTATAGCCCCCATCCACTTCCGAAAATCACCTAAATCTCTTATAAATATTATTATCATGTTGAAATCAATATCTATGTATATATCATCGTAACGTACTTTTTTGTGATCGAACTATAATTGGTCATAGCTTCCATATAGGGTCGCTCTACTTCCGAAAAATACATTAAACTACGTAAATATCTTATAAATATCAGGGGCCAAATTACCGTATTCGTGGTCGAATGAGCTATCGTATCGAAATATGATTTCGATATCGAAATTATGATAAAATGTACTAAATTTCTTGCACGATATCGAATGCCATAATCTCAAATAAGAAAATTACGATCAATTTTACTCAATATCGAATGCGCTAATTTGGCCCCTGATCCCAACCCTATGCAAATGTATTTTGATACCAAATCTGCAATTTATAAATTATTGGGACAAATTAGCTTTCATTGCTGAAATAACAATAACTTGCTTGAAACTGCAAAATCTTGAGTACACATATTAAGTATCTACGTAGCTAGGTGAGTAAGTCAGTGAGTGAGTGACTAAGTGAGTGTGTGTTTGTATTAAATAATACATATTCAAAGGTCATCTGAAACACACACAGTTTATTCACCATGTTAATCTCGATATTTTGGAGCAGCCAATCGATGTTGTAAGTACGATTATTTTAAGTTGGCTACTTTGTTTCTCTACTTATATTTACCCACCAGTCTAGTCGGTTGTTTAATTTTATTTAATTTTTTTTCGGGTGATTTTTTTTTTGTTCGATTGTTTGATAAGCCTACCTTAACATTAAACTACAAAATTTAATATTTTTCTGAAATAAATTCACATGTTGGCCATTTGCTGTAAATACTCCTCATGTACATACATATGTGAAAAAAAAAACACAACCGGTGCAACCAGTCTCATCTTTTTGCTGAAATTTAAATTCAATACTTTTATTAATACCTATGTGTACATGATCTTTCTGCTGTAAATGTAAATGTATGTCTCTGATAGTTGTAGTAAATTTTTTGGTCAACCAAAATTTGCCAGGGGCGTTACACGTTAATCAAGCGAGCTTTATGGCTTTTTATGCAGCTCTTCAATTTGCAAATGTTGGTTTATTGTTTTTGTTATTGTAAGAATTAACTCTACAATGTTTTTGGCTTATTTCATAATTTAACACTAATACTTACAGAGCTATTGACACTTATAAACGTATAATGAAAAAATGAAAAAAAAAATAAAAACACCTAAACATACATATTTAGTTGCGAGCACTTAATGTTATTGTTGATTTTTATGCGCAATATTGCAAATGTTCAGAAATGTTAATCTTTGTTTTTTTATGATACGAGTATTTTATTATTACTTCTTTAAATACCAATTGTGTATATTAATTATATGAATTATGGTAAATATTTTCAAATATGTAATTCGTTTTAACTTTAATGCTTCATTTTTATAAGAAACTGAAAATTCCAGAAAAAAAATCTGTTTCGCAGAAGTTGAATAAGAAATTCTTGTAATAACTCCATTTTCCACAAGACCACACTACTCAATGAGATCGTGGAATCTAGTGCAAGACTAGATGCTAGTAGATAGGGTACTAGGGTGACTATAGCTTAATTGGTTAGCGCAGCCGCTGCCACTCAAACAACATCAGTTTCTGATAATTATTAGTTTTCTTTTCTATCCATCATAACTAATATTTATCACAGCGCCCTCCTTCGAAGTCAAATAATTAAATAAAGGCTATTAAATCAAGCTTTAACATTAATGCGCCTACTCACCACCAGAGGCGCTGTAATTCTGCATTAAAACAAACATAATGCGCACTTGCAGAGTTGTAATATACAAAAAAAACCTTTCTTCTTTCACCACCTTTACTTCTTCAACTATCCCCTTTCCAAAGAAAGTAACGCAATTATATATAGACATATTAATTGCCTGAGTGTTACTTATCTTAAAAAAAAAAATAAGATCACAAAGTCTGGTTCAGCATAGGTTCGTTCAGAAATCGAGGCTTTAATAACTGCAAAACCCGACATTAACAGAGTAAGTGAAAAACTGTTTCCTGATTTCAGCCTTTTGCATTAGATTTTTTTTACAGACGACGTATTCAGTATTGTTTGGCAATTTATCCAGGAAAGTCTCATACCATAAGAACTTTTTCAAATTTTTCAGTTGTATTACGTTCTGTGATGTGACAGATAAACATGGCTTTATTGGAAAATTACTTTGATGAACAACTAATTTCTCGGTCCACACCTCGAGTTTTTGTCGCTATTCGCGAGACTCCAGTAGCACTATTAAAAAGTGCAATAATTCCTGAGCTACCGGTAGCAATATTCAAAATCGTTCAAAATTTTAATGAAAATATTTTTAAAAAGTAATTGACAAGTTTTCGCAGGATTCTTCCATCCAGTTCCATTTTAGGTGTTTTATTTAAAATGCATGAGTCCAAATAAATCCTTAAATAGTGTCATTAATTTCGACATGAACTTCTGATTCTTAGTCAATACATTTCACACATTTTTCAACAATCGTGGACGGTTTCTTCAACAAGTTTTCGCAATTAATAATCGTAAAATGTATTGGATCTGAGACATATAAAGCGGACCCTTTCTTTGGTCAGCTCCGGTTCATTACTGTAGTACAGTATTTATCGCTTATATGCACGTCGGTTATTTGCATTTAACGTTTATATGCATCCCAACATGAGTAATTTTCTATTCGTAATTAATATAACCGATTTTTATACATACATTTCTCGCTTATAAACACGAAAAGTCGTGCAAAATTTGAAATGCATATAAGCGATAAATACTGTAGTCTCTATACGCAGAACTGTTCTTAGACTACACCTGTTTTACATAGATACCGCCTATTGACAAAAATGCCAGTGTTCCCGCAAATATTCCAATTAGTTAGAACTTTGCACCACTTTAAATTTGATCTTTAGCACCGTTATACAGAAATATCAGTGTATTCCTGTCTGAAAGGAACATTTAACATCAAATCAAAAGAACAATCAATCAATCAAAAGAAGGAACTTTCTGCAGTCTGGAAGGAATATGAACATTGAACATCCATCAAAAGCTGAAAGAGTTGTTATGCCAGAGAACTGATTTAAAAGCGAGGGAAGTTTAGTCCATACATTCTAGATCTTCAGCAACTGCAAATCACTACGGGTGGAGACACACATAAAGTAAAAGTATATTAGAGTTTCTTTTATTGCTAAATCTTTTTATACGAAATGCTCTAAAATAGCGGAGCGAGTTGGTGGGGGTGTTTCATTCATTAATTGAAAATAATAATGACCTTGCGAATCCCAAATGGGTGTAGCTTAATTCATTTCGAAATATTGACTATCAAAAGAGCAGCTAATTGGCTCAGATATAAAAGAATATCAGATAAGGCTATCCGTTTGTTTGGTTCAAGGATGCCGGCCAGTAGGAACAGTCATACTCATATGGGTGCGTGGACATAGAGACAATATAGGCAAATGTATTGCCAATGAACTGACATAGACTTCCTTTGTGGTATAGCGTTATCCACATGTAAACAACAACTTTCAAGATGAAGACGTGAACGCACCTGTACGAGCCTAATATGGCCTAGGTTAAACCGAGAACGTGCAGTACATCTGCTGAGTCTACAGTGTTCTCCAATATATTTTATTTACTGTCAGTGATCACTGGAAACTGCAAATTTGGCAATTATGCTAGAAGAAATAGCCTATTATGACTTCTGCAGAATTTTCCAAAATGAAGAAAAAGAGAAGACTGTCTCACACTTTTTCTGGCACTGTCCAGTATTGGACAACTTAAGAATTAGGTTTCTGAGATACCGATCTTATAAGAATCTATCCATGGAGGACTACTCAATGCGGTGACTTGCAATCAGTCAATCGACTGACTTGGACTACTTCATCCATAACTATCTATCTAGCTTTTAATTGTGATACTCTCCCTCTTTTATATATATATACTTTATCTCGATTTCTACCATCTCAAATATCATTTCAGCAACACTAAGGGACCAAAGAGATGGAAACGGCGGCCTGCTAAACTAAACATTATTGTCTTAATCGCTGACTATATCAGCCTTTGTAGTGCTATGGGTCAAAAGTAATGGTTTTTGTTAATAGTTTAATCTTCAAGTAGCCACAATCAATTGCCATCTGAAAGGTTTATCAAAATGCAGTATGCAATCAACTAAGTATTCCTTGCAACTAAACTAACTGCTCTAATAAGATTGCTAAACACACACAGAATACATTAGGATCACATTTCTAAATGGGATTAATTAATTAGTTAATTTATTATTTGAATATCTGTTTTGCTGATATAAAAAATGTTGCGTTCTATTAATGGTTTTTAAGTTCGCTAATTAAGTGGCCCTGATAACTTGAACTATAAAGCGTGAACCAGACTTCCAGTGGTAACATATCTAAGCTTTTCATATTTAACT
This sequence comes from Bellardia pandia, assembly GCA_916048285.2. NCBI lineage: Eukaryota > Metazoa > Arthropoda > Insecta > Diptera > Calliphoridae > Bellardia > Bellardia pandia. Next base: position 29,382,768 of record OU696531.1, read on the forward strand.
AGCTATTAAGTGTCTAAGCTTTTCATATTTAACTAGCTATTAAGTAGCTGTTATACTTATTAAAATATTTAAATTGTTTATTTATTTAAACTTAAGGTGTCATAGGCCACGATGGAACCAGATCTTCATTGAAATCTAGTTTAACAAAATACTAAAACAAACAAAAACACACACCACTATACGTTATACACATGCTACTTGAAACTTTGTAAGCGGTCAAGTGAGACTGTGAGTGGAAGTTATTAAAAAAAAAAGTCCCAAAATGTTAAAGCGTTATTAGCCAAAAACAACCATCACTATGCGGCAGAAACGAGAAAAAGAATTTGGCAAAATTTATGAACAAAACCAACAAAAGACTTTAATAAAAAATTAAATGAAAATGAGCAATTTTTTTTTTTGTTTTTTTTTCAAATAATGAAATAAATTTTATTTTAATTGCTGAGCCGGTTATAGTTCAAATAATTTAGCATAATTTTTGTTAAAATATCTTCAAAACTCTTCATCTAGCTAATGTTGGTGTTGTTTTTTAAATTTCATCTTAACTTTAAATATGCACAACAAAATTAATTCTGAGGCCGTACAATAAGAAAGAATTAAAGCAAAAATTAAATTTATAAAAGAATTTATGTATAAAATATTGTTGAACTGAAAGCGACTGTAAGATGTCCTATTAATTAGAAATAACTGAAATTTGAAATATGCTAAAATACGTTTAAACAGAAAGAAGTAACAGTGTAATTTCGCATTATTACTGCTTAACACACTTTGTAAGTTATACTACTTACCATCCGAATTACTTGCGAATAGTTTAGTATTGTAAGATATTTTATGAACAAGTTAACTAATTTGATAAAGAAGATTCTGCATTCCTACTCCAGCTAACTATTAGGGCTCTTGAAAATATAGATACCTCGAAAGCCGGGATACATTTGTAATCATCTCCATTATTAGCCGAAGATTAAACAGATCCCTAAAATTTGGTGAATGTTTTCATTTCTGGGGAAATGCCATGGAAGGAAGTTGCTATATTAATCAAGGAACCTTTAAAATAAAAACGTATTCATCGTGTAAGTTTTTAGAAATTAATTGGCGAGATTGCAAGTATTTTAATTTGATCAAGGAAAATGGCTTACAAATCATTAGGCCCAGTGTTGCCAGAAAATAAATTTCAAAATATGCTAAAACTTGAAAAACTAAGTGCTAAAATGTTCTACAGAAGAAAATATAAGCGCTAAATTTTTTCAATGTAACAATACAATTTTTATTTCAAATGTTACAAATATAAATTATAGTTTTTCTAATTTTGCTCATAACAATTGTTGACTTGTTTTAATAGATTACAATTCATATATTAATTAAAAAATTTCTGTGTTCATTTACTTACCACACCGAAAGAAATTTAGTTGACATATTAATAAAAGTTATTTTTTATTTCGCCAAAAGTATTTTTTGGAGTAAAAAAGTAAAAATTTGTTCGAGAAAAAAATAGTTTTTTATTAAGCAAATTATGCTAAAAAAAAATTTCAATGCATTTTCGAGAAACAAAATGCTAAATATATCACTGAAAGTACTAAAATGGCAACACTGATTAGGCCATATTCGAACCTATGGTACATATAAGAATGTTTTATTATTATTAGTACTCTTTAATTTATAGATCCTCAGTGGCAGACACATTTAAGAACTTCGCCGCTAAGATGTCTTTGAACAGAATTAGGTATTGACATCTTCTATACAAGTATAAGAAAAATACTCAATGGAAAAAAACTGGCGAGGATGAATTGTTTAGTATAAGCCACATGTTTCAAAAAAGAATTTACAGTGTCGGATTTGAGCATTAAGAAAAATTAGAAAAATCAATAATAAACCAAAAACTAATCATTTCTGCAAGGATATTGTCTGAAGCGATGGTGAAGCAATTTTGTAGGTTCAGATCGAATGGAGAATGATATGTATTGTGTCCTCCAAACATGCAACATAACCTAAAGTATACTTCTATTACCACAAAGTACAGTAATGGGAATGTGATGGTGTGGTCAGCGTTTTCTGGGCATAATGTTGGTCCTATATATAAGATCAATGGACGAACTATACTTTTAAATACAATTATTCCATACGCTGAGGACAACATGCTTACTCCCTTAGGTGACGTTTTGTGCACAACAACCATCCAAAATACACCTCACACACTGTAAGTAGTTGCTTGGAGCAGAACAATATTGATGAGTTGGAATCTTCGGATTTCAATCCAATTGAGAACCTATGGAAAGAGGTGGAGCAACATAAAGCGGTAGTGAGACCAGAGAATTTGAATTTGTAGTTGTTGGGAGTATACCCAGAAGATGTGCAGTTGTTATTAAAAACAAAGGATATCTTAAAAATGTTTGGCTTTAAAAGAAGGTTTTTGTTTTGTTTCTCTTTTAAGAGTGCTAAATTACTGTTTTGAGTTTTTTTTTAATAGTTGAATTCTGGAAAGATGCAAGAAATTAATAAAACAAAAATTGTAGTGGCTTGATCTTTAGGTGACATGTAATACATTTGAAAAATAAAGGATTTTAAAAAATAAAGAACAAAAATATTTGCTTTCATCAGTGAGATTTGAGATGTATTTGATTCCCATCATTTTTTTGGATCCATCATTTTGTACTTTATTCAAACAAAATCCCTACTTTTGACAATGTCAAACCTGACTTGGTAGACTCGAGGTACATACAAACGTTTTGGATAACCTTGCAACGTATATTAGGAAAGTTGTGTCAATTATAAAAAGTTATATAATAAGGAAACATTGTCCATGTTTTTGTGTTGTTTTGAAAAATTGGCACTTTACTTTTACAGTCATCTTACGGATAAGTATGCAATCATCTCAATGACTTCATTAACAATTAAGTATCCCGTTACTAACGGAAATGATTTTGATCAGTTAAGGGCCTGAATCGCTATAGAGAGCTTGAAATGTAATTGTCTTTTTGGTATCATTTCTATTTTATTATGCCTGTTTCTCTGTTCGTTGCTTTAAGTTCATGAATATTTTCTTTTGGAACATTGCTTACTTATAAAATAATATACAGAGGAACAAGTTTTTGGAAATTTTTTTTAGAAATAATAAGGAACTGTCAGTCAATGGAAAACCAAAATCTAATGAAAATCATGCATAAATTTCTTGAAATTTAGCTTTGTCTGGTAAATGATTGCTAAAAAGCTAAAGCTTGTAAATGAAGCTATAAAACGCTGCAAGCAAACATTAAACACAGATCGTAAACAAAAAGAAAGTTATTAAAAGAAACCAGGAAAATACTACGTGCAATAAGGCAAAATCCCGGTCTCTGCCAATAATAAGCGCCCAAAGAAAATACTCGTACATGTTAAATTTGATAAAAAGGCATTGGTTTGCCAAGCAATTTGCAGTTGTGCTCTTCATTTGTGTTTACAGACGACGCGAGGCTGTTGTCTTAATTTCATCTTATTTTCAGCATTAGTAATGCATTTCATGCATATCGAATAACACATTGCATTTCAGGCGCACTATTGTAAATATATTACGCAAATTTGAGTCTCAGTGTACGTTATTGAAAGATACGCAACCGAACAGATCACTTCCAAGATTTGGAAGTCAGGCCTCATTGACTTTCAAGATTGAGAAGTCACCATTACTCGCGTAATTCTCAGGATACTGGTAACAATGCTGGAAAAAGTAATCAAAAATTGCACCTTCCGCATAGACCAAATATTGGTCATTATTTGCATGAAATTATTGAAAAAAAATAAATGCCAAAGATTGTGCTTGCGGGCAATAATAAAGAATCCAACATCCAGTGTTATTTAAAGTGATTTTTTTTTAAACTAAGAAAGCTATAAAAAGAAACACCCTACGTTTGTAGCCTCTTAATAGACTTCACCACTCTTCGATAAAGTTTTGATGCGATTTTACTCCCTGTCATTATTGAAAACTGGCAATGGTTTGTTATCGAAGAAATCAATTCAAGAATACCGAAGCTTTGTTATGTGAACAACAGTCATTACGCTATTATCACAACCGATTTGAACATATTTCTCAATAAAGTGTAGGGTATCAGGCATGGTGGTTTGTTGGGATGTGAGTTTTAGTATTTGTTTTTTATGATTGTAGGTTGCTGTTTTAAATGTCAAAATTTGTACGTGCAAGAAATGTTATCTGATAGCCGAAAGTACCCGTAAGGGCCACATGGTACTTGTACACTTAGGAATGTGATAAAGATAAAACTTTAAACAAAATACAATACTGTTACAATTCTATTACTTGACTTGTAAATAAAAAAGTTTGCTAATGCATAGAATTTCTTGCGCGGTTTATTAACCCCATTAAAGCAATTTGAATGCAATTTGTCAAAGGTTTAGAATTAAATACAATTTAGGTAAATAAGTAAAACATTTAACACCCTTGATATCTTTTAGTTAATTGTTGTTACAAGCCCTAAAACAAGCCAATGATATCATGTGTCTTGCAGCATAATCCGTTAATACAGAGCGTTTAGAGCACATAAAACATCAACAACAATAGCAATAACAACTGGAAGCTCCGGACAAGATAAGCGAGTTGAGTTTTGTTAACGTGTGTGTATGTGTGTATATTTGTGTCTGTGCTAGCCAACCACTGAGCCAAACAAACACACAGCCAGTCAACTAGCCAGCCAGCTATTGATGGCTTTTATTTAGCAGTTTGTTTTATGAAGCTTTGTTGTTTTCAAGAAGCACCAGCCAGCAAACCAGCAGTGGCAGCAGCTGAAGAAGAAAAAGATGCTACTTACTCTTCTTTGCAAATGTGATCTGATCTGAGCAAAAGAAGAGAGCGTTTCTTTAGGCTACAGCAATAACAATATACATATGTACATATGTATGTTCATATGTATGTATATACGAAAAGAAGATTTTGCGCGTTTAATGTTGATCTTCTTCAATCGGTCAAAGTGTCTTTAGCTAGAGCCACAGTTGTCGCCCAAGCTTAAAACAAAAACTCACTCGTCACTCATTTGCCAGGGGTATATATAGAAAATCTATAAGTTTTAAATGTTTAGTTGGTAACCCACACTCGAACTTATAAAAAGTGCAAACCAACAGAAGAGGAAACTCATTCGCTTCTTCTCCTACAACACATTTAGATTAAAAACGATTCTTTTCTACTTTTGCCAGCTTGTGATTGCTGCAGCTGTTTGTGTGTTTAAATATTGAAAAAAATTTAAAATTTCAATAGAATCGTTCAAATTCAATTGGCCATATTGAATACTTGATACGATTTTCAAACCACTCAAGGATTTATTGAAAGACAAAACAAAAAGAACTCAAGGATTATTTTTGTTTTAAAGCTTCAAAAAAAAATTGGATTAAATTTGTGCTCAAAAATGGTAATAATAAAAAATATAATACTGAACTATTAAAAAAGTGACTCTTAAGAAATTGAATTGAAAATATTTCAAAAAAAAATAAAATAAAAAATTCAAGTGCTGCTAAAAAATAAAAAAAAAAATTATTTAAAAACTATAAAAAATTAACTAAAGACTGTGGTGATTAGCAAATAAATCAATATTGATTTACAAAATATAAACATGTCTCTAACTACTGTGCAAACGTATGTTGGCATTTAGCTAAAACTATTAAAAAACTTTATATATAAACAACATTACTACTACCTTTTTTTATCTAAACAAAAATGTTAACAACAGACAAATAATTACAACAACATTTGTAAAATCATTAAAATTATTTATTAAAAAAAAAAAAAACAATCAGTAATTTAGCAATTTTCCAAACCTCAACTGCAGAAAACAAAAACACAACGAAAAAACACAATCGATAGATTGATGTTCAAGAATGATGGAACGAAAGAAAATTGCTAAAAGTGTATAAATTTGAAAATTGTTGTGTAAATGGCTTTAAATATGTCTAAGTGCTATTTATTGATTACATGCATATATAAAAACAACTATAAAAAATAATAATAATTTTAAGAAATTTTGTAAATGCAATTTTTTTTTGTTGAAAATGCCACCACAAACTTGTTGATCATGAACTCAACACAGTATTTAAAAAAAATAATAATAATAAAATATTTAAATATTTTTATGATTTTTTTTTTACATTTGTGATGTATTGAAATTTTTAATAAAAAATTTAAATACACAACTTTTGAAATGCAAGATTGAGAAACATAAAACGTTTTTATTTACACTGAAAGAAAAGACCAGACATTAATAAATGTCAATTAGCGATAAACTTCTGCCATTAAATTGTGTAATTATTCGCTAAGAGTTTAATAAGATAATTAAATTTAACTGGATTCATTTAAATAACTAAAATACTAAGAATCCATGTTCAAATTCTATTAGATAGAACTCAGTTTCCGTAAAATTCCTTAATAATAAATTTAAAAGCTTTGTCACTGTTACTGCCTAGTATACTGTGATTTTCTCTTAAACAGACTATTTTCACTAAAATTAAAAGAATTGTTGAAAATAAAAGTAATGACCAATTATTGTTCTTTTGACCGTATTTACCGGGATAATTGAAGTCTTATATATTCGCCCAAAATAGAACAATTTTGCAATTAAAAGTTAATATCAATTTGTATTCTTTCTCCTATCGCTTCTATTTGCCGAGAAAACTAGACTTTTATATTCACCAAAATAAAAGAATTTTCGAAAAAAAAATGATTACCAAATTATGTCCTTCTCTCCTATTTGCCAAGAAAAATTTACATTTATATTTTCATTCAAAATAAATAAAAATAATAAAAGTGATCATCAATTATTTTACTTTTTGTCCTAGCGGCTTTATTTGCCGAGAAAAGTAGACTTTTAAATATTCGCCAACAATAGAAGAATCTACGGAAAAAAGTGATCACCGACTTGTATATATTCACCCAAAATAGAAGAATTTTTGGAAATAAAATAAAAAATTCGAGTATATGCCGAATAAAATTAGCTTTTACATATTCACATAAAATAGAGGAACTTTTAGACATTTATGGACATTGCTTCCCAGCAATTGAACAAACTTGCTGGCAATATTAGAGTAATACAAAGTTGCGTTCTGCGTCAGTATTTTTGAAACGTATTATTATCTTTTCAATAGAATTATCTATTATAATAGTTTAACATCTAATTCAACAACTGACAAATGAATTCAGAGATCAATAAAGCATATTTTCGTTAATTATAAATCCTATAAATTAACAAACGAAACATTAAAAATTAAACAATTTAAAGAAAAACACTGATGAAAGAAGTAGTTCAAAAACTGTTCCTTAGAATGTGTATTAGCTCAAGGAAGCTTCTCTGAAAATAAATAACTTAAAGAACTGTTTCGAGAATCGTTCCAATTAATGTGAGATAGTTCCGCTTCTTTATAAATGTCGGTATAGAAAAACTTTGAATGTCAAATTTCCTCGTGTAGAAAAACATTGCAGGTCAAATAAAATATTTTTTATGCAATTTTCAGAACAACAATTTTGCATTTTTAAAAATTTTGTTTAACGAAATCAAAAAGAAAATCCTGGAGCATAAACTTGAGCAATTCATTCATTATTTGTCGAACATACGAAACAAACTGTGAGAATTTTAAGGGGGGAAAAATAGACCAATAGGCAGTAATTTAGACAACAGGATTTATTTCAACTTAATTTAAATACAAAATAAATTGTTTAAGCTCTGGAGCCAAAGGTCATATTTAAAATTACTTAAAATTTTTGCAGACATTTTTTTTAAAAATTCAGAAATTTTTTAACGAATTTATTTTAAACTTAAACAATTAAATACTCTGAGATCTAAAGAAATAATTTTAGCCAGTATTTTAGACGTTGGGATTTATTTCTATTTAATTTAAATACAAAATAAATTGTTTAACCGCTGGAGCCAAAGGTCATATTTAGAATTACTTAAAATTTTTTCAGAAATTTTAGAAAATTTCATGATATTTTTAACGAATTTATTTTAGACTTAAAAAATTAAATATTCTGAAATCTAAAAGAAATAATTTTAGCCAGTAATTTAAATTATTTAACCTATGTATTCAAACGTCATATTTAGAATTACTAAAAAATTTTCCAGAAATTTTTTTAACTTTCCATGAATTTTTTAACTTTCCATAAATTTTTTAACGAATTTATATTAACTTTAAAAATTGTAATACTCTGCGGTCTTAAGAAACAATTTTTTTGAATTCAAGCTCATAAACAACTTTTTTCTAAATGCTTAAGATATAGTCAAAATGGCAAATATTTACTCAAAAAAACGTAACCAATTTTTTTTAGCACAAATTTGTTTGACGTTGTTTACTTTTACAAGAAATTTGCAAGATCTAACAGCATCAAATAAAGCAAAACTAAATATTTGTTATATCTTGTTCAAAATAAACGAGATTTTTTTAAAATAAATAAACGAGTTCAAAGATATATTATTTAGTGGTTACGTCTTTTTCGTCAAATATTTGCCAAGTGTGACCGTAACTTTAGAAGAAATATGCAAAATAAATTCTTAAAAATATTTGCAAAATTAACTTATTTTGTGGATTTAAAAAAGAAACATTATTTTAGTGTTATTGTATGCTGCTTAAGGGTCACTTTGCTAATTAGCTCAAAAAGTATTAATTTTCATCTATTTTGCTCCCCAAGTTATTTTTACACATTTTCTAAACAAACTGTTTAAAGGCCTAAATTTGGGGTCACATTTCATTATAAAATTTAGTCCTAAAATTACACTAAGGTTGAAATGAAAAATATATTGGGGCCATTTTTCATAGCGAAAAATTTCCATAAATATGTAAATAAATAAATTTTGTAACTTTTGTAATTTTTATAAAATATTTCTAAATAGTAATAATGAAAACCTCAAAATATTGCATAAAATCTTTGGGGTAATTTTTATATTTTTAGTATATTTTTTACAATATTAGCAAATGAAATGAAATTAAGCCCCAAAGCAAAAAAAAACAAAATTTCTTGGTCTCTTGTTTCATTTTTTCAATCTCTCTTGCAAAAAGACCCAAGGTGTCGTGTTTTTTCAGTCAGTGTAATTTTTTGGGATTATTTTTCGTTTTTTTTTTTTGGAGGCCATTATTCGCAGAGCCTTAAAAATCGGCCAACATTTGTTTTGGATTCACTTTGCTACTAAGCTCAAAAAGTATTAATTTTCATTTATTTTTATTTGCTTCTAATATCATATTAAACCTTTTCTCAGCAATAATAATAAATAATTAAATTATTCAATATATTACCTTTGACCTTAAGGATAAAAGCACTTGTGTTTGGTCCCACGTTCACAATTGCCATTTTTTGGTTCCACTATAATTTCTAAACGTGTTTCTGAAGTTTCATCACAATTCTCATTATAAGTACACAACTATTTTATGAAATATTCTAAATATTAAAACTATCTTCTTTGAGCTCTGTGATGAAAAGTGAAAGTTTGGTCGTAAAACCATAATTTCAAAATTGTTTGCTTCCACTAGCATTTATACGATTCAACAATAAATACATAATATTTTAATGAAGTATTACATATATTTAAAATGTTGGCCTTTGACCCCAGTGGTGAAAGGTTTAATGTTTCCCGATATCAGTAAATATTTTTTCATAAGCTTTGAAAATGCTATACGAAGTGTAGCGAAATATTAGCAATAAAGAATTTTTACATACACTTGACCTCGAGCTCGAACAATTTTTTTTTTTTTTTTTTTTTTTTTTTGCAGTTAATTATTCATTGAATCTTCATACTTGAAATGACAATAAGTATTCAAATCTTAATACTAAAAAGAAAATAATAAGCCCAGCCAGTGCTAGACAAAATTTTTTATGATACTAAAAAAATTTCACATCAGCTGATCCAGTCATCTATTTTGCGCTTGAGTTAAAGCAAGGGTATCCCTCCTTCTCAACCGATTGTGTCAACTAAAGTTAAGGATGTCTCGTGCAAGTGGGTTTGGATGGTGTTCGAGTTTGCTGACATACTTTGACGCATATTTTGTAAATTCGACTTTTACTAATGGCACGCCTAGATCTTTGTGGATTCGAGAATTTTTAACATACCATGGTGCTGCAGTAATTATACGTAGAATTTTATTTTGACCCCTTTGAATTTTTTCAATGTTTGATGCTGAGGCAGTACCCCATAATTGAATTCCATAACACCAGATTGGCTTTAGAATTGCATTGTACAACAAAAGTTTGCAATCCAATTTCAATGTAGAGTTTCTGCCGATTAACCAATTAAGTTGCACTGCTTTTAATCTCATTTGTGTAAGTTTCGCTTCAATATGAGACTTCCAAGTTAAACGGCGGTCGAGGTGAATGCCGAGGTATTTGACTTCATTATGTTGAGGAATAATTTGATTATTTATTCTGATGGACGAGCAGGTATCTTTTCGCAATGTGAAAGTGATATGAATACATTTTTGTTCATTTACCCTGATTTTCCAAAGCTCTAGCCAATTCTCTAGTTTATAAACATAATTCTGCAAATTCCGTGATGCAACTTGGTGGTCCTTATGGACGCTGACAAAGGCTGTATCGTCTGCAAAAGTTGACGTGTGGATTTTGGGGTCTGACGGCATGTCGGAGGCATAAATCAAATATAAAGTAGGGCCCAGTATGCTACCCTGTGGCACACCTGATTCAATTGGCTGAGCGGTACTTAAAAAATCACCTTCTTTGATTTTAAATTTGCGACCGTATAAATAACTTTCCATGAGTTTATGGGTGTTAGCAGGCAGAGTTGATTTTATTTTGTGCATTAAACCGTCATGCCAAACTTTGTCAAACGCTTGGGACACATCAATGAAAAGGGCGGAGCAGTATTTTTTATCTTCAAACGACCCTCTTATCACATTTACCAATCTGTGAGTTTGTTCGATGGTACTGTGTTTAGCTCTGAATCCGAATTGATGATTTGGAATACATTCAGTGTCATTCAGAATTGGAGTCAATTTAGTCATTAACAATTTTTCGAACAGTTTAGAAATTGTCGGCAGTAGGCTAATTGGCCTATATGACTCCACTTTGGTGTGGTCCTTCCCTGACTTAGGAATCATAGTGATCATAGACACCTTCCAATCTGCAGGATAGTATTCTAGGCGTAAAATAGCGTTGAAGATAAAGAGGATAATCTTTCTTGCTACACGAGGTAACTCCACAAGCATTTTATTGCTGATTTCATCCATACCTGGAGCCTTTCTAAGGTTCAGAGTACCAATAGCGTTTTGGACATCACGAAAGTTTAGTCTTAGAGGTACAGGAGGTCTAATAACGAGTGGAGGCAAATCAGATGCATTATTTGAGTTGTTTATAGTAAACACTTTTCTCAAATGATTAACAAATAAAGTCCCCTTCTCGGAATCATTTCTAGCCCAGTCACCAGTCGGATTTCGCAGAGGAGGCTTTCCTCTAACTGGTCTTTTTAAACCTCGTGCCGCCTTCCATAACGAATAGTCAGATTGTGGGGTACTATCAAGACCCTCCAAGTAAGATTTAAGTGAAGCCATTCTTTGGGTTTCTAAGAAATTTCTTAGTATATCTCTGCATACCCGTAGCCTAGCTTTCAGTTCAGGAGACCTGTGGATTTGCCACTCTCTTCTAACTCTTCTTTTTTCTGACAAGAGATGATCGAGTTCAGCGAAATAAGTTCTATTTGTCCCACTTCTGCACTCAACGTCGTATGTGGAGGCGTGATGTACAGCTCTTCGTATGTCCTCAGTAAACTTGCCAATCGACCCATCAATATCCTCGGTAGTTCTCAACACTACATTTTCCGTGCAGTGGGAACTTAAATACTTTTTATACTTTATCCAACTTACTCTGGTTTTAGATATGTCCCGAAATGGAGAGCCATTCCCTTGAAGGAAACGCATTGAAATAATAGAAGGAGAGTGATCTGAAGACAAGTCTAATGAAGGCTCCACTTGTATCGATTCTACAGGGATATTTTTCACTACTCCGAAGTCAATAACATCGGGAATCTTCCGTCGGTCCGTCTTCCGTCGAACAATTTTATTTCTTGGAAATTATAACTGAAAGGTCGGATAAAAACAACACTAATTTAATATTTAATATATTTATATACAGTTAGTCACATTTCTTTCCCCACTGGCGACGCCTTAATCCTGTTAGAGATAATACATCACAAGTATTTACTTTGCAGAATGGCAGTTTTGCAATACCAAAGTGGGTGGACCAGTAGCCAGTACCAGTAGCTTGAAATTATCTTATTCCATAGAATCTTCATCAGCAACTTTATTAAAAGCTTTTTTGATGGATTTCAAACTAAAATTACATCAAATGACAGTTTTTAAGTGCTCAATTAAAATACGCTAACATCAATATCTATTCAAATTAATTTATCTTGAACTATTACCATTAATTTACCATCAAACCACTTAGTTATTAAATTATTACGATTTTCTCATCAAACCCAATCACTTAAATCGCAAAAAATATGGTAATTATTTTCTCACAGTGCAGCCATATTTACATCTTTCTTAACATTTGACACTTGTTAATGTGTTTTACAGCACTTGTCATAAGTGTTAGTTATTTCTTCTACACAATTTTGTATTTGTGTAAAAAATATTTACAAATGTTTGTGTTTGTATGTATGTTTTTTTTTTCTTTCAGTGTCTATAGAGCATCACCTATTTTTGTGTTTAATTTTATTAGTTTTTGTACAGAGAAAAAATAATGTTGTTTAAAAAATATTTATATAGATAAATTTTTATCTTCATATTAAGTCTGACATTTAATTGACAGATTTAGGCAATTAGTCAAAATGATGCTGTTTTCTAGCCTTTAAGTGCTGCTGCCTAGTTTTATTTATTTATTTTTTTAATTTTGTATAAATACCTCGTTTACCTTAAAATATTTTTGAAGATTTTGTTGGGGTTTAATTTTGTATTAAACAAATATGTATATAGATTTATGTTTGTAATATGTTTGTGCAACAATAGAAGAAGCAATCAAGTTCTAATTCCCACCAGACTTATTTTTTTATTAGTGTGGCACGTTTCATTGAGTAATGGAAAAAACGTTCTTTCAGGCAGTCAGTTAATTTTGTTTCTTGTTTGATTCTTAAGTTTTAAATGCTAAATATGGTATCAATTGTTAAAGCAGTTTGCAATGACTATGCTGGGGTTAATTAATTAATTTGTTTTATGTTCCAAGGATAGTTATAGGTAATTCAATAATTTTTTTATATTTACTAGAGATATCAGAATATTGGATCTGAAACATTAAGACAGAAACAATATCTTGCGTCAAGGAAGGAAATGTTTATAAATATACAATTATTGTATTTTTTCTTAAAGATGTTATAACAGAAATTATTGCAATACAAAAAACCAGCGCACAAAGTTTCGCACAATTTTTGGTGTTTTTTTTAAATTTTTTTCTTTGTGCGAAAAATTCCTTAGTTGGTGCTTGGTGCGCTTTGTGATGAATTCTTTATTTTTACTAATGTTTAATTGTAGTTTTTTAATAATTAATTATCATGAAATCTATACGATGAACAAGGACCCCATTAAATGTATTTTAAATGCGAATGTATGATAAATGAATCTTTGTTTGAAAATAAAATTAACATTTTAAACATGAAAATAAAAATTCTTGTATATCCTGATGGTTTGGTCTACTAAACTGTAGACGAACCACCAGGGTTAGAGTGCCAGTGGAGCCCTAACAAATTTTATTGAACAAATTCCAATAGAAGTACTTAAAATAGAAAACAAAACATTATAAAAAAAAGTTTCAAATATGTACTGAAAGTAGCCGTTTTTACCAAGAAGTACTTCAGTTCCGAAAATCATATTGTGATTTAAATTTTGAGTGGTTAATACTTATGTTATATTTATAAGGTCGTTTATTAAAAAAGTTGATAGTTAATATAGAATTTATGAAATTAAAAAAAAAATTTAAAATTTTAAACAAAAAGGAAATTCTAAACTTGATGCATTTTCTTTTAAATGGTGCGTTTTTTATCCATTTTGGTGCGTTGTGAAATTTCAAAGTTGACAACGCTAATAAAAACATGTGTCCAATTTTAAACAGGATTGATTCCTTCTCTGGAACATACTGTAGTACGTTTTAAACAAGGCTTAATTGGCAGCCTTGTGCAAAAATGTAATAATTAAAATTTTTGCAATTTTTTCTATAATTTTCGGTTTTACCATATTACACACACATCTAAATATTGCAAAGTTTCGACATTATCATACAGTAAAGTACGTTTAATTACATTTTCGAAGATACCGAACACAAGTATTGCCAGTCAGTATCTTCAGAACAGGTAGACTTTTAAAATCGCCCCTTTGTCAAGCTGTTTATCAAATACAGGGGTTTTCCACAAGAACTTTGCTTTTCCCACTAAAATAAAACAAAGAATTTATATGAAAATAATAATAATTGTATTGTAAGGAGTAAGGCTTTACAATTATAAATGAAAAACTATATCGGACCGATTATTTTCAAACACATTGTGAAAAAAGATGGACCTATTCCTAATCCAAATCGGTTGGAATAACTCTGTATAGACTCTATCTTTAAAAATAGCCCCCAAACAAATAATATTGCATAACTATAAATACATAAAGCTTTTCTCAATTTTGTAAGTTAACAACAAAGTAAAACCGTTTAATCTACATGTATGTATGTGCAACGAACAAAAAACAACAAATATTATTAAACAAAACAACTCATTATTTTTCATTTCACCTATTAAGAATGTATAAAGAAATCAAGTACTGTTTCATAACAATAAATACACTGAAATTAAAATAACTTAGAATACCAATATTCACAAAAAATTTAGACTTTAACAAATGCGTAAATCCTCTTTTTTTGAATCAACTAAAAAATTCGATCAGTTTATATTTATTCCTATATCTTCAGATATAGAACAAAAAGCAGCAAAATCAAAAGACAGAAAGCTGTTATAGACTTTATTTAGGAAACTGAAATTTTACCTTTTTCAAAATTACTAAGGTACAACCCAGGCGGCATTCTATAGCAAATTGTTGAAAATTGCATAATAACAATAAATAACAGTTAATATAACAGAATTTTCTATAGAAAATCTTCAGTATAACAGTATTTTCTATAGAAAAATTTTAGTATAACAGTAGAAAATTTTTAGTATAACAGTATTTTCTGTAAAAAATCTTCTGTATAACAGTATTTTTAAAAGAAAAATTCGAGTATAACAGTATTTTCTATAGATAATCTGAAATATAATATAATTTCTTATAGAAAATCTTCAGTATAAAAAAATTTTCTATAGCAGAGACATATTTGTGCAGACTTGGGGTGATGTAACTATAATAACTATACTATTTCGGGTTTAATGCTTAAAACTACCAAAAACCGAAAGTTTGATTTCGATAAATTCACATTCAAACGATAATAATAACAAGTAATAATACTTGTATACATACTCGTATATTAGAAGATGCGAATTAGAACAATAATTTAGTATAAAATGACAACCGTGTTTTTAATTAAACGCACAAATTTTGCAGCTTTAAGCTAAATCCAGTAGAATTTATTTAGCATTAAGTTGTATGTTATTTTTGTTTAAATAAATCACACACACACACACACCAAAACCATAAATAATTTGCTGTTGAATTGTTAAATAGGAAAACAAAAGCAAAAAAGAAGATGTCCTTGAACTAAATATTATGACATAATTAATTAATAAATGTGCACAATATGCGCTAAAAACATTATAGTTAAAATAAAATTAATTTTAATAATAATTGAGACTAATCTCTACAATTTGAAAAATAGAAAAAATAACCATCTTTTGTTAAATAGCCAAGGTAACTTAATAATTATTACCTATTAATATTAGCATCTTTGGCTAAGGGAGTATATTTTTATTGCTTTATTAACATTTTAGCTAACTTATTGAGACAAACAGCGTGAAACCTTCATGTGAAAAACGGTATGAAAGAAATGAAGAAATCTTAGGTTACAACAATTTGAAGATTATAAAAAATATAGACAAAAACTTTCAATATTAAATAGCTTTCATTAGTGACAGCAAATAATTAATGAACAGTTTTGTTCAATAACTAAACTGATACTAAATAATCATTTAATTTCCTAATTCAAATTACGTTTGCACTGAAGTTGGTTTTCCTCCATATCTTTATTTTATTAATAAATCTAATTAATATTTTTTTCTTTACAGAGGAGCGCAATAATTTTGTTGACGCTGTGCGTCATTGGTATTTATGCCGAATCAAACGATGAACTCCTAGTGGTATGCTATAATTAAAAATCTATAATTATTTTTCATTTTCTTACAGGTTTTTTTAAACGAATTATATGTTATTTTTTTCTTTTTCAAATAATTTTAGAGAAAAATTCGTGAATCCTTTGAAGGTTACAGTTATCCACCACCTAAGGACCCCTTCACCTATCCACCTCCAGTTTTTAGCACTCGTGCTCCAGTAACCACTACACGTAAGATTGTACCCCCAACATACTTGCCACCCACAAATAAACCACAAACACCAGCTACAACTCGTGCTACTCCAAAGCCAACCACACGTGCCCCAGTCACCACACCCAGACCAACAACTCGTGTGCCAGCTACTTACTTGCCACCCACAAATAAGCCACAAACTCCAGCTACTACTCGTGCTACCCAAAAGCCTACTACTCGCGCTCCAGTAACAACCCGTGCTACTCAAAGGCCAACAACACGCGCTACGCCCAAACCAACTACTGCCAAGCCTTTCGTACCATCAACTTATTTGCCACCCACCAACAAACCTCAAACTCCAGCAACTACTCGCGCTACCCAAAAGCCAACTACTCGTGCTACTCAAAAGCCTACAACACGCGCTACTCCTAAGCCAACTACTCCCAAGCCTTTCGTACCATCAACTTATTTGCCACCCACCAACAAACCTCAAACTCCAGCAACTACTCGTGCTACTCAAAAGCCTACAACACGCGCTACTCCTAAGCCAACTACTCCCAAGCCTTTCGTACCATCAACTTATTTGCCACCCACCAACAAACCTCAAACTCCAGCAACTACTCGCGCTACCCAAAAGCCAACTACTCGTGCTACTCAAAAGCCTACAACACGCGCTACTCCTAAACCAACTACTCCCAAGCCTTTCGTACCATCAACTTATTTGCCACCCACCAACAAACCTCAAACTCCAGCAACTACTCGCGCTACCCAAAAGCCAACTACTCGTGCTACTCAAAAGCCTACAACACGCGCTACTCCTAAACCAACTACTCCCAAGCCTTTCGTACCATCAACTTATTTGCCACCCACCAACAAACCTCAAACTCCAGCAACTACTCGCGCTACCCAAAAGCCAACTACTCGTGCTACTCAAAAGCCTACAACACGCGCTACTCCTAAACCAACTACTCCAAAGCCTTTCGTACCATCAACTTACTTGCCACCCACCAACAAACCTCAAACTCCAGCTACTACCCGCGCTACTCCTAAACCAACTACTCGTGCTCCCATTACAACTCCTCGTGTAATCACCACCCGTGCTACACCTAAGCCCACTACTCGTGCTCCAACTACAGTCAGACCTACTTTGAGCAGCACTCCTGGACCTACCTACTTGCCCCCTGTAGAGCCTAAAATAACTACACGCGGCACTCCAAAACCAGTAACCACACCACGTGCTACTCCTAAACCAACAACTCGTGCTCCAGTGACCACTCGCAGACCAACAACTCGTGTGCCCGTAACTTACCTGCCACCCACCAACAAACCACAAACTCCAGCTACTACTCGCGCTACACCAAAACCCACTACTCGTGCTCCAGTGACAACCCGTGCTACTCCTAAGCCAACCACTCGTGCTCCAATCACCACACCTAAGCCAACAACTCGTGTGCCTGCTACTTACTTGCCACCCACTAACAAACCTCAAACTCCAGCTACTACTCGGGCTACACCAAAACCCACTACTCGTGCTCCAGTGACAACCCGTGCTACTCCTAAGCCCACTACACGTGCTCCGTTCACTACACGCAGACCAATATTAACCACTCAAAGACCAACTGTTACTCGCACTCCAGGAAGTACCGCTGGACCCACTTACTTGCCTCCCACCAACAAACCTCAAACTCCAGCTACTACTCGTGCTACACCAAAACCCACTACTCGCAAGCCTGTAACTACAACACGCGCTACTCCTAAGCCAACTACTCCCAAGCCGTTCGTACCATCAACTTATTTGCCACCCACCAACAAACCTCAAACTCCAGCAACTACTCGCGCTACACAAAAGCCAACTACTCGTGCTACTCAAAAGCCTACAACACGCGCTACTCCTAAACCAACTACTCCCAAGCCTTTCGTACCATCAACCTATTTGCCACCAACCAACAAACCTCAAACTCCAGCTACCACACGTGCCACACCAAAACCAACCACCCGTGCCCCAATCACTACTCGTGCTACTCAGAAGCCTACTACACGCCCACCATTTGTTCCCTCGACTTACTTACCACCTACTAATAAGCCTCAAACACCAGCTACTCGCGCTACTCCAAAACCAACTACACGTGCCCCAGTAACCACACGTAAGCCAACCACTCGTGCTCCAGTCACAACACGCAAACCAACCACTCGTGTGCCCGCAACCTACTTGCCACCTACCAACAAACCTCAAACTCCTGCCACAACCCGTGCTACTCCCAAACCCACTACTCGTGCTCCAGTAACCACACGTAAGCCAACCACTCGTGCTCCAGTTACAACACGCAGACCCACAACTCGTGTGCCCTCAACTTACTTGCCACCCACCAACAAACCTCAAACTCGTGCCACAACCCGTGCTACTCCCAAACCCACCACCCGTGCTCCAGTGACTACACCCACAGAAAAATTCGATGGTTACAAGTATCCCAAACCAGCAGTCCCCTTCAATTTCTAACTCTAGTTCAGCTATTGTGAATACTGGTGATAATTCCTTACTAAGAATAAAAACCGTCACTGCCCTTTTTTTGTAATATAGCCAAGTTTAATTAATTTTAATTTTAAACAAAAGAACGAGAAAGAAACGCAAGAGAATTAAGAGTTAAAGAAGAATCATTTAAGTAATTAGTAGTTGTCTAGGGCTAGATGTATCTAGTCAGTTTTTTTTTAATATGAAAAGGAGATAAAATAACAGAAAGCTCAAAAGTCGTTGATGAGAGTTTAAAAAGAATAGAATGCAAATCAATGCAATAAGAATTTGTTTTTATGTAACTAATAATTATTAAATTCAAATGCATTCTTAAGCGAATGAAAGAGTGCATTTTAATAATTTATTGTTTTTTTTATTTTCTACCTTTTAATTCACATTTGAAATTATGTTGTTAGCCAGAGAAGAAGTACGTATAATAAAGAAAATAATAATAATACAAACAAATTGAAAATTTTCTTGAATTATTACAATAGTTTCCCAACTCCCTGTCCTTTTTTCTAACAATTATATATATAAGTAATTAATTAATTAATAATAATGTGTAATTTAAAGATTGTTTTTTTTTATTTCTTATTTTTACATTTTTAATTTAAAATAATGAATCTGAATACCACTATAATGTACTTTCTATGTACGATGATAGATTTTTTTATGAATAAAAATTTTATTTTATTGCAAAATTTTAAGAAAAACAAAAATACGTAAATTGTGGTTTTCATTTATAAGGGTTTGGAATATCTTGTTGAAATAATAACTAGATATTGAATTTCACACATATTGAACAGTGTTCCACATAAAGACAACATGGTATATGGATTATAATGACATATTATACCTTTTCTTTTTTTTTTGTTGCAATCACAGTCAATATGATTTGAAAATTTTTATGAAGGAGGTTGACATTTGAATTTGTATATATATGGTGCCTATAAGTGCCCACCACTGACCCAGAAGTTTGTATGATCTTTTAAAAAAATCATATGTTTAAACCGGAGTTAATCAGAATTTGTTGATGTATATTTTTCACAAATTGACACGAAACTTGTTGGCTGATGAGAGCAGAACTCTTTTTTCAGTTTCTTTGGCGTTCGCGTAAAAGCCTATCAATGTTTGGCCAAGATTAGTTTCAATTATAGTGATTAATAAACTAGTTTCAACATGAACACTGAGAAATATTCTTAGTGTCCTTATCTTTCTTCTTCCACAATATAAAAAAATTCAAGACCTAATAATAACATTCAATCAAAAAATTCATCCAAGGACAGACCACTGACAATTTCATTGCTGATAGTTTTTACTTCCAAAACTCTTAACTGATCACACAGAAACATTGCCAAACATTTTTAGAATTTATAAAAACTCCTTATTTCCGCATAATAAGGTAACAAACTATTAAAATCGTACCCATTACCTGCCTCTACATACCAGGAAGAAATCAATAGAGAAGAGAATGTTTGCCACACCACCTTAGGAAACTTCATGTAAATTGTTGCTTTGTTAGTGGTCATTATCATAGCGGAAGGAAATGTTTACGAAAGAAAATTTGTGTTAAATTTTCTTTCAACACAAACAAAAATAAAAAAAAAACGCAAGAAACGATACAGAAATCATTTATTATGAATTGGTATTTTAACACGCAATTATGTATATTGTATTGATTGTTTTGGCATACGTACAGTGGCTCACAGATTCTTTTATGCAGTGCATGCCTCGTTATTGCCGATATGTGGCCACAAATGTTGGAATAAGTCCAGCCAGTCGTGGCTGTCATATGCCAGAAGTCATATTTAAATTATATATAATTTGGAAGACTCCTTCCTACCTCTTCCAAGTCTTGATATATTTGGGCTTGAACCGGGACAAAATGATCATTCATGTTAGATAACGACCCAAAACATACGGCAAAAGTAACATAAGGGTGGTTTCAAGAAAACGGTATTGCGCTTTTAGATTGGCCACCACATTCCTCAGATTAGAACCCGATCGAGTATCTTTGGTCCATCTTAAAGAGAAAAGTTTTTTAAAAAAAAAAAAAGAACCGCCTAAAATGGTAGATAATCTTTGGAACCGTTGTATTGAAGCCTGGGAAAGCATCGATCCAGAAATTCTTAATAACCTTGTGAAAAGTATGCCAAAAAGGATACTAAAGGCACACGGAGGATATACAAAGTAATAGTGGTCGTAAAAAAGAGAATTTTTCCTCAGTGGACATAATTGTTCACACTTGAATTTTTATACAAACATATTTTAAATCACAACGTTTTTTGATTTACTTGATTTTTTTTCGATTTTGTATTAAAAACAAATAATGTTTTTTTAATTTAGTTCAAAAGTTTTTTTTAAAATATGTATAAAACAAAAAAAAAAATTGAATTAGTTGTCAATAAATTTAATTTCGTGAACAGTTTTGTCCCTTACTGTAAATCACTTGACAGCTGACAAAATGGCCGCCACTTAAAAAAGTGTTGTCAACTTAAAGTTCTATATAAAAAATATACCCTATATATTAAAATGTACATTTCTGCAATAAAATATTTTTGTTTGTTAAGGTGCGATCACATTTGGCAAATATTTGACGAAAATGACGTAACCACTAAATAACATATATATACTATGAGCGTCAAAACTGAGTAAACACCATTGAAGGGTTATGTTTTCTACAGATAATAAAAATAAAACATCATGTATATGAATTTTCTTTACAGAAACATAAAAATTTATTAATTTTTTAAAACATTTAAATATAAAATATATGTACTAATTTAAGTTCAACAACAATACCTGTTTTTGTACTTTATACAAAAAATGTCGGCAAATATCACCTCAAAAGTCAGTATACACCAGTATATTTACTACAACGAAACGAAGAAAATCGTTTGCTACTAGAAAATTAATATTTTGTTTGTCCACCCTTGGCCTTTTTTACGCACTTTATTCTATTTGGCATAGACTCTATCAGCTTTCTGGTATATTCGGTTGGAATTTTTTCCCATTCTTCTGTCAACGCTTCTTTCAGGGTAGCTTTACTAGTAATGTTTCTGGTACGTATCTTGCGGTCTAAATTATCCCATATATTCTCAATTGGATTGAGATCTGGGGACTGTGGTGGATGAATAAGTTGACTGGGTATTCTGTGTATGAGCCATTATATCGCCAAAGGGGATGTATGCTTGGGATCATTGTCTTGTTGAAAGATCCAATGCCCAGGCAAACCCAATTTAGCGACGCTTGGTGAAACATTCTTTGCTAAAATGCGTACATAGTCTTGTGCATTCATTGCCGTTTCAATAAAGTCAAGCTCCCCAACACCAGGCGCCGTAAAACACTTCCAAACCATTACCGACCCGCCGCCATGCTTAACTGTGTCTTTGTATGTTTTGTTCTGTTAACTCCTCGTTCTTTTTTTCTCCAAATTTTCCTGTGTTTTTCACCGCCGAAAATACTAAATAGAACTGTTTTCCAAAAGTTAAAAAAGTATTTTAATTATGACTGCAAGATTTGTTCTAATACTGATATTAATATTTTAATAACAGAATATATAAAATTATTGCTGATGTTGACTCAGTTTTGACGCTCATAGTATGTATTTGTCGTTTATTTATTAAAAAAGCATAACAAATATTTAGTTTTAATTTATTTGATGCTGTTTGATCTTGCAAAACTCTTGTAAGAGTAAACAACGTCAAACAAATTAACAAAAAAAAAAAACAAAGCTAAAACAAGTGGTTACGTTTTTTTGAGTAAATATTTGTCGAGTGTGACCGTATCTTAAGAATATAACATTTTTCCTTTTAAACAAATTTAATTTTTAAGTTCCTGTTAGTTTTCTTTTTATGGAGCTTTGAAAGCAAAAAATGCACGGCATAAAATAAGTTGTGAGCCACTGTACATATAATTTAAGTAGGATTTCCTGTAAATTCTAAGAAAATGTTAAAATTTTAACCTAATATCGGTAAAATATATGCATTTGTAATAAATCAAAAAATTCAACTGAATTTTAGAAATATATAACAAAAAAACATTTCATGGCTTAATGAAGAGCTTGTAATTCAATGTGTGTTAGGGTGCTCCTTAAGTTATGTATATTTGTTATGCCGTTTATTCTTTTAGCTAAGCATATTAATAAACTAAAAGCTGCCACGTTAAATAAATTGACACAGAGAATTACAAATGTGTCTTTAATGTTTGCCGTATTTCATCACCATTATTTTTAATTAGACTGAGAAATATCATGTACAATTGTTACTTTAGCTTTACTCAGAGTCCAAGCGTCCTAAATTGTTTCAATGCTTGCCCAACTATACTGTTTAGACGATAGAAAAGTGAGAGAATCTATTTTTAGTTTCATCACCAATGTTTTGTAGAGGACAGAAAAACTAATGAGAAGTTTGGATTATGACAACATTCTGTTTTTGGGAAATCTTTCACTTTTTAGTATAATTTGCATGCTAATCATTGTATTCACTATTGCTGCTACTAATAGAACAGCTACAGTGGGAAGCAAAATTGTCGGGATATTTTGCATTAAGGATGGTACCTTTGGATGCGCCCATCAGGCCTATGTCAAAAGTATTCTCTTCAATCAGACTGGTATCGGTTGACTTACGTTTAAGTCGCTCCAAATAACCCGTTTCCAGGCATCTTCTGTACAATTTTGGTGGGTTTTACAGAAATGAAGGCGATTTTCAACATTTCTATCGGAAAGTGCTGGCCTTTTCTTTTTCTTATCTGGCTACTAAACCAATTCTATTTAATGCGCGTCTAACTGTCCAGGAACTGACATCCTTACCAATACTTTTTGCACAATTTTTCGGAGTAGCAAACCTTTAATCCGCCGGGCCCTTGCCCCTTGGTTATTATTGCAAGCTACATTACGCCGTTATATCATTTACCGTGGATTTACTTAAATTTTATTTTTCAACAATTTTACGGCATGACAAATTATTTTGCAACAAATTTATCACATTGTTTTCACTATCAGTTGGCGTTTTTCTCATGTAATTTTTCTCATCTTTTAATTTTTTATTTAAAGATGAAGTTAATTAGTTCACATGTCAAACAATAATGCACAAATAGTGCAATAAAAGCTTGATAACGAGATCACAACAAACAAACAAAAAAAAAAAAAAAAACAACGGGTCAAATACCGTTACATTTTAACCGAGCAATACCGTGATAATGCTTGTTTTATTTTATTTTATAATTTTTTCGAAGCAATTTTTGTGAGTTTTTGTGCTTTGTAATTTATAATAGTGTTCAATTAAATAAAAAAAAATATGCATACATTTATATGATAATATACCTACATATATTTGTATTATTTTCATTACCTTACTTCCTTAATGCAAAACATCCGGACAGTTTTGCTTCCCACTGTATAACTATTAAGGTGGATTCACCCATTCGTTCCGAACAAAGTATTTGTTCGCACAACATTTTTTTCATATGAAGTTTGACTCCTCTCTTCTTAATACAGAGAATATATTCATATAAAAACAACTTTGTCCGAATAAATATTTTGTTCGGATGGAACGAGTAAATTCACCTTTACTCCGCTACTTTCATATTACTATTTTTACTTTTAGTTTTTAGTTTTCCTATTATTTTAGGCCTATAATATGAAACTTATAAAACTTTTATTTTAAATGGATTCCCTTTTAAAGTTTGTAGCGTTGAATGACCATTAATGAATACAATTTTGTTTTTTTTTTTGGAGATGGCTGAACAATTCACATGATCATCAAATTAAAGGCTGAGTTTTTTTTTGTCTTGTTCCAAAAATTGTTGCAAACGAATAGAAGATGTAAAGAAAAGAAGAATTAAGAAAATAGTAACAATTACTTTACACCAACTAATTGGAAGCATTTAATATTTATGCACACCGTCATAAAAAGCATTACAAAAACTACAAACAAATTACATACTTATAATTATTAATCATGAAACTAAAACTTTTAATTAAATTTAGTTACTTGTAAGTAATATGCAAGTGTTTGTTGCTGTTGCTTAAACATTCTGTATAATTTCTTAAGTGTGCATAAGTAGTTGTTGTTTTTATTTGTTTTAAAAGTTTTGTTTTCTACGAAACTTTCTTTTTTTTTTTTGCTCGTTCGTTTGCGTTTTCGTTAAGAAAATCACGGTATTTTGAATGTTTTTAAACATTAATTTAGTTAATTTTCCTGCAGTCTTTAATACAAATCGCAATGAAGCACAAGTCGTGTGGAGTTTTATTAAGTCGAAAATTTGGTTAAATTAATTTCAATTATTTGTTTTCCTTCAAACGACCGAAAATCGTTCGTTATCCCTGTTTGTTTGGACGAAATTTTCCTTTTTTACTTTTTGGCTGGTCGTCTCTTGATTGTGGAAAAGAAAAATGTATTATAAAAAACCGAAAACTTTTATAAGACTTGAGCCGCGTAAATATAAATGTGTGTTTAAACAGCGAAATTTATTAAAAAGATTGACTATTTGCAAATATCGTGGTAGTTTTTTGAATGTGTGCTTTCTGATTGTAAGTTAAACAAAAGAAGAAAATTTAAAGTGTTAAAGAAACTGGTTACTTAAAGTAAAGGAATAAAACTTCAATTAAAAAAAAATAAATAAAATAACTTAAAATTAGTATAAGGTTTGGTTTTGAGCAGTGAGCAAGAATATGTGAACATAACTAAATTTAACTTTCACTTTAACTTGAAAAAATTATATATTTAAAATTGTATTTGCAGTGAAATATTTATTTTTACACATTTCTAATTCCTTTTTTTGAATTTGTTCCTTAAATGCTTTAAATTAGCCATATATGAACATTTGTCAGAAATATGTATAAGGTAATCGAATACGTTTGTATCGATAAGAACTCCAGTTAAAGTTACATGGTTTTATTCACATTTTAGAATAAATTAAATTCAAAATTGTGCTGTACTCAACAAGAAGTTCATATTCATATCAATATTTCATCCATCAAGACGAAGGAACATAAGATCCTAGATCCAGGAGACTATCATATGGAAGCCTGGAAATTTATCTTCTCATTAGATTTGTTGCCAATTGAGTAGTAACGATAGTTGCTTGTCAATCTTGTAACCATTTCTAAATAGTTACATCAACATTTGTCTGTTAATCTTGCAAATGTTGCCATAACTCTCAGCTTAATATATTGCCCACCACGTTTTTCAATTACCAATGAAAAATTTGGGGTATTCTTTAGTACTCTAGGAGGTCGCTTTTTGGCATGCCAAACATACGTACTTGGGCCCCTGACTACTTGGTCGAAGGAAAGGCCTGAATTTTGTGTCTCCTGGACAAACAACATACTGGCCTTTTGATCCTAAAACAAATTCCTAATCTCCTGTAATTTGTCATTAGAGTATTCTTATGTTTGAATGTACGAATATCGCTGTACTTTCATCTGATTCAGATTAAATATAATTTTAGTTGAAACCTCAGACAGACTTAGGACTTCACATAACTGGAATTAACAATCGACTAAATAGTTTGGGATACTTGGGCTCTTACCGTAGCATTCCAAAGCTAGTTTTCATGAGGAGATTTATATGCTTTGACTCTGAAGAATATTAGGAACATCACTGCTCGACAGGAATTTACATGTGTCTCTTGTCAAATGGTTTCAAAATAGGAGGTATTGTATGGATATGCCTTCTTTATTGAAGAGTTTGGAGTAAAGATTCCATTTAAACTCAATGCTTAATAAAGTTTTTCTTAAGTGTCAACGAACGACCAAATTTTCAAGTATCGCAAATATTGTAGAGATATTTAGTTCGATTGTTGTGTCTATAACTAGTCAAGAAGTGCCGATCGTCTTAAAACGAAATGATGTGACATTTGTTAATATCACTTCAATGATTTGAATATTTTGGGCAAATATGTTGTGGATTCAGTAGCGAAGAAGGCTGTGGCAATGGAATCTGAGATTATTATATTAGCTTAGATTCGGAGTGAACTGCATTTTTTGTGATTATATCGTTTAGAGATCAAAGT
The DNA here is from genome assembly GCA_916048285.2 of Bellardia pandia. Lineage (NCBI taxonomy): Eukaryota > Metazoa > Arthropoda > Insecta > Diptera > Calliphoridae > Bellardia > Bellardia pandia. The sequence continues at coordinate 29,409,735 of OU696531.1, forward strand.
TTTAGTATCGATTAAGTTCGAGCATTATGGTTTTAGACTCCAAAGATTTCTGTAGAAGTTGTCACAAGAACAAAGACTTAGTATTTTGTAACATTTTAGTAATTCAGGTGAACGCGTTCATAGACATATCAATATGACTCAGAATTAAACCTCTTCTAGTCGAGAGTCTGTCTTTGAGATCTCTTGAATTTCTATTATAGTTTTTATGCATCTATCTGGAAATGTTTTCAAAGTCTATACGTGCTCTGCTTACTCTTGACAAACTATTCCTCTTATATTTTTTTCCTTACATTCGTACAACTTACTTGAAATAATCATCTCCATATACTAATGGACGGATTTCTTTTCAGGTATTTAAAAGGGATTTTATTGAACCCAGCTAAGAATAGAGACCTAAAATTGAAACATTAGAAATTTCACTTCTGCTGTTTTCGTGTAAATTTGACACATATTTAACTGCTCAGAAATAATTCGTTATTTTTACATAGTATGTACATAATACATAATTTAAAATTATTTGTGATAACGTCTGAATGCTGTCAATATTTTCAAACATTACTGGAATCTGTTCAATACATCAATATAATTGTTTAAAGTTTTAGGCTTTTTTTCCGAAACCAAGTTCATAAGTTCAGGTATCAATTCCATTGCAGATGAACGAATGATAGAAGCTTTATAGCATATATATTTATGTAGGTATCTTTTCCGAAGTAATTTGATTCCTTCGTTTTGTAGAAAAATGTTTAAGTAGGTAAGTCAAGTTCATTGTATTCATTTAAAGCTCTTTTTTCATTAGACAGGTGTAAATCTTGCATAGATATCCAATGAAAAACCTACGGGTTATGTCAAATTCCTACTGACTGGCGGGACTGTCTATCAAGGTTTTGCATCGCCGGACCAGAAAGGTTTTGTTAAGCTATGTCATATTTTGTCGCGGAAACTTTTTTCTCTGCTCCTCTATCCGTAACTTCCCATGGATACTTTTCATCATACTACATACGTCTTCCCAGTATTCCCTACTACTTAGTTGGATATAAAAAATGTTTGCTGTTCTTATTTGTTGCCCGACTTTTCTTTCGGTCCATTGCTGAAACTTGGGCAGTAAAGCACTACGTGATTCTAGATCTTCCGCTATCATATTGGTGATTCGTCTAGCCCAAACCTGTGCACATAACTTCTATAACCTACACGTCCTAAGAAGAACTGTATGAGGTGATAAGTGGCCTCTCCGTGCTTTGTATTAATCCAGACTTTTATGTTTGGTATGAGTCTGAATGTCCAGCTCCCTTTTTGTCTTTCTACCCATCGAGACTGCCACATTCTCTGTGATAACACTCTTTTAATAGTTTGAAAATTGTTTGCATTTTGGGTTTGTCTCCTTTTCAAGTCATACATACGTCGTTAGCTAGTAGTTGTAATTGAGACGAGTATGTATTCTTTAATAAACCTAGAGCATTTTTTCATCAAATAAATAATTCAACACAATATAAGATCATTTTACATGTCATGTTAATCTATATCGTGCCAAGTATGGTTGTATGACACGACATAACTTGACAATGTTTAGTCCGACAATTTTCTTATTAAGGATTCAGCATGAATTGGTGTCCTATAGTGTGATCCAGATTCCGTTAAAGGCTTTCAATATTAGTATTTATTTGATTTTCAGATATCGAGTTTGCTGCAATGTTTGCTCAATCTTTGTTTCAAAAGTAGATTTCTTGCTTTGTTAAAATACTCAACTGCTTCTGTAATATCTTCGTTTGCTTTTCTAAGATAATTGTTGACTAAGACCAATACAAATATTTAATATTTTAATTAAGTATATTCCACATATATTATGTTTCTTTTCTTATATTTATTCAATTCTTCTTAAAATATCTTAACAACTTATTAAAAATCATGACTTTATAATTTCACTTTTCATAAATTAATTTTAAACACTTTCACACATTATCTTTCTTTACAGATGTCTCTTGTTATTGTCAAGGCCTCAGCAATAACAATTTATCAGAACAGAACAACAGACACTGCAGCCAAAGATCAAACGGTAGACAGTAGCAACAATTTGTCACAGTTTCAAGCGACAACAAGTGAATTTATAACAACGTCACCCAACACAAAATACTTGAGTGTGAATTACGATCCGCAAACAAATAAAGAGAATTTAACGATCACAAATCATATAATACGTACAAATATAATTGTAGGTGCAGAAGGTGGTGTTGGACAAAGATCCGGAGGAGTTGGTGGGGGAGATAAAGCTATAACAGCAGGTGATTTCAAAGAAAATTTTAGTAAATCAACAGAAAATATGCGTGCAAAATTGCAACAACTATTACAGCGTGAAAATGATAATGACGATGAAGAGAAACAACAACTGCAATTAGATCTACAGCAGCAAATGCAAGAACAACAACAACAACAACAACTGCAACAGCAGCAGCAGCAATATCAACAGTCTCAGCATGCAATATTAACAGGAGAAAATGCCTATTTACTAGAGCGTATAGATGGTAGTATGCATGAACAACCCATATATGGAACATGGAGCGCGAAAGCGAGACGACCTCAAGCACCTGTATTGGCTGCCACAGCAAAAACAACAACAACGACAACCACAGCGGCAACAGCACATCTACAACCATCATCATCCATACAAACTCTAATAACCGAAGTTGATGAAAATCTTTATGGTCGTTACAACAATCAACAACAGCAACGGCAGCCGCAACAACATCATCATTATGAACGTTTACCCAGGCGGTCTTCGACCATGACACCAGTAAGACGTGAGTTGCATGATCAAATACCACGACCACCACGTTTAACCTCACGCCAGCCTTCAGTGGCATTGAGGCGTCAGTTTAGTGACACATCCTTGACAGGTGGTTCCTATAGAGATGAGTCACGTCCAAAGCCCTTTCATTATCCCTTCGATGGTCCTTTGCCAGAGGAATTTAAAAAAATACAACAATCTGAGCGAGCTGTCACCTCGGGCTTAGAATCAGACTCACCGGTACATAATATTCAAGATATATTGCAGAAATTAAATTTGGGTACAGGTTATAACAAAGTGCCGCCTTTAATGATGATGCCGTCGGGTTTACATATCTCTGGCTCCTTCAAGAATCTCAAGTCCAGTGGCATTGGCAACTTCTTTCGCGGTAAACGTAATAAAAAACAAATGCAAATGCAATTTCCCATGCCAATACCTATGCAAATGATGCCAAATCCTTACCAGACCCCGGTTATAAATCTAATGCAGCAACCCTATCAACAGCGTATAGCCATGGAACAGTTCTATCCCTTTAAACCACGAACTCCCGGGGACATCAATCTCTTGGCCATGCAACAGCAGCAGCAGCAACAGAAATTTAAAAATCCCAATTCGAAAGGCAAAAAGCAAAAAAAGAAGCAAAAGGATAAGAAAACTTCGTTGGCAAGCAGTAACTTAATGATGCAACAATATCCATTTGCCACAGCCGCCCCAGAAATGATTTTCCCTTCAATGTATTCTCCCTTTATGTCCATCAATATGACACAGACTCCTCCATTGCAGATGAGTAAGCGCGTACCCTTCAAAGTAAATTTGGATATATTTCCAGTAATGCCTCCCTCCAAAACCTTCAAATCGCCGGCCGGTTATGTCATGGATGAGGCACGTATAGTCTCCACTATGAAAGCACCCACGGTATTAAGAAATCCCTTCATGGAGTATCTAACCACCCCAGTTACACCTTCGGCTGCAGCTGCCTTAAATTTCTATAATCCCTACAATCCAAAACAGTCGGTGTACAATCCCATGAGATTTCCTTCAGCAGTCCCAAATCCAGTGGTAAGTATGGCTCAGTCAAACAATATGCAAATGGTGTATCCTGAACAAATGCAAAAATATCTGCAACAGCAGCAGCAGCAGCACCAACAAAATCTTCTCACCAACTACTTTAATACCCAGGGACATCAAACACCCTTCCTGCCCATAGATTGCGATCAACCCATACCATCAGACGGCTCCAGCTCACAGTCAACACAGTCTGGTAATGGCAACTCGAACACCAATCCCATTATGGTTCATCTAAATGTGTTTCCCAAACAAAAAGCTGCCACACCTCTTTCCAACAATCCATTCTACAGCAATGCTCCCCAGATACAACGTAACACCATACAAGAGGAAAGTGAATCCTCACTAAGTCCCATTGAACCGCGACATCAGGGTAGATCTCTTAACGACTCGGTCCACACTAAAATAGAACGTAGTGACAGTAGTGAGAATATTCAACAAATCCAGCCTTTACGTCCAGAAGATGATTTAGTGGATTTCGAACATCCTATAGTGGCGGAGAATTCAGACGATAATAACGAATTGCCCCAATCTGCAGCCTTGGTGGGAGGCAAACCAAATATGGCTTCGGAATCCTCCTCGTCCTCATTTTATTATGAAAGTCGTCCAAATACTACAATGTCTTTGGCGCGCGATAACAGCAATACAAATTATAATGGAAATATGAATGGCAATATGGAGCAAATGGTATCGGAGGCAAGAACCGCTTCATTATTCCGCTTTCCCGTCGAAGATTTAATACAATTTCAGGTGCATGATGCTATGTAGAGAGTGCGGAGAGGAGTGGAATTTGGTATTTGTAGGATAGTTTGAAGTTGATTAATTTATTACTCCCTTATTCATAAAACTTGTCAAAGGTTTATAACAGGCTTTTAAAGCAAATTTTGTATGGATATTTGCTTTATAAGCCTGTTATAAACCCTTGATAAGTATTTATGAATTAGACTGTTAGTGTTTAACAACGATCATAAATGTTGTGCTGCAGTGGAGACAGACTTGTAATTGTTTTTTTTTTATTGATTTGCAAAGTGTTAATATCTTTGAGATTTTAAGAAATTACAGTGCTCGAAAAACCTGTTTAGTTTTTTATCATACGGCAGGGCTTGGTTTGCACTAAAACAAATACTCAATTAATAATTGGATATTTATTTCTCTTTGTTCATCTCACTCATTAATCTGTTGTGAGTTTGCCGGTGACTGTTTTCATTCTTTAATTCAAATTATATTCATAGTTTACACAAAAAAAAAGTGTATTAATTACACCAAAATCAGTTATGGTTTAATTAAGATCTTTAAATTACCTTGGCCGAATTAACAAAAAAAAATAATCTAAATAAACCATATTCATAGTTTGTGTTTCACAATCATCACAATTTTGTATTTCACGAGCATCAAATATATTGAGATTACGAACTTGTTTGCAGAAGAAATAGTAAGACCTGCTCAAATTTTAAATAATTTATGATCATGTCATCAATAAATTTAAAATGATCTTTAATTTATTTATATTTATCTAATTTTATTTTTTTTAAATTATTTGTTAGTTTAAGTATTGCTTTGCAGAATACCAAAAAATATATGTGTGCTTATCATACTGTTTGTTATATACATAAGTTGATATTTAAATAGCATAATTCGTCAAGATCGAATTCATAAAGAAAATATTTGTCGAGATTTTTAAAGAAACAGCTATATAAATATTTATATTATTACTCATACTTATATTAGAATTAATAATTTATTTTTTGTAGAATTTAAAAAATAATAAAATTGTTTGTTGAACATATTCTTAACTACACGGAGTTTTATTCATTTTCTCACTTAGGCCCGTTTTCCCAATGTGTCGAAAAACTGCCTGTTACTAACCCCCTGTCCCACGATGTCGAACGATAACGTTCGCTTAGGCAAGACTTAAGACACACACTTGATTGTGGAATAAACAAACTTGATTGAGTAAAAAATAGATACGATAAAAAATTTGTGTCTTAAGTCTTATCTAAGCGAACGTTATCGTTCGACATCGTGGGCCAGGGGGTAAATGTCGACATAAATTTATTAGACTGATAATATGTCCGACAGAAACATTATTTTCATTTGGCAATCAATACCTCTCAAAATTTATGTGAAAATTGGGAACTCTGTCTTCAAGTGACAAGTTGTGAACATAAATCAGCTGTTTTCCAAATGTGAAAAATAACAAAAAATAAAATCAAAAACACAAATATTTTAAACAAATAAATAATATCCATGTCTGCCAGGTAGTTAGGTCTGGCATGATAAACTCTTTCAACATTCACTTGGAGTTCAAGTTTTTCGAGTTCATCCTCCATCAAATTAATGTTTATTCCTCTAGTAAACATTTTTTTTCTAAAATCTATTTAATTTTTTTACAAACTCAAGGTATTGCCACATAAAAAATATAACAGCAGTCAGCTGATTGAATTTATCTCTACAACAAATAAATAATCGGCAGATGAGGGCTGGTTAGTTTTGCGACAGAAAAGAAGCAAATGAGACATTAAGAAAACCAGTTTTCGTTGGTAAAAAAGATAATCCCCTAATGAGAAAACAGCCCTTAATGTCTTTAGTATTCAGACTAGAACCCTATTCCGCAAAACAACTTATCAACTTTTTTTCACTTATACAATTTTTCATCAATTTGCAAAACTTTATGTTTCTAAAAACTATAAAATTTGATAAGTGTAATTTGCACAGTTTTTGAAATTTGTATGTTCTCTTTGCAATTTCTATTCCACGAACGTAGAATTCCAAACAAAAACTTTCATTACAAAGTAATGAGCAGCTGTATCCGCCAGTGATGTTGATAACCGCGAATTATCATTTAGCATGCCTTTGGCAGCAATTGGGGCTCAGTTATTCCACTACGTTGGAAATTTTGCGAAAGGATTTGGGAATAAAACCTTTTAAAATACAGCTGGTGAAAGAATTGAAGCCACACGACCTACCACAAGGGCTAAGTGTTGGTAAATTTAGCAAAGTTGGATGAAGATCTGCGGTTTTTTCGGAAAATTGAGTTCAACGACGAATCTCATTTCTGGCTGAATGGGTACGTAAACAAGATAAACTGTCATATTTGACTTTAGACTATTTTTGGTAGGGCTACACTAAGGCTCATAGCTATAGGGGCAAAGTTTGGACACACTGCAATCTAATATTTAAAAATTTATTCGTGAGCTACCGGCCAATATCGAGCCATAACCGCCGAAAAAATGTATCCCACAAACTCAAAATTTTACAGGGGAAGGTTTTTTTTAAATAAAATCAGTTTGAATAAAGCCATTATTTTAAAATTTATAATGTAAATATTGTTTTGTGTAATACATTTAATTTTAATAATTTTAAATGATGTTGAACTATCGATTTCGATAAAAAAACAACAATCGATTATGGATGGTGTGGGATACATTATTTTGGCGGTAATGGCTCGATATGTTGGAGAGCATATGCTAAAAGTAGACCCAACATATGAACCAATTGAGGCATAGCCGCGATCAACATTTACATGAAATCATCTTTAAACATTGAATTATATACATTGATCGTTTTATCGGCTCAAGTAAAGATTTTATACATTGCTCTAAATTTGATTACGAATCATTTCTGTCCAAATTTGTATGCAGATGGGAAATAAGATCGGTTGCGATTGAGAGTTTCTAATTGTTGCTTTATAAACTAACTATTTGGTTATCTCAAATGCATTTTAAAATTTGATATAGTTAAGGCATCATAAATTATCCTTTACTATTAATTGTGAACGTATGAACAAAAACTTCACCGGCAACTTTCATTCCGCGGTAATAGAATGTTTAACTTTAATTCAACTTGCCTACTATTGAACTGAATGAATTACTAAACCAAAAAGTTAAATAGTGAGAAGAGGTTTTTCGCGTTCCATGAAACTATATGACTCTAACTATCATATGCCAATTATAATTTTATTTTCGCTTATTCGCAAAGGTAATTATTATTTTCTTATTATTATCTTTTGTAAGCATGAGAAATGATTTCAACGTAATATTGTCAAGTTAATCGGTCTTTAATGTTCCATTAACATTTTATATTCATCAGTTTTTTTTAGACTACAAACATACTATAAAATTGACATAATTTAAATTAAGTGATTCATTGAAGACGTTTGTTAATTCAGTAGTACAACGTTAGAAAAATATTAAAAAAATACAATTTTGATTGATTATCAAATGAGTATAAAAACCTTAATTAATACATGATCAATATGAAACTGCAGAAAAGCAAAAAAAAAACTATAAAGTTTAAAACTATCCAAAGCTCATTAACTTTAATAGGAGTGTATAAATACATAATATTTTTTGTGCATTAAAGTTTGTATGTATTAAAATGTATTTATGTTTTACCTGTATAATGTTTTAAATCCTGTAGTTATGACAGTCTCCACGATTTTTGGTTTTATATGAAATGGATTTCAATATTGTAGTTTTCTAAAAAAAATTCAAATGGTCCGTAACTTACAACTTAAGAAACATTATTAGATTTCGATTTCGTTAGATTATAGTTTCATTAAAACTGGGTGGCATACATATTACCATTGTTCACATAAAATTCGGTCATACTACAGAAATTATTTTTCAAAACCTGTTGGCAATACTTTTGTTTCTTTCAGTTTCTTTTTTGCAGTAAATAATGTTCAAAAATGATACAAGAAACCCTTAAGCATAGATCCTCAACAAAAAGATAGCAAAAATGTTATTAAAAGAACTCCGGAACTTACAATGAAATTATTGTGTTCAATAAAGAAAAGTCTGAGTTTAGCCAAAAACAACCTCGCAAAAATTACATCAACTTTTTATTAAATGTCACCAATCTTTAGTAAAGTTTTGTTTAGTTCAATTTAGCTCTTCAGCTGCAATCAGCTGTTCTTTTTGCCGCTTATACTTTTTGTAGGTAGACATATCGAGCCATAACCGCCCAAAAAATGTATCCCACAAACTCAAAATTTTACAGGGGAAGGTGTTTTTTAAATAAAATCAGTTTGAATAAAGCCATTATTTTAAAATTTATAATGTAAATATTGTTTTGTGTAATACATTTAATTTTAATAATTCTAAATGATGTTGAACTATCGATTTCGATAAAAAAACAACAATCGATTATGGTGTGGGATACATTATTTTGGCGGTTATGGCTCGATATATTCACTTAATAAATAAAATCAACAATTTGCATTTTTTTATTTCAGAATTACATTTTCTTCGTCGATTTTTTTCCATTTTTTTTATTCAAGTAAACTCATTTGTCACATATTATCTACATGTGTATGGTAACATCGTTTTAAGCGGCAAGAAAAAAGTTGAACAATTGCGATACTTCAAACATTTTGTTTGTGTTACATAAATATTAAAACATTTATGAGGCCGGATTTAATGTGAACAATAGCATAACCTTAAGTTTTTTCTATACAAAAATTTTGCACAAGTTTTATGACCATTAATTAATAAGTAAACACTGCTTTTATAAGTTAATCATAACAATGCACAGTGTTTTGTTTTATTTAGTAACTTAGCGCCTAACAGTATGTAATTTATATATTTTTGAATGCCTGATTATGAAAAGAGCATGACAAGCTATTCGTGGATTTTACTTTGTGCTCTCTTTCTAAACAAACAATAAAGCCGGTTAAAATGAAAACAGAGTAGATTGAGTGGTGAATAAATTGGTTAATAAACAAATGGCTATTTTAATATTTAATTCCTATAAATGTTATGCTCAAACGAAACTGAAATAGATATGAGTCATTCCATGTCAAACGGTACGAATTTGGGGAAAAATTTAACGCAATGATTCCGATTTTTGTGGAAATTTGCAGATTTAGTCCTCTACAAATTCTTTTTCATCCCCGATGAGAAAAAAAAATATGAAAATTGTTTTTCAAAAGTTATGACGAAATGAACTTTGGTGAAATGGCGATTTTTTCAAAGAGGTGTGTTCATTCAATCGCATGTAACTCCTGAAATACTGGACCGATTTTAATGTGCTATACCTTGTTTTGAAGGTAATTTCAACTTCTTCTAAAATACCAAAGCGGTATGACATATCCCCATAGCATTTTTTTAAGTTTGTATCATTTTCATCCTTTTATTTCGATTTTCAAACTGATTACATCTTTTTTTTTTTTTTTTAAATTTTGAGGGTGTGTTCTTATAGGTCTTTTTTACAGACTGCGTGAGTTTTGAAGTGGTGAAATAATGCGTTCTATTTTTAATGATTTTTTTTACCTTATACCTTTTGCACGAGCAACAAAAATTTCTGTGAATATAGAAAAAAATATATTTTTCGATAGTTTATTAACACAAGATACAAACAACAACAAAAAACAAAGAAAACGTAGTTCAGTAATGTGTAATATTTACAGTCAAAAAAAAAACAAAAAATAGAGTAAAGAAATAAATGTTATGCGTTGTATACCGTCTTAATACAGTACTGCTCAGAAGATGATGTTGTCTGAACTTTAATTTTTTTTTATCGGGTTGTGGAATGAATGCGTGGTAGCCAAGAGTTCCAGAAATTATTTTCGCTTTGTCAAAGCGCTCCTTCATATTAATAGTTATTAAAGAACTCTGTATGAATATTCTTGACGTTTTTATTCACCCAATCATAAAATTTGACGGCACTATTAATGGGATTTATGAGGCTAGACAAGCTTGCACGTGCTGCTAATCTTTTGACTGTTCCTCCCAGAACATGGCAGGGCCCTTTTCCATGAGACTTCGCAAAAAAATGCCATTCCGCTGGTATTCCAAAATTATCTACGTGGAACGTCAGGTTTAAAAAGTTTTTCTTGTTTTTGTATTGTGCGCTTGCACCATCAGAAAAGTAAAAAATTTTGCTTACAGGTCCTAATATTTTCTTTAAAAATCGTACAAGCCCCTTCTTGGAATACATGCACGGCTATTGTATCATGTTTCAGACATTCGAATATTGCAACCTAATTACAACAAACCTCTTGATCGTCTTTTTTATTATATATTGCGAATAGATGGATTGTAACCTGGTCGTTATTCCAGTGAGCACCCTGAATTGAGTCCTGAACCACAAAGGCATAGTTCTCTGAAAAATCACATACAACGATACATTCTCCAGGCTGCAAATTTGCCTTTCTTTCATTAAAAAATTTACTCTGCTGTTTTGCTACATATGAATGTGTCAACAAGCGACGCAGTTTTTTCGAAAGCTTTTCAATGAATTCATCTGCAGTAGACTGAAAGGTTTCGAGAGAACTTCTATCGACTGTCACCCACTGTTTGTAAGAAATCGTGTCCACCATATGGTTATGGAAAACATCCTTTAGTTGCTCTGCAAGAAATTCACTCCCGGGGCACGTATCACATTTTAGGTAGTAGCAATTAGTTGTTGGAGTATTGCAAATTATGCTATATAGACAATCTTTATAACTAGTAATACCCAATGTATCTCTGGTGAGCCTTGCCAGTCCTGCACCATCAAACCTGAGGTTCCACGTAGATGATTTTGGAATACCAGCGGAATGGCATTTTTTTGCGACGTCTCATGACAAAGGGCCATGCCATGGTCTGGGAGGAACAGTCAAAAGATTAGCAGCACGTGCAAGCTGTCCAGCCTCATAAATCCCATTAATAGTGCCGTCAAATTTTATGATTGAGTGAATAAAAACGTCAAGAATATTCATACAGAGTTCTGTAATAACTATTAATATGAAGGAGCGCTTTGACAAAGCGAAAATAATTTCTGGAACTCTTGGCTACCACGCATTCATTCCACAACCCGATAAAAAAATTAAAGTTCAGACAACATCATCTTCTGAGCAGTACTGTATTAAGACGGTATACAACGCATAACATTTATTTCTTTACTCTATTTTTTGTTTTCTTTTTGACTGTAAATATTGCACATTACTGAACTACGTTTTCTTTGTTTTTTGTTGTTGTTTGTGTTAATAAACTATCGAAAAAAAAATTTTTTTTTCTATATTCACAGAAATTTTTGTTGCTCGTGCAAAAGGTATAAAGTAAAAAAAAATCATTAAAAATAGAACGCATTATTTCACCACTTCAAAACTCACACAGTCTGTAAAAAAGACCTATAAGAACACACCCTCAAAATTTAAAAAAAAAAAGATGTAATCAGTTTGAAAATCGAAATAAAAGGATGAAAATGATACAAACTTAAAAAAATGCTATGGGGATATGTCATACCGCTTTGGTATTTTAGAAATTACCTTCAAAACAAGGTATAGCACATTAAAATCGGTCCAGTATTTCAGGAGTTACATGCGATTGAATGAACACACCTCTTTGAAAAAATTGCCATTTCACCAAAGTTCAATTGGTCATAACATTTGAAAAGAAATTTTATATTTTTTTCTTGAAACACGTATAAAATATTTTTAAGAGAAGAATGCATACACAAACTGCCGAAGCAATCCAAGTTAGTGATGTAAAAAATACGTACCGTTTGACATGGAATGACTCATATGTAAATATTCTTTATTATTTACGAGTATAATTAAACTATTACAATAACCAGCGTTGTCAACTTGGTGCGTTTCGCACCATTTTCGGTGCGTTTTTTAATTTTTTTTTCGAAAATGTGATGAAATCTTTATTTTTACTAATTTTTAATTGCAGTTTTTTAATAATTCATAACTCATGAAATCTATACGATTAAAAAATGTATTTTAAATACCAATGTATGATAAATGAAATCAAATTCTTCAAAAATCTTTGTTTGAAAAACAAATTAAAATTTTAAACATGTAAATAAAAATTCTTGCATAACCTGATGGTTTGGTCTACTGAACTGTAAACGAACAACCAGGGTTAGAGTACCAGTGGAGCCCTAACAAATTTTATTGGAAAAAGTCAAATAGAAGTACTTTAACTAGAAAACAAAAATATATAAAAAAAGTACCAAATATGTACTGAAATTAGCTTTTTTACGAATTAGTACTTTAGTTCCGAATATCATATTGTGAGTTAAATTTTGAGTGGTTAAATCCTTATTTTGTCTTTATTAGCTCATTTATTAAAAAAGGCTTTTACTATTATTACTTTTACTAATAATCGTTGATAAAAAGTTTATTATAGATAGCAAGAGTTGAAAAAGAAAATGTACCATATGTAGTCAAAAATTGTTGTATTTAAGTAAAATAAAAATTACTATGTATAAATACGTTTTTTCAATAAATATTTCAATACAAATATATTCTTTTGTGTAATATAATTTTTTTAAACATAAATTTGCTGAATCACAAATATTATGTTCCTGGCGCCATAAACAATTGACTTGCAAAACAGCTGATTACAGGTGCTTTGTCAGATGTAAATAGAACATACCGTAAATACAGGCTGACATTTGCAGAAGCATTCTTTTTTTGCTTTGTTTGTGCATTTTGCAGTGGAAAATTTGACAAGCAAATGCAAAATACATTATGTCTAAAGGGAGCTTATGTAAGTCAAAACAATAACATCCTCAAGAAATAATTTTATTCTATATTCTTCGACCTTTTTAATGATTTTTATTAAATAATTTTTAAGCTTGAGGTCACTTTTTTGTTTTTTATAAAAGATTTTTATTTCTTATATATAATTTACTCAATATTTCGATTTCCTTTGGAAATCTTCTTCAGGAGTTAATTTAATATTATAAAAATTTTCTATGTGTAAAATTTTTTTTGATATAAGTTTGAAAGGGGTTGACAAAATTGAAAACATGTTTTACAGAAAAATAATTTTAAATTTTCGATAATAACATTGAACAGTAAAAAATTTATAACAGAAATATACATAGTAACATTTTAAATAATAACATTTTGGAATTATAACATTTTTTAAATACATAAATTGTGTTAATTTCTCCTATTGTTAATATTTATATTTTTGTTCAATAGGTATCTGTAATTTTGAGCTAAGTTTTCTGTGTCTTTCTTAAAATTTATCCTTCTTTCTGATGGTACATTATTTATATGTAACATTTCTAACATGTATCTTCGTTTTGTATGATTTTCTGTGTTCAATATAGATGTGTTATCAAAATCTGGGTAGTGGTTAAAATCTCTACAATGGGTTGATAAAGCTGTTTTTTGTGTTGAATTATAATTTCTATATTTCTGGTCATGTCTATGTCCTGCTAATCTAGTTTTAAGTTTTGTCCCTGTTGTTCCTATATATATTTTGTTACATTGTCCGTTACTATTACCACCACAAGGAATTTTATATACTAAATTTGACATATCTGTCTTTTCTAATCTATCTTTAGTTTTTGTGAATAATCTTCCTACATTATTATTTACCTTATGTGCCATTTTGTATGTTGTTTTGTTGTATATGTTTAAATGTTCTATTCTTTCTGAAAATCCAGGTATATATGATATTGACTTATAAATTTTTGGTTCTGAAATTCCATTATTAATATAGGATTTCTTTGTATTAAATTGTTTTATTAATCCGCAAATGAGTTCATTAGGAAAACTATTATCTATTAATATATTTCTAATTATTTCTTTATTTTTCTTATGAAATCTAATGTCACTAATTGTTAATATTCTATCTATAAGATTTTTAGCAGTGTTTATAATAATTCTTTTTGGGTGTTTTGAGAAATAATTTAAAATTCTTCCTGATGAAGTTGGTTTTTTATACCAATCAAATACTAAATTATTTCCCCTTCTTTTAGCTAATATGTCTAAATATGAAATTGAAGAATTTAATTCTTTTTCAATAGTAAATTTTATATTCTGATCAAATGAGTTGAATGTTGATAATAAATTATCAATTTTATTATCTTCAATTATACAAAATAAGTCGTCTACATATTTTGTTAGTATTTTTGGTTTTATTGATAATTTTTCAATACATGTATCTAATAATTTTTCCATTACAATATCTGCTATTATTGGAGATGCTGGTGAACCCATTGGAAGTCCCTTTTCTTGTTTATATATTTTGCCATCATATTGGAAATACCTATTGTCAACTATACAGAATTTTATGATTCGTAAGAATAAATTTTTATTAATATCAGTAAATTCGGAAATTTTGTTCCAATTTTCTTCTATAATTTTTATTGCTAGGTCAACTGGAATACTTGGGAATAATGAAACAACATCAAGTGATATTAATTTTTCATTATTTTTGATAGAAATATTTTTTAATTTATCTTTAAATTGTATTGAATTATTAACATTATATTTTGAATTTTCTGTTAAATTTTTAAGGATTTTAACAATATATTTACATAGATTATGTGACGGTGAATTTACTGATGAACAAATTGGTCTTAATGGAAAATTTTCTTTGTGTATTTTAGGTAATCCATATAACCTGGGAGCTATATATATATCATGCAATTAAGAAAGAAGTAGAAAAATATGTTCTAAATATACAGAACAAAATTTTGAATTCATCTATAAAACAAAAACACTACATATTAAAAGATAGTGAAGATGAATTACAATATTTAAGATACAATTTAAACCAGATTTTTGATAAAAAAACATTGGACAATTTTTTAAAATATGAGGACATATTAGCCGAAAAATTAATGAAAAAAGAAAAACAGGTACATATGAAAAAGTTTAATTGTTGTGTTGATTTGCAAATGAAAGAATTAGGAATAACATTTAACAAAAAATGGTTTGTGAACAAAACAAACAAAGATATACCAGAAGATGTTAGGTGGATTTTATCATTAGGTGAAAAACACGCACTTCCCGAAAGTAAAGAACATTTTCCAATGTTAAAAATTATATCTGAAGGAGAAGATTTGATCGAAACTATAGAGAATAAAGAAGAAAGAGAAATTGCAAGGTCAAATTTTACAACGGTAATTGATAGTCATTTAAACAAAGTTTCATTAAATAATAGAGATAGATTTACAATAAATAAAGTAAAAAATTGCCAAACATTTCTAAGAAAGAATAGAGATATAATGATTTTAAGAGCAGATAAAGGTAACACAACAGTAGCAATCAATAAAATAGATTACACATCTAGAATTGAAAACATTTTAAACGACAATGAAACTTTTCAAGTTTTAAAGAAAGACCCAACAAACAGATTTCAAAAAATTAACAATAATTTAATAGACGAACTTTTTAAATTAAATATAATAACACCAATAGAGAAAAATAAACTTAAAACTTCCATAGCTATAGCTCCCAGGTTATATGGATTACCTAAAATACACAAAGAAAATTTTCCATTAAGACCAATTTGTTCATCAGTAAATTCACCGTCACATAATCTATGTAAATATATTGTTAAAATCCTTAAAAATTTAACAGAAAATTCAAAATATAATGTTAATAATTCAATACAATTTAAAGATAAATTAAAAAATATTTCTATCAAAAATAATGAAAAATTAATATCACTTGATGTTGTTTCATTATTCCCAAGTATTCCAGTTGACCTAGCAATAAAAATTATAGAAGAAAATTGGAACAAAATTTCCGAATTTACTGATATTAATAAAAATTTATTCTTACGAATCATAAAATTCTGTATAGTTGACAATAGGTATTTCCAATATGATGGCAAAATATATAAACAAGAAAAGGGACTTCCAATGGGTTCACCAGCATCTCCAATAATAGCAGATATTGTAATGGAAAAATTATTAGATACATGTATTGAAAAATTATCAATAAAACCAAAAATACTAACAAAATATGTAGACGACTTATTTTGTATAATTGAAGATAATAAAATTGATAATTTATTATCAACATTCAACTCATTTGATCAGAATATAAAATTTACTATTGAAAAAGAATTAAATTCTTCAATTTCATATTTAGACATATTAGTTAAAAGAAGGGGAAATAATTTAGTATTTGATTGGTATAAAAAACCAACTTCATCAGGAAGAATTTTAAATTATTTCTCAAAACACCCAAAAAGAATTATTATAAACACTGCTAAAAATCTTATAGATAGAATATTAACAATTAGTGACATTAGATTTCATAAGAAAAATAAAGAAATAATTAGAAATATATTAATAGATAATAGTTTTCCTAATGAACTCATTTGCGGATTAATAAAACAATTTAATACAAAGAAATCCTATATTAATAATGGAATTTCAGAACCAAAAATTTATAAGTCAATATCATATATACCTGGATTTTCAGAAAGAATAGAACATTTAAACATATACAACAAAACAACATACAAAATGGCACATAAGGTAAATAATAATGTAGGAAGATTATTCACAAAAACTAAAGATAGATTAGAAAAGACAGATATGTCAAATTTAGTATATAAAATTCCTTGTGGTGGTAATAGTAACGGACAATGTAACAAAATATATATAGGAACAACAGGGACAAAACTTAAAACTAGATTAGCAGGACATAGACATGACCAGAAATATAGAAATTATAATTCAACACAAAAAACAGCTTTATCAACCCATTGTAGAGATTTTAACCACTACCCAGATTTTGATAACACATCTATATTGAACACAGAAAATCATACAAAACGAAGATACATGTTAGAAATGTTACATATAAATAATGTACCATCAGAAAGAAGGATAAATTTTAAGAAAGACACAGAAAACTTAGCTCAAAATTACAGATACCTATTGAACAAAAATATAAATATTAACAATAGGAGAAATTAACACAATTTATGTATTTAAAAAATGTTATAATTCCAAAATGTTATTATTTAAAATGTTACTATGTATATTTCTGTTATAAATTTTTTACTGTTCAATGTTATTATCGAAAATTTAAAATTATTTTTCTGTAAAACATGTTTTCAATTTTGTCAACCCCTTTCAAACTTATATCAAAAAAAATTTTACACATAGAAAATTTTTATAATATTAAATTAACTCCTGAAGAAGATTTCCAAAGGAAATCGAAATATTGAGTAAATTATATATAAGAAATAAAAATCTTTTATAAAAAACAAAAAAGTGACCTCAAGCTTAAAAATTATTTAATAAAAATCATTAAAAAGGTCGAAGAATATAGAATAAAATTATTTACAAAGAGAAGATAAGCACGATGAATTATCAAGATTTCAAAAAATTTGAGGGTAATAAGCAGCTAATAAACAGATTCAAGACAGTAAGAAGAAAGATAATCAAATGCAAGGCTACAATTACATTTTTGATCAAATGCAGAAATGAAGGAATTATACCAAAATTTATCAAGAATTCAACAAAAAATATTTCAACCCTATTTCAAGAACATTCAAATCATGCAATTAAGAAAGAAGTTGAAAAATATGTTCTAAATATACAGAACAAAATTTTGAATTCATCTATAAAACAAAAACACTACATATTAAAAGATAGTGAAGGTGAATTACAATATTTAAGATACAATTTAAACCAGATTTTTGATAAAAAAACATTGGACAATTTTTTAAAATATGAGGACATATTAGCCGAAAAATTAATGAAAAAAGAAAAACAGGTACATATGAAAAAGTTTAATTGTTGTGTTGATTTGCAAATGAAAGAATTAGGAATAACATTTAACAAAAAATGGTTTGTGAACAAAACAAACAAAGATATACCAGAAGATGTTAGGTGGATTTTATCATTAGGTGAAAAACACGCACTTCCCGAAAGTAAAGAACATTTTCCAATGTTAAAAATTATATCTGAAGGAGAAGATTTGATCGAAACTATAGAGAATAAAGAAGAAAGAGAAATTGCAAGGTCAAATTTTACAACGGTAATTGATAGTCATTTAAACAAAGTTTCATTAAATAATAGAGATAGATTTACAATAAATAAAGTAAAAAATTGCCAAACATTTCTAAGAAAGAATAGAGATATAATGATTTTAAGAGCAGATAAAGGTAACACAACAGTAGCAATCAATAAAATAGATTACACATCTAGAATTGAAAACATTTTAAACGACAATGAAACTTTTCAAGTTTTAAAGAAAGACCCAACAAACAGATTTCAAAAAATTAACAATAATTTAATAGACGAACTTTTTAAATTAAATATAATAACACCAATAGAGAAAAATAAACTTAAAACTTCCATAGCTATAGCTCCCAGGTTATATGGATTACCTAAAATACACAAAGAAAATTTTCCATTAAGACCAATTTGTTCATCAGTAAATTCACCGTCACATAATCTATGTAAATATATTGTTAAAATCCTTAAAAATTTAACAGAAAATTCAAAATATAATGTTAATAATTCAATACAATTTAAAGATAAATTAAAAAATATTTCTATCAAAAATAATGAAAAATTAATATCACTTGATGTTGTTTCATTATTCCCAAGTATTCCAGTTGACCTAGCAATAAAAATTATAGAAGAAAATTGGAACAAAATTTCCGAATTTACTGATATTAATAAAAATTTATTCTTACGAATCATAAAATTCTGTATAGTTGACAATAGGTATTTCCAATATGATGGCAAAATATATAAACAAGAAAAGGGACTTCCAATGGGTTCACCAGCATCTCCAATAATAGCAGATATTGTAATGGAAAAATTATTAGATACATGTATTGAAAAATTATCAATAAAACCAAAAATACTAACAAAATATGTAGACGACTTATTTTGTATAATTGAAGATAATAAAATTGATAATTTATTATCAACATTCAACTCATTTGATCAGAATATAAAATTTACTATTGAAAAAGAATTAAATTCTTCAATTTCATATTTAGACATATTAGCTAAAAGAAGGGGAAATAATTTAGTATTTGATTGGTATAAAAAACCAACTTCATCAGGAAGAATTTTAAATTATTTCTCAAAACACCCAAAAAGAATTATTATAAACACTGCTAAAAATCTTATAGATAGAATATTAACAATTAGTGACATTAGATTTCATAAGAAAAATAAAGAAATAATTAGAAATATATTAATAGATAATAGTTTTCCTAATGAACTCATTTGCGGATTAATAAAACAATTTAATACAAAGAAATCCTATATTAATAATGGAATTTCAGAACCAAAAATTTATAAGTCAATATCATATATACCTGGATTTTCAGAAAGAATAGAACATTTAAACATATACAACAAAACAACATACAAAATGGCACATAAGGTAAATAATAATGTAGGAAGATTATTCACAAAAACTAAAGATAGATTAGAAAAGACAGATATGTCAAATTTAGTATATAAAATTCCTTGTGGTGGTAATAGTAACGGACAATGTAACAAAATATATATAGGAACAACAGGGACAAAACTTAAAACTAGATTAGCAGGACATAGACATGACCAGAAATATAGAAATTATAATTCAACACAAAAAACAGCTTTATCAACCCATTGTAGAGATTTTAACCACTACCCAGATTTTGATAACACATCTATATTGAACACAGAAAATCATACAAAACGAAGATACATGTTAGAAATGTTACATATAAATAATGTACCATCAGAAAGAAGGATAAATTTTAAGAAAGACACAGAAAACTTAGCTCAAAATTACAGATACCTATTGAACAAAAATATAAATATTAACAATAGGAGAAATTAACACAATTTATGTATTTAAAAAATGTTATAATTCCAAAATGTTATTATTTAAAATGTTACTATGTATATTTCTGTTATAAATTTTTTACTGTTCAATGTTATTATCGAAAATTTAAAATTATTTTTCTGTAAAACATGTTTTCAATTTTGTCAACCCCTTTTAAACTTATATCAAAAAAAATTTTACACATAGAAAATTTTTATAATATTAAATTAACTCCTGAAGAAGATTTCCAAAGGAAATCGAAATATTGAGTAAATTATATATAAGAAATAAAAATCTTTTATAAAAAACAAAAAAGTGACCTCAAGCTTAAAAATTATTTAATAAACATCCTCAAGAAAGTAAAACAAACATTTTTGTCGTATTTTTTATGTATAGAAAAATAAACTTTGCGATTAATTCTTTAAAATTCAATTCGCGAAAAAAATTAATTTTGCCTTCATATTTAAGTTTTACTTCGCGAATTTTTTTTAGAAATTTCGCGAACGGAAAAGTAAAATTTAAATTATATTCGCACATAAAATTCGTCGAATTAAATTCGTTCGCGAATAATATCAATTCGAGCAGTACCCTGGATTAGTCACTAAAAATTACATCTTCCCAGAACTGATTTGGAAGGCTAATGTGTATTGTGGCCAGCGTTAACATACATACATATGGGCAATTTCGTGTCAAGTGACCCAACTTTTAAAGTCGATGTCTTCCGATTTGGATAAAATTTGCAATTTGTAATATTGGAAAGTAGGCCAGACATAAATTTTCAGCTCTATCAGTCAAGAACTGCCGGAGTTAGAGGGGGTCAAAGTTGGACATTTTGATAATACAGGGTTTTTTAAAATGAGTGTAACTTTTCACCTATTGGTCCTAGCAAAAATTGTCGAAAGGACTTTAGATAGCTATTTGTTTCTATATATATATTTAAAAAAAAACCTTTTTTCCAAAACAAAAATCCTTTTTATTAAATTTGTTTAAGAAAATGATCAATATTATTTAATAATCTCTTATTTTATCAATCAAAATCAATAAAAACAATTGCAAAAAATCAAAACGGAATATCTTACGAAAATCTTGTCAGTTTTGTGAACAGTATTTATAGTTTTTGAATTCCAAAAAAAAATTTTCCATAACAAAAATAACTTTTTGCCTCACGAAAACCTTGCAAAACTTTACTGACTTGAAAACTTGGCTGATTGTGGTAGAAGCTAGAATTGTGACTTTTTTCTTGCAATCCGAGATTACTATCTGTCATTCATGAAGGCATTTTTTTCAGCTTTAATTATAATATTTTAGATGCTTGTTCTTGTCAATTGAAACATTTCGGTCAATTCTTAAATCTGTTGAACTTGTCTAGACCAATGTATTTAGAAGTAAATACTTTAGAAACAATAGAATGCCACAGAAAGGGTTCCAGAAGCAATTTCGATATTACCAGCACTAAGGGAGTCATTAAAGAATCTGAAGTGATTTGGCAAAGTTGTATTACATCCAAGGAAATTTTGTGTGAATACATTTTAGACAGATTGGTTACAATTCTTCTAAAATACTTAACAACACGAAAATTAACGTTTAAATATAATAACAACATTGTTGCATTTCCTGATGTTGATCAGCATACCAGGGCACGCATTCTATTAATACATTGACAATAGGTGGTAACTTCTATCACTGTAGGTAGGATAGTGTAAAATGCAAAAAAGCACATACAAATACCTAAAAATTGCAATAAATATTTTATCAGTCCCGAAATACAAAAAAAAAGACAAACAAATAAAAAAAACAACAATTCCCCAGAGCGTACGCAGAGAGTGTAACAAAAAATACCAGTATTTAAAAGATACACAACTATCAGCAGAAAACTCTCATTAACAAACTCACCACTAAGCTGAGTTTAAAAGAATCGACAAGATTCAACACAACAGGTAACTAACTGGCAGATACTTTTTATACAGGTAAACACTAGTCGAGAATATTTTGAAACGTTAAGACGTTTTAAGCGCACCAGACAAAACCGAACGCGAAACGGTAGAGTGTTGTGATTCAAGTGCAAAATAAAGAAAAAAAAAATTGAGAATATATAAAAATTATGAAATAAGAAAAAATCTATATGTAAAAAAAGAAGGTAAAGCAAACCTATGATGGTCAAGCATGAATCCAGTTTTTTGAGTATAAATTGTGTTTGTATGCTGTTATATGTGCAAATATTGACTACAGTAAAAAACGAGATAAAGATAAAAGTGATTACAGTCAAATAAGGAAAAAAAATAATGAGAAAAAATTCTTAATTAATGATTTCAACACAAACAACAAAGAATTTGTCTAAAAGCAAATAAATTTCATAAAAAAATCTTAAATGCTAAGCTAGCAAGAATTTAAAACAATAAAATCAATATGTACCTAAACATATCTAAAAAGTGAAATTGTGTATATTTACAACCAAAAGCCCATGAAAAATATCAAAAAAAAAAATTTAAAATTTCAAAGTTATAAAAAAAATCTGCTAATTTAGCACATTCCTTTTCTTTCTTTCTTTTTTTTCTGTTCAAGTACAAAAAAACACATAATTTACTCCACATTTAGTGGTTTGTGTATAAAGATTATTTTTATGTTTAACACTTTTTTCTTTATTTCCAATATGACCGCAATTTACGGTTGTTTTGAATAAACAAAAGCAACAGAATTCAAGTAATATGAACAAAAAAAAAAAAATTATTAAAAACGGTGATTTTTTATGTTCGGGTTTCTCCATTTAGAAAATAAACTCCAGCAACAAGAAAAATCAACTGCATCTCATATGCACATTCAGGCCAGCAGAAGATACATAGATCTTACAAATCGATGAAAACATTGCTACTATCTAAATATCTATAGATAGAGAGTAGAGATGTACTCGTACAGAGACCGAGAGATGCAGTTTTACTGATTATTTACTGATGCTTTGTTTTACGTGCAGTACTTAAATATAATAGAATTGCAAGTCCGCATTGTACTACTTTTAAAAAGCATCAAATGTATTCGTTAATAGTTGTGCGCTGCTTGTATATATTTTAAGAGACATGGTCGAATTGAAGGTGTACTTCAAGTACAAATTCCCAAAATAAGAAATTTTTACAGTGACAATGCATAAATTTAAATACTATAGGGTGATTCATTGAAACCTTATTTAATTTCACTATGACAATTTGTGATATTTTCATTCATGTTAAGAATTTGGTTGATAAAATTGGCGCATTTTGACTTCTTTCTGAAACCGCAAATCTTTTACGCCATATGATTTAAACAATAAATCAATAAACAACAATATTGTCCTAATGAATTTATTGGAAATCAAACTTCCCCCGTCCTATTCATCCGACTTTTTTTGGGGCTATGTTAAAGATAGAGGGTGCTCCGATAGACTAGGCGATAGAGTGCCGGACTATCAGTCAAAGGGTTGCGGGTTCAATTCCAGCCAAAGACTCTGGGTAGACGAGTCAGACATATGTAGACCAGTCAGACATATGTAAACTAGTCAGACATTTGGTAGAGAATCTAAGGCATCGCAATGGACCATATTGGTCTCTGGGTGAGGGTGTGAGGTGACTCACACCAGCCTTCCTACCTAACCTAACCTAACCTAAAGATAGAGTCTATACCGGCCAATCAAATCGATTACTAGAATATAGACCCTCCAGACAAAATGCAATTAAAGATGTTGATATAAGAATTGTATTGGTGAAAATCTGTCAAAAATCATTTATTAGGCGTATAACTTAAAAATGCGGTACCTTTCCCCATCTCTTGAAGCAAAACGTTCCAACCACTTCTTTCTAAATAGATTTTAACAGGTATTGCAACATGTGGCCGATCGTTGTCATGATTTCATGCCAGACCACAAGTTATGGATGTTTTTCGGTCAATTCCCACTTTCAACAAATTAGTTGAGCTGCAGATTTCAGCAGTTTATAATAAGTAGGACCTATTTGATCCTACCAAATATAGAGCATTACCTTAGTGTTATGGATATTTGACTTTAATGCAGGTTATCGTAATGAATCCATTTTTCATTGCAAGTAATGATTCGGTGAAAAATTGATTTCCTTTTATAGAGTTTAAGCTGCATTTTGGACATGCAAAATTGTCTTTCAAATTCTCTCATTTACAATTTATATGGTATCCAATTTCCCTGCATTAAGATGAATCCTGATGATTTTGGAAGCTCTTGCTGAGTTTGAGAACAATTTTTATGGTGTAGAACGATTTATAGTCTTAACATTTTTTTTGGCTAGTCTGGCCAATCTATGTTTTCCGTTGCAGAATCAACAGTTCTGAACAGCATAAATCATCTCTTGTACGTTGAAACCGATGATTAAGTATCAGTATTCGTTTTTACATGATCTTTTAAAATGAGTAAAAGAACAAACTCATTTTAGAGATGGAAGTGTCCGATCTTCTACTTTCGAATCTTCACTATAGGACTTGTAATGTTCCAAAATAGTTCTCAATCATATTTAAAAATGCAACTATTGTCCTGGTTATACCACTATAATATTCCATTACTGCTAGATATGCCAAAAATATATGGATCTACACTGATAGACATTTGTGAACAGTTCGTATACAATTTAGAACTCTAAAATTCACAAATGGACCACCAACCATCCATTTGCCCCATGAAGACCAATGACAGCAAATTTTCTATCCCACTCAGTTTAGAGTATATTTTGTCCGAAAGGCTTATCTAATAGGTTTATGTATACCGAAGTGTTCAGATTGGACGTATTATATTTGGAGCCAAGTGTTCATGTGAGAAGTGCCACCAACCTTGGTATCTCGCAAAGCGTTCAATTGCCGTGTCATATGCTCTATAAACAACTCTGGCGATTGTGTGCATTAAGTAACTCCCAGCCCATTTTAGCTTTATACTGAAGGACATCTTTCCTCTTTGAAGGACACTCTGTAAAAATCCAAGTTAACTTTAGTGCTTTTTCTGGGAATTAAGCTCCCTTTCGATTGTTCCAAAAGACTTAACAGCTATTTTGTTGAGATCTTTTTATTTTAAAACTTGTCAGATGTTGATTTGAAGATCATTAGGAAATCTTTATGAGAATCTCGAAATAGTTCATGAGGATATAGTTTTTACCAAGCTCCACGAAAACAAATAAATGAACGAAATCTCAGTCTGAATGAAGGTGTATTTAGGCAGCTCAGCAACAAAAAATTACAGAAATAAAAAAATATCCGACAACAAAAATTAACCACCAATTTCATTCACATTTATTAAAACTGTTCTCAGAAAATTGCGAAAAATCACCATAAATATATTTATGTATATTATATTTGTACATGAAATTTCATCATCAAACTTTTTCAGTGAATTTCATTTTTGTTTTCAACGATTTTCTTTGGGTGGCTGTTGCAACATTAGTTTCATCTCCTTCCGGAAATGGGGTAAATAAGTGACAAAATTTACTGCATACTTGGATGCAGTATGTCTTTCTGAAGTGATGGATTCCCAGATCGCAGTTAACCTGTACGTGAACAATTCAGGAAATCATCTGTTAAGAAAGGGTATGGGTGTGTATTAATCAATATTCACAGGAATATTATTCATACAGCAAGGAACATATCTTGCAATACTTAGCCTGAGCTGCGCGTTCAGAAGCAACTGTTTGTCCAGCAGTATTTAAACTGTATAGTTAATATAGTGACTGAATACTGCTTTTATTTTAACTATAATAAATAAGAAGAGACTACTTATTTAATGAAAAGCCCCAAATTACTACCCACTCAATCGTAGCGTGCTGCCAAGCAAAATACAAATAAAACTAAAAACATTTCGTCTTCGTGTTCTTGTATTTTTCTATTCTACAAATGATGACGATGCTGCTGATGCTGATGATGCTGTTGATGGTCATGATCATGAACATCATTATTGGTGAAATTTGAAATTTGTTGCCACTAAAACTGCTAACTCTTCTTTTATGTTACTGGTTGTATTGGTTTCTTCGACTATGCTATTGCATAGATAAAGTATTTGAAGTCTAGATACTATTGGAGTTTTTAGAATATGTACTTCGTTGTGTCTTACCAACAACAGCCATATATCTATATACATACACATATTGTATTTTGAGCCAAATTGTCTAAAAAAAATACTTGTTTTTTCCTCTTACCAATAAAACAAGTTATTTTTTTTAAAGGTTTTGCAAAAAAAGTAAACAAAACAAAAGTAAATAAAAAGTGTTTTTTCTTGGTAAAATTTTGCTTTTAAAATTGTTGCCAGTTCTTTTTTCTTTCTTTCTCTTAGCTGGTTTTCTGCAGCATCCGTAGAGAATTGTTGGTTTTTTTCAAATTGATTTTTGGAAATGTCTTGTGGCTTAATCAAGCACTTTAAATATATGACGATTTCTTTTTTCTTGGCTTTTTTTTTTGTAGGTGACTTGGTGAGAGGGTGTGTAAATTATAATTATTATTTTGAAATGTAAATATTCATTGTATGTGTGTATGTATATGAAAACGAAATTAGAAAACATTGAAATTAGAGATAATTTGAATATTTCTCGTAGTGTACAAATTTGCAATGGGTTTTAAAAGAAACTGTGATGACGATACAAAATTACATAGATTTTTCAGTTCAAGTGAAAATTTTGAAATAACATAATTCATTATCAAACAAAACATTCATTATCTTTAATGCTAGTACATTTGTTAACTAATTACAGTGTAATTAACTCTCAAAAATTCCATTCAACCTGCTTGCTATTGTACTTACAAAATATCAAAAAGTAATTGTTTCGTTATATATAATAATAATATAATAGCAAGCACTCATTACTAAGTAATGCATGAGGTAATGTGTTTTTTTACTTTACCAAAATCCAAACACATGCTGCGTATTTTTAAAGCATATTAAAAAAAATTTCTTTTCATTCAAGTGATATGAAATTGCTCTAAAAATTCGACTTAGTAAATTCAAAATCTACTTAGTAAATTCTAAACATGTACTTATCACACAATCTACGTACAAATAAACTGAAAACCAAACAACATAAATAGTGAACGGATATTCATTTCAATATTATAGTTTGCAGCAGTTACCAAGAATAATAAAATAGAACGTGTGAATGTAGAGCAAGTGATTTTTTTCTTCATACATTTTCCTATTCACTTTTTACGTTTTTTTTTCACAATAAAACAAAAACACCGTGAAACACACGCACACTTAATGAAAGAAAGTTGCAAAAAACCGCATTTTAAAATTATTTAAATGACTGAAACTTTTATGACCATAATTAAAAAAAATATCTGACAGACAAACAATTGTTGTGTCAAAAATACTTGAAAATGTATTACTTTTGACATAAGTAAATTGTAAACAAAGTCAGTAAGCTGTGCTACTGCACTCACCTTGTATAGTTACACCATGTTTGTATACTTTAAAACACCGGAAATTGTGCAATTATATAGGATTTCAAATGAACTAAAAAATAACAAATTGTATTTTATAAATAAGCCAATTTTATCTTAATGCAAAAATCGTGACTATGTTTGAATTAAATTGTTATAAAGAATTCTTTTGCTGGCAATGGCAAAACTTCTTAATTAATTGTGTATTAGTTTTCAATAAATTTTAAATAAATTTAAATTTAATAAAATAAAAATTACATTCAAACAAATAAAATGTAGAAGCTGGGTCATGTAAAAATGGATTACCCAGTATACGAGTTCTAATCCAAGCAGCAACTCCTCATCCCTAAACCACAGTGGGGATTTTGAAAAAAAAGGAAAATAAATCTTTAATTTCTAAACGGTCAGTGCGGTTATAATAAAACTGCACATGCCAAGAGAGGAAGTTTACACATCATAAATCCACCAGGGGCAATACCAAAGTGGGCATCTCTGGGCATATTTAAAACGATACCAATTATTCATTTGTGATCCGTTGTCAAAGATATGAAATCTATTAATCGAGTACTTTTATAGTTTACGAGATATTCACATATGAAAATAAAATTTTACAATTTTTTTTACCCACTCTAGACTGGTTTTATGCTAATAACGGATCCAAATAGTTACTGATATTTGCCTAATCGCTACTCGCTAGATGCTTGATAGAAGGCCTACTTAAGAAATTCATGTGAAAGGTCTACCAAGTAATTCCTCATAGATGGCGTAATTAAAGGTCTGCTAAATTAATAATTTCATTGAGGAAAGTAAAAGAAATGGTTTAAAATAAAACAAGGGTTTGAAAAAAATTTCAAGTATTTCGCATAAAAATTATTATATATCTTTAAAATTTCATTAAAAATTATTAATAAATAATCATGTAATTACATTTTTAAAAAGAGGATACAATTTTCCATCCATTGATATACATATAATATGTTTATCGATATTCGTTATACCAGGTTTCACAAATAAAAACACTTAGGAGAGATTAGAAGTATTAGGAAAGAGTATCTAGTTGTTTCCTGAAAGAACCAGAGCCACATCATTTGGACACGCAACAGTTTTATACTTCATAGAAGTGAGTTAATAGAACGTTGCAACGGATCTGTCAACCAGGAAATATAATCATGGATTATCCTTTGCACGGGTTTCAAGATAAACGAATCTTTAAGATAATGAAGCTGCCTCCCGTGGAAATACAGACAACTGAGCATCTAATCCAGGACTGCAAAATGTCAGCTTAAATGTAACCATGTCTTCATTGTACTAATTATCAGCCAATCAGTGTAATTATACTGATCACAACTCTCCAGAAGACATTTTTTGTCAATCTTTATTAAGATAATGAAGCTGCCTCCCGTGGAAATACAGACAACTGAGCATCTAATCCAGGACTGCAAAATGTCAGCTTAAATGTAACCATGTCTTCATTGTACTAATTATCAGCCAATCAGTGTAATTATACTGATCACAACTCTCCAGAAGACATTTTTTGTCAATCTTTATTAATTAATCTGATCGTCAGAGATTTAAGCAGGTAGAGGTTCCATACAGTATACTCATCTCAAAGCAACACAGAAGGTGTTCTCTGGAGGATTTCTCTCTCAGGGGAAAGACGATAATTGTGTAGCTAATCTTGGACTCCATATTCCACGGCAGGCAGAATTACCAAAGTGGTTCAGGGCCCACTTTGATCGAACCGAATTTAGAGAGTTATACTGTATTTTTCTCAGTGAGAACCTATAGGTTATGCAGGAGACTCATCTCAAACAATCCTTCGACAATGACATTTTGGGTTTAAAACTAGTCTCTTGAATAGATTTATAGACGACTTTTACGCATACCAATTCCTCAATTGTTTGCCTTAATAAGCAATCTGTTACACAACCTACGAGTGCTCACTATTTCGGTAAACTACCATGGTGACAACTTCTACAACATAGTGTATAGTGAGCATTCAAAACAACTTCAAATTCGTACAGCACCGTTCGATGATTTTATCAAGATAATTTATAAAATTGTAGTGTTATTCATGTTATTCAAACAGTAATCGTGCTGTTTAAGCTTTAAAACTAGCATTGTGAGTTTTTGGCGATGCTGAAAAACTAAAACCAGTGACCGGCATAAACAGAACATTTTACATTAGTAAATGTATTGTAATGTTGATGCACACAAATTAAGTTTCTTGTTGTGTCTTTGAGTCATCATTTATTTTCTATTTGATCGTTTTAACGAGCTTTACACACGTTCGTGTTGGGCCCTTGGTGACTATGAGTATCGACCAATAACTATTTCAGTAATCGTCTTAAACATTAACTGATTAAGATGTAGAGAAAAATAGTGTGATAAAACAGGTGTTTTTTTTTTGAATGATCCAGTTGACAACTCAATCAGCGTAATTATGGGCTCGATTATCGTTCACAACACTAAAATGTTGTGTTGTCTCGACTATACCATAACATGCATTTATCATACGATTAGGCCGATAAGTGTTGTGAATCGTAATCTCAGTTTACATTGCTTTTGTTGTGAGTATTGTTTGCGATCGTGTTGTGTACATGTAAATAGCCGAAAATCTTCGTATTCTGAACAATACTAGTGAGGACCACTGGTTTACAACATACAATATCAAAATAGTTACTGTTGTGAACGGTAATCGGAGTCTACAACTTGAGATAATGCTCCAACTTAGTATGTATTTAATTAAACTGTTAAACACTATTTACACAAACTATTTTGTAAAGGCAATCTAAACGGTTGTTGTGAACAAATACCCAGTATTTTATCAAAACAAAAACACCATTTACCATAACAGTAGCTCATTTTTTTCGTAATACAATGAACATTCTTTCAAACAAAAAATATGTAAAATGCAAGAAAAAACTAAAAACAAAGATTGTATAGAATGTGTTGTAAGCGAAGTATGTATACAAAAAAAATAATTATTCAAATACATTCGTTATTGGTAACAAGTTTTAAGCTCAAGGTTGTATGAGAGCATACTTTTAAGACTTTAAAACATTAATAACTAAAGAACTTAATTTAACTGCCCGTATGGTAACTATAAACAAACATAAATAAATTAAAAATTTGTTGCAAAAGTTTATAAATAAGCATGCAAAGAATTGCACTGATATTCAATTTCTCACACCAAAACAATGCAGCAGTTAAGCATTCGAATTGTTTTAAACATTCGATTTTAAGATTGTTGGTATAGTTTTGGATTTGTTATATAAAGGAATGTATTCATTTTGATAAAGTTTTTGGAGTTTCTCGAATATTTTCGTTGTTAAATTAGGCATGTTGTACTGTTAAAACATTATAACATTATCGAGTTTAAAGCATTAATCACGTTTGAGACAGCAGGCTGCCGTTTATATGAGAGTGACTATATTGACGGCAGCAGGCAACACGATTGCAGATTGTTCTCCATGCTGATTTTTTCGTCGCTGTCCAATTGAACTAATTTCTATTTTTGTTGGTGACAAAACATAAACAGTGTTGACCATATAACAAAATATGTGAACCATGTAGCGCTTAGAAATATTTATTCACCCCTATCGTGAATAAAAATTCCACATGAAATTTGTTCACTTTTCACATTTTTCCTATTAAATTCAATGTTAAAAAAATAAAAGGGAACAAATTTCATGTGAAATTTTTATTCACGATAGGTGTGATTATTATACTATGTTATTATATTAAAGGGTGATATTTTAGCTATTATCATTTTGGTAACACTGGTTTAAACAGCTGACGCACGTTTCGTGTTTTGTTTCACTGTCAAACATATTTAGTTTGGTCTATAATTTAGCCATGAATCGTCTTACAAACGAACAATGCTTGCAAATTATTGAATTTTATTATCAAAATGCGTGCTCTGTTAAGAAAGTTCTGTGTGCTCTCTTTTACCGAAAAATTATGTTCAGCGACGAAGCTCATTTTTTGCTCAATGGGTCGTAAATAAGCAGATTTGTCAATTTTGGAGTGAATATCAGCCAGAAGCATTGCAAGAGCTACCAATGCATCCAGAAAAAGTCACAGTTCGGTGAACATTTTATTTCACGTTCGGGACCGGTTAATTGGCCGCCTAGATCGTGAGATTTAACGCCTTTAGACTATTTTTTGTGGGGCTATGTTAAAGCGTATGTCTATACAGACAAGCGCGCTTCAATTGACGCATTGGAAGACAACATTAAAGCATTTATTCGTGAGATACCGGCCGAAATGTTGGAAAGGGTATGCCAAAATTGAACTAAGCGGATGGGCCAATTGAGGCGCAGTCAAGGTCAACATTGGCATGAAATAATCTTCAAACATTAAATTATATGGACCGTACTATCGATTCAAATAAAGATTTCATGCATTTTTCTGAATTTTATGTGTTTTTTTTAAACTTTCTTATAGCTTTTAAAAAATCACCCTTTATATTTCTATTATGTTATAATCGTGACCGACAAAAAGAAAATTTAACAATTTTCTTTAGTCTTTAAGGCTTTCTTTAATGGATTTTTTTTTGTTTTAATTTTCAAGGAACATGTTCCAAGAAAAAACGCTACTTAAAAAAAATACAATAAGGCCCAATAAAACAGTGCGTATTTAAGTGCCATTTATTTTTAAAGTGCATTTATGTACAAAATTTTGTTTTTCACTGAAAACTTAAATGCTACTTAAATGGCCAACGATGTTTATTTAAGTGCAACTTAAGTTTTAAACATTGAACATATGGTTTTGACATTTGTTTTTGTTTTTTTTTTTCTTTTCAATCATGCTGCTGTATTTTTTAACAGCGTACAACAAGAAGTCAAAAGCTGGGACTTCTTTTATCCATATTTATGCCACCAAATTTAATATATAAAACACACAAAACAATAAAACACACAAAACAATACAACAAGTAAACACAAAAACCGAAACACAAAATTGTTGGCAAATTTTATTAAAAAAATCAGGGGTCTAATCACCGCATACGATATCGAGCAAAATTGATCGAAATTTTTCATTTTGGCATCATGACATACGATATCGTATTAAATGTATCGTAATTTGAGATGATAGCATTCGATATCGAGTAACCAAACAAATTACATCTCTCGAAATGTCATTCGATACGTCAGTGTCTATCGTAACAGAAGAAAACAATTGGATTAAGCGGCAAAAGGTGTTTTATATATTGAAAATAAATAAATAAATATAAAGAAATATGTAAGTAAGCTCATTATATTTGTATGTATGGTCTGTGTAATAAGTTTATTTATTTATATTATATAGGACGAATGCAAACAAAATTAATGGAAAACAAAAAGAAATTATGGCAGAATTTATGGCTGCGCATCCACAGTTGGCCAAAAATATTTTGTCAAATTGTGCCCAAGGACGCAGTGTTATGAACAAGTTATGGAATCAGTTGTCAAATAAGTTGAATATGGCTGGCCCACCAATAAAAGATATCAAGTCGTGGAGAAAAGTAAGTACATACAGACATGTTTATTTACAGATAGTGGTTTTATAAGCTTTGCATTCAATCGTTTTATAAATAATTTATTAGGCTTTTACTGACCAGAAGCATCAGGCAAAAAAGAAATTATCATTTAACATGAGTTCGAAGAAGAAAACAGGAGGTGGTCCTTACGAGGAAATGCACTTAACGCCAGCTGAGGAGCAAATTGTCGAAGCTGCTGGTATAAGTGCAGCAGTTGAGGGGATTCCCTCAATTAAAACGTTCGGCTCCAAACAAATGACGGAATTTGATATTCAGGAAATTGAAGATTTTTTATCAAGTGAAAATAGTGAAAATGAGAACGTAGATGAGATAACATTGGGAAACGAAAAAAATTTTAAGACTAACTGTGAAAGTGTGCAAAAGGAGTTTTTGAATGTAAATAAAAAATCTACCAAAAATGGAAATAAATTAAACCTCCTTAAGTCTAATATAGAAAAATTTGAAGAATCACAAGAAATGTTAAATAGTAAATTCGATCGGTTGCTGAAATTAATGGAGAGATCTAACGAACTTAAAGAAAAATCAATCAAGATGAAAGAAGAGGAACACATTGCAAATTTGGCAGTAAAAAATATTGATCTTCAGATTAAGACAATGGAATTAGAAATGCTAAAGCAACGAATTTAGTATATTTATCTTTTAAAAATACATATGTAAATATTTAATATGAAAAGATATTTTATTTAATCCTTAAAGTACAAACTTTTGCTTTTGTTAAGAATACACTAAAAGACTTGAATTACATTTGTTATTAATTTTATTTATTTTTTTATACAAAAGTTATTTAGTACATACATATATACATAAGTTTAGTAAATAAACATATGCAATATTTAAAAAAGTTCCTTAAAACAAAAATTAGTTTGATTTATTTCGCCATAAAGATAATTTGATATGGTCTCTAACCCTTTGTCCAATTTTTGTCAGTTGTGTGTCATTTCCAAAATCAGGTATAGTAGGAATAGTTTCAGCTACGGAATTATGTGTATAATGTGGCACTTTAAAAATAATACATAAATTGTGTAATGCAACACAAACATTAACAAAATGCGCCATTTTTTCTGGACTGTATCGGCTTCTCTTCTCGTTGCTCAAGATTTTCCAACGTGCTTTGAGTATGCCAATAGACCTCTCTACTATGCATCGGGCTTTAGAATGGATTTCATTAAAGTAAGCCTCCATTGAGCCATCTTCAGGGTTTCTGTATGGCGTTATCAACCATGGTTCAAGGGGGTATCCGGAATCTCCTTTTGATTGATTACATTTGAGTATAAGAAAATAATTATATTCGTTCACCTTACCTAAAAGCCAAGCATTTGTTAATTTTTTGTTATTGTAGAGTTCTTCCAAAAAGCTTTTTTCTTCTGCATGCCTCCACACAAATGAGTCATGTGCTGCACCACCATATTTCGAATTAATAGTCAAAATTTTATACTCATGATCACAAATCTACAAAAATTATTTTTAAATATTACTTCATAATATATTTTCAAAGAATTTAAATTTAATACCACCATATCATTAAGACTGTGATATCCTTTCCTGTTAAAGAACATATGTTCATTTTTACTTGGCCTTTGCAGTCCTATGTGTGTACCGTCTATACATCCCACAACTTTAACGAAGAAAGTAAATAGTGAGCATTTTATAAACTATCTAAAGTAACTTAAACAAACCTCCGGGAATCTTATATTTCTTGAAAAAGTGGTTCATACAAGACAGTGATTGCTCAGGCGAGAAATTAATAAATTTTGGGCAAAGTTTTGTTTCCATTTCCTCTACTACGTGGCTAACAATTTTCGACACTGTGCTTTGTCCCAACCCGACCAAATAGTCATTTCCCACACTGTGCTGGAAACTTCCACTCGCCAAAAGCGATAGTGTGGCTGCTAATTGCAGCTTTGGCGGCACTGCTGTAGACATGTGCCCAATAAAGTCTAGCTGGCATAGAACGTAATTGAACGCATTCTTTGTTAGTCTAAATCTAGTTTTAAATCTAAAAATTAAAACATAATAATTAAAAAAGATTATAAAATAGAAAAATTTATTTATCTTACGCGGCTGCCGGCAATGAAAAAGGATCACTTCTTTCTCTAATTTGCTTTCTAACAAGTAAGACATTACTTTCTTCCTCTGAGTCTGATGACGATAAATAAAAGAATATAGACGGATTCATTATTTTTACACTTTAATTTTACTTTAGTTAAGCACAAAATTTGATTAATTTTCTTTTTGGTATTACCCCTTGTTTACATTAAACATATGTTAAAAATCTATTACATTTTCTCAAAAATTACGATTCGATACATATCGTATACGATGATTAGCTTACTCGACACGTATCGAAATGTTATTCGATACGATAGTATGCTCGATATCGTATGCGGTAATTAGACCCCAGCTGTTTTCTGAAATATATCGATAATTTGTTGACATTTCAAAGTGCTACCATATTTTTACCACAAAATCATAACAGCAATTAAGTATGACTGAAAAAATGAATCTTTATTTAAATGCAACTTAAGTTTTTATGAAAATTAACTAAAACTACATTTAAATACGCACTGTTTTATTGGGCCTAAGTGACACCACTGAAATACAAATAAATTGCGCTGCGCTGTTTATATTTTCATTGTTTTGTTTGATTAAAGTTTGAAAGTGTTTTATTGTAAGTTTTTTATTTAGTATTTTTAATGTTTTTATTTACTTTTTTTGTTGTATTTTAGTAATACCGTCTATAAAATTAACAAAAGTACGCAGCGGCATTTGTACTCATTTAATGATAAAGATATCTTACAAGTAATATGTATCATAACAAAATTAACCTCAATTTATTTCAATTAATGACAAAATTTCTAAAATTATCTCTAACGGAGCTTTATTTTAGATAATTTCACACAAATAATCATTCTTTTGTTGTTAAAGAAAAAAGTTCAAGATCTCTAATCATTAAAACTACTACTACACATATGTATGTATGTATGTTTGTTTGTATGAGTAAGTAAATGTGCTAAATACCAGTTTATTTACCTTACATTTTTTTTTTCATTTTCAATCAGCAGCTAAAACCAGCCAAAAAAAAATATCTACAAAACATCATTAATAAATCGTTTGCAAGATTACCAAAATTGGTGAAAAAAAAAATCAATAACAAAATGTTGTTAAGCTGAGATCAAGCGTGTGTATGTGCGTCTGAAAGAAACCCGTATGTTAAAAATAAATAATTGTCAGTAGAACAAAAACCAAAAAAAAAAAAAAGCTAAAGAATATCAAACGGCAAATAAACCATAAAATTAACATAACGTAAAATTTGCAACAACAACGATAAACAAAAATAAAAAAAAAAATAATAATAAATACAAAGGCCACTTTAATATCATGTTTAAAACAAACTGGTGGTGGTCGTCTGACCACTTTTTGGTTAAATCATTTATGAACTTAGCAATTTCTCTCATAATCGCCACACTGTGCGTGCCATGTCTTGTTAAATGTCAACATTTAAATCAACCGCCACATTTTGTACCCGGTTCAGGGGATATGGCCCGGTTTAGTTTATCGGAAAATACCCCAGTTGGCAGTCCAGTTTATCAATTGAAAGGTAAGTTTTTTTTTTTTTGAAAATAATTTACAATGAACTTACCAGATTTTTTTTTTTGAGGTACATTTGTAAAAAAGTTGTCAGATTTTGCAAGGATCTGTAAAAATAATAAAAAAAAGAAATATTTTATTTAATAGATTTCAATTCTCAAATTTCAGTTTTCTAACATATATAGAATAGAAATACTAAATTAAAGAATGCAAAATTTTACAAAAGTATTCACAGTGGGGCAGAATCCAAACATTTGGAAATAAATCTTTTTTGAGTTTTCCATATGACATTTTGTAAATTTAAAGAAATAATAAATTTGAAATAATTATCTCTGTCATAAATACTAAACAAAGTAGTAACTTTTTTTAGACCAACATTGTGGGAATTTACGAATTTAGAAAAAAAAATTTTTTAAAGTGAATAATTTATCGTAAATAATAAGAATTTTTGTACAAAAAATCATAATTTTTTTCATAATTAAAAAAAAAATTGTTTAAGTTTTCTTAAGAATTTTTATACCTACCACCAAAAAGATAGGGCTTATATTAAGTTTGTCATTCTGTTTGTAACACATCGAAGTATATACATCCATTTGTCCGTTTGTTGAAGGCCGATAGAGCTTCGAAAAACATACTTAGAAAAACAAGTCATTTTAAAAATGGTAAGAATCGATGCACGATTTTTTATAGCCCCCATACAAATGCTCGCACGGAGAAAAATCATAAAAAGATATTTTGTTTGTATCAGACCATATTTGATCATATATTTGACTCACATATAAAGTCCACTTCCGAAAATCACCTATATGCACATAAATATGTTATAAACTTCACTATCAAGTTGAAATTCGACACAAATAATCCACATATATGTACATTAGGCCCGGCCAATTTGTATGGAGCCGAAAAAATCGATTAGAGCCGCCCCCTAGGATGATTCTATGGACAATTCTAAGCAACTTTGGTGAAGGAACCATGGGTCTATCTCGATTTTCGAGTCTCCCACTTTTCAAAAAATGATTTTTTTCCCTATAACATTATTTTGATTCGAAATTCGATTTTTTATTCATCGTTATATTATCTTTTTTATGTGTATATGGGGGGTTTTTGGGGTCGAGAAATTCATTTTTGATCTTTATTTTTACCTATGAACACCACCAGAGGGCGGTTCATGCATATTTGTAATATTTTTCGTCTATTTTCCGAGAAAAAATGTTCGGTAAAATTGATATTTATTTTATTTTTTTCAACAGAAATTCAACCTAAAAAATAAGAATAATGTGTAAAAAAAATTAATTTAGTGGAAGAAAAGCGGAATAAGTTATTTTTGAAAGTCTTTCTTGCTTTCAAGTCATTCATTTTTTGAAAAGTGGGAGACTCGAAAATCGAGATAGACCCATGGTTCCTTCACCAAAGTTGCTTAGAATTGTCCATAGAATCATCCTAGGGGGCGGCTCTAATCGACAAAAAATTTGGCCCGCCCTAATGCACATACATGTAGGGTGCCAACCTTAGTCTACTTAACTATTGTAAAACTAACGGACATTCAGACAGTAGGTATAGAGACAAAGAAGAATTGACGAACAGTGATTTGTGTTTTAGACGTCAGAGAGGACAGTTGAGTTTTAGTGAAGTGAGCCAGTGAGGTTGCTGTTATTTTGAAATTAAACCTATTATATTAATTAATTATCCTAACTAAAATAAGAAATATAAACTAAAATATGTGAATGAATTATAAATAAATAATAATAATAAAAGTTTGTCAATAAACAAACTGTGTATCATTTAAAAAAAAAACAAAAAGAAAACACCTACATACATATATAAACAACGAACTTTATAAAGATGGGCCCATAATTACTCATGACTCCCATATGGGGACCACATAAGGCTCCTTACATGACACACTACTTTGCAGATATACTTTATCCAGATATTCCTACAGGTGCTCAATTGGTTTGAGGTCTGGAGACTGCGAGGATTGATCTAAAGTTTTTGGACAATGATTGTGCAACCACTTTTGCACAATTTTGGAGTTGTTGCTAGCATCATTGCCCTGTTAGAAAATCCAGTTTCCCGATAGTTATATTTTCTCTACACTAAGGGCTACATTGTTTTTAAAAATTTCGAGAAAAATCTTTCTTTTTCATTATAGATTCTATAAATGTAAGATTACCCACCCCTGATGCTGCTATACTATCATAGACCCTATTACTGAGTTGCGGCCATGTTTTAACGTCTTGGTAATATATTTTTTGATTTGAAATATCTCAAACTGACTTTCATTGGTGAAAAGAATATTATTCCAAAAAATTTGAGGCTCTTTTGTATATTTTTTTGCGAAATTCAAACGTTTGGCTTAATTGTTCTTTAATACATATAAACAGCTTCTTACGTGGTGCTCTACCATGTAGACCATTTTAATCGTACTTGCGCTTACAGGAGTTTTCCAAATGTTTTCGTAACAGTTTCAGCTACTTTTACAATACAATAGCGTTATGGATTTCTCGTGACCGTGATCCACATTACCAGCTGAACTTTTGAAAAACAAAATGGCTCAATGAAGCTTCATGGCCATAAACAGTGACATGCTCATCAAGCAAAGGCTTCTCAACAATTGCTTTTGGATTTGCAAAAGCCCAAATTCGGCAATTTATTAAGGCGACAATATTGCGAATTTCAGCTTTTACTGATCCACAATTTAAAAAAAATCCTTGTTATTCCAATATGCCTCTATTGGAAACCTAAGATCTTCTTGAAAAACTCTTTTGTTAAAAATCAATTAATTGATTTGCCATTAAAATCTGAAAAAACTAAAAGCGGAGTTAAACTTTTTGGCAAATGATGATACAACCAAAAGTAATGGCCCATAATCATAGTCATAGAAAAGGAATACTTTAAGTAAAAGTTGACTTTTAAACAACAAAAACATATAAATTTTGTTCTGAATTTAAAACAAAAGCATGCTTTTGCTTAAAGTATGCTTTTTCTATGACTATGATTATGGGTCATTGACTTTAAGCATTAGTAAAATATTAGCGTTCTACAAACTAGTAAATATTTAGTTTTTTTTATTTGAAAGTCTTGTGTATTTGAAAAATGTAAAAAAACTTGCAAAATATACAAATATTTTGCCATGACTCATCCTCAACCTGCCGCAAACTTGTTGCAAATATGTAAGTGTATGTATTTATGAGCAAATGTTGTTAAAAAAATATTATTTCTTGGTAAACAGCTGCTTTTATTGGCAAAATAAAAAAACTGGTTAAACTTCATGTTAAATTTGGTATAAAAGCCAAGAAGCTGATAATAGAGTGGTAAAGTCTGACCACATGAAATGAGCAAAACTTTTTGTGTTAAACTGGCAGACAGCATGTGGCAGTGTTAAACTTTAGTGGAAATAAATATAATGATGAAAGGTTTTAATAAAATTTAAAACAAAAATAAACTTAACAGTTTAATAATGGAACTTAATAAAAAGAATTTACAATAGGTTGCAATTGACAAACATATAAGATGACCGTGGAATTCTTTAGATTTTGGTCAACAAATTATTTAAATCGATTAAAGGTTGACTTTCAATAGAATAACAAACATAAAATTTGATCCTTATTGAATCTTTGATTTTATTTACATTTCGTTAGTACTTCATTAAATTCCATACTTTTATGGTAAAAAAAAAATAATATTTTGTGTCCATTATTTGCTGCATGCATGACATCATAAATTTTGGGCTTGGTTACTTAGATTGTTTGTTAGTTATTCAATTAATCATAAATTTAACTGACAGGCTAATAAAAAACGAAATTTTAAATGTTGTAGTTGCAATTAAAATTTCAACTTCACTTGATTGTAAATTTTATTCAAGTAAAATTTATCAATTAAAATTTTTAAAAGTTGTTTAATTTTTTAAACTTTTGTCGTGCTTTTCTTATTTATTAGAACAACAGTCATGTCAACTTAAACACTAAAATTTTTTTAGTCTACGTGCTTATGTGAAATAAAAATATTTACATAATTTTATTTTCAAGATTTTAATGGCATTCAATTTTAATTGCTTTTCTACAAAAAGACACGTTTTGAAGTAAATATTTGAAAGATTGTAGTCTATTACATCGCCAGAAATGACAGTTGGATTATGAGTTTAAACCAACACGCATTAATAAATTTAATTTTAATTTTGTGTTGCTTGTTTTTTAAAACCAAAAATATGATTAAATTGGCGGAAAAACTATTGGTATAGCGAGTTTAGACTCTGCTTTGAATATTTCGCATGAGATATCTGGTAAATCTTTGAATACATTATTTAAAAGACTGGCAATGAATGCCACAAATTGTTATCATGTAAAAATTTAAGAAAAACCCTATTTGAGTGGCCAAATCGTCCACAAAAAATACTTCCCTTCAAAAAACTTTCCTAGTTCTTGGAAATTATTTTTTAAGCAGGCCATGGTCTCCCAAGACCGTAAGTTAGAATATGACAAACTTATATTTGTTTAAACAAATTTAATCATTTCCATTTCACAAAGGTAGTTTAATAAATTTCCTGTACACTAATGCCCGGATAACAGAATGACGTTTTTACGTCATTTCATGTACGAGTGTAAAATAATGAAAATATTGTATCGTTTTTTGTTTGTATATTTGTTGATTTCATTGCCCCATATGACATGTTAAAATTGTTGAATCATTGAAAACAAAAGTAGATATTACAGCAAACGGAAAAAACTTTAAAAAATTAACAAGAAAAACCATTGAGTGCAATAAAAAAAAATCTCTCAAATAATGTGTGAAATCAAACTTGTTACAGAGGAAATCTTGATGAATTATTTTAATGCAGCAGCAGCAACTAGTCAAACATGAATTTGTTTTTGTTGTTGTTTAGTTTTTGGTGTTTTAAGCACCTAAACTACCTGTCTCGAAAATAAAAATTGTTTAAAAATAATTACTTATTACAAAATGTTTTACTACAGCCATTATTTAGCATGTCTAAGACTAAGACTAAAAGGTAAATAAATTAAGGGAATGTATCCCAAAGGTATAAATGTTCTAATCTAATGAAACAGTGAAGACAACAGTAAACTAGGCTGATGTAAAATACTTGAATTTAGTTTAAAGTTTTTGCAAATTTTGTGCCGTGTCTCTTTTGTTTGGAAATCGTTTAAGTAATATATTTACCTCCAGAGTAAGTTTACATTATTTACATTATAAAACATAGTAAATTGTGAAAACAACTACATATTTAAACAGAACCGCTAACATTTCTATTTTCTAATATTCAAATTTAGGAATTTTACATTCTTTACCTAGTGTAAATAATTGTTTACACCATGTAAATAAAATAAATTATGAAAAAAAAAAATTAAAACAAAATTTCTTTATTCCAATATTAAGTTTTTTTAATTTTACATTCTTTACCCATTGTTGGCATGGTGTAAAATATGTAATTTTAATGATTATTGTTAAACCTATTGAAATTCCTTAAAATAATTCAGTAAATTTTACTATATGCTACTGTTTACACATTGTTTACACCATGTAAATACATTAAATTATGAAAAAAACTTTATATTAAAACAGAACTACTAGAAATTGTATATAAATTTATAGATTTAAAATTCTTTATCTATTGTTTAGCTAGTACATATAATTGTTTACACCATGTAAATAAATAATTTATTTTAAAAAACTTAAAATTAAAACAAAATTTGTATAGCCCATATTTAGTTTTTAAAATTTGATATTCTTTACCCATTGTTAACATGGTGTAGTTAATGTATTTTAAATGATTATTATTAAAGCTATTGATATTCTAAAAAATAATTTAGTACATTAGACTGTGTGGTATTGTTTACACTAGGTTTATACCATTTAAAAATGTAAATTATGAACAATACTTTAAATTATATTAGAACTAATAAAATTTATATTTGAATGCATAAATTTTACATTCTTTACCTATTGTTTACTTAGTCCAAATAATTGTTTACACCATGTAAATAAAGTTAATTATGAAACAAAAACGTAAAATTAACGACAAATTTTATCAAATTACTTTTGCCCAATATTAAGTTTTTTTTACATTTACATTCTCAGCATATGGTTTGCATAGTGTAATTAATGTAATTGAAGCAATTATTATTAAACCTATTGAAATTCCTTAAAATAATTGAGTAAATTTTACAATGGTACTGGGTACACATTGTTTACATCATGTAAATATAGTATTAAAGCAAAACTACTAAAATTTATATTTGAATGTATAGATTAAACATTGTTTACCTAGTGTAAATTATCACAAAATTACTAAACTTTCTATAGTCCATATTTAGTTTTTCCAATTTTACTTTCCTTACCTATTATTTTCTTTGTGTAAATAATGTAATTAAAATAATTAATATTAAACCACTTAAAACTCTCAAAAGTAATTGAGTAAATTTTACATTTTAGCACTATTTACACATTGTTTATTTTACATTGTTTACAACATGTAAATAAATTGAATTATAAAATGAAATGAAAATTATATTTCTCTATAATTTTAATCATAGATTTTACATTCTTTACCTAGTGTGAATAATTGTTGACACCATGTAAATACAGTAAATTATTAAAAAAAAAACTTAAAATTAAAAAACAATTATATAGTTTCTCAAATTTGACATTGCTTATACATAGTTTACATAGCGCTAATAATGTAATTTAAACGATTTTTATTAAAATATTTGAGTTTACAACATATAAGTAAAGTAACTTATGAAAAAAACTTAAAATTAAAACTTTTTAATTAGAAATTTGGGCTGTTGACAAGCTTGATTTAGTTTATTTCCAACCATCATATATTCGTCTGTTTTTGAGGGATCATTGTCGGAAAGTCTCAGATATTGCTTTACTGAACGTAGTATTTTTTTTTGTAAGTTTCTGATTTGTTTTGATAAAATTTTAGCTTTCTGGTATGATATTAAAACATCGTTTACAGTACCCTGCAAATAACTCGACTAGTCCATACATGCATGTAAAGACTAGTCCAAAGAGGAGTAGGAGTACTCCAAAACTACTCCAAATATATGAAAAAAGGTGGTCCATTTAACATTGCGATGTCCTAGGACTGGACCATATAACCCATCGGAGTAGTCCCAAAACTACTCCATGGAGTACTCACGAGGGTTAGTTTTAAACAACAACAACAACTCAATATGCAATCGTGTTAACACGAAACCATGTCGTTTAACTACAAACTCTTGTTTAACTATGACATGGTCCATGACTGCATTACATTGGACCATGTTGTGAGTAGTCCATTTCATCTAAAATGGATCACGTAGTCCAATATTATTTGCAGGGTAGTTATTGAAAGGTTTGGCTTTTCGGGCGGAAAATTATATGAACAATGTTTTAGCATTAAATGGCACCATTTTGCCGACTATGCAAAATTACCATATTTTGAGACCTTATGTTGGAAATATATATATTTACCTGAATTAGAGTTCCTTCCCTTTAGTTTCAGCCACATTATTAAGAAATAAAAAAGCATGTTCTTAAATTACAACTGATGTTTGTTGTTGTTTATTTGCTGACTTACTGCATACTCATGCAACAGCAAACATACTTAACTGCTTGATTTCATTGCAAATGCAAATATCATTCAGCAAATGTGTCAAACTTTAGTGGTTTTCAGTCATGTTAATTCATCGTTTCGTCTCTTTTACAAAAGCAATTTTCTTATCAACGTCAATATTTTGTCTTAGTTTGTTTACTCACATTCACAATGAATTGCTCTAAATACTGTATGTACATGGATTTTGACCTGGTTTTGATGATTACTTCATTCCTACAGCCA
Organism: Bellardia pandia; assembly: GCA_916048285.2. Lineage (NCBI taxonomy): Eukaryota > Metazoa > Arthropoda > Insecta > Diptera > Calliphoridae > Bellardia > Bellardia pandia. The sequence goes on from OU696531.1 coordinate 29,454,490, forward strand.
GTCATAATCACATAGTAATTGCAAGTTAAAGCATTAGGGTGGTTTAAAAAAACATATTTCTACAATCAAATTATTCCAGTCATAAATTTAATGAATTTTAATAACTTAAGCCTTTGATCCTTTTCAAGATTTTAAATAGTAACTCCCCTAATATGTGTCTGCTTATTAACATATTTCACATAATCTGCCATATACTATATTTGTACTCCAGTTTAGACTCGTATGTAAATTTTTTTTTCTGTAAAATACATTCACAAAAGAAGTACTTGCACGAGTAATTGATATGTGAGACACGCATGCGGTGCTGCTACTGATAAATATGTTTGGCTTGCATGTATGTAAATGATAAAACTCAGTCATTGAGTCAGTAAATTACATCATATGAAATTTTATTAGTAATTTACATGACATAAACATAATAGTTGTAAGACTTATGACTTTATTTAAAAATAAAAACTTAAACAAAAACAATTTGCAAATAATATTGGAATTTGCATTCTCACAAGCATTATTTTTTTTTTGTTTAAATGACTTTACATTAAATTGTGAGATCATAACAATAACAGACAAATTTAATAATTTTAACAAATCTTAGATAAAATATAAAAAAATACCATAAAAATGAGTTTCAAAAAGTTTTTTATTACAATTCCTCATTTATTTCAGAGTATATATTAGAGATCGCATTATTATAGGGTAGATAGATACATATTAGACAATTGCTTTGACTGTTTTTTCAATTTAAGACTTTTCCACAATCCAAATTACCTCAATTTGCTTCAAGAGACGTTTGAAATTAATTGTTTGCTCAATAAAAAAAACTATTTGCTAATTACTTGACACACTATTAGGCAAAGTGTTTAACAACAGAACTACTGTAAAACTGGATTCATTTTAGTGAAAAGGTTCATGAATTGTTCCCCGAAACTACAAAAGAACCAGTTTGCATTTTCAACAAAATCAAAGAAACTAAATTTAAATCATTAAAATGAGAAAATTAAAATAGATCCACATAGTAGGTGCTGTAGACCTTTAATGGTAATGTCAGAAACATTTTGTTCGTAGATAGAACAAAAAGATTTAGACAGTTTCCGAAAATGATTTCAACAAACAATGGATTTCGAATTCAACAGTATGATGTGTGATTTACTCCCATGTTTGTATTAAGGTAAAACACTGAATAATTAAAATATCGGTGTAGATTCTGATTACAGAACTTTTGTTATAGATCGATGGAACCAATTTATATACAAATCGCTAAAACCTTGGATATATCACGCTCGTCATAGCGCCTGAGCAACCTTCGTTGGTGGTTGATCACCGTCTTAAAGTAATCCCATAAAAAGAAATCCTACAATATATATATCTCAAGATTGCATCATTACCAAACTTCTCCTTCAATATAACAAGTGTTTGAACAGATGTTTAGCTGACACACAATTTTGTTAGAACTACAAACATATCATTGATTTCAAATCTATAGTTACTGTAAAGGGAACGGGTCAAAAAATATACTATATTCCTCAGATTTAACAAATAGTCAGTCCATACTTTATAATCATGATATATATCGTTGGAAAGGTATTTTTAATATCTTTAATTTGATATTACCTTTATATTACTTTTAGCACTTTTAAAAGCCCTATTTGATGCAATTTTTTTGAGCAATGTCGTTAAAACCGACTTGTTTTAATGCAGACATACAAAACTTTATAGTGACGTACAGACAATCAACAAAAGTTTGTTGAATATTTGTAAAATAATCGGTTTAAACTTAGGAACAAATAATAGCCTGTTCAGCGATCTCGAACGATAACGTTCGCTTAGATAAGACTTAAGACACAAACTTTTTATCGTATCTATTTTTACTCAATCAAGTTTGTGTCTTAAGTCTTATCTAAGCGAACGTTATCGTTCGAGATCGCTGAACAGGCTATAAGAGCATTTATTACTTTGAATCATCATAAATGTGTTGAGTTTATGTGCTTTTATGCGGTATAAATATTATTTTACATAAGAAAACATTTTAAGAAATCTGATTCTCCAAATTAACTAATAATCGCTGTTTTTCATCGTTAACTACGAGGGTGGTTCAGAAACTTCTTAGCCTAGAACAGAAAGCGCGGTATAAACTGAAAAACGTTAATTATTTTGGAAACTTCAATCTATGCTATGAACACATGTTAAATTTTGATCTGGCAATTCCTTCATATAGAAACAGGTGTTCAAGAAAGAGGCAACCGCGATTTTTTTACAAAGGATTATCGGGACAAGAAATTCATAATGATATGATGAATGTGTTAGGTGAAAGTGCTTCTTTATATACAACAGTAAAAAATTGGGTTGCTGAATATAAACGTGGTGGTACAAGCATTGAGGATGACCCAAGTAGTGGACATCCAAAAACAGCAACAACGACAGAAATTGTAGCCAAAGATCATGATATGTTATTAAATGATCGACGATTAAAGGTGCGTGAAATAGCTGATATCATAGACATCTCAAATAATCGAGTCCATTTAATTTTACATGAAGAACACCAGATGAAAAAGTTGCAAGATGGGTGCCGCATTTCCTAACAGTCGACCAAAAACGCATAAGAATGAAAATGTCTCAGGCTTGTTTGGATCGTTTTAAGAAAAATAAAATGGATTTTAAGCGTCGTTTCATAACTGTTGATGAGACATGAATCCACTACTAAACTCCAGAGACAACAATGGACTAAAGCTGGATGAAGTGCCCCAAAGAAGGCAAAAACAAATCAATCGGCTGATAAGGTGTTATGGCAACGGTTTTTTGGGACTTCAAAGGTATTTTATTCGTTGACTATCTGCAAAAGGGTAAAACAATAAATTTAGCGTACTATTGCAAAATTTTGGATCAAAAAAATGTAAAAAATAATTTTTCATCAAGCCAACGCTCCAGCGCACATGAGTGTTTTAACAATAAATAAAATCAACGAATTAACCATCCACCTTGTTCTTCTGATTTAGCTCCCGGTGACTTTTACCTGCTCCCAAATCTAAAAAAAAATCCTAGCTGGCAAGCGTTTTACCTCAAATGAAGATGCAATTACAGTTGTAAACCACTGGCTTTGAGAAAAACTATATTAATCAAGGGATAGAATTGCTAGATAAGCATTGGACTAAGTGTATTGAAGTTTCAGGAGATAATATTGAAAAATAAAAATGTTTTTGAAAAACTAACTATTCTCCGTCTGTGCTAGGCTAAGAAGTTTCCGAACCGCCCTCGTATAAAGAGACAAGAGAGAGTGATGGTGTTGCCAGTATTGATATGTAAATTTAATTGATGTATGCAAAACGTACTGTTTTGCATATGAAAATATCTATTAACTAACTTGAACTTTAATCTTCAAATTAGATTTTTTTTGCATAAGACTGTAAATATTTTTCAAAATTTTAGAAACAATTTTAAAACTAATGAATGTTGAGCAATTAAAAACTTCAAATTTCAAAACATAAGTAGTAACTCTCGTAGCTTAGTTCAATTAACCCATTAAGGCCCTGCGTTGCGTTTTCGCAACGCTCACTTTAATTACCTCTCAGACCTCTTCAGATTACTTTATACTTAAACAAAGCACAAGGAAATAAAATTTAGTCTCATATCTAATTGGCGTATTTCAGGATTTGTGGCATACATAAGTTTCTCTTATAATTTTTTTTAAATAAATTTTTAATATTTCGTCCTTTTTGGGAGTGTTTATAAAAAACTGAAAAAATGTAATAATATATGATGTACCAATCGGTTAATTTTGGCAGAGGTACCTTACACTTGCATATTGTAATACCTACTGTATAATCCAACTTTTTTTTCCACTGACTAGATTTTTAATTACTAATAACATGTGTTATGCGAAAACGTAACACTAGGCTTTAACAATATAAAAATGCAACACACAACCTCATAAATAGTACTGTTGATTTCTGTTATGTATGCATGCATGTATGATCTTATTTTAGAAAGAAAAATATTTCAAGATAACGATCAGTTGGTAAATTGATTTTAAGCACAGCAAAGAAATAGTGATTTAAAACTTTATGCAATTTGGAGTTTTTTCGCACCAATCGATACCAATCGAAGAGCAAATGGTAGCATATTATGGTAGACATTCATGCAAGATGTTTGTAAATGCAAAGCCCATTAGACTTGTATAGAAGTACTGGTGCCTTTGCTCGGTTGATGGATATTTATATCAATTCCTTCCATATACTGGACTATCAGCCAAATAGCCTGGTTTTGGTTTGGGGGAAAATGTTGTCATGCAGTTGCTGAAACATGTCGACAAACCAAATCAACATACAAACACGTTTGATAATTTCTTCACCTCCTACAAACTAATGTCTAATTTGAATTGCGTACCAATAGAACCATTGAAACAAGCTAAGCGATATGACCGTAAAAATAAAAAATGGTACCCCTTCCCATGCCAAATAATGAGTATAATAAGACTATGGGTGGAGTTGATTTATTTGACATCGCTATGAACAACTACAGTATTCAAATAAGAGGTAAAAAATGGTACTGGCCACTTTTCACTAATGCTCTAGACGCAGCTATAGTAAACGTTTGGAAATTACATTGTCAATTACATTGAAAACAGGAAAAACAAGCCACAATGTCTCAGCTGAATTTTAGAATACTTATTATAGAATGCATGTTGAGAACCGAAAATATTGAGAGAATAAGAGCTCCCTGCACTAGGTCTCATTTGCTATTTCAGTTATTCGAACTGATCGAATAGATCACAAAATTGTTCGTAGTTCTGTTTAAGACTTGAATAAACATTTTAATAGAAAACGTTACAAATGTGTTAAATTTTTATATTTGTAAGGCCCAGCGTTGCGTTTTCAGAACGTGGGATATCTGGACTCCCTCCGATCCGATTTACTTAAAATTTTTTTTCCATCGTGTCTAGCCAAAAATTATAATAATTTCAAAATTTCATAATTCTAGCTTAACTGGATCACAGCTCGGGCCTTAATGGGTTAAAGAAACCAGAAATGGGGAAACAGTTTACTATTTACTATCACTGTTAAACTGTCAATCTATCGAGTAATATACATAGACATTGTATTTAACACTGCTCTCAAAGTACTGCATAAAAACATACCTTTACAAGCAAAATAAATTATAATGACCCTTAACACACAAACATAAAGTATGTAGTTATAAATCAGTCTATAAACCAAATCTAAGTACATACTTGAACTCCCCACAAAAGCGAACAAAAAATAGAAAGTTTCATGTGTAATTAGGTTTTTACGTGTAAACCTCACATTTTGGACCACAAAAAAAACTGGATAAATAAAACGTACTGTGTTTGTAATACAAAGTCAATAAGATAAATAATGCGGCATCCACAAGTTACAAACAGAAATAACGAAACAACTAAATCAAAACATACAAAAAAAATCTCATTTCCTATTTGTCCAAAAGACAACATTTTCAAACAAACAACTCCAACTGCAACAGATATGTAAGCATACCTATAGACTCTACATGTATATGTATATCACAGGCGTATGTTGCATGTGTTCCAAAAATTGTATCAACAAAATTAAGTAAAATCTTACACGCATTGACATACAACAAAAAGCGCATGCGCAGCATTAGTGTAACAAAGAAAATGTGTGTGTGTGTGTGTGTTTTTATTTTTCATGGAAAGCTACAGAAGAAAACTGATTGTGTATTTATTTAGTTTTTTATTATCTCTCACGTTGTTCAACAAAATGGTAAATTACAGCCATTAGTAAAGTTATAAGTATGAATGAAACGTTAATGTTTGTACTGCTCTTAATTTAAACGTTAATAATATTTATAAGACAAGATCGAATGTGTAATGCCGTAAATACTAATATAGCTATAGATATAGACATACTGAATTGTAAATCGATGGTCTCATGTAGAAAGGCCCTAACTCGCATATTTGAAACTTTACAGGAGAAGGTAAAAACATAATAGAAACTCTAATATTCAACATGTAACTTTTTTTGTACAAATGCTTATAAAAGCGTTATTTTTTACACTATTGCAATACATTTTTGTGAGGAGGTTTATTTGCGTTAAATGCATTGGAATCGCAAAAAAAACAAATTTCGAAAAATAGCGAGTTAGGGCCTTTCTACATGAGACCAACGAAATATACCAAAGGGTAATTTTTAGAGACTTGTTTGTATCAAAGAAATTTTTGGGTGTAACCAATTGAAATTATAAATTTTGTAATTACGACTCATAGTTTTAATTGAGTTTATGGTTTTTATCGTTTCATTACTTTTACATTTAATACTGTACTTTACATATGTAAGTATGTACTTTGCAATTAAAGTTTTGTAGACTCTTAAAGGCAATTGTTACGTTTTATGTTGTTTACATAGAAATTACATAAAGGCTTTATTATGCACAATTAAATTGCTTGAAATAATAGCTTATGTTCAAACAAAACATGGATAATGCTACATAAGCCTAAAATACCAAACAGTGCACATTAGTACATATTTTAAAATTAATTACACTGTGCTAGCTGAAAACCCCAACAAAAGGGGCATCCAGTGGGTAAAGCTAAATCGAGTACGCTGAATGCAGGAGGTTGCGCAATAAATAATCGCGTAACTCGAAAACTTCAGTATATTGATTTAAATAAAAAAAAAATCAAAATTCAGCGAAAAAATTATGTATCTTTAAATTGGAATTAAAGTCGTTTTAGAAATAGTTTGCTTTCTGGGCTGATTTCTGGTAAACTATTAAAGACACATACTAAACATAGATAGAAACTGTTGTTATTATATATAAAAAAATGTTTTTTTTTCCAAAAAAAAAATGTATTTCCATAACGACTGCTGGGATTAAAAAAAAAAATTTTAGTCGTACTTAAATATAATTTTGTTGCCGAATTTCGGTTTTTTTTATTTAATTCAATAAACTAAACTGTTTTCAAGTTACGCGCATATTTATTGCGCAACTTCCTCTATTTTTTAAATAACGCTATATCTCGAAAAATAGAGCCAACCTAAAAAAGCGATTAGCACCACTAGATTCAGCGTACTCGATTTAGCTTTACCCACTTGATACCCCGTTTGTCGGTGAAAAAAAAGTGTCAAAATCGAGCACAGTATTATTATACATGAAGAACTTCTTAAGTACAGAATTCGTCTACTTCAATAAATAAAATTTAATTAACTTAATTAACTTTATAATACACTACGTTGCATAACTATAAATACATACAACAAAAAATAAAAAAACTTTTTTTAATTTTGCAAGTTAAAGAGAAAGTAAAACAGCTCGACCAACATGTATTTTAAAGGGCCCAAAAAATAAAAATACGATTTGGACCGCCCCCATCCCTATACTTGTTCTATAGATTGTAGAAATAGGTTCTGAAAAATATTAGCATGATAGGATAGCGTTAATTGGCGCCGCGTCGGCTCTGAAGTTTCTAGGTGCATTTACCTTTTTTTTTTGCCATTAAATAATAATTTTTGCTTTTTAATGTAAAAGAATCGAAATGCGTACGAAATTAGCATTCTAATAATATATAAAATATAAAATATAATAAATATATAATATATAAAATATAATAAAAAAAAAATTTAAATATACACTAGAGCCCCGACTTGCGTCGTTAATGGGGCGGGAGAAATGCGACGCAAATTGAATCACCTTTTTCTATATAAATGCACTGAAATTTGATTTATTGGGGAAAATATTCAAAACAAAGCATGTATTTTTGATAAATACATATATAAATACATTTTTATTTTGATCATGTATCCAAATTGAAAGAAGGGACTCCATCTTAACTAATAAGGAATTTCTTGCTATAGTATCTTGTTTAGATTGGAGTGGTGTGACAATTTCAGCCAATTGATTTATTTTGTCACTGTCTCTGTTGCAAATTGTTCTTACTGTTGTAGGTGCTAGTCCAAGAGCTCTTCCTATATTAGCAGCCTTTTCTCTCGATTTAAAACATTTTATTACGTCCAATTTTAATTCCAAAGTTATTACTTTTCTTTTACTTTGACTCATTTTGTACGTCCTGAATGTACTCTGGCGAATCACACACTAAATTTTTACCACAACCAGCCAGTGGTTCTTAGCACCACTTATGTAACAAAGAAAAGGGAATTCCCCTTATTTCACACAATTTGAAAACTTCTTAAAGTACAGGTGACGATTAGTGTTGCCAGAACTTGTAAAAATGCTAAAAGACAGGAAAGATGCTAAATCAGGCACTACAAATGCTAAAAATGGTAATCCACAATGCTGCAGTAAAAAAATTTAACCGTTTTTAGTGACGCAAATGGAAATAGAAACGACGCAAATCGGAAACAAAACGTCGCAAATCGAACCGATGCAAATTGGGGTCAAAACGACGCAACTCGGATCGACGCAAGTTGAAATTGCAACGACGCAAATCGAATTTTTCCAGTTTTTAAAAAGCGATGAAAATCGAAACGACGCAAATCGGGAAGACGCAAGTCGGGGCTCTAGTGTATATTTACTTCTATATCCGTTTATATATTAGTAGCATAGCCTTAAGCTATTATCAAGTCTGTTAAAAAATTTATGATTTTTCAACGGTCGCTTCAAAACTCTATTTTAAATTTTTTAGAAATTTTGTTAAACAAAATTTAGAATTTTTAGAACATTTCTTAGGGATTTATTAATGATATATGAGGGAATAAATATATATATATATAAATGATGTCAATACTTGCCATAGCTTTTCTGTACCCGCGTTACTAATTTGACGGTTTTCGGGAAAAACTAATTTTTATTAATTAGAGCAGGAATTTAACTAATATTTTATATTTTTAAGAGAATATTTTTTTTTATTCAGGCTAATAGTTCGAATTTTTCAAGAATACTATTGTAAAGTACTGAAACAATTGGCAAATTGGAATGCATTTTCTACCCTGCCAAGGGCGTCAACAGCAATCTTCATTGTCCACTATCACTCTGTAAATATCATCTATTTAACTCACCGTTTTTTGAGAAATAGAATCCGAGAATTATCACATTTCTTTTTTACGTGTTGTGAGTTAGAACGAAATTTACGTACGTTTACAATGTGTGTGTATTCTTTATTATTTTTTACAAATTTTGTATTATTACAAATTTGTTTTTTTGCTTTTCTTGCTGCGTCTACTTTTTTGTAACTAATTTTGTTTTTGCCATATTTTGGTGAATAAGCTTAATTTTTTAGTATTACGAATTTTTAATAAATATAGAATAATATAGTTTAGATACTGTTAAATAGGTTCTGAGAGTTTTAGTTAAAACAGACAACATTAACCGGTTAATCGTGAAGGTCAAAGATCAATTTTTGCTATATTTGGGATTTCTGTATTGCAAAATGTTATAAATTTTTCAATCAACTTTTATTAAACTTGAGAAAGATATATAGCTTAAGGTCCAAGATTTACCATAACAGCGCAAAAATCCAAACCAACTCTTGAAAACACTTGTGGCCAAAATTAAACCAAAATTTGCAGTATTTTTCATTTTTTAAAGTTTGGCAAAATGGCCTCTCCATTGGGCCATTTTTTCGCGTGATGTGTGGCATGTGGCACAGTCTTGTTGAAACCCCATGTCAGCCAAGTCCAATTCTTCTATTTGGGGCAGAAAAAAATTCGTAGCTCGCCATTCACAGTCACGTTGCTACCTTCATCGTCTTTGAAAAAGTGCGATCCAATGATGTCACCAAACATTGCATTCTTTGGGATGCTTTATCAGTTCTTGCAATGCTTCCGGCTGCTCTTTACACCAAATACGGCAATTTTGCTTGTTTACGTATCCATTCAACCAGATTCAAACAGCTTCACTCCTAAACACAATTTACCGGAAAGAACGCGGAAAAAATGCACGATGGACTTTCTTAACCGAGCAAGAATTTTGATAATAAAATTCAATAATCTGCAAGTGTTGTTCGTTTGCAAGTTAAATTATATACCAATCTGAACATGTTTAACAGTAACATTTTTTTTATTAATTACAAATTATTAATTTTTCTTTATTAATTATTGAATCTGCCTTATTTCCTTATACTGTGTTCAGATATACAACTTTATTGAGTCAATATTCGGTTAACTGACAATATTACTTTAAGTGTTAAGGCATACGCAATTTTCAGCTTACTCTATAATCATTTGACATCTGGAAAAGAATACAAAAATACTCTAAATGGTTGTTGTGTTTCTATGTAAACAAACTTACCTTCACATTGATTTTTTAATGATTTCTTTTGTTGACATTTGCCATTTTATACAATTTTGCTCACTAAACACAGTTGTGAATTCGTGTTGCATTCGAAATCTTACTCAATATTTCGTACTTATTGCGCAATTATTAATAGAGATTTTATATGGAATATTGAGCTCAATAATGGCGTTTATTGCATATCTGAACACAGTATTAGGCCTAACAATAAGTATTTAAATCTTAAAACTAAAATAAATGTAATTACTCTCTAACAGAGCATTAATTTGTTATTTGCCGATAAGCTCTACGAAGCCTCGACTGAGCTAGAATTATATCAAGCGGATTCGGGTGGGTTTGTAGCTTTTTGATGCAACATGTTACTTCAAAACAGCTGAGCTGCCAGAAACAGTTGTGCCAAAAAGAACACTGCTAAAAAAAAATCACCCTTCAGTAATTTTGCATAATCAGAAGCATTAATTTTAATGCTTGGAAACGATAAAGCAAACATTCTGTATTCACAAAAAGCTTTCCAAACTGCCTCCGATATTTCTTTTTCAGAAATATTGCTGTTCCTTTCGTAAGTCTCTCCAATAGCTGAAAACATTCGAACCATCACCAGTTAGTTTATAAGTTTCTTTTAGCGAACAGCTTTTGTCAAGTAAGAGTCTGTGATTTTTTTTTAAATCATTTAACCCACATTCATTAATAATCTGACCAAGACTCTTCATTGTGTTGCTGGCACAGTTTCTGCGATTACCCCATTCTGATTGCTTTTTTCCAGTCCGCCACTTTTATTTGCATCATAATAATTTGGATTATTTGCAAAATTTGTTATATAGTAACATTAAAAGTTAATGAAAACCATTGCAATAGGACCTTTGCTCCGGAACGACCCGAGTCTTAATCAGCCAAAGATTATTATTTTTTATATTTACTTAGAGATTTTTACAAATTTATAATAAACTTATAATTGCTTTTAAAATTTTCCTTTGTTAATTTTTAAATTTAATTTTCCATTTAGCTTATTTCCAGATTTAATCTCTTTACGTGTTTAAGGATCTTGTTAAATAATTTAAATACAAACACCACACATTAAACAACTTTAAAAACCATAATGTATTTTAACGTTGATCTAATTATATTCACATTTGTACCAAAATTTAATTATATATTATAATAATACATACATAAGTGTGAGTTTTGTACAACGATGTACATATGTACATATGTTGAAATTAGACTAAATATTTATATGTACATATATCTTCTCGACAGACCATAAAAGTATTAGAAAAAAAAACAAAAGTAGAAAATACGAAAACAAAAATGTTTAAGATTTCATGCTCTATGAAGCATATTTTTGTAAAATTTACATTTTATTATTAAAAGAAAAGTTCCACCACATAAATACTACAAATGTGATTAGAAAAATTGTATGAAAACTAGTTATTATCTATTTAACAAATATGACACATGTGGCATAAACAATTTTCACCTGCTTTTGTTTGGACTTTTCTTAAAATTAAAATTTAAACAAAAATATACATAAATACATATTTAATGGAGCTGTTAGCTTATGATAATGGTTTAGTTAATTTCTATAATATAATACAAAGACTATTTTGAGAAAAAATAATTAAGAAATAAGTAGTAGACTGTAATAAACGAGTTGACCTAGTTGTCTTTTAAAAACTTCATCTAATTAACAATATTAAAAAAAAATCCGGTTACTAGCAACCAATTTCATATAATTCCAGCATCCGTAGAGTTAATTTAAATGAAATTCTGTCTAACAACCGTTAGTTAACCTCAATTGAAAACCGTCGTAATCACCCTGAAGACAATTAGAGAAAATGCTTTTACACCTTCCTTCTTTTTTTCAAAAACCTTTTAATTATTTTTAAAGACTTTAGTTTATAGTTGCTTCAAATTATTTCTTTCCAAAAGTCATATTTATTTTATTTTAATAGACTTTGAATTTCACATTAATTGAGTAATTTTTTTGCTTGTTTGGTTTAGTTTTTTTTCGGGGAAACTTTCATAATTCCTACTGTTCTGACAATTAAATTTCACCATTAAGAACTACATTATTTCAAAATTTCAAGTGAAATAAAAACAATGAAAAACAATGTTACAAAAATGTATGAAAAAAAACCATTTTTCAAAATGACAACAAGTTGAATGTCATTGTCTTTTTTAACATGCATAAATTACCCAACATAGCCGGCGCAACGTACAGAAGAGGGGAAAAATTGTTGAGCTACAGAATATTTCTTTGGAAAATAAAAAAAGTACACAGTACTTCATAAAAGAGGAATAACTTATGTATAACAGTATTTTCTATAGAAAATCTTCTGTATAACAGTATTTTATTTTGTATAATAGTATTTTCTATAGAATGTCTTCTGTATAACAGTATTTCCTAAAGAAAATCTTCTGTATTCAGTATTTTGTATTCTTTAGTATTTTCTATAAAAAAGCATCTGTGTAACAGTATTTTCTATAGAAAATCTTTTCTATAACAGTTGTTTCTATAGAAAATCTTCTGTATAAGAGTATTTTCTATTAAAAATCTTCTAAATAAGAGCTTCTTATTTAGTATTTTCTATAGAAAATCTTCTGTATAACAGTATTTTCTGTAGAAAATCTTCTGTATAACAGTATTTTCTGTAGAAGGTCTTCTGTATAACAGTATTTCCTATAGAAAATCTTCTGTATAACAGTATTTTCGATACAAAAGCTTCTGTATAACAGTATTTTCTGTAGAAGTCTTCTGTATTGAAATTCAATTACCCTTTTTGCTTCTTGATTTTAAAACTCTAAATTTGTTCTTTTTCTTTTGATCTTCACTGTACTCTGCTATAACATTAAGATAAACTCTCAAAAAACCAAAACAAGAAGCTCTTAACAAACCTAAAAACAATGTAAAAAATAATTTAAAGAAAAACACATAAACAAATCATGACAACAAGCAGGTTGTCTAACCGACAATTTTTCTGTCAGTCTATTACAAATACTAACTTGTTTTGAAAATATTCTTGTTGTTGCTGCTGTTGTGAATTTAGAAGAAGTAACAACAAAAACAACGGAACTAAAACCTCAAGAAGCCCAATTTTTAACACAATTTCCACATAAACATGATGATTATAATGATTGAAACAACTGGCAGCACAATGATAGACAAGAAGTCACAAAGAAGAAAACAATTCAGAAGAAAAATAAAAACATTTATAAAAAAGAAATTATAACAAATAACAAGCAAGAATGAAATAAATTACAGAAATACGAAATAATGAAATGTATGCACAAGGTTGTGGGAAATTAATTAACATTTTTCACACGATTAGGAAATACAAACAAACAAACATTAAAAACAAATAACAAAGTACAGTCGGTCAAGCCCGACTATATAATACCCTACACATTATTTGGTATTATATGGGATTATATGTGTTAAACACTATCTCGATATAAATACTTTGAAAAGATTATAAATCTTAAAGTGAATTTTATATGGGAGTTTCGACTAATTATGGACCGACCATTATAAAATTAGGTGTCATTATTTCTGTATGTAAGAAAGTTATTTGTATATAACATTTTTGAGAGAGTTATGCTCTTTAAAGTGATTTTCGGAAGTGGGCCTTATATGGGGGCTACGAGTAATTATGGACCAATCTGCACAAAATTTGAAGATGTGATTTGGTTTCATTTTTAAGGAAATTCGTGTGGATACTTGCATAATTCAAACATTTATGATCGGTAAACCCCAATTTCGAGAGAACATTTGTATGGCGGCCAGGTAAAATAATGGACCGATTTCCACCAGTTTCAATCTCATTCATCTTTGGACCGAAAAAAATTTTATCTACCAAATTTTATCGAAATATCTTCAAAATTGCGAACTATACTCTGCGCACAAGCTTTACATAGACAGCCAGACGGACGGACGGACATCGTTAAATCTTCTCAGAAAGTGATTCTGAGTCGATCGGTATATACTTTAATTGGTGGGTGTTGGACCAATATTTCTGGGCGTTAAAAACATCGGTACGTCCCCACTATGGTGGTGTAGGGTATAACAACAACAGCTGAGAAATAATCAAAACAAACTGAACAAAACTTAGAAATCTTTATAAGTCATGTTTGAAATATAAGCACGACCAGAATAGTTGATACAAAGTGTAACACAGAATTTATAAAGAAATAGCAAAAAAAAAAAAAACAAATACTCGTTTCACACATTAGGTATTATTCATACTCGTACACCACACTACACTTGACTTTACTAACACACATTCTGATGTTAGCAAAACAAGTTATAATTCTAATTTTACTTCTACTTATATTCTATTTCTCGTTAACAGGTATTGACCCAGAAGGTAGCCGTCTCAAATACAGCATATCAGGACCAGTTTTTTCTGTTGATCGTGATACGGGTGTGGTGCGCTTACGTCAGGAGCTGGATCGTGAGACACAAGATACAATTGAAGTCATTATTAGCATAACGGATGAGGGAATTTATGGCACTGAACCGAATACGGTGTCACTGAGACGTGTCGTTCCAGTACGCGATTACAACGATAATCAACCGACATTTTTGGGTCGTCCCTATTTGACTAGTGTTAGTGAGTCTCTGCCTGTGGGTTCGGTGTTGGAGGTGAAACCTGCAATTGTGGTAGTGGATCGTGATGTGGGCAATAATGCTGAACTGGAGATCAAATGTGTTGAGGTTAGTTAAAGTCGGTCATAGCATAAGATGCTAACATACATAAAATACGAGTATTAAAGGGGAAAGGTTTTAGAAAAAGATTCGTTTCCCAAATATTGCCGCAGTATGAAATAAGTGTTTTACAGAACTAGTCTAAAAGCAATACATATCTGGGGCCAAAGAACTGGTTCCTTAAAAAAAGCTATAAAAGTATTTTAGAATCAGTAGCGTTCCACAGAAATGCTTTCAGAAGTAAATACAACATTACTTGATATAAGGCTGCCAATAAAAAGTCTGAAGTCGTCGGATTATAATCATTGTAGAACTACTTATTTTAAAACACGTCCTGAAAATTATAAAAATAATTTTTATAACGAAATTTAAACGATTCCATTGATAAACTTTAATAAAAAAATAATTATTATTATAATTGTCATTGATATATAATAAAGTATATAAAATTAGCCAGCTTCATGCCAAGTTTTCTATTACTTTATTGTCCACTCTTGCACCATGCAATCAATATCGAGCTTATAAGCTCTAACACAATAAAATATTATCCCAAAAACACAACTCAAACATTTATTTCTTTTCTCTTTCCAGGAAAACGACATTTGCGATACCTTTGATGTTGCAGCTGAGAAAATATCGGATGGCAATTACACAGCACGCATAACTCTCAAGAAACCCTTGGACTTTGAAAGTAGACCTACTTTTATTATGACTATTTCAGCTACAGATGGAGCTTTCGACAATCCTCTAACGTCCCAGGCCACCGTTTCAATCAGTATCATTGATGTACAAGATCAACTGCCAGTTTTCACAAATGCTCCGTACTCGGCCACCGTAGATGAAAACACTCCAGCTGGTGTTAGTATATTAACCATTAAGGCCATAGATGGAGATGTCGGTATACCGCGTAATATCTTACTAACTCTGGAAAATGAAGCTTTTGGTCATTTCGATTTGGTGCCATTTGGAGAACCTAAAGAGGGCACTGCTGTTTTAGTAACAACTGATGTTCCTTTGGATCGTGAAAATCCCGAGATTCTACAAAATGGTGGCGTTTATGTATTCTCAGTGCGCGCCACCGAATTGATAGATGGTGTAATACCCTCCGATACAACGACCACACAAATAACCATAGTGGTAAATGATGTTGATGATCATATACCGGAATTTAATGGTGAGGTATTTAATATCTCCATTCCGGAAAATTTGGATACGGGTATGCCATTGCCGGGTTTAACGGTGTTTGTAATTGATCGTGATATGGGCAATAACAGCCGTTATTCTTTGGCTTTGCGCGATATTAAGAATTCCAGGGAAACTTTTGCTGTAAGTCCTACAGAAGCCCAAGGTCGCACTCCCATAGTGGTGAAGGTGTTAAATTCTGCACATTTGGATTACGATGTGGTAGATATTGAGCAACGTGAATACGCCTTTGATGTTTTAGCTTCGGTTAGTGGGGAAGAAAAATCGAAAGTACGTATCAATGTTCAGCTAACGGATGTCAATGACAACCCGCCCATATTTGATGACGCAAGTTACCGCTTCTTGGCCTTTGAAAATCTTACGATAAATTCTCAAATCGGTATGGTTAAGGCTTTTGATAAGGATTCCGGAACATTTGGTTTCATCACATATCGCCTTAAGGGCTTTGGAGCAGACTATTTCTATACAGATCCCTTATCTGGTGGTTTATTTATAAAGAAGCATTTGGATTACGAGAAACAAAGTAGTTATAGTTTATCCATAGTGGCCGAGGATGGTGGCGGCCTGGAGGCTAATGCCCAAGTTTATGTGGAAGTTGTAGATGTGAATGATAATTATCCTATGTTTGAAAGTATTGAATATGCCAGAACCATTAGAGAGGGTACTAATCACTTTGAACCTGAATTCAAAGTAAGAGCTAGAGATATAGATGGTCCTACGCAGGGCGGTGGTAAGGTGCGTTATGCCATTGTTTCGGAGAACAGTATATCGGGCAATGTGTTCAGCATTAATGAGTTGACGGGAGAAATAACTTTGCAAAAAGTGGCTAGGTCAATGGATACGGAGAGAGGAGAGTATGAACTGCTGGTATCGGCCACCGATTTCGGTATACCACCTTTAGTCAACACCACCAAGATTTATATACGTGTGGGCATATCGGGTAACCAAAGGCCCATATTTAAAGGTCATTTCCAAAATATAGAAAATGTTCCAGTATTGGGTCCGCCCAGTTATAGAGTGTCAATACCGGAAAATGCCCCAGCCGGCTATAATGTTACTACGGTAAAAGCCCATGACCCAGATGGTTTGGATAGTTCGCTGCGTTATCGTATAGTAGGAGCGAATGACAATTTCGAAATAGATGAAGAGTAAGTTCTTAAAATTTGTGATTATTTAAAATAAATTAATATGTATCTTTCTCACAGATCTGGTCTTATAACAGTATCACCTCAAGCCCGCATAGATCGTGATTCCAATATGGATAGTTTTGAGATCACAGTAAATGCTGTAGACTCCGGTTTACCCATACCAGAAACTGCCACCACCACAGTGTATGTTAATGTCAAAGACATCAACGATGAGAAGCCGAAATTCGAGCAACACAGTTATGCCGCTTATGTATCGGAACGCACCGAAATCGGAGAGAGTGTTTTGAGAGTGAAAGCCATTGATAAAGATTTACACTCCAAGTTAAATTATACAATCAAGGGCATACCTACAGCCACCTCTAAGGCGGGAGTCAGCATAACAAATCGTAGTAAATATCAAGTACAAGATGCCTTCCGTATTGATGCTGAAACCGGCACCATCTATGTAAATGGCAAATTAAACCATGACGAGGCTGCTGTTGTAGTTTTACTGGTAGAGGTTAAAGATCTAAATGCGGAAGTGGATCCTGAGGGTCAAATTGACAACACCGAAGTCACTATTTATGTGCAGTCCTTCAAAGACACTAATCCAGTGTTTACCAACAAAGGTTGGAGTAGCTCTAAACCTGTAGTTAACATACACATAATGGAAGAAATGCCTATTGAAAGCACTTTATTTATATTGCAAGCTGAAGACCCTGTTTCTAAATTGCCAATACAAAGTTTCGAATTGGTGGAACCTATGGAACTGGAGTACTTCCATATTCATGAGAGAACTGGTGAGGTTATATTACGTAAACGTTTAGATTATGAAGCTTTGGACGATATTAAGACACAATATGTATTTCAAGTAAAAGCCAATGCTCCCGATATGCAACGCAGCACCCTGACAAAAGTCAATATTACTGTGGAAAATGTTAACGATAACAGTCCCATATTTGAGGAATTGTCGTACCATGCTACTATAGTTGAAAATAAAAAACATCCTGAGAAAGTTATACGAGTCAAGGCTACAGATAAAGATGCTGTTCTAACAGCTCGTGACGAACGTTTGGGTTATCACAAGATATCCTATTCTTTATATGGAGAAAATGCTCATTTATTTCAGATTAACAATGTAACGGGAGAAATAATTGTGGCTGTGCAGGCCCTCATCGATCGAGAACGTACGCCTCACATAAATCTTCAAGTCAAAGCTGAAGATTCTCCTGGTCGTCCCACGGATTCCAAACAAAGTGTGGTAGAATTGCTCATAGACGTTTTGGATGTCAACGATAATGCGCCAGTATTCGGTCAAAAGGAATATACTGCTGTTATTCCAGAGAACGTAGGTCCCGATGTTTTTGTTATAAAAATCTTTGCACAAGATCTAGATGATGGTCCTGGCGGTGAGGTCTTGTACGAAATAATCGATGAGGGAGAAGTTAATGGTTTGTTTAAGATCAATAAGCTAACGGGTGAAATTAAAACGAAACGTGAGCTGACGGGTAAAGGACGTTCGGATCCCTTTATGATACGTGTGAAAGCTCATGATAATGGTGATCAAATTCCGAAACAAACTTCGTTGAGTTCAGATGCTAAGGTAACCATATTCATTGGAGATGTTAGTTCCAATGATGGTATACCTTATTTCATAGAGCCCGAGGTGGGACAAATGGCCAATGTGACAGAGGTGAGTTGTTTACTTTTATTTTTATTAAAACTGCTTTTGCACTGAAAACGTGTTTTACCAAAAACGTGTTTTTTACTAAAAATGTTAAAATAGTCTATTGAGGGTTAAACTAAGGTTTACTTCAACCGCAGATAACATACACATACCATCCACATGTGGTATGAATATATTTGATATACATATGTAAATACCCACGACTTTTGCAACTAAAACTTAAAGCTTTTAGAAATATTTTCTGAATAGCTTGTTTTGGAAAAATCATCCAAATCGGTACTTAAACAGGCAAACCATCTTTTTCTGCTCCACTTTCCTTTATTAATTAATTAATAAAAACTTTGTATTCCTTCCAGAATTCTCCTATTGGTACGCCGGTATTTCAAGTTAAAGCCAACGATCCCGACAATCCAAAGACACCATCCGGAACATTACTCTATAAAATCTTAGATGCTACTACAGATGCCGAGGCTTTTGAAATTGATGAAGAGACGGGTCTAATTAAAACAGCTGTAGTATTAGATCGAGAATTTAAAGATATGTACAATATTATACTGGAAGTTTCCGACAATGGTCAGCCCAGACAATCGGTAACCAGAATTTTGCAAATCCAAGTACTGGATGTGGATGATCATAAGCCCAGGTTTGGCAGAGAAGTGGTAAGATTCTTAAGAAATATTAAACCATAATTTTGTTATAAATTTCTTAATTCTTAGGATGAAGCTCCTTTGAACTTTAAACTGTTGGAAGAACAAGCCGAGGGCACTATTGTAGGCAATTTCTCAGCCATTGATGAAGATATAGATGAAAATGCTGACATCGAATATGTGATTACCGAGGGTAATGAGGAAAATGTTTTTAGTGTGCAGAGAACAGAAGATAATATGGCTATTATTAAGACTACCAAGCCAATCGATCGCGAGTTAGTGGACAGTTACGCTCTTACTATAAAATGCCTAAAAATGGGAGAACTCACTTATCCTTATCTGGGCGATCCTTATGATCGCCATGATCTTTCCCAACTAAGAGTGACCATACAAATAATTGATATTGATGATAACTTGCCACAATTCGAATATCAAGACATGTCGGTGGGTATACGCATTAATGTGCCCATTGATAGTAAAATTACCACAATACATGTTACGGATTTCGATGCTGAGGCAGAACCTATCATTCTTAGCATCGAGAATGTTACCTTTGTGCCACAATTCTACAAACGTACCAACATTGTTAAGACCACATATTTGCAAAATCTTTTCACTATAAACAATCGCACAGGAGAATTGCGCACTGGCGGCTCTTTCGCCAACTATGTGGATGGTTATTTCAATATGAGAATAAGAGCCAATAACTCCATGAAACCCAAAAGACATGCCTTCAATAATTTGAAAATATTTGTAATACGTGACAAATCACTATTGAAGTTTGTATTTTCAAGGCCGGCAAGTGAAATACAATATAATGTCAGACCTTTCCAGGAAAAGCTTAAGGGAAAACTCAAACCCTTAGGTTTAGATTTACATATTTTGGATACTCAAGTTTTGACTAGACCAGACTATAGTTTGGATTTCACGTCGACCAGTTCCTGTTTCCAAATGTTTAAGAATGGTTCGGCTATATCCATGAATGCGATGCAAAAACTTATGAATTCAGACATGTTGAAAAAACAACTCTTTGATATTTATGTGGAATATGGGGTGAGTGAAGTGGAGCCTTGTTCTATGCGGAGAGCGGTGGCGGCAGCCAGTTTTATGACTTCACCGGGCACCTGGTTGGTTATCATAGCGGGATTTATAGGCTTGGCGGCGATAATAACAGCATGTACCGCCTGCTGTTTAAAAAGAAAGTAAGTTTACTGTATATTTTTTTAATAATTCTTCTTAAACTTCTCTTATTTTAGGTACAAAAAACATTCCAAACGCATTTTGCAAGCCTCACGTTCCACCACAGAGACTTACGGTGTCGTGGGTGTACCCACTGTGTATATGCCCTATTCGGAACCCATTTATGGTCCTTTGTAGCAACCAGTCATTTGGCTTAGAAATAGTTAAGACCCCCCTAAACAGTTTTAAATAAATTTATAGTTGTAATTACATAATTAACATTTAAGCACTCGAGTTCTTGTTTCCTGTAAAGTTAAGAACTTTCTGTAAACTCTAGTACTCTGACTCTCTTTAGCTCTTTGTTTCTCTTGTGTAAAACTAATTACAATTAATTAAATTATCAAGTTATTAAACTAGCCATAAAGACTGCGCATATTATTTAAAATAATCGTTTCAATTTTAGTTTAATAATATGCCTGTGATTTTATATATGTATTAGTACTCGTATACATATGTATATTTTACATTATAAATATTTAATAATAAATTATTTAAGTAAATGCGAATAGTTCTTAAATTAATTGTCTTTTTTAGATTTGCTTTGTTCAGTTTATTCAATTGTGATTTATTTTTTGTTTAATAAATTTTTTTAATCTTTTTGATATTTTTTAGTTTGTTTTAATAAATCTGTCTATATACTCTCTAAACAACAAAATGTTTACCCATGTTCAAACATGTTAAATAGTCTTTAAATGTAAAAAATATATTTATAATTTTAATTTTATAGTATATTTTATAAGTTAAATAAATGATTTTAAAAGTAAAAGATTTGTGTAAACAAAATTTATTAAAACCACCACTGAATAATGCTCAGCTATATACTGGAGACATCTGATTTTTTTCTACTAAAAGCGAGTTTTTTTTCCTTTTTTTTTACCAAAAAACACATTTTTACCAAAAAACACATTTTTAACAAAAAACGTATTTTTACCAAAAAAGCTTTTCCATCAAAACCGTGTTTTTACTAAAAACGTTTTTCTACCAAAAACGTGTTTTTACTACAAACGTATTTCCACCAAAAACGTGTTTTTTACTACAAACGTATTTTCACCAAAAACTTGTTTTTTTTTTACTAAAATCGTTTTGCCACCAAAAACGTGGTTTTTACTAAAAACGATTTGCCACTAAAAACGTGTTTTTTTTTATTAAAAACGCTTTTCCCTCAAAAATGTGTTTTTTTACTAAACACCTTTTTTTACCAAAAACTTTTTTATGTACTAAAAACGAATTTCCACCAAAAACATGTTTCTTACAGTAAGAATCTTATGGTGTTTTCTTTTCTGAAATAAAATGTTACACCTTTATTATGTACATTTTTATAATGTTTACCCCACATTTTAAAGATGTCGCATTTTTTAATGGTCAGAATAGAACATAAAATTACAACAGTCTAACATTTTTTTCATGTACAGCTGTTTTTGTTTTTTTGCTAAAAAAGAAGAAGCAGATAGCTCCCTGGTAAGATCTTGAAATAACACAATGAATATTTATCAAAATGACCTATGGCACTTTCCCGACTAATACGAAAGTTCTTCTCAAATATAAAAATTATATATGTATATAAACATACATTACATATATAAGAAGTAGGAGATATTGTCCTATGAAATTTGACATACATCAACTTCAGAGTATTCATTAATTACGTTCTTTACCAAGCCTTTCACTCACGGTTGTGGATTTCTTTCCATAATCATATAAAATATTTTATCATCATCTGATGATGAA
The DNA here is from genome assembly GCA_916048285.2 of Bellardia pandia. Taxonomy (NCBI): domain Eukaryota; kingdom Metazoa; phylum Arthropoda; class Insecta; order Diptera; family Calliphoridae; genus Bellardia; species Bellardia pandia. The sequence continues at coordinate 29,477,065 of OU696531.1, forward strand.
GATGAATCACAAGTCATCCAAAATTTTTTCAGCACATAAAAAATATTTTCCATTTTGTATATTTTTGTTTTTTTTTTTTGTTTCTTAACACAAATACACATTCATAAACAAAACAAATGTCAGCTGCATCAATGCCAACTTAGCCCTTTTCGGGCTAGATTTAGCCGGATTTTAGTCACTCAAAACGCGAAAAAAAAGAAAATTGCATGTGGTTTTATATGGATTTTTTTTCCATTTAGCCCTTTTTTCAAAAATGTTTACGCGTTTTGAGTCTCAAAAGTTGGCATCACTGGTCAGTTGTTTTATCGTGCGATTCTCCCCCTCTAAAAATACAGAGTGTGAAAGGTGCACCATTTTTTAAATTTATAGTGTGACATTTATAGAAAAGAACAGACTACACTTTAGCAGTGTTGACATTTTTTCAGAAAAGAACACAAAAAAATTAAAAAATATGCGAAATGGGAAAAACGTGTAACATTTTTGCCAGAAAAGAAAACGCCATTACTAAAAAGTTTTTACACCAAAAAACGTATTTTTTTTACTAAAAAAGTTTTTCTACCCAAAACGTGTTTATACTAAAAACGCATTTCCATTAAAAACGTGTTTTTTTTTATCAAAAACGCTTTTCCATCAAAAACGTTTTTTTTACTAAAACGTTTTTCTACCAAAAATGTGTTTTTTTACTACAACGTTCTTCTACCAAAATGTGTTTCTTACTAGAGAGTTTTTTCCACCAAAAACGTTTTTCCCTCAAAAACGTATTTTTACCAAAAACGTTTTTCCATCAAAAATGTGTTTTTTTTACTACAAACGTATTTCCAACAAAAACGTGATTTTTACTAAAAACGTTTTCCACCAAAAACGTGTTTTTTACTAAAAACGTTTTTCCACCAAAAACGTGTTTTTTACTAAAAACGTTTTTCCATATATATATATTACGACCAATATTTAGATATATTACCTCCTATATTATTCTGATATAGCCTGATTTGTCAGACTATCTAAGAATATTGTGTTATTTCTTGAATATATTGTGTAGCAGACTAGCTGTTTAAGTCGCCGAAAATATTTCAGTTTGGAAAATACTGCATGAGTCTTTTAGTGTACGAGTATAGCTATGTCTAATCCTCAACTCCCACATAAAATTCCACTAAACTTTCATAGAACGGTAGAACTATTGTCTTACATTGAACTAGCAGTAAATAACTAGTGATTCATTTAGTAGGTTTTTTTTAATATTAAATAATAATGCAGTTGGATGTCAAAATCTTTATTACGACCGAAAGAACAATCTCTGACATTTACTTTCTTAAGATCATTTCATTCAAACTATGTATCTCACGAATTACGCGAGTAATGTTTGCTGGTGCTGGACATCCTATCATCCAATATCGTTCTTTATCTAGATAACCCAGACGTACAGTTTCCATTCTCCTCAACCCAAGATCACCTTGTATTTTATATCTATCTAATTCGTCTAATCAACAACGGAATGTCTCCGTCTACAGATTAATTTCCCAAAGTATAAATGCAAATTTTGTCATAATCCTGTATCCTCCTTGTTAAGAGTTAACTCTAATTACAGCGAATTCATTATATGTAGTAATAAGTGCATTCGATGAGATCGTCATTACAGTTGTAATAAGACTGCTATTAAATGCCTGGATTCACACTTTCCACAATGACAAACTTTGTTTATTTGCTGACCTTGCTAAGAGAAATCAAATATTTTCTAGTCATTAACTTATTTACTGATAACGGCTTCTGTGAATATTATAGTAATGACATATTTGTAAGCGTTTATGGTAAGTATTTGCCCCCAAGTGCTCTACAGTGCTAAAAAATCATTACAATCTAAACTAATATAATGCTACCGCATTAACAATATTTTAAGATTAATGGAACAGGCTTTTATTTTTATAATAGTATCATATGATTATTTAGAAAATTACACAAATGCAAAAATATCCTACATACCTGTCGGAAGATAGAAACCCCATAAAACACCAACTAACTCCCCTCAAGAACACAATAACTTTTGCAAATTTTATTATTATTAAGCTTAAATGCCAAGTTATTAATAATTTTATTTATCTTATCTTTTCACATGAAAGTATTTAGTAAAAAGTGTTTTGTAGTTGCTTTTTTCAGTTAATAAATAATTTATGATGTCACACGACGGCATGGTTGTCATTAGAATGCAAATTATTTTATGGACTCCCTGAGTGGTTATAAAATAAACAAATAGAAAAGTGTGTAATGTTTAACGAAATAAAACATTTGTAATACAAATATTTGCCAAGATTTTAAATAGCTCGTTTTAGTAATGGAAATAAACATAAAAAGCATATGGTGAAAACATATAGAATAATACTAATATTTTACACATGTGTAAATAGTTTAATTAAAGAATATTTACAAATTACAGATAACGTTACAAAAAATTATTTATTATTTCAAAAATATTTCCAAATGTTTTTTGTTCTTATTTTTCTACACGAGATTTAGCATTGCTTTTCATGAATCTCTCCCTAATTCTTAAATAATAATTGTAATGATCTGCAATATATCTGCAATAATTAGAAAATATCATAGAAATTTATTCGCTTCCACTTGAAGTTGATTTATGATACTACCCCTGTCATAATGATCATCAATCAAAGTAAAAATAATCATAAAAAAAGAAATTAATAATATAAAGAGAATTGTGCAAAAACAGACCTACTATTTAGGTTAAATGTACCACTGTCACACTTGGCAAATATTTGCCGAAAAAGACGTATTTATTTAAAAAAAAACTTCGTTTATATAGAACAAGACAAAACAAATATTGAGTTCTATTTTATTTTATGCTGTTTGATCTTGCAAAACTCTTGTAAGAGTAAACAACGCCAAACAAATTTGTGCTAAAACAAGTGGTTACGCTTTTTAAGAGTTTTCGGATTTGATTTAGAAAAAAACATATAATTTAGATAAATGTAAAAAAATCTTTGTTTGAATCAATAAAACGATCAATGTTTAAAGATGATTTCATGGGTTAAATTTTGGCATACTCTTTTCAACATATTGACCGGTATCTCACGAACAAATTTCTCAACATTATCTTCAACCGTTGGGGCTTGTACTTAACATAGTCAGACAAAAAATAATCTAAAGGCACTAAATCGCACGATCTAGGCCCCAAACATGAAATAAACCGAACTCGCCCCTCTATTGGGCCATTGTATCGCTTGCTGTGTGGTATGTGGCTTTGTGTTGCCGAAACCACATCTCAGCCAAGTCCAGCTCTTCCATTTTGGCAAGTAAAGTTCCTATCATCGTCATCTTTGAAAAACTACGGTTCAATGATGCCACCGGCCCATAATCCACACCAAACAGTGCATTTTTCGGGATGCATTGGCAGTTCTTGCAATGCTTGTGGCTGCTTTTCACATTAAATACGATAATTTTGCTTGTTTACGTATCCTTTCAACTAGAAATGAGCTTCGTCGCAGAACACTATTTTTCGATTAAAAAGAGCACGATGAATTTTCTTAACCGAGCATGAATTTTGATAATAAAATTCAATCATCTGCAAGTGTAGTTGGTTTGTAAGTCGATTCATGGTTTAATTATAGACCGAACTAAACATGTTTGCCAGTAAATTTTTTCACGAAAACAGCTGAAAACAGAATTTGCAGAATTATGTTTATAAACTAGAGAATTGGCTAGAGCTTTGGAAAATCAGGGTAAATGAACAAAAATGTATTCATATCACTTTCACATTGCGAAAAGATACCTGCTCGTCCATCAGAATAAATAATCAAATTATCCCGCAACACAATAAAGTCAAATACCTCGGAATCCACCTCGATCGTCGTTTAACTTGGAAGTCTCATATCGACGCAAAACTTACTCAGATGAGATTAAAAGCAGTGCAACTTAATTGGCTAATCGGCAGAAATTCTACATTAAAGTTGGATTGCAAACTTTTGTTGTACAATGCAATTCTAAAGCCAATCTGGTGTTATGGAATACAATTATGGGGTTCTGCCTCAGCATCAAATATTGAAAAAATTCAAAGGGGTCAAAATAAAATTCTACGTATAATTACTGCAGCACCATGGTATGTTAAAAATTCTCGAATCCACAAAGATCTAGGCGTGCCATTAGTAAAAGTCGAATTTACAAAATATGCGTCAAAGTATGTCAGCAAACTTGAACACCATCCAAACCCACTTGCACGAGACATCCTTAACTTTAGTTGACACAATCGGTTGAGAAGGAGGGATACCCTTGCTTTAACTCAAGCGCAAAACAGATGACTGGATCAGTTGATGTGAAATTTTTTTAGTATCATAAAAATTTTTGTCTAGCACTGGCTGGGCTTATTATTTTCTTTTTAGTATTAAGATTTGAAAACTTATTGTCATTTCATGATATGAAGATTCAATAAATAAATAAAAGCTAAAAAAAAAAAAAAAAAACAGCTGAGCGCTAAAAAAAGTCTTGCTAAAAAGAGAGTTGAGCGACAGGGTGCAATGTATATTTATTTCCAATAAGTTGTTCCGGATCTAATAAGTTCCTGGTTCCTTAAAAATACGTACCTATAGATTTCACACTTTCTACAACTAGTTATTTTAAAACAAGTTCTGAAAAAATTTCTCTGGGAATTTGTATTTATACACGTAATAATGTTTAAAATACAAATATAAGCTAGATTTACGCGATTGAAATTTTCTTCAAAATTGCTTCAAACTCGTGTAAACAGCAAAAATTATTCAAAATTTATTGGTTTAATCACTATTAATAAGTATTATTCTTTAAAATTTATTTATTTAATAACTATTAATAACTATGAAATGAATAAATTTTGAAGAATTTTTGCTGTTTACACGAGTTTGAAGCAATTTTGAAGAAAATTTCAATCATGTAAATCTAGATTAAATTAGACCTGTTTCACACTCATCAGTTCTGACTCGTCAAGTCAAGTATTTTTCAATGAGAAGGAAAAAGATAAAAGATAATTTTCTCTTTCCTTCTCATTAAAAAATAAAGATAAGATAAAAGATAATTTTCTCTTTCCTTCTCATTAAAAAATACTTGACTTGACGAGTCAGAACTGATGAGTGTGAAACAGGACTTACTGAGATATATTTCGAATCACAATTAAAAATGTTATAGAATCTTTGCTAATATGTTTCGATTGGTGATTTAAGTTGTATAACATTATCTAATATACAGTGCGTTGTAAAGATAAAGACATTTATTATAGTGAGAGACCAATGTAAGCGGCGCAAACAGTATTATCAATGATTAAATGTTTTGTTTGTTTACAAAATTATATAAGCAAAAAGTTAAAAGTTTCGCAATTCTCTTAAACTGACAATGATGTGAGAAGTGGACGTGCGGCAAAGTTTAATTTTTAAAATTTTAAAATTTAATTTTTAAAAAATTATCATTAAACATACTCTTAAACAATTTAACAAACAAACACGGTGTGGGTGTATTTAACGTACCAACAGGGGTCAGTTTTTCCACACGATTTGATAAGATTTTGTAAGTGAACTAAGCTCTTACATAAAAATCCCATAATTATTTTTCTTTTATCATTTATTACAAAAATGTCGTTACTTTTTTAACCAAATTAATCAACAATTTTCTTTTTTTTTATGAAACATAATTTCAAATTTGCAATACACCTCTAACGAGGCTCGTTAAACGTTACAACATAAAAGCGTTCAACTTTGTTTTTCAAAAGTGAAAGATGGAAAACAAAAAAGTAATTATGAAACACCCAAATCTCCGTTTAAAACATATAGAAAGTGTAAAAAGGACAAAAAAAAAACAAAATAAGAAAATCTAAAAACTCATAAATAATAAATGTTAAAATTAGATTTATAATGTGTAGTGGTGCTCATTAACCCTGCCTGCACTTTTACATTTGTACTCGTACTCTCTATTTTGAAATCGTTACAAAATGTGTCAAATTTTTCTAAGGGATGTTTAGTGTTTGAAAAAGTAAATGAAAGAAATATTTGCTCAAGCGAAATTGTTGGTGGCTGCAACAATAACAACAATTGTTACTTATGACATAGAAATCAGGGTTAGCCATGCAAATAAGTACATAAAAGTAAAAGGTAAAATGAGGCCTTATAAAACAGCCGAAATTAAAGGTTTACAATTAACAGCCGTTTGCATTAAACATTTACGGGAGTTGTATGTTAAAATAGTGTATATCGAGGGAGTAGTGTTATTACTAACATTTCAAAGGGTGCAATGAAGTGTTGTAGTTGTATAGAATAAACAGCTAAAAATGAAACAATAACAATAAATATAATAATAATGAACATGAAACGGGAACAGGAATTAAACACACACAAAGTACAAGCAAAAGTGTGTTAAGTACAAGGATATTATTGTAACTTTTTAAAACATTAAAATAACAACAACTTGTTATTATTTACTTCTTAGGCAGTTAGGCTGACATGCATTTAGCCTTGTAAATTTAAACTCTTACCCGCTTAATAATTACAAGTGTATTTTTTTTAAAGCATTGAACAAACTGTACTTGATTTTTAAAAAAGAAACACGTTCTAACGTTATCAACTTAATAGATTATACAAATTTACATGATATTTCAAATATTCCAGCAAACAGCTATTTAACAGTCATAAAAATATAAATGAGTTTAAAGAATCTTTGGAATTATTGGAACACAATCTAGCAAATTAATTCAATTGGCCACAATGGAAAAACCCTAGATTCACTAGTATTTATCGGTGTCCTATAAAAGTAAATCTAGCCAAAATGTGCAAAATCCTAAAGCTAGAACGAAAATGGTAAAAAGTATATTACATAAAATCCCGCCATACTGCAGATGCTTAAACATTGCCAATTTCTTCTGTCAAAAAACTTATTCTAAATTTGCACAAGGGCTGAGCAATGGAAAATAAACTTAGAAAGAAAATCGTGCACAAAATCATGGAAAATCCAATATTGTTGCATTAAAAGCTTTCAGAAATTGTTATATCGTAGACAAAAGAATTTCAAAATTTAAATAACAAAAAAATTACTATGTTAAAAACCCGGGTCACTGCGACAATGCCAATGCAACACCAGTGTGAATACCGCAAGAATATGTGGATGCTGGATTTCAAGCCTAGCGTGCAATTTAATAGCCAAATCGTATTGAGAAGCAGAATGGTGTTCTTTACGAAAAAGTGTTAACAATATGGATTATGAATGGGCAAATATATAAATACACTGTTTTGCATTAGTTTTTTTAAAACGTGTAACAATTTTTAAGAATATGGTTATGATCTCTGTTTATCCAAAATATGGCAGACAACTTCATTCATTTAAGAGGAAATTGTGCATTAATATTTTGTTAGTGTTTCATAACTATAATTACACTTTATGATAATAAAGAAAGTATAACTGCCGCCTGGTTCATTACTTAAGGTGGATTCACCCATTCGTTCTGAACAAAATATTTGTGCGGACAAAGTTTTTTTTTTATATCGTCACTAAAAATCCAAAAGGCCGTAACTACACATTTAACTGTTTTACAGGAGAAGCAAAAAACTTTATAAATTTAAGCCTATTTCAATCTTATTAGCCAAATTTCAAAATTAACCCTAAAAAACTATTGCGGATTTGGTTTAATAAAAAAAAATTAGTAATTGTACTTAAGACCTTTTGGATCCGTCTTTTCTGAAAAGTAAAAATTAGGATGACAAAATTCCGCTTTTCACTCTTATTAAACATTATTTTACTTTTTGTTTTCTGTGTTTTGAATATATAAGATACAAAACTCTTTACAATGAGTTTAATGAATTCGAGAAAAATTTACTTTATTTAAGAAAAGAAAACAAAATTAAAAAAAAGTACGAAAATGCATTATTGTTTATATGAAAAGAAAAGAAGTTCACTTTGAGAAGTAAAATTTATAAATCTAATCTGAGTAAAATATGGTAAATTATCGTAAAAACTGTGGCAATCAGCTGGAAGTCAACATTTAAGTTTCCGGAGATGGCTCCATTTATTTTTGGATATTTTTTCTTTATGTAACCGAACTGTTTCGACAAAAATATCCACAGCGTCGTTGTTACTAATTTGAAAAAAATTTAACTTTCAACTAATAGTTAAACAAATGTCAACTTTGTTTTAATATATTTCGCTTTTTTTTGATTAAAAGTGTAGTTACGGCTTTTTGGTTTATACTGTTATTAACATTGTAGTTGCGGCCTTTTGAAATGTATTAATAAAATCGACGTTTTTCGGCATATGAGAGTAAAATGTTAAAGAAACATGCATTTTGGTTAATTGCATAATAATCGATTTTGCATTTTTTGTAGTTACGGTCTTTTGGATATTAGGTGACGATATGAGAGAGAGAAAATATTTTTTACGAACAACTCCCAGCTTGAAATGGTTTATTTTCATATGTTGTCTGGACAAAAATGAACTGAGTTACATTTTTTCATACAAATGATAAAGCCTTATGTATGTATTTAATTCATTCATTTTGAATGCACAATATTTTAAAATAATTTAATATTTATTATTTTTTTGACCAAAGCAAAATAAATCAAAGGCCAGACTGGCAAAACTAAAGGAAGGTTTATACGATGTTTTTCAAGACGTCTATTTTCATGTAGTAATTCACTTTTGAAGTTTTTACGAAAAATTGTTTTCATTTATACGACGTTTTTTTTTTGGACGTTATTTTTTTACAAATTTTAATTTTTGTTGTAGTCAGGGTTGATTTTGTTGTTGAATCTTCTTTACTTTATTGTTCGTATTAAAAATTTTTCTTTGTCTTTTAACAAATAATTTTAATTTATGGACGTTTTTTTGGACGTAATTTTTTTACGCACTAAAAAAATCACACATACATATAAATAAATAATTACAGAAATCCAAACAAAATAATTATTTTTCTTGTTTACAAACATATTCACCGTATTTGTTTATTTTATTTTTTTTTTATTTTATTTTTACTTATTGAATTTCTAAACGAACATTTCAATTCAAAATAAGAAAAAGAATAAAACTGAACAACAGAAACAGAAATGACTGTAAAGAGAAATATGAAAAAAAAAACATGAAAACAGAAATCGTGTCTATTTTTCTACCCCGCTTGCTTCACTACACCGCTCGCCAAAAACCAAAAGCAACGTCTAAAATTACGTCTTAAAAATCATCGTGTAAACCTGGCCTAATAGATTTTATTTACATATTCGTATGGCTGCTTTGCCATAGAGAAATCGTTCGAAGTGGGTGAATTGTGCTACAAAAAACTCTCAGTTAAATAAAAAATTTTTGTTCGAAACAAATGTGTGAATCCATCTTTAGTCACATGTTGTAGTAACAAATTTTGCAAATAATCCGGATTATTATAGTAAAAATAAAAGTGGCGGCCCAAAAAAAACTTTCTGAACGGGACAATCGCAGAATTTTAAACTGTGCCCGCATTACAATGAAGAGGCTTGGTCAGGTTATTATTTATTATTGTGAAGTGTCCCAATCCACCATAAGCAGACTGTTAAATTCCAGACTATTACTCTACAAAAGCTATTGAAGAAAGCAGAGTAACTATTTCCTTCAATGTTTATACTAAAGGTAAAAGTTAAGTTAAATCAGTTTTCCACCAATTTTAAACCCAATCGTAATTTATGTGTTCTAACTGTCATTTAAAAATATTTTGTAACTTTCAAACCATTGTCCACTTTAACAAACAAATTATTTTACCTTTAGGTTTACAGCAGGTGTGTTAAACAAACAATAATGCGTGTCACTTCAAAACAATCCTTTTGACTCATTCACACTTGTAACAAAATGTTGTCACTGTTGTTCATTTGAATCGCACTGACTTCAAAATATTCAAATCTAAACAGTGCACACTATAGCTAGTTTAGTTTAGTCCTGTTGTATAGTCGTGTAGACAATATTCGTATTGAACTAGGACAGATGGTCAAGTTGGCAAAGAGTAAACAATAACAATACACAACAATTAACGTATCAACCTATAAACCAACAGCAGCAGCAACAACAACAATTGCAACTTCCTTTTGTTTTCTCATTTTTTTTATAAGCAACAAATTAACGGTTGCGTGATTTCCTTCACAATTTGGTCGTATTTACTTTTTTATCATTATCCTTAATCATTCATATGTAATCGTATGAGTGAATGTTTGAGTCTTAAAATACGTTACAAATACAAAAACAATTTATGGTTGGCAAACATGTAAAAGACCCAATAAAATAAAAAAAAATATAATCATTAAAAATGAGAAAAACAAGCAAGAATGTGTAATGATGCAATAAATAATACAAAAAACAATTTATTTTTCCTTTCTTCATTTTCGAAAATATATTTTCTATTGTCAATTTTTAGGGTAAATTTTGCAATTTTTATCCTTAAAAAATAGATTATTTTCTGTGCAAATTTTTTGTTTGGTAAACCGGAAGCTGCTTAAACAAAGGAAGAAAGGAAATAGGTAAAAAATTGTGTTTTAATCTCTAGTTAATCCTAGTTTATTGACACATATATACAGTTTAACTAGTGATGGATGTTTAGTATTTAAGTGAAATTGTGTCATGTGTCCTTAATAAGGATTTATGAACAAGTTCTTGGTTTTTCAAAAACTTTTTTGTATAAACTGAAGTTGTGGGTAATAATTTTAGTACACTGCAGACGTATAACTGCATAAAACATTGCACACCTAAAATCTGGTCCCATAATTTTTTTAATATTTGAAATTTTTGGAACCACAAATTGATACTAATTTTTTAATATTTAAAAAGAGCTAAAAGACTAGTGTATTACTTCCTCTTATAATTATCCCTGTTTTTTTTTTGTGGCATATTAATTTTCACTTTACATTCCGTTAGTCCAATATTGTTGAATTCGAAATTTAAATATTTTTATTTTCTATTGGTATCCATTAAATACCAATCCAATGCAACTTTTGAATTATGATAAGGAGCTTATTTAGGTGAAAACTTTAATTAAGAGATGTGACGTCTAATAAAAGCTAGAAGAGGTTTATGCAGACTGTTTTTATAAACATAAATATTTAAAATCATGTTTAGAGTATTAGTAAATGTTAGTTTTTTTATATTTGAGACGTACACAGATTATGTATACACAATTAAAGAATAACAAAGAGATGAGGACTACCTAGGCAATACGGTTTGACACCGCCAGGCAAGAATTTTTAAATGATTCCCAGAGCAAGTTTTTAAATTTCTTTTTTTTTTTTTTGTATTTGTTTGAACAAATCGCCATCCCTACAATGATTTCAATCTCTATAAAAAGCTTCTTTTAGCAGCCGAGTTATATCGCAAAACTACTGCAAAAATGTTTTATAACAATGACAATACAAATGTATTCGACATGGAATAAAGGAAAAAAATCTGGAAGGGCTACATATGAGTCATTCCATGTCAGACCGAACGATTTTTGCTAAAAATTGACTTTGTTGTCGCCGAAGTCTTGCAAAATTTTAGCACGTATTCTTCATTAAAAAATATTTTACACGTATTTCCAGAAAAAAAAAATTATTTTTTTTTCAACAAGTTATGTGGATTTGAAAATCGTCAAAATCATAAAAAATCTTCCGACATGACAACTTTTGAACTAATATTTCGCAAAAACTTGTGGATGGATTTTAAATGCCAATGACTTATTTTAAAGGTATTTGAACCTCCTTTTTAAAAATTATTATTTAAATTTTTTTTATATTTTTTTTTATTTTTAAAATTTGTTTTTTTTTTATTTATTTTCTGTTTTCCACCACCTTCGAACAATTCAAAAAATCTAAAAAAAAATATTGTCTTAAAGCACAATATAACCTTAATATTCCCTGTAAATTTAAGAATAGAAGTCGAATGAATTCTATTTTTTCCCCGATTTGTTTCCATTGTAGTACCAAGAAAAATTACATTTTCAATTTGATTTTTTTTAATAATGAAATAAAATAAATTTAAAGCAAAAACAGAAGATTATTTTTATACTTTTAACAATTTTTAAATAACAGTTTTTATTTTATTTTTTTATACATTACTAAATATAAAGAAGCAGTTTTAATTTTTATATACATTTTTATAGAAGATTCAGTTGCAAATGATGTAGTATGAACTTTAATTTGTCTCTCATGGTAGGGAATAAACGCATGGTAGCCTAAAGTACCTGGTATCATATTTGCTTTACTAAACTGTTCTTTAAGTTTTTTATTGTGCTCATTATATTGTTCTATATTAAAAAATTCACTATTTATGTTTTTAACATTTTGTTCAACCCATTGATAAAAAGTAGCCGGGGTATTTATTGGATTGTCAATATTTGTCAAACTAGCTTGTGCTGCTAATATTTTAATTGTTCCTCCAGGCCCATCACAAGGGCCCTTTCCGTGCGAAGTTGCAAAGAAGTGCCATTCTGCTTTTACAGCGAAATCATCTTCGTGAAATGCAAGGTTGACAAAATGTTTCTTGTTTTTATATTGAGCACTTGCTCCATCTGAGAAGTAACAAATTTTTTAAAGAACTCAATCTTTCTTTACATTGATTTTTTGATTTTTTTGTATACATAAAAATTCTAACGGCACAAAGAAAAAGGAAAACAAAGCTTGCTCTAGAAAAATTTGAATTTTTCAACGAGTGTTTTTATAATGTTAACATGCAAAATAGTAATTTTTCATGGTACTACAATGGAACAAAATCGGGGGAAAAAAATAGAATTCATTCGACTTCCATTCTGAAATTTACAGAGAATATTAAGGTTATATTGAGCTTTAAGACAATATTTTTTTTTAGATTTTTTGACTTGTTCGAAGATGGTGGAAAACAGAAAATAAATAAAAAAATTAAAAAATTATAAAAAAAATTTAAATAATAATTTTTAAAAAGGAGGTTCAAATACCTTTAAAATTCAAATGTTCTTTAAAATCCATTCACAAGTTTTTGTGAAATTTAAAGTTGTCATGTCGGAAGGTTTTTTATGATTTTGACGATTTTCAAATGCACATAACTTGTTGAAAAAAAAAATATTTTTTTTTCTAGAAATACGTGTAAAATATTTTTTAATGAAGAATATGTCTGCAAAATTTAAAGTAAATCGGATGAGGTGTTGTAAAAAAGGTGTTCGGTCTGACATGGAATGACTCATATGGCAATTATTCACTGATAACAATCGATCAGTTTTTGAATCGCAATCACAACCAATGTCAATTACTAAACGAGAGGTAGAGTCTGCAGTAGTTTCCGCATTTTGTAATTTGGCGCATTTTTTAAATACAAAAAAATACTCACAAGCAATGACATCAATCTTAAGACAAAATCACGCTTTATTAAAACATATGTATAAAAGTATTTTCTGTAAAAAATCTTCTGTATAACAGTATTTTCTATAGAAAATCTTCTGTATACGAATATTTTCTATAGAAAATATACTGTATAAAAGTATTTCCTATAGAAAATCTTCTGTATAAGAGTATTTTCTATGAAAAATCTTCTGTATAAGAGAATTTTCTATAGAAAATCTTCTGTATAAGCAGGGCTGCCAGATAAATTTCGGAAAAAATCGTCAAAATCCCGATAAAAAAGAAAAAAATCGTCATTTTGAATTTTAAAAATCGTCAAAAAAATCGTCAAAATAAAAACTCACTATTTCTAATAGTATTTTTTCATTTTTATTTAAACGAAATCATAAAAATTCAAGTTTACATAGTCTCTTGTACAATAAATATCAAAATACATAAATTTTAATTTTTAAAAAAGAAATCACAAAAAGTATAATGTTAAACAAAACTTGTGTAATATTTTTATAATATCTTACAGTATTTTATAGATAAATATCTGAATTTAACATATTTACTAATTCAGGTTTAACTACAATGTCAAAACAATTTGATTTATTTAGTTTTAAATAATCTTTTGAGTAAAGAATTCTCTCAATAGATTTATTTTCTAAAGAATTCCGTATTTTTGTTTTATTTAAATTTACTTGGCTGAAGATTCTTTCGACGTTTGCAGATGATTGAGGTAAAGTCATTATATTTTGAATAAATTTTGTCAAAATAAGAAAAGCTCCTGTAGAATTTCACCGTTTTATTTCAGAAATTGTTTTCCAAAAATCACATAAATTAACTTCGGTATGTGGAAATAATGATTTGAAATCTAAAAATTTTAATTCACGGAATTCAGAATCTAAATATTGCTTATCATGTTCACCAATCAAACGTTGAAATTCTTCAAGTACTTCATAAAATGAGGAACTGCAATACTCACTCATAATATTATTAGGATTAATTATACTTAAACTCTTTAAATTATTTTCAAAGTCGAATCTTTTTAAAATTTGGTTGCACAACTCAATGTAAAAATTAATATAATTATCAGTAATTTCAAGAACATCACTATCATTTAGTTTTGTTTTTGAAATAATGTCCTTAGCATATACACCCAAATATACTTGATTGTATTTCAAAAAGTTGCTTGGGTCTTTATAATTTATTAAATGTATTTGACCAATACTTAATATATCATGTTTTATAAAATTGTTAATTATAGTCTTAAAAAGTCTTTCCATTTGAAAAGGCATATTGTGGATTTCGGCATTTTCACTTTGAAATAAACGATTTATGCTATTAATAACACCAAGTATATATTTTAAAAATGACAATTACATTCGCTGTGTAATTTCATACTAAAAAGATCAACATTGTACACTTACACATTCATAATAAGTGCGACAAATGGTTGTTGAAAGAAACAATAATAAAAACTAATGGTGCCATATTTTCATAATGAAGAAAATCGTCATTTTCAAACAAAAAATCGTCAAATCGTCATTTTGCTATTTTTGAACCAAGAAATCGTCAAAATGACGATAAATCGTCAAATCTGGCAGCTATGTGTATAAGAGTATTTTCTATAAAAAAAACCTTCTGTATAAGAGAATTTTCTATAAAAAATCTTCGGTATTTTTTATAGAAAATCTTCTGTATAACAGTATTTTCTATAGAAAATCTTCTGTATAAGGTCTTCTGAATAACCGTATATTGTGTATAAAATATATAAAATTTCCTTTAAAATTTTAAGGCTCAAAAATCTACTATTTACAGTTTAATTTACCATTTCCTTATAATGTTTAATAATTTAATATAAATCATTTATATATAACATAAAACATTATAAAATTAAACTAAGAAACAATAAGTCCCAAATAGTTATTAGTAAATACAAACGGTATTTACAGTATCACACCCGCTGATAGTTTTCAATAACCATTAATGTGACCCTCCTCATAATGAATAAATGAAATAAAAACGCTTTGTTATCAAATAATTTATAACATCATTGTTATGCAAATGATTCAAGTAAATGGAGATACGAAATATTTGTAACATAAAATGCAGTTAATGTAAAAATACTTAGACAATAGAAAGGCAAATTTATAAAATACAAAAAATTGTTAGCTGACAAGATGCCAGCCAGTGTCATTTACACAAGACAAGATTTTAAACTAACATTGATTTTTCCCTTTATAAACAATTTTCACTGGTTGCACTTTATCAAGTGGCCATAGAAAAAGGAAAGAAAATAATTCATTCATCCATCCATTCATTCATTTAATAAATGTTAAATGAAATAAATATTTTTGTAACATTTATGTTTTATACAGATTTGCATACTGGTATCATTTCAAGCAGGGAGGAATTTTTTCGTTAAATGTCAGTTAAACAATTACAAATGCAGGAACAAGGACATTTTCACAGTCTGACATTAAAAAGAAAACAAGCTAAAATGTGTGTGTAAATGTGAATAATTAATTAGACAGCAGCATTGGTAATTTATGGTTTTATATTTTTATATGATTATTTTGTACATACGTGTATGTATGCAAATAAGAGTGAGAGTGTATGGAAATTTAAATTTCCTAGATTTGTTTCTCCAAAGTTTTGAAATTATTAGGATAAACAATGGTTTCATGCCTTGTTAAGAGGGCAAAAGTAAACACACCATTTTTTTTAAATGGGTGGAGTTTATACTTTTTAATGGATTTTAATATTAATTGAAAACCGGTTTGGTTGTTATAATGTGTATTTGAATTTACTATTTTGCGAAAAACTTGTTTTTAATTTTTTAGAAATTGTTAGAAACAAGGTTCTTGTTGAAACCCCCGTTATAATCAGTTAAGAGCTAGATTTTTACGCTTTTCGCGTCGTGTTAAACTTATCTCGAGAATATGAATATGTTATTGTTATTATGTATCAAAATCAAGGTAATGTTCTGTATTTGATGGAACCATAAGCGTCTTATCTGTTATGAGCAGCTAAAATATGGCCAGACCATCACAGGAACCTGTGCTTAATGCAAATGATTCATTTGAAGCGTGCGTTGGCCAAAAAATTCTAGAATATGTTGTCAGACATGACAGCCACACGTGGCAATACCTGTTTTAAACTATTTACAAACAAGTAAGAGAGTATAGTCGGTCAAGCCCGACCATGTAATACCCTATATGTATAAAACAGTTTTTCAGAAATGAGCGCTATATATATTTGACCGATCAGCCAAAAATTTAGTACTATGACTTCTGTGTATATAAATATTATGTATGCATATTAAACTTTATCTGGATATAAATACTTTTAAAAGATTTATGACGGTTAAAGTGAATTACGGAGAGGGTCTTATATGGGAGTTTCGACTAATAATAGACAAACCGTTATAAAATTAGGTTTCTGTATATAAGAAACTTATTTGTGTCAACTTTTATTTGGATACCAACATTTTCAGAAATTTGTGATCGTTAAAGTGAATTTCGAAATTAGACCTTATATGGGAGGTACGACTAATTATGGACTAATCATAATAAAATTGTACCGTATTATTTGTAGACATATGAAATATATTTGCGTAATATATTATTTGGATACCAACATTTTTGAGAGAGTTATTCTCTTTAAAGTGATTTTTGGAAGTGAGCCTTATATGGGAGCTACGAGTAATTATAGACTCATCTGCACAAAATTTGTAGATCTGATTTGGCTGCATAATTAAAACATTTATGATCGGTAAACCCCAATTTCGGGAGGACATTTGTATGGTGGCCAGGTGAAATAATGGACCGATTTTCACCACTTTGAATCCCATTAGTCCTTGGGCCGAAAAAATATCATGTACCAATTTTTATCCAAATATCTTTAAAATTGCGTCTGTACTGGATGGACGGACATCATTAAATCTACTCAGGAAGTATTGGATCAATATTTATGGGCGTTACAAACATCAGCACGAAACCAACCCCTATGGTGGTGTAGGGTATAAAAAGTGGTTCTTTATAAGAAGAAGTTCCTTAGGCGAGGATTCCATATGTTGCCAGAAAGATGGGCAAAGCTCATAGTTAACAATGGCCAATGCTTTGAATAATTTTAAATTTTAATAAAAATGTTTTAAAATAAAAGCTAAAACTTTCAATAAAAAATTACGCATTTTTAAGTTATGCACACAATATTTGTTTAATAACTATAAGATCGTCTTGCAAACGGAATGATAAAATCAAACTACAGGGTGTGCGTGAATATAAATTTGAAATATAACTCCCTAGACACAAACCATTTAGTTAACAGAGCTATGTTAACTATTTAGCAGAAACAATGTTAAAGTTTCAAAATTTAATATATCACTTTATTAATGATATATTAACACAAAACAGTCTGAAAAAATTCAAAAAAATCAGAATATATAAAATTTAAATATCGAATTTTGAAACTTTAACCTTATCTCTGTTAAATAGTTAACATGACTCTGTTAACTTAAATGGTTTGAGTCTATATTGAAAATAATAAATATAATATTTTATTAATATAAAGACCTCAAGCTTATATAATTAAAAAAGTCATTATAAAAATAAAGGTCAAATAAGAATAAAATAACTAGGGAGTTAAATTTCAAATTTGTCTTCACGCACATAACTACAGGTAGGAAACTTATTGTTGTACTTGTCAGGTTGCAACATTTACTTCTGGGATTTAATCGGAGAAGTTATATAAACTCCCTAGGCATGTCAGTAAGGACCTTTGCATAAACAAGGAAGGCATACTGAGATATGTACACGATCCCTTTTATCGCCGATTCGAATGACATTCATAGAAAGGCCATAAATTCTACGGCAGCAGGATACCGTTGTAATGTTATACTTAGAGCTCGGGCATCGCCGGTAACAGACGGCGAGAAACGAGAGGAGTTCTGGCACAACTAAGAGGATGGAGCAATTGTCTTAATGCCTTCTGGCCCGCTTAAGCCATGCCCTCCCAACTTATGCTCTCCCACATATTTAGCAGTCTAGACAACCCTACTTGACCAAGAAACATAAAATTAAGATCGCGTTATCCTAAAAGAAGTATTATTCAACAATGTTGTACTTTTGAGTGTCCTCTAAAATACTCGTATGTACCAAAATGAATGAAATTACCTATCAGTATCTGTTTATAGAATAGACCCGAAAAGGGGAAATCAATAAAATTTAATATTTTTTATTAAATATAAAAAAACAACTGTCAATAATTGCAAACAAAATGGATTTTTACCTTGTATAAAAAAGGACCAAAAAATAAACAAAAAAGCTATCCAATGTTTTTTCTTTCTTTCGCTTATTAACCTTAAAATTTTTTAGATCAATAATGTCACGAAAGCCAATATCCTTTGCAATAAAATGTGCAGAAACATTTCATGCTTTAATGTGATAACTCGACATTTGGCAGCATGCGAATTGCAAACAAAAAATGAAATGCTAACAAACTTATAAAATGCTTCATTAAATAGATGCTAGCGAAAAAGTGATTAAATATATTAACATTTTAACCCTTTTTGGTGCAATATAAAAAATTACTTAAAATTTAACACACTTTATGTATAAAACAAAAAAAAAACACATCCATATAGAAATTACAATGTTTTATTAACCTTGCAACAATCGTATAGAGGAGATAGATAGTGCACCTTTTAGTCAGATTTAGTTAAATGGAATCCATTTAATGCAAAATTCGTTTTGGTTGTGCAGTTACACGTTCCATTAAAAGTATGTTTGATTTTGGTTGTTTTTTATGTTCCTGCCTGGGTTAGAAAAAAACACAAAAATTAATAAAACAAATGCAGTATGTGTCGTTTATTACCCTTCTCGAATTGATTTATCTGTAAAATATGTCAAGGCGACCTTTTGCAAATGCGTTGTCGTGTTGAATGCGTGTGTATAAATGAAAGAGCATTGATGATGTGCTTAGAATATAGGTTAAAGGATTTTCATTTATTTCATCATAAATTTCCACCCGTTTTTTTTTCTTTGTATGCTTATAAATGTGTGATGTGTTGTTCAAACACTATAACTCTTTACCTTTTTCCATATTTCTTTCAATCGTTTTTATGTTCTTGAAACCAAATGTTTTATGTGAGTGAGTAGTTTTGCAATTTTACTTCAAACTTCAAACACCAGAAGGATTAAGAAACATCACATTGTAGCCGTTTGTTATTCATGAGTTTTTTCTGTTCTCTTCATCCGCATTTTTTATTCTACGTTTTGTGCATTGAAGCGCATAAACATTGGATAAACAAACAAACATCCTTTAGATACAATGCATGTAATTTTTTATATTTTAACAAGTACGTTTGTATATTTATTTTTACGTGTAAATATGTTAAAGTTTTGTTGCTGTTTTTTAAACCCTTAATGTCACACCGTCCTGTTTTATTAAACTCCTTTTTTGTTGCTGGAAATTTGTTTAGAAATATTTCATATATAGATGATTTTTAATCTGCTAAAATCGCTTTAGTCAATATTTAGAGGGATTTATGTCATTTTGTACAAATATTTTTATTTTGTCAGTTTGTTTTTATTCTTTTTTTAAATTCTAAAATCTAATATTTAATACTGTCTATTTGCAAATGTGGTTAAACATAATAAAGTCACTAAACTTACAAGGATTAGAAAGAAAATTGAAAACAATATACATACATATTTACAAAAGAAGTTCATTAAGCAGAAAGGCGGGCAAATAATAAAATACCTTAAACTATATTTACTAAAACTTTGATGCGATAACAAGGAGGTGAGCAATATTTTTTAGCTCATTAAAGCATTGTTCACATAAAATCTAATTGTATAGATATTTTAATATTTATATAACATAAAAAGCTATTTTAATATTTTAAAAGCTGGAGGGTGATGTACCTTAATTGATTAGCGCGTTTGATCATTAGGCATGAGTTGGTATTTGCGGCCTGGTATAGATTCCCAGCCGCTGCCACTTAAACAACATCAGTTTCTGATATATATTAGTTTTCTATCCCATCATAACTAATATTTATCACAGCGCCAACGCCTTCGGTGGTATAGCATTGAAATGCCACCGAAGTAAAATAATTAAATAATAGCTATAAATCAGGGATGCAAAAGTTGGTATTATTGTAATTGTTTAGCACTATTTGAGAGTAAAATTGTTCCCTATATTATTACATTGCACAAATGTATTTTCAATAATTCATCATTATCCCATTTTTTGTGTTCGTTCCATTTTCATATGGCAACTCTTGGTTAACAATTCGTTGTGAATTGTTTTATATAATTTTGTCTAAGCTGCTTTTATGGAAAGGATATTTTCGTATCAAAATATATTAAAAACCAAAGGGAGGAACAGACTGTTTGCTTCGACTGTCTCTAATCTAATCCAAAGTCATCTAATTTGTGCTGCTACAATTTAGAAATGATTAAGAATTTGTTAGCAAGAAGATCTCAACAACTAATAGTCTTTATGTACCTTTTGAAAATAAAACATTAATATTAATTGTTAAGTTTATCTACATACGAGTATATGTAAGTACTTAGTACGAATGAATTTGAATTGAGAAGTTTTTTACACACATATACATATACATATAGTTAATTTTTAATAAAAAATATTAAAAAAAAAATAAGTAATAAATTGGGCTGAAAAAATTACACTTTTTTTTGAAATTTAGTACAATTTGTAAAATCATCCCTGCTATAAATCAAGCTTTGATCAGTGCGCCTACTCGCCACCAGAGGCGCTGCAATACTGTACTACTAATAAACATAACGCGCAATTACCGTGTTGTTATATGAAAAGATTTTTCTTTCATTTCACCACCTATTCTTCTCCTTCCTATCTCCTTTCCTGAGTGTTACTTCTTTAAAAAAAAACATTTCGATGCACCTGCGCTGCGTACTATTTTAAAATTGCTAAAAAAAAAATTATTGCCAAGAACTACAGTACAACCCTGCTTTAACTTTTCTTTAACAATAGTCCAATATTGTTAAATAGGGCATTGTACACATTAAATCCGGTCGCATAAATGTTTCCACATATTATTTCATATATATTTCTATTAGGATGACTTCATTTTTATGATACTAATCTATTGCATCTTTTGAATAATAACAGGGAGCTAAATCCAGCCAAAACTTTACTGAAGAGTGTTGACATTCGGGTAGCTGTTTGGGATCCTTTTTTGGATATGTTTCATCATCTATAATAAAGTACGGTTGCCAGATTCGATAAGTCAAGTATCTTTACATTCAAGAAAAAAGAGCATGATTTTGAAAAACCAAAGTTTTCAATACATAAACATCCATTTTCAATCAACTTTAAAGCTGAAATTCCACACCAAGCATTTACGCGCTTCTCGCGTTCTAAACAACTGTCAAAAAAGTAGAATCAATGTAGTTGTATGTTTTAAGTTATACATTTAAAAGCGTAGCAAGCGTTGGCCCTTAAAACGCCAAAAGTTCGTTTACTTTCTACTTTTGAAAGCGTCGCAAACGTCGAACAGCTGATCAAAACAAATTTTTTTTAAAAGCGATGTTACTAGAAAAAATGACAGCTGAAAAACCATTTCTTATATGAAATTGACAAACAAAAAAAATCAGCTGAGCTTACAACATCACCTCCGAAAGTGGATACATACATATATAATATATATTATATATAAAACAAAAATTAATGCCGCGAAAAATCTTCACATCGTTCACTAAATCAACAAGGAATTCTTGGTCTACTTCTTCTATATAAAAGTATCATTTGTTGGACTGCTTTGTAAAGAATGTCATATCTTCTATGTGTGTTACTAGTACATTTCGCACTACACCTTCCGATAGAGACAAATCTTGATTTAGACTTCGTTATACATCGTTCTAAAGACTTTGAAGGATTCTAATCTTGTCTCTACAACTGCCGGAAATACTTATTCTGACAATTGAACTGCTCTGCTCTGCGGACCTGAAATACTCAAATATGTTGGCGAAAGCAACCCTTGACTGTCATTCATCTCTTAATAAGATGGTGGTGCAGTTTATCGTCGTATGGTTGCAAGACTGAGCAGTGCACCTATACACATTTATGGAACAATAATTTTACAAATTGAGGTGGTTAACTGCTTTGAAAAAATTTGTAAATTTCAGTAGAGTTTTAGATATCGGAACTGAAATCCTCATTCCCATAGATAAAAGTAGTGAACCAAGTCCTGGACACAGTGGCATGTGAATTATCATTGGGATTATATTTATACTATAATACTTTTGCAAATTTATGTGATTTATGGCGTTGAAAATCATTACTCTTTTGCCAATTTAGACTTCAGAGTGTTACTATTAATACTGCATTACGGATATTTTGGCCATATTTTTCTAATATCTTTTAACTCATACAATTTCACAATATGGTTTATAACTTTTTGTCTACTAAACTAGTTTTGTTGGTTTTCAATACCAAACTTCTTAAGACATTGATAAATATTCTAAATGAATCTTCTTAATTTCCGTTTTGTATTTTGATTGTTAGCGTGTTTTACACACACATACAGGACAACATTGCTAAAGACATACAATATGTAACATAAAATTTCATTAGAATCAAGAATAAAAAATATCTTGGTTCTAATGATTTTTAATTTAAAATAAAACTGGATGTCGGAATCTTTATTATTGCTCGAAAGAACAATCTTTCACATTTACTTTTTAAATAATTTCATTCATACGCTATACGGTATATTTGGAAGGTCAAATTTTCGATTTCTCTTTCAAGTGTTGCTACCGGTAACTCGCAAATTACAACTCTTTTCAGCATTGATACCGGTATCTCGCGAATAACGACTTTTCACTTCACATAACCTCAGATCACGAACTTTCCTGCTCAACAAAATGTTGAATTGTCAGCCAATACCGAATAAAAATAACAAAAAGATGTGAAAAGAAAAAAAAAAAAACAAATGACAAAAGTCAAAATGGATCACTAAGCTTATTTTCTGATTAATCTCAGTACTTTTTCAAGAATTCTAGAGGTTTTGAAAATTTGTTGAGTTTTTCTTAAAATAATTCAACGTATGAAAATTTCTTTAATTTCAATATAAAAATTTTGTGGGGAACTTCATTGAAAATATTTTGATTAAAAAAATATTTATTTACAATTTTAGTTTTTGCAGTTTTGTTTTTTCTATAAACTAAAAAAATCTGTGTTTATTATTCCAAAATTGACTACCAAAAGGTACTTCCGTATACACATATGTATGTACATCTGTATATATGTATATACATATAAAAGTGTCCTTGTAGGCTTAGAAGTTTGTATAAATGTATTTATTTGTTCTCTAATTCTGTTTGCCATTGTTCTGAATTCATTGTTTTTGGCAGGTGACGCGAAATCGTCATCTATTGTTTTCATTCTTGCATTCTCGCTTATTGCCGTTGCCGTTAAGGGCACATTAAATATTTCACCCCAATTCGAGTCATTGAATCTGTGATGTGTGCATTTATGGTACCTTTAGTAACGTTTGTCCTCTCGTTTTCTATATATGTATGTATGTATGTATATGATTTCTAGCTAACAATCTTGTGTTTTTAGTTTAGTTTTGTTAATCTTTTCAGGGTGGTTGGATTTTGATTTCTCTTGCTTTTTTTCTGTTTTAGAATGAGTGAAAATGTTTTGTTCGTTATTCTTTAAGTCGGTTATAAATACAGTAGAGTTTTGTTAAGTTATTACAAGCTAAATTCTGCTTGTGTTCTAATGTTTACTTATTGATTATGTTTGGTTTTATATGTTTATAAATATCTGGAAATAATTGATAATCGTAAATTTGGGTTTAGATGTGTATGTTTATTTAGACCTAATTTGAATGTTTTAAAAATTATTAAATTGATTGGTGATCTTTTATTTTCTATAATAGAAATCTAGAATCTATATGAAGAAAACATACCGTCTCCATGTAACATAATATAAAATATTTCTAAATTAGCAAATGTATAAATCGATGTCAAAGAGCATAATCTTGCATAGATTCTGGAAATCAATATTTGTATTATAATTAAAGACAGTTATGAGAAATCTGATCGCAAAAATCGTATAAGATGAATTTAATTCTTGATTCTTTTCAAACATATGGCTTTCGTTTTTAGTTAATATACCGCTATTTTATTATTGTAGGTCTCCTGAAGTGTACTCAATAGGGTTTAAGTTCGTGAATTGTGATAGCAAGTCTTAAACCAAAATTTAACTAGTTGTGATCATTGTCATGCACGAATTTCCATACGAGCGGCTTTTTTCTCTGGGCAGTATTTGAGTTTAAATTGGACCGACGCGATTTTTTTTGCTGTATACCTACGATAAAATTGTTTGTGGCCTTCGGACTGGAAGATTTTGCTATAAGAATGAAACAAAGGTGTCTATGTTTTATCTGACCAACGCACATTTATCTAATTTTCCCGGTGTAGATGTTCCTTGGTTTACGTGGTTGCCTGCTGCCTTCATGCATTCAAGTGGAATCTTTCCGTTTTGAAAAGATGTTTCTTAGTAACATTCAGTTTCTGATGCGCATAAATCAGTTTTTGTGAATTGTCGGAAAACCCTTTGGTTTAGAATAATCGATCAGTTTTGCAAATTCACCTTTTAAAACGATTTCGCAAATTGAAACGATATAAAGTGAATTAAGATTTTCTATACAAACCATGTAAAGATCGAAGATAGTTTCTAGGGTTACGAAAATATTAAGTCGTCGGCTTTATTTCACAAAAAATTGGTCCAAAGTTTGTTGAGCAAGTTATTTTTCAACGTAAAATAAATTTCCTTGTAGCAATTCTCTGCATTACTGTCACTAGTATTATCGTTGGAAACTAGAACCCAAAACAACGCAACCACGAAAATTTAACGACGCACATTGAAAATTATTACTAATTAAGCGGCGAGTCAACTTCGAAAAAAAAAACGCAAAACGAAGTAACGCAAAGCGAGGTAATGGTGTATTTATCTTCTTCGCATCATTGAAAATAAAGAAACCACTCCTATTATTTTTTGCAAGACTGTAAATCAATGGTGTATATTCCTGGTATAATTATACTGCAAATAATGCTTATTAAATATAAGCCCTTGTTTAACAAAAACCAGTAATTTGCGATTTGCATCGTACAACTAAAAAATACCACTTTATCTGAAAAACTTCCAAAACATATTTATTCCAAAAATATGTCGTTTTTTCCAGTAGCTTTTGTCATCATTTTCCATATACTAGAGTCTAAATTTGTTATCAGTAAAATTCAATTTGAGATTTATCTAATGTTTTTGCAAATAACCACCATATAGACACAGTCTAATAGAAATTATTGTTAGTAATTATTCCACTGGAATAATTTAATCCACATTAGTATTGAAATAAAACAACGAAAACCAAAAAATGTCCCTTTAATATAAAAACTGTTGGAAGGGAAAAAAAACAAAAATACTTAATACTTAAGGCACCCAATGGTTAAATCCAAAGAATGCCATTTCTATTTAGCTATAAATGTGTTGTATTGTAGAAGGTGTAAAGATTTATCTTTGCAATCATTTATTTGTGTCAGTATGCAGCACTACAAAACAAGGAAAAGACCTAACAAAAGAGAAAAGCCGTAAATACCCAGCAGGATACATATAAATAAATACTCATTGGAACCTGTATATTTAAGAATGGAAAAATGTCTAACAACTTTAGCAAAATATACGAGTGCAAACTATAAATGTCAAATGTGTTTTTCTTTCAAATTGCTTACTCTCACTTACTAGCTGACTTAGCTGGCTGGCTGACTTAGGGTTGATGCAAAAAAAAATCTAGATCAAAAATGAGTTTTATATTTTATTTGAAATACGAGCTCTTATTACTCTTGATAGGTAAAAGGTAGTGCTTGTAGTACTTCATGGATAGTAGTGGTATGGTGCATGGATAGAGTATTTTGTGTAACTGGTAATTCCTGCAAAGTTATAAACATTTGAGGGGTAAATTTGTATCAATTCATTTCTTATTGATGATGATAATTTTATATGTTTTTTTTAATAATGCCTTTTTGGTATCAACTTTGTGCACGATACGTATACGTTTATGTATTTTTATTTTGAGTACTTTGCGGTGATATATATTTATTTATTTATTTTCTATAGGAAATAGTGTGTATAATACTTGCTATTTTCTATAGAAAATAAATGAATTTAAATAGCAAGTGTTATACACAAGATTTTCTATAGAAAAAATACACACTATTATCTATAGAAAATATCCAGTCTTATATACCCTATATAAATAGAGGCCCTAGAGCCAAATGGACAAAAATCTTTCCCAAAATTTCTTAATTTTTCATGAAAATATAAAAGTTCATTTCTCCGCAAATATGTAGATGCGCTAGAGCTAAAAGGACAAAAATCTGTGATCGCCTTTATTTTTTAAAATTTATTGTTATTTAGTGAAAATATAAAAGTTTATTTTACTCCTTAAATATATGCCCTAGAGCCAAATGGACAAAAATCTGTGATCACTTTTATTATCAAAAATTCCTTATTTTTTGCAATTGTTATACGCACTATATTGTATTGAATGTGTTATACACACTATTTTCTATAGCAAATAGAAGCTCAAACCAATGAAGTGTTAATATCCTAAAAGCTCAATAAGGGTAGTACGGACAAGGTTACGGTGCGAACAGACTTTAGAGACTTTGTGAAGGAGGAAACATAGGAACATGTCATTTGTGATTCGGATCAGTTAAAGGTATATTTATCGGCAGTACAAAACAGTTTCTAAGATCATTTTAAACTTAGGATTTAAGTTATGATTTAAGTTATTTAACTTAAGGTCTCTTTAATCTAAATAAATTAATCTGATATAAATTTTTCTCATACATTTTAATGGGAATTATTAATTTTGAATCCATCCGTTTTTTTTTAATAATATAATATGTATTAATAAATAAATCAATAATTTAAAATAGAATAATTTATAGAACCTATAGAAGACTTTATAAATTACAATATGCTTCCTAATATCACACCTGTTAAAAATAAATTTCGATACAACGAATTTTGACAATATATCGTTTGTTATACCGGGATCTACCTGTATTTGTTTAGATAGGTATATAGTAAGCTATATTTTAAATAAGCTTCTGAATCTACAAGAACATTATTTTCGTTTATTATCACAATTGTCGATAGCATTCTTATTTATGAAGTATCAGGATATTTGCGAAAAGTTAATCTTGATAAAAAACAAATATACATACATACATATATTATTTATTATTTGAAGAAATAGAAGGCTTAACTTGTAAAGCTTTTGAAATCCTGGTTAACTAAACTTCAAGCTTTCGTTTTTGGATTTAGGCTCAAAATTACACAATGTGAAATAATAACACTGTGGAACAAATTCAGGTTAGCAAAAGTTAGGTCAATTCTGAGAGTGAGGGGTGGAAATAGAGGCTAAATTAGAATACCCGTATTGCGGCGCTTGTTTATGTTATTTCGATTTTTTTTAATCGACCTTCGAACATATTTTTTAAATTTTTAAATCTGTAAAATTATTGCTAGAGACCTTCGCAAGAATCTAGCAATAAATTGGCTTTTACAGATTTAAAAAATATCAATTAGTCGACGAGTTATAGCCAAAAAACCATACCTACATATAAACAATATTATTATCTATATCATTTGAAATTGTACACAGTGACTTGTAGTAGTACCATGGTACAGATTGAGTCTAAAATGTATAAAAAAAACACAATTCTACCATGTTTGCCAACCCTATTAATAGACTCAGAAATGTTTATCATTTAGATACTGAAGCGCTCACATTTAAAACTTTTCAGATTTATAATTTCGTTTAGACTACGATTCAGTTTAAACATATTTTTTGCAAAAACTAAACAAATTTTCCCGTAAATAAAATTTCCAAACAGTCTATTAGCATATGCAAATTTGTAACGAATACGTTTTTACTCGAATCTTCTGTATAACAGATTTTTTAAAGAAATTTTTAATTTAATGAATGGCAATGTTTTAAAATAATAATAGTTTGTTATTTTTATTTACTTTACCTTATTATTATTTTTTCCTTTGTTGCGAAAAACTTTTGCTCATTTTTTATTTTATTTCCTCTTTCACAAAACTACATACAAACAAAACACACTCTCACACAACAAACGAACGACACGATTGAAGACGAAACATCAACAGCGACTGCTCTGCCAACAGCGCTGCATGCTGTGAATAAACTTTAAACACTAATATTTTATTAAATAGCACTATATTTATAAATATTTTTTAGCACACTAATAAAGTAACAACTAATTAACATTTTTTTCTATAAATTATTAAATTTTGAGAACTTTTTACTAGTTTTAAAGAATTAAAAGTTTAAGATTTTACTAAAACGTACGCGCACCGTTGGAATTGCAAAAAGAGACTGACCGGTGAATTGATTGATGGTTGAAAATAAAATGCAAAAGCAATGAAACAAGTTGTTGTTGGAGCTTTGTCTATTTAATTAAGAGAAATAGAGAGAAAAGAAATTTAAAAGGAGTTCTCTGTTTATTTACTTTTTGTAGTTTTGTCTTTTATTTAACTTCTTAATTAAATTCAAAAATAATAACTATTTAATCTTAGAGTTTTCTTTATAAAAATAAAAACATTTAAAGTAGTTTGCTTTAATTTTATTTCTTTTTATTTGTATGCAGGTCTCCAGCATCACTGTAGGAGTGTCGGCAATAATCAGCAAGAACTTAGAGAAACCAGCACCTGTGAAGGACGTTAGTTACCTGGTCCCATCTGTGAATTTATTATCGACATTTGTGAACGGCTAGGTCAATATATGTATGTATGTACATACATATCGTTGGTCTCATGTAGAAAGGACATAACTCGCTATTTTTTCGAAATTAGTTTTTTTTTGCCATTCCAATGCATTTAACGCAATTACACCTCCTCCCAAAAATTTATTGCAATAGTGTAAAAAATAACGCTTTTATTAGCAGTTGTACAAAAAAAGTTACATGTTGTATATTACAGTTTCTATTATGTTTTTACCTTCTCCTGTAAAGTTTCAAATATGCGAGTTAGGGCCTTTCTACATGAGACCATCGATATGTACCTGTATTGCACTTCTGGTTAGTTATAGCAATGCAACCGTACCTTGTAATAACTTCTGCTTTGATCTACATGTGCTACTTTGTCGACCCCACATTAGTATCGGCCAGTGTTAATTGTGGCAGTGATAAGGCTTTCAATCCGGCTACCGGTAAATGTTCTCTAACCATAACCCACTCTGTGTGAAATGGGAAACATATTAAGTGCTTAAATGGCGGAGATGTCCCCTGGCCCATGAGTCCAAATATATTTCATATCTGCAAGGCCACCTCAAATCAAAATGAACGTGTTTATCTCACTTTATATCTAACAAATATATAGTACGAGTGCAAACTATAAATGTCAAATGTGTTTTTCTTTTAAATAGCTTACTCTCCCTTACAAGCTGGCTTAGCTGGCTGCCGGACTTAGGGTTGGTTCAAAAATCTCGATCAAAAATGTGTTTTATATTTTATTTGAAATACGAACACTTATTTATTAACCTTGTGATAGGTAATGCTTGTTAGTGCTCATAGGTGCTGGGGTGGTGCATGGTTAGCATATTTTGTGTAGCATTTAAGGGGGATTATTAAGTCGGCCAAGCCCGACCATATAATACCCTACACCCAGTGTATCAATAAAACAGATATGGGCGCTATATGGGAGATAATACCTATTATGGACCGATCATCCAAAAATTTAGTGCCATGACTTCCGTGAATATAAATATTATGTGTGTTAAACTTTATCTCGATTTAAATACGTTTAAAAGATTTATGGAGGTTAAAGTGAATTACGAAGAGGGTCTTTTTTGACTATTTATGAACTGACTATTATAAAATTAGGTGTCATCCTATTTGTACCTAAGAAACTCATTTTTGTTAAATTTTATTCGGATAACAAAATTTTCAAGAGATTTATGGTCCTTAAAGTGATTTCGGGAAGTGGACCTTAATGGGAGCTACGACTAGTTATGAGCCGATCATCATAAAATTCTACCATATTATATGCATGTATACGGAACATATTTGTGTTCAATATTATTTGGATACCAACATTTTTAAAAGAGTTATGCTCTTTTAAGTGATTTTCAGAAGTGGGCCTTATATTTGAGCTACAACTAATTATGAACCGATCTTCACGAAATTTGTAGACGTGATTTAGCTTCATTTATTACTGATTTGTAGTGAAACCCCAATTTCGGGAGGACATTTGTATGGTGGCCAGGTGAAATAATGGACCGATTTCCACCAGTTTCAATCCCATCCATCATTGGGCCGAAAAAATATCACTTACCAAATTGTAATCGTAATATCTTCAAAACTGCGACCTGTACTCTGCGCACAAGCTTTACATGGACAGCCAGCCAGCCAGACGGACGGACATCGTTAAATCGGTATACTTTAAGGTGGGTGTAGGACCAATATTTCTGGGCGTTACAAACATATGCACAAATCCAATATACCCTCCCCACTATTGTGGTGTAGGGTATACAAATTTTGCATGTATGTTGTCTAACAAAGGGATGATTGTTTTCGAAAAATAATAATGTACATACTTGAATGTTGCTCATATTCTCCAGATCAGAACCCCATTGAGAACATTTGGGGAATATTAAGCTGTTGAATTTATGCTGAAAACCAACTATGTAAAGGCATACATCACCTACAAGGAGCTGTTGTAGATGCTTACAGATCTATATTTAAAGATTTAAGAATAAATCAGGATCGAATTTTTGAGTTAATTAAAAAAAAGGATGGCTATCACATTATGAAAGTCTACATTTTTTGTGAATATTGGTATTTTATTATATTTTAATTTCAGTGTCTATGTATATACAAAATTTAGAAAAGTTTTTATGTACTTAAAGTTATGCAAGGCAGTATATAACTAATATTTCAAACAATAAAAAAATTACCAAAAAAGAAATCTTTGTAAATGTATTCAACATCAAGTGTATTATTGTGAATTTAATAGTAAAATTTTCTTTATGGTTTTGGGACTTTTTGTATACATATATGTATATTGTGTATATAAGGAAAAACAAACAATATTTCAGTTAATTGAATTGCTTTATACGGTGTAAGACTTCTAAAAGAATCAGGAGAGAAATGATCATACCGAAATTAACATACTGCTATTAGATTAAGCATTTGTTAATGCTACAAAACTAGTGCTCCAGGAAGAAAGTTATTAAAGGATAGAGTAAAAATTTTAATTTGCGATAATGCATTAAACACAAAGAAATAAATGTGGGATTTGATGATCCGATGAGTTAAAAAAAAAACACGAACACACGGAAATTTAATTAAAATACAATTCACTTTATTTTAAACAATAGTGCTTAATTTTAACTTATCGGATCATCAAATCCCACATTTGTGGGCTCAACCGGGATTAACTAGTGAGATATAATAAAACGGTTAATAAAAAAGTGTTAAGCTGGTTTTACATATAATAAAAAAGGGAACCGTAAAAACTAAATGAAATAAAAGCATAATGCAAAAGTTTTGAGTGGTGATGTACTCTAAAATATAAACCCAAAACAAAAAAGTAACACAAAACGAAACACCAATTAAATAAATAAAAAGACCTTGAAGTGCCGTGGTAAAAACCCGTTAATTTTTACAAAAATTTTGTCATCATACAAAAAAAAGTAAGAACTTTAGAAGTCAAACCTAGAGAAAACAATTGATGAGTAAAAAAAAAACAACACTACAGTGGACGGCGAAAATCATTTCTACAAACTTTGATGTGATAGTATTCGTAGTGAAGAGATGTGGCTGTGATTAAGAGAAGAGGTTGATCTAGATAACTGAGCAAGAGAAAAGTTGATGCTGGACAGCTAAAGAAGAAGAGCAGCCGTAAACTAACATAGAAGACTTGTGAGCAGTGTTGCCACGAAAAAAAATTTTTTGTAACCAACATTTATGAAAAAAAAAACCAAATTTAAAAAAAAATAACCAAATTTAAAAAAAATAACCAAATTTAAATGCATGTACTATTTATTTATGTTTTGTAATTTTAACTATAATTTGTACTTTAAGGTAACAAAAAAAAACATAAAACAACGTATTTTACAACACAACTCCTAATACTAAAAAATAATTTTTTTAAAAAACTAAGCGTCATATTTTGCAAAAAGTAATGCAAAGAAACATAAGCTAATGCTACAATTTGTAAAATTTAAAATTCCAATACTTTACATTAAGTTTTGCAAGTTTAATTATTAATTTTTAATATCTTAAACAAAAATAAAAACAAAAAATTTTTCATTGGCAATAAAATAAGGAACTAGAAAGTTACTCTCTTAAATACTAAAAAACATGTAATTATATTACAATAAATATGGAGATCACTTTTACTTAAAATGTCACAGCTTGAGTTTTGAAATTTGTCTTTGGCAGACCAAACAAAATGGGCATTTTGTTGATTTTTGCACAATTCTTTTGCTTGCAATATATTACTAATTGTCTTAAAATCTAAATATTTTCAGTAAAAAAAAATAACCAAAACAGAAAAAATCTACACATGTACACATTGAGAAAAAAAATAACCAATTTTGGTTAGAAATAACCAAAAACGGCAACGCTGCTTGTGAGCTGAAATGGTGATATAGAAAGTTTAAGAGTTTCGTATTGTTATATAAAGTAGAGTATAAAATTTATATTTATACTATAAATACAAGTAAAAGGAATTGTGAGTTGATATTTTGAAAGCTTGTGAAATTGGTTGAAGTTGAGGTTTAGTACCAGAAAGTTTTGTTAAATGTAAAGTCGTAAGGAGGAACAAAATTTAACATTATATTGCTTAGTGGAGCTTTATGTAAACAATCAAAACGTTTATAAAGAGAATCTCATGTAAACAAATCTGTTAAATAATAAAACAATATAATTTTAACAGGATTTGTGAACAAATGTAGTAGGGAGGCAACATCAAACGTAATTGCGAAAAGTTAGAAAAGCTTTGTAAATTTTTTTGTAAACAAGCAAATTTTATTAACATTTATTTAAATTACTTTATTTTGATAAATTAATACTTAATATCAATATTAATTAGCCCTTTAATATAATTTAGTGGAAAGAATTAATTAATCTAAAATTTTAAATTAAATTTAAAATTATTTTAATTACATATACCTATATACATATTATAATATTTCTTTTTTTAAAAAAAAAATCTGTTTTGTAATATTTGACGGGACTTAACATGGAACTGGCTGACATATTAGAGTTTACTTCCGAGGAGTTAAGACTGAAGTTAGGTGAATTGGGGTTAAACGGAGAAGAGGCTAAGACAGTTTTGCAGGAACGACTGATACGACATTTCGGGATTACGCAACATAATGGGGATACAGGTTCAGAATATGGCGAGGCTTCTGCGTATATTCAGCAACCAGTGGTTGCAGAACATCATGGATGTTCCACCTTCACTTTACGAGATATCGAGGACACTTTGTCAAAATTTTCTGGTGAAAGTCAACCTGATATTTTAACGTGGATTAGCGACTTCGAAGATTGTGCATTTACTGTCGGGTGGGATGAGCTGCAAAAGTATATATATGCCCGACAACTCCTTACAGGGGCGGCAAGAATATTTTGTCGGAGCCAGAATACAGTTCGAGACTGGGTATCTTTAAAATGTGCACTGAAGAAAGAATTTGAGGTAAAATATACAGCAATTGAAGTTCATCG
Organism: Bellardia pandia; assembly: GCA_916048285.2. Classification (NCBI taxonomy): domain Eukaryota; kingdom Metazoa; phylum Arthropoda; class Insecta; order Diptera; family Calliphoridae; genus Bellardia; species Bellardia pandia. The sequence continues at coordinate 29,511,176 of OU696531.1, forward strand.
TATGTTAAAAAACAGGAAAAAATTAGCAAATGAAAGTTTCCGTGAATATCTGTACGGTTTAATGCAAATAAGTTCGCCAATAGCTCTCGATGAAGAAAACATAATCGAATACTTTATTGAAGGTATATCGGATAGCAAACTCAATAAAAGTATTTTGTATCAAGCCACCAGTATCGAAGATTTAAAAATAAAACTAAAAGTTTACGAAAGGGTATCGTAAGCCAGCTCAGCCCTCAGGTTTTAGTAGATCTCGTGCCGAACTAGACAGCGCCGTAAAAGTTAAGAAAGAAGAATCGAAGACTTCAAGTTGTTTTAAGTGTGGGGAAAGTGGCCATGTAATTCGGAATTGCCCTCAAACACAACTAATATGTTTTAAATGCCACGAGGTTGGGCATAAGTCGTTTAATTGTAAGAAGAGTGTAATTGAGAAGAAAGAGGAAAAGGTAAACACAGCTAACAATATTGTTCATACGTTGTCTGACCAGAATCTAAGGCGCGATACGATGATCCCGCGGTCGAACAGAGTTTTTAAGAATGTTTTAATTCTGGGTTTTAAGGTATCGGCTCTAATTGATACCGGTAGTGATATCAGTTGTGTACGCTACGATTCACTGATGCATATGGAAGAGGCTACCTTAAGTGCAGAAAGAAGGAAAATGATTGGGATAGGAGAGAACGAAATAGAAACGATTAGCGCGTTGGAAGCTAATGTCTGCTTAGATGGGATCGATGTCCCAATTAAATTTAATGTGGACCGAGAGCGCGATATTCATTTTGCAGCCGTGCTGGGGAATGATATTTTAGAACACGTTGATATTGTAATAAATGCGTACGGAGCGAAGTTCTCAATAAAGTCTTCGAAACCTGAAACATTCGGGACGAATGCAGTATCAGGAGGGCCGAATGTAGGTGTACCAAGGGTTGGGCGACAAGGTAATCGATAGCGAGTAATAACAGTAGATAATAAATTGAATTGATGAGAGACTGGAATAAGAGAATAGAAGTTAGTGTAAAATGAAGAGGAACATCGGACAGACAGAAATAGAAAACATAGAATTAAAATACAGCAGCCAAGCTATCAGGACACAACGCGGACAGTTCATTAAATCTTATTATTAAATACTAAAAATAAGTTCAAATTAAGCACTATTGTTTAAAATAAAGTGAATTGTATTTTAATTAAATTTCCGTGTGTTCGTGTTTTTTTAACTCATCGGATCGTCAAATCCCACATAAATAATAGGTTTCATTTTTTTTTAAAGAGAAGTAACACTCAGGCAATTAATATGCCTATATACAAGGTGAATTTAAATACAAGGTGACAGCATTGCTACAACAATTACAACAAGGCAAGAACAACAGGCATTTTTGTTTGTGTAAAAACTTTCGTCACTGTCAAAAACATCTTTTTTTTAATATAAACTTTGACTATTTGTAAACAACTTTTTGACATTTTCAATTTCACCATGAATAATCAGCTGGCGCTATGCTGTCACCTTGTATTTAAATTCACCTTGCCTATATATATTTGCGTTAATTTGGAAAGGGGATAGTTGAAGAAGTAAAGGTGGTGAAATACGAAAGCTTTTTATATCACAACTCTGCAATTGCGTATTATGTTTCTTTTTAGTGCAGAATTGCAGCGCCTCTGTTGGTAAGTAGGCGTATTAATGTTAAAGCTTGATTTTATAGCCTTTATTTAATTAATTTACTTCGGTGTCGTTTGAATTCTATACCACCGAAGGAGGGCGCTGTGATAAATATTAGTTATGATAGATAGAAGAACACTAATAATTATCAGAAACTGATGTTGTTTGAGTGGCAGCGTCTGAGAATCGAATACGGGCTACAAATAGCAACTCATGCTTAATGATCAAATGCGCTAACCAATTAAGCTACAGCACCTCAATTATATTCATTCAAATAAAACATATTTAGAATAATTTATAGAACATATAGAAGAATTTATAAATTACAATATGCTTCCTAATATCACATCTGTTAAAAATAAATTTCGATACAACGAATTTTGACAATATATCGTTTGTTATACCGGGATTTACCTGTATTTGTTTAGATAGGTATATAGTAAGCTATATTTTAAATAAGCTTCTGAATCTATAAGAACATTATTTTCGTTTATTATCACAATTGTCGATAGCATTCTTATTTATGAAGTATCAGGATATTTGCGAAAGTTAATCTTGATAAAAAACAAATATACATACATACATATATACTATTTGTGCATCCTCCGATTGCATTTATTATTTGAAGAGTGTATTGAAGAAATAGAAGGCTTAACTTGTAAGGCTTTTGAAATCCTGATTAACTAAACTTCAAGCTTTCGTTTTTGGATTTAGGCTCAAAATTACACAATGTGAAATAATAACACTGTGGAACAAATTCAGGTTATCAAATTCTGATTCTGAGAGTGAGGGGTGGAAATAGAGGATAAATTAGAATACCCGTATTGCGGCGCTTGTTTATGTTATTTCGATTTTTTTTAATCGACCTTCGAACTTTGCATTGAAATGCCGATTTTCAGCATATTGTTTATATGGTTATTTGGCTATATCTTGTCGACTAATTGATAAATATTTTTTAAATCTGTAAAATTATTGCTAGAGACCTGTGCAACAATCTAGCAATAAATTGGCTTTTACAGATTTAAAAAATATCAATTAGTCGACGAGTTATAGCCAAAAAACCATACCTACATATAAACAATATTATTATCTATATCATTCGAAATTGTACACAGTGACTTGTAGTAGTACCATGGTACAGATTGAGTCTAAAATGTATAAAAAAACACAATTCTACCATGTTTGCCAACCCTATTAATAGACTCAGAAATGTTTATCATTTAGATACTGAAGCGCTCACATTTAAAACTTTTCAGATTTATAATTTCGTTTAGATTACGATTCAGTTTAAACATATTTTTTGCAAAAACTAAACAAATTTTCCCGTAAATAAAATTTCCAAACAGTCTATTAGCATATGCAAATTTGTAACGAATACGTTTGTACTCGAATCTTCTGTATAACAGATTTTTTAAAGAAATTTTTAATTTAATGAATGGCAATGTTTTAAAATAATAATAGTTATTTTTATTTACTTTACCTTATTATTATTATATTTTCCTTTGTTGCGAAAAACTTTTGCTAATTTTTTATTTTATTTCCTCTTTCACAAAACTACATACAAACAAAACACACTCACACAACAAACGAACGACACGATTGAAAAAGAAACATCAACAGCGACTGCTCTGCCAACAGCGCTGCATGCTGTGAATAAACTTTAAACACTAATATTTTATTAAATAGCACTATATTTATAAATATTTTTTAGCACACTAATAAAGTAACAACTAATTAACATTTTTTTCTATAAATTATTAAATTTTGAGAACTTTTTACTAGTTTTAAAGAATTAAAAGTTTAAGATTTTACTAAAACGTACGCGCACCGTTGGAATTGCAAAAAGAGACTGACCGGTGAATTGATTGATGGTTGAAAATAAAATGCAAAAGCAATGAAACAAGTTGTTGTTGGAGCTTTGTCTATTTAATTAAGAGAAATAGAGAGAAAAGAAATTTAAAAGGAGTTCTCTGTTTATTTACTTTTTGTAGTTTTGTCTTTTATTTAACTTCTTAATTAAATTCAAAAATAATAACTATTTAATCTTAGAGTTTTCTTTATAAAAATAAAAACATTTAAAGTAGTTTGCTTTAATTTTATTTCTTTTTATTTGTATGCAGGTCTCCAGCATCACTGTAGGAGTGTCGGCAATAATCAGCAAGAACTTAGAGAAACCAGCACCTGTGAAGGACATTAGTTACCTGGTCCCATCTGTGAATTTATTATCGACATTTGTGAACGGCTAGGTCAATATATGTATGTATGTATGTACATATGTACCTGTATTGCACTTCTGGGTAGTTATAGCAATGCAACCGGACCTTGTAATAACTTCTGCTTTGATCTACATGTGCTACTTTGTCGACCCCACATTAGTATCGGCCAGTGTTAATTGTGGCAGTGATAAGGCTTTCAATCTGGCTACCGGTAAATGTTCTCTAACCATAACCCACTCTGTGTGAAATGGGAAACATATTAAGTGCTTAAATGGCGGAGATGTCCCACGGCCCATGAGTCCAAATATATTTCATATCTGCAAGGCCACCTCAAATCAAAATGAACGTGTTTATCTCACTTTATATCTAACAAATATATAGTACGAGTGCAAACTATAAATGTCAAATGTGTTTTTCTTTTAAATAGCTTACTCTCCCTTACAAGCTGGCTTAGCTGGCTGCCGGACTTAGGGTTGGTGCAAAAATCTCGATCAAAAATGTGTTTTATATTTTATTTGAAATACGAACACTTATTTATTAACCTTGTGATAGGTAATGCTTGTTAGTGCTCATAGGTGCTGGGGTATGGCGCATGGTTAGCATATTTTGTGTAGCATTTAAGGGGTAGATTTTTATCAATTCGTTTATTACTGATGATAATAATTTTATGTTTTTTTTTTTAAATAATGCCTTTTTGGTATCAACTTGGTACACGCAACTTATACTTTTATGTATTTTTATAAGTAAGTACTTTGCAGTGATATAAGTTTATATCAAGTGAGACGAAATAAATTTAGAATCATTCATAATATTCGACCCAGTAGTGACCTTATTAGATAAATTAATACGACAGGTTGGATTTTAGTACTTTATCACCTGTAACAGATATTGGTATTGCACTACAAACTATAACAATTATTGTTAGTATTTGATTGCTTAAATCTGTAGAGCTCCCACATAAACTTTATTCTTTGAAATTTCTTCATGTTCACACAGCACAATTCTTATTGCTTAACTCTCGCTCGTGGTTTTATTTGAGAGTATACATACGTATACGCATATGCAATACGAATAAAAGAGTAAAACGAATCTGTAAGAGGTAATCAGCTTAGCTTTAAGAATTGTTTTGTGTAAATGTATTACTTAAGGTACGGTCGCATTTGGCAAACATTTATTTAAAAAAGCGTAACCACTTGTTTGACGTTGTTTACTCTTACAAGAGTTTTGCAAGATCAAACAGCATCAAATAAATTAAAACTTAATATTTGTTGTGCTTTGTTCTAAAAAAGAAAAAAAAAAATTAATTAATAAACGAGTTGAAATATGCATGTTTTTTAGTGGTTACTTTTTTTTCGGCAAATATGTGACCGTACCATTAGTAATAAATAGAGCTCTAACTTTTCATTAAAACATTGTTATTACGAGTTTTAACTAGCAATATGTGATACTCTAGTCTCTTCAGTTATTTTATTAGAACTTTCTTATCCAGATTATTCACTTCAAATCTAATTTCTACTCCAAATTCCTCAAGACTTTAACAAATTCTCTTTTACTAAATGCAACATTTATTGTAGGTCTTGTCTGAACGTTATGAAAGGAGCTACTTTATATAGGATCTATGGAACTATACTGAAGATCCAAATGCAGAGAAAATGAAAGACAGTTCATTCTTACACAACTATACTATATAATTATATGTACATAAATACATATACATACATATATAAATAAAAGAGAGACGAGAAACAAGATGTTAAATCTAGCACTGAAAGTGATAAAACGGCAACACTGAATTTTACTGACAGTTTTCGAGATACATACATACATATGTTCTGTTTTATTGAATATAAAGTACCCAAATTCCTATTCAAAACCTATAAAAATCACTATAAAAATCGTCTGTCTGCCAACTCTAAATTTACAGAGGTTCAGAAATGCAATATTTCAGCAAATAATCGAGAAACACAAAAATGAAAACGACTATTCAAGTTCTAAGAGCCCGACTTTTAACTCCTTTTATCTCTTGATAAAGTTTCGAGCTCAAGTTACAAATGCAACAATCAAATAAACATGCCATATCTGCTTTTACGCAGCGTACAAATAATTTACCTTTCTATTATTATTCCTTTAAATGCCACTGTACTACACTTTTATCTGTTCAATCTAAATGAATCTAAAAAAATATTTCTGTATTATTTGAAACAGTTAATCTGCAAAACATGCAACAACATGCATACGAATGTTACGAAAAACAAAAGTTAGAAAAGCAAAGTACTGAATAGAATTCCGATTTTTAAGATTTGATAAGAAACCAACAAAAAAAAAAACAAATAATAAAATAATGTTACAAATTGTTATCGCTCCACTTACGTACATACATCACATCATTTTATACATCATTTGGGAATTAACTAGATTTCTTTTTTTCCTCTCTACAGTCTTTTGATGTTTTTAGTACTTGTCGGATTTCGTCCTTTTTATTGGCTTGAATGTGCATGAGTGTTCGTTTGTTTTTGTATTGTTTTGTTAGATTTCACAGATTATGAAACAGATATTGATTTGAATCAGCATACAAATGTTATTTGAGTTGTAGTTGTTCAAGTATTATTAAATAGATTTTTAATGGTACCTTAGTTAAAGGTTATTGAATTAAAGGATTTGATGGTACAATATACAGTGTGTCACAAAACTTCATACATATGTATATTGCCTACTCATTTTCAAGAGAAATTTGTTTTTTGTAACATCAAATTTTAAAAAAGAGGTAAAAACATTTCTTTTTTTGCAGTTGATAGTAGACATTGTGCAAATTGGGAAAACGCAGAAAAATTTTGTAACAACTACAACTATAATGTACATAAGCTAGCTTAAGCAACTGTCAAAAATTAACGAAAAGTCTGTCAAATGCACCCGCGTGAACATAGCACACACTTATTAAACATACTTTTATGAACAGTTGATTAAAAATGTAAACCACAAAAAGGCTTTAAAATACGTATTTTTGCAACTATAAGTACTTTATGTATAGTTGCAAAAATACATAAAGTAATTGTTTGTTCATTCCTAAAACCGATCAATTTCGTGGTGCCAAAATACGAATCGCGCTATATAGTTGTCATTTTCGAAAAATTAGCCGTTTACATGGTATTCACTATAAAGTTGTAAAAACTAACATAATGCATTATAAGTTTGTTCATTCCTAAAACCGATAAATTTTCCTTTCGGCATATTTAACACAAATATCTTCATAACCAGGGGCAATAAGGAAAAAATTATTACTAATTATTATTGGAATATGTATAGCACGTATCGTTTTAACAAAATAAATTACACGAAACCTTTAAATTATGATGCATATTAATAGAATGCAACAATCACTAAATAAAAATTAATATTTTACATTTTTTGGGGTTTACTATTTTACATAATGTCATGAATCAAATAATAAAGATTACGCATTGCGCATGTCCGTTATATTTTACAAAAACTGTGAGAGTAAAATTGGGAGCAGAATTTCTTCTTGTGACGCCACAAGTCAAAAATATTTTTATATTTGCTGAACTTCTATATATGTAAATTTTAATGCAAATAAAAGTTTTCAAATAAGGTGTGACGAAAATATAAAGAAAAAAATAACATAAATTTAAATTTTTTTCGATCTCTAAATAAAAATAAATTTAAAAAAAAAACAATGGGCACATTGGGCCACCTCGATGAAAAAAAAATTAAAAATGTTAGGTTATCAAAGCTTACTGAAGAATTTGTGTGGCAAATTAAAAATCTGGAAACTGTATTAAAATCCTTGAATGATGAAAGTATCTTGATTTGCAACGAGTATTTAAAAAAGCATATATGTAAATGAGTCAAGTACTATTAATGCGGATATTAAAGCTAAAACATTTTTTTTCGATCGAGAATGTTTTTTTCAAAAAAGACAACTCCTAACGGATGAGACAAAATAAATTGATAATAGAAAAATATAATATGTAAAATACTAAAATATAGTTTACTTTTTTGATACATTTTAAAATGAATTAAATAACAAATAATTAAATCTTTTATTTTGATTCAAAAAATTTACGAAAAATTATTTTTCTTTAAAAATTGCTAGAAAATATTTTACATGTCAATTATACGAAAAAAAAATAACATGTGACCTCATGCGCAGAGAGAGGAAATTTTATTTACATTCTTTGCGCAATCTTATTATTTAATTCATGAGATAATATCTAAAAAAAATAATTTTTTCAATTGACAATTTTATGTACGAATAAAAAACAAATTTTCTCCTAAATATGACTAGGTAAAATAGTTTTGCGATACACTGTATGTATAGTACATACAAACATATGTAAGTATTTTTTTGGTTTTCCTTAGAAAATAAATTAATTATTTATGAGTTATAAGTACAATTCCTAGGGAATATGTTGAAATTGATTGAAATCCATCCATTATACCATTCCGTTATTTGTTTTTATAGTATTCTTCTTTGTTTACCATCAAAGGTAGTTACAGTTATGAAACACTAACAAAATATTTTTTCTCTTTAATTAATAAAGTGGTCTCCCAAATTTTCGATAAAAAGAGATTATAAACTATGCACTTAAAAAAATTATACATGTTTCAAAAAACTGTTTGTAACTTTACAATAAGTAGCTAACATCAATTGTAATTATAGTAATGCAACACAGTGTATTGTAGTATTTCCTTTTTTTAATATTAAATGTAAAAGTACCATAATTCCGGTTTCATTTTAATTTTATTATCAAAAATACAATACATAATTTATTATTATATTGTGTAAAATGTTTACAAAAAACTTAATAATACTTAAAATTTAACCTGAAAAGTGTAATGCTTTGAACAATAAAATGACTAGTTCCTATTACCTGATTTAGATCTGTTTAACTTAACAAAATTAAAGCCATAGTTAAGGTTTAAATGTTTTAACTTTGCTTAAGCCTTAACTAAGGTTTACATTTGAGAGTTAAGCAGAGCTTAGTAACAATAGATTAATTGATTACTTGACTGATGATTGTCTTAAGTTTAAATATTTCTTAATTTAATATAAATTGTTTACAAAAATATATGCGTGTTTTTTTGGTGTAGTTTTTTATATATAGATTTAAAAAATATCAAGTTATATTCTAATAATAATTAAGGTACTTGAATTACTTGCTTTATTTAAACAACCTTTAAATATTATTTAGTTGTACAGAGAAATAATAAAAATTGTTGTTTGTAAAAATTGTTAGTTGACCAAAATTTTTGCAAAGAAGAATTTTTAAGCAGTAAATTTGTAATTCAATGCAACTTACTTTCAAAAACTTCCAATAACTATAAATTAGTAGGGAAATATTTTAAAAGTGAGTTGAAGTGTTTTACCAAATAATGAGGTTGGTTTCTGTTTTAACTCTGACAAATCTGTTGTATTGAAATTTGTTCAAAATTTAATAGATTTATGAAATCTTTTATTAAAAATTAATGTTTTTAATTTAACAGCGTCTAGTGTTAAATGGAAAAGTTAATTTTTGGGCACAAAAATATTTAACAATTTTAATACAATTCTATAAAATTGTTAAATATTTTTCAATATTTGGGGGTCTGTTCGGTCGACTTTTATCTGTAAATGTTAAATATATGTATATACAAATATTTGTTTCTCAAACAATTATTTTTATATGACAACATTCTTTACTGTTTTATATTTGTAACTAACTAACTTTGGCCCCGATTTTTAATAAAGTGTTTTTGTTAGTAAACATTATTATGAAACAGATATGTACAATAAAAATGCTGAAATAAAAACAAGTTTAGGTTTCAAAATTCATTTGAATTCCTGGTTATGTGTTCACACGTTGCAATTCTTACTTTTTCTTCATTGGATACACAATGCCAAATATGTTTATTTGTGTGAAGCCGAACAAGAAAGCAAAAGGTTACATGCAAATTGTGTATAAAAAATAAGAATCTAATCAATAGGACTTGCAACGTGTGAACACAAATTTAAAAACATTGTTCTCATTCACATGATTTTATTCTGCAGTTCAGTTGTGATATTAATTTATCGTTTCATAATAGTGTTTAGTTCCAAAATTTGGTTGTTTCTAAATATTTACGTCATTAGCTTATAATAATATATCACGCCGTTTTTTAGAAATAAAATCCGTATAAAATCCTATAAAGCTTTTGAAAATTATTTGGTTTTCAATTTATGTGGGCTATTTTACAAAACACTACACCTTACTTTGAGACAATACTTCATATAAATTGTTTTTTTAGTTTCTCAAATTATATATGAACAGTTTTAGCAAAGAGTGGTGAAGTGTTTTTGTGAGAATATCCTTAAAATAAAGTTTATGCTTTCTCTGACGTGATTAACGAATTGACGCGCCATTTTGCTAAAATGTGTGAAAATTTTGTATAATTGTTCAACAGCACTCTTTCCAAAACAATACATATTTGAAAGAGTTTGATATTTATCGTTTCATAATAGTGTTTAGTTCCAAAATTTGGTTGTTTCTAAATATTTACGTCATTAGCTTATAATAATATATCACGCCGTTTTTTAGAAATAAAATCCGTATAAAATCCTATAAAGCTTTTGAAAATTATTTGGTTTTCAATTTATGTGGGCTATTTTACAAAACACTACACCTTACTTTGAGACAATACTTCATATAAATTGTTTTTTTAGTTTCTCAAATTATATATGAACAGTTTTAGCAAAGAGTGGTGAAGTGTTTTTGTGAGAATATCCTTAAAATAAAGTTTATGCTTTCTCTGACGTGATTAACGAATTGACGCGCCATTTTGCTAAAATGTGTGAAAATTTTGTATAATTGTTCAACAGCACTCTTTCCAAAACAATACATATTTGAAAGAGTTTGATATAAATTATTTGTTTTATTGTGTGTTTTAAAATAAAGAACTTGTTGAAAAACTCTTTTCCGTTTGTAAGACATCGAAATATTTTTCATATAACCAAAAATATATATGTATATTCTGGGTCCTTATAAGAAGGTAAGTCGATTTAGCCATATACGTCTGTTACAAAAGACATAGAAAAATGAAATGTTTGGTATAACAAAAGCGCAAAATCGGACCATTAGGATCTGAGTTATAGACCAAAGTTTCAGACGGCCTCGATGTTTTTAAAATAATGTTTGCTTTTATCCTCAAATATATCAGGAAATTGTGTAAGCTATATTTTTATTATAAAAGGACAAGTCCTGTTGAAAATGGTAAGAATCAGTCCACGTTTTCTTAAAGTCCCCATACAATATCTTTTCGGAATATGGCTTTATGGTGCATAAATGTCTACAGAAAAGCAGTATCCATACAAAATTCAACAAAACTAAGTTTCATGTAACCAGAAATCTCAAAACGATATTTTGTTTACATCGGTCCATATTTTGACAAAGTCCACTTCCGAAAATTACTTAAATGCGCAAAAAACTCTTATAAAAATAACTATTAAGTTAAATAAATCGTTGTACCAAGTTTTATGATAATCGGTCCATATTTGACCATAACTCCCATACAAAGTCCACTTCGGAAAATCACTTAAATTCTTATAAATCTCTAACAAGTTGAAATTCCGAATTTCATGAAGAAAGTACGATACAAATATAAATTCTTGACTATAACTGGAATATGCATTAGATTCTTGTATTAGATATCGTTATTGAGATCAAATTCAACCAAAATAAACGTAAAATAAATAGAAATTACGGTACAATATTTTATGACGATCGCTCCATTTTCTGGTGGCTATACTATAAGATTCGGCACAACCGAATATAAACTACTTGTTTAGCAAAATCTATTTTAATGATCCAAATTCTAATTAATGAATCGATATCAAAGTGCCAATTTACACAATTTACACATTTTAATTGAAAAGATTGATACAATTTCTTTCTTGAAATTTCTCGGTGATCACACAGCACAATTCTTATTGCTTAAATCGCTTGTATTTTTATTTGAGAATATGCATACATTTGTTTACACATATGATATGTAATACAAATGAGAGAGTAAAACGAATTGCAAGTACATTCAAGTGTGTACTCGTCTTATCTTCCTCTCACACCGATGTCTAAATAGTAATCAGCTTAGCTTAAAGAATTGCTTAGTGCAAATTGGGACAAAGCAACATTCAAACAAACTTTAGCTTGTCTTAATGTTCAATACACTGTAAAGAACTCTTAAAATGCAAAGAATCCAGAACTTATTGAATTTATACTTTAAATGGTCCAGAGGTCTAACCACATTTGAAAAAGTATATAATAATTGCATATTTTTATTTTGCTGTAGATGTTGGACCTAATTTAGTAACACGTAAGGTTTGTCCAAAAAATTTAACGAATTCTTATTCACTGAATAAGGAAACTTTTTGCCTACAATTCTCCTCAAACCAAATAACAATCAAAAGCTTTGAGAAAAAAACCTTATTGCAAACAAAAAAAAACCCTTGTAACACTTCGGCTATAGCGCTCCATATTGCGCATAACCTTTTGTTTGCGCCATATTAATCACCTGTTCAGTGAAATCTTTCCAAGGTGGTGTTTGTGTATAAAAGCTACTATTATGATGATATTGTAACTCAGCAGGAGATCCATTTGAAGATGCTGCAGCTGGCAAATGTGTGCTGCTGGTGATATGTGCTGTAGCTGCAGTTGAAGTATTATAGCCCGCATTCATGGTAGCATAGCTTGTTGTATGGCCATTGCCGGTGGGCGTGCATGGAGTGTTTTGAGCAGCTGCATCAAAAGTGCCCTTAAACAAATCGTATTTCTCTTGTGAGAAATTCGCGTCCATCGTGCGTTCTGGCTGGTTGTGATGACTGTTGTAGTGGCGCATGCTGCTGAGGAAATCGTGTTGGGTAAAAGCTGGATTTGCGTTACAAAGTGTGTTGGTTGTTGTGGAAGGAGTCATATTAAAGTTAGCTTGATATGAATTTCCCGCCGCGGCTGAAGGTGCTTGTAATCCTTGTGAATTGCTAAAGGGCGTATGTGGCGGATAAGGAACCCGACCAAAACTCATATAGCCTCCGGCACCCGGCATCATGGAATACGGTTGTGGATTAACAAATATCGCATCGAATAGTTCTTTGGTTATTCTCTCACCACTTAACGTGAAATTTTGCAGTTTTTCCAAATCCAAATTCAAACTGCCACCACTCTCCAGCACCTGTTCCAAGGCAAAGATATAATTGTGGGCAAAACGTAAAATTTCGATTTTCGTCAATTTCGTTTCCTCCGGCAATTGCGGCAAAGTGACACGTAAACGTTCTAAGGCATCGTTTAAGGTATGCATACGATTACGCTCCCGGTCGTTGGCCTTTACACGGCGAAATTTTTTAATGCGCACCACCTGGTTGGGACTGCGTGATCGTGTCATGCGATTTTTGCCGACGGCATATTTACGTTTTTGCTTTGGTTCAGTTAGCTGATCATCACCGCTCTCACCCGATGACTTTTTGCTCGGCGTGGATGTCTTTTCTCCCAGTTGGGGTGAGAACTCCAGTTCATCGGGTGGAGCTTTGCTAATGATATGTTCTACGAGAGTTCGTACACTACGTGTGCTGTGATTGCTGCTGTTATCAAATAATCCTGGTATCAACGAATGATCCATAGGTAATGTGTTATAACCGCTGGGTAAATGTGCATTCACATTACCTTTCGCCTGTGCATTATTGTAATAATCTCCACAGTTATCGAACTGTAATTTCCGGGGCTTTAAATGACCGTCACCGGTTTCAAAACTTTTTTCATAACCACTATCGAAAGATGAATTATCATCATCCTCGCCAAAATCAAAAGAACGATCTTCAAAACCGCTATAACACGAAGACATTTTAAGAAAATTCTTGTTTACTTCTTAAAAGTTTACGTTAAGTTTTCACTTTCAATAACGGTTTTAATTTTTTATTTTGTTTGGTTTCGTTTTTTCTTATCTTCTTTATGATTTTATAAATCTCGTTTTTATTGTAGCATTGTTTTTTATTTTTATTTCCAACAGCGGTTTGTTGTTGCCCGTATCACGTGAATAAACCAACTAAACAATCTATAAGGGTGTTACTTGTATTTTATATCGTCGTGTTCCTCACTTGACCAACCCTGTGTGTATTGGTCGTGGTCGTGAAGGCGCCATTTAAAATCCTCTTGATTTCATTACTTACTGCTCTGGCTGTGGGGAGGGTAGTTTTTCAAACTCGTTTATGTTGTTACTCTAATTCAGCTGAATTATTGAACTCTTTTACTTGAAGCTAGAACTATTAGCCAATCAGAATCCTTTAACGATCAAAGAGATTTTGCATCCCCTGTAATAATGCCTGGTAGGAAAATTTTAAATTTTGTATTTTATTCGTGCTTGTCCCCATATAGGGATTTTACTGAAGTAAGTCAAACAGAAAACAATACATAATATTTTGTGTGATTTCTTTGGAACTGCCCTGGTTTGCAAGATAATATTAATGATTTTAATCTAATTTATGCATGGATAGATCTTTATATCTCAAATGGATGTCAAGAGGAACCCTACAGGGAAGTAAACTCTCACTTCACAGTCTTTTAAATGTCCGAATAAAGATCTACGATTGAAACTAAAATTGGACGCAATAAAGATCTTCGATTGAAATTAAAATTTAACAAAATAAAGATCTACGACTGAAGTTAAAATTTAACAGAATAAGAATCTTAAACTTGAGGAGATTAAAGTTAAAATTAGACTGAATAAATATCTACGATTGAAGTTAAAATTTGACTAAATAAGTATCCTAAACTTGAGGAGATTAAAGTTAAAATTAGACTGAATAAATATCTACGATTAAAGCTAAAATTGGACCGAATAAAAATCTTTGATTAAAGTTAAAATTTAACAGAATAAAAATCTATGATTGAAGTTAAAATTGGATGTAATAAAGATCTACGATTAAGGTTAAAATTTGACTAAATAAGGATCTGAAACTTGAGGAGATTAAAGTTAAAATTGGACTGAATAAAGATCTACGATTGAAGTTGAACTTGGATTAAACGAATGTCTACGATTTAATTTAAAATGGAAATAAGTAAAGATACTAATCGCAAGTATTCCCGGTTAATATTCCCGAACTGGGATAAATTTAATCTTCACAATATTTACGTAAACACTCACTTCTTTGATAGTTGAAAGAGCCGTTGACATTGAAAAGGAAATGTCTACGTTTTGGAAACCATATGTCCAAGGAATGGCTTTGAACAATACAGAATAATACTGACATATATTTTATTTAATAAATTTTCATATTTTAACACATTTTAAGTATTTGAAACTAATACGTTTAGAGCAACTGACATTATCATTTAGATCGCCATGAGTATTTTTTCAATCCGAAAATTTCACTTATTTCACTTTGAATCTTATGTGGAGAAATATTGAAATTATTCGTTGCAATATTAATCCGTTTGTCTTTTTTATTAAATTTCCAATTTGGTCCAATTTTTAATTTCTGATTCTCTTAATCAGGCTAACTCTCCCTTATTTTTCACAAAAATTCACTCTCATTTTAGATGAAAGCTTTTATCGGCATAGAAATAATTGCGACATGTTACTGACGCCTAAGGGGCTTATATAAATAGAACAAACTTGTATTTAAGGGTAACTTTCATTATATTTCATTTGTTTAACTTATTTCGATTTGGTTTTCCATACTACACCAATGATGAGTACATATTATTATCAACATTATTGTCATTATGATGTCAAGTTTACTCATTTCCGTATGTGAAGCTCCTCATTCATTATGTGGATTTATTGTTTAGAATATTGACGACTAATACTACCTCGTGTACGCATAGGTACATATGTATATGTACATATATGTATGTAATTTATTTTAACTCTATAAAATGTATTTAGCCCTTGGCTGAATACCAGCTAGTCATTGTTTCGTTATGTTAAAATAATTTAGCTTAACCACAGTATTGCATCTTTATGGTAGAAACAAAAGAGAGAAAGAGTGAAAAAGTTATTGATTGTTTTTTGTGATAACGTTCGACGGACAAACAAAAAAACCGAACAAATGTTTGAACATTGTTCTTAATTGTGGCAATAGACAATATGTTGGGCTAATGCTCAGTCATTTGTATGGGATTAAGGGGGAAAAACATGTTTTAGTTTCGAACCTGTTGACAGAATGTTCAAGAGTGATAAGTTTTGGAATTCTTAATGCTTTTGAATGTGAACATCGGTTGTAAGTTTTAAGGCATACCTACAGATTAATAATTCATCTAAATTATAGTGTTCCAGATGTTAAAGTCGCCCTCATAATAAACAGATAATTTCGACAACATATATAATCATGAGATTTTATTATACCTAAAGCTTTGGAATTATTGCCTAGTTTATATATTGTGTAAAATTGCAGCTAGAAAAAGTATCTGGTTGGTTACTCTCTATTGTGATGCGAAAGCAAATTCGATGCGATAAGCGTACAAATTGATACTCTTACGCATCGAATTTGCGTTCGCATCGCAATAGAGAGTAACCCCCCTGATCTTTAGGAAATATGAATTGATCTGAAATATTTCGTATAAGGAATATATGTTTTTAAGATAATGAGTCAAAGCGTTCACATTAGTTTGGGAAATGTTTGGCTACTGATTCGAGTTGGGTAAAATATATTGATAACTTTAATGGTTTATACGTTTCTTTAATAACTTTACTTTAAGTTAAAATTAGATTAAACTACGATTGGAATTCATATTAGATTAACTAAAGATAAACGATTGAAGCATATTATTAACTAATACATAAATAACGGTCTACGATTGAAGTTAAATTGGATTTAATAAAGATCTGCGATTGGACTAAATAAAGATCTACGATTAGAGTTCAAATTTCATTAAAGGCTTTTAATTGAAGTTAAAAGTGGACTAAATATATATCTATGATTGAAGCTCAAATTAGAATAACTGAAATCTAAAATTGAAGCTTAAATTAGACTAAATTAAGATCTAGGATTGTAGTTAAATTACGATTGAAGTTAATATTGAACTGAATGAAGATCTACGATTGAAGATAAATTAAAGTTAACAAAGATATACGATTGGTGTTAAGACGGGATTAAATAAAGATCTATGATTCAAGCTCAAATTTAACTAAATAAAGATCTACAATTAAAGCCCAAATTAGACTAACCCCCTGTTTCACGATGTCGAAGGATAACGTTCGCTTAGATAAGACTTAAGACACAAACTTGATTGTGGAATAAACAAACTTGATTGAGTAAAAAATAGATACGATAAAAAGTTTGTGTCTTAAGTCTTATCTAAGCGAACGTTATCTTCGACATCGTGAAATAGGCCATAAATAAAGATTAACGATTGAAGTTAAAAGTGGACTAAATAAATATCAAAAAATTAAAATTGGACTGAAAAGAGATCTATGATTCAAGCTCAAATTTAAGTAAATAAAGATCTACGTTTGAAGTTAAAATTGATCCAATTAAAGATCCCCATTTGAAGATAAAATTTAACTAAAGAATAATATACAAATTTGTTAAAATGAGTCCCAGTTTACTCCCATGTTGACCGATTCACACTTACAATGTACATAAGTGTCGTAATATTTCTTCAATAGAATAGGTTATGTTCTAAGTATTTAAAATTATATTGATATTGAATAGCTATTTGTTTAGGATTATTATTATATTGTAATTTAACAACTATTGTCCAATGACACTATGTTCCTAAGTAGAACAACTTCTTTGGGAATTATTATTTCTTAAATTTCCCATACTTTCTTTGACTAGTAAAATTATATTTATTTATATACTTATGTACATATATTATACCTACATAATAGAATACTAGTTTTAAATTATTAAAAATTTTCCCAGGGGATTAACGTTTTTTTTTTTAATACACAAACCCACTTTCTTTTAATAATATTTACTTATCATAAATAGTTTTAATCTAATAAAAATTCAAAATCGTCTCAAGCGTTAAAAATAACTATTATTTGTTTAACTATTTTTTGTTCTAAATAAACAATAAATAAATCCTAAGACACGCTAACACTTTTTATAACATTATTGGCCACACGTGCCCACCAGTGTTTTAACAACATAATTTGTGGTTCAAGTGTTGCAACATTTAAGCAACTGTTGCAATATTTTGCTTTTCTTCCTCAATGACCGACTAAATGAGTTTTAAGTGTTGACACACTCCTACATGGCCCACACTTCCTCTCTTGCTTCTTTACGCTTTTGACTCAAGGACTTGTTGTCTTTTTAAGGCTTAAATTTTGTGGTAAAACATTTTGATATCATTTAACAAATGGTATTTATTCAAATAAATAAAAAAAAGCCCCTTTTAATTGTCTGTGAGCATGACACGTGTGTGAGAGTGAATGAGCTTGGAGTGGTTCAGCGGGTGGTTTCATTCACTTCAGTCATTGTCACAGATCAAGTTTTGTTTGGCAATTTGTTGTTGCTAGTTTATGGTTAAATAAGTGTTGACATGTGTCGGTGTTGTTGGCTGCCTGTCACTGGTATTAACGGTATCATTGCATTTGCATTTGGCGCTTTCTTTGTCATTTATGTAATTAAATTATTATGATATCTTGACGACACGTGTTTGTGCTTATTTTGTTAACACAACTGTTGTGCGTGATTTGCAGTAACTATGTAAGTGTGAATTTTTTAATAAGTAAACAATTAATTTTTAAATAAATTTTATATTTTAGTAATAATGCGTTTATTTTTAAATTTTTTAAGGAATTTTTGGAAAAAGTTTAGCTTTAATCCGATTTGGTTTTTTTCTACTACAGCTTCTGCTGTTCCTACTCCTTTGTAAAAGTACGAGTATTATTGTCAAATGTTTGTTAAACATCACAACTTAATTAATCATTTCATCATTTTACATACAAATTAAGAATTGCATTATGAAATTTAGAATTCAGTATTAAATTATTAACATTCTAATTGAAATTAAAAATTTAAAAAAAAAATTAGAAAATTCCAAATGAAATGGAGAAAGTTTTTAATATAATTAAAGGTACGGTCACACTTGGCAAGTATTTGCTGAAAAAGTAAATTAATGAATTTTTAAGTATTGAATATCAATATTGAATTATGTACTTTTTTACTTTTTTTGATTCTTTTTTTAAGTCAACATTTTTCAAATCATATTTTTATTTTGCATCCTGCAGATAAGCAGAAAGTTAAAATTGAAACTATAATTGATATTAAAATTAATTTATAATTGAAGTTCAAATTGCTGTAAATAATGAGCCAAGAGATCATTAGACAACTTAGACAATTCTATTTTCAGCATAATAAGGACTTGTTGCTGGTCTCTCGTATGGATTTACTTTATGAAAATACATAATGAAATAATTTTAGACAAGCTTAATAACTAAAATAAGTAGAAACTCTGCTGGGAATCACTTCATGTTATAGACAGAATTAATGTGTTTGATGATAGATAGTTTATTTAAAACAAAATATTTACTTTAACTCAATTAACATCACCCAAATTTTGAAACGTACAAAATAATGAAGGGGTATTTTTAAAGTTCTTGAGGCAATTTGTTTTTTATTATTTGAGTTGATCTAAAATTATAAAGTAGTTGGCTTTATATTCTACATGTGAAGCAAATAATTTATTCATTGTTGTAAAAAAAAAACACACACATACAACATTATTTGTACATAACTCCTGCATCCCTGAAATACAAATCAAACATTTCTTACTAGTCAGTCAGCATTCGTTCCTTCATTTATTCACTCACTCATTCAAATAACTTGCCCTAAAGCTAATTGCATTCTAACAAGCCGCACAAAATTCAATTCGTACCGCTCCTTATGTTTATTTTACAAGTATATCCTATTTTTTCTGTTTTTCTTTTTGAAGCAACAAAGTGATCCTTGTGCTCAATCATACATGTTATTTGGGCTATATATAAGTGTTAGTAAGTGGTTGAGTGTGTGCGTGGTTTAGTCCTGCAGAATTTCTGTTTTTTTTTTCTTTTTGGGAAATTTGATATTTAACTTCATTATTTTTCCTTTCGTAGTTTGCCAGTGTATTTCACATCTGAATTGTGATTTTTATTTTATGTATTTCGTTTTTATTATTTCACCCCCATTTTTGTACGTTGAGTGTTGTTAGTGAATCAGTCAGCCAGCAAGTCTACCACTATATTTTATTTCAAAATAATTACTCTGCTTTGCCTAAATGTGCTCGGTGTTTATTATTGACGGACGGTCTGTATGACTGACTGCCTGCAGTTTTATTTGATTTTATTTGTGACTGCACCTGGAATTTGATTTGGTTTCTGGTTGTTTTTATTATTATATTTGTCAGTTATTTTTTTGTTGTTTTCCTTTTCTTGTTTCAAAATTTTTTCTGTCCGGTCAAAATTGAATTTGTTATGGACACGATTTTCTGATTATATGTGAAATTGTTTATTTGTTTTAAGACGAAATTAACACGTAGTTATTGATATTTAATATACATACATATCGATGGCTTAATATAAAAAAGGCCTAACTCGATTTTTTGTTTCTTTACAGACGAAGGAAAAATTTTAGATACAACAAATATTTTAATACAATTTGTAATAAAAAGAAGCCACACATTTTATTTCTTATTTAATTTTTTTATTTTTGTTTTAATGAAGGTGTCGAAGAAAGGCTTTTTCATTGATTTTTTTTGAGACAAAATTGAGTTAGGCCTTTTTATATTAAGCCTTCGTTATGTAAATATGAGTATTTGTTTTAAATTAATTTGTTAAAATAACAGAAAAAAACGGGAGAAATTTATTAATTGTAATAGATTAATTAAATTAATAAACCAAAGATTGCAGTTACGTTTAGACTACATAAAGAAAAAACAATTACTGATAAAATTAGACTAAACAGGGACAGCAAATGAACCTATAATTAGGTATCTAGGATTATAGATAATATTATTTAAATAAAAAGAAATATTAATCTTATTTATTTATTTTTTGGCCAAGATGTTATATTTGAAGTTTTTATATTTGTTTACTGTGTAAGCTACAGTGGGTGGCCGTATTATTAGTTACACATGCAAAATTGTTTAGTTTGAAGCCGTATAACATTTTAAAATAGTGGAAATTTATCCTTTTATTTGTTCTTTTAGGTAAATTAAGTGTTTCTAATTCAATTAAAAATAATTTTTTTTGTTTTAAAAATATATATTTGAGGAAAAGAAATATTACAAAATTTTTTGAAAAAAAATCTTAAAATTTCGTAGAACCTTCTTTGGCATCAATTACAGCTTGCAACCTTTTTGGCATGCTCTGAATGCATTTTTGAACATTTTCTTTTAGTTCTTCATCGTGATGCCAGAGTTTAATCAATTTAATCAAAATTGCATATTTCACACTTCAAAGCAGAATGATCAACTGCAACTCTAATGTCACCAATCATTGTTGACACTGCACAAAATATTTAACAGTATTACCAGAATTAAAATACGAAAATATCTGGTACAAGAAATAAATTTATATACGTCTTAAAAGCGGTTGAATCTTAATTGTTAAGTGTAACTAATAATTTGGCCACCCACTGTAATTGGGCCTAAATCATTACATTGTAAATTAAAACTACCTTTAATTACAAATTTTTCCCAACGTTTCGTCAATTTTTTATTGACTTCTTCAGGGGAATATAATATGTGTATATATTAAATTAAATGGTACATATTTTTTATTTTATTATAAATAAATTTAAGCTATATTAAAACTAATTCGCACTAAATAAAGATCTACGATTGACGTAAGAAATTGTCCATATAAAGATCTACAAGTGATGTTAAAATTGTAATTAATCTTTTGCAAGCACGTTATGTGAGGATCCAAAAAAATAAATAAATAGTGTTGTATTCAGGAAACAAATTATAAAAATTTCTCTTGCATATTACTCAAACTGCTATAATTTTTTAGTGTACATATAAATGTATTAATTCAACAAAGACTTTGAAATGTAATTGCTCAATTCACAAGTAATGTTGTATGTTGTATATTGCATGATACAACTATTTGATTTTAAGCAAATTTGTATGTTTATTTTGTTAAACCTTAAAAGTGACAAAAGGAAAATATTTTAAAAATAATTATACAGAACAATATATTACATATGAATATTTTCCAAAATAAATAAATTCCATTAATAAAAATTTTTGTTTATTGATTTTATTTTCTTGTTTTAAATTTGTCAATCAGTTTATGATTTGAGCGTTACCGTTTGGTTGTTTTTTAAGGAAAAAAGAGTAATTTTAATGTTGAGATACACATTTTAACTTAAACTTTCATACAACATTCGAAATACATATGCAGGTCAGCAGGCAACCATATTTAGTACAAAATACATGTGTACATTTATTGTAAATTCACACGACGTATGTCTCCTACGACACTACAACATCAGTTGTGAATTGAACAAATAGTTAAGTTCAAGTATTAATTTACAACACGAATTTTTAAAACTTTAAATTCTTGGAGTATTTATACTTCTCAATACCAAACCAAACAATTAACCAGCATCAGCCGGTTCTATGCACCGGAATGACCCGAGATCACTCGGCCTAGGGCTGTCAACTCAGCATTAACTGCTGTTACAACAACAACATTAACCAGCATCCCCTAAACCCTTAGATTTTATTTAGAAATTTTTATAGTAATTTAAAATCAAAAAAAAAAAAAAAAGAAATAATAATAATAGTTTTATAATTGTAAAAATTGCTAGTTTTACTACCAAAATTCAAACAGAAAAAAGTCATTCATTGCATTGAAAGGTTACAATTTCATCCATCATACTTAACAAATGCCTAAGTAAAATACATAAATCTTGGTACTATTAGGAATACAGTCATTCTTCGGCTAAAGAAAAAATGTAAAATGTGTATTTTTGCAACCACCCCTACGTATGAGCGAGCACATATTGGCAAAGGATCCTTTATTTGTTCAATTATAAGAAAAGCCGAAATTTTAAGAGGAACATTCAAACAAATACCAATTGTTGGCAACTATCATTCAGTGCAAAGCCAGTAATGAATTCTAATCATGTTTACTCACATCAAGGATTAAAGGCCTACTTTATTTTTCCTTGCGGGATATACATATGTATATAAATACAGTCAGTCATTGACTGAGGCTGTGTGAGAGTATGTGTGCAGTTTATAACACAAAGTTTTGTTTATGTATTTGTACATGTTTAAATCAAATAAACAAAGTGTCTTCTAGGATTTGGCCAATTTTAAAGTGAACATATTGGTGTCTGTTGGTGGCAGTAATTTAAAAGAGTCAAATAACAATTTTTGGATTTTGTAATTAGGTAAGTGGTTTTTTCATACAGGATATTTCAACAAGAAATTTTTTATTAAAACAAAAGAAAACAAAAACTGTATATGACAATCATTGAAATTGGATCATTGGAAATAGTAAGGTTTGTCCCAATTTACAGATAGCAATTTTTATTGAAAATATTGATACAATTTCACACACCAATACCTCACTTTGCGTCGGGGTTACGTTCCAATCATTTCCAGTTTGGTTCATCGTAGAATAAAGTTTCACTTGTTTTCTAGAACGTAATGAAATTGTCTAGGTGGAACGATTTCAGTTTCACTTTGTAGTTGAATATAGAATCTATGTACGTGGTTGTTTTAATTTGAAAAAAGTTGCTCTATTTTATAAATCCTATCATTCGATATTTATAATGATTGTGAGATAATTGTTTATTCAGGGATTTAGATAACAATTACATAAATCATGAGGTGGTTATTTAATAATGGCTTTCCAAACAGCTGTATCAAAGTTCCAACAGTGAACAGTGATCGGACTAGTAAGGAAACATGGATTGCTCTCTTTTAATGAGCACATTCTTTAATACAACTGCTAGAAAAATACCAAATTCATGCATAAACACCAATAATTTATATTGCTACTACTTTTTTACTCTATCTCTCTTACACTTCGTCCTGTTTAAATATTAAATGCAACCGATAACAATGACACACAAACAAACAATCAAACAACAACGGATTTTTATTCTATTTATCCCATTGTTGTTTATTTTTGGCAGTTTCGTGTTGGATTATTTACTTTTTGCTAATATTTTATGACACCACACTGACACAGACAAATAGACAGACGGACGGACGGAGACACAAAGTAATAAGGAGGACAAACAAGGACACATTTGAGTGATATGAATTTTTAATAGAATTTTTTTTCTGCTCCGCGTTTTTGTTGATTTATGTAGATTAAATTTGCGTAGTATATTTATACGTTGAGGATAATTTTAATTGAAGTGGCTCCTGGTTGACTCCTTTAAGTGGCAAATGTTAATTGTAGGGAATTGGTTGTAATGTTATTTACACATAGTTACATTCATATGCATTTGAAATTGTATCTATTGTGGGAATATTTAGTCCATGTGCTAAACAAAAATATACGAAAATTTATAACAGATAAAGTAAAAATAATTAGGATTTATGTTTCTCAGTTTTCATTTCAACCCATACTCCATTTTTCATTTCAAAATCTTTTAAGTGCCCTCAAATATCACAATATGAAAATATTCATAAAATAGTGAAACATTCAAAGATTAATTGTGGAAGAAATAATGATTTAATTGAAGTTGAAATTGGACAGAATAGCGATGTACATATGATTGAAGAAAAACTATTGACTAAACAAAGATCTGCGTTTAAAGCTATAACTGGACTAATTGAAGAGGTACGATTGCCCAAAGACGTAACCCTCATTATCATAATTTTACAGGAGAAGCAAAAAACGTTATAAAATGAACACTGTTTAATTGAAAATCGCGATATGGAAGTTTGTCGTCTATCTTAAGACAAGAAGTGAAGAAATCGTGATTTTCAATTAAACAGTTTTCATTTTATAACGTTTTTTGCTTCTCCTGTAAAATTATTATAATGAGGGTTACGTCTTTGGGCATTTTAGTTGACGATATATAGCTACGACGTAGTTTTTTTAGTACTCCACCAGTAGTTTACATATATAGTAATCTTTGAAATCGGATCACCAACAAAGAATTGAGGTCGTTTTTAATTACGCACATACCCAAGGTGTTCTAATTTAGGGGTCGCCTTGGTTGTCTTATGAGGTCAAAATTCAAAACTTAAACTCGTCAACACTCCCTCTCTAGGCAAGTGAAATATTATTGCAATCGGACTTACCGTTTAGAAATTACAAATTAATTTCCATTTTTTCCAAATTCTCCCAATGTACGACTGGTGACGACTGGTGCAATTGGTACCGCAGGCATTATTCAAATTGATATTCGATGATGTTCATCATTCATTGCCGACAGCACAAACGAATTCTTGATTATGGAAATTAGTTAACCGAAATCATTCGTCTATATCAAATGTTTAACCACTCTCCCAGAACACGATTGGGTCCTTATTCACCAATGCTTAAACCAATTGAAATAATTTGGCTCAAAATCAAAAGTAATATAAAGTCAAGTATAAATGCATCCCCTTAAAGAAAAATTAACAAAAAAATAATTCAAATTTAAAAAAACAGGGAATATATAAACAACTAATTTTTAATAAGAGCTGCAGTTTTAAAAATAAACCAAATTTTGTTCTTCTTTATTGTTAGGATTTTAAATGAATTTTGAATTCTATAATAAATAACTTAAATTTTCAATATATTCACAAGTAAAAAGTTCAAATAAATAAAATCGATTAAATATATAAACGTTGTTGCAAAAATAAAACTTAAATAATAATTTCCTCCTCGAATAAGGGATGATCATCTACTTCGATAACTTCTTCCAAAATTGGTGTTAATTCATTCAAAATACATGCATCACTAGATGACGAAGACAATTGTATGACTTCGTCAAACACTATAGGGTTAGGTGATCTTCTGTTCGCTTTGGCCGTTTCTCGAACAGCTTGTTCAGCATTTGAGATGCGTAATTTCAGGCCACTGGCACTACGTGGTGTAACGACTAAATTCTGTTTGGACGATTTCGGGCCGGCGGTATTGCGAGCAGATTTTGGGCCGGCTGCATAACGTACGGATTTGGGACCAGACGCCCGTTGTGTTGAGGTGGAAGCTGCTGGTGCAAACGTAGAGCTTTGCGATGAAGAGGGCGTACTTAAGCGTCTTTCGCGATTTTTTGTTTTTTTCAGCACCATTGTAGATAATTTCAAATCATCCGAATTAGTGGAATCATTGTCAGACTCCGATGTATGCAAGGAATGGCGCATAGAATGTCTACGTATGGGAATTTTTCGCTTTACTCTGGTTCGCCGATAGTCATGAGATGAAGTGCTATTGGTGCCGTAGCTGTTGTTGGAATTGGAGCTGTCGTCAATGTCTAAATAAGCTGGAAGGTAGTAAAAAGAGAAAAATAGTTTTTAGAAAAGGTTTCTAGTAATCATTGAAGTATAACAATTATTTTTAAGTACTTCTTGTACTTGACAAGACATTTGTGAAAAAGGTAAATTAATCACATAAATATAAATTCCACTTAGTAAATAAAAAGTTTACTTTTCCTGAAGTGAAGAATGACTGGAAAGAAATTCTGCTAAAGGGGATTTATTCCAACTACAAATATGTTATATTTACCTCTTCCAGCAATACGTCTTCGTTTAGATCTAAATTCCTCGGCATACTTTTCGTAGTTCACTCGTTGGATTTTCACTCTCGGTTGCCTTAAACTTGTTAAATCTGAAGAACGTAGTTTTCTTACTAAAACCTTAACGTTTTTCGTTAAACATAAATTCTTCAAATGTCGAGTATCACTATCAGTGCTTTCTTGATATTCTTCGGAAGCTACAGTAGCTATGTCGTCTGATTCGATTTTTGCAAGTTTCTCAGTTTGGATCTCTGATGTATCTAATTCCTCGTTTGAGGAATTATGCAAAATTAAATTTGAGTCGTCTTGCAGTGATTGTGAATGAGATTCTTTATTGTCTTTAGGCAATGTTTCAGAGCTGTCAATGTTGGCTACCTCTTTAGTAGTAAAAGAATCTTCTGTATTTACTTTTGTTTCTTCTGTTCTGTTATCTTCCGTTTTGTTTGCTTCTTTATTCACCAATGTTTGGCATGTTTTTGTGTAAGTTTTATTTGTCTCTTCTGAATTTTTTTCTTCTGGAAAAGATTTGTCTTTATCTGACAAAATGTCATTGGAATCCTTTGCGGAGTTTTCAGCATTAACTTCTTGGTCTTCAGAAGATGTTTTCTGAGTTTCTTCAGAATTTCCTTCAGCTGGATTTATGACATTGTCAGTGGTACTTAATTTATCCAAATCTTTTTCTATTGAATCCTTAACATCAGTTAATTTCTCTGTAATACTTTCCGTAGCTAAATCTTTATTTTCTTCCTGCTTATCGTGCTCTTCATTAGCTTTATTTTGGTTTTCCAAATTTGTCTTTGTAAGTTCATCTGTTATTGAAGTTTCAGTATCATTCGATGGATTTTCATTACATTCACTTTCTTTTTCTAAATTGTCTGTTGTATTTTCTTGCTGTAAAACCTTTTCATTTTCTTCTTCATGTTTTTTTGTTTCATGATTGATTTCTGCCTTTTCTAGTTTTTCCTCATTTATTTCCTTTTCTTCAGTCTCTGTGCTCTCTTTATGCTCAGTAGCTGTTTCTGTTTGTTTATTTAAATCTTCATTTTCCGTAATTTTTTCCATTTCCAATTCATTGTCATTGTTAATACTATTACGCTTTGAGTACATTTCAGTATTTGATTCACTAACTTCTTCACTGTCTTTGTGAGCTGCTGTAGACATGTTAGAATTTACACTTTCGCTGCTGTTTTCATCGACAGTTGGAGTCTATTATAAAATTTATTGGAAAGATAAAAGAGTATTTTAGTAATCTAGTTTTGTAAAAGGATGATAATTAAAAAAAACAACTTACCTCTTTATTCTGCTCATTTTCTGCAGGTTCAAGTTCAATTACTGAAATTATAAGGTATATAAAATGAAAAAATATGCCAAACGTTTACAAAGATACACTGTATCTTAGTGTGGAAGCATTTTATAAAATTAGCTCAAACACAATTCTAACCTTTTTCAATAGTAGATACCTCTAAAATATTTGCTTCCCAATCTACAGCTATCTGGGTAGCAACAGTCTCCATCACCTCTTCAATTTTGTCTGTAACGACTAGAAAAGAAGAAATAATGAAAATACAAATATATTGCCAGTAGACGTTATTCTGCTATAACTACTTTTTTCTTCCTCTTCATCCACCTCCATGGTCTTTAAAGACTCTTCATCTTTAACCGCACTCAAATTATATTCCATTTTTATTGCAAACTCTGCATTATGTATTATCATTTCTATTTCATCGATATATTCCTGTTCATCGCAACCTATAGGATTAATTTCTTTGTTTAGTGATTTCCATTTCAAGGCTCGTTGCAGCATTGCCGAACTTTCCATTAGCGAAACACAATTTTCATCTATTGACTGTAAATCTGATTTCTCTACACTCCAGATATCAATGAGATCTTGAAAACCTTTTGTTGAGTTTAGAAATGTTGGTCTCTCTTTGAGACATTCTTTGAGGTTTTTAGTGGGTATGTTCTCCATTTCGGTGTCCTTCTGATCACAATCGCCGGTGAATGGTGACGAGGGTTGGGGGGATTCAGATGTTGTTATGGGTGATTTAGAATCAGTGGATTTCTCATCATTATTGACAGAGTTCTTGTCATCATCATTTTTGGATTCCTCTTCGATGGGTTTTTGATTGCGCTTGCGTCTTGAGGAACGTGGTAGTGTCTGAAAGAGGAAACTGGCTAGGGTAGCAGCGGTACGAGCTCGGGTACGTCTTTTGCCCATTAAGAAAGGATCGTCCTCTTGCGAGTTGTCGTCTGTAGAAATTGTGAGTTTAAAAATTTTATATTTTTTAGAGTTTAAAAATAATTTGAATAATAATAATTTTGAATTGAATTTAAAAAAAATTAATTTGCAATATTTCCATAAAACAAAATTTGTAAGAGAATGTTTACCTTGAACTTTTTCCTCTTCTTTTTTTCTGGCTGCGGCCGCAAAATTTCCTCTGCCCCGTTTCTTACTTTCATAAACATCTTCGTCATCTTCAAAATCATCCTCCTCTTCTTCCTCCTCCTCCTCATCCGTTTCCTTGTCAAAGTCCGCACTGGTCATAAGATTCTCATAACCCTGCTCAATAGTACCATAGTCCAGCTGCGGCCTATTCTTATACTTTTCATAATCAATTATCAAATACTTCAAACGTTCATTGGCCTCGGCCATATTAAGTTCGACAAAACGTTTTTTCTCCTTCATGCTGGTCATGATCATTTTGCACCGCGAACGTAAAACGGCCCAATCAACAACCCATGCAAAACTTTTGTTGCGTGGCAAAAATATGGCTGTTATCATGTCTTTAACCAAACTGTCAGGCACTCGCAGCGAATGTAAAGCCAAAAACAGAGGATCATAGTCCATATCGGGATCATCGGTGTTGGCCAGTGAGGCAATTTCCTTGACATCAATGGTAGAACTTAATAAACCATATTTAGCATCTATATTATCTATGTTCATGACCAGTTTTGTTTGTTCATCGGTACGTTTGCGATTGTTGCGCATGCCCAAACGTTTAATAGTTTCATAGATATCGGCCATGGGATTGAGATAGAAAGCTGTGAGCCAGAATTCTTGTTCCAGGAAAGGATGATCTTTAAAGATTTTGGCCAAGTCCACATAATGGTGTGAAAGTTTTACGTCTAGATTCAACATAAAGTCAGTGGTTAGGCCGGGATGATAACGCCAAGTTTCAATCATGTTCAGTTCATGATCGATAATTTTTATCAGTAAAACGATTTTAGCAAAATGCCAGCCTTTGTAGTCCTGAAAAGGAGATACACAGTTTTTTTTTTCGAAATATTTTAAATATTTAATAATAATCTTACCTTCTTTGCCAATACCTCATATACATAATACAAAATACTTTCATTATTGGGCAAATTTTGAAATATCGGATCCAAACGTAATTCACTTTCTTTAATGCGCACACGTTCCTGTTCATCTTCCTGCTCTTCACCTACCAGTTCCTCTTTAAGTTCTTCCTGTTTAATCTCAACTTGATTTTCACTATTGCTATCAGCTAAAGGTGTTACAGTATCATCAGTATTCTCATAGTTTCCTATATTACTCATGCGATTGCCTTTGCATATTTTATTCTTGAAATCCGTAACATTTCTAACAGTCTGTATGATATTATGAGCATAACGTTGAGCTTCCAATTTATCCAATTCGCTTAGTAAAAACAATTCACTTTTCTCACGTTCATTTACATAAGAATTCATGAGACGTTTGTACAGAGGTATATTTGAAGCAAAATCATCTTCATTCATATTATTGAGTTCCATTAACAGATTGCCTAGTAAATAACTTTTATAAGCCTGTGAGACTACACCAAATAAATTGACTAGTGAGGTATCGTATTTGTTCCAAATGAAAAAATCGAAAAAATCACGCTTTTGAACGCGCAAATGAATAGTTGTGAGGGCAATAAAACGTGCCGGAGTATATTCTAAATTGTCCATGGCATAAATGGCAGTGGAGTTTTGAAACCCCTGATAATAGAAACGTATGTTGTTAATCTGCAAAGGAAATTTAGAAAATTATTGTAAATACTGTCAATTTTAGCTTTTAAATATGAATTCACTAACCATATTATCAATGACATAACCTTTAACATCATCCGATTCATAAACAGCCATTAGATAGATGTGACATATTAATAACAGGCAACGTTTGTCTTCGGGAGGTATATAGGGTCGTCTAGAACCTGATGTTTCCAGTTCAGTCTGATGAATTTTATTCCAAGCTGCTATAACACGCATGCATAATGTTTTAACCATATCAATGGAAGATTGATCAAATATTTTAACTAAACGTAAAACAATTAAAGGTAATTGTTCCAGTTTCACATAAGAAATATCTGAAAATAATGAAATGGTGTATAAGTATTTATTAAATATAAATTATCTGTAGGCCATAAATTATTCTATAGAAAAATTCAAGACTCAGTAAAACTTACAGAAGACTTAAGCTTCTGCAGAGCGAAGTAGTTCTATAAACATTTATTCAACAGAAAAACCTTATCCAATAAGAATGTAAAGCACTATGATAATTTTTTTTTATACAATTTTTCCACTTACCCTCATTTGTTGGCGGCAATTCTTCTGTCTCTATAGATTGAGCACCATTTTCCAGTGTTTTTTCCTTGGTCACAGTGAGATTTTTCAAATAAAAAACATTCCATGGCTTTAAATTGTACAGCAGTAGAAAATCCCAATTAATTTGCATCATATCCGGCATACGCATTAACAAATCACGTGCACGATTCAAACAATGTATTAAACCATTCTTTAAAAGGTATTTACATTTATCCCATTCCTTACTGAACCATATATCTATGCTCCAGGGCACCAGAAGTTTAAGCATCACCTCCATTTCCTCCGGCAATTCCCATTCATCGGGATTAAGCTTTTGCTTGTAATCTTCACACAATTCCCAGCCATAGACAAGAATATTGATGCGTTCGTCATGCATTTTAGGGAAAATATCCATATCACTTTGCTGCATGACATATATGAATTTGTACTAAAATTTAATTCATTTACAATTAAAATATATATGTAAATATTATAAAATTTTAGTGTTGGACACTTACTATTTCCATTTCATTGTAGCCCACTTTTAAGGCACTGTCATAGAACTTTTGTTCATTTTTTATTTTGAATGGTAAAATGGCTTCCATTGTTCTTACGTTTTAATTTATTTCTGGATTTCTACTATGTTTTTAATATAGTTTTTAATACCACATTTTATATATTTATGTTTTATATTTTACTTTTATAGTGAAAACTTTAACTTTTCCTGCTTATTTTTTGAGGAGACGCCGATTGTAAAAAATTTGTAAACAGTTATCAGCATCAGCTGTTGAGTATAATTTCGATGTTCGATTTTTCGAAGATAAATATTTTATACAGGGTGAATCACATACGTATGTTGTCAATAACAGAATGAGTCAGGAATAATAAATGTTGTTATTAAAAAACTACCGTTATTTTGAGAATAAAAACAAAAATTACATTGATAATTATTCAAAAAAATTTAATCGAAGTTGCCTTCAAGTTAAATATACAATTTTATTTGAAAATAAATTGTATACACTACATTTATTTTTGAATATTTCTGTTATATGTTTCACATAGCCTTCCGTTGGAAAGCATAAATGTAAAATCATACAAAGAATGCTGATGACGGCTTTAGCAGGCCAGAAAATGCATTACATTTTGCTAGTGTCTCTTTGAATATATTTTTGTATGATTTTACATTTATGCTTTCCAACGGAAGGCTATGTGAAACATATAACAGAAATATTCAAAAATAAATGTAGTGTATACAATTTATTTTCAAATAAAATTGTATATTTAACTTGAAGGCAACTTCGATTAAATTTTTTTGAATTTTGTTTATTAATACTCGCAAGAGGAATAATTCTCATATAATTGATAATTATTGATAAAAATTGTTTTTTAAATAAAACAACCAGCCCAAGTTTATGTATTGTTACAGAAAATAATAATTTGTTTAATATTGTGACAATAAATTGAGTTTTAAATATAATTGTGTCAATAATAAATTATTATGTATTATTATTACTTATATTGATATTATTAATAGAATAATCATATACATATACTCCACATCAACATATCTGATTAACTAAAACTTTGATTAATCAATTAATTTAAATACTGATTTTTTTTAAATTTGAATATTTTTGTTTAAAAACATAAATAAAACGCTGGACAAAAGTCAAACATAATTTAAATTGTTTATTTCAAATTATTTTATTTACATATAATAATAACCAAAATGAAATTATTCAATTATTAAATGTTCATTTAATCGTAAATTTGTTTAATAAGTTTAAACACACTTTAATTTTTAAGTTAAAAACTAAAATTTCTTCCTAAGGCATCGCAATGGACCGTATTGGTCTCTGGGTGAGGGTGTGAGGCGACTCACACCGGCCTTCCTACCTACCTACCTACCTACCTAAAAACTGGCCATTAATCATAATAATTAATTGTAAGTTTATTAATAGTATACTTGATTTATCGGAAATTTTAGTAATCAGCACTTCCCTAAAATTTATAGTAAATCACTAATAAAGTTATCAAAGTTTTTTGTTTGTTATTAAAAGAAAATTAAGTTTTTACGGAAGCAGAACAAATTTATTTATGATTTTTCTGAGCATTGTTTACATAATAGCCGTTCGCATAATTGGTTTAATATTTATGTAACAGCCAAAATTATTGAATGCATTTTAACTACTAATAAGTACTCAGAGTTATTATTATAACAAAATTTACATTTATTCTTTAAATTACGTTTACTACTTTTACAACGCTACTGAATACATAAAAAGCAAATTCTAGAAGCATGTAAAAACAAGGTTGCCATTAAGCACTAAATTAAAGTGATGCCAACATTCAGTTTTACATATATAACAACCTTCCCCCCTACGGAGAGAATAGCACCCTGGGCCTACGGACTCTTTCTGAGCGTCGCACAAACTGTCCCCGCTGCTCGACATCCGTGGTGGTTGATGTTGGTGAGGGATCAGTAAATCCTTCAAATGGTGTTGATGCGGTAGATATTGGAATGTTGTCATTTCTATGCATTGAAACGGGTGGTGTTGTAAAGTATTCGTACTGTTCCTGCTCATTCTCTCTTTCGCTTGTATTCACATCGTCTTGCTGTTGCTCGATTGCTGCCTCATGTTGCACGTTGCTGTTGGAAGGATAATTCATGTTGTTATTTAATGGGTTTGCACTGATTTCGGAACTGGTAGATGGTGTGTTGTCATTCTTTACATTCTCCTCGTGTTGATCAGTTCCACGAATCTGGTCGATGTGTCTCTTGTAATACTTCCCCTGGAACAGGATTTCATAGTGAATATCTCCCAACCGCTTGGTCACTTTGCCTTTAAGCCATTTACTTATACGTGGATTTCCC
This sequence comes from Bellardia pandia, assembly GCA_916048285.2. Classification (NCBI taxonomy): domain Eukaryota; kingdom Metazoa; phylum Arthropoda; class Insecta; order Diptera; family Calliphoridae; genus Bellardia; species Bellardia pandia. The sequence goes on from OU696531.1 coordinate 29,545,118, forward strand.
GAAAGGAAGTAAACAATTTGATTATTAATCAGCTCTCTGTAATTACAGTTGTTCTTCATGTACTGCTTGTATGTAACTTTACCCTTAGTTTCTTCTGGTCGTACTAGATCCAGTCGTGTGCGCAGCTGTCGCCCCAGAAATAGTTGTGCAGGAGACTGTCCCGTAGTAGAATGCGGTGCGTTTCTGTATTGTCTTAGAAATTCATTCAAGTTCTCCCTCAACGTAACTCTCGTTGTACACATAGCCTTTAACGCATTTTTCACCGTCTGGACATTTCGCTCCGCTTGCCCGTTCGTTGCCGGGTGATAGGGAGCAGTGTATTTATGATACTTAACGCCCACTCTTTCTAAATAATTGTTGAACTCAGCTGAGGAGAAATTCGTTCCATTATCGGAGACAATCATTAATGGTACACCATATGTCGCGAATACTTCGTCCATCAACATAATCGTCGCAGCTGCCGTAGTCGACTTAGTAATTTTTACCTCTAACCATTTAGAAAACGCATCGCTAATAATGAGTAACATCATTCCCTCAAACGGCCCCGCATAATCTATATGGACACGTTCCCATGGAGCCTTCGGGTACTCCCAATGATGATCTTTGCACTTAGATGGTACGTTAGCATATTTTGCACAGAGTTCACACTCCTTTGCCGCATTTTCAATGTCCCTGTCGATCCCCGGCCAGTAAACGAAAGATCGAGCGATGCCCTTCATCTTAACCACTCCCAGGTGAGCGGAGTGCAATTCTTTTATTACTTCACTATGAAACTTAGGAGGAATTACAATGCGGTGTTCGAATGTTATGCACCCAGACGATAACTTGTAGTTTACTTCAGGTGATTTATACTCAGCCTTTGCTAAGCAGCGACCGCTTTCCAGCAACTGTAGAATTTTACCCAGATGTGGGTCTTTTCTGGTTTCCTGTGCAATGCGTTCTGCCGTTACGGGTAGTTGGTTTATCTGCCGGATTATGAAATTGTCGAACCCGTCCTGGTCGTTAACCGTGACCTGAGCAGAATTGATTTTTTTAATTTCTGGTGTTGTGGGTGTAATCCGAGACAAATAATCAGCATTAATGTTTTGTTTTGAAGTTTTGTGGACCACGTCAAAATCGAAATTGGAAAGAAAATCGGCGTAATTTGCCATACGTGATATACATAAAACAGGTAACGACTTACCCGGTTGCAATATTTGCACAAGAGGCTTGTTGTCGGTGATCAACGTTCAATGACGCGCATATAAATACTTGAAGAATTTTTGGACCGCCCACACTATAGCCAACGCTTCCTTATCAATTTGTGAGTATCGTTGTTCCGTCGCGTTCATGGTGCGGCTAGCGTAGGCGATGGGACGTTCCTGTCCATTAGTCAAACGATGGGACAGAACACCTCCTAGTCCCGTTTTACTGGCGTCGGTTGCAAGAAGAAGAGGTAATGCCGGGTCGTATGGAATAAGAACTTGTGGCGATATCAAAATTTGCTTTATTTTGGCATATGCCATATCTGCTTCCTTGGTCCAATAAAAATGTCCGTTTTTCAGAATATCTCGAAGTGGTCTCTCCAGAGTTGAGAGGTTCGGTATAAAATTCGAGTAATACGACGCCTTGCCCAAAAATAATTGTACGCCCTCTATTGTGTTTGGTTTTGCCGCATGTAATATTGCCTCTATATGTTTATTGGATTTATGAATCCCCTTGGCGTCGATTTTATGACCCAAAAATTCTATAGACGACGCAACAAATACGCACTTAGCCTTGTTCAACTTAAATCCAAATTTCTTCAACTTCTCTAAGGCCACCTCCAGAACTCTGAAGAGTTCATCTACATCTTTCGCAAAAATAAGAATATCGTCAAAAAAATTGAGAATATTGGGCATACCTTGTAGCGCCATTTCCATTGTTCTTTGCCATATGGCCGGAATGTTAGCGGCCCCATAAACCGCACGTGTTGGACGTACTAGTCCGTGTGTTGGAGTGTTCAGGGTCAACACATGAGCAAATTCCTCATCGAGAACTAAGTGGGAATAAGCGTCCGTAATGTCCAAATGAGCAAATACTGTTGCGCCTTTCATTTTGTTAAAAATATCTCCAGCCCTTGGGATGGGATGCTCATCAATTACCATTTGCGGGTTTATGGTTGGCTTATAATTTCCCGTAATACGTATACCACCATTTTTTTTTGTTACCACATGCGTTGTGGAAGCCCATTCGGAATATGCTACTCTTTCATAAAAACCAGCTGCGATTTTAGCATCAATCTCCCTGGCGTAAGCGTCCTTTAACGCAAATGGGATTTCACGCGGTCGTGCGAACTTTGGTGTGGCGTCTGATTTTAGATGTACTTTAATTGGGGGTCCTCTGAAAGTACCCGCTACATTGCCAAATATATCGTCATATTTCAATATAAGTTGCCGTAACCGGTGCTGTTGGTGATCGGAAAGGTTAGGCGTTTCTATTGATATGGTACTTACGTTAAATCTCGTAGCTGATGACAGATCCATACTCATGGCGACATCCGTTGACGGCTGGAATAACTCAGTAAAGTTTATCTCCCGGGCAAATTGTGCGATCCACTCGCGACCACATAATGTATCGAAATCCTCTTCTACCACATATAAATTAAGTCTGCGACTAATTCGACCAAAAGATACATTCACTATTGTACGTCCTATGCACGTTATCTTGTGCCCCGTATAACTCGAGAATTGCCGATCGGACTTTTTCAACTAAAATGTTGCCTTTATTTTACGAAGACTCTTCAAGCTAATAATGCTGCATGGAGCACCCGTATCCAATTCCATATCCACTTTTTTCCCATCAACGTTCATTGTCACCATTTTCCGTTCAACTACCCCACTTGTCTTAACAGCTGCTACCTGAGACGTTTGTATCAAATCACATTCATCAGTATCCACCGTTTCCGATATCTGCCTTGTATTTGATTTACACACTTTACTTATGTGTCCTGCCTTGCCACATGAAAAGCATTTTGCATTTTTAAATCTACAATCCCTGCGTGCATGCCTCCCACCGCAGCCATAGCAGTTTGTTTCACCTGTTGTATTTGCCTTCTGCTTCGTGTCATTCTTCGTCTTAACGGGTATATACCCTAATTTGCATGTTGGCTCTGTCGTAACGCTATCGCCTGTATTTACCACACTCGTTGATGCTTGCGTTAATTCCTTGGAGGAAGCAATCTCGTATGCCTCAGCGAAGCTCTTAGGTTGTCTGGCAATCACCTCATCACAAATAATTCGCGATTCAATTCCAAAAATCATTTGTTCTATGAGCATTCTATCAAGAAAGGCTCCGTAATCACATGATGAAGCAGCTTGTTTTAATCGTAACGAAAAAGTTGCCAGCGATTCACCGACGTTTTGACGTATTTGCCGAAATTTAAAACTTTCTGCATATATATTTCTCTTTCCATCGTAATGATTTATCAGTATTGATTTAATTTCCTCATAGTTTACCTCTTCCGGTTGTTTGGGGCTGATCAGAATCTTAAGGGCTGTGTTCAGCTCGCCACCCATGTGTACACGTGCATAGTTATGGTACTCTTCTTGTAAAATTTTGCTCAGTCTCAATGCCCAGTCAAATCTGGCGAAATAATCTCTTACTGATGAACCATCTGTGCTCCTAAACTCGCTCATAGAAAACGATGGTGTCTTGGGTGTACTCATATATTCTGTTGCCACAGATTGCGGCCTTGATGCTTCTACAGCTTCTGTCACTGCCGTACGTATTGCATCAGCTAATGAGTTAAGAACTGCATTCAGTTGTTGTTCATTCATTGTGTCCACTTCTGACACCACTAATAAGTACTCAGAGTTATTATTATAACAAAATTTACATTTATTCTTTAAATTACGTTTACTACTTTTACAACGCTACTGAATACATAAAAAGCAAATTCTAGAAGCATGTAAAAACAAGGTTGCCATTAAGCACTAAATTAAAGTGATGCCAACATTCAGTTTTACATATATAACAACTACAAATTAATACTTTATTAATATTTAAGAAAAGAAGAAATTAAAAATCATTTCCTGTTAAATATGTATGTATAAAAATTCATGTTTTTGTTTTGATCGATTCTTTTAAAATTTGCATAACATTTCGATTGTATACGTTGCTACACAGTTGTAACTTTCCTATGACAATACCGAAACTGGGAAAATTAGGGAAATCATATACCCTTCTATTACGTCGACCTGATTTCTTTAATACCAGTCCATTGCCGTTTTTGAATAATCAAAACTTTACTGAGAGGTGGTGACGTCTAATAAAAGCTACAAATGTTTATGCAGACATTATTTTAAATAATTATCCAAAGTCATGGTGAAATAATTGACAAAAGGAGTGCTTTTCAGACCACAGCTGGTAAGTAATTTATAAAATTTGTACATTTTTCTATATTTATAATATGGATCGGCGTTAAAACTTTGGAAAAAATTGCGTGCCCATTTTGTATTGTAGCAATACCATTCTGCTTTTCACTGTGATTGCACGACAGGTTTGAAAATCAGTAAGGACATGTATTTATGTAAATATTCCTTTAGAACTTCTAAACTATTGGTATGAATAAGACATTGAGAAATGCAACCTTATGAAGATCAAAATGCAAAAAAAAAATACAAACAATTACATTATAATTAAATATGTATAATTCTTGCGTGGTATAAACTAAAAATTAATCATTAAAATCTAAAAATAATTTCTAGTAAAAAATTGTATGTACGTACTGATGTTTTGTTAACACCTGCGATGGTTACTGTAATATCGTCTGTACTCACATTTCCTTTATACGTATATCTGCCAACAAAGGGATGAGCAGTATATTGATTTTGTCATTCCATTTGCAATAAATATTCAAAATATTGGCCACCCAAAGTAAATACATATATTCTAAGTCCTTATGGAATTCCAAGACTACCAGGATAAAGTCTTTTCGTCTGTCTCCTGAAATATTTCCCAAATATTCGCTATTGATCACAATTGTTTGATATTAACTGTGGGCAAAATCGGTCGTGCAAAAGTCAAAAAATTAAAAATTGATATTGATAATTAAGCAATCAAAAATAAGAAATCCAAGAAGAAACAAAGAAATTAAGAACTGTAAATTAATATTGAGAAAATACAAATTTAAATTGTTGTTTGTGCTCGATATCGCGGCATAATATCAGAGTTCATTTTACCAAAATTGAACAATAATACTGGGGTTTTCGCAAGACGGAGCTATGCCACTTGCCATATAGCCAGTGCAACAATTCAGTTACTGCATGAAAAGACTTAAAGCAATGAAATTCTTCTCAAACATTCTTTGTTTCACAGAAATATTTGGTATTTAAAATGGGCGGCATCGGTCCAGTAGAATCTAAATTATAGACCAAAGTTTCAGACAACCTAGATATTTTTCAGATATTTTTTTCAAATATAATGCAGATATTAAATTACATTTTGCACATATTAGTTTTATTAAAGATGGACCAGTCCTGCTGAAAATCGTAAGAATCGGTCAGCAATATTCCGCGTTCTGGAGCAGTGTAGCGTAACATTGTTTATTAACGTGTATTTCGCATGTGTTTACTACACAAATGTCAAAACAGAACTGACATTAGGGGCCTCGCAAAATTTATAGCATTTTCTGAAAGGAGGTTTACTTTTACGTCACCTTGTATATACAAATATCGAAATTGAAATTACAATAATAATGTTATTCATATTTTTGAATAAATTCTGTTTCTTTTTTTACAATAATCAAAACAAACTTTAAATTTTTACATATTATTAGCTTTTTAAATAACAATAATAAAAAAGCAACAAAAGTACACTTTTATTGTAGTAAGTAAGAAATATAAGTAGAGAAAAGTTTTAAGAAAAAGATCTAAGTTCATGAAAATATACAAACTAAGCAACAGCTTTTATCTCGGCAAATACTTATTTTTTCATTTTGCTTTTACGCAAATAAAAAACAAAGAAGAATACAAAAACAAATTGCATTTACAGATTTCAAAAATGGTTAATTCAAAAAAAAGTTTGATTGTTTTTTGTCTCTCCTGTAATATTGTAAAATATTGACTTAGAGCCTTTACATGTTAAGCCAGCGATATAATCATTCATTATACCACTACTTCTAAGTAGTTAATATAGAGTAATTGCAAATCATTATTAAGTTTTTGCTGGAGAGCTGTTATAAATCTCAATGCGAATATGATTATTTAAGTATATATATTTTTATATTATTTGTTAAAATATTAAACAATATCAAAAAAATATTCACTGGTTCCTATTATTAATTTATAATAGGTATATATACATATATAACTTCAAACCTATTCTATACCTATATAATGCACATTTTTAATGTTTTTAAAATATGTATACAACTGTTTCGTCCTTTTCTATAAGAGGTTTTTAAAAACATCTCTAATGAATATTCATGCTGTGGTATTGTTACTTATATTGGTTTTATGTTCGTAGGTTTTATGCCTTAATTTTCATATTTTTGTTTTGAAGTTTATTTATGTTGGTAGATTTTATGCTTAAAGCATAAGGTGGCTAAATAATTGAATGGATTTATTCAAAGGTTGAATGAATTTTATTATGAACTAATATTGAACTTTGTACTTATATACAGCTATGGACAGAGAAAAAGCGCAGCAATGTTCTGTATAGTGCCAAACGTATTGAAATATAGAATGATAATAACATGAAATTTTTTTGCTCCGTTTTTGATTTTCCAAAAATTCGTTGGAAATGTTCTGTTAACTTTTGCACGTTCTTTACTTTGTCATATTTTGTTAAAAATTAATTTTTTTGGTTGGACAATAAAATAGTGCAGAACTATTTCGATTTTAAACAAAAATAGTTGATGATAATTTCGGTGGTAAATTCTTGAGTAATTCAACAAAAATATTGTTCATCATTCATTTTGTCAACCAAAATGGGATAAGGAACACACTGCTCACTTGAGAAAAAAATGTTATTTTGGAACTTCACCAAAAGCTAAAATAATTGGATTTTGCTTAATTAATTGAAAGATCAGAAGAAGTCACCGCGAAAGACACCAGTTCATGAGGATAAGGCAATCGTTAAAAAGTAAGTTAAAAAGTAAACTAGATCCTTTCAAGTCATCGAGAACAATAATGACTGAAATAAATGAGCAGTTTGGGTTAAATGTTTTCAGTAGACTTGTACGAAGACGTCTCAGTGAAAATCAGCTTTATGGTCGTGTAAGTAGAAAAAACACTCTTATTATATAAGAATATAAAGGCATGATTGTCTTTTGAAAAACTACATCGGAATAAGGATATAAGTGCTTTTCACAGATGAAACCAAATTTAATATGATTGTTCCTGACGGAAAAACGTTTGTACATTCAGAAAAAAAAAACCAAAAATTCAATCCCTTTTAAATTACTAAAACAGTAAAGTGCGCTATTTCTATGTCCATAGTTGTATATCACAAAATATATGTCAGCTATTACCAAACTACTTTTCAATATAAAGTAGTCATTGAAAAGTATGTTCGTCAGTGATTGCAAGTGATTCATTTTTGCTGGAAATATCTATAAAATATTAAACAATCACCTTTGTTCTATATTCCACTACGAATACGAAGTGAAACTTAATTCGTTTTCAATTCCACATAGGCAATTTCACGGCGTTCAAGAAAACGAGTGAAACTTTTAGGCTACGATGATCCAAACTAAAAATGATATTTTACTTTTCAAATCATTTTCACAAACTTCAAATTTAGAACCCAGGTGAATATAATATATTATTATTTGTATATTTTGAGTTATAGAAAAGTGATCGTTAAAAACAGAACATGCCATTAGTAAATGTATTGTATTGCTGCGTAAGACAAATCTTCTGATACTATTTTTGATGTACTACAATTTGCAATTTGTTTTTTGTTACATACTGTGAGCGTCAAAATAAAGCCAACACTATATATTATTATTAGAAAAGCTAAATTATATTAATAAAAATAATGTTATACTAAAAAATTCTATATCATTTTTATATATAGTTATTTAAGTAGAAATGTATTTAAAAAAAAAAAAACAAAAAAGCGTATACAAATTTAATTGAATAATTGTTAAAATAGAAAAATTTATTAAGCTTTAACATAAAGTAAATAGTCAATAATCATTATGCAAATAAACCCGCTGTCATTTCAAAAGTAGTAGCAATTCTTTTAATTTTTCTTTGCTTAAAGTTAAAACATTAAAGTGCCGTTCAAAATAATTTCCAGTTTCATAATTTATCATTAAAAGAGATCAAGTTGTGACGTTGAGTGGTGAACAATTTATAATGTAAAGACAAACATTAACTGAGACTCGGCAAATCATGATTGACTTACATGGAAAAGGTCTTACAAAAACTAAAGTAAGAGCTTCATTAAGAGAAGTAAGAACAAACCCAACAGTGCTGTAAAAATAGCTGCAAATATTACAAAAACTTCTGAAAATCCTGTAAGCGCGATAAGGTTTAGAAGATATTTGCATCAAAATTGCTTAAATAGTAGAGTGCCACCTAAGAAACCCTTTACATCAAAGAACAACAAAACCAAATGTTTTAATTTCGAAAAAAAAAAAATATTAACCAGCCTTAAATTTTTGGGAATAATATTATTTTCTCCGATAAAAGTTCGTTTGAGATATTTGCAGTCAAGAACCCAAAAAAAAAAAAAAATGACGAACCAAGAACGAAACCCTTAGCAATAAATATGTTACCAAGATGGTAAAACATGGCGGTAGCGTCATCAGGGGTGGGTAATCTTACATTTATAGAATCTAGAATGAAAAAGGAAAATTATCTCGATATTTAAAAAATAATATACAATGTAGATTTTCCAACAAGACAATGATCTTAAGTATACCTCCAGAATTGTGTTTTATGTGTTAAAATTGTGTTCAGCGACGAAACTCATTTCTGGTTGAACGGATAAGTAAACAAGCAAAAATTTTTGTATTTGGTGTGAAGAGCAGCCAAAATCATTGTAAGAGTTGCCAATATATCTCGAAAAATGCACTGTTTTATGAGTCTGTGGCATCATTTGGTTGTACTTTTTCAAACACGATAAAGACAGGAACGTTACTGTGAATGGCGAGAGCTACCGTGCGATGATAATAAAAATTTTTTTTGTTTTGCCCAAAATGGAAGAGCTGGAATTGGCAGACATGTGGTTTCAACAAGCTAGTACCACATGTCATACAGCACGCGAAACAATGGCATAATTGAGAGGCGAGCTTGGTAAAAAGTTTATATCGCGTTTTGGGCCGGTCAATTGACCGCCTAGATCGTGAGATTTAATGTCTTTAGACTATTTTTTGGCTGTGTCAAGGCTCATATTTATAGGGACAAGCTTGCAACGGTTGACGTACTGGAAGCTAACATTGAATAATTTATTCGTGAAATACCGGCCGATGTGTTGGAGACAGTATTCCAAAATTAGACCCAGCGTATGAACCATTTGAGGCATAGCCGCGGTGAACATTTACATGTTTAAACATCTTTAAACATTGAATTATATAAATAGTTCTATCGACTCAAATAAAGATTTCATACATTTCTGCAAATTGTATGTGTTTTTTCCTTAAATCAAATTCAAAAACCACTCTTTAGTATTTATAATAAAACATTTTTTTAAACAATATTAGGTGTTTACTTAATATTGACGCTCACTCCATTATGTCCTGCCCAATGTGGCTATACTTTCTAAATAAGAAAACATTATATTTTAATGAGTGCATGATTAACTCGTCACGCACAAGTTTGTTAATAATTATGTATAAGTACTACCATAATTAAAACAGTTTTCCTTACATTTTTAGAACCTATTTATAACAAGTACTTCCTATCAACCAACAAGTGTTTATTTTTGGCAACACTTTGTCTTAAACAATAAAAATTATGATAAAAACTATTCAAAATACAAAATGAAGAGATAACGGAACAACATTTAAAGCTTTCAATATTCATTCCATTTCCCAGCTCAATCTCCTGCCTGTCAATGACGTATTGATGAGTGATGAGCAATGATTTCATGTGCTGGCATAATTGATGTTGGGAATATTTTTTATCATTGGCAGTAGGAGATTTATATTAAATGTATTTCAGTTTTGAAGTTTGTGACTTTTTTTTGCTAGTGTGTGTGTGTGTGCATGTGATTTTGATATTTATTAAGCTTTTAAATATCTATGTTATGTAAATAAGTTTTATCGCCATTGTTATGAAGTCACTTAACATACGTTTACCACTCTCGACAATATGTTAAATGTCACTGTGTTTTTATGACCTTTTTCTTTAATTTTTCCATGACTGTTTGTTTGTATTATAACAATTTCTAGCTAAACTGTCATTTGTCAAACAAAGCTATCTATTCATGAATACGACTATAAGTAAGTAAGTTGAATTGTATTCAGCAGCAGCAATATGCCGCACACTTGTTACAAACATACAAACTTATATTTTCTTATTATTTAATGGCTATGTATGATTGTTGGACTTGCAATAAGATGCACAATAAGAAAATATGTCAACAATGGCTATATATTTAATAATAAAACATATTAATAATTTATAGTTGTTATCAGTGGTGAAGTTATCGTTTCCGAAGTAACAATCTTACGGATACTTGCAAATAGAAATAGGAGGGTAAATATAAATTTAATACATTTTAAAGTGTCCAAAATTTGTTGTACTTTTTAGTTTTATACGAAATATGTGATTGTAGCTAATGCTAATTTAAAAATGTTTATATTGTTAACAAATTGACATACTTTCCCAGAAAAAATTTTAGAATGAAATTCATCCGTTATGTTAGCCTTGTATGAAATTTGTCTTTCTTTGCCTAGTTTTTTGTCCAGATATTCCGGGGACAGTCTAGGAACCGTGGAGGATGATCTAAAGTTTTTGTACAATGATTCATTAACCAGTCTTTCACAATTTTGGACACAATATTGTCCTGTTGAAAAATCCAGTCTTGCGCTGGTTCTAATTTATCTACACTAGGAGCTACATTGTCATACCCTCCACCACCAAGAGTATTTAATGAAACGTTTGTCATTCAATGTGAAACTTTTTCAATATTCAACTGAGACCCAACAAAGTATATATTCTCTTGATCCTTATAAAATTCTAAGTCGATTGAGACATGTCCGTCTGTGTAAAACACTCTTACGTCCAAACTGTTCAACTTAACTAAACGAAATTTCCAGAAATATTTTTTTATTTTGCGGGTAACTTTGGTATTAAAAATCAGCAAAATCGGTTTAGGGCAACCAGAGTTATGGACCAATATGAGAGACAACCTCCATAAAAATTTGATATTTTTTGTCCATTTTATTGCAATATTTTGAAATATATTGCAGATAATACTATGAAATTTTGTATACGTTGTTTCTATGATAAAAGAAGAAAGTGTGCTGAAAATAGTAAGAATCGGTCTATGATTTCTCATAGCCCCCATACAAATATATATATTCCCGAAATATGGCTTAATGATAAATAAATGCCTATAAAATTGGAATATCAAGACAAAATTCAGCAAAAATAAGTTTTATGCAAAAATAAATCGCAAAATTAAATTTTTTTTAGTTCGGCCCATGTTTGACCATAAACCTCATATAAAGTCCACTTTCAAAATTCACTTAAATACGTATTAAACAGATATAAATAATGTTAAACGGCTAAAATTTGATATAAATAATCTTTATAGACAAATAAATTTTTGTACTAAATTGTATGGTGGCCGGTCCAGAATTGGTCATAGCTCCCATACAAGGACCACATTTGAAAAAGACTTTTATCCCTATAAATATCGGTACCGACTCAAAACTTTGTACAGATCATTTAAAAATATACAAAAATCATCCCACAAAACTTTGTGAATTTCTGTCTATTTTTAACCGTATGTCCCATATAAAGCCCTCTTCCGAAAAGCACTTTAATACTCATAAATCTCTTATAAATAAGGGTACCAATCCAAAATTTTACACGGATCATTTACATACATGCCTAAATCAAACTGCTGGATTTGGAGAATATCGGTCCATATATGACAATATCCCCCACATAAGATCCACTATATATGCAAATAACTGTGCCAAATTTTAAGAAGATGGGCCCATAATTTGTCATAGCTGCCATATAAGAACCATTTCCAAAAAAAAAAACAAATAAACCCACAAAAATGTCTAATAAATATCGATATCGAACCAACTTTTATATGGATCAGAAATTTTAATCCAGAAATCATATTAGTATCGGTTATACGGCAATTAAGCTACTGGATTTTGTAGTTGTCAAACAATAATAGCTCCTGCATTAAGTCCACTTCCGAGCATAACAACCAACCATACAACTCTTGTAAATAACGCTATTGAGATGAAATTCAACCAATATAATCCTAAAATACATAGAAATCACATTAATGGATACTGGATTTAGAAGCCATCGGCCCATAATTGGTCCACTTCTTCTATGCCACCCATAAATCTTTTGTAAATAATGTTATTGAGATTAAATTCACACAAATAAGCCTCATCTTATATCTTATCCTAGTTTATACTCTGTTTCTTAAATTGTTGTGAATATGGAAAAATGTTCTTTTAATTTTATAAATTGTTAAATTACAATCAAGATTATTATGAAAATCAAACAAACTCTGTAAATTACAGTAAGAATCGGTAATTACATCAATTATAAATGGTCGAAATTAGATAAAATTTCAAAATATTTAACATAAATTATGTTGGTCGTAAAATTGTCTTTCAAACAATATATAAAATACTAGTAAGATTTGCAATAAGACTGAAAAGAAAGCACAGATTATTGATAAAAAAAGGTCAAATAAAATATAATAAGAAATGCAATATAGTGTTGTAATATAATATTATTTATATTAATATAATTATAATTAAGCTTTTCTTTATTAATGTGACGTGTTGTCTTTATTTTGACGCTCAAAGTATACATATACACCATTAATAAATAACATAAATTTGTCTCCAGCTGTCCTAGATCTGTCCTTAACTGAAATATACTTTTGTACAAAACATTGGGAATCCTAGTCCATTGTGCATTGACTTTATTATAAACAATGGCCCATAATCATAGTCATAGAAAAAGCATACTTTAAGTAAAAGTAGACTTTTAAACAACAAAAACATATAAATTTTGTTCTGAATTTAAAACAAAAGCGTGCTTTTGCTTAAAGTATGCTTTTTCTATGACTATAATTATGGGCCAATGGGTTTTCATTATTTTGTAAACAACATCATAAAGATAAATTTATTGCAACTCGTGTCATTTAAGCAGCCAAATATAAAAATTATATTTATATATTTTTATGAGAATTTAATAGAACTAATATTTCTCAATTATATTGCATTTTAAATGTCAATAATTTTATTAGAACTATAAGAAGTTTTTAACACCATTAAGGTAGATACTATTAATATATCTGTTTATTAGATCGGGGAGTATGATTCTAAGTATACTTACATATGCAACTACGTCTAGCTTAGTATTTAGGTTTCAAATTATACTTATTAAATTTATTTAATTAAGAAGAATTATTAAAAAACAAGTCTTCATTTTAACTCCCCCTAATCAACTTGCCACAAAAAAAATTTGGCTTCGTGTTCGCACGACCATTGTATAGTGAGTGAGTAGTGAAAGAAACTAAAAGCACTGTTGCAAGAATAAAAAAAATAAAATAAAGTAAAAGTGTTTGCGGTAGCTGCTGCGTGTAGCAATATCCTAACAATATGGACTGATGTTGGATGGTTGCAAGAAATGATATGAAAAGCACATCATCGTAATCAACAATGGTCGCAATTTCATTATTCATCTCATTTTTACAGCTTCATGTTTGCTTGTATTTTTTGTTTGCTATTTTTTATTATGCAAAAATATTAGTTTTCATGCATTTTATTATTGGTAACAGTAATAGAAAAAATGACAAAGTGATGTTTGTTTGATACGTTATTTGTTGTTCTTTTTTTAATCCCTACATGGGATATTATCGATTGAGTGGTAGTTTTGTTGCTTTTGTAGTGTAGTTTTTGTGATAGTATTTGTTAGTATATTTTTACAGGCTGTATTTATACCCTACACCACCATAGTGGGGAGGGTATGTTGGATTTGTGCTGATTTTTGTAACGCCCAGAAATATTGGTCGTAGCTTCCATAAAAGGCCCATTCCGTAATTCAATTTAAGCTCCATAAATTTTTTAAAATTATTTATATAAAGTTTAACATACATAATATTTATATTCATAGACATAATGACACTAAATTTTTGGATCATCGGTCCACAATATGTTATATCTCCCATATAACTCCCATTTCTGGAAAACTGTTTTATACTGTTTAATACATATATGTATGTATTGGGTGTATGGTATTTTTTCTTGTTTTTAATTATGAAAGAGTCTTCAAATAAGTAAAGAATTTACAAAGAAAAATATTGTTACGTTTTTACCTTTTAAAAACGCTGGTTTATCTCCTTTAAATAAACCGGATTCCTTTTATGGAATTACAAAATAAAAGCGTCAAGTAGTTTAATACTATGTTTCCACGTTATATGCTTCGCTCTCTATTCATGCTTCACAGCCCAATCATGTGCGAAACAACTTGCTTCACCATACAAAATTTTAAGAGCGAATCAAGTAGATTCATATTGAATCTACTTGCGAAGCACAAAAAATTGCACTCTTCTCTAATTTTTATTGCAAGTTTATCTGCACTAGCTGTAAAAATTTAATATTATTGTAAACAAAGCAAATTATTTTCTTGTTGCTGGAAGTAAAGAAAGTAAATACGTACGAATGTATGTTTTTTTTTTCAAATAAGCTAACTAATTTCCACTCAGTTTTTTTGTCCATTAAAAAAAATATTTTCCACAAATTGTAAATTCTGTTTTTTTTATTCTGTTTGTTTATTAAAAACAACTGTCAAATCGAATCAAGTTTTTTTGGTCATGTAAACAGCATGATTCATAAACATGATTCAGAGAGCGAAGCAGATGATTCAAGTCGTCGTGGAAACATAGTATAAAGAAAATATAACAAGGTTTATTTATTCAAATGTACTGAAAAACAATTTTAAATGAACAGAGTCTTTTATACAGTAATATTATAGTTTGAAAACCACTTAAATTACAGTTTGGGAACAATGTTTACTCTACGATGACTCACAATAAACTAATTAATTTGAGTGACCTTTAGAGTGGTTCGCCTTCCATACAAAAAAACAAAGTTGTGTCAGTCACCCATTAGGATTAAATATAATGTAAAAACAATTCCAGAAATAATTTTTTTAATTTTTTTGCCACGCCTACAAATACCACCATTGTAAAGTGGACTCACACATTCGCTCCGAACAAAATATTTATTCGGGCAAAGTTTTTTTCATATGAAGTAAATAAATTTAAATTGCAATAAATAAAAGTATGACATTTAATTTTATTTTTTTAGTTAGTCCGCTTTCACACTCTTCAATTTTGACCCGTAAAGGCAAGTATTTTTGAATGAGAAGGGCAAAAGAGAATAAAAGTGGTACAAACTTGGACGGTACTAGTCAATTTTCTTATTTTGTATTTTCTTTCATGCATGTTGATTTGTATTACAAAGTACGAAAATTGAATCGACGTGTGTGAATGAAATGGCAAGTTCAAAAGAGATATTAAGAAAAACTGGAGAGCTAAAACTGAAGAGTATGAAATATATCTTTCAAAAGATGAGCAAAATTAAACTTTTAACTTTTCAGTTAAACATAACATATTACTTTTGTTAAAAATGGCCGTGAGAGGTATTGTTACTTAACTTACTTAACAGATTGTATTGCATATTCTATCGCGCTATAGAGTCTCTCAGCTATATGTATATTAAATTGTCCAACATCTATGGTAAACATAATCAAGTTATCTAAGAGTGTTTTAAGAGCTTTCGGATTTGATTAAAAAAAAACACAAAATTTAGAGAAATGTATGAAATCATTGTTTAATATAATTCCATAAGATATTATTAACTGGGTCGTCAAACAATTTTATATTTTTTATAAGCGGATATTAGATATTTAGATACATGGAAGCATGTTACGACCACAAACCAAACAATTTTATGAAATTAAAAAAAGTAAACCAAAAATAAATAGTTGTTGTATAGGGTCATTCCGGTACGCAAAACCGGCTATCGTGGGAATGCTCCAGTGGGGGCATCTCATTGTAACCGTCATAGGCTGTCCTTTAATAACCTCCGAAAACCACCATCACGAGGACATTAAGGTTTTAACGGGCTGGTATATCACCGAAGGAGTCATTCAAATTTCCATAGCACACAGCTGGCGGCTTTACCGAGGCATGTTAGACTTGGCCTACGTATATACGAGGAGAGCATACGGAGGTATGTATAAGATCCATTTGATCGCAGCTCGTATATGACAGTGGAAGTAGCATGATTCTTTGAACTGGATCTGGCACAAACCCCTGATTGCTTAAATTTTGTTAACTGTTTTACTGCTACAACAACAACTGAAAATGAACAAAATGTATACTAGTATATGTACTCGTATATTGCTGTATATATTATAGTGAACAATTATGTTCTGCTTTGATCGTTTTAAATAGTATTTCTGCTTGTTTTCTTAGAATACTTTTTTACAACTTAATATAACTTTTGAGTTATTTTACAGACTTTGTTGACATGTAAACAATATTTTGCATATATGCACTGGCTACTGATAGATGCAGGGAAATGTTTATTTTTTTGGTCTTACATATAAATGTTTATTAAAATGTATGAAATATTGCCAGTTGCAACATTATTTACTCCAAACATAAGAATACGAATACATACATACAGTAAGGGACAAAACTGTTCACGAAATTAAATTTATTGACAACTAATTCAAAATTTTTTTGTTTTATACATATTTAAAAAAACAACTTTTGAACTAAATTAAATACATTATTTGTTTTTAATACAAAATCGAAAAAAATTTCAAGTAAATGAAAAACATTGTGATTTAAAATATCTTTGTATAAAAATCCAAGTGTGAACAATTATGTCCACTAAGGAAAAATTCTCTTTTTTACGGTAACAACACTGTGAACAATTATGTCCTCTAAAGAAAAATTATCTTTTTTACGACCACTAATACTTTGTATATCTTCCGTGTGCCTTTTGTATCCTTTTTGACATACTTTTCGCAAGGTTATTAAGAATTTCTGGATCGATGCTTTCCCAGGCTTTAATATAACGATCCCAAAGATTATCTACCGTTTTAGGCGGTTCTGTTTTTTTTTCAATCTTTCTTTTTAAGATGGACCAAAGATGCTCGATCGGGTTTATATCTGAGGAATGTGCTTTAAAGCACCCTTTTGTTACTTTTGCCGTGTTTTTTGGGTCGTTATCTTGCATGAATATTCATTTTGTCCTGCTTCAAGCCCAAATATATCAAGACTTTGTAGGTAGGAGTCTTCCAAGATGGTAACGTAGTCTATTGCGAACATCTTACCTCTAATGCGTCGTAGTACTCCATAAACATTTTCATCCCATAAACATTTTCATGTGTAAACATTCGTCTCTAATTCGACTAAAAGCAGGACAATGCTTCATATCGTTGGTCTCATGTAGAAAGGCCCTAACTCGCTATTTTTTCGAAATTTGTTTTTTTTTTTGCGATTCCAATGCATTTAACGCAAATACACCTCCTCACAAAAATTTATTGCAAAAGTGTAAAAAATAACGCTTTTATAAGCAGTTGTACAAAAAAATTTACATGTTGAATATTACAGTTTCTCTTATGTTTTTACCTTCTCCTGTAAAGTTTCAAATATGCGAGTTAGGGCCTTTCTACATGACACCATCGATATAGTGTTCTAACGTTTCATACTCTACAGATTGTGTCATTTGTTATACCAATACGAGCTAGATGTGACTTTAGCTCTGTATGACCAGCTAATACGCTGACTACTCTTCTTAGTATTGTTTTATTAAGGTTCCAAATCTTCTTCGATTTTCCTTGATTTGGGTTTCCCCAGTGATCATTTACTATCCACTCCTTTCGTTCTTGTTTAAACATTTGGAAGGGTTTAACATTTTCATTTTATATTGGAATTATTACTTAGAAGTTATATTTATAATTTAGCGTATCTGAAATACTTGTTCCGAGGCTGTCAATTGCAAATACAAACATTGAGTAAAAAACAAGTTCCAATGAAGGGACGTCTTAATATGACAACTCTAACTTAGAACAAATTCTAGCTATTTCCAAGCATTCTAGAACGAACTGGGTGTTTGTATATCAATGTTTCATTTTCAATTTGCGTATGAATATTTTTTGGTTATTTACTAAATAGAAGTAAAGTAAAACCCTATATGAAATTATAGCTGAAATTTACATTAATAAGTATTAAAAAAACACAATTGTTTTGTTAACTAATTCTTTATTATAACATATTTATTTAACTGTTATTTTATATGTAAGCAGTTCGTTTGTTTCCCATAGTTAGAATTAACAAGTTGTTTTACAAATTATACATGTATTTACACAAATATCAAAGTACTAACTACTCGTAAATACTCATTGCTTTGGTGTCAGTATTTTGTTAACAATCTGCTAACTAATGTTCTTATCGCTCATTTTTCGTATTACATTGTGGCGTCTGTTGTCCGGCTGCATTAAGGGTAATAAGTCATTGAACATAGTACCGGTTATATAAATAAGGTGGTACAAAAAAAGTTCTACTAAATTTTTAAAACCACTAACTCAATTTTATTTGAAGTACTCTAACCTATATATATTATAGATCTACTTTACGTTAAGAGTTACAATGCAAATAGAGTAGAGTATATGTTTACTAACTTTTGCCCAACACAATTTTACTATGATACTGTTTTGATTGTGATCTAACTATTTTCTTAACTAACTTAAGGATATAGACTTGTAATCCAGCAAAAATGTTGTAATGACTTGCAATTACTCAATAACTTACTTTTCGATGCATACTATAGACAGTCTACATTACATATAATTAATCGAATAATGACTTAAAGACTGTCTAGTTATTTGTAAACGTACATTATATACAACAGATTATCTGAGAACTTACTATCAATGTGTTATTTAAGTCATTAATTGTATCATCTTGTTAAAATAATGAGTTAACATGCTATTCTGTATGTAGTGAATCTCCATTATTACTTGGCAATAAAAGTTTTAGCTGTAAAGTTAGACATTAATTTATAAAATACAAGTTACAAGTTTTGAAAACTTTATTGCAAAATATTATTGAGCTGTAATTGTGCCAGACATTGGCTTTATTCTATCACTATTCATATTCCCTACTTAACTCTTAAATATACATACATATGTAGTTATAAATTGCACCCTAATTCAAAGTATCTAGCTCATGTATTTATTTTTCATTATCATTTTATGTTAATTTATGATGGATACAATTATCAATCATTGGCTTGCCATTTTCAGTAAAAATATATAATCGGCGCATTTGTTAAATTTGCTTTTAACTAATGTTATTTAATATTTAACAAACGTATTAATAAACTAAATAGAAACACATGAATATTATTAGATAACAAAGTTGAAAATGAAGTCAAAAGTACTGTGATCAAATATTTATATAAAGTATTTTATTACAGCTTTTCTAAAAATTTTAGAAAAAATGCCTATACCAAATTATTCTAAAATTTTTAATAAAAGCAATCGACATTTAATAAAAAGTAATTTTTTAAGAGCTTTACGATTCGATTCAAAAACATGATTTCGAACATAACTGAATCATTTGCATGAATATGTTTCATGATATAGAAAATCATAAAACGATATTTTGTTTGCATAGGTCCATATTTGACGATAGTAGACTGTTCTATTCTATAACTTTAAAAACCAAATGGGGTTCAACAGAAAGTGTTCCTGAATTAATTGTGACATCATTAGTTTGAAGGTTGTCAGTGAAAAATCTGAAGTAGTTTAAAGTAGTTGTGTGTCAAAAACGTTCTACAATTAGATATTCTATAAAAAATATCTGAAAATTTTTCTGGATATTTTATAAAAAACGGTTCAAAATTATAAAAGCAATTATGAATTTAGCATATCCATTAGAAAAGTATTTATTTTATCACTGCATCGGCTGTTTCTGATAGATTGGGCAAAAATTCGAGCTATTGGCTGCCAACATGCCAGCCTTCCCACACCCAAAGCCAAAATCTTTAAAAATAATATTACTTCTTATGACCCTACCATAGGGAACTCCTAATTCGGAAAAAAATTATTTTTGGCAACTTTAAGGTTGGACAAAAAGTATATCCTTATGTAATTTGTAATGCTTAAAAATCTACGTTTTAACTCCAATTAACACAATTAATTAATTTTGAGTGAAACCGGGACATTTTTCGAAAAAAGTACTAAAATCCGGAACATTCAAACTTAAAACCGGGCCATTTCTTATAGGAAAAAAAACTTTATTATACAAGTAAAATTTAGACAATTATAGTGGTATAAGTAATTTGAATTTAATTTTCTGTCGCTTTTTGTTTAAAATCATATTTATCCTGTGATGAAATTTGCTTCAGGAATGTTGGGGATTCTTTCAAAAAATTCTAAAATTGAACGCATTCGTACTTTAAATTATATTTGAGAAATAGCATATGTTTCAAAGTATCTAGCTTGAGTTGCAATTTTTCTTTTGTCCATAATGTTGCTGGCAAACAATGCTTCGCGCGAAGCGAGTTTACGGTACATTGTTACTTTGAAAATGTTTGAAACATTCCGCCCAACGTTGATGTGGTTTGGTAGAACGTGGCTTAGTAGGAGGATTATTTTTATTCCATTCGCTAATTTTCTCTGGGGTAATAAATTTCAATATGTAACCAAACTCGTCAAACAATTCTATATTGTTGTCTTCCAATTCTTTTCAACCATAAGTTTGATCATTGTTTCTACATCTTTCCAATTCGGTGCAGCAGCGAGTCCCTTTTTGTTTAAGTAAAAACAATTAAAAAAAATAATAAATGCGACCTTTAAATTTGTTGTATTTAAAATTGCAATGACTCTTTTTTGCCATGATATAAGAGCTCTTTCTGAGCCCAAAAAAACCCTCATAAAAGACTTTTTTCTGATATTATCCAAGAGCTCTCTCTGACGGACCATTTTCGAATGTAATGACCTTCTTTTCTGAAGGAGCAATAATGCTTGTTTTTTTGGCTCATAAAGAGCATGAACGCTCCAGAAAAGGTGTCAGAAAAGACTCTTTTCAAAATAAAAATCCGGGCCATCCGGGGGATGTCACCGGGACTTTGGTTCCAAAACCGGATCATGTCCTGGATTTTCCGGGCCAGTTGGTAGCACTAATTATACTAGACATATTTTAGTTTTAATATTTTTCTGCAAAAAAAACACTAAGTTATCAATAATTACATAACAGAAATTTCTCGATAAAATTTTTAGCCATAGATATTTGCTACGCAAACCAAGCGCCTTTAATTCAATTTCACAATGTGAAGTCTTAAAAAAATAAATATTACGCCCAATTCTACTACAATTTCTGCAATATGGTTAAATAGCATTTCGCATAAAGGGTTTCCAGTAATTGTTTAATAAAACAAAATGATTATTTAAACTACAGCTATTATTTTTGTAATAATGTAATATGAAAAACAACATGAATACAACAATGCAATAATACCAGAGTTAAATGTACAAATAACAGTTAAAATTCCATTTCGGGTTTTGAATAAAAAAAAATATACATACATACATACATACATACTTTAGTATGTATTAATAATTGTATGTTGACAAGTGTAATGAAATTATATTTATGTATGTGTAAGACAAAGAGAACAAATATGACATTCATTGTATTGTTGTTTTCAGAAATGACATTACATACGTATATATATATATATATATATATATAAATGTTTTCTTAATCCCATTAATTTTTTAAGTTATTTTTACTCACGTTTGGTTAAACTAACAAATAGTAAAATATAACATTTTTGCTGCTATATTTGGGTGTTAAATAAATATGTACTTACACATGTACAATATAACAGAATAGCAAAAACAAAGTTACAATCATACATTCATACATATAAAGACGACTATAAAGTGTAGGCAACACTGTTTTAGCTATTTCCTGTGCATGCACTGTGGGTTGATTTGTAAGAGAAATTTAAATAAATTCAGAAACTAAATCCTTACATTTGTTACAAGTTTTTGTATGTTAACATTTCAGACGGTGAACATTAGTAAATTTGACTGATGGTTTAATATTTTCAAACCTTTTTCTAAAGAAGAAGTTTATAGCTTTTCATTTATATACAAACCATATTTAAGCATTAGAAAAAAGTAGAGACTTCTTTAACATTTTTCCAATTATTTGCCTTTTCCTTTTCAATTTATCAACTTTTATGCATTTATTTACATATTATATAGAAATATTTGATTTCGAATCAAACAAAAAATTTCTTTCAGACAAATCTGTTAAAAATTAAAAAAGTTTTTAAGCGTTTGCAAATGGCTCCCTTATGTTTTTCGAAATTTATTAAAAACGTAAATCCGTATTTGCTTTTTCTTTTAATATTATCGCATTTGAAAAAATTTTGTGGGCGTGATTTATTGCTCAAATATTTGTCACGTAAAATGAAAGAAATTATATGTTTTACTAAACGCATTGCAACCTTATTTTACACGAGCACAAGTAAATTTTATATTTTTTACATTAATCCAACAGATAATAACTTTGAGATGCTGCAAAACAAATTCTGCCTTTAAATAAGAAATGTATTAAATTTTTTGCCAAGCATAATTTAGAATGAAAAATTATATAAAGAGTTAAAGTTGTAAAATTTCTAAAATTTTCAGCCGATTTAAAAAAATGTAAGTCTTGTTTTGTTCATAACAACAAAATCTTTGAAATATAGAAATATATGTACAGTGGCTCACAGCTTATTTTATGCCGTGCATTTTTTTCTTGCTTTCAAAGCTTTATAAAAAATTAATATGAGCTTACAAAATGAATTGGTGTTATTTAAAAGAAAGATGTTATAGTCTATCTACAACAGATTCAAAGGCGATTTGGCTTAGATGCTGTCAGATTTTGGGTAATATTCGAAGAAATATTATTTTAAATTGACACTTGACGCTACAAAATCGGACTCACAATTTAACAGAAAATATTGATAGAAATAGAAAAAATAATAAAAGAAAAACGAAAAACCAACAACATTACATTGAGCCCACTGTGGTGGTGTAGAAAAAAAAATAAAATAGTGATATTATTAAAAAGTATTAATAATTTTAATATAAAAATAAATACATTATTTACAAGCTTTATTATTTACTTTCCACATCCAATAAATTTTTTAAATAACATGCTGCAGTAGCGTGTAAATTTTATGCAGGGGATGTAAAAATAGAGAAATTCTTAAATTTTTTTAGATTTATCTTAATTAATTAGCATTTTTAGGTACCACGTAAATAAAGGTTAATATTTTGCATGCACTGCTTCATACTTTCAAAGATTTAAAGTTTTCGAAAAAATATCAAATTTTCTAACACTCGTTTCTTCAACTTTGGCACCTTGTAGAGAATGCTAGCTAAAAGTTTAAAATCTCTAATTATAACAAAGTGAAAACTTAACAATTAATTTTTAAAAACACCGAATTGTTTAAAATTGTGATCGTTAGTTTTAATATACTACTTTTATTGCCTTAAAACTCTAAAATTCAGACCCAGACCCACTGTGTGACGATTTATTCAAAAGTATGCGTTCGTAAGTAAGTGAGTGTACGAGTATGTGTGTCATTCATACATAACATGCTAATGTATGAGTATATTTCCGTTTATTTTTGTTGTTCAACATTAAATGTTTTCGTTATTAATCGTTTTTATTGCTACGTATTTTTTTCCTCATCCGCAACTAAATATTTCGTTCGTGTTCGTGAATTTAAACTGAGTACGTACGTATAAGTGTTTGTGCATTACGTATCCGCTCCGTATGAATTCGTCGTGACATTTTTATGTGTAAAAAGTGTTGGAGTGTTTGTTCGTTATTGTGTTGAATTTCCATGCGAGTGTTTGTCTGTGTTTCAGCTGTATTACGGTATAAATAAATGATGTTGAAGCAGTTTGAAAGCATTTATAGTCAATCAACAGGTTAATGCACATCGTGGTCTAACTTTAAAAAGGAAAACTTGAGAACTACAAAACAAAACTGTGCATTTAACACAAGGAAGAGAGCAAGACAGAGAGTAATAATATATAAATAAAGTACGTAATAGTGTGTGTGTGTGTGAGTGATTGTGTAACAAGTGGCAACAAGTGCATATATATTTTTTTCAAATAATTTGTGTGGTGCGTTTAGCGTAGCAATTTAATCCTGCGCGTTAATTGAATTTTATTTTAAAATTTAATTATATAGTTTTTTTTGCTACATGTATATATGTATATCCTCTACATATATTTACCTTTATATAGTTGCGGTCAGTTTCAGTTGTTGAGTAGAAATCAAATAGCATCCATACTTTTGCAAATAATAATTTAATTTTATTGTTATATTTTATTTTCCTTTTCATAGTTGTGTCCTAGAGTTTGTCGCTATTAAACGGTTTTATACAAAAATATAAAAAAGGAAAACATTTAAGAAAAAAGGTTTTAGTATTAAATAAAATCTTGTTTTTTTTACAATAAAAATATAAAATAATAAAAGTGTAATTTGTTTTCGGTTTTTATACTTGTTTTTACCTTGACGTACTGTTACTAAAATAATCTCATTCTTATTTTTTTTTTGAGTGTAGCGCTAAAAACAGTTTGATTTGCAAATGCTATTAAATTTAATAAATTTTATTACATATATGTATCTATTTTAATATTTTTAACAGTGAAAATGTGCAAAATAAGAGCAACTTTATTTAAATTTTGTTCAAAAAACTTTTAAAGAAAATAAATTTCTTATTATATTCTTGAAGTAAGAAATGTTTCTTAAAATGGGGAAAATTAAAGAATTTTATTAAATTTTACATAAGTAGCCCTAGAAGTAGACTTTCATTTTATACTCAAAGGAGCAAATTAAACAACACTTGGGAAATATTTCCATTAGTTTTTTTTATAAATAATTTATCTGAACATTTCCTAAAGTGTGAAAAAAAGATTTAAAAAAGCCCCCAATAGTTTTTTTTATATTTTAATAAGAAATATAGTATATGTGAGTAATACTTTATGTCAACATTTAGATTATTCAATAATTAATGTATAAATTGATTAAAGTTGTTTGCTACTTAATACAATTTTTATTGACAAGATATTTAAATTTTTAGTTATGAAAAATCTTTGATATACATATAACATGACATTCAATTTAAATTATTTTATTAAGTGATAACTCAATAACTAGTTTCTCTGCGTCGTAAGAAAACTTAAACTAATACATTTGTATGGAAACCATTCGAAATTATATTTAAAACTGGACGATTTTCATAAAAACTTATTCTCCTTAATTTCCTTTCGACATTGATAAACTGCAAGTTAATTTCAAATGATTGTTTGTTCCCCGAAGACAACTGAAAATTTAATCAGAAATAAAACAAAGTGCTTTTTCCAGAGCTGAATAAATTTATTTAAATCAAAAACTGCAAGCTGCCTAATTATTATTATAATTATCAAGTAATTGATTATAACTATTAAAACGTTCTTTAAAGAAATTTAAAATAAATTATAACTGCATCAAAAATTAAAAATGATATTTCCATTAAAAACATACTTTTTATGTTATTAAAAAAGTGATTTTTAAATAAATTATTTAAATCACTTTAAAGTGATTTATTTAAAATCAGTTTTCTACAGTAAAAAAAATTATCTAAGTATCATAAATTAAATATTCTTTAAAATGTTTACAAGTGTCTTAAAATTTTTAATTTGAAATTTGAAAAAATATATTGTTAAATTAAAGTTATAGACATTTATTTTTTTATAAGGTTTCAAAAAGAAAACTATTTTGTCTTACTTTGCATAAAAAATATTTACCGAATTTGAAATTTATATACATATCTCCTTTTAGATATATAAATCACAGAATATATGATTCGTTTTAAACTGAAAACTTTAGTCAGATTCGATTTATGTTTTTGTTCAACTTATTTCGCTAGCAATGCAATTAAATATCAAATTTCATTGGAATTTTCTCTCTTAAAAGAATATGTGCTAAGTTCGCTTAAATAAATAAGTTATTGAAATAACATCGTAACAATAATCACAGAAGTCAAGACTGTATTCTCTTCAACTTTCAAAGTCACCCTCGCTAAATAAAACACACATCGTAACACAATCCTTCCTATCTATTAAATTCAATTGGCATGAATCAATTTTCTGCAACTTCCGTTTTATAAGATTTTAGGTTTCTTTTTGAATATCAAAAAAATATAAATATAAATATCAAAACGATTGCATCAATATATAGAAACATACCTATGTGTGTACGTTTATATATACATACATATGTGTAGCTGCATTAAATTTGGTTGGTAAATTCTCCTAGTGTTAAAAGTGAAAAGAACAGAGTACATAAAGTTTTTGCTTAATAAAAGTACTTTTATTTAATTTTGTTTAAACTGTTATTTTTCCTAGAACTTAATAAAAGTTAAAATCTACGATATACGAGGACTTTATATAAAAGTTACTTGTTTTCACTTTAACATAATTTTATGAAATGTTTGCCTACTTTTCGGATTTGTTGTTAGTCAGGAAAATGTTGGGATATTATAAAATTGTTTAGTTTGAGTATAATACAGAGTACATCACAAAATATACCTAGGTTAGGTTAGGTAGGAAGGCTGGTGTGAGTCACCTCACACCCTCACACAGAGACCAGTATGGTCCATTGCGATGCCTTAGATTCTCTACCAAAATGTCTGAATGGTCTATATATGTCTGACTTATCTCCATATATCTGACTGGTCTACCCAGAGTCTTTGCCGGGAATCGAACCCGCAACCCTTTGACTGATAGTCCGGCACTCTATCGCCTAGTCTATCGGGGCACCAAATAGGCCTAACTATTTGAGAAATATCTTTAAAGTTTTGGTTTATTCTAAAAAATAAAGTCTTTTTTTAGTTTAGAAATCATAAAACTTTGCAGAAAAAAGTATTAGATTTACAAATATTTCTAGGACGCATGTATACAGCCAGTATTTAGCTTTATTTGCCGTTGACATCAACGAATTTGCTTAAAATTTATTTAAAAAATATCTGAAATGTCCTTTAAATGTTATGTTAGTCTAAAAAGTATTAAACTATTTTAAAGATTCAATATTTTCTTTTTCGTTTAAGTTTATGTCCGTTTTTTTTTAACTTTTCTCTTTAAGAAATAAATAAATAAAATATATATATATTTTATTAAAAGCAGTTAAAAATTATTAAAGTTATTAAACTTTTTCGAAAGACTAGTTTAAATATTACGAATATTTAAATTAGCCATAATATATTTTACAGCATAGTTTTAGGTGTTTAAATACAAATTATATAAAAAGTTAAATAAGTCTTTACAATACAGATGAAGAACATAATTAATAAGAAAGCTATTGAGTAAAGTTTATATTAGTGTATTTTTACTGTAATACATCATTATTCATGATTTAATTGCTTTAGCCCATAGCTAATTAACGAATTATTTTATTATGCCAACTTTGATAAAATAGCTGACCTGAACACTGCGAAAATAAACGCTTAACAATTTACAATATAGCAGTGATGGAAAATTCAATACTATTGTACTATTTTAAGTACTTTTTCACAACAAAAATACCACCGTACCCCCACATTATATTTAGTACTTCTTGTTTGTTTTGCTTTGTTCCCTGTTTAGAAATCCAGCGTTACTATTTTTATAATCATTGACAACATTGACTTCAAAACAAGAACATAAGGAATGCACAAATTCGTTTTTGATGTTATTTATTTGATCTGGGATAAGCTAATCTACAAAAGTAAACAGATGCATAAATAATTAAAGTTGTTTGTGGTACTATTTTGATAATTTTTTTAAATTTCTTATATTTCGTACATTTTTGTAATTCTCATTTCTTGTTTGAGATTTTTTGTGTATCATATGAGTTTGAAGACTTCAAACATATTGGTGAACGATCTATTAATGATATGGCATTAACATTAACAAAATACAGGCATACTCATATATTTATAATCTTAACCCACAACAAATAAACATTTTTGAGACATATATTTTTACATAAAAATAAATTAATTTTTAGTTTGTTGTTATAATAGTTTTTTTTTTTTTATTAAACTGAATTAATTTTATTTTTGAATTATTTTTAAATGGATTTTTAATTTTATTTTTGAATAAAAATATATGTTTCCTAAAAGTACCAAAATGTTGACAAAAGTGCACTTTTTGTTGACGGTCAGTACCATTTAAATTTTTCATTTTTCCATCACTGCAATATACTCTTAAACCTTTCATTTAAGTAAATACCTTATAGAAAAAGTATAGAGAGCCACCTAAATGTATGCAGAAGTTTTCTAATTTAACCACTCACCACTTAACTCATAAATTATTACCACGTAAAAGTAATATTGTTTAACTTATGATAAATACACGTAAATATTTAAATTAATATTTTCTATTCTGACATTTCAACAACAACAAAAATAATATAAAAAAAGAAACACTGTTTCTATCTAAGCCATCGTGTGTTTGCATAAAATAATGATTAATTATATTGTTCTTTTGAACTTAAAATTCTATAAAAGTAAAACTTGTTCACACCTGTGTTCAATTGATTTTATATGCAGCATTAAGTGCGTTATTCTCGTTTTTAATTTATACGAACGAGAATTTATAAAAAAATTATTATTATTCATAGATTTTTTGCCATTATTCTATAAATGTTATAGTACACACAAACAAAGGCCATTGTCTATTTTCTTAAAAACAATAGAGTTAAGGTAACAATTATTATATGAATAAATTTATTTTTTTATAAGAAAAGCTGGACATGGAATTGGGTTCATTTGTTAGGGTTCATAATGTCAGCCAAAATATTGTGTTAAAGCAGGAAAACCAGTGAAATTAAGCTAATTATGTTGGGAAAATACCACTATTAACACAATTACGTACAATTAGGTAATTCGAAGTTTGTTTTTAAAACAAATTAAAACCATTAATTTATTTGAAAATCATTCAAATTTGTATTGCATTGGAATGGATAAGGTTTGACAACTATAAATAAAATGAATGATATCGACAAACGTCTACCATGAGCCGAACAATTACATTTTGGTAGAAACTTAGTCTCAAATTTTAAGTTTTTAGCCTAAAAGTGATTCGATTAGCTCTGTATTAACTCCATCTTTAACATAGTCCCACAAAAAATAATCCAAGTTAAATCGCATAATCGGGACAGCCAATTAAAAACTGAATGTCATTAAATTATGCGGTCGGGAAATTTCGTGGCAATAATTTTATTGTTTCGGTGGCAGTGTAACATATGGCACCATCCTGTTAAAAACATATTTCAGTAAAATCTATAGCATCAATAATAGACCACTTATTAACATCCCTCGATATCGATTAACCGCAATAGTATTTCCATTCGAATTTTCGCTTCATTACGTCAATTTATCTTGCTGACGTATTCAGACAAATGAAATAGCGTTTCGTCCAAAAAGTATATTTTTCTAAAAAAAAAAAAAAAAAAAAAAAAAACAGCGAGTTGTTCTATCGATGTGTATGTCTGACCGTCTTCAATACCACGGTTCACAGCTGCGATATTTTTAATTAAAAAAACCTGGTAAAGCCAGTCGACTAAAAATTATCAACCAAATTCTTATTAGCAGTTTCAGAAAGACAATTATCTAGACCAAAAATACCATAAATCTTACGAGATGTAGCTTTTACAGATCCACCATTTTCATACTAAATTTTGAATATTTGAATTGAAATTGAAATGAATATTGAAATTAAATTGATTGTAACAATTGTCAAAGTTTTTGCTGCTGTTGATGGTCAGCATGTTATAAAAAAAATTTCATGTTGTTTCAATATATCTCTGTTGACAAACAAAGTTGTTGTTGAAAAACTGATTATTATAAAAACGTAATCGTTTATTTCAACAACAAACTTAAAAACAAACATCCCTTTTATTTGTTTAATTGTTTTCTAGTTGCTGTTCAACTGTTGCTTTTTCTTTGATTTTATAGCAAGTTTGGAAAACTTATCGTTTATGAACGATACCACAGCACTACTCTGTATTTAAGCAACACTATATATTGCAAAATAAGATCAAAGTGCTTAAACGTCAACGAATCCTATTTGTAACAAAATATATTTAAATAAGTTAAAGTAGGTAGTTGAAAATATTCCTTTTCAATAAAGCTTTTACCATAAAATAATGTTTAATTATACAATGTACAAGAATTAATATTAATTTACTTACATTTGTATTTATGTCTGAACATTAAAATATATAAATATTCCATCATATCTGTACAACATAATTGCATATGTATACATTTTTACATTTATCAATTAGAAACATTTTAACATTTCAATAAAAAGAAAACAAAAGTAATAAAAATGAAAATATTAAGCCTGTTATAACAAGTTGACGTTTAATGCTAATATCTTTTCACATTTCTGTTCCTGGGTTTATATCACTTTGGTTCTTGCCCCTACAAAACCAATGCAGAAATACATACATAGATACAGATACATACAAAGCAATCAAACACCCATACACTTATTTACAAACACATGCATATACAACAGTAAAGGGTTTGATTGTTAATACTTGTATGAATTTGTGATAAGATAAGCAAGTCTTTATAAACGTTTATTTCTCATCCTAGTCACAATCTCTCTTTATCGACAACGACAACATTATGATTTTTAAGGTCATAACGATGTTGGATTACTACTACTATTACTTCATTATGGCCTATACGTTTGCAAGTCTAGGTATTTATCTATGTGTATCTATGTGTATTTATAGATATGCAATTTTAAAATTGAGCAGGATATGTATATATCTATACGAGTATATACAAAAATGAGTGGAAGTGATTGTTTGGTATGACATGATATATGACCAATTTGTTAAATCGATATGATTGAACATGTCGTATATCTTATACATTATTAATATGAAGTATGAATATTCAAACAGGGGGATCTAGTAATCTAACTAGTTGAGCAGAATAAGTAATTCAAGTGTTTTTTTTTATCATTTTAGTGTAATTTACACTAACAGGGTTTTTTTTACGAAAATAATTACATTATTTATTGTATTGGAAAGAGTAAGATTTGTAAGATTTGACAATAATAAATGAAAAATAAAATAAAAAGCTTTTTCGAGCCTCGAGCTCGAGCTCGAGCACTTTGAATAAATACATACCAGAAATTTAAATCATTTAACGTCTTTTATTTTCGATGTACATATTTTACATGGAAGATCTGTTTTTTTTTAAATGAAAACTGTAAAATTTACTAAATTAATGCAGAAACATCATTATGAAATTAGATTTAAACAAACTTTGCCAAGTACTTGTAAACTTTTGCCCATTTTACTAACACACAAATTTAAATCTATAACAAATCTCATCTAAATTAAGTCATTATTTAAGCCAAAAAATCAACAATAACATAATTTGGTGTCTGCCTAAAAATCACCACAATTTTAAATTAAAACTACCAAAAATATGTATCTCTTATTAGATAAACAACTTTGGTTGATTATATAAAATTTACTAAATACCACAATTACTTCATTAGTTTCGAAATAAGTTTGAGTTAATGGGAATTTGCGAAAATGTGTGAGTAAATTTTGTAAACGAACAGTTAGCTGTGTTTACTTAAATTTGAATTTAAATTTAATTTCAAATTTTTACAACAACCATCAAAGAATTTAGCCATATACTATATGTATGTATTTGATTTTCGACTTCTGTTTGTAACACATTGAACTTTTGGTCACAAATGTTTGTTTTTATTAAAGATAATTTTCCGAATTGGTTGAAAAAGTAAAGGACAATTATAAGAAACTGTGCCATTACTTGCTTCTAAAAACAAATGTAGTACTTTAATGGAATTTATCAGACATCAAAGATAAAGGCTTAGTTATATTTTAAATAAAACACTTAATAAACGAGATGCATATTTCGAAGATGGCCCATAGAGCCATTTTAAACAGTTGATAGACGTTATTTAAAAGGGCACAGGTAGTTGGTAAAAAAAAACCTTCAATGCTTTTTTGAGAAAATTAAATCACATGAACTTAATATGCATGTTCTAAAGGTACGGTCACATTTGGCAAATATTTGCCGAAAAAGACGTAACCACTAAAGAAAATATATTTGAGCTGGTTTATTTAAAAAAAAGAACTTCGTTTATTAAGGACAGGACACAACAAATATTTAATGTTATTTTATTTAATGCTGTTTTATCTTGCGAAACTCTTGTAAGAGTAAACAACGTCAAACAAATTTGTGCTAAAACAAGTGGTTACGCTTTTTTAAGTAAATATTTGCCAAGTGTGACCGTACCGTAAGTATCTTGTCAGCCGTTTTATTGTAAATAAAAGGTACTCCGTTACCATTCATAGTAAACATCTGCCATATATTTGAATTAGCAAAAAACCACATACAAGCTCTATGAAATGTAATTAAAATTCTGCCAAAACATAAATTACGTTCTAACATTTTCTAAATGAATTCACCAGAAACATTTTAAAGGTGTTTTTTTGTTCAATAAAACTTTTATTAGCTGTAACATTTCCTACACAAACCACATAATAAATCAACAACATTAAAAATATACTAATTTCTAATGCGCCTTCATAAGAAAAGAATTTAAATTAAATTTAATCAAACAAATTTTTGGCGAGAAAATTATGTGCCTTTGTAAATAAATACTGCTTGCTACTGGTGCAAATAATTTAGCTAAATTAAATGTTAAAGTAAATAAATTTATTAAAAAAAGGCTCAGAAAATAAATTTAGTAAATAAAAGTGGAATGTTAGGAATTGAATTCAATTCAATTTCTAAATAAATTTTGAAAACAGTTTATTTATATACGTGTGTCTGAAGGACTATTATTTATGTACGTGTGTCTGAAGGACTATTATTTATGTATTTAACTGGGTAGTTGTTTGCTCATCTAAAAATACAATACACGTTTGTGCAAGAGACAAGTGGTGAACCGCGTTACCAACTCTGTAACATACATATGTATGTATATGGTGGGAAATCGATGTATGGATGCTGCTTGTAATATCAATATTTATTTAACGCCATTTATTCATATTTTGTGTTTTAATTTCATTCTGTTTTTTATTTCCAAAATATTTTACATTTTATTTATTTTTTAACATTGTTCATTGTTCCTTCTTAACAATCTTAAGAGTTTATTTTTTTCGGTTTTATTTGTATTTGGTCTACAACATTTATGGCATCATAATCTTTGACAACTTCCGCAAGTGGCAATTTTTATACAACACACATTTGTTTTCAGAAACCACGTACATACTTGGGTTGTTAAAAGGTTGTATTCCCTGTATAATATGCTTAGTTGTTTCGTGACAACACTTTTGTATCTTGTTATTGTTGTTTTTATATATTTAATACTAAACGGAATTATTTTTTTCCATAATATGGCGCAAAAATATTCTATTTCAAATAATCAAACTCTGTGAGCACACTGTTAAAAAAAAAACATCAAAAAGTGACTATACAAACAAACCAATCATCTTTAAAATCGTGCTTAGAATAATATCTCTATGCAAAAAATAATTAAAAATATTTAAATATGTAAAAAATAAACTAAAGAATTTAATTGAATGAAGGTGATTGATTTTTTCTTTAAGATTTCGCACTAAATTTAAAACAATAGGGTCCAAAAATAATAGCTTTTTCGTGAAGACTCTGTTGGTTTTCTGGCAAATACAATTTCACACTTTCATTTGTGCGTAAATATGTTCATTTTGTTTAAATTATTTGTTTATTTAGCTTGCCTTATAAATACATGCTTTGAAAAATAGAAGAGAAATTATACAAATTTGTAATTTTCTGTTAGGTTAAATAAAAAAATACTTCCCTCTGCACAGTGTTTCATATGTGAAATAACTTACAACAAATACTTATAGAACTTCTAGCTATCCAGCAGAATAGAAGTTAAATAATTTTTAGTGACTTTTTACTCACTTTTTATTAAGTTTTGTTTTATAAAAAACTCAGGGCAAACAATTGAAAACAATGGTATAAGTCTGTATATTCTAAAGTATTCGTCCGTTTGATGTACAAATGAATTATACAGGAGATCAAAAGCTTTCATAAAATCAAATTTGTGACTACGATAGTTGAAATACAAGGTGAAATATACAACGTGTCGATGTCGATCGCCTCTAGTATCGACTACGACACCTAGTATTCTTGTATTGCAAAACTTTGTAGAGCTTATAACTTGGAAACTTGGACAGATTTCAATTAACTTAACTTTAATATTATTAAGAAAAATAAGACTATCCTGCTTATTTCTCTGCGTTATGATGTAATTGTGTATAAACAGTCGTTTTACAGATTTAAAATAATTTCCAATTTATGTTCAAGTTCAAAAACATTTTCCCTCGCCCAATATATTGTGTGAAATGTTATGATTTCTATAACAATAAGTAACTGACAACAATTCACAATCAATGAACTTTAATCGTAAATTTGCAATTCTTTGACTTAGAAAGTAATGACAACATGAAAGGCACATTGTTCTATATTGAGATACAATACGAAAATCTTGTAAAAAATGGAATGAAAACAAGTACCAATATAGAGCAACAAAAACACATTCAAATTAAAAAAAACAAATAATTTATTGAAAAATTAAAGACTAATAAATATTTTTTTCATTTTAAAAACATTCAACTAATGAACGCAATTTTTAAAGCTTTGCTATGTTCACTTTTCAAGTGAAACATTGAAGAACAAATAAAATTTTTCAAATTCAAAAATAATTAATTATTATGTATTTTGACAATAATTTTACATTTTTTAACATATTTTTATATCAAATTATCTAAAACTATGCATTAGCAATTACTTCTGAAAGCATGCTTTACAAAAATGATCCTGTAAAATATATCAAGCACCTTTATTCCTAAAATATCATTTGACTTTTACTTACTCTCTAAATCACCTTAATGCATCCCTCACCCTTAATTGTTTATGGCATGTAAATCAAATACTTATATATTTTCTTTATTTAGAACTCAAGTGTTAAAGCTTTGTTAATTTTAATGCAAAAATAATTCACACTTTTCAAGTGTAGACCCCACAAACAGCGCAATGGGTGCTCAAATGTATGTGTACGTAAAAGTAACAGATGTGTTAATAAAAATAGAATGAAACATGTTGCAACTGATATACAAATGTTATTTACAATATATGAGTGTTAATGCTAATGTTTGCTACAGTTGACGCCGTAACTTGTGTTGTGAATATAAATAGAATAAGACCATAAAATCATTTCCTCGTTTAAACAATTAGTTACAATTTAGTTTCAAATTTAATTCCATTTCTATTTTATTTTTCTATAAAAAAATTATAATATATTCACTAAAAATAAGTTGCTAAATTTTCCAGCATTACTGTAATTACATACATATTATGAATGTATTTGTGCGTGTCTGTTGGAAGTCAAAATAAATACTTTGATTAAACATAAGTAGACCGCCGTAACTTCTAATGATTGTTATGCCTTTTAACTTGTCTCTAAGGAGGGGAGCACGACAAGAGTGTATCAATTTAACCACACTAGGAAATTCATACACACAATCATAAATAAGTACTTTACAAGGTTATCATTCATAACCAATCAGGAATTATTAGAAACGCAAAACAAAGTACAGGATAATCAGTTAGTTACGAGTATAGAACAATTACTGCAGACATACATACATATGCACAGCACACAGCTTTGTAGAAATATTACATAACAAACGATTTGCAGTGGTTTTCCCACTCACTGTTATCAGTCTGATTGACTTACAGTGGTACGGAACTTTAGGGAATTAGTTGTGAATGATTTAAGAATTAGTAAAATACTAACGTGGATTTTTTTGATTCAGTTAAAAACCGTACATATCGAAAGTCAATATTCAAAAAGTAGACTTTTGAACTGCACAAAGTAGCTTGCCTAATATATTTTAAATAACATAGAATAAAGAAACCAACAGTCCATGATTGGTTCACCGGAAATAGAGACCGGTTCTAATTTTAACACTTTTTTTTAAAAGGTAACTGTCACTTTAACTTATTATAAAAAGGGTCTTTAAAATATGCCTAATATAGTGATATGTCATGAAGTTAACGCAAAGGTCCTTGTTCTATTTTAGATATTATAATTATATTTGTACCAGCTAAAAATAATAATATACTCAAAATATTTTGTAGGTAAAATTAACTGAAAATGTAATTTAAAATAAATGAACATTCATTTAAAAACCGGTCAACTCATTTTTCATTTAAATTACATGAAAGGTTCATTTAACCCTTAAATACATACTGTACCATATATGGTACATAAAAAAAATTTACTTTTTTGAATTTTCCGAAAAAACGGTGCCGAATTTATATTTAGTGAGTGATTTTATATAAGGGTAGTGTACTCACGATTCAGTGTTCTGACCTCATGCATTTAAGGATTAATTTTCAATGTTAAAAAATTAACTGATCTAACCTGTAAAAAATACTGATTTTTCCTTTATTTATTTTTTTTACTGCAGAAAAAATAACCATAAATTCTGTAAAAATAAATGATTTTTTCTTTGTTTTTACTATTTTTACTATCGAAAACTTAACCCCAAAATCCGCAGATATAACTGATTTTTCAGTGATTTCCTTTTTTCTTAAGTAAAAAAAAAACTAACCACATATTCCGTAAAAACAAATGATTTTTACTTTATTTATTTTTTTCTATAGAAATGTTTAAGTTAATTTAAGAATATGTATTAGCTTTTAATATCCAAATGGTCCCACTGTGTAGCTGTGCCTAAACAAATGTTAGTATTAAAGTGTGCAAGAGTTTCTGTATTTATGTTGTATATAATTTTTACTTCTTAGGAGACATTTAATCAATTAAAGAGGATTGTAGGTTGAAATTTATAAATTACTTACTTTTTCCGGCAGTTACTCATTTACTACTCGCCTACTTGTTGTTTGTTCGGTTTGCTTTGTTAGTGGTGTTGTCGTTCTCTTAATTGTTATTGGGGTTAACGCTAACTAGGCAGTGTCATAACGGTAGTTGAGCTATTTGGTATTATTTCAAATTTGTCCCTTGAGACTGAATTTAAAGAAAAGAAAACTTTTAATTGAATAAACTTCACACACATGTGGTGGTTATGTTGACTCCCACTACGAAACACATACTCTTGCGAGAATGAAAATGTATTGCACTTAATGCCACATTTGCAGCATAATTTTAGGCATTAAATGAGTGTTTTAAAGTCATAACTCCTCAGAAAATTGTGGACTAATGTCTCTCTGTGTTTTGTGAGTGATTAACCCTAGAACACTAACCTTTTTTTTTATACGTATACACTAATCATTAGTCCAATCGACTAACATATATATATATAACCGATTTTTTCTATATCTAATATATGTAAAATTGACACATCTAATAAAGGTTGATATTTTTTGATTTATTATAAATGTAAATAAAATAACAAATTTTAGTTTTTATAAAACAATTCATTTAAAATAATATATTTAATAAAAATACTTTTGAGATCAATCTTTTGAGATCAGTTGTTAAAAATAATAAAAAATAACAAAAAGAAAAAATAAAATCACAGAATGCATTACAAACAAAAAAACTTAAATTATATAAAAATTAAATGCAAAAAATATTACCTCAGTAATGAGATCGTTCACAACTAGTATACTACTGAGTATACAAGAGAGTTGAGAGTGATTGGTAAAAAAATATAAAAATGTTAGCGAAAACGTAAGTGATGTTAGTCGAATCGACTAACGTTAGTGTTCTAGGGTTAAAGAACTAAAATATAAGTACCTCCATAGGAATTCATGTGCGTAATAATAAACTGTTTATTTATGTGCGTGAAAAACTTTGTGTGTGAAATTACCTCACAACAACTTTCTGTACAAATCCCTGTGAAAGGCAGCATATTATTTTCTTTGATTGTTATTTAAACTTTTCCCAATATAGATTTACCTTAAGAATTTAACCAACTGCCAAAAACAATATGGCATATATAGGCGTCATATTTTCTGGCCAAATGCTATTAATTATTGAAATACAATGTTTAGGCCATCAATAGTGGTCACAGCAAGATATAGAGGTTAAATTAAAGCAGGCAATGGTAAATAATTTTGGGAATATGGCACAATATGTGGTTGGCATTGAAACATAATATGTTAGTGCTTTTGTATTTATAGCACAAGGATTTTATCGTCGAATAACATTCTGTAAAACGCTGTAAATAAGCGTGAAGAATATTAAACGATTTTTGTAAGTTTAATTTGTTTGCATACAAAATGTTTAACGTTTATTAAAAACAACATTTACGCCCTTGCACTCTAAGCTAAAGAATGTGACTATAACCTCTGTAATCTAATATTAAAAATTTCGATTTTCGTTACTATATCCAGTTTCCTTAAATACACCAACCAACAAACAAATACAATGCACATGTCAATTGCCCTAAATCAACCCTGGCCTTATTTGTTCACCCTGCAAATCCTGCTGGCCGTGACTCTAATAAGCTCAAATATGGAATCTGTTTGTGCTAATGGCGATACTCCTGAAATACCTACAGTCAGCGATAATGAAAATGAATTTATGGATAATGACGACGATTTTGTACATCAATTTGACAAGAGAGAGGCGAAAGATTGGCAACAAATGATGCATCCATGGGGTAAGAGAGAAGCTAACTTTAATGCCGATATGATAGAGAATGGAGAAGTGGTACCAGTTCTAGCGTATTTTGCAAATCCAGCAATCAATTATGAAGATGCCGATATGGACGATGAAAACATTTTGAATGAGAAGAGAGGCTGGAAGAAACTGAATGTAGCCTGGGGCAAGAGACGCAATGCTGGACCCTACATGAATAGAGGTGGGTTTTTATTGTTTGAGCATGTTGAATTAATGCATAGTAAAATTTATTAATATATAGATTTTGTATCATCTGCTTCAGCATCCGGTTCTTGGGGTAAACGTCAGCCCAATTGGACCAACTTGAAAGGTATGTGGGGCAAGCGAGCTGCTCAACAATCTAAAAGTGACCAATGGAATAGATTAGGTAAGACCTGGGGCAGACGTTTAGCACAATTACCCGAAACAAACTAAATTCTGGAGACAACAAGACCATGCAATGTAATATAGAAACCAAAACAAAACTAAAACTAATAGTGGCTGCTGGTATTTTGAAAATAAAGTTAAACTTTTTAAATTTTACTAGGAGGCAACATATCAACTTAATGAGAAGTATAAAATTTATATAAAATATTTCCAAAAAATATACTACTATATAAACAAACTGACATACTAAGTTTAAGGTAAAATATTGCTTTAAATAAATATATACATATTATAAAATCAAAACTCCCTATTTGAAACCGAAAACTAAATAATAATTTTAATAAATATTTCCAAATAAATTAAATTGCATGAAAGCCTTTAATTATTTGGTCTACTAGTGTTTAGTTTAACAATTCCTAAAAAAAATATTGTAACATATTTGAAAATTTAAAAAAATCAGAATTATATTTTTAATCATTAACTATGTATTGAGAATGCTTAAAATTATAAAAAAATTAATTTAATTCAATAAAAACCATTGTATTATAGGGGAAACTGTTGATGACATTTATTGTAAATAAATACCGAAACACTTGCAAAATATATATTATTTGAATAAATCATTTAGAATTTAAAGCAAATAATCCCATTAATCTAAATAAATCGAACATGTATTAAAATTTGGACAACATTCTATTTTTATGAATGGAGACTGAGTTCGCAAGACCTGGAAACGTTTAAAACACAATTTTCAATTATTAATATGTAGTAAAGCAAAAACTTAATGTGCAATTATAAAAATCTAAATAATGAAATAAAAAAATATTTACAATAAATTGAATTAACTACATTGTTTAGTTAAGGGTTTTTTAAAAGTGTTAACAATATTAATTACAACTGATTTTATGAAAGTACGAGCTTGTAAAGTAAATGTTAACTGTAACATTTATCCACACACACACGCACACGCCAAATTTACTGAATATTAATTGCACGGTGCGCTTATTTTGTACCTTAAGGTGTCTAATTTTAAAAGCTGTCTCGTTTTTGACTGGGACACTTCAGAGTTCATTGTACCAAATTAGAATCTATTCCTTCTTAATCCCAAAATCGATGCTATTTTCAGAAGCTTACTTGAAAATGCCCAATATTTGTGTAGGTTTTTAAATTCCTAATTTCGACACTATCTTGGCGCAGCTTATAAAAACAAGCATAACAAAAATGGTTGATGCAATAAATGAGCATCGGCAGATATGCATCAGCATCGAAAACTAATCACAGGTGCGAATCAAATGCAGCGCAGTGATGCATTTTCGAAAAGTCCCAATCTACATAAAGGATGTCCCAACTAGAACGCAATTTTTAAAATTTAAATAAAAACAGATATTTAAAAAGAATCGTAAAACTTTAGTACATCGTAAAGTAGACAGAATGAGGTTATGTATGGAACAAGATATCGTGCAGATGGCCGCCGCGGCTTTGCTGGCACACACGCGATCTTTTAATGAAATTTTCAATGACCTTTTTGCATAAATGCTGCGCTATTTCATTAATGCAGCGTCCAATTTCCTCTTTTAAGGCTTGAGTCGTCGTCGGCTTATTCGCGTAAAGCATCGACTTCAAAAAACCACAAAGAAAAAAAAAATCAAAAGGTGTTAAATCGCACGATCCAGGTGGCCAATTCTGGTCTCCAAAACGCGAAATAACACGACCGGGAAATGACTGATGCACCAAATGAATTGTTTCACTGGCTGTATGACATGTGGCGCCGTCTTGTTGGGACACCCTTTACATACATACTTAAAAATTGTCAAATTCGAACTTTAGCGAACAAATTGACATCCAGTAGCTTGTACTCGTCCCATTTTATTGTAGTGATTTTCTTGATTTTCGTTTGTAATTATCACCTGCAGAACAGATCCTAAAGAAGCGTTACATTATTTTTAATACGGTTTTGAAACCAATTCGTTAATCAATGATTTGTATTTTTGAAATTTTCACCCTTGGGTGTTAGACTTGGGTTTAGACTTGGCGATAGTGTGCCGGACTATTAGTCTGAGTGTTGCAGGTCCGATTCCCGCCAAAGACTCTGGGTGTTTTCTGCATATGAGCTAAAAAGATTCGCATATTGTGTTTGTTAATTATATAAAAAAGCGTTCACTTTCTTAGGAACAGTTCTACATTTATTTTCAAACATTTTTTTTGCTATTTTTCTCAAATATAATGCTGATAATATCATTAAATTTTGCACACTTTGTTTTTATTTTAGAAGAACAAGTCCTGTTAAAAATGTTAAGAATCGATACGTGATTTCTTATAGGCCTCATACAAATCTCTTTTAGGAATATAGCTCTATTGCACATAAATGCCTGTGTATAGAAAAGCAATATTCACACAAAATTCAAAAAAAAATATCTTTCATGATAAAGAAAATCATTAAAAAATCAGTCCATATTCGATCACAGTAGACTAGTTCAATTCCATAACTTATTCGTTCCAAAAAAAATCCATGTTTTATACCGTTCCAAAAACTTTTATTGAAACTAAAAGTTATAGAATAGAACTAGTCTACCAGCAATGTACAACTAGTGTTAAGGAATTATTTCCATTAAAATGCTATAGATGTACTTTAAAATCCAAATAGGGTTCAACAGAAAATTTTCCTGAATAAATTGTTACATTACTAGAAGTATGGGGCCAAATTACCGCATTCGATATCGAGTA
Organism: Bellardia pandia; assembly: GCA_916048285.2. Classification (NCBI taxonomy): domain Eukaryota; kingdom Metazoa; phylum Arthropoda; class Insecta; order Diptera; family Calliphoridae; genus Bellardia; species Bellardia pandia. The sequence goes on from OU696531.1 coordinate 29,587,216, forward strand.
AAATTTCTCGTAATTTTCTTATTTGAGATTATGGCATTCCATATCGAGCAAGAAATTTAGTACATTCTATCATAATTTCGATATCGAAATCATTTTTCGATACGAATGCGGTAATTTGGCCCCTGAAGTGTGTCACGTGTGTCAGAAACCTTCTACAATTAGATATTCTATAAAAAAAATCTGAAAATTTTGCTGGGATATTTTACGAAATCGGTTATAAAAGCAATTAAACGTTTTCTAAAACCTATTATCAATTTAGCATATTCATTAGAAAAGTATATTTTATCTCTGCACTGGCTGTTTCTCATAGATTGGGCAGAAATTCGAGGTATTGGCTGCCAACATGCCAACCTTCTAACACTCGAAGCCAAAATCTTTGGAAATAAAATTACTTCTTATGGTAATTTTATAGGCAACTGCTAATCATTTGGAAAACATTTTTATTTTTGGCAACTTTAAGGTTAAACATATTTATTATGTAAGGTAATGCTTAAAAATCTACGTTTTAACATCAATTAACACAACTATATACTGAGAATTTTTTTTAAAATTCCAATTCATGGTAAATTTTAAATCATACAACAATTTTTGTTTTTTTTTCAGTCACACTAAATTGTCAATAATTGCGTAACAAACATTTCTTGATAGACTTTTAAACATATTTGTTATGCTAACCAAGCACTTATAATTCAATTTCACCATGTCAAATCTGTGATAAAAATAACTATTACGCCCAATTCTACTACAATTCTCTGCAATATGGTTAAATAACATTTCGAATAAAGGGTTTCCAGTAATTGTTTAATAAATCAAAATGATTACACAGTGATACAAAATTGAATGAAATAGAAAAACCTGAGACAAGATATGATTTTTCTTATAGGCCTTGTCGAATAAAAGAAGATTCCAATAGTGAAATATGCTAGACACCTCCAAAATCCGGTTTTACGGTTAAAAAAACCGGTTTTTGTACCTTTGCGCACTTATAAGCCTGTAATTTTTTTGATACTGATCCTATTTTCAATTTCTTTCTAGATTTGGAAAGAAGAAACTGAGATCTTTCGAATGATATATATATTATCTAAGAAAACTTGAGAAATTTGAGTGTTATTGTCGAGAAAATTGTGTTATAGCAAATTGTGTTATTGCTCGGCAATAATACCCAACGTGTTACTAAAACTACAACTATTATTTTTTGTAATAATGCAATCTGAAAAACAACATGAATAAATTATTGCAATAATACCAGAGTTAAATGTACAAATAACAGTTAAAATTCCATTTCGGGTTTTGGATAAAAAAAAAAATATACATACATACATACATACTTTCCCAGCCAGCATTTACATATAAAAATAAGCGTTTTGTAAGCGTTCAAATATAAGCAAAACACTTATAAAACGCTGTTGTGACATTTACAAAAGACATCAAATCAAGGGTTTTATAATCAAAATGCACCCAACTTTATAAGACTTAAAAAAACGATTGCAAAACATGTTTTTTTTAGTAATTTAATTACACGTTTTCTAAATGCTTAAAAACACGTATTTTTAATGAAATTAGTAAGCGTTTTAAACATTTACTTTCCTTTGGATATGTTTTTTTATTGAAACATTTAAATAATCATTTTTAATATAAAATATATTAAATTAAATTAAAATATAAAAATAGAAACTTCATTTAAAAAATCATTATTTTAGTTTACTTTTCTTGTTTTAATTTTAATACGATTTTTTGTGTACTGGAAATTTGACTTAGAGGCAAGCACAAAGTCCTCTTCCTTGCCTCCATTTTCAGCGAAAGTTTCTGCAATAGAATTTAAATATGAATATAAAAATTTAACTAGAAACCTATTAAACTTATTTCACTTACGACGAATAGCAGTGATGACAGTGAAGGTCTTAATGCACATCTTATCTGCAGTTCCTCGCCAGGAACTGCCACGCTTTCGTAACAAATTTTAATTTTAACAATTTTAACAACAATTTAACACTATTTATTAACACAACTTATTAGCACAATTTTTAACACCGAGAATGACACGTTTTGCTTAAATTTATGAAACACTTGCATTTGTAAGCAAATTACCAAAAACATTCGCAAAACACTTGCATTTGCAAGCAAATTACCAAAAACATTCGTAAAACACTTGCATTAGCAAGCAAATTGTCAACGACTCTTATTTATGCAAGCTTGCTGCAATCTTAATTTACAAAACGCTTGGCAATATGTTTATTGGGTTAGTATGTATTAATAATTGTATGTTGACAAGTGTAATGAAATTATATTTATGTATGTGTAAGAAAAAGAGAACAAATATGCCATTCATTGTATTGTTGTTTTCAAAAATGACATTACATACGCATATATATAAATGTTTTCTTAATTCCATTAATGTTTTAAGTTATTTTTACTCACGTTTTAAGGAAACTAACAAATAGTAAAATATAACATTTTTGCTGTTATATTTGGGTGTTAAATAAATACATGTATATTACAGTGGTTCGTCTTTCATAAAAAAATTGTGTCTGTCACCCCCTAGGATTAAAGATAAGGTAAAAACAATTCCAGAAATAATTTGTTTATTTTTTGCCACGGCTACAAAGATCGCTCTTTTAGTATTTTGTTCACTGTGTCGCTATTTTTAGTCCAATCATAAAATTTTATATACCGGTGTTCATGGCTCTGTAAGGGCTACACTTCTGTCCTTAAGAATTTTTTACTACCTACTCAAATTCTAGTCACGACTTTTAAAACCTCGGTGCTAAATATTTTTATACGAAAAAGTTCGCAATATTTGAAATTTGGCGTGGTAGTAAAAAATTAGTAAGAAGAGAAATATAGCCCCTACAGAGCCATGAACACCGGTATATAAAATTTTATGATTGGACTAAAAATAGCGACACAGTGAACAAAATACTAAAAGGGCGGTATTTTTAGACGTGACAAAAAAACTAGAAAAATTATTTCTGGAATTGTTTTTACCTTATCTTTAATCCTAGGGGGTGACTGACACAACTTTTTTCTTCGAACCACTCTAATGTACATGTAAAATATAACAAATAAGAAAAACAAGGTTACAATGATACATTCATGCAGACAAAAGACGAGTACAAAGTGTAGGCAACACTGTTTTAGCTATTTTCTGCGCACGCACAATGGGTTGATTTGATAGAAAAATTCAAATAAATTCAGAAACTAAATCCGCGCATTTGTTACAAGTTTATGTTAAGATTTTGGAAGGTGAAGAAGTTTATAGCTTTTCATTTATATACAAACTATATTTAAACATTAGAAATAAGGAGAGATTTCCTTAACAATTTTCATTTATTTGCCATATTATACAAAAGAGGTTAATATCAAATAGAACAAAAAATTTCTTGTATACAAATCTATTGAGAATTATAAAAGTCTTCAACCGTTTCCTAACTACTTCCTTATGTTTTTTTGATTATTAACAACATAAATCCATTTGCTTTTCCTTTCAATATTATTACATCGGAAAAAAATTGTGTTTCCTTATGCTGATTTCTAAAAGTGATCATAAATTTTCGATAACATTAAAAGAAGTTAAAAGATTAGGGTAAAATAATATAAAATAATTATATTATTATGAAGTACACATCATTTTGCTTATGTATAAAGGTAAACACATTATTTACAGCTTTATTATTTACTTTCCACATCCATTAAATATGTTAAATGACATGATCATGCATGCGTGTAAATTTTATTCTTAGGATGTTGATATGTAAAAAAATAAAGAAATTCTTAAATTTTTTAAAATTAAAAAAATGTAAATAATAGTTAAAATTTGTTTGAACTGCTTTGAAAAAATATCCAATATCCACCTTTTAGTGAATCCTAGCTTAAAGTTTAAACTGTCTAATTATAACAAACTGAAACCCTAAAAATTATTTTTTAAATATTTATTACCTTTTAACTCTAAAATTCAGACCCACTGTGTGTCGATTTGTCCAAAAGTATGACTTCGTAAGTAAGTGTGTATGTGTCATACAAAACATGCTAATGTATGAGTATATTTCCGTCTGTTTTTGTTGTTCAACATTAAATGCTTTCGTTATTAATCGTTTTAATAGCTTTGTATTTTTTCCTCATTTAAAACTAGATATTTTGTTCTTGATTCGTGAATTGAAACTGAGTACGTATGTACGTATAAGTGTTTGTGCATTACGTATGCGCTCCATATGAATTCGTCGTCACATATTGATGTGTAAAAAGTGTTGGAGTGTGTATGTTCTTTATTGTGTTGGAGCTGTATAAATAAATGATGTCGAAACAGTTTGAAAGCATTTATAGTCAATCAACAGGTTAATGCACATCGTCGTCTAACTTTAAAAAGGAAAACTCGAAAACTACAAAACTAAACTGTGCATTTAACACAATAAGCAAGAAAGAGAGTAAAAATATTTAAATAAAGTATGTTATAGTGTGTATGAGTGTGTGTGAGTGAGTGTGTAACAAGTGGCAACAAGTACATATATATTTTTTTCAAATAATTTGTGTGGTGCGTTTAGTGTAGCAATTTAATCATGCGCGTTATTTGAATTGTTGAGTTGTTGAGTAAAACGGTTTTATACAAAAATATAAAAAAGGAAAACATTTAAGACAAAAGGTTTTAGTATTAAATAAAATCTTTATTTTTTTTAACAACAATAATATAAAATAACAAAAGTGTAATTTTTTTCGGTTTTTATACTTGTTTGTACCTTGACGTACTGTTACTGTAATAATCTCATTCATTATTTAGAGTGTAACACTAAAAACAGTTTGATTTGCAAACGCTTTCGAGGCGCTGTAGCTTAATTGGTTAGCGCATTTGATCACTAAGCATGAGTTGATATTTGTAGCCCGGGTTCGATTCCCAGCCGCTGCCACTCAAACAACATCAGTTTCTGATAATTATTAGTTTTCTTTCTATCCATCATAACTAATATTTATCACAGCGCCCTCCTTCGGTGGTATAGAATTCAAACGACACCGAAGTAAAATAATTAAATGAAGGCTATAAAATCAAGTTTTCACATTAATGCGCCTACTCACCACCAGAGGCGCTGCAATTCTTCACTAAAAACAAACATAATGCGCAATTGCAGAGTTGTGATATGAAAAGCTTTCTTCTTTCACCACCTTTACTTCTTCAACAATCCCCTTTCCAAAGAAAGTAACGCAAGTACACTATATATAGGCATATTAATTGCCTGAGTGTTACTTCTCTTAAAAAAAATTCTATTAAATTTAACAAATTATATTACTTCTATTTTAATATTCTTAAAAGTGAAAATGTGCAAATTAAGAGCAACTTTATTTAAATTTTGTTAAAAAAAAACTTTTAAAGAAAATAAATTTCTTATTATTTTCTTGAAGTAAGAAATGTTTCTTAAAATGGGGAAAATTGAAGAATTTTATTGAATTTTACATGAGTAGCCCCAGAAGTAGAATTTCATTTTATACTCAAAGAAGTAAATTAAATCACGCTTTGATAATATTTCCATTAGTTTTTTTATAAATCATTTATTTGAACATTTTCTAAAGTGTGGAAAAAGATATACAAAAGAACTCCCAATATTTATATCTTAATAAGAAATAGATGTGAGTAATAATTTATGTCAACATTTAGATTATTCAATAATGAAGGTATAAATTGATTAAAGTTGTTTTTTATCGACAAGATATTTAAATTTTTAGTTATGTTACAAATGATACCTTAATATATAACAGACATTCAATTTAAGTCATTTTATTAATGATATAATATTCTGTGTCGTAAAAAAACATTTGTATGGAAATAATTCGAAATTGTACCTATTTATAACTGGACGATTTTCATAAAAACTTATTCCTCTTAATTTCCTTTCGACATTGATAAACTGCAAGTTAGTTTCAAGTGATTTATTATTTGTTCTCCGAAGACACATGCAGATTTAATTAGAAATACATTTTTCCAAAACAAATAAATGGTTGCACATTTCTTTCGATATCTAGAAACAGAGCTAAATAATTTTTATTTAAATCAAGATCTGCTAGCTAGTTTCAAGTTATTGATTCTAACTGCTCTATTAAAACGTTTTTAAAAAAATTACAAAAAATTAAAACTGCATCAAATATTAAAAATTAATAATCCATTAATAATATTTAAACATTTTTTTTAAAAACACTTTTCTAAATAAAGATAAATAATTTATTTTAAATCACTTTTTTATAGTAAAAAAATATCTAACCCTCTGGCCCACGATATCGAACGATAACGTTTGTTTAGATAAGACTTAAGACCCAAACTTTTTATCGTATCTACTTTTTACTCAATCAAGTTTGTTTATTCCACAGTCAAGTTTGTGTCTTAAGTCTTATCTAAGCGAACGTTATCGTTCGACATCGTGGGCCAGGGGGTAAGTATCACAAATTAAAAATATTCTTTCTATATAATCATTTATGTATATCCATTACTAACTTTTACAACCAATTTACAAAAGTTTAAAAATTGTACTTTGATATTAAAGTATGCAAATTAACATTTTTTGTTAGGCTTTCTGAAAAGCTGAATAACTTTTATAATTTTCAATAGATTTTATTGAAATATGATTGGTTTAATTCCAAATATAATTTAAAACAAATTTCTGTAAGAAAAGAGTTTGAAGAACTGGTATTAAAAGTGAACAATTAAAATCAAAGGAAACAAATACAATTTGTATGCAATTAACCACAAATTTAGAATCATCATTAAAAAGCTATACCTGTGATCTTGAGATCAAATATTTGAAAAATACCTTAGAAAGGTTTTAGTTGAATAACTTTTATAATTCTCAGTTAATTTGTAAAAAAAATATTTTGTTTAACTCAAAATATTTACAAGAAAAATTTTAAATTGAAAAGAAACCCCCCAGCAAGCCATATGAGTCCGAAAAGAGTCTTTTCTGACACCTTTTTCGGAGCGTTGACGCTCTTTATGAGCCCAAAAAACAATCATAATTGCTCCGAAAACCTTCAGAAAAGAGCGTCATTACGTTCGAAAATGGTCCGTCAGAAAGAGCTCTTAGATAATGTCAGAAAAGAGTCTTTTATAAGGGTTTTTTTAGGTTCTAAAAGAGCTCTTAGATAATGTCGGAAAAGAGTCTTTTATGAGGTTTTTCTTGGGCTCTGTGTAATCTTGTTTTTATTATGCTTGTGTGGTACAGCTATGTTTTTTTTTGTTCAAAACACAAATAACAAGACAACAACGCTTTGGTACACACATAATTAAATGGAATTTCTGAGTCATACTGAGACTCAGGACAGTAACAAGCAAATTTTTTTTCGCTCCGAAAATGCTCTTTTGTTGGACTCTTTTCTGACTCCTTTTTCGGAGCGCTCCGAAAATGCTCTTTTGTTGGACTCTTTTCTGACTCCTTTTTCGGAGCGCTCCGAAAATGGTATGCTGGGCCGTTCAAAAATATAAAAAAAATTTTATTATACAATTGCTATATGTATATGTATTTGAAAAGCAGCATGTTTCTACTTAATAAAACTATCATATTTATATAATTAGACCTCCTAAAATTAAATGAGTTATTTGGTCTTTGAAACCTGGTTTAATAGAATTGTAACTTGTTAGGTTTTAAAACAATTTAATGTGTATTAGTGTTAAATGCATACAAATATAAAAACAATTTACTTGTTCCCACCGTTTTGTAAATCTAGTGATTTTAAAAAAATCGATTTTCAACAACGAAGTGTCAACAATCAAAACAGGTTTTTTTACTCGTAAGTAAATCCAATAGTTTGGATTTACAGAATATGTGATTCGTTTTAAAATGAAAATGTTAGTCAGATTCGATTTACAGAACCGGGGCGTATGTTTTTGTTCAGCTTACATCGCTAGCAATGCAATTAAACATCAAAGTTTGCTTAAATAAATAAGTTATTGAAATTACATCGCAACTTTCCAGAACAATAATCACAGTGTCAAGACTATATTTTCTTATACCTTGCAACAATTTTCAAAGTTACCCACGCTAAATAAAACACACATCGTAACACAATCCTTCCTATCTATTAAATTCAATTGACATGATTCAATTTTCGGCAACTTCCGTTTTATACGATTTTAGGTTTCTTTTTAGTGTTTGTAGGTATTGCTTATACTTCTATTTGGAATTAGTTAAAAAACTTTAAAATGTTCAATACCTAAAAAATTTAAATTAATTTAAATTTAATTTAATAAATTTTACAAACAAAAATCAAACCAAGTAAAATAATATAAATATCAAAACTGTTATAAATAAAACAAATATTTGTTTCTATTTAAAATTGAAAATATTTTTTTTCAACAAGCTCTAAACATACATATACATTATACTCGTAGATCAATATATAGAAACATATCTATGTATGTACGTTTATATACATATATGTATGTGTGGCTGCATTAAATTTTGTGGAAAGTTGTTCTAGTGTTAAAAGCGAACAGAACAGAGTGTGTGCCTTCTATAAATAAAGCAAATTAAATACATAAAGTTTTTGCTTAATAAAAGTACTTTTATTTACTTTTGTTTAAACTGTTATTTTTCCTATAACTTAATAAAAGTTAAAATCTACGATATACGAGGACTTTATATAAAAGTTGCTTGTTTTCGTTTTAACATAACTTTCAGAAATGTTTGTCTACTTTCGGTTAGTTGTTAGCCAGGAAATTGGGAATTTTACTAACTAACTATTTTGAGAATAAATTACTTTCTAATAAATTTATTGTTCTTTTTTGTTATTTTATTATTCACTATAGAATGCTTTGTTTTAAACATTTTAAACCAGAAAAAGTGTTGAGAAAATCATTAAAATTTCATATATTCTAGTTTTCAATAAAATAGTTTTAAATGAGAAAAACAATCTAGTGTAAATTTAAGGTATTATTGAATGCATCACAAAATAGACATGAAAATAAACATTTTTTTAGCTTAAAAATCATAAAACTTTGCAGGAAAAACTATTAGTTCTACAACTATTCCTAGGACGCATACAAACAGCCAGTACTCAGTTTTGTTTTGCATTGTCATCAATGAATTTGCTTGAAATTGATTTTAAAAATATCTGCAATGTCCTTAAAATGTTGTTATTCTAAAAAAATATTAAACTATTTTGAAGATTCAAAATTTTCTGTCTTAAACTGTTTTACAAACACAAAGGAACGTAATATATATAATTTTGTATAAAAATTCGTAAAAAAAATATGTCAAATATGAATAAATTGGTATATAATGCTACTAGCATTTTTCGTTTTAAAGTAAATAATTAATAGGAAAGCTATTGACTAAAGTGTACATTAGTGTATTTTCATTGTAACACAACATTATTCATGATTTAATAGTTTTAACCCATAGTTAATTAACAAAATCTTTTATTATACCAACTTTTATAAAATAGTTGACCTGAACACTTTGAAAATAAACGCTTAATAATTTACAATATAGCTCAATTCTTAAGCTATGTGTCCACGATAGTCAGATATTACAACGTTGTCCGAAAAATGTTCAGAAAATGTCTAACAACCGTGTAAACTTAAAATTTTTGGCTTCCAACGTTGTAAGAAAAAGCATTTTCATTACATTGGAAGACAAAAATACTGTCAGACATCTAACAATCGTGTAAACACACAATTTTGTCATTGTCATTGTTTTAAGACAATTGTCAAACACTTTTCATTGTCATATGTGCAAAGTTTATGCATCTGCCAATGACAGCATTGTCATAGAAATTATTTGTAAATGCAACTCTGTATATACATAAATAAACAAACAAGCATTGATAAAATTTTTGAAAAAAGTAGAAGAAAATTAAAGAATTAACTTAAAGTGTGCATTAGGACATAAGCTCTTTTTTGTTCCATGACAATATTTAATGCCAAACAACAATCTGACAAACGTGTGAACTGACAATTTCGGATGACAGATAAATTCATTGTGTGACAATTGTGTGCAAATGAAATTGTTAGTTTTCTTACAGTCGTCTAAACTGACAATTTACCTTTTGCTAAAAATTTTTCAATGTCAGTACATTGCTAGCACATTGCTAGATATGACAACATTGTAATATCTGACGATCGTGGACACATAGCTTTAAACCTTTCATTTAAGTAAATACCTTATAGAAAAAGTATAGAGAGCCACATAAATGTATACTATAGTTTTCTAATTCCACTCACCACTTAACTCAAAAATTATTACCACGTAAAAGTAATATTGTTTAACTTATGATAAATACACGTAAATATTTAAATTAATATTTTTTTATTTTGACATTTCAACGACAAAAATAATATTACAAAAAAGAAACACTGCATAAAATAATGATTAATTATATTGTTCTTTTGAAATTAAAATTCTATAAAACTAATAAAACTTTTCATAAAAGTAATTTCAATTTCACACCTATGTGCATTAAGTGCATTTTTCTCGATTTTAATTTATACGAACGAGAATTTTTATTATTCATAGATTTTTTTTCAATTATTCTATATTATTTATAAATGGTATAGTACATACAAACAAAGGTCATTGTCTATTTTCTTTAAAACAATAGAGTTAAGGTAACAATTGTTTGATGAATAAATTATTTTTTTTATAAGAAAACCTGGACATGGAATTGGGTTCATTTGTCAGGGTTCATAATGTCAGCCAAAATATTGTGTTAAAGCAGAAAAACCAGAGAAATTAAGCTAATTATGTTGGGAAAATACCACTATTAACACAATTGCATACAATTAGGCAATTAGGACTTTGTTTTAAAATAAATTAAAAGCATGAATTTATCTGAAAATCAATCAAATTTTGATTGCATTGGATAAGGTTTGACAACTATAAATTAAATAAATGTTGAAGTTAATACAGATTAGCTCTGTACAAATGTATTAATGATTAGCTCTGTATCAACTTAATCTTTAACATAGTCCCACAAAACATAATCCAGTGGCGTTAAATCGCGTAATCAGAATGGTCAATTAACAACTGAATTTCATTAAATTATGCGGTCGGGAAATTTGGTTTGCAATAAGTTTATTGTTTCGGTGGCAGTGTGACACTATCTTATTGAAAACATATTTCAGTAATATTTTTAGCATAATAATAGACCAATATTTAGTTATTAACATCTCTCGAATTTTCGCTTCATACAGTGGCACATTCATCATGCATGCGTAAATTTATCTTGTTGACGTATCCAGACAAATGAAATAGAGTTTTGTCTGGCGATGAGGATGGCTTGCCGTCTTCAATTCATGCAACAGTCGTACCTTGTAAGGCAAATTTTGATATTATTAGTTAAAGAACCTGGTTGAACACGCATTAGTGTTGTTGAATTAAATAGCGAGCCATTCGACTAAAACTTATGAACCAAATTCTTATTAGCGGTTTCAGAAGGACAATTATCTAGACCAAAAATATCAGGAATTTTACGAAATGTAGCTCTTACAGCGATTTTCGAGTTCAATTAAGTTGATTGTAACAATTGTCAAAGTTAATGGTCAGCAAGTTATAAAAAAAACCTTCATGTTGTTCCAATATGTCTTTGTTGACAAACAAAGTTCTTGTTGAAAACCCGGTTATTATAAAATTTAATGCAATAAACGTAAGCGTTTATTTCAACAACAAACTTTAAAACAAACATCCCTGTTATTTGTTTAATTGTTTTCTAGTTGCTGTTCAACTGTTACTTCTTCTTTGATTTTATAGCAATTTTGAATACCTTATCGTTCATGAACGACACCACAGCACTACTCTGTATTTAAGCAACACTATATATTGCAAAATAAGATCAAAGTGCTTAAACGTCAACGAATCCTATTTGTAACAAAATATATTTAAATAAGTTAAAGTAGGTAGTTAAAAATGTTCCTTTTCAATAAAGCTTTTACCATAAAATAATGTTTAATTATACAATGTACAAGAATTAATATTAATGTACTTACATTTGTATTTATGTCTGAACATTAAAATATATAAATATTCCATCATATCTGTACAACATAATTACATATGTATACATTTTTACATTTATCAATTAGAAACATTTTAACATTTCAATAAAAAGAAAACAAAAGCAATTAAAATGAAAATATTAAGCCTGTTATAACAAGTTGACGTTTAATGGTAATATCTTTTTACATTTCTGTTCCTGGGTTTATATCACTTTGGTTCTTGCCCCCACAAAACCAATGCAGATATACATACATAGATACAGATACATACAAAGCAATCAAACACCCATACACTTATTTACAAACACATGCATATAAAACAGTAAAGGGTTTGATTGTTAATACTTGTATGAATTTGTGATAAGATAAGCAAGTCTTTATAAACGTTTATTTCTCATCCTAGCCACAATCTCTCTCTATCGACAACGACAACATCATGATTTTTACGGTCATAACGATGTTGGATTACAACTACTATTACTTCATTATATCCTATACGTTTGTAGGTATATCGAGGTAGCAGAATATATATATACAAAAAAAAAACGAGTGGAAGAGCTTGTTTGATATGACATGATATATGAGCAATCAGTTAAATCGATATTTGTGAACATATCGTATTTCTAATACATTATTTATATGATGTACGAGTATGAATATTCTAACAATTTTCCCCATAGTGAAATTGATAATTCTCGCTCATCAACAACACTGACGGATGCAGTGCCATATTTTCCTCTATCCGCACCCTGCGAATGCGTGTTGTTAATTTAATGCCCAATAATGTAAATTCTTTTTATTTTTGCAATTGTAACATAACACTTGTTGAGTACATTGTATCTATACATTCATTTACAATGTTTTAACAATTTCTATTATTTTCACAATATATGTATATGACTAGACATAAACTACTATTGCATGAAATAGATTCAATTTGTAAAAGTTTTTCACACACAAGCCTTCCAAATCATGTTTTACCCATAAAACATATTTTCAATTAATCAATACTACTTACTAAGACTACAAATAGGCATTGGGATTATATATAAATTCTGTTTAAATTCTATCGATCAAAAAGTTAGTTCTGGGAAATATGAATATAAATTTAATTATCATAATTACACTCATTATAAGAATTTTAGGAAATTCTAGTAGTGTACGTTAGCAGTTAAATTGTAATACTTTATTTGCACTTTGAATAAATACATACAAGAAGCTTAAATCCTTTAACATCTTTTATTTTACATACATTTTACATGGATATATGAATTTGTTTTTTTAAAATGAAAACTGTAAAATTTACTAAAATAAAGTAGAAATATCATTATGAAATTAGATTTAAACAAACTTTGCCAAGTACTTGTAAACTTTTGCCCATTTTACTAACACACAAATTTAAATGTATAACAAAGCTCATCTAAATTAAGTCATTATTTAAGCCAAAAAATCAACAATAACACAATTTGATATCTCCCTAAAAATCGCCACAATTTTAAATTAAAACTACCAAAAATATGTATCTCTTATTAGATAAACAACTTTGTTTGATTATATAAAATTTACTAAATACCACAATTACTTTATTAGTTTCGAAATAAGTATGAGTTAATGGGAATTTGCGAAAATGTGTGAGTAAATTTTGTAAACGAATAGTTAGCTGTGTTTATTTAAATTTGAAATCATTTAAAAGCACACTTACCCCCTGGCCCCCGATGTCGAACGATGACGTTCGCTTAGATTAGACTTAAGACACAAACTTTTTATCGTATCTATTTTTTACTCAATCAGGTTTGTTTATTCCACAATTAAGTTTGTGTCTTAAGTCTTATCTAAGCGCACGCTATCGTTCGACATCGTGGGCTAAGGGGTTAGAATGATATCTGTGTGCAAAAAAAATTTAAAAATATTTAAATATAATTTTATTTTATTTTCTTCGACCTTTTTGTATGATTTTTTTATTAAATAATTTTTATATATAAAAATAAAAAATCTTAAAAATTATTTAATAAAAAAAATATTTAAATATGTAAAAAATAAAATACAGGAATCAAATGAATGAAGTTGATTTTATCTTTAAGATTTTGCACTAAATAAAGTTCTTCTATAAATGGTCAGTTTTCAAGTATTAATTGTATTTGAGAGAGTGACAATTTCGAAATTGGTAAAAAAAAAACACATACAATTTTGAGAAATGTATGAAATCTTTATTTGAGTTGATAGAACGATCTATATTATTCAATGTTTAAAGACCACTTCATGTGAATGTTGCCTGCGGCCACAACTCAAATGGTTCATATGCTGGGTCCAAATTTGGCATACCCTCTTCAACATATCGAACGGTATCTAATGAATAAAATCTTCAATATTAACTACCAGTACGTTAACCGCTGCGGATCCCTATAAATATGAACTTTAACATAGCCCCCACAAAAAATAGTCTAAAGGCGTTAAATCGCACGTTCTAGACAGCCAATTAAACGGCCCAAAACGTGAAATAAACTGTCCACCGATCTTGCCTCTTAGTTGGACTATTGTTTTGCGTGCTGTTAGCCAAGTTCAGCTTTTCCATTTTGGGCAAAAAAGAAAATGTAATCAACGGTAGCGTTCGTCATTCTCAGCAACGTTCCTGCCTTCGTCGTCTTTGGAAAAATACGATCCAATGATGCCACCCACCCATAATCCACACCAAACAGTGCATTTTTCGGGATGAATTGGCAGTTCTTGCAATGCTTCTGGCTGCCAAATACTACAGTTCTTTTTTGTTATGTATCCATTCAACCAGAAATGAGCTTCGTCGCAGAACACAAATTTCCAACTTTGCCAGCGACCATTCACAAAAAGTTTGCCTTTGTAATAGGTTCCGTGGCTTCAATTTATGCACCAGCTGTTTTTTAAAGTTTTACAAGCAAATCCTTCTGCAAAATTTTCTACATAGTGAAATCGATAATACTTGGTCATCAACAACCTGGCGGATACAGCTGCGATATTTTGCTATGCCAGTGTTGTTCATTTGTAAGCCGATTCATAGTGAAATTATAGACCAAACTAAGCATGTTTAACAGTAACATGTTACACGAAAAAAGCTGAGCTGCCGAAAACAGTCTTACCAAAAAGAAAGTTGCTAAAAATTCAACCTTTCTAAATTACAAATTATATCGAACAGATGTTTACCATGGCCACGTATGGTATATAAAATATTTTTTCTGTAATAAAATTTTGCAATCACATTTTGACAAAATATAGGGTTTAACTGAAATCGTGTTAAATCCTATGATAGGGCTGAATTTCTGGAGACTTAGTTTGCAATAAATTCATTGTTTCGGTGTCGCTGATATTATATCAGCAATAATAAGTTACAATTTTTTTATCAAAATATCTTTATAGCGGGATTAATTGAATTGAAATTAATTAATTGAAAAACTACATAGCGCAACATACAGTGATACGTTCACATTGCAAACACTTTTAAACAATAGCTTTTGGATTATCAGAAACCACAATGAGGCATATATTTCAGTCGAATTTAATTCAGCTGTAAAATTGAAAAACCAGCAGACTCATAATAAAACTCGTGGTTGCATCTATAATCAACAGAGGGAAATGAAATTTTTTAGAATTTTTTGGAGATGACATCTTTTAAATTAGACATAGAGCAAATCAAAAATTTTTAGATAAAAACAAAAGTTTTCCATACAAGGATTTGCAAAATAATCAATTTATTTTAATAAGTACAAAAATACTACTTCTTTCTGCACAGTGTTTCAACTGGTGAAATAAAGTACAACAAATACTTCCGCAGAATAGAATTTAAATAATTTTTAGTGATTCACTTTTCATCAAGTTTTAGAAATTGTTTTATCAAAAACTCTGTAATGTCGATTGAAAAAAATAAAATAAAATAAAATAAAATAAAATAAAATTAAATTAAATTTTGTGAATAGTTAAAATACAAGCTGAGATATACAACGTGTCGATGTCGATCGCCTCTAGTATCGACTTCGTAAAGCTTATAACTTGACACAGAGAAAATAAGCGCTAGTTACAAAGTTGCAATTAAATAATTTATAGTTTTGATAATTTAAATTTCATACTCTATAATGAAAAAAGTATGTTCCATTTAATTTAATAAATACACATATTATATTTCCCTGAAGAAGTCAATAAAAAATTGACGAAACGTCGGGAAAAAATTGTAATTAAATGTATTTTTAATTTACAATAAAATAGTTTAGGCCCAATTAGCTTACATAGGAAACAAATACAAAAACTTGGACAGATTTCAATTAATTTAACTTTAATTTTATTAAGAAAATAAAGAATATCCTGCTTATTTCTATACGTCTTATTACTCGTGTAAGTATGATTTAATTATTTTCACTCCTTTATACAGAGTAAAAATAATTTCCAATTTATGTATGTTCAAGTTCAGAAACAGTTTCCCTCGCCCAATATATTGTGTGAAATATTATGATTTCTATAACAGTAGGTAACTGACAACAATTCACAATCAGTGAACTTTAACCGTAAATTTGCAATTCTTTGACTTAGAAAGTAATGACAACATGAAAGGCACATTGTTCTATATTGAGATACAATAGGAAAATTTTGTAAAAAAATGGAATGAAAACAAGTACCAATATAGCGAAACAAATACACATTTAAATTAGAAAAATCAAATAATTTATTGACTTGTAATAAAACATAAGAAGGAGAAATAGAAAGGTTACATTTTAAATTAAACACCCTAGAGAAAAGTTTATTAGATTTCAAGAAAAATAATAAATTTTTTTTAGGTATGAATTTAAAATACAATTAAGGATTTAATATTAAAACATTAACGTTATTTGTAGCTTTTAAGAATATTTTTAAGCGTATTTAGACAACTTGTATATTACAATTATTAACATTACTAGTTCAGTATGTATATTAGCAATTACTCCTGAAAGTATGCTTTACAAAAATAGTCTTGTAGCACACATAAAGCCCCTTTATTCCTAAAATATTATTTGACTGTAACTTACTCTCTAAATTACCTCAATGCATCACTCACATCTTTAAATTGTTATGGCAAATATAATACTTATAAATATTTTTTCTTTATTTAGAACTCAAGTGTTAAAGCTATGTTCATTTAAATGCAAAAATATTTCACACTTTTCAAATGGTGGTGTTGTCGTTCTCTTAATTGTTATTGGGGTTAACGCTAACTAGGCAGTGTAATAACGGTAGTTGAGCTATTTGGTATTATTTCAAATTTGTCCCTTGAGACTGAATTTAAAGAAAAGAAAACTTTTAATTGAATAAACTTCACACACATGTGGTGATTATGTTGACTCCCACTACGAAACACATACTCTTGCGAGAATGAAAATGTATTGCACTTAATGCCACATTTGCAGCATAATTTTAGGCATTAAATGAGTGTTTTAAAGTCATAACTCCTCAGAAAATTGTGGACAAATGTCTCTCTGTGTTTTGTGAGTGATTAACCCTAGAACACTAACCTTATTTTTTATACGTTAACACTAATCATTAGTCCAATCGACTAACATATATATATAACCGATTTTTTTCGATATCTAATATATGTAAAATTGACACATCTAATAAAGGTTGATATTTTTTGATTTATTATAAATGTAAATAAAATAACAAATTTTAGTTTTTATAAAACAATTCATTTAAAATAATATATTTAATAAAAATACTTTTGAGATCAATCTTTTGAGATCAGTTGTTAAAAATAATAAAAAATAACAAAAAGAAAAAATAAAATCACAAAATTCATTACAAACAAAAAAACTTAAATTATATAAAAATTAAATGCAAAAAAATTACCTCAGTAATGAGATCGTTCACAACTAGAAAACACCGACTACTGAGTATACAAGAGAATTGAGAGTGATCGGTAAAAAAATATAAAAATGTTAGCGAAAACATAAGTGATGTTAGTCGAATCGACTAAGTGTTCTAGGGTTAAAGAACTAAAATATAAGTGCCTCCATAGGAATTCATGTGCGTAATAATAAACTGTTTATTTATGTGCGTGAAAAACTTTGTGTGTGAAATTACCTCACAACAACTTTCTGTACAAATCCCTGTGAAAGGCAGCATATTATTTTCTTTGATCGTTATTTAAACTTTTCCCAATATAGATTTACCTTAAGAATTTAACCAACTGCCAAAAACAATATGGCATATATAGGCGTCATATTTTCTGGTCAAATGCTATTAATTATTGAAATACAATTTTTAGGCTATCAATAGTGGTCACAGCAAGATTTAGAGGTTAAATTAAAGCAGGCAATGGTAAATAATTTTGGGAATATGGCACAATATGTGGTTGGCATTGAAACATAATATGTTAGTGTTTTTGTATTTATAGCACAAGGATTTTATCGTCGAATAACATTCTGTAAAACGCTGTAAATAAGCGTGAAGAATATTAAACGATTTTTGTAAGTTTAATTTGTTTGCATACAAAATGTTTAACGTTTATTAAAAACAACATTTACGCCCTTGCACTCTAAGCTAAAGAATGTGACTATAACCTCTGTAATCTAATATTAAAAATTTCGATTTTCGTTACTATATCCAGTTTCCTTAAATACACCAACCAACAAACAAATACAATGCACATGTCAATTGCCCTAAATCAACCCTGGCCTTATTTGTTCACCCTGCAAATCCTGCTGGCCATTGGATCTGTTTGTGCTAATTCCGATACCCCTGAAATACCCACACTCACCGATAATGACAATGAATTTGACAAGAGAGAGGCGAAAGATTGGCAACAAATGATGCATCCATGGAGTAAGAGAGAAGCTAAGTTTGATGCCGATATATCTGAGAATGGAGAAGTGGTACCAGATCAAGCAAATTTTGGAAATCCATATCCATATCCATATTTTGAAAATGAGGACGCCGATTTGGACGATGAGAATATTTTGAATGAGAAGAGAGGCTTTAAGAAACTGAGACGCAATACTGCACCCTACATGAAGAGAGGTGGGTTTCTATTGTTTTAGCATGCTGAAGTAATGCATAGTAAAATTTATTAATATATAGATTTTGAACCATCTGCTTCAGCATTCAGCAAGCGAGCTTCCAAACCAATTACCACGTCCAAATGGCTTAGATTGAAAGGTATGTGGGGCAAGCGAGCTGAAACTGACCAATAGGATAGATTAGCTAAATCTTGGGGCAGACGTTGAGCACAATTACCCGAAACAAACTAATTTGTAGAGACAACAAGACCATGCAATGTAATATAGAAACCAAAACAAAATAAAACTGGTGTTGGTGTTTTGAAAATAAACTTAAAACTTTTTAAATTGTAGTAAGAGGCAATATATTAACTTAATGATAATTATAAAATTTATATAAAATAATAAAAAAAAAAATACTACGATCTTAATAAACTTACATACTGAATTTTTAAAATATTTTTATTTATTTATTTATTGTCTATGAATGTTATTCCTTACAAACATTTACAAAATTTAAAAATTAACAAACTTAAAACATATAAACCAGAACTCTATGAGTTTAAATACATTATTAAAATTTTATAAGACTGGGATCTAATGAAAAATCTATAAATCTATATAACTGATTAAATGTGTTGCACATCCTTCTCAAAAATCTTATTGACAATGGATAAAAATTTCTGGTAGGACGTTGTGAAACGTTGAAAAGAATTTAATTTATTAGAGAATTAGGGCATGTAACACCATTAATAACATTTAAAATAAATGATACATTTAGCATAACTCTATGACTTTTTAGTGTTGGCAGCTTAATAAGAGCTAGACGAGCAGGATATGATGGTAAGTTAAGTGGGTTAAAACGTAATCCTAGAAGGCAAAACAAGAGAAATTGTTTTTGCACCGATTTAATAGAATTGGAATGTTTCTGATAAATTGGATCCCAAATAACTGACCCATACTCAAGAATCGGACGCACAAGTGAAATTTATAATGTTTTTGCAATATACGGATCATTAAATTCTTTAGACCAACGTTTTATATAGATAAGCATACCCCTGGCTTTATACATATATTATAGAATTTATATGTGGGGTAAAGTTTAATTTAGGGTCATCTAATATACCCAAGTCCAGAAATCTTTCAACCAAATCTAGTTTATGATTTCCCAAAAAGTAATTTGCGGTTATTGGCTTACATCTTGCAAAGCTCATAGTTTTACATTTCTTTATATTAAGTTCCATTAAGTTCTTTGCACACCAATCATAAAATAAGTTCAAGTCCTTTTGCAGAAGTGTATGATCTATTACCTGATTGTAGCTTAAGAATAACTTCACATCATCCGCGTATTCGAAGATTTTATTACGTTCGGTAAGTCATTAATAAAAAGTGAGAAAAGTAGAGGCCCCAGATGACTGCCCTGTGGTACTCCCAATAATACATGTATGTTTTTGCAGTTTTTTATCAGTTTGATATGTGGCCATCGTGCTTTATGAAATGCTAAAGTCGGTGTAAATAACATCAGTTTGTTTCCTCTGAGAAAAGCCATAAAATACAGCACAAGTAAATTGAATAAGATTAGTAGTAGTAGAGCAGCCATTTTCAAATCCATACTGGAACAGTGATATCAAATTTGATGATTGAAAGATTAAATTATCAGCGATTAATTTTCCAAAGAGTTTGGGTATTGCAGTAAGTTTTTCAATGCTACGATAATTTTCAATTCCTTCTTTATTGCACAATGAAAGATTTCTTCCAGATATCCGGTAAATATTCATTCTTAATAGATATATTAAACAATAGTGTTATTGGGAGAGATAAAGCTTTAGAACATTTATTTAAAATACTGCTGGGAACTTTGTCTGGTCCATATGTATAAGAAATGTTAAGCTTTCTTAAACCATTTGCAACAGTATAATCAGAAAAAGAAGAAGTGTATTGCTTTTCATTTATATACAAACCATATTTAAACATTAGAAATAAGGAGATATTGTTATATTATACAAAAAAGGTTAATATCAAATAAAACAAAAAATTTCTTTTATACAAATCTTTTGAAAGTTATAAAAGTTTTTAACCGTTTCCTAATGCCTTCCCTTTGTTTTGTTAAATTTATTACAACATAAATCCATTTGCTTTATTTTTCAATATTATCACACCGGAAAAAAATTGTGATTTCGATAACATTGAAAGAAGTTAAAAGATTAGAGTAAAATAACACTGTAGAACAATTTCAAACTTTTTCCAAGATTACGGGGTTCCATGCCATAACATATCTACAAAAATGCTGAACATACCTTACACCTCAGACGTAAAGAAAACATAGTTTTATATACCGATATGCTGCAAGAACAGGCCAGAGCTGGGAATTTTTAACCGCTTTTTAAATTAAATTCTGATGTGATCTATCAAAACGCCGACACACGTATATTTTTTTTTGGTCTCCTTAACAACAATCAATCGTCGGAACCCCGTAATTTGTTTGTGTGTTGTACTGTGTAATACAAAATAATTATATAATTATGAAGTACATATCATTTTGCTTCTATATAAAAATGTTTACAGCTTCATTATTTACTTTCCACATACTTTAAATATGTTATGTTGTATGCGTGTAAATTTTTTTGCTGAGGATGTTGTTATGTAAAAATAAAGACATTATTTATTTTTTTAAAAAATCAAAAAAAATTTAAATAAAAGTTAAAATTTGTTTGAATATTTTCGAAGATTTAAAGTCTTTGAAAAAATATCCAATATCCACCTTGTAGTGAATACTAGCTAAAAGTTTAAACTGTCTAATTATAACAAACTGAAACCCTTAAAATTATTTTTTAAATATTTATTACCTTTTAACTCTAAAATTCAGACCCACTGTGTGTCGATTTGTCCAAAAGTATGACTTCGTAAGTAAGTGTGTATGTATCATACAAAACATGCTAATGTATGAGTATATTTCCGTCTGTTTTTATTGTTCAACATTAAATGTTTTCGTTATTAATCGTTTTTATAGCTTCGTATTTTTTTCCTCATCTAAAACTAAATACATCTTTCGTGTTCGTGAGTTTAAACTGAGTACATATGTACGTATAAGTGTTTGTGCATTACGTATCCGCTCCATATGAATTCGTCGCCACCAGTGTGACCATTTTGGCATGTTTGCAGCTAGATTTAGCATTTTCGATTTAGCATTTGGCATTTTTTTTAGCATTTTTTAATAATTTGTTTAGCATTTTCTAGCTTCAATATATTTTTCTTTTTTATCCCTATTACAATTAAAATTAAAATATACCTACACCATATTTTAATTATGATTTTGAAAATTTTTTGAAAACAAGAACAAATATAAATTCTGAAACTGAAAAAGAAATTAGAATAATATGTAGAAATTTCATAGCAGAGTTAATATGTCAACTAAGGCAAAGATTACCTAAAAATTTTTTGCTGTTGACAATATCTAGTTTAAAAATAAATAAAAGTAAATTATATGAAAATTTCAAAAAAGAAATGATAAATTTTTCAAAGGATGAACTTACAACTTTAGAATTACAATGGCAAAAATTTACTTCATACGAGTGGCAAAATCAGAACTCAACTATTAAGTTTTGGATACAAGTTTATGAATACAGGAATGCTGTGAATGAAAATCCCTTCAAGGAATTGCCCGATTTTTTTATGAAATATTTAGTTTTGCCATTTAGTAATGGAGAAGTTGAACGAGCGGAATGATCCTTTTAAAAAATAAAATAAGAAATAGAATGATATTAAATACAATAAATTCACTCCTCTAAGATGTGGATTGAAAAGCTTGAATAAATGCTGCCAAAGTTTTCAAATAACTAAAGAATTAATCCAAAAATGTGATACAAATACATATAATATTATAACAGAGCCCTGAGAAAGTGAAAAATACACTTTTGATGAAGTATTTAATATGTAGCCAAAAGTTGTTATTTTTGTTTAAACTAATTTATTTGTAAAGTAAATACAAATGCTATGAAATAGCAAATAGTTTTGTTTTTTTTTTAATGACACTTTAGAACACATAAAATACATAAAATGTTACATGAATTAATGGTCGGTTTTGTCCAAAATTGTTTTATGTATTTATATATATTTAATTTTTGTTTTATAATTTTAATTTACGATTTTTTAAGAGAATAAAGAATTTGTTTTGTTTTTGAGTTCAATGTGGTTTTATTTATATAATCAAACATAATTTGTAGAAACAGCGGTACAAATAATGAAGAATTTCTACATAATATTATTAAAAAAAAATTTAGCATTTTTTTGGCATTTAAAATTCTATTTACATCGGCGTAGCTAGGCCTTTTTCCTGGGGGGATCTTTTTGGAACACTTTTTAGTAAAAGCTATGGAAAATTGTTCAAATAAAAAAATGCAATAAAAGAATAAAAATTCTGGGGGTGGCTAAATTTTTTCTGGGTGGGGCTTAGCCTCCCCCAGACCGGGCTATCTACGCCGATGTCTATTTAGCATTATTTTGGAGGGGATTTAGCTGCAAAAATGTTTGAGACCTGGTCACACTGGCCGCCACATATTGATGTGTAAAAAGTGTTGTAGTGTGTATGTTCGTTATTGTGTTAGAGCTGTATAAATAAATGATGTCGAAACAGTTTGAAAGCATTTATAGTCAATCAACAGGTTAATGCACATCGTCGTCTAACTTTAAAAAGGAAAACTTGAAAACTAAAAAACTAAACTGTACATTTAATACAAACAAGCAAGCAAAGAAACAGAGTAAAAATATTTAAATAAAGTACGTAATAGTGTGTGTATGTGAGTGAGTGTGTAACAAGTGGCAACCAGTGCATATAGTACATATATTTATTTATTTTTTTTTTCAAATAATTTGTGTGGTGCGTTTAGCGTAGCAATTTAATCCTGCGCGTTAATTGAATTTTAATTTAAAATTCAATTATATAGTTTTTTTTTTGCTACATGTATATATGTATATCCGCTATATATATTTACCTTTATATAGTTGCGGTCAGTTTCAGTTGTTGAGTAGAAATCAAATAGCATCCATACTTTTGCAAATAATAATTTAATTTTATTGTTATATATTATTTTCCTTTTCATAGTTGTGTCCTAGAGTTTATCGCTATAAAACGGTTTTATACAAAAATATAAAAAAGGAAAACATTTAAGAAAAAAGGTTTTAGTGTTAAATAAAATCTTTTTTTTAACAAAAATAATAAAACAAAAGTGTATGGTTTTCAGTTTTATACTTGTTTTTATTTAGAGTGTAGCTCTAAAATCAGTTTGATTTGCGAAAGCTATGAAATTTAATAAATTTTATTATTTTTGTTTTATTATTCTTAAAAGTGAAAATGTGCAAACTAAGAGCAACTTTATATAAATTTTGTTAAAAAACGTTTAAAGAAAATAAATTGCTTAATATTTTTGTGGGTTATTTAATTTTATATTTAATAATTAGAATTAATATTTTAATTTTGTAAATAATATTTTAATGTTATGTATTTAAAGAATTATTTGAAAATTTTTACAAATTTATATGACAAATAAATAAATAACAAAATTCATGAGTATTAAATTAAAAGAAACAAAGTTTATAATAATAATAGGAAATACATATATATAAAGATCTACTACAATTTTCTTAAAGTGGGGTAAATTAAAGAATTTTAATACATTTTACATAAATAACCCTAAAAGTAGACTTTCATTAATACTGAATGGAACAAATAAACAAATATTTCCGTTAATTTTTTTTTTCATAAATAATGTATTTGAACATTTTTTGAATTGTGAAAACGATATTTAAAAAAGAACTCCCAATAGTTTCTTATAGTTGTGACTAATAACTTATTTTAACATTTAGATTAATGGCTTATTTCATGATTAAAGTACCCATTGATTAAAGTTATTTGTTACTTAATACAATTTTTTATTAACAAAATATTAAAATTTTAAGTTATGTTACAAATGATACTGTAAAAAGGTATTTAATACATATAAAGATGATTTACAATTTAAGTTATTTGACGTATCGGAACATTTTTAAGTTTTTTTAATTTATTAAAGTTTTTCTGTGTCACAAGAAAATTTAAACGAATGGAAATTATTCGAAATTACATATATTTAAAACTGGACGATTTTCATAAATCTTATTCTTTTTAATTTTCTTTCGACAGTGATCAACTGAAAGTTACTCTCAATTGATTTATTGTAACTGCCTGTTCCCCAAAGACGAATGAGTAATTAGCCAGAAATAGTTTTAAAACAAAGTGCTATTTCCAAAACAAACAAACAGAAACAGAGCTAAATAATTTTTATTTAAATCATATATTATTTAATAAATTTATTTCAGGTTGCTTTGTTATGTATCTATGAAATATTGAAAATAATTTTCCGAATATATGTAATTTGAAATTTTCTCATTTTATTTAATTTTTCTACAAAAATTTCTAGCACTAACTTTTACAACCAATTTTGTTTTAAGTAAATCTGTATTTAATTTTTTTTAATCGTTTAAAAATTGTAGAAAACTTCTATCACATTTTATACAAATCTTATTTGATCAATAAAGTTAACTAACTAACTAAATCTTATTTCAACTCCTAAAATTTGGTATTAAAGTATGCAAATTAACATCTTTTGTTAGGCTGAATAAATTTTATAATTTTAAATAGATTTTAACGAAATCTGTTTGGTTTAACTCCAAATATAATTTAAAGCAAATTTCTGTAAAAAAAGTTATTTATTTAGAATTTTACTTACTAATCTATTTTCAAAACAATACAGCGTTTGAATTTTGTGATAAAGTTAAGCGCATAAAAATATTCCAAAATTTTACTCTCACTGTTCTGTGTTTAGTGATTTTAAAAACGATCAATTTTCAAAAATGAAGAGTCAACATATTAATGTTCGATTTTTCACAATGAAACAGGTTTATTACTTGATAGTAAAACGACTGGATTTACAGAATAGCAAAATATGTGAATCGTTTTAAAACGAAAACGTTACCCAGATTCGATTTACGGAACCGGGATACTCATCTTAATTGCTAGCAATGCCATTCAAAAGCAAATTTCATTAGAATTTTCCCTCTTATAAGAATGTGTCATTGAAATCATTGAAAATATATCGTAATTCCGAGACAATAATCAAAAAAGTGAAGACCATATTATCGCTTTTATGCTTTGGAACAACTTTCAAAGTCACCCTCGCTAAATATTTTATTATTTTTGGTTTAAATTAATTTTAAGATTTAGTTTTAAGTGTTTTTTAGTTTTAAGTTTATTAAAGTAGATATAACTCTGCAAGTATAGCTAAATGTCGGGAGCAAACATTGTTACATTCAATTTACTAATTAGAAATTAATTTTTCATATAATTAAGTTTTCTTTACTTTTGATAAGCCTGTCGCATAACAAAATGAAGATTTATGCAATTAAAATAATACGCTATAGTTTTAAATTTTCTTATAATTAATGTTTATAAATCTTAAATTATGAAAAAAAGAAGTCTCAATAAAGTTAACTAACTAACTAACTAAATTAAAAGCATGAATTTAATCATTCAAATTTTTATTGCATTGGAATGGATAAGGTTTGACAACTATAAATGAAATATATGAATGTTGATTAGCTAATCTGTATTAATTTCATCTTTAAAATAGTCAGACAAAAAATAATTCAGTGTGCTTAAGCGTCAACAAATTCTAACTGAAACAAAATATATTAAATAAGTTAAAATAGGTAGTTGAAAATGTGCCTTATCAATAAAGCTTTTACTATAAAATAATGTTTAATTATACAATGTACAATAATTAATATTAATGTACTTACATTTTTATTTATGTCTGAACATTAAAATATATAAATATTCCATCATATATGTACAACATAATTACATTTGTACATTTTTCAATTAGAAACATTTTAACATTTCAATAAAGAAAAAACAAAAGTAATAAAAATGAAAATATTAAGCCTGTTATAACAAGTTGAAGTTTAATGCTTATATATTTTAACATTTCTGTTCCAATGCAAAGTATAGGGCGTTTTTATAGTGGTCAATCGTTTCGGGCTTATTATGGTTTCAACAAGAAAGCGCAACATGTTACACAGCTCGTGCCACAATTCATTTGTTGAAGCAAACGTTTGGTAACCGCATAGTTTCACGTTTCGGAATTGGCCTCCAAGATCGGGCGATTTAACTCCGCTTGACTACTTTTTTGGGGATATTTGAAGACACTAGTCTACGCCGATAAGCCCGAAACGATTGACCACTTGAAGGGCAACATTCGCCGCGCTATTGCCGATATACAGACAGAAGATTATCTTTCGAATCAAGTAAATTTCATGTCAATTTAAAAAAACATCTTGTTTTTATTCACTTTCAAAGTTCTACACATCTAAAAAAAGCACCCTATATATACGAGTACTTAGATACAGATACATATTAAACAATCAAACACCCAACACTTACACACACACTTGCATATAAAAAAGTAAAGGGTTTGATTGTTAATACTTGTATGAATTTGTGATAAGATAAGCAAGTCTTTATAAACGTTTATTTCTCATCCTAGCCACAATCTCTCTCTATCGACAACAACAACATCATGATTTTTACGGTCATAACAATGTTGGATTACAACTGCTATTACTTCATTTAGGCGTTTGTAGGTATATCTAGGTTGCAGAATATATATATACGAGTATATACAAGAAAACGAGTGGAAGAGCTGCTTTGATATGACATGATATATGACCAATCTGTTAAATCGATATGATTGAACATATCGTATTTTTAATAAATTATTTATATGAAGTATGAATCTTCAAACAGGAGGATCCAAATTGATATTGAGAAATAACAAATTAAAATTCTTAAATCCAAATTAATGTTAAGAAAAAAAAAACAAATTAAAGTTTAGAAAAGCAAATTGATTTTGAGAAAAACAAATTTAAATTAAGAAATATAAATTAATATTGAGCAAAAACAAATTGTAATTGGGAAATTCAGTGTCGATATACAGCTGCGATATTTTCCTCTGTCCTCTCTACGTATGCTTGTTGTTTGTTAGTTTAATGTCCAATAATATAAATTTTGTGCGAAATTCAGTCAATTCAATAACTGTAACCGCATTTGCAGCCGATTTTTTTTAAATGGTCTCCAAACTACATAGCGCACCCTACAGTGGGACGTTCACCATGCAAAGACTTTCAAACAATTGCTTTTGGATGCAAATGATGCAGTTTAGCTTGTTGGCGTATCCAGACAACAGGCTTCGACTGAAACAGGCTTCGACTGAAATAATTATATTTCATTATATCGGAATATAATTCAGCTGTAAATTTGATAAACCACCACAATACCTGTGTACAATTTATACAGATGAGTTACATAATTCCTAAATGTCTAAACTAAACTACACTGGTTCGAGACCTGACTTTCCTAAACTAGAATCATTATTGATATTCAGAATAAAATCAGTTAAAAAAATCATTTCACTTGCAAATAGAATTTTATACTTCCATTTATTTATGTGTAAATATTTTCATTTTATTTAAATTATTTGTTTATTTAGTTTGTTTAAAAAACTCCCATGCAAATATATCTTTACATGCATAATTGAAATAACATTTATGATTTGTAATTTTCTGTTAGGGTTTACTGGTGAAATTCTTTAGAAAAGATGAGATCTTTTAAATATAGACATAGAGCAAACAATCAAAAATATTTAGATAAAAACAAAAGTTTTCCATACAAGGATTTGCAAAATAATCAGTTTATTTCAATAAGTAAAAAAAATACTACTTCTTTCTGCACAGTGTTTCAACTGGTGAAATAAATTACAACAAATACTTAGAAAACTTCCACCTATCCAGCAGAATAGAATTTAAATAATTTTTAGTGATTCACTTTTCATCAAGTTTTAGAAATTGTTTTATCAAAAACTCAGTAATGTCGATTGAAAAAAATAACATAAAGCTGTCATAAAATAAAGTTACAAGCTGAGATATACAACGTGTCGTAGAGCTTATAACTTGTAAACTTGTACAGATTTCAATTAATTTAACTTTAATTTTATTAAGAATCCTGCTTATTTCTATACATCATATTACTCGTATAAGTATGATTTAATTATTATCAGTCCTTTATACAGATTAAAAATAATTTCCAATTTATGTATGTTCTGTTTACAATTTTTACAGATGAGTTACATAATTCCTAAATGTCTAAACTAACTACACTGGTTCGAAACCTGACTTTCCTAAATTAACTTTAATTTTATTAAGAAAATAAAGAATATCCTGCTTATTTCTATACGTCATATTACTCGTATAAGTATGATTTAATTATTATCAGTCCTTTATACAGATTAAAAATAATTTCCAATTTATGTATGTTCAAGTTCAGAAACAGTTTCCCTCGCCCAATATATTGTGTGAAATATTATGATTTCTATAACAATAGGTAACTGACAACAATTCACAATCAATGAACTTTAATCGTAAATTTGCAATTCTTTGACTTAGAAAGTAATGACAACATGAAAGGCACATTGTTCTATATTGAGATACAATAGGAAAATTTTGTAAAAAAATGGAATGAAAACAAGTACCAATATAGCGAAACAAATACACATTTAAATTAGAAAAATCAAATAATATATTGACTTGTAATAAAACATAAGAAGGAGAAATAGAAAGGTTACATTTTAAATTAAACACCCTAGAGAAAAGTTTATTAGATTTCAAGAAAAATAATAAATTTTTTTTAGGTATGAATTTAAAATACAATTAAGGATTTAATATTAAAACATTAACGTTATTTGTAGCTTTTAAGAATATTTTTAAGCGTATTTAGACAACTTGCATATTACAATTATTAACATATCTAACATTACTAACTAGTTCAGTTTATTAGCAATTATTACTGAAAGTATGCTTTACAAAAATAATCTTGTAAAACATATAAATATATTCCTAAAATATTATTTGACTTTTACTTACTCTCTAAATTACCTCAATGCATCACTCACATCATTAAATTTTTATAGCATGCAAATAAAATACTTATAAATATTTTTTTTTTATTTAAAACTCAAGTGTTAAAGCTATGTTTATTTAAATGTAATTGTATACGCAGCAACTGATGTGTAAATAAAAATAGAATAAAACATGTTGCAACTGATATACAAATGTTATTTACAATATATGAGTGTTAATGCTAATGTTTGCTACAGTTGACGCCGTTACTTTTGTTGTGAATATACATAAATGTAAATAAGACCATAAAATCATTTCTTCGTTTAAACAATTAGTTAGAATTTAGTTTTAAATTTAATCTATTTCAGGAAAACTAATCGGAATTATTTCTTTATAGTTTTATTTTATTTTTCTATAAAAAACTTTAAATATATTCTCTAAAAATAAGTTGCTAAATTTTCAAGCCATATTGTAATTATTATGGATGTTTTTGTGCGTGTCTGTTGAAAGTCAAAATAAATACTTTGATTAAAGATATGTAGACTGCCATAACTTTTAATGATTATTATGCCTTTCAACTTGATTCTAATACTATGTTTCCACGGTACATGCTTCGCTCTCTATTCATGCTTCACACCCCAATCATGAGCGAACATACTTGCTTCACCATACAAAATTTTAAGAGCGAATCAAGTAGATTCATATTGAATCTACTTGCGAAGCACGAAAAATTGCACTCTTCTCTAATATTTATCGCAAGTTTATCTGCACTAGCTGTAAAAATTTAACATTATTGTAAACAAAGCTGCTATTCAACACATAAAATAATCTTTTGCATCTGTTTCTTTTTTTTACAAGTAACGGACAGTTCCATACGGACATTTAAATATCCTAAATGGAGACAGAGGACTGATAGATCAGGAAAATTTCAATTTGTATTGCAACCAAATTCAGATGAGTTACTGAATATTCGATCAAAGCTATTTTCCGAAATCAAAGAATTGTCACCATTGCAGTATTTTGAAAGGTTTTTTGACCAGGAAATGCTCGATTTTATCATAAAGGAATTAAATAACTATGCACAACAAAAAATTATAGACATTTCATTGAATGAAAATAGACTTAGATGTTTCTTAGGAATTCTCATACTGTCATGATTTAACACTTTGCCAGCAATTGAAGACTATTGGTCAAATGACCCATGTCTGGGCAACCCAATGGTAAAACAAAGTATGCCATGTAAAATGTTCAAAGGCATAAAACGATGTATTAATTTTAAAAACAATATAATACAAGATAAAATGCTTTGGTGTCATAGGGCACTGCTACACGTTCAATAAATATCGTGATACTAGAAATATCTCTATATTTATTGAACGTGTAGCAGTGCCCTATGACACCAAAGCATTTGTTCTTGTCGGTTTTAAAACCAATTCTGACAATATTGGTTTCTATGACACCCCTGAATATTTATTTCTATGAGATTGATGTTGATTATTTATCGACTTTTAATTTTTTAGGTAAGACCATTAGACATAGCAAACTCAAAATTCATGCAGTTCGGCATATGGAGTACCGATTTGTCAATCGATGAGCTAATGTTACCATACTTTGGTCGCCACTCATGTAAAATGTACATAAAAAATAAACCAATTTGCTTTGGGTACAAATTGTGGTGTCTTTGCTCTTCAAATGGTTATTTGTTTAACTCTATGCCATTCTTAGGTGCTAGTGATAATTATGATCATCAAATCGGGCCAGGCACAGATATTGTACTGCGGCTATTGGAAAATGTAAAAACCCCCAATCTCCACAGAATTTATTTCGATAATTTTTTTTCGTCGTACCAACTCTTGTATTTACTTAGCGAGAAAAAAATGTTGTGCTATAGAATTGGAAAGCCACTTTTGAAAACTGGAAATGAATTAACCCGTGGAGATTCGGATTTCCAATTTGATCAATTATTTGCCGTTGGGCTGATAATAAGGGAGTGACAATGGTTACTAATTTTGACCAAATTCAACCAATGCATGCTGTCAAAAGATGGCAAAAAAATGAGAAAATATTCGGCAGCTATCAGCAGCTACATATGTTTTTTAATTACAACCAAGGCATGGGTGGTGTTGATTTGCATGACAATGCAGTTGTCAACGCATGGAAACTACACTGCTTTGTTTCAAAAAAAAAAAAAAAAACGAAAAACCTATGGCACAAAAAAACTGTCGTGTTATAATAGCAAAAGAAATTCTGTTATCATCTAAAAGATGTGATAATTCTCCAGAGTTTTTACCTCGGAACTTACCAAGAGTCGATTGCGAACACATTGTTGTTGAACAGAAAGACGGAAAACTTAGACGTTGCAGAATAAAAACCTGTAGAAAGCCAATAAAATGGATGTGCAAAAAATGCAATGCACATTTACATCCAAAGTGCTCTGAAGCGTACCATCAAAAGTAATTTTATCATTACATACAAAAATTATAATTTTATATATTTTTAATAAACATATTCAATAAAATTGAAAGAACCTTGTATTAAAATAGGTTTTATGTACGCAAAAACAATTTTTTTTTTTTAAGTTTCAAAGCAAAAAATAATTATGTTGAATAGCGGCCAGCGTTCGCGCTTGCGAACACCGGTTTCCGACGGTCTCAGTAGGGCTAGGTGAATTTTGTAAACGCATTTGAATTCAGCAACCTCAAATTAGCCAAGAACTCGAATTTCATTGAAATCGGTGTACATTTATGTTTCGCGGCCGGAAATGGGTTAAAGACAACTGTCAAATCGAATCAAGTTTATTAGTCATGTAAACAGCATGATTCATAAACATGATTCAGAAGGCGAAGCAGGTGATTCAAGTCGTCGTGGAAACATAGTATAAGAGGGCAGCGCGACATTTAACCACACTAGGAAATTCATACACACAATCATAAATAAGTACATTACAAGGTTATCATTCTCAACCAATCAGGAATTATTACCAACACAAAACAAAGTACAGGATAATCAGTTAGTTACAAGTATAGAACAACTACTGCAGACATACATACATGTGAATAGCAACACAACACACAACTTTGCAGATTTATTACATAACAAACGATTTGCGTTTGTTCTATTTTAGATATTATAATAATGTTTGCACTAGCAACAAATAATAATAAAAATATTTAAGTAAATTTCGAGTTCTGTGCTGTTAACAGAAATAAATAGTTAAGAATTTGAATTACCTTTTAATTTCCAAATGGTCCCACTGTGTAGCTGTGCCTGTTTCTCAAATTCTAAACAAATGTTAGTATTAAAATGTGCAAGAGTAGACATTTAATCAATTAGAGAGGATTGTAGGTTGAAATGTATAAATTACTTACTTTTTCCGGCAGTTACTCATTTACTACTCGCCTACTTGTTGTTCGTACGGTTTGCTTTAATAGTGGTGTTGTCGTTCTCCTAATTGTTATTGGGGTTAACGCTAACTAGGCAGTGTCATAACGGTAGTTGAGCTATTTGGTATTATTTTATATTTGTCCCTTGAGACTGAATTTAAAGAAAAGAAAACTTTTAATTGACTAAACTTCACACACATGTGGTGATTATGTTGACTCTCACTACGAAACACATACTCTTGCGAGAATGAAAATGTATTGCACTTAATGCCACATTTGCAGTATAATTTTACCTCTACAAATCCCTGTGAAAGGCAGCATATTATTTTTTTTGATTGTTATTTAAACTTATAGATTTACCTTTTAAGCATTTATTTAACCATCTGCAAAAACCAACATGGCATACATAGGCGTCATTATTTCTGGCCAAATGCTATTAATTATTGAATTATTGAAATACCTACCTAATACCGCCTTTGTACTCTAAGTTAAAGAATGTAACTGCAACTTCTGTAATCTAATGTTAAATATTTACAATTTCTTGGAAATAGCAGCTCCCTTAGATACACCAACCAATAAACAAACACAATGAACATGTCAATTGCCCTAAATCAACCCTGGTCCCATTTGTTCACCTTGCAAATCTTGCTGGCCATGACGCTAATAAGCTCAAATATGGGATCTGTTTGTGCTAATGCCGATACCCCTGAAATACCTACAGTCAGCGATAATGAAAATGAATTTATGGATAATGACAACGATTTCGCACATCATTTTGACAGGAGAGAAGCTTACTTTAATGACGATATGTTGGAGAATAGAGAAGTGGTACCAGTTCTAGCATATTTTGCAAATCCAGCAATCAGCTATGAAGACGCCGATATGGACGACGAAAACATTTTGAATGCGAAGAAACGCAATGCTGCCGCCTACATGAATAAAGGTGGGTTTTTATAGTAATGCATAGTAAAATTTATTAATATATAGATTTTGTACCATTTGCTTCAGCGTCCAGTTCTTGGGTTAAACGTCAGCCCAATTGGAACAACTTGAAAGGTATGTGGGGCAAGCGAGCTTCCCAACGAACTAACAATAAATCTTGGGATAAATTAGCTCCTTCTTGGGGCAGACGTTCAGCACAATTTCCCGAAACAAACTAAGTTCTGGAGACAATAAGACTATGCAATGTAATATAGAAACCAAAACAAAATAAAACTAAAACTAATAGTGGCTGCTGGTATTTTGAAAATAAACTTAAACTTTTTAAATTTTACTAGAGGCACCATATTAACTTAATGAGAAGTGTACAATTTATATAAAATATTTCCATAAAATATACTACTATATAAACAAGCTGACATTTAAGTGAATATATATTATAAAAAATCAAAAATCCTTATTTAAAACCGAAAAGTAAATAATAATTTTAATAAATATTTCCAAATATATAAACGAAAGCCCTGTAGCGTGTACAATTATTACCCGATTTTAATAAAAAACCTCTTATTTTCTTCGTAATATATCACACTTCAACACTAAATAGAAAAAAAAAAATAAAAAATAAGTCTAATATAATGCAATTTAATACTGAATTTACTTTTTTTTAATTTCGTCAAAATTCAAGCAAAATTTTTGACATATTACAAAATATATCTTCGAAGCTAACAATCGGATTAAAAAATGTTTTATGGAGAGTTGATAAAGCATCTAAAAACCTTTAATTTAAAGGTAAAAAAGTTGAAAACAACCGTTTTGGTTCAAAGATAATTCAATTTAGGTGCAACCACTACTTTTTTTAACGGAAAATTTAAAAATTTGGCGATATCTCAAAAACTGTTCTATTTTAATAATTTTAGACTTAATTTTTGGATTCAGCGCGCGATTTTACATGAAAAACGAATGCCAAATGTCGTGGATCGCAAATTTATTTTGTAGTATTTAGTAAAAACAGAAAGAAACTTTCAGTCGTCGGTTCATTTTAATCACAAGTGAATTAAGGGTTTTATTAATTTCCATAACAATTTTAATCTTTCGTTTAAAATTAACTTTTCCGAGTTATTATTAAAACCCGAAAATATATTATACACTACACTACGTTTATAGGAAAATGTTTAGTGTGAATTGGTTTTATTAAATATTGTAAGTATATTTGATTACACTTTTCGTTATAACTAACTTAAAAATAAAAAATAATCAGCGTTGTCAACTTTGAAATTTCAAAACGCACCAACATGGAGAAAAAAAAACGCGCCATTTGAAAAAAATCGCATTTTAATTTTTTTTTTCAGAACATTACCGCTTTAGCGCCATCTACGTTTCAATTTGGTGTGTTTTTTTACGAATTTTTTTGTCTAAAAATAGAATCAAAAATTCCCATATTCTTTTTTCTAAAAAAGTTCGCATAAATAGAACATCCGGTGTTGTTTTTCAAAACACGACACGCACACATGCAAAAAGGACGACGCCGCACTGAGCGGAGCGGACCGGCGACACCGACACACGCTCTAGAGACGACAGACAGACAGACAGAGGTTGTGTGTGGAAACTGACTGACTGACGAGGTGGTGGACGGATGGGTGGGGGGGTTCCGACGGAAAATTTTTTTTTCTGTCGTCATGTGGTGAAAATTTCGTGGTGAGTAAAAAATCGCGGTGAGTATAAAAAATCGTGGTGAGTATAAAAATTCGTGGTGAGTATAAAAAATCGTGGTGAGTATAAAAATTCGTGGTGAGTTTTTGGAAATTCACCACAAATTCCGTTATTCCAAATTTTTCAAGGTCATTGAAATTTGTCATCCTAAAAGCAGGCAATGGATTTGCGGTTTACAGTTTTCCAGGTGGTTTCTGAATTAGCTAACAAATAAGAAATTCACCACAAATACCGTTTTTCGAAAATTTTCATATTTTTATTTCTATTTACAATCTCTTTAAATCTTTTCTTTCTTTTTTTTTTTGGACACAACCAAAAATTACATAATAAATAGGTTTTTTTTCTCTTTTTTAAACTACAATTATTATGCATTTAATTCTTTCCTCTTCCTTATAAAACTAAAATTCGATGCTAAATGATAATACATAATAACTTAGGCTATACATACATATAAATAACTAGACAACAGACAAACTTAAGGATCAACTAAAAATCTCTCTATATTGAGCGACAATTCCTGCTCGACATCAACTTATAAAACAAATCCTTTTCCACTGCCTATCCCTAAAGGAGCTCCCTACAGGATAAAATCTAGAGGATATATATATCTATATTTTTGTACTCTATATTTAAATTAGTCCCTTTATTTGTAAACTAAACACTGAAACACTAAAAAATATCTTATTTTATCATAAATACTAATATACCCTAACTTACGTTACGTATAGCAAAGTTGATGTGACGATTTTTTTCTTTCATATGTGTATGTAAAAATTTCTTTCTCAACATTCATCATTTTGTTTTTGCCACTTTTTTCTTTAGCAATTGCAACTACTCTGTAAAAAAAACACATTTTTTTGGATGACAAATTTCTTAATATGAAAATTTTCGAAAAACGGTATTTGTGGTGAATTTCTTATTTGTTAGCTAATTCAGCAACCACCCGTAAAACTGTAAACCGCAAATCCATTGCATGCTTTTAGGATGACAAATTTTCAATGACCTTGAAAAATTTGGAATAACGGAATATGTGGTGAATTTCTAAAAACTCACCACGATTTTTTATACTCACCACGAGTTTTTATACTCACCACGATTTTTTATACTCACCACGATTTTTTTACTCACCACGATTTTTTCACCACATGACAGAAAAAAAAAATTTTACGTCGGTCCGTCCGCCCGTCCGTCCGTCCAACCTCCTCTCTCTTTCGTCAGTCAGTCGTCTCTGTCGTCTCTAGAGCGTCATCCATCCGTCGTCGCCGGTCCGCTCCGCACACGTCCTCAGTGTGGCGTCAACATTTTTTGCATGTGTGCGTGTGTGGTGTGTATGTGTGTCGTGTTTTGAAAAACAACACCGGATGTTCTTATGCGAACTTTTTTAGAAAAAAGAATATGGGAATTTTTGAGATTCTATTTAGACAAAAAAATTCGTAAAAAAACACACCAAATTGAAACGTAGATGGCGCTAAAGCGGTAAAAAAAAATGTTGTTAGCGATTTTTGTGGAATCGAACCAAAGCTGCCAGATTTTGATTTTCATACAATATACATATACATACAATAGCCACGTGTAATCACGACATCTTAAATTCAAATACAAACATATAGCATCATTGTTAACCTACAAAACTTGGCAGCACATCAATATAACCTCAGCACAACAACTGAATAATTTTAATGCAAAAAAGGCGCCGGCCAAACAACTTTATTTTTATATTTACAAATTTTAGCAATTTAAAAATATTAAAATTTAAATTATCTAATATAGATAAATTACAAAATGAATTGTTTGAACTCATATTGGTAATTGATACTAATTCCTTATTAATAACTAAAATAATATTACTTTTCTCTGCAGCACGCCACTAAAGAAAAATAATTTGGTGGAACAAAGTTTAGACCTAAAACTAAGAACCACAAAGGCCAAGTATTACCTAAAATGGGGTTCCTTCAATATCGTTATTTTGGCCATTTTAATGTTCGATATAAGCAACAAGTGTCCCTATGCAGAGTCCAACTGGTATTATGTTGAATATGTTACGGCGGGTATAGTGGGTCTAAGTATGTTGGCCTGTTTTCTAAAGTACATCTTGTATATCGTCTACACACAACCGGTGCAGGGAACAAGACAGCAGAAAAATCTTATGAAATTTGATGATAATGGTAACTACAATATTTAAAGACTGAAAATTATTTTGTAATAATTTTTATTTCTTATTTTAGATAATTCTTTTATTACCACTACGCCCAAGAAGAAGGAAAAATTTAGTGATAAACGTCAGGAACAATATGTTAATAACACAATACTCAGTTGGCACTCTTCTTTCAATGAATGTAATTGTTGTACGATATCTAATTTTTGATTATTTAAACGTTATATAATTTTTAGCTCGTGGTGCCAATTCTCCAAATTGGAGTTACACACGCACCACACCACCCCGCCAAAGCCTAAGTCCTCAACAGCAGCATCAATTACAAAATGCTTCTTGGAATTCATCATTTAATGCCAGCACCATGGAAGACACAAGTTCACAGTTTGTTTCTCCCTATCAAAAATATGAGAGAGATGAACAAATCACAGATCACATTAGTTTGCAACGTTACCTAAAGTAAGTATTGTGTAGGAATGTTGAATTTTCAATAACATCTGAAATTTTGCAACAATCAAAATGGCATTGGAATGTAAATTTCGATAAGGAAAAGAAAACAGTTTATACAGCAAACACAGCGTCTGGCAAAAGTTAATTGCTCAGAAAAGTTGTTAGCAGAAAATAATTGAAATTGGAAATCGAAAACGAATGAGTTTTAGAAGTCAAAGTATAAAGATATTGGGCTACTAAAGAGAATCTTAAAAGAAAAATTTTAAAATTTAGATTATAAATGCATTAAAATGTATTTCCAAAACTGATTTGTTTTCGCTTTCGATTTCCATCATATGACTGAATAATTTCTTGTCCTGCTGGAATTTGGACGTATTTTGTTCTTTCCAAACGTTTTCCCATTAAAGTCATTAAAAAGTTATACGGTTTAGAGGAAAAATAATAATAATATTTTGCTGAATTAATGAGTTTAATTCTATTATAATTTTATTTATTTATTATAATGTTATTAATAATTGTTGTATGTTTTAGGGACGTATCTCGTAAAGAATATAGCATGACTGAAATAACAGACATTAATCAAACTTTCCCTACGGGCGGTTCAATTAATTCATTTTGGAATTATTGTAATACAGCAGCTAATCTATTAAAAACATCCTTATATCAACTAGCACCATCACCAGGTAAGTTTCCATATCTAAAATTAAAAAGTTAACTTATGAACATAACATACTACATCAATTATAATAACTTTTAACATATTACTTAGAACACATGCAACTAATTAAGGACACAACATATTGTTACGTGACGGTTTTTGCGCTTAGGTGGTTCACCGGCTATTTTTAACTTTTTCTTGACACTCATTAGGGACGTAGTTCTCAACCCTTTCCTAAGGCTCAGCCACGCACCAATTTTACATATAACACAAAGCTAACTTACTATTTCAAGCTAAAATCAATATTAGGGAAGTCTGGTCTTGTTCTTCCAGCAAATAATACGAATTGTTGTATGATATTCTTAAAAACAACTGCATATTGTGTCAAATTAATTATTATTTACAGTCGTGCATATAATTAAACACATACCACAAATTTTACAAAAAAAGTAATTTCAAAATAAATCAATATTAGGTTGCAAATCAATTGTTATCGATAACAGCTTGATTTGCGAAGAATTGAGGAATGTTTTCATAAGCTTTCTTTGTTTCGGCAAAGAGATCATTAAAATTGCTTATTTGTCTAGATCTTACTTTGGTTTTAACAAATTGCCATGAGCTCTCAATCAGATTGAGATCAGGACTGCATAAATGCCAGTCAATAATAGTAACAGAATTGTTAAAAAAAAAACATTGGTTGACGTAATGAGCCGTGTGCTTCGGATCGCTATCTTGTTGAAATATCCACGTTACTGACAAATTCTTGTCAGCATATGGCATCATTGCATCGCTTAGAATTCTTGCATACTTAAACTTATTCATATTTCCCTCAATTTTGTGCACTAACACCACTTGACGACAAAGTGTCGCTGGTGTACTTTAGATCATATTCTTTCAACTTTGGCCGGCGAACATATTTGTTTTTATCTGGAGAGACCCTATTAATTTTTGTTTCGTCCGAAAATAAAACTCTTTTTGCATTCTACATCCGTCCAATGGAGGTACTTCTTTGCGAATTCAAGCCTCTTCTTTCGGTTACGTTCAGACAATAATGCTTCTTTCGTGAAATTTTTCAAAACAATCCAATTTCTCGCAATCAACGTTTTACAATATCTAAAGACTTTTGATTCAATTTGGCTATAGACTGCAATCCGAAAGTCATTTGTTGATTTCTGCGGATTTTTTTCGGCTCGTACACAATCATCTCCAACTGTCGTAACACTTCTTTTTTTTACGGGCCACCTTTTCTGTAGACGAATACTTTCTGAAAAACCATTATTTTTGAAATATTCAAGGCTGTTGCTATTTCCCGATAACTGTTTAAATCCTGATACATTTGTACAATAATCTTTGGAGTACCTCTATCGCAGGATTTGCTTTAAACCATGTT
Source organism: Bellardia pandia (assembly GCA_916048285.2). Classification (NCBI taxonomy): domain Eukaryota; kingdom Metazoa; phylum Arthropoda; class Insecta; order Diptera; family Calliphoridae; genus Bellardia; species Bellardia pandia. The sequence continues at coordinate 29,627,835 of OU696531.1, forward strand.
AAGCAAATATTAGAACTTTTCTTATACTGAAGCAAGAAAAACAAGGTCTGAAAATTACCTGAATTTGAAAATGTTAATGTTATCACTGTCCTTAATTTAATAAATTATAAAAAACACTACAAGTAACAAAAATTAGAACTGACGGTTCTAATTTTAGAGCATGTATTGAATAGTACTACCGTTCTAAATTATTTGCACGCAGCTGTAATACTCATATAACATGACATGACATAGTCGAACTATTTATTATTATTATTATTATTATTATTATTATTATTATTATTATTATTATTATTATTATTATTATTATTATTATTATTATTATTATTATTATTATTATTATTTTATTTATTAGTATTCATAATACTCTTGACTTCACATTGCTACATATTTTCAAAACAGAATACAGTTTAGCTTAGGTTGGTTGAGACTACTTTTGGGAGTTTATAACTATGGTAATTTTTTTCTCCTCTCTTTCTTATTTTTGGCTGGGGAACCATTAACTAGAAGTATTGAGTATGAGTTGAAATAATTTGTTGTGTTTTTTTTAATAATTCTTGTAATATGTATATGTTAATTGGCCTAGGAAGGTTTTTTATATTACTGCGAATAAATAAATAAATAAAAAAAAATAAATAAATATTATTAGTTCTAAGAACTAGTTTCTGGGATAAAGATAATCTACATTTCTCGCTTAAACCTAGATTAAACTCAGTTTATTCAGTTATTATTATTTGATATATAATCTAGGTTTAACTGAGCATCATTGGTGAGTTAAACCTAGATATAAAATGTCAAAATACAAACAGCTGAAAAATAAAATAAACAATTCAACAATTGAAAAGAAATTTAACAAAAATTAAAAAAAAAAAAATGGATTATTCTAGTGATGATGAGGATTTAAGTGATTCAAACACATATGTATAATAACTTAAATATGACAATTGTTAGAAAGATACGAACAATAAGGACACGTCCAAATCATTTCTGCATTTATACCGACGCCGAATTCTTTCAAAGATTTCGCTTAACAAAACAATCCGCATATAATGTTTAAGAACTAATTGGACCACACATTAAATCCAGTTTTTAATTTTTTTCAAAGTTAAAGTTTTCAAATACTGTTATTAACGCGGTTGCTCTTTTGCGAAAATTTAAGATGTTGTCATATTTATATAACAAATTAGGAGGAATGCCATATGTATTTTGACTGAACAGTACGGCAATGCTAACAAAATTGACAGGAGGTAATCCACTACTGAGAAACACAATCAGTAGTTAAATCCCGGCAAAATATATTTGAGGTTTAATATAACAGTGTTTTAAGCTGAGTTTAACTGACAAGTAAAAACTAGCTCTAAAAGTTTTAAATTTATATTTCATTTCTAACAAAATCCACACATAGTTTTTTAAAGACATTATTATTGTTTTTATTCTTGATTTGTTGCGAATATTATAATTTTTTGTAAATTTGCTTTATTTTTTGTTTACAATTATGTTTAAAGCTTTTGAGATTTTTGATTTAACAGTTTTTTTTGTAAAAATATAATTTTGTTGGTGAAATTAAATCCTTTTGACTCAAATTAGTTTATTTAAAAAACGACACCCATAGATTATGGAATTTTAAAGTTATTTTCGTTTGCAGCCAGTTTTTCGATAAGCTAGTTTGTTCTATACACTGCGTTGCATAACTATAAATACAATTCTTTTTTCTCAATTTTGTAAGTTAAAGAAAAAGTAAAACAGGGTATGAGAATTAATAAAACTTCACTTCTATATTTTAATTTTAAATATTTATTAAGCACCAAGGCTGTGTACTTTATTATGCAGCAAGGCAGAGTAGTCACAATGTTGGTTTATAACAAAGTTAAAGAAGAATAATATAAGAAATCTTTAAATCATACCTAATATTGAATAAAAATGTCAAGATCAGCATACAATACAATACAGTTATAATATTTAAGTACAATAAGAATAAATGCAATAATAAAGTATAAATGCTTCGAGTTAAATGCAGTGAGAATAAATGTTTTACGATTAAATGCAATGAGAATAATGAAATACGGTAAAATAAAATGTAATGATATTAATGTAGTGAGATTAAAACAAATGCATCAAAGTAAGATCAAATTACGATATAAGTAATAATATTGAGAGTGAGATAGAAAATGCATAACAATGTTAAACCCCAATAGGAAATTTTAAATTGATGGTTAAAATTATAATAAAATCTCCAACACAGGGTGTATAACACTGGATATTTTCTATATAAAATAGTGTGTATAAGACTGGATATTAAATTACACAGGCCAACACTCAATTTGCTTCTTTGAATTTATCAACTGATTTTAGTTAATTTGGGTGCGCTGAATTCAAATCTGTAATCAGTTTGTTTCTATCAGCTCTAGTTTTCATGATATAGCTTTTTTATACCCTCCACTTATGACCTTCAATTATGACCGTCTGTCCGTCTGTCAGTTTTTTCAAAAAAATTTTTTCATCAAAATTTCAGGGGGATACTCGAGCTGTGTGATGTTAAGATTGGATGACTTCTCCGATGGTGACTCAGGTGGAACAGGTAGAACCTTCGTTTCCTAATGTAGGTGGTGTTCCGAGATTATTTGCATGCAGCTTATAATTGTACGTAAATCAGCATTTTGACGGCTTTGTATGTTTTTCCACTGGGTATAAATGTCGTCAACAAAGTCTCTGCTTGTTTGTTTTTGTTGAAATAGCAGTGATTGGTGAGTTGACAGGCCTTGGCCTAGTTAACTTGGGCCCTTGGCGGTATTGGCTTGTAGAACAGACTGTCATGGGAGTGACTACTTAGTAGATCTAGTTGATGTTAAAAGTCTAGTAGAACAGACTATCATGGGAGTGACTACTTAGTAGATCTAGTTGATGTTAGAAGTCTAGTTGATGTTAAAACAGAATTTTTCCTATTGAATCATTAAATTTCTTATAAATTTACTAGATTTTTATTAAATTTAAACAATTTTTTAAATATTTTATTTAAATCTGTCACAATTTTTATTTGGACATTTTGCTTTCTTTAATAACATTTACTATTTCACAAACGACCTCGACTTTAACCATCTTCATTTCCACCTTAACACAAAAAATTAACATTGTATCTGTCCCTCGCTTATTGGTGTTGTTACACAAATTATACGCAAATAAAATTCCTACATGATTTCTTGCTTTACTTTAGCTCCGGCCACGCAAAATAAACAAACATCGAAGGAAGAGGGTGGTTTAAATATAATTGATAGTAACTCTGAAGTTATAAAACGCATTTCATCGGAAAGACTCGCACAATATGTAGGCAATTTAAGAACGGTATGATTTAACAGCATCATTAAAATATATTCAAGTACAATTGTACAGTATACAACAATCTTATTTTTTGTTTATTTATTTTTCTCATGCTTGGTTCTTGGTGTTTGTTGTTGTCCTGGGTAACATTTATAACAAATATGTAGTGGATTTCCTTTACCGTATTGCAACGTTTAACAAAAGAAATTGGAAATATTGATGAATCATTCAAACAACGCGGTTTTCACGATATGCAAATTGGCGGTATTGGCTTGGAAAGACTAAAGAAAACGGTTGAAAGTCAACAATTTGTTACGCTCTACATGCCCATGCTGCCAATGATAGTGCCATTTTTGGAAATGTCAAGTAATCAGGAATATTTGGTGCAACGCATAAAGGGTAAGTGATTGATTGACTGCTGTTGCTGCATAAAGAAACCTAAATTAATAATATATTTGTTTGTAAATAAATAAAATAAAACAACTCTTTGTATATTGCACAACATTTTTGCTAGATTTGGCTAAAGGCTCTTGTATAGCAGACTATCGCTGGAATTCTGGTTCGGAATATCATGGTCTTAAATGGGACGAACATTTACCCACTGACTCGGCTGTATGTATAATAATAAATAAATATCAACTATTTTCTTTTTACTTTTTTTTGGGACTTGCCTTAATTTTTTTTATTGTTTGCTTTTTTATTCTCCAGATACTTTTCCATTTGTTTTGTGTTTATTTGGATACTCAACTAATGCCCTTACCTCAAGGCGGTGGCCGTCCCTTTTACAGTCGTTATGTTATCATTGGCGAAGAGAAACGTTCGGCCAAGGATACGGTGGCATTGGTACAGAATAAGGCACATTGTGCCATATTGTGTACTAATCCTTTGAAGCCCAAATTCAATTTTATTAGTGATGGAGAAATACACAATTGTGCCTATGACCGCAATAATCTTTTCTATGTTATCATACAATTCCTGATTTATATGCGTTCCCATCAAGAGAGTAGCTTGGAGGGTGTTAATCTCGGCAAGAGCGGCATTAACATTATGTGTGTCATAGAAGACTGATTGTGTAAATTAGTATGTATGTATGTAGATGTGTGTAATGCTGAGTAATGGAGGTTGGTTTGCTGCTACTGATGCTGCGATTAAGATGATGATGATAATGCTCTTGTTCATGGTATGAATGTGTTTTTGTGTCTTGTATGTGTGTGGATGGGTGGCTGTGTGTCTGACTGCGTGTGTTTCAATTTGTATGGAATTGTTAGTGATAAAAACAGACAAAATATTTTTTAGTATGCATGAGTAATTTTTTTCCATTCATTTTTATTTCGATTTTCATTCTCTTTTTTCGTTTCTTTCATTATGAATATCATTATAACTTGTCCAACTTAATTATCCTTAAAAAGCATTGACAATTTTTGAATTTTTTTTTTAATAAAGACTTTTTTATGTAAAATACAAGACGCATTTTGATTTATTTAATTTAGAAGTTATTTTAATATTACTTTAAGCTTAAATATTTATTCAATTTCAAGTCATTTTCTTAATGACAGGATGTTGTTGTAACAGCAGTAATTGCTGAGTTGACACCCCTTGGCCGAGTGATCTCGGGTCATTCCGGTGCGTGGAACCGGCTGTCTCGACTACAACACAACATGCATTTTTCATACGATTAAGCCGATAAGTGTTGTGAATCGTAATCACAGTTTACAACATACAACACCAAAATACATAGTGTTGTTAACGGTAATCGGGGCCTTATATTTCCCCAAAGTTAGGATCTTGATGGCTTAAACTTCTATTTATTGTTTTGTTTAAACTCGAGTGGCAGACCTATATTTCATGTTAAATACTGAAAGACCAGTACATAATATTTAACATGGAAATACAAATCATCAATTTGATCAATAATATACATATGCATACGAATTGGACGGAAAACAAGCTACAATACTCAAGCTGAATAACAGAGCCACTAAGGCAGTTTTTCTTGACTTAAGTGATACACATTCATTATATTCATTTGTAATTTTGATGATACATATCCACCTTGAACAGGGCATGTCTTGTATTTGCGGATGTTTTAAAATACACTCTACAAGCCAGTCGTAAGACAATGTTAGATCTTCATTAAGAATCAGAGATTTAGACTAACTAATTATGTATTGATTGTATAGGACATATTTAATTAATGAAGTGCAAGGATTACAAACATATGCAGGTTAGGAGTACCGAATCAGTACCTCCTTTAACCGTATTAATCAAACTTTTCAGTTGGACGACCGAAGGCCTTATTTATTTGGATGTCTATCAGCAACATAACGTTCTGAATCTCAGGTCTGGGGCCAAATTACCGCATTCGATATCGAGTAAAATTTATCGTAATTTTCTTATTTGAGATTATGGCATTCGATATCGAGCAAGAAATTTAGTACATTTTATCATAATTTCGCTATCGAAATCATTTTTCGATACGATAGCTCATTCGATCACGAATGCGGTAATTTGGCCCCTGCTAAGGTCCAACAACAGAAATTGAAAATTGACACATGAACAAACAGTGACCAGTTATGAATTATACTCGATTCCCAGCAAAACCCACTGAACTTTTGCTCATACACTGGATAGTATTACAGTATTATATGGTCGGGCTTGACTGACTATTATACTTTCTAACTTGTTTTTATTTAAATTTTTAAAAATATCTTTCATGTTCAAATCAGGATAAATACCAAACACATTTTAGACCTTTAGTGCTTATTTGGTACATTCAGAATTAAATCAGTTTAGTTGACCATACCATGGCAGGCAACCCGCTATTAATTTGGTAGAAAAATATACCTTTAAAATAAATATTAATTTAAAATTTAATTTATTTTCACAATTACTAACTTTTCATATTTGAGTTTGTTTGCATTACAATAAAGCAAACAATAAACATGCTGGTCTAAATAAATGAATGTGATAAATTGGTTTGAAATAAATTTTAAAATTAAAATCTTAATTAACAACACTCTAGTTCTATTGTTCTAAATGCGCGTTGTTAATTAAATGAGTTATTAATGATATTTGCTACTTACCACTAACATTTACACCGCATCCACCTTCTACACGCTGCAATTGTATTTACACAGCGATGTAATATGAAAACCGCAAGCACCACAGTTTTGCATATAAAATATGATATTGTTTACGTCTGTCTGTCTGTCTCTCTGTTTCTACCTCTCCACCTACTGTGCCGCTGTCTATCTAGTTATTTGTCTCATTGTCGGTATATTTAACTATTCGTATGTCCGTCCACCATCAGCGTCTGTTTTTTTTTTAATTCACATTCAGTTTATAAAATTGTAAAAATACGCAACATTTACATTTTTTTTTGCGTATACAATGTTATTGTTGCCGCCATTGTTGTTGTCATTAGCCAGTAAAGCGGCAAGTAGAAATAACTACAAAAAAATGTTTGTAGGTGATGAAAAAAACCCCAACAAAAAAAGCAAACACAATAACAAGAATGAGCTGCAACCTCAACACGGTTTCATAGTAGACAGGTCTCATGTTGAACAGGAAACAAATGCAAAAAAAAAAAAACAGAAAAACAGAGAAACAACTACAAGAATAAAAAATGCAACACTAAAATACCACAACATCCGGTAAAATTTGTAATTTTGTTGGTATGGGCAGGTTCCTGGTCATAATGATGATATTATACACAGATGTATAATTGTATCCGTATTTGTGTAAGTTTGCAAGAGTTGAATAAACAACTTAAAGCGAGTGGGTTTGCTTGCTCCTCTACGTTGTTTGATTGAATTTGGGCTGTAATGTGGGTGGCAGCAATTACATCAAATGCAAACACCATTTAAAGGTATAAACGTGTTAGTATTTATATGTATGTATGTATGTTTGTATTGGTAAGTGTTTGTATACATTATCACTTAAGTAAATTAAGCTCTGAATACAGCCACTATAATGTTGTATTAATAACAATTGCATAGCTTCAGGCCGAAGTTTTATTAAAAATTTTAAACCGAAGTCTTTAAATTATTGCTACGAATGTTTTGTGAAATACAATAGTTATTATCTAAAACGGCTTAACCACTAAAAAACATGCTTATTTCAACTCGTTTATTTATTTAAAAAAATTTTCTTATTTAGAACAAAGCACAACAAATAAATATTTAGTTTTAATTTATTTGATGCTGTTTGATCTTGCAAAACTCTTGTAAAAGTAAACAACGTCAAACAAATTTGTGCCGAAACAAGTGGTTACGCTTTTTTAAATAAATATTTACCAAATGCGACCGCACCTTAAGTAATACATTTACACGAAGCAATTCTTAAAGCTAAGCTGATTACCTCTTAGAGATTCATTTTACTTATTTATTCGTATTGCATGTGTGTATACAAATGTATGCATAAAACCACGAGCGATTTAAGCAATAAGAATTGTGCTGTGTGAACATCGAAGAAATTTCAAGGAATAAAGTTTATGTGGGAGCTCTACAGATTTAAGCAATCAAGTAATGGCAATAATTGTTATAAATTATAGTGCAAGACCAATATCTGTATTAATTTATCTAATAAGGTCACTACTGGGTCGAATATTATGAATGATTCTAAATTTATTTCGTCTCACTTGATATAAATTTATATCACTGCAAAGTACTTACTTATAAAAATACATAAAAGTATAAGTTGCGTGTACAAAGTTGATACCAAAAAGGCATTATTTAAAAAAAAAACATATAAATTTGTTATCATCAGTAATAAATGAATTGATACAAATCTACCCCTTAAATGCTACACAAAATATGCTAACCATGCACCATACCACTAACAAGCATTACCTATCACAAGGTTAATAAATAAGTGTTCGTATTTCAAATAAAATATAAAACACATTTTTGATCGAGATTTTTGCACCAACCCTAAGTCCGGCAGCCAGCTAAGTCAGCTTGTAAGGGAGAGTAAGCTATTTGAAAGAAAAACAGATTTGACATTTATAGTTTGCACCCGTACTATATATTTGTTAGATATAAAGTGAGATAAACACGTTCATTTTGATTTGAGGTGGCCCTGCAGATATGAAATATATTTGGAATCATGAGCCATGAATCTCCGGCATTTAAGCACTTAATATGTTTCCCATTTCACACAGAGTGGGTTATGGTTAGGGAACATTTACCGGTAGCCGAATAGAAAGCCTTATCACTGCCACAATTAACACTGGCCGAAACTAATGTAGGGCCGACAAAGTAGCACAAGTGTGACAGTCGTATACATACATATGTATGTATGTAGAATTGAAAAGGGAAATTGCCCTCAAAGCAGAAGTTATTTCAAGGTCCGGTTGCATTGCTAACTACCCATGAGTGCAATACAGGTACATATGTACATACATATATATATTAACCTAGCCGTTCACAAATGTCGATAATAAATTGCACGATTCACAGATGGGACCAGGTAACTAACGTCCTTCTCAGGTGCTGGTTTCTCTAAGTTCTTGCTGATTATTGCCGACACTCCTACAGTGATGCTGGAGACCTGCATACAAATTAAAAGAAATAAAATTAAAGTACACTTTATAAAGAAAACTTTAAGATTAAATAGTTATTATTTTTGAATTTAATTAAGAAGTTAACTAAAACACAAAACTACAAAAAGTAAATAAACAGAGAGCTCCTTTTAAATTTCTTTTCTCTCTATTTCTCTTAAATAGACAAAGCTCCAACAACAACTTGTTTCATTTCTTTTGCATTTTATTTTGAACCATCAATCAACCGGTCAGTCTCTTTTTGTAATTCTAACGGTGCGCGTACGTTTTAGTAAAATCTTAAACTTTTAATTCTTTAAAACTAGAAAAAGTTCTCAAAATTTAATAATTTATAGAAAAAAATGTTAATTAGATGTTACTTTATAAGTGTGCTAAAAAATATTAATAAATATAGTGCTATTTAATAAAATATTAGTGTTTAAAGTTTATCCACAGCATGCAGCGCTGTTGGCAGAGCAGTCGCTGTTGATGTTTCTTTTTCAATCGTGTCGTTCGTTTGTTATGTGAGAGTGTGTTTTGTTTGTATGAGTTTTGTGAAAGAGGAAATAAAATAAAAAATGAGCAAAAGGTTTTCGCAACAAAGGAAAAAATAATAATAAGGTAAAGTAAATAAATATAAAAAACTATTATTATTTTAAATAGCCAATCATTAAATTTAAATTTTCTTTAAAAAAATCTGTTATGTAGGTATACAGAAGATTCGAGTACAAACGTATTTTTTACAAATTTGCTATTAGACTGATGCTTGAAAATTTTATTTACGGGAAAAGTTGTTTAGTTTTTGCAAAAAATATGTAATTTTTGAATTCAGTTTAAACTGAATCGTAATCTAAACAGAATTATAAATCTGAAAAGTTTTAAATGTGAGCGCTTGAGTAGGCATCTAAATGATAAACATTTCTGAGTCATGTATGTATTAATAGGGTTGGCAAACATGGTAGAATTGCATTTTTTTTATACATTTTAGACTCAGTCGGTACCATGGTACTACTACGAGTCAATGTGTACAATTTCAAAATATTACTGCATCAAAAATTTTTTTCCAGATGATATACATAGATAAAGATATTGTTTAAAGGTATGGTTTTTTGGCTATAACTCGTCGACTAATTGATATTTTTTAAATCTGTAAAAGCCAAATTATTGCTAGAATGTTGCACAGGTCTCTAGCAATAATTTTACCATATAAACAATATGCTGAAAATCGGCATTTCAATGCAAAGTTCGAAGGTTTTATTTATTTATTTTTATTTTTTTAGGTTTAAAAAAAATCGAACTAACATAAACAAACGCCGCGATACGGGTCATCTAATTTAGTCTCTTTTTTCCTCAGAATGGACCTAACTTTTGCTAATCTAAATTTTTTCCACAGTGTGATTAGCTATAAATCTTCAAAGTAGTTTTAGATATAAGCGTACAGTAAACAAAATCTAGTATACTTACGATGTCTCCGGAAGCCCAATTCGTCTCGTCAACTTTTCTGAGCATTCTTTATCAAATAACAGAAAAAGCTACAATTGTTGATGCCATTTTATTTCATTTACAAGCACTTATTATTTTTTTCATTATTTAATATCAATTATTTTCACACACAATCCCTTTTACTGAAAAGAATACAAAATTTTTTAAATTTTCTTAAAAAATCGTAAAAATGTAAATGGTTTTATTTACATTAGAAATTAACAAAACATGAAGCCAATATTAAATCATAGTGAAGTACTTATTTATTTAATTTTACTTAAATATACACAAAATAAGGCTAGACCCAGACTTTTTCAAAATGAGAACTTCAATCGAAAAGGAAAACGATTTGTTGGTACTAGATCGTGAAAATGGAATGAAAATAAGAAAGTCAAGCAAAAGTCTAAAGAAATTATGTGGCAGAAAATGTAGGATCACGAAGCTAGACAATGATGATATTGCAATTCTAGTAAAAAGAAATTCTTTTACGACAGCCAGATATATAGAGAAGCAACTAGAATTAAATATTTCGACTCGAACTGTCTAAAGAAGATTTAATGAAAGCGGTCTAAAAAGTACGTTCGCTAAAAAAAGCCTCTTCTACGAGCTGCAAATATAAAAAAGCGGTTAGACTTTGCAAAGAAGTACATACATTTATTAGATAAAATAGTAACTTAATTTTAAAAAAAACTAATATTTATAATTATTAGAAAATAATAAATACATGTTTTAAATAAAAAACAGGAAATATTTGAAACCGCACTTTATTTTGTCCGACAGTGTACATTATTTCAGGAAGAATTGAAAAGTGGTTTGGCTAATTTTTTGTTGCTAGATTCGACAGCACATTCTTTTGAAAAATTGTAGTAAAGAAATCTAAAAACGATTACGAAAATAAATAAAATCTTACGAGCACAAATAATTACCCTGCCCAAAGTATACATATTTTAGGAAATAGACTAAAATGGCAATAAAAATACGCTGTAAATTTTTATTGTAACCGAAAAACAAGTCATGTTCACTCATGATCTGAAATAATCATACATATATAATTTTAAAGCAACTTTTATTTATATTTGAATGGATTTGCTAGAGCTAAACATGCAAACAAAGTCAGATTCTATTCTACAATGTTACAAACCACCCGATAGCTAACTAACTCCCTTTATAGCAATGAGTTGTAGTGTAGAGAAAAAGAAAAACGGGAATAGAATAGAAACTAAATAATAGGAAATAATAATAAAAATTTAACTACTAAGTGTTTAAAAATGGCTGCAGCAGCTACGCCAACATCAACAATAGCAACAAACACAAGGATAATGACAGGAATAGCACAAATAACAAAAGGAAGAGTTGAACTAACCATTGGCTCAGAAAGTGTAAACGACACTTTTATACAATTTTACACTTCCGGCTTAAGGTTGCTCTTGTACTCTCGTATTATTTGTATCCGCGTAAAGTTTACAAACTTGTACACTTTAGCTACTTGCTCGCCATAAAATACATGGAAAATAAGTAGGTATGTTATTTAAGATTAGGGTCATTCAAATTTTATTACTTTTTTCTGTCAAGAATTTATAAAAATGATGATGAGAATGATGTTATTTTAAATATAATAGTGAAATCCTAATTAACTTTTAGTGCTCGTTCATTTCGATTTACAATATTTTGATGGATATGTGTTAGCTTTATATCTGCTAAGGTTTTAGAAAAAAATTGTGGTGTAATATTGTGATAGATTTCAATATGTCAAATTTTTGGAAATGGGTTATCAATTGCTTTGTTTCCGAATAACATATTTATTTTGAATTTGACTCGTATTGATTTTTATTAAATCATATGTGGAACAAACTCCCAGCAGAAGTATTCCCTGCCACTTTCAATATAGGAAAATTCAAGTCAAATGTTCACAAACACTACTCCCGCTATCCTCCCTCCCATAACCTATTTTCCTAGTTCCAACACAATGCATTGCATAAGTAGGGGTCATCCCCTGAGTGCTGGTCCAAGAAAAAAAAAAAAATCAAACATGTTTGAACGAATTAATGTTATTGAATTGGGAAAACCAGTGAAACACTTAGGACCAATGATTCTGAAAGCACCGTAATTGTATTTTTTGAAATTTGTTTGGAGCAATTGACACTATACAAATTTTGTGGACATTTATATTTAGATGCAAAATTATCAGGAAAACTGCCATTGGACCATTCACAGTTCATGACAATATTGGTTGACCGATTAGTAGATTCGCTTTAAGTTTAGAAACATTTTCATTTAATCATCCAAACCAATTAGATTTGAGTTCTCTATATATTCATAAATAAATTCATGTCTAGGCCTGTCCCATACATTAATTTTACGAAATGAACAATAGTTGGATAGGCAGTTGAGCACATATGTAAGTCTTCATGGCGACGCTAAGCACAAGCTGGGCATACATATGCGACGGCATGACCTATTCGGGTCCAGTAGACATTAAGTTTATATGTGGCTCCATACCGACTTTAAATACACCATGGACGACATTCATGCGATGCTATCCTATGACTGTTTAATTTGATTTAACCTGTCGTATAGGAGTTCTGATTCTGCATATACCTCTTCTGTATGTTCTACAGGTATGCTTCGGGATGATTCCAGATGATTGTCAGAAATAATTGTTTTAACTATGTATATGGCAAATAGGCAACATTCCTGTAGTATCCTGCAATTTATCCGCAAAATTTATTCAGAGTACACATCTCTTACTACTGCAAAAATTTCTTTCACATCACTATCTTCTTTAATTGAAAAAATAAAGTTATGTCTATTTTTAGGCTACGTGTGTTGCTTGTGCAAGATGAACAGTTTTTTGTCTCTCCTGAAAATTTTAGTATTTTGAGTTGTGACCGTTTTCTATTTAGGGTGCGATATGTTCTCCTTGTATGCCACGGAGGAGAAGTTCCTAGAAGGAACTATTTTGAAATTGTTATTTATTATTGGGAGAACCTTCGTTTTATGTTGTAAATTATGTTCCAAAGTCATCTGCATGCAATCTGTCACATTCTTTAAGACAACATGCTCGTAACTTCGAATATTCCTCCTGGGTATCACTTAACAAATTTGAGCACACTAAGGCAATATAATTGATCACTGGTCAACCCATCGTCTTATAAATAGCCAACGAGGTTTCTTTATACATGCTCCATGAGCTGCCACTTTGAGAACCTAGGCATCTGTGTTGTAGTAAATCGATATACAGAACTCTAACCTAAATAACTCCTTGTTTTACTTTACGTAATTGTGAATGTTTGTCTCTAAACTCAATTTACAACTGGCGGTAACTTTGATAATTTACGATTCATCTCTTAATGTTGTTGGGCATTGTGGACTGCATGATGTCGTGAAGTGTCGAAGGCTTTCGACAAGTCCAGTGCCACGAGGATTGTTATTTCACAAGTCCTCTGTTGGTTTTAGTCCAATAAGGTCTGAGTGGCAATGGCGTTTAATTCTATGGTGAATTCTATGCTGCTGGAGGGTGTGGGGCCTGTGAAATTGATCTGCAGTAGCGCCGTTCCTAGTTTAAAGCAGATGCATGGTGCAGATAGATGGAACAAACAAGCTGCGTGGTGAATTGAGAGACGCGGGACGAAGGATATTATAATTCAATGCGTATATGGTTTAGACATCTATTTAAATTCCGGCCTTAACGAAAGTGAAATAGTTAAACGTGCTTGATAGATTATGGGATAGATTATACGAAAGAACGTATAAATGAGTGTATTGATTACAGCAGATACAGTTTGGACGCGGGAGAAGACTTTCAGTACAATACATTTTATATGACTCTCCTCTCCTATAAAGGAACACAGCGGTAGGAGTTCTTTAAATGTTTATTAAAAGCATCAGTAATGCAAAAATTAATCATCTGCAAGAAGATACCTTGAGTATTGGAAGTCTAAAAAGAAGATTTTGCAGAGAAAAAAAGTATTAGTGGTCTCTTTGACTATAAAAGTATCATAAAAGGCCTTATCCCTAGAGCGTGAACTTGCATTTTGGCGAGTGACCGATAAATTTAACATCTGAAGAACGATGTAAAATTAGTAAATTTTAACACTTTTGTATTCTTTATATAAAGCCAGGCACTTAATATATAAATATCGCATCGAATAAGCTTTTGGCATTTCTGGATCACCATAATAAACACACAAACAAATATTCAAATACATACAGATAAAAACCCCATACACTGATGACATGTGCATTTTGTTTTTGGTTAAGAATGTCTTTATGTCCTGTGAACAAGAGGCGTTACACTAAACTCCTCTATAAAAATATTTCCATTAAGCTTTTGTTTTGTTTTTCTTTTTTGTTCTTCCTTAGAAGCTCTATGGCTTTTGTTTGACGTAATTCTGTTTGGTGGTGTTAGTTACCATTGTTGTCGTAGTCGTCGCTCTTTTTGCTTTCATCTACAAATCACTATTTTCTGGCTAAAGGGATGAGAGAAAAGACTTAAATACCACATTTAGCCGTTTAAAAACACATGGAAGTCGCAGCTACTTGTTTAAATATCTATCAACACACATTCAGATACTTCCACAGATACAAAGTAAAAGAAATTGTCTGCATTGGCATTAACTCGCAACAATAACAACCACACAAAAACAATTAATGGTCCAAAAACATGCGTCTTAAATTTACAAAATAAATCAGAGTAAATCTGTTTAATTAAAAAGTTTCTAACAAAAATAAAAAAAAAACAACACAACTAACAATGACAACAGGATAAAACAACAATGAATTTGTATATAAAATGTCCTTAATATATTAACACAACACAAACTTCTTCATACACATCAGAGGTTAGCTAAACCACTGCAAAGTTAAACTGCCAATTGAATGATGTAGAAAAACTAGTGTGTGTCGTGAAATAAATTTACTGTGAAAGCTTATAAAAATTCAAAGTGTAGGGACATAAATTAAATTTAACATAAATATTTAAAAACATTACTCTTAATTTTAACTAAGAGAAAATTGTATTTGAATTACAACATACTTGATTTTTGCGCATAAATAAAATAGGCTCTAGATCTTTCAATTGTGGTCTGAATTCAAAATAAAGTATAATCTATGATTTATTTTATTTTTCACTAAAAATATATTTTTTATACCCTCCACCACCATAAGTGGTGAATGAGGGTATATAGTACATAAGTTTGTCATTCTATGTGTAACACTGAGAAATACTCATCTGAGACCCAACAAAGTATCTGTCTGTCTCTCTTCCTGTCTGTGTAAAACACTCTCACGTCCAAAGGACACAACCGAAATCAACAAAGTTTACAAAAAGCCGTTTATAGTTCTTCTAGGCAATTTGGTATTGAAAATCAGCAAGTTACGGATCAAAATGTAAGACAACCTCCATAAAAAATTTTTATTTTTAAATATTTTTCTGCCAATTTTTTTAAATATATTCCCATGAAATTTTGTATACGTTGTCTCTATGATAAATAAAGAAAGTGTAAGAAAACTAGTCCATGATTTTTCATAGCCCCTATACAAAAATCTTCCCGAAATATTGCTCAATTATACATAAATGCCTATAAAATTGGAATATCAAGACAAAATTCAGCAAAAATAAGTTTTATGCAAAAATAAATCGCAAAACGAATTTTTTTTAGTTCGGTTCATATAAAGTCCATTTCCAAAATTCATTTAAATACGTATAAAACTGACATAAATAATGCTAAACGGTTAAAATTTGCCATAAATAATTCTTATAGGTAAATAAATCGTTGTATCAAATTTTATGATGGTCGGCTCATAATTGGTCATAGCTCCCATATAATGGCAAAAGCCATTTATTTATATATATATCGTATAAATATCACTTACAGATATTCAAAAATCATCCCACAAAATTTTGTGATTTTCGGTCCATTTTAAACCGTATCTCCCATATAAAGCCCTCTTCAAAAAATCACTTTAATACTTATAAATCTCGTATAAATAAGGGTACCAATCCAAAATTTTACACAGATCATTTACATACATGCCAAAATCAAACTACTTGATTTTGAGAATATCGGTCCATATTTGACTATATCCCCCACATAAGGCCCACTACCGAAATCTACGTTAATACTAATATATATCTTAAATATACCGTTATTATGTTGAAATTCGACTGGAAATATCATCATATGCATAAAATTTACTGTTGCAAAATTTAAAAAGATCGGCCCATAATTTGTCACAGCTGCCATATAAGAACCATTTCCAAAAAGCAAATAAACCCACAAAAATGTCTCATAAATATCGATATCGAACCAACTTTTATATAGATCAGTATCCAGAAATCATACTAATATCGGTTATACGGCAATTATGCTATTGGATTTTGTAGCTGTCTGTTAATAATTGGCAATAGCTCCCGAAGTAATTCCACTTCCGAGCATAGTAAACAACCATATAACTCTTGTAAATAACGCTATTATGATGAAATTCAACCAAAATAACCCTCAAATACGTTGAAATCACATTAGTGGATACTGGATTTAGAAGCTATCAGTCCATAACTGGTCCACTTCTACTATGCCACTAATAACTCTTTTGTAAATAATATTATTGAGATCAAATTCCAACAAAAAATTCTCACTTTATATCTTATCCTTTTTATATTCTGTTTCTTAACTTGTTGTGAATATGGAAAAATGTTGTTTTAATTTTATAAATTGTCAAATTACACTCAAGATTATTATGAAAATCAGTCAAACTCTGTAAATTGTGGTTAGAATCGATAATTACATCAATTATAAATGGTCAAAATTAGGTAAAATTTCAAATCATTTAAAATAAATGTTGGTCGTAAAATTTTCTTTCAAACAATATATCAAATAATAATAAAATTTGCACTAAGACTGAACAGAAAACACAGAATAAGGATATTCTAGTATTTAAACCAGTGTGGTTTTTGTATTTCTTATTACGTTTATGTGGAGAGTATTAAAGATTCGGCAGAGCCGAATATAGCACTCTAATTTGTGTAATTATAGAATAAGCTGTAAAACCTTTAATAGTAATTTAAAAAGAAATAATATTTTTATATGTAATAAAATTGTTTGGGATTACAAACAGATGACGTATTTTTTAAAGGCGGGTTTTCTCTTTAGTGTAAAAACCAAGTTTTTTTTTTGCTTCGAAAATGTCGAATTTTGTGCCATTAAAGCCATTTAATTTGAAAAAATTGCCGTTGAAGTACACCGATTGCTCCCCTAAGCTTATGGTGAATGAAGTATAGCGGTTTTCACATTCGACAGAGTTGCGCTGTTCAGAAGTGGTGATTTTGACAAGGAAGACAAAGATCTCACAGGCTAGCCAAAAAAGTTTAAATACAAAGTATTGAAGACATTACTACGTGTACTATATATTGTTGTTAAACTCAACAAGAGCTTGCAAAATCATTGAGAATTACTGAAGCAGCAATTTCGAAACGTTTGCAAGCAATAGGATTTATCCAAAAGTAGGGAAGTCGAGAGAACTTGAAAGGCAATTTTGCATAGCCGAAATGCTGATTAAACACTATAAAGCTGCTAAAATCTGGCCATGAGACCCTCAAAGTAAACCTGTACCAAATACAATGGATTCGATTAAAGATAACATTGGCCCAAAAACGCCTAGAAAATGCGGACAGTCATGAAAACGTAATATTCCATCATGACAACGCTAGGCTACATGTGGAAGAAGTGATGGGTAAGCATGCCTCACCCGCCGTATAGTCTAGACTTCGCCACGTCCAATCGATGATATGATAAAGTTTTGCGAAATAGACTTGATTCGTCTTTGACTTCAAAAGATGATAAGTTTTTTTGGGACTTAAGGTACGGTCACATTTGACAAATATTTCCTCAAAAAAGCGTAACCACTTGTTTTAGCACAAATTTGTTTGACGTTGTTTGCTCTTACAAGAGTTTTGCAAGATCAAACAGCATCAAATAAATTAAAACTAAATATTTGTTGTGCTTTGGCCTAAATAAGAAAAGTTTTTTTAAGTAAACAAATGAGTTCAAATAATTGTTATTTAGTGGTCACGTCATTTTCGGCAAATATTTGCCAAATGTGACCGTACCTTTAGTCTATATGTTGGAAAAGCTCATAGCTAACAATGGCCTATACTTTGTTTAAATTTATATTCTACAAATATTTCAAAATAAAACCGAAAAATTTAAAAACAACTTCCGCATTTTTAAGTTATACATCCAATTACATAGTCTCTAGCTTTTTTAATAGAGGTACAAAACTACAATAAAGGATACTTTGTGATATTTTACTATTACTAAGAAAAATCAATGACTCGTGAGTTTGTGATATAGTTTTGTTTCCATTTGTCTGTAGCTTCATGATAAGGTAAATCTTAAGATGCTATTTTGTTTGCATCGGTCAATATTTGACCATAGCCCTATATGAAGTTCACTTCCGAAAATAACTCAAATAACTTAAATACTTATTAATCTATTATCAGAATCACTGTCAAGTTGAAATTCGACAGAAATACTCTACACACACACACATATATATATATAGTATACATATATATAAATCAGCGTACCGAAATTTATTGTGAACGGTCCATAACTGGCCATTGCTAGCATCTGTAAAATTCACTTCCGAAAATCACTTAAATACGCATAAATCTCTTATACATATCAGCATCAAATTTACATTCGATACAAGTAGTCCATACATACATATTTAAAAATCGTCGTACTCAATTTTATGACGATCGGTTCATACTTGATCATTAAGTCCTTTTCCAAAAATCAATTTAATGCGCATAAATCTCTTATACACATTACTATCAATTTGCAATTCAACTCAATTAATCCTCATACACATAGAAAGCGTCGACCATAACTTCCTTTTGAGGACTACTTCTGGGTGGTTACTCTCTATTGCGATGCGAAAGCAAATTCGATGCGTAAGAGTATCAATTTGTTAGTTAGTTCATAATTAGCCATAGCTGTCACACAAGGTTTCACTTCCGAGAATAACCATAGAGTATACAGGGGTGTATCGTTATCAATAGAAAATGTAACAAAAATTTGTTTCTAGTATTCACAGATCACACTACTGGTATTACAGCTGAATTGTTTCCTTAATAAATTTATATTAATATGGTTTCTTATACTTTCGAGAAACTGGAAATCATTGTTTTGTATTTGCACTAACAAATTAAAAACTACTCTTACTAAAGTATCTTATTTACGCTTATTTACTCGTACTAAATGGATGGATTATTTTATTTGTATGTATTCAATAATTCCAATTTTTATTTTTATTATATTAAACTTCATCTTATATTCCCAATTTTAAAAGCTACATAAAGTATAATAGACATTTTTTCCAATTGTACTTTTTGAGTATAAATTGTAACAGATTTATCATCTCTGTTGCCCCGGTATTATTTTAATGCCCATGAATGAGTTACTAATGTTTTTGATGTCAACTTTATGCCACTGTTTTCATACATGTGGCATAGACAATGATATAATTTTTCAAATGTAAGTGGCAATAAGAAGTGGCTGATTGAATGAATGGCACAATAAACAGTGGGACCGTTAAAGAACGAAATTCAAGTCATAGTAATTAACAAATATTAAAAAGGTAGCTGTAATTCAATCGGCCATAAGTAAATTTAAAGACATTTTTCAATGAAATTTAATAACTTATTGTGTATAACATGCTCTTATTTTGTGTATTAGGCCCACTGTTAGATATATTAAGTTAAATTATGTATGATAGGTGGTGATTGGGCGTTTGTAGCTTATATACGAGTGCGTAGTTATGACAGGCAGAACTTTCTTTACAAGTTTTTAAATTGGCTTAAAAATTTATCAATGAAAGCAGTAGGAGAACATTGGAAAAAGAAAAGAATATGAAAGTTTTTTTTTTCATATAAATATACTCTGAGCGTCAAAATAAAGTCAACGCCACATATTATTAAAAGAAAAGCTTAATTATATTAATATAAATAATATTATATTAGAAAATTATATTGCATATTTATATAGTTATTCAAATAGAATTGAAACCAAAAGAAAATCATATACAAATTTAATGGATTTATCGCTAAAATAGCCCAATTTTTACGCGTCAAAGTAAAGTAAACGGTGTAAAAAACCCCTGTCATTTCAAAAGTAGTGACAACTCTCTTACATTTTTCTTTGTTTGAAAGTATAACGGTAAAGTGCCGTTCAAAATAATTGCAAGTTTCATAATTTATCATTAAAAGAGATTAAGTTGTTAGGTTAAGTAGTGAAAAATTTACAATGGGGAAACAAAAAAACAGAAAATTTTTTATAAATTTGAGCATCAAAGTAAGTTCGAGAGATTTGTAGTCAAAAACCATCCAAAAATATGGCGAACCAAGAACGAAGCCTTTAGTAATAAATATGTTACCAAGACAATAAAACATGTCAGCGGCTTAGTAATGGTAATTAATTGGTTGTATAGTGGCATCAGGGATCAGATTACCGACATTTATAGAATTCACAATGAAAAAGGAAGATTATCTCGACATTTTAGAAAACAATGTAGTCCCTAGTGTAGAGAAATTAGAACTAGCACAGAACTGTATTTTCCAACAGAACAATGATACTTTAATGAGAGCAAAATTGTATAACAATGATCTGTTGCTCAATCATTGTCCAAAAATTTTAGTTAATCCCCCGCAGTCCCCAGACTGTAATGGAATATGTGTACAAAAAATTAGGCAAATAAATATTTCTGGCAAGAATAGCCTAAAGACAGTAAATACAGGGTGAATTGAACAAAATTTCACCTTATTTTACTGAAAAAAAACTCATTGATTCTATGCCTAGAAGATTGACAATATACCTGTTTACTTATTTTGATGCGAAGAGTCTGGTACTTTTCCGTTGAAATTGAATTATTTTTTAGGTTCCTTATTTTTATAGTTTTTGTAAATGAGTTATATTTTGCTTAAGTTATTTAGTCCCAATTTACACGAAGCAATTCTTTAAACTAAGCTGATTAAATATTAGAGAAGAGTGTAAACTTGATTGTACTAGCAATTCGTGTTACTGTCTTATTCGTATTACATACGTGTATACAAATGTGTATATACTCTCAAATAAAAATACAAGCGATTTAAGCAATAAAATTGTGCTTTGTGAACACCAAAGAAATTTCCAGCAAACATTTTTATAAATTTTTTCTATAAAAATTGCTTTGTGTAAATTGGGACTTACATATGAATTCTGCAACATATTTTGTTGTAAATTAATACTTGTAGCATATATAATAAAATATTTTTTAAATAATATTAGTTGTTTACTTTATATTGATGCTCAGTGCATGTGGATATATACCCTGCGGTTTCATTGGTAGTTATTAACAACTTCACACTAGCTGATCGTTTTTCTGTTTACTGTTACTAAATTCTTATCTAAATTAGCTATGTAAAACTAGGCAAAGGATTGCTCTGATTTAACATACTCTGTATTAAAATATCACTAGTTTGTTATATAAATAACTAGGTGACAAAAAGTTTTACAGGTAGGTTGGTATGTTACCAATAATGATGCTTTTTTCATTCATTTATACGTTTTTAGTTCCATTGCCTGCAAGGTTTGCTAAGCTAATGTATTAACATACAAATAAATTTATAGAAACTATGTTACATATTTGTTGTAACTATGTAACATAATTTAAAATTGTTATTGATATTTTTACTTAAATGTAACACATGTTTTGACATTACCAAAATATTAAATTACATATTTTTAAAAAATATTCATTCGCAAGCGAGTTTACAAAGTTTAAGTTTAATTTAAACTTGCATGTTTTGTTTTCGCTTTAACAGAATTTGTTGTATCAAATAAATCTTAAGAACTTTTAACTATCAATTTTCTGATATCTTTATCAATATCAATATCTATATCAATTTATTAAAAGTAAAAATGTCTGTGCAATATGAAAACAATTAAGAAAGTCTAGTAAATCCGCTATATGGGAGCTAGCAATAATTATGGATAGATTATCATAAAACTATTATATGTATATAAAAATATCGATTTCGGATCCAAAATAAAAGTGATCACAGATTGAGTTTTTTTTCCTCAGAATGTTTAGTATTTACTGAGTTATAAACGATTTAAGTTTTGATTAAAATTGCTATGAAAAAAATCAATTTTGTCCCTATTTAGACGACGCAATTTTTGTAGAAAAAATTGATGCAATAAATCTCTATTTTTACACAGCAGAAATTTATTGCTTAAATCACTTGTATTTTTATTTGAGTGGGAGTAGACACACATTTGTATGTATCTGTATACATTTGTATATATGTGTAACTCTCTCATTTGTATGTAACAAGTACAAGAATTGCTATTACAATCGAGTGTGTACTAGGGATGGACACTGTAAAAAAACATCGATGTTTTTTTTGATGCGTTGCATCACAAACATACCATTCCGACTGTGTACTCGTCTTATCTTCCCCCACACCGATGTCTAAAAGGTAATCAATTTTGCTGAAAGAATTGCGTCGTCTAAATTTCTTCGATCAGTTCTACTTTGTCCAGTATTTGTCGAGTTATAATATTTATCCATTTATATTATTCCATAAATATTATACCTTCTTTCTCATATCTTGAATTACTTATATGAATGCAATGCTTTGTATACAGTGGTTAGCACAAATGAGTGCATGTTTGTACTTTGTTCACTAGTTATTGCGTAAAAAAAATTAAAATAATAAAAAAAAATTAAAAAAGGTTTTTGTTTTATTTATTTTTGTTTGCTTAATATTTAACAAAAATATATTTGTCCCAACCAAGAATGATAAAATAAAGATTACGCCAACGCGCGTAAAATTTTAAAATGTTCTGCGCATTTAGGCCCTGTGACGTCACACATTCTGTGTTTCTATTGGCTAATTTTTTCTCACTTGTTTTTTTTACTCATGTTTTGCTTGAATTTGCTCACTGCACTCTTCATGTTTATATTTTGTGTTGTTTTGTTTTTGTTTGTTTTTCTTTTTTACAGAGATTTTATTTTAGAACTCTCAGAGACTTCAATTGCAAGGTTGCCAACTATCACATAAAACATAAATTTTTCGCAAGAAATTTTAATTCTAACACATGAAACATTATTGGTAACCCTTAAAATGGCCATACTACGTCACATAACGGGAAATCATGCGCATGGCGTAATCTTTATTTTATCATTCTTGGTCCCAACTATCTCTTCACGATTGATTACAAATTTCCAATCGGATTGAGGTCAGACTTTTTTGCTGGCCACTAAATGAATACTCTGCTTCTCAGCCATTCTTTCACGATTTTGGAAGTGTGCTTTTGGGTCACTACCATCCAGCTGAAAAGTAACTTCCACAATGCACATCATAGACGGCGGGAAGATAAGTTTGCAAAATATGCACATAGTCTTCTTTCTCATTATTCCTTTGATATTCCATATCATGAAATTCCTCCCACCGTGGTTCTCTGGGCTGTTTGGCGCCAAAAATATTATTCACCTTCGGATTCCAAACGAATAAATTTGGATATAACACGTTTCCAGTCACCTACAGTCTAAGCAGCTTTTGGTGTTAAACACTTGTCTCTTTTTATTATGAGACGTGCTTTTCATACATTTTTGCATGCTCTCTACCTTTCTAATTCATTTGGAATATGTATCTTCACAATTGAATCTTAATCGGATTGAGTTCGGTCGGAACTTTTTTGTGACTGTATCCATCTAGCTGAAAACTAACTTTATTCACATGAGAGACGTTCTTATCCACAAAATTCGGAAATATGACTTTGCAAAATACGCAGTATACATTCCTCATTATTCTTTCTGTGGTGTTCGTCACCAGCAATATTCGGATTCTAGCAAACTTTAACTTAACATATGTGTAATTAATATCGCGAAGAGCTGCGCGCTAAATGCGATCGCATTCGCTAATAGAATTTTGCGATCTCTGATTTTCGGTTTGGGAACAGTAGAGCCGCCTTCGTGGGCTCTTTTGTCCACTGATTGACTTATTTTAAGCTGTTTAGCTATTACTCGCGTAGAATAGCTACTTTTTATCATTGGATAATTTGCAAAAATTGTTTACCACATACCATTACCACGTAAATTAATTGGATAATTTGCAAAAAGTGTTTATCACATGCCATTACCACGTAAATTAATATCAAACTAAAGGTTTCTTTCTAAAGTCATAAAAAACAAGCACATACAAATCTTACTTCGGCCTATGATATTTTTGGGCAAATATTTCCACTTGTCCAACATTAAATTATTATTATTTTCCATTTTTTATTTTAAATTATTTTGCTTAGCTTTAAACCTAAAAACAATGACAAAAAAGATTTCTAAATTTTCTTTATTAGTTTTATTTTAATGCAATAAAAAGTGCACAAATCACAAAAATGTTTCCATTTTTGCTCCCCACTGTATATAGAGATAACCTCTCAAATATATTGTATTTCTTTGATACCGCGTAGCATTAACTGCTTTACAACAGAATGTTTACACATTTAATATTCTGAAAACTTAAAGCCACTATATCTTTCCAATGCCTTGTCTTTCAATCGATTAGCATTTATCTTCGTTTGAAGACCTCTTATATACGTTGTAAATGCATCGTTTCTGGCATACAAACATTGTCCTGCATGTGGCTGAGCAGCAAAGCTTAACTAAGTACTTCATGCTTTTTGCATTTTTTGATGGCAAATTTAATATCCTAGCAACTTATCCCTTCAAATGGCTTAAGGAATTTTTATTAGTATTTGTTTTTGTAAAAAATTTAATAATTTCAATTTAGTTACGAAAAAAAGGGAAGAGCTTTCAAAAAGCTATTTTGTTATTTTTTGTTTTATACCAAGTTAAAATAAAATCCATTATTAGGATCCAATTTAAGCACGTATTAGGAGGGTCCAGTTTCAATGGAAATTTGCTTAGTAGTAATTTTATTATGTATATATATGTATATTAGAATTAGTTTTGAAAATTATAGCATTGGTGTATGGTTTTTTACAACAAGATTTTGGTATTTGTTAAATAACTTTTGGCCTGAGCTGCGTTTAACCAAGAGGATTGTAAACGATATTAATATGAAATTTATAAAATGTTGGCGAAAAAATCATACTTTAATAGTATGCATGCATATGAAGCGTACATACATACGTATTTATGTACTTATTCATATACACCTAATTCTGCTGTTACAAAATAAACAAATTTTAAATTTTTTCCACGACTTTATTTCATTTAGCACGATTCAAAATCTTTTGGGCTTAAATCTTTTTATACCCTTCACCTTCATTAGAAGGGTATATATAAGTTTGTCATTCCGTTTGTAATTTCCACAATATAATTTTCCGACCCTATAAAGTATATATATTCTGGATCCTTATAGATAGCGGCTATTAAGCCATGTCCGTCTGTCTGTTGAAATCAATTTTCTGAAGTCCCCAGATATCCCTGGGATCCAAATCTTCAATAATTCTATGAGACATGCTTTCGAGAAGTTTGCTATTTAAAATTAGCAAAATCCGTCCATAAATAACGAATAAATGAGCAAAAATCCGAGACAACCTCTGAAAATTTCATAAAAAAAACTATCAAACAAAGTGTATTAATATAATATATATATGTATGTATGTATATAATATAATTATGCATCCACAACAAAGGTGAAGGGTATAAAAGATTCGGCATAGTTGAATGTAGCACTCTTACTTGTTTTTGATTAAATTTAATTTTTGTAAAATATGTTATTATCACAAACTTGGGGGAATTTCCTTTTATACCTTTAATAACTACCTATGCTTATGTAAAAACACATTGTATATGTGATTTAATATTATAAACCTGAATAGTTGTTCTTAACAAAACCTTGTTTTCCACTAATTTCAATAGGTTTTAGAGAAAAGAACAAATCGCCTATTTTGCATACGATCAATGTATTTTTTGCACTGGTTTTTTACACGGGGTTTTACACCGTGTAAAAACAGAATTAGGTGTATAGTGTTGTTATATGTAAATATGTACATATGTATGTATGTATATACGGTCGTTTTGAGAGTTTTTAAAAGCTTATGTAAAAAACTACGCACTTCTGAACTTGTATAGAATGTTGTACTAACGATATACTGTGAGTGTCAAAATAAAGCCAACACCATATATTATTAAAAGAAAGACATCCATAATAATATTAATATTTAACTTATTTAAGCAGAACTGAATTCACCAAAAAAATTTCATTCCTGCATGAAATAGGTGAAATTGTTGGAAGGCATTACTGTACATATAATAAAAACAAGTAATAAAGTATAGCCGGTCAAGCCCGACCATATAATACAATAAACCCAATATATGTTTAATGGCTCAGTAATAGTCTGGGGTTGAATGGCGATATCAGGGGTCGGTAATCTTACATTTATAGAATCTACAATGAAAAAGGAAGATTATCTCGACATTTAAACAAAATGTAGTTCTTAATGTAGAGAAATTAGAACTAGCGCAGAACTGCATTTCCAACAGAACAATGATCCTAAGCATACCTCCGAAATTGCGATAGAGTGATTACTCAATTATTGTCTGAAAGTTTAGATAATTCTCCGCAGTTCCCAACCTCCAACGAATTGAGCACCTGTGGAAATATCTGGACTAAAAAAAAACTTAGGCAAAAAAAATATTTCTTGCAAGGATAAGTCTCCATTTACATGACGAAATTATTGCCGCAAAATTGCTTACCTTTTAGACATCGGAGTAAGGGGAAGATAAGACACACTTGATTGTACTAGCAATTTTTGTACTTGTTACATACGAATGACAGAGTAAGGCATATGTGTATACAAATGTGTGTCTACTCTCACTCAAATAAAAATCAATTTTTACTGAGTAAAAATAAAAGCAATTTCAAGGAAATAATTGCATCAATTATTTTTTGCGTGTAAATGGGGACTAAGCTGAAGGCAGTAATATTAGATGAATGGAACAAAATTTCGCCTGGTTTAACTAAAAAACCCATTGACTCGACTGCCAGCTTTGATAAAGCACCACAAACAAAATATTAAATACTATGTTTTACATAATTTTAATATAGATGTTTACTTTATTTTGACACAAGAATATGGTATTTTTCTGTTAAAATTGAATAATTTTTTATGTTTCTTATTTCTCTAGTTTACTTACATATGAATTATGAAACATTTTTTATTTTAAATTTGTACCTACTTGTAGTATACATCAGAGATCAGTTATGAGTACTGAAAAAGTGAGTATACTTGAATCATGACATATAATTTGTTATACTTATACGTACTCATACTTGTCTCAATATCATCAAACCAATATTCATCTTTAAAGTTTGAAGTACTCATTATATTCAGATTTAATCTCATGTATGATGTTGTTTATTTTGACTTTCCTTAACTCAATGTACGTAGACGATAAAAAAAATAAGTATGACTCGCATACACTCATGCGAGAGTCGTTCATTTTTACAGTCCGCTTATAAAAATTATATAAAATAATAAATGTTATATTTTCCCCAATATGTTTTCCTATAAACTACTTGTATGTTTCTATATTTCTTTTTTTACTTATTTTGTATAAATACCTAACGGAATATGCTGAAATTTTTTTTCAATGACTTAACTGAGTTGAATACTTTATGAGTATGTGAGTATTTTTCTTAAAATGTAAATCTAAATACCGTTGTTTATGAATCAAATATATTGGGAATCGTATGAGCTCGATGTCGGCGTTGTAGTCATACTTATATCCACCCGCATTTATAAGTCAACGTTGTTGTGAGTTTGAGTAACTCAGAGTAGTTAAATTTCAATGATTTAAAACCACTTATACTTAAAATGTTATGAGTAGTTGTGAATCGTAAAAAAACGATTCATTGCCGATCTCTGGTATACATATTACATACATAGTAATAAAACATTTTTAAACAATGTTAGGTGTTTACTTTATATTGACGCTCATAGTTTGTATGTACGTATATATATGTATATATATTTTAACACAGTAGTGGATCAAGTCATAGTAACCCAGTTTAAATTAAATCTTAGTGCAAAGTCCGGCAGTGGGGTTTAGCATAATTTCCACTAGTCAATCTACATTAAAACTCTTAAATTTTGGGATACTAGCCATTTGAATATTGAACATAATTTCCCTGACAATTACTGTACATATTTTCTTACTATACATATATAACCATGGTTTTAAAGTCATTGTCATATATGACAAACCTAAACATAACAAAAAACTACACTACATATTTGTTAAAAAAAATGTTAAAATTGGTCATCAATACAAAGAATATAATGACAAAATCCACTCCACTTAAAGTACATACTGTAGTCGTATTTTGTGCAACAAAATCGAATATTTTAGCAATGTTCACCAAAGAATGCATTTAATGGCTGCAGGATATACACATGCAAGTTTAAAACACTTAAATCCGTTTTTAAATGCTGCAAGTATATGATTTTATATGAAAAATTTAAATTAAATTGAATAAAAAATGCAAGATTATTTTAAAACATTTTTATTTATAAAGTTATCAAATATAATTTTCAAAATTTGTTGAGACTCAATAGAGATTTACCAAATATTCATGGAAATGCTTAGCTGCAGCAAGATCTAGCAGTAGTGGATGTCACCAATTGGCGTTCTATGTTGCTTCAGGCTTCTAGTCTTTAATTCAGTATAGTTTCTAAAAATTTCCCTTATTTTTAGTTAGAGGCACAGCCAAGAATTATGAGTTTTATTTTGATTACTACAAATTATTCAGCTCCACTTAAGTGCCACAATAAACACATTTTTTATTTCCTCAAATTTTACAGTAATAAATTTTTGAGTTTATTTTTTTAAGCGTTAGTTGAACATTTTATGGCAAGCGTTTGTTTTAATTTGAAATAAAAGTTATTTATTTCACAAACTTTGCCTTCTTCTAACTGTGAAATAATTTCTCATACATTTATGACACCGTATTCTAAGACTTCATCTTCATTTCTGGCATTGCAATCCTTAAAGTGTTCGTAAATCACGGATTATAACGTTAAATTTAAGTACAAATGATTTGTGCTACTAAATTCGAAATAATAGTTTTTTTATGTTGAATATCAATAAAAAGCATTTTATTCGAAAATCCATTTAAAATTGTTACGAGTTTGGGTTTTTATGTAGTGAAAAATATGTGACGGAAAAAACAGGAGCATTAACAATAAAAAGGAATCTATGTAGGAGTAAATATGTATGTTTTTCTATATATGTGCATATGTATGCATTTATGTATGTACACATGTATAAAGAGTACTTCGTACAGCTATGTATTTCAACAAATGTATGTATACATATGTGTTTATGCCTGTGTGTAGCTGGATATATGCAGAAGGGGTTTCAAGCAGAGTTTTATGAATAAAATTTTCCGTGTTTTAAATCTTTTCAGAACGTATGTTAGATACGTTCCCTTGGAATTAAGGAAATCCTTAATGAATTTCAGTATTGTAAAAGTTTTTGTAATAAAAACAATATTGTTATTACATTTTCTAGACTCGTATGTATGCTCGTATGTAGGTGCAATGGTGGATTTAATTTTAATACATTAAGCCCTCGCATAATTGCTGATGTTTTTGACAATACATTAAATGATAATTTCATATAAAAAACGATTTTAATGAGAAATATAAGTGATCACAGATTATCATTGGTTTTAAATTTAGACCAATATTAAAGAAACTAGAGCCAGTTTCATAATTTCATATAACAAAAAATAGATTTGTGATAGGAAATAAAAGTTATTACAGATTATTACAAATTTAGACCAATGTTAAAGGACATACAGCGATTTTTATATTTTATTAAAAAAACGATTTTTGAAGGAAAATATGAGTGATCACAAATTATCATTAGTTTTCAATTCAGACCAATATTAAAGAAACTGGAGCCAGATTTATAATTTTATATAAAAATCGATTTTTGCTTCTTGGCAAAATGTTTATTCATAAACAATTTGCAAACGTCTGCTAACTTTAAAAAAATCAACTCTGAAAATGAATGATGCCACTACTAAAATTACTATTTTTGTTTATATCATCCCTGAATTTGACATTTAAAGTTTGTTTTCCCTCCATAACAAAACGTTTAAAATATTTTATAGTTTAAAATGGAATTAATAATTTTCGCGCACAATTTTATTTTATTTACTTTATTATTTTTACAAAAAATTGACACTAAACAGCTGTTTATCAAAAGATGGTGAGTATTTGGTAACACGCTAACAAGTGTTTATCAGTTTGTTAACCGTAGTTTGTTTGCACATTATAGTTAAACTCTATGCTAACTTCATGCCAATTTTTTATTATGCATAACGCTGTAAGTGTTCACAGATTACACAGCTCAACACGAAAAATGGTGATTTAATTTTTTTTAGTCAATTTGTATACATCTTAGATAGGGCTTCAATTCCTCTAACTCACTTTTGTGCATCAGCTCTACTTTTCGAGATATAATGTATAATCTACTTAGTAAAAAGAAAAATTCAAAATTTAGCTGCAATATTACCTTTGTTTTAAGAAAAGTAACACTCAGGCAATTAATATGCCTATATATTAATTAATTAATTGTGTTACTTTCTTTGAAAGTGGAAAAGTAGGAGCAGAATAAGTGGTGTAAGGTGAGAAAAGGTTTTCATATGATAACACTGTAATTGCACGTTATGTTTATTAGCAGCGATGCCAACTTATCCCTTTTCGGGCTAGATTTAGCCCAATTTTATTCATATTGAATCTACTTGCGAAGCACGAAAAATTGCGCTCTTCTCTAATTTTTATCGCAAGTTTATCTGCACTAGCTGTAAAAATTTAATATTATTGTAAACAAAGCAAATTATTTTCTTGTTGATCCAAGTAAAGAAAGTTAAAACGTATGAATGTATGTTTTTTTTTCAAATAAGCTAACTAATTTCCACTCACTTTTTTTGTCCATTAAAAAAAAATCATTTTTCACAAATTGTAAATTCTGTTTTTTTATTATGTTTGTTTATTAAAGACAACTGTCAAATCGAATCAAGTTTATTAGTCATGTAAACAGCAGGATTCATAAACATGATTCAGAAGGCGAAGCAGGTGATTCAAGTCGTCGTGGAAACATACCCCCTGTTTCACGATGTCGAAAGATAACGTTCGCTTAGATAAAACTTAAGACACAAACTTGATTGTGGAATAAACAAACTTGATTGAGTAAAAAATAGATACGATAAAAAGTTTGTGTCTTAAGTCTTATCTAAGCGAACGTTATCTTTCGACATCGTGAAATAGGCCAATAGTATAACACATGGTGAAATTAAATACTAGGTGACAGCATTGCTACAACAATTACAACAAGGCAAGAACAACAGGCATTTTTCTATATGTAAAAACCTTCGTCACTGTCAAAAAGTTTTTTTTTATATAACTTTTTGACATTTTCAATTTCACCATGAATAATCAGCTGGCGCTACGCTGTCACCTAGTATTTAAATTCACCTTGGTATAACATACATATTTTCCAATAATGGAAAATTTGTTGTCTTCTCTACTTTCTTTTTGGATTTTTGAAAAAAAAAAAACTTTCCATCCAAAGTTGAGCGATATCTCCGAAACTACTGCATGGAATCAAAATAATATTAATGCAGCATGAAGATCTATAATATTATCTTTATATTTATCATTCAGTCTCGTCTCATCGAACTGTTCGGACGTGTTAATTTTAGTGCGGCTGAATTTTCGGTGAAAAATCGTAATAGGTGAAAAATTGTAATAGGTTGAAATTAAACAAAAAAGTGAAAAAAAATAACTCGTAATAGGTTAAAATATATAAAAAATAAAAAAAAAAAAAAAACATTAAAAATCGTATAAAAACTGTATGAGTGTTCCTCTCAGATGTAATTCTGAGAAAGAGCTTAGCTCGTCGAGAAAAACTAAATGGCTCTCTGAGGAAGAATCCATAAAAAAATCTCTGGAGAATTTTCTCACTATAAGAGCCGTAGAACGGCGTCGTTCCTGTTCTCCCAATATAGTGATTTCAACAGATGAGAAAACATCATCTTCATCAAATAGTGTAGTGAAACCCAAAAAACAAGTAGGTATGGATAAGTACATCACCGTTCTCAAGCGACAGAGGAGCCCGCAGTCTGCTCAAGTGTCATCAAATGCAAAAGCTTCTAAGACTGTGAGTAATGATCAAAATAGGTTTGCTCTCCTCCAGACGGATGAGCCAGAACTTCCTAAGAAGACGTTTAAGCCCCCACCAATTTATCTGAGAGAGCCCACTTCCAGTAAATTGGTACAAGGAATTGTTTCGGTAATAGGTGCAAATATGTTTAGCGTAACATCAATTAAACATGGAAATATCAGCGAAACCAAAATACAAGTGAAAAAGGAGGATGATTTTCGTAAATTGACCAACCAGTTGGAGAGGGAAAGTAGGGATTTCTATACCTACCAGCTGAAAAGCGCAAAAGGACTCCAAGTCGTTCTAAAGGGTATAGACCCAGATGTTGATCCTGCCGAGATAAAGACTAGCTTAATGGAAAAAGGCTTCAAAATTAAGAGCATAACGAATATTAGAAACCGTGAAAAGACTCCACAGCCTATGTTCAGGGTGGAATTGGAACCTGGAGATGTCGTATTAAAGAAAAACGAGTCCCATCCCATCTACAATCTGATGTACCTTCTGCATCGTAGAATCACCGTGGAAGAACCACATAAGCGTCAGGGACCCGTCCAGTGTCTCAACTGTCAAGAATTTGGTCACACCAAGGCGTATTGTAAATTGCCGACAGTTTGTGTTGCGTGTGGGGAGCTACATGCAACTGCTCAATGTGATAAGTCGAAAACTGATTCAAAAATCAAAAAATGCAGTAACTGCGGAGGTAATCATACCGCAAATTATAGAGGTTGTCCAATTTACACTCATTTGAAAGGCATAAGCACCAACAAGACGTCAGTATTACCTGATCATCGTCAACAGCCTATTTTGGCATCGAGTGACAATTTCCCGCAATTGTTACGGTCCACTAGTCATGTAAACGCGCCTAGTTCTAGACAAGTTTCTTACGCTAACGTGGTTAAATCTAATATGCCAGGTTTGGAGCAGGCACCTAAATCACAATATTACGAGCCTAATATTAACACTCTAGAGACTACATTGCAGACACTTGTCCAAACCATGAACACTTTTACGACCACTATGACATCCATGATGCAGGAAATGCTGAAAATGCAATCCACTATCTTACAAGCCATTTTAAAGAAATGATTTGTTTAAAAATTTGTTTTTGGAATGCGAACGGCCTCCGCCAACATAAAAACGAACTGGAACACTTCCTGATGGATAAGCAGATTGATGTTATGATGATTGCTGAAACTCACTTGACGTCGACAGCGTACTTCAAAATTGATGGCTACATGTTGTATGATACTAAAGATCCCCGCGGAAGAGCATGTGGAGGTTCGGCAATTCTTATAAAGAACAGAATAAAACATTATTTAATGAACAACATATGTGAGGATTACCTACAAGCAACAAACATTTGTATTGAATTCTGTCAATACAATTTTGTTTTATCATCAATTTATTCGCCGCCTCGATTTTCAATAAAAGAACACCAATACTACAGCTTCTTCAATTCCCTTGGAGCTAGATTTTTAGTTGCTGGTGACTTTAACGCCAAACACACTTTTTGGGGTTCACGTCTGGTGACCCCGAAGGGTCGTGAACTCTTCAACACCATTGCCAAAATGGGATTAGTTGTACTCTCAAGCGGGCATCCCACCTACTGGCCGACGGACCGACGGAAGATTCCCGATGTTATTGACTTCGGAGTAGTAAAAAATATCCCTGTAGAATCGATACAAGTGGAGCCTTCATTAGACTTGTCTTCAGATCACTCTCCTTCTATTATTTCAATGCGTTTCCTTCAAGGGAATGGCTCTCCATTTCGGGACATATCTAAAACCAGAGTAAGTTGGATAAAGTATAAAAAGTATTTAAGTTCCCACTGCACGGAAAATGTAGTGTTGAGAACTACCGAGGATATTGATGGGTCGATTGGCAAGTTTACTGAGGACATACCAAGAGCTGTACATCACGCCTCCACATACGACGTTGAGTGCAGAAGTGGGACAAATAGAACTTATTTCGCTGAACTCGATCATCTCCTGGCAGAAAAAAGAAGAGTTAGAAGAGAGTGGCAAATCCACAGGTCTCCTGAACTGAAAGCTAGGCTACGGGTATGCAGAGATATACTAAGAAATTTCTTAGAAACCCAAAGAATGGCTTCACTTAAATCTTACTTGGAGGGTCTTGATAGTACCCCACAATCTGACTATTCGTTATGGAAGGCGGCACGAGGTTTAAAAAGACCAGTTAGAGGAAAACCTCCTCTGCGAAATCCGACTGGTGACTGGGCTAGAAATGATTCCGAGAAGGGGACTTTATTTGTTAATCATTTGAGAAAAGTGTTTACTATAAACAACTCAAATAATGCATCTGATTTGCCTCCACTCGTTATTAGACCTCCTGTACCTCTAAGACTTAGCCTTAATGATGTTCAAAGCGCTATTGGTACTCTGAATCTTAAAAAAGCTCCAGGTATGGATAAAATCAGCAACAAAATGCTTGTGGAGTTACCTCGTGTAGCTAAAAGAATTATCCTATTTATTTTTAATGCAATTTTACGCCTAGAATACTATCCTGCAGATTGGAAGGTATCTATGATTACCATGATTCCTAAGCCAGGGAAGGACCCCACTAAAGTAGAGTCATATAGGCCAATTAGTCTACTGCCGACAATTTCAAAACTGTTTGAAAAATTGTTATTGGCTAAGTTGATTCCAATTCTGAACGACACTCAATGTATCCCAAATCACCAATTCGGGTTCAGAGCTAAACACAGTACCATCGAACAAACACACAGATTGGTAAATGTGATAAGACAGTCGTTTGAAGAGAAAAAATACTGCTCCGCCCTTTTCATTGATGTGTCGCAAGCGTTCGACAAAGTCTGGCATGAAGGTTTAATGCATAAAATTAAATTAACTCTGCCTGCTAACACCCACAAACTTATGAAAAGTTATTTATATGGTCGCAAATTTACAATCAAAGAAGGCGATTTTTTAAGCCCCGCTCAGCCAATTGAAGCAGGAGTACCCCAGGGTAGCATACTGGGTCCAACTTTATATTTGATTTATGCATCCGATATGCCGTTAGACCCCATAATACATACTTCAACTTTTGCAGACGATACAGCCTTTATTAGCGTTCATAAGGACCATCAAATAGCATCACAGAACTTGCAGAAATATGTTTATAAACTAGAGAATTGGCTTGAGCTTTGGAAAATCAGGGTTAACGAACAGAAATGTATTCATATAACTTTCACATTGCGAAAAGATACATGCTCGTTCATCAGAATAAATAATCAAATTATCCCGCAACACAATGAAGTCAAATACCTCGGAATCCACCTCGATCGTCGTTTAACTTGGAAGTCTCATATCGACGCAAAACTTACCCAGATGAGATTAAAAGCAATGCAAATTAATTGGCTAATCGGCAGAAATTCTACATTAAAGTTGGATTGCAAACTTTTGTTGTACAATGCAATTCTAAAGCCAATCTGGTGTTATGGAATTCAATTATGGGGTACTGCCTCAGCATCCAACATTGAAAAAATTCAAAGGGGTCAAAATAAGATTCTACGTACAATTACTGCAGCTCCATGGTATGTTAAAAATTCTCGAATCCACAAAGATCTAGGCATTCCTTTGGTGAAAGTCGAATTTACAAAACACGCCTCAAAATATGTCAGCAAACTTGAACACCATCCAAACCCACTTGCACGAGACATCCTTAACTTTACTGGCCATGTTCGGTTGAGAAGGAGGGATACCCTTGCTTTAACTCAAGCGCAAAACAGATGACTGGATCAGTGGATATAAATTTTTTGTAGTATCATAATATTTTGTCTAGCACTGGCTGGACTTATTATTTTCTTTTAGTATTAAGATTCGAAAACTTATTGTCATTTCATTTCTGAAGATTCAATAAATAAATTAAATGTATAAAAAAAAAAAAAAAAATATTTATCCTTATTATCGAATTTAGATTGTTTTATTTTTACTGAATAGAATAAACCGTTTATTAGTTATGTTTCTGTAAATCGCGTAACTACGTAGTTTCCTTAAAAAACTAATATCTCGAAAACTAGAGCTGATACAAAAAAAGTAAATTATAGGCACTGAAACAAACTATTAGATGCATACAAACTGACTAAGTAATCTAAGGCACCAAAAAAGTTTTCATTTTGTCCGGCTGAGTTAATTGGTTTTAAATTTAGACTAGCACCTAATAAAATATTTACAAATTGTTGATGAACAAACCATGAAATGTAGATACAATTTTAACAATTTAAGAGAACGTATTTGAAAAAAGTACATAATGAAGTCTTTGTTTTTAATTCTGGCAAATGAACAAACTTATCAAAATACTAGGAAACATTTCAAATTTCAAAAGAGCACCAAAGAGCTGCCTGCTTTTTTTTTTAATTGACTGATGAAATATTTTAAATGTTTTTCTATCTTAATGATGTAGCTTTTCAAAGTAATGCGATTTTCTGTCCTAAATATTCAAATTTCCCAAAATTCCTTCTTTATCAATATTTTTGCAAATAGACGAACAATTAAAATTGTATGCCTCTAGCTTGAGGCAAAAAGTATGTTATCAGTTACTCAGTAACATTACACTTTTATAATTACATATATTTAAGTGCAGAGATATTGAGTTTCTGTTTTGTTAACTGTTTTAAAATTACACTCTTTTCAAACTCTGTCGTCTACTTAAACATAAAGAGCAATATTGTTTGAAATTATATTAGGACAGTATTGTGAAGATGATGGTCATAATAAAGACAAGTAAAACTACTTACAAGTGTTTAATGAAATATATACGAAAACTGTAACTGTGTGTAGCTGTGGAAACAAATTTAAAAGGACAGCACAGTGTCTGTGTATTTTCGTAAATAAAACTTGATAGCAATATATGCTAGTGTAAACCAAAGAAAAAGTCTTTAAAGAATAAGAAACTTAAACAAAGTTTCTTTTATTTGTATTTCCAGGGGAAAAAGTAAGAAAATAAAAATATTGAATGTACTTATGAACATTTGATACTAAAATATTTACATTAGGTTGGTACTGCCCTGACACGACCAACAGATATACTTATAACTTGAAAGCTTTTAAAAAAATACACAAACATACATACATACTTTTGAGAAACGGAAAATTATGAAAAATTTTAGATTTTGTTGCCTACATTTATGGGCCAGCTCCCTAAAAGACATACGCTTACATATGTAGATAACTATATAATATTGAGTTCAACAGACATGTATGTATTTAACTTTTTGCAATATGGTTGTTGTCTTTGTATTTGTATTTCTTAAATAAATACATACATACTTATATTTTAACTTGAAGTGATGGTTGTTCATTTTGTGAGGCACAAATAAATAGAATATTTTTTTTTTTTTGATTTTTAATATTATTTTATATGACCTGACATAAACAGACAAATATAAATAAGAAAATTATACACATATACATACATACATAACTACATATTTATGTACATATATACAGTTTGTCTGTGTATTTATTTGTCTGTCCTCAATGAATAAGTAAGCACAAATCATGTTACACATATAAAAACACAGACAAATGTGAATGTGTAGTCTTTTATACATATACAATTTTAAGACCCAAACAGAAATTTAATTACACACGTGTATTAGTAATACGAAAAATTAATGATTGTCAGTTCAGACAGTCAGTCCGTTGGAGATTCGATTAAATGTATAGAATATATTAAGAATATATGTAGATATGTATATAAATAATTTTAATTGCAAATGTTTATATGTGAGCGCATAAAGTGGCAGGAAAATAAAAATTTTCAACAAGAACTTGTTATTCAACAGAAACATATTTTACATTATTTTTAACTCAGAATCTATCTAAATCGATTTAACGATTTTGAAAGTATTTCAAAAAAAAAAAAAAATTGGAATATTTTTCTGCCCAAATCACCTCAAAAAAATCTAATAAAGAAAATTAATAAATGTTTAATGCTAAACAAAATAATTTACAATACAAAATGGAAAATAATAATTTTCTGCAAATAAACAATTAGCACAAAAGAAACTTGCACTCAATTTGGCACAATATTATGAAATATTTGCACAAAAATATCAAAGTTTACCATTAGATTTGAATGTATTTGCTTCTCTCCTAAAAAAAACCCTCCTCTGTGTGAGAAGGTTCCCGGGGACCTTTTTAATTTTCAATCTGAAATTAATGAGAAGTGTATCCGGCCCCCATATGTAATTTTGTTTCCATAGAGATTTAAAGGTGTTTAGTACGGGAACATTCGAAAAGGTTCGAGGGAACCTGGTACTGAAATTTCAACAAATCATTAATAAATGCACTTTAAATTATTACTAATTTTTCAAGCTTAAGGTCTTTTTAACATTTATTTAAATCCAATATTTCGGCACTTCCTTGAGTGCCTTCGTCAGGGTTTTTTTTCTTTCTAATTTTACAAATTTTTAACAAATTTAATAATAACTGACAAATTAAAAAATTTTTAAATTCAAAAAACAAAGAAATATTTTTCAAATGAAACTTAATCTATATGTAAATAAATTATTTTTTTATCTTCCGTTTCTATTTTTATAAATTAAGTGTCTATAATTTTGTGCTACATTTTCAGTGTCTGACTTAAAATTAATTCTCGAAATTGTCAGAACCTTTATAATTTGTATATTTTTATATTAAATGCACTTTATTTTGGCTTTTTTTTATTCTTTGAACACATCACAAACGTCTTCTTTGAATTTTAGTTACTTTTTGGATTATTTTATTGCGCCTTTCCTAGAAAACATAATAATTAAAAAAAAAACTTAACATAAATCAGAAACTTTGTACCATTCAATAAGTATTATAGATACATTAAAAACAAAGGAAACAAAAATAAAATTCTTTTTAGATTTTTAGATTACAGAAAATGTTGGCCTCTTCTGAAACATTTTTATTTTTGCTCATACCATCGGTATATGTATTATATGGTCGAGCATGACCGACTATACTCTCTTTCTTGCTTTTTGTGGGGCTATATTAAAGATTGATGCCCTTATTCATAAAAAATTAAAGTAAAGTAGACTTCAAATGTAAATTACAGCCTTAAAACTCAAAATCCGTGACGTGATTAACGAATTAAAGAATTAGCATACGTATGCGGGGTTCTGACTGTGCCTTATTATTTTTCATTTATAATTGCTAAATCTTACTCTTTTCAGTACAATAAACATTTAAATGATATTCATATAAATTTGTTGTTTTTTATAGTTCTGAAAAACAAATTTCTTGTAGAAAACCTCTTTATAATAAATTGTATACACTTTTAGAATAGCTATGAATCAATCTGTGAGCAGCTTATTTTTCAAATATACATAAATTTTATATTAATATTTATCACTTTGCTTGTGGTATATAAACACTTTTTGGTTTTAAGAGCAACACATGTTTAGTTAGAAAATATTTAACAGAAATTGCAAATATTAAAAGTATTGATGATATTAACCAAATTCCTATGTAAGAGGTACAGAAGCAAAGTCATCTCTCTCTTTATTTCTTTTGTGAACTTATATAATAATGCTATAATATGATGAATAATGATGAATGCTGGTGATTAGTCAATATGCCAATAACATCTTGTTTTCTTCCGACAATATGCATATAGCGAATTATTTATTAAAGAATATGTGAAATTACTGGGAATAATTAGTATTTTTAGTTCAACTGTTAATATTTTAATTTTTGCTATTTCTTTAGTTAGGCTTTGATTGAGTTCATTAAATTTAATTTTCATTAAATTATTTTTACTGAAGTAGGAATTGTTTTACAACTTGAAAAAATTTTATTTTTGATAATTTTTCTTGACTGGGATTCGAACCTGGGTTGTTGGTTGAATTTACATATGTTTCGAGAAACACCACTTTATCTCATCAGAATTATTTTTGCGTTCTGACCCTTTGCACCACTACGGTGCCTGCTAGTCAACAGACAACATCAATCCTTTAACCAGTACCTGGTGGTTCGAAGTTTTCTGTAATTATCATTTTTATTAATTTCTATTTATATTAATTTCTATTTATAGTAGTTCACTGGGAATGTTGAAAATATATTACAACATTGCCGTTAGCGGTAAACTAATGTTACAACAAATCCTTTCAATAGAATTTTATGTAATGTCTGTTTAGAATCTAATGCAATGGACAGGTAGAATGAATTCAAAAGGCTTTTAAGTTTATTTTCGGTAAATGTAAATCTCTTAACAACAAAACACTTCAATATACACTGTATTGCATAACTATGAATACATAAAACTTTTCACAATTTTGTAAGTTAATTAAAAAGCTTAACCTTAACCTTATTTTGAAACCAAAAAAATCAATTTTTTTTATTTTACCTCCTAAGAATGTGTATATAAAATTAATCAATGTTTCCTAATTATACTACTTTATTAACTACTACTTTTTTAACTGGCGGCCATTTTGTCAGTTGTCAAGTGATTTATATTTGAAATTGCTAGTCTACACCGATAAGCATGAAACGATTGACCACTTAGAGGACAACATTCACCGCTTTATTGCCGATATACGGCCACAAATATTGAAAAAAGTCATCGAAAATTGAACCCCCAGATTAGAATACTTCGAAACCAGTCATATGTCAGAAGTCATATTTAAATTATAATGCCAAAAGATAATCTTTCGAATAGATTCAATTTAAAAAAATCATCTTTGTTTTATTCAAAATTCTATACATAAAAAAAAAAACACAGAACCATGATTTTCAAAGTTCTATACATCTAAAAAAAATACACCCTATATCTAGCCGTATTTACGATCTTTGCAGAACTTTGATCTAATTTTATTATATTATTTAATTTATTGATTTTATTTAGGACTTTGCAACAACTGGAAGTATACTGCAAGACATATGTAGCTTTCTGCATTTATATACATTAAGGAAAATTGGAATTGCAGGGAAAATAAGTTATAGATCTACAAGCTCATTCTAGGTGATATATGCTTTCAAATTGTCATTTTACAGCATAAATTCAACGGCTTAATATTTACCAAATATTCTCAATGTGGAACACATTCAAATACATTAATATTTTTCACAGACAACCATGTATTTGTTTGAAGACTTACATGTGTAGGTACTTTTTAAAAAATAAATTCGTTTTCATTACCATTTTCTAAAAGTGGTACTAATTTCTCTTCTAGTGTATTCAGAAGAGTTCATTTTGGTAATTAGAAATGCCAAATAATGCTACTGCCTTCAGAAAAAGCTAGTTAATCAAAACTTCACAGATTGTTTGTGGCAGCGATTTATATAGTTCGGCTATGTAATTTAGTTGAATGGAGCTCCAGGCTAGTTTGATGACATTAATAAGTTGTTTACTCTTAAAAGACTTTTGCAAGATCAACCAGCATCAAATAAATCAAAACTAAATTAATTTTTTTTTGTGATTTGACCTAAATAAGAACAGGGGCCAAATTACCGCATTCGATATCGTGTAAAATTTATCGTAATTTCTTATTTGAGATTATGGCATACGATATCGCGCAAGAAATTTAGTACATTTTATCATAATTACGATATCGAAATCATTTTTCGATACGATAGCTCATTCGATCACGAATGCGGTAATTTGGCCCCAGGGTTTTTAAATAAATAAAAGTGTCTAAATATATGCTATTAAGGGGTTACGTCTTTTTTGGCAAATATTTGTCAAGTGTGAACGTACCTTTACGTCAACTCACTATAACTTTATTGTTCCAAAAATGTTAAAAGAATACGAATTAATTAAATATGGTTGTACTGATTATGCTGCTGATTCCATAAGATGTGGTAATCAAATGGTGCAATTTTTGTTTTGTAGTTTTCATATAAACATCAAAAGACAATATACAAATCTAAAAAAGGTTAATTTTCAATTTTATAGAGAAACGAAAAGAGAAAAATGTAAAAATAATCCAAACTGAAAAACAATACCAGATTGGTATTTTTTTAAATATGGAAAAAATTATTGAGACCATAAGGAAGGAGGAGGGGCAAGGACTGTATGTTTAAATAGTGCAACTATACTCGTAAACAAAGATTATCGGCTTATCTGTTTCCAGTTAGTTTGCAAGTTTCTTTTAGAGAATTCAAGTTAGCAAGCTTTTTTGTGGCCACCACTTTTATTTTTGCCATAATAATCCGGATTATTTTCAAAATTTGTTACTACAACATGTGATTGGTTTATTTTATTTTTTTTGGCAATAGCTCGAAAACGTAAGCTACTTTTTATATAAACTGAAATTTGACTTTTTTCAAAATCTCTAAGAAAAGAACTACGCGTCATTTTATAACAAATTGTTGAGAATTTCATAATAAGAATAAATAACAGTTAAACTTTTGTTTTTCTAGTATTCTTCTGTGTTTATTATAAAATGTAATTATAGTTATGAAACACTAAGAATATATTAATGCACAAATTCTCTCTTAAATTAATGGAGTGGATCATAGAGAGAGATCATACTATTAAAAATGTGTACACATATTAAAAAACTGTTTATAACTTTACAACAAATAGCAAATATTAGGTGTAAAGCTAGATTTACACGATTGAAATTTTCTTCAAAATTGCTCTTTTATAAATAAATTTTGAAGAAATTTTACTGTTTACACGAGTTTGTAGCATTTTGAAGAGCAATTTCGAAGAAAATTTCAATTGTGTAAGTCTAGCTTAATTATAGTCATGCAACATCGTATATTTTTATTCAAAAATATTGGTGATCTTTTACTACAATATAAGCCATTATATGCTTAATTATGCAATTGTACGTTTCATTACCTAATTCAGTTTGTAATAATTTTTGTTTTTATATTTTCCTATTTTAGAAATCTGCAATTTTGCTTACTGCTGAGTTTAAATTTCAGTATATTGTTTTTTATGTAAAAATTTATTGCAACTTTGATGTGGTCATTGTTTTGTTTTGAGTTTGTTTAAATAGTAAAAATGATTGAAGTTTAAAGTTTTAGTTTTAGTTTCCGAATCAAACAAATAAGAAACTCAATTAAATCATTTAATTTAGCAATGCATAAATAGTACTTTCTTTCTGGATTTTTGTGAATAAGTATCTTAAGTATCTCTGTGGCATTGTTGCAAAACTAACAACATTAAATAGAAAAAACAAAAACAATATATAGCTAAAGGGCTTTTATATAAACAAATACATTTAGATTAAGATAAAATTAAACAAAACTAAAACAAATCTAAAATCCGATTAAAAACCGAGTAGCCGAAAACTACAGACAAGTGAGAGAAGTAGTCAAAGTAATAGAAGTTGTACGAGGTAGTTTTGGTATTAAAGCATATTTACAACTATCCATACATATAATGTACTCGTACTATATTCTTTATTTAGCCAAAAGATTCTGCTATTGTATTTTTGTTGTTGTATAAACAAAGTCCAAAAAGTACTTACTTCAGTGCGTTCACATATAAACAGTAGTGGTGAAATTTATAGGTATATTTCCAGAGTGTATGGTAAAATAGTTTTCAACATGACAACCTTTCATCATTTAACAGTTGCAAGGTGGATATATGTCTAACATTGAGTTTTTATTGCAAATATTTTGCTGCTATGTTGCAGTAATAAATCGATCTTTATTAAAATGTATGCTTGTTATTGAAACTTATGTTTAAAGTCTTTTTAATTACCTTAAATGTAAATTCATATTCAAAGATTTATTAAAAATTATTGTTGTTTCTATTAATTGTTGCAAAACTATCAAAATACAAATTTCGAAATGGGCATCATAAACTAAACATGAACATGAAAATTTTGAGTTTAAAGATACAATAATCTATGGAGAATAAAACAACGTGCCCATAAGTTATGTAAATGTTTTGTATGCAGGGATATATGTATGTATTAGGGTGGCGCATATATTGAACTTTTTCATGCTGCTGGTGTGGGAGTTTAAAAGCCCGT
This sequence comes from Bellardia pandia, assembly GCA_916048285.2. Classification (NCBI taxonomy): domain Eukaryota; kingdom Metazoa; phylum Arthropoda; class Insecta; order Diptera; family Calliphoridae; genus Bellardia; species Bellardia pandia. The sequence goes on from OU696531.1 coordinate 29,672,357, forward strand.
TTATAAGACATTGAATTATTGGTCGTAGAGCCAAACAGTTTATAAAGAGCAATTTTTTAAGAGGTTTCGGATTTGATTAAAAAAAAAAAACACATATAATTTAGAGAAATGTATGAAATCCTTATTTGTGTAGATAGAACGATCTATATAATTCAATGTTTAAATATGATTTCATGTAAATGTTACCCGCGGCTACGTCGCAATATACGCTGGGTCCAACTTTGGCATACTCTCGGTGTCTCACGAATAAATTCTTCAATATTAGCTTTCAATGCGTCAACCGTTGCAGACTTGTCCCTATAGATATGAGCCTTAACGTTGCCCCACAAAATATATTTTTAAAGCATTTAATCGCACGAGATTGTCGGCCAATTGGCCGGTCTCAAACGTAAAATGAACTATTCACTGAACTCGCCTGGCAATAAATTGTTAAAACCACATGTCAACCAAATCCAGTTCTTTAATTTTTAACAAAATTTGCCATAATTGCACAATAGACCTCGACCTTCACAGTAACTGTTCTGATTTCGTTGTCTTTGAAAGAATACCATCCAATAATGCCACCAGGTCATAATCCACATTAACAAAGCATTTTTCGTGATGCTTTGGCAGTTTTTGCAATGCTTCTAGCTGCTGTTCACAGCAAATATAACAAATACGAGTTTTTCCGCTGAAAACAATTTTCAGATGTAAAAAGTAGATCTTCATTTAGCTTTGGCAGCGCACATTTACACAAAAGTAAGCCGTTGCGCTAGATCATGTGGCTTCAACTCTTACACCAGCTGTATTTTTTTTACACCCACATAATTTTGCAAAATTTTCCACGTAGTGGGATAATAGAGGCCTCATTCACGGTCCTCAACAACACTGGCGGCTAGAGCTACGATATTTTCCTCTGTCCGTTGGTGGTTTCATGTTCAATAATGTAAATTTGGTGTGAAATTTAGTCACAAGATTCCAAAAAGCCGCCTCAGATGATCAGGAAATCAAAATAGTGCTAAATAAGGACCACCCTAGCATATATGCATGTGTAATTTGTGTGCCAGTGTGCTGTGTAGGTATAGATGTAAAAGATATACGTTTATTAGTGTACTTACTTGATAGTCCTACCAGGAATAATCTGCACAGACACATTTATACACAAGTCCCAGCACAGTTAGACTAAAGTATGGACTAACTAACACCTACACAAAACTAGATAGATGGAACAGTATGGTTTCTGCTGTACAACACAACAGTAACATCACAACAGCTACTACTACGACGTATTACATCTACTATTGACTGGTATACCTAAAATAAACTCACACATGAACACTCGTACACATACACACACGCACACAATACGCTTTTGGTGTATTTACGTACATACACATGTATATCTTTAATATTATGTAAGGAGGTGTATGTCCATGTGCGTATCTGATTGTATGTCTCTGACCAACATTATTGTGGTTGTACTATGGATAATGCAGATATGGCACTTGGGTATACTCAATGTCAATTAATATTTCACAATAATAGCAACAACAACAAAAACAACAGCAGCAACAAAAATAACTTGTACTACAAACGAAAAAAAAAAAAAAATTGGGAACCCAAACGCATACAGCACAAGGTGAGTTGTATACAAACGCTTACACTCTCACAAGCATAAACACTTATGGACTTTGGTGTAGTGCCCCAGTAGAAAATTTCCAGCAATAGATTTGCTACTGGTTAACTTATGGCATATCCTTAAGCTTCCGTAATAGAACTCTCTGCATAAAGCCTAAATAAATAACATATTTGATACACTTGTAACTAAACTAACATTTTGCTGAAACATTCCCTTAAAAGTTATTTCAGACATTGTCTTTAGGACTCAATTTCCAACTAGACTGTGTGGTACTCGTATATTGTAACTGTGTGATTGTCGATTTTGTTTGTTCGGTCATTGGTACATGCGAGTGGACGTTCTACTTAATACAGATTTTACGGTTATGAGTAGAATTCTTTGGCATTGTTGTTGGTTGTGCAGTATTTGCATCCAATAGCAAGCATTTTGGTTACACAATTTTCATGTGTTTTATAAAAAGATTTTTGTTGTGTTGGGTCATTTTGTTGTCGTTGGTGTCTTTATCGCTTATATCACATGTTTTAAAGGCATTAAAGGGTGTGGAAAGTTTATGATATAAGAATTTTTTTTTCAAGTGGGCATGGTAAATGTCATAGATTTTTCTAACACGCAAATATCCAGTTGAAGTAAAAATTCGAAAAATTAAAATAATTATTATTTTATGACTCATTTCTAAGGTACAGAGAATATATATTTGAATATTTTATTCATCGTTTGAGAATACTACTATTAATATATTTGCTTAAAAAAGATATTCATATATGTTTAAAGTATTTAAAGCTGATTTTTTTTAGTGTTCACTAGTATTCCGAGTTTGCGTTTCTCACTCAATCTTAACTTAAGAATTAATTTCCAAGCCAAGTAAGTAATGTACTACTGATCATGACTAAACAGTTGTGCCTGAATTCAGAGTTCAGGCAGAGTTCAATATTGCCTAATATCTCCTTCACGCAATTGAGATAACACGTTCGAGATCTATATAGATATATTTAAATTTGCAGTTGGTAAAAGTGGTTGATCCAGACTGAGATCTCGAAATACAGATGGAGGTGGTTAGAAAATCCCTCTCTGGTGTTTACACAAAATCTAGATTAGTTCAATGATAAGTGTCACTTAATAAGCTGATGTGACATTAAAAACTGAAGCTATTGCGGATACCTGGTAATAATTACCGATAAACTAGCTAAAACCGGTTCTTGTCTGCAAGATGAAGAAAACGACTGCTTGGTTGGTGTTCCGCTCCCAAATCCAGAGTATAAACTTTCCGCTCTATAGACACTAGCGAAACACCAACCAACCAATCTTCATCGTGCAACAACTTAGTTTCTTCGCGGCTGCCTGACGTATCAAAAGATAGATTTCTATATAGACTAGGCGATAGTTTGCCGGACTATCAGTCAGAGGGTTGCGGGTTCGATTCCTGCCAAAGACTCTGGGTGTTTTCTGCAGATAAGCCAAAAAGCTTCGCAGTTTGTGTTTGTGTTAAAAAAAAAAAAGACTAAGGCTTCTCTAAAGTCAAGACTAAATAAAATCTTGTCAAATATAAAAAATATAAAATATACATGTTTAAGCGAAAGTGTCGGTTTCAAATTCCAGCTTTGAATTTCAATTTAAAATCGACAAATTTCATTTATATTTGATAAATATATAGATATCATAACAAAAGACTTCAAAGTACAAACAAGTAAGGTAGTAAGTCGGTCACGTCAGACCCTACATCCAGTATATGTGTAAAAACAGTTTTTTAGAAATGGGCGTTATATGGCAGATATGACCTATTATGGACCGATCATCCAAAAAATTAGTGGCATAAATAAATAAAGAAAAAATATCATGTACTAAATTTTATCGAAATATCTTCAAAATTGCGACATGTACTTTGCGTACAAGTTTTATATGGATTAAGGTGGGTATTGGACTAATATTTATTGGCGTTATAAATATCTAGATCCAATATACCCTTCCTTTCTAGCTAAAAACGCTAGATTTTTATCATTAATGTTGCATTGTACTGTTAGGCATTATTGATTTATCATTTCCATAAAATACTAGGGGAGAGGGGGGCACCTTTGAACACTTTTTGCTTTCAAGCCACATAAAAATTTATATTTTTGAATTATTGACTTTTTACATAATTTAACTAATATGTATGGAAATATACTACAAGTAACTTATTTTTAGTTCGCTTTACTTTTTTTATGAAGTCATTGTGTTAAAATGTGTCCCCCATACGAGGCAGCTTTAAACTGGGCTGGGGCAGTTTTGAACGGCAATTTTTTCTTGTAGCGCTTATGTCCAAAAATAACATAAACAGTTATATCTTTTATATATATAATAAATTCGATTTATTTATTAAGAAAAACATAAACATTAACAATTAAAAAATAAAAAAATTCAGATCAAAAATAAGTTTTATATTATTAAGACGGAAAAGGCCTTGCGATTTCAGGTGACATTACATTTTCCTTTAAATCATCATGATCAGCATTGGATTCGTCATTTTCAGAAAATCAGAGACAATGAATAATTTTTGGTACTTCGATTGATAAATTAACATGTTCAAAGGTGCCTCCTTTTTCTTTGTTCAAACCTGAACTGGCTTGCCATTTCACGGAAATATATAATAAATGTTTTTTTTACATAAATATCAAATAACTTACCTTACCTTTTGTTTGAAATGAATTTTGGACTGCAATAAATTTCTTTCACGAAAGAAAATGATCACTTAATACTTTTTACACTCTTACAAAAAAAAAAGAAAAAAATTACAATGGCACTGCGAAAATTCGATCGACGACTGAAAAAACTTGCAAAAGTTGTTGACGTTGCTAGAAAACAAGGTTGGCATGTGAAAAACTCGGTTAAGGGTCTGAAAAAATGTTAAACTGAGATTTTATCAACATTGTTCAAAGGTGCCCGTGTTCAAAGGTCCCCCCTCGCCCCTACTGCTCTACATGGACAGATAACGTTTTTTAAATTTTATTTGTTTATTTTTCTATACGAAGAATAAGAAGAAGGGAATTATATGTTTGCATGAGATGATGTTGCCTACTGAGTTATGCAAGTGAACGACACTGAAAGTCCTCATTTGTTTTTTCAGCAGAGCACGCGTAGCTGGTGTCATCTTAGTTTTATTCAGCATTGTTTGACAATTCATCATGAAGGTATCTCCAAGTTATTCAGATGTATTAAAAAAATCAGAGTTCTGCGAGAAATTTGTTAAATAATTTCGCAGTCCCCACCTGCCAACTGGCCCACCTAGAACTTGTGATATCACACCTATATTTTGCTTTCTTTTTTCTTTAAGGTTCTGTGAAATGAAATAGAATATACCACGCTATCCACTTTAATTGCTTATGAGCATACAGATAGGTGTCGGGATAGGCCATGATTTTGATATTGTAGCTGCACACCCCTAAGCCCAAATTTAATGCTTTAAAGGTATTAAGCACTAGTTGAATTTAGGCCTTTCATAATCCTCTAAATTTTATATTTTCCTTACTTACTATATTATATTATTATTTTTCTCTGGTACTTATATTGTTGCATACACCCTTTTTTTAGTCTCGCATGCACTAGAATTCACCTATGAATTGGTATCGAATTGGTGCATAAACGTGTTTGTTTCGTTGTTTCCTGTTTATAGTCAATATATGTATAAAGTAGAGAGATGTGGTGGTAGTAGTAGTTTGATTTGATTTTGCAAAACATGGATTACTTACTATCAAGCACCAATGTTCAATTTTATATATCTTAGTATTATTGTCTAGATACTCTCCACATTGTTTTTCAGGTAATTATGGTATACAGAAACATACACACATAAACTAACACACACATGAATACATGCATACACACATAAAAAGGTAAATATGTAAATATACATATATGCCAACAATATTAATATTAACTGGAAGTATCATACAATGCAACCAATACGAGTGCCATCTACAACAATAATAACAAACTTAGAAAATTGGTATTGAATAGATTTTCTAGTGATTACGTTTGCATTCGTTTACTTGTTATTTAAATTTTGTTTTCGAACTCATTGTTTGTTGATATTATTATTGTTGTTGTTATTATTGTTGGTGTTGTTGCACTACTTGGTCTTCAGTAAATACAGTAAAGAAAACAAAAACATTTGATAGCAAATATAAAAATTAAATTACGTATTGGCAAATACGGCAGTAGCCTGAAAAGTGTTTTTTTTTTTTAAGTGAGAGAAATTATATTTGGATACCGACATTTTTAAGTCATTAAAGTGAGTATCGTAATTGGGACTTATACGGGAGCTATGACCAATAATGGACCGCTTAACATAAAATTTGGTCGAATGATTTAATGAATAATTTTGAGTCTTATTATAAGCAGGCCAAAGACAATCATTTGTAATTGATTCCACATTTAATTTGTAATTATTTGCGTTTTTTTTGAAACAACATCTATTAAGCTGAATCAATGAAAAATTAACTAAAACCATTTTCAGTCCACACTCGTATTTATTCACACACATAACCCTGTATATCTTAAAAAAAAATTACAGAATATATTTATGTATTTTTATTGCAGTTTATATGTACATATATATTTAAAATATGTAAACCAAACAAAGGATGGGTGCATAAATAATCAAATACTACTACCACATATGGATATTTTATCAACACACCTACAATATACAATATCGATAAGGGGGAAGTGTCAAAGTGTTTGTCAAGCAGAACGTTGTTTACTGTGTAAATTAAAGGTATAAAATAAACGCACTTCAGCAGTGATCGAGTGGCTTGCTTAGTTTTCTTTATAAGAGCTAAGGGTTTATTTAAATCCCTTTAAAATGCTGTAAACTCTTCAGTTCACAAACAATTGACTTAACAGGTACTAAGTAAAAATAGGTGAAATGGATGATATTGTAATTCCATTTATATACATATGTAAATATGTTGAAATTAGAAAGTTTAAATGAAATTGGAAGAGTAAAAATGGTAATAAATATTTATGGAACCTTCAAAATATTAAATTGCTAAAAAATTTCTTCTAACTTCATTTTTTAAACACACACTGTTGAGTTGACGAGATTTTGGAAATATTTTAGAACCGTTAGTTTTATAAATTATTTGTGTTTAACCTTCGCACTCATAGTATCTACCCGGGTAGATATTTCGGTTTTGATGTGTTAATAACTTTTCGAGTTTTTAATAAATTTAGAAATGGTCTCAGCTTTGTTATCAACTATTTATTGTTTTTTTTAGGAAATACATAACATCATAAATATGTTAAAAGTAGTTTTTCACAGCCTTTTTCAAAATTTGTTTGTTGTACCCTGAAGTTGTACCCTGATAACAATGTTGACACTTGGTTTGCGTGAGGCAGTATTGAGCGCATATTGGTTTTTTGCATGTGATGCACACATATATCAACCTCCCTTTTGCTTGATTCGTCCTGTTGAATCTCTCTCTGGCTCAACGTTGGCATCAAAATCATCACCACAGTCGAGTGCAGAGATCGATTCACCTTCAATGTGGAATAAATATTAGTTTGAGCAAAAAATTGTCAAAAGTGTTCATACCTAAAACGCATTCAATTGCTGCCTTGATACAGAATTTGCTGATTAGCAGTCGATTCTGGGCTCGAATTCTACTTTGCGGTATACAGAGATTTGTTCCCAAAAAGTTTATGAATATTCTACGTCGCGACTTCTTTACGCTACTGTGAGGATTGTTCGTGACATATATAATGTACGTTGCAAGGGCTGCAATGTCCAACAAATAGAAAAACATGGCCAGGGGCCAACGTGTTGTCGCTCTTTTTGTCGAGTATATCGTCACCATTTTATCCATTGTGTTCACACCGCCTTTTGTCGCATTGTAATATAAAATAATTTCAGGTTTTTTTTATGTCAGACACAACCGAATCACGATGCATCGATGAAAGCAACGCAACTGCTTTGCTTTTTGCTGAGACGTAAGACGTCATCGTTGCGCTTGGTCCAAACCCGGATTCGCTGGACAAAACTTCTCTATTTTTGGAGGCTTTGAACTCTTCGGGCACGTACCGCTTATTTTTCTTTAAGGTACCGACAATAGACATATTCCATTTCAAGAGTTCTTCTAGCAACGGCAGCGAAGTGAAAAAATTATCTACCGTAACATTCCGGCCAGAGTTTTCGTTACTTTTGTTAAAGTAGCGATAAGTTAGCCACTTCTATAAACACATTTTTAATATAAAATATATTTAAAACATTTTCTTGCTCGAGCATAAAAACCCCATATAATTCTATTAAAATGCTTTGTATCTACCCGGGTAGATACTATGAGCCCGTGCACAAAAAAATCTTCTTGAGAGCAAAGGTTAAAATGGTCACCCTCGATGTGGATTTATTAGAAAATAATTTTAGTTACCAGTTAATTTCATCTCTTATATTTTTCATTGATTTTATACAAAGTCAAAAGTAGTTATTTGTGAGATACCAGTAGCAATGCTGAAAAAGTTGCAGTTCGCTAGCTATTAGTAGCAATTCTGGAAAGAGTAATTGTGCAACCGAATGGGCCAACATTTAAATGAAATAATTTTTAGACAGGAAATTTAAAAGATTATTCTTTTGGGTTCTATGTTCTATTTAAAATTAAAATAAAAGATATAAATGAAATTCATGGCTATGGCTGTTATGCTTTCTCCTATAAACTTTGCCGTTTGGGCGTTTCGTAAAACATGGGGGGCGATTTTTTTCTTCAACTTGGTCAGTTTATCCTTAGCTCATCACCGCAAGTGACTTAGAGATTTTTCGTTAAGTGGCTTGACAATTTTGTTGGCCTTTTATGTGTTGTGCGATTCCTGAAGAGGTGATTTTCCTAGTTTGTTTCCAATAAAGTTCAGTGCAGCTTTCGAAGTGCAGAGGAATGATGCTGCTGGAATTTTTCCATCCATCTTTAAAATCAGATTCAAGGATAAGCTAGCGTTTTTGTAATTAGGACCGGCGTTTGTTGTTGCGGCTATAGCTGCACCTGTTATCGCCGATTATTGTATGACATCTAACGAATACATAACTTCTTACTTTGACATTTAATGCAAATATACGTTTACAGGTTTTTAAGAACCATCCAACCTGGAAAACAGGCACTGGCGGATTTGAGAGAGAAGAAACATTTCACAATAACATACATTCTATGACAGACGAGTTTTTAGTTCACTATTTGCTATAGAAATGTTCGTCCTCGATTTTTGCAGGATAAAATTATTAACATTTTCAAGAACTAAATTTAGAAAACATATGTTTCAACATAATGTTATTGAGGTTTTCTCAACTATACTTGTTGCGATTGAACAACTATTGTACATAAATTAAAAAATGCTTGGATATAAACTTAAAAATCAGTATACATTGCAATTTCATGAAATTTTTACTCTGCTTTGCAACAATTTATTAGAATCGTTTTCGAAAAAATCATCTAGTTAAAACAAATGTAATATCAAGTTTTTAATAAATTTTTGTTTTATAAAACCCTTGTTTTATTGTTTCTACTCAAACAAGTTTAATTTATTTATGTCACTATTTCATAAATACAAGGACAAATTTGTCAATTTAGTTTAAGTGTATTATTATATGTAGCTGTGTATACATAAATATAAAGAATCCTTATCAACGTATCCATCCAATCATATGTATGTTGTCACCAAGTGGAGATGTTTTTGTTTAAATAAAAAAAGGAAGAGTGAGAAAAAAACCCTCAGCATGTGAGTATTTTGTATGTTTAGCCAAAGAATATAAATTAATACAATTTATCATTTATTTTTTTTTCTTCCCACTCTCTTTTATTTTAGATGTATGAATATTTTATGTACACCTACATAAAGTATTTATGTACATACAGATGTTTCAGTGTATTCTATATGTTGTTTTTTTTCACATGTATGTGTTTAAGTGAATAATTTCGAAAAAGAAAAGTTGCTTGATTTATTCAATTACAGCTGCGTGCAACTAATTAAGGACAATAGTATTCAATATTTAAATCGCTATGCCAAAGATAATATTTATTAAATAAAACGCTAAAAATTAACACTTTTATTTTTTTTCTTATGGTGTTTTTTATAATTTGTGAATTAAATTAATCGTGCATTAAAATAAGGACATTTTTCAATTCAGGTGATTTTTAAAAGTTAGATTAAATTAATTATGATTGCACAGAGTGTTTTTAAAATTTCTTAAGACTTGCTTAACTTGGGTAAAAGCAAATCCTGTGACGTCAATACTCGCAAGATTATTGTACAAAAGCATCAGGATGGAAACACTTATCGGGAAATCGCAAAAGCCTTGAATGTTTGAAAAACAATTGTTTTTCCAGCGGTGAAATATTTTAGAAACCATACGACTACAGAAAAGGTGGCCCGTAAAAAAAGCAGCCGTATTACGACAGTTTGTGATGCACTGAATGTGCGCGAGTCAAAAAAAAAATCCGCATGAATTCTTTAGCATAATGAGGCAAATCCGTCTGTAGATACAGTAAAACGTCGATTGCATGAAGTTTGTCTGTTTGGAAGAATTTCACGAAAGAAGCTATTATTGTCTAAACGTAACCGAAATAAGAGACTCGAATTTGCAAAGAACTACCTCCATTGAACGGATGTATAATGGAAAAGAGTACTATGGAAACAAATATGTTCGCCTGCCATAGTTGAAGGGTGATTCAAGTAGGGATACTTTTTTCAATAGCCTTTTTTTTGACAGATCACGTGTGAGTTGTGTCATGCTGTCATGTTATTTTTGTTTAGTATAGCTTGGCATTTCATAATGGAAAGATTTAGGCCTGAGCAACGTTTACAAATTGATCAACTTTATTACGAAAATTGACGTTCTGTGAGGAATGTGTTTCGTGCACTTCGCTCAATTTATGGTCGATACTATCACCCATTTTGAGACCCAGCATTCATTATTGTATAATATTCGACCGAAGAGACCACGTCTAGCACGCTATGAAGAAATATAGCGGCCGTAGCTGAGAGTGTATACGAAGACCATGCAGAGTCTATTCGGCGTTATCGTGCCATGATAACCGACTATTTGATGCGTGAAATTGAAGCTCGTGATCTCGCGACATTTTACTTTCAGCAAGACAGCGCCAGTTCCCACACATCGCATCAATCAATGGATTTATTGGGAGAACATTTCGGTGAGCCCATAATTTCACGTTTTGTGCCGGTCGATTGGTCACCAAGATCGTGCGATATCACACCGTTAGACCTCTTCCTGTGGGGATATGTAAAGTCTAAATTTTAGGCAGACAAACCCGCTTTGATTCAGGCCTTGGAGGAAAACATCACGCGTGTATTCGCCAGTTACCAGTCGAAATGCTCGAACGAGTTATCGAAAATTGGACTCAACGGATAGACTATCTGTGACGAAGCAACGGCCATTATTTGATAGACATAATCTTCAAATGTTCTTTGAAATGATAGCAAACATTACCCATTACATTTGAATTTTCTGTGTTTTTTTTTCAAGAAATTAGGAAACCTCGAAATGGATCACGCTTTACATCCGCGACACTTTGAAGCATGGAGGAGGTTCTAGTGTAATGCTTTAGGGTGTTATGTCGTCACTTCGTGTAGGGCGGCTGCACAAAATCAGGGGAAATATGGATAAGTTTAAGTATGCAAGAATACTAAGCGATACAATGATGCCATATTATTGATGAGAATATGCCAGTAACAGGGATATTTAAACAATAAACCCAAACCGAAGCATATTGATTTATTTTAAAATAATTCTCTTGGAAAATGTGTGGTATGCCCTTGAAAATATGACTCACAGATACATAAATAATAATTAATTTGACACAATATGCAGTTGTTTTTGAGAATATCATACAATCTTTCTTGTTATTTGCTTCAAGCTCATATGCTAGTGTCGTGTCCTTAAGTAGTTGCACGTAGCTGTATATGTTAACAAATACGTACCCACACATATATGTACATAAGTATATGTACAATGGAAAATACCCAGCAACATTTTTCTTTTTAATTTGCAAAATTTTTTTGTTTGATCGATTATATATTTCTTACTTAGTGTTGAAATAAATTTTTGACACTAATTAATCAAAACCATCACATAAAATCCCAGACAAATAATGTAATGCCAATATGTTGTTTATTAAATATGCTTGATAATTAACTTTGTAATATGTATTTGCTGTTGGCAAATAAATATAGTATTCGTGATAAAACTGAGAACACAAATTTCAAGAAACTTCATAAAAAGGTTTCGATCACTACTTAATTTTATTTTAGATTAGAGACTAATATATGCTTAAAGTGACGGAATGAATTCTGTTATATTTACCCCTGTGGGCATTTACCAAAAGAAGAATCTAGAAAAAATTGCATTTCAAGAGCTAGTAATAATTTTAGAGAAATTTTTTTTGTGAGGCAGACCAATTCTTCTAGTTCTTCTAGTTTCTGTATTATTAAATAGATAAACGCTACTGGTGAGACCCCTGTTGGGTTTTATGGATTTTAGTTCAGATTTTAGTATCGGAATCCCTTATGAATGGTTGCTGTATATATGTCGCTTATGCTAACGATGTTGCGATTTCGAATACGGAACATTTCTGTTCACTATAAGGGATATTTGAACTGTCTATATCATTTGTCAAAATGAATCGGGAGACATGTGTTTGTCCTACATCTATACAAAATAGATATTATTTTATGTCGAGTCTTTGCAGCTTTGGACTTTTCGTTCTTGTTTGTGACTGGCAAAAGAATATATCATGATGGCTGAGAAATCGAAGCTTCTACTACTGATATGTCAACAAGTGAAATGTAGAAACTTTCATGTGAGTTAAATACAATACTTTTGGAAAACAAAGTTCTTGTTGAAGAACCCTTTACGTTCAACATATTAATTCTTTCCAAATGAATTATCGAATCTATGGACCCAGACGATATTTAAACGAAAGCCAATAACTTTGTTAATTCTTATTGTCAAACTACAAATAATCTTGATGATTATTCTATTACCTTAGAGAAACAGATTGTAAGCGAAAAAATATAAGAATTATTGGACATGCTTCCAAGTTGGAACTCCAGAAGAAGAGGGAATTTGGCTTCTCTTCTCTACAAAAATGATTTAGTACAGGAAAGTGTTAAAAATAGGTCTTGCAAAGCACTGCACTTAATTTGAAAAATAAATTATTTAAAAGTGTCAAAAACAATGGAAAGGTATGAGTGTAATTGCAATACAGGTAGATTGTTCCAAAACAAAGGTTTTTCAAGCAATTTACTGAAAAGTAAAACCAGGGAGCGAAAAACAACGAGCAGGAAGCGAAAAACAACGACTATGTAAAACCAAAAGAAATCGATATTGGTCATCTAAAGAGCTGGAAATTGATATATTAAAAGTCCGTATTCTGAGGAAAGTATCTTTATTGAGCAAACGGAATTTTCAAAATAGCATTTATACCGGGATAGTTGGTGAAATGGTCAGATAAATTTGACTAGTTCTGAAGGCAAACAATTTAGTTCGAAGACCACAAAATAAAGAATTTGAAGACAGGTATAACCAAACAGAAAACCATGAAGCATGAAGGAAATATGTGGTGTCGGTCAAATTGATTGAACAGATGATAAAATATGCGCTGCCAGAAAAGAAATGCCTTTTCTATGCGAATTCATGCAGGACAATGATACCAGAGCACATCTAAACTAGTCCCCTTATAGAGTGGCTTTAACAACACAGGAACTTAAATGCTATTGAACACCTTGCGAAGTCCTAAAAAAAGGAAATAATGGGATATAAACCTAAAATAAACCTAAAAACAACAAAATCCAATAGTAAAATGTTTAGTTAATTATAACTGATCAGTGTAAAATTTCTTTTCGATATCGATATTACGTAGGTTAATGAGTTTTTCAGAAGGAGCTTTCAACAGTTATAGGCAGATCACCAAAAAGTTGATAACCAACGTGATAATGATGTCAGGTGATTTAGATTTAGGTGATTTTCGGAAGTGGACCGAAGTTGGGGATATGGGGGATATGGTGAAATATGAAACGCTACGCTCTTGATATTGATTTTTACAAGAGAGTTATGAGCATATGAGTTATATAGTTACTACTTTGCTATAAGCATTTATGTACCATTGAGCCATATTCCGGAAAGACATTTGTATGTGGGCTAACAAATGTCCATTGAAAGTGGTAACCAATTCTTACCACTTTCAATAGGCAATTTCTTTCTATAATAAAAATATATTGTTTAATGTGTATTATATTTGAAGAAAATAGTAAAAATATCTGAAAAATATCGAGATTGTTCGAAACTTTGATCTATAACTCGGATCATACTGGACAGTTGTAGCCCATTTTCAATATCAAACATTTGGATGTAACAAAGCATTTTAATTGTTCTAAGACTTTTTTTCGAAGCTCTATCGTCTCTTTTACAAATGGATCGACATGGCTAGATGGTCTTTAATCTTATAAGGAATTAAGAATAGATATAATTTTTGATGCTACACTCAATATTTTGATGTGCTGCAAACGGAATGACAAACTTAATAAAAGTCCCGTCTCTTTGGGGGTGGGTATAAACACGATAATTTATAAAAAATCAAGAAGGAAATATGTTCTAAACTTGTGGGATCTATGAATCGTAGATGCGTATGACAGCAAATTTGTTAGGAAAAATCTGTCGTTTTATGATGTTTAGCTGATATTAACCTAAAACATTAACTGGGTTATATTAATACCTATTAAATGTTGAATTTATTCGTTCAAAGCGTCAAATCAAAATAAACAATATATTTCTTTTATATTGTTCTTCTTATTTTTAAGAAAGAAAAATAAAAAAATTAACGAATGAGAAGAGATACGTTTGTTTCATTTCGCAGGGAATTTATTTTTTTTCTTTCTGAAATAAATAGCATTTTTTTGCTAATTCAATGCATTTGATGTATAACGGAAATGTTAAAGACATTTCCGGTTCGTTACTTCATGTGTATATATAAAACTTAAGAGCTTGAGCGTGTATGTGTAAGAATGTAATTGGTATAAAGATAAGAAATGAAATCTAAATAAGAAGAACAATGACAAGAAATCAAATACAAAAAAAAATAAAAAATAAATGATTCCACTTTCCATCGTTCAAAGCATACAGACATACTAATACTCTTAATATAACTTTAACGCCCGCTTTCATTTAGTTACTTTAATTTCTTAACTTACTTTTTTTACTGTTTTTCCTTTCTTTATTCATGTTATGTTTTTGTTAATGTGCTGTGCTGTAATAATGTGTTTGTGCTGTAATTATAATGAGTTTTTTATATTAACAATCATTATTGTTGCTTAATTAATTCCATTTCCCTGCATGTTGTACAACTTGAATTGAAATTAAATTTGACAATTTCGAAAATCGTTTCGTATTAAAGTAACAAATGATCAACATTTAGACATTTTCCTTTAAGACAACGAAATAAATTTCATTTTAGGCCACAAATAAAGTTATGGATAGAAAATTGGTTTTATTTACGTAGTTACAAATTGTGTGTTATTTGTGTGTGATTTGTTAGAGGGAAGGGTTAAGAAATATTAGGGTAATTTTGCAGTCTCAATGTAATAAACTGGTTTTTATCAAAATTTATTATTTGGCTGAGTTTGTGTTGAAACGAAATTGTTAACTATTTAACGATGGTGAATATTTAGCACATGCATTATGGCGTTAAATTGCCTTTTATGGGCTAAATCGTAATGTATGTTATAAAGGATTTCATTCCATTGACCATTCCATGTTTAATTGGAAATTGTTGCCACATTCAGTGTAGTTTCTACGTACTTATTTACGATAAATGTGTCATAAAGTACAATAAAGATGGGAAATATCATGCTGTACTAAAAATTTATCAAACGATATGGAATCTTTGAATTGGCCTTTTTTATTCGCTGACAAATACTCAAATAGCTAAGGGTTTATAATGTTCGTAAACATTAGGATGGCATGCAATGCTGCTTCCGAGTGGTAGGCAATTTCTATTACGTAAATCCCATATTGAATCCCACCTAAGTATATGTATCATCCTAATACAAACAACCAACACTCAAATGCATTATAAACCACTGCTGAAATGACTTGAGTAGTAGTAGTAGTAATTTCAATTGAAATTTGTTGGCCAAAAATAAATGTCACACAGAAATGTACTACAGCTTTGGATTACAAACGTTAACATTGCCTTACAACATAAACCTCATCTCGCTGGTTTCTACTGCTACTCAATGACACATCAAACCATTTTTGCTGCAACATTCAATATGAACTTACATACATGCATACATACATTGAGTACATTCATAATGAGAATTTACAAATGCTTCTCAGTAATACAGCCTTTCAAACCGAAGCAAATCAAAGTAAATCAGACCACATTACAACACTCGTCTATAATATAAATGTACTTATATGTAAGCTATGCCTGTATACACTGCGTTGCATAACTATAAATATATAAAACTTTTCCCAATTTTATAAGTTAAAGTAAATGTTAAACAGTTTATTTCCCGCAGTTTTTTGCTTCCCGGGAAAGCGGGAATTTTTTTTAATTTCCCGGGATCCCGGGATCCCGCTCCATAGAAAAAAAAACGTAAATTTGTCTTTATTTATGAAAAATCTTTTATTAAAAAACGTGAGGGAAACAACAAGGTAAAAAATACTTAATTTAGTTTTAATTGAAAGAGGAACTTGAATTATTACTTTACGCTTTTAAATGTAAATTTCATATTATTATGCTTTAGATACTAGATAAAAAAGAAACATAAACATAATAATTTAATTCATAAAAAATAGTAAAAAAAAAACAATTTCAGGTACTCAAGATATGAGATCAAAAAATTTCAAATTTAATTCATAAATTATATAATATATTTGAAATAACTCTACTAAAATTTTAACAGCTTAGGAAATAACTGTTGAGAATTACGGAAATGTACGAAACATAAGAGATTTAAAAAAATTATCAAAATAGTACCACAAACAACTTTAATTCTGTATGCATCTGTTTACTTTTGTAGATTAGCTTATCCCAGATCAAATAAATAACATAAAAAACGAATTTGTGCATTCCTTATGTTCTTGTTTTGAAGTCAATGTTGTCCATGATTATAAAAATAGTAACGCTGGTTTTTTAAACAGGGAACAAAGCAAAACAAACAAAGAGTACTAAATATAATGTGGGGGTACTGTGGTATTTTTGTTGCGAAAAAGTACTTAAAATAGTACAATAGTATTGAATTTTCCATCACTGCTACAACATGTGATTTTTTTTGGCAATTGCTTGAAATCTTAAGCCACTTTTTGTATTAGAAGAAATTTGACCGTTTTCAAAATCACTAAAGTACGAACCACGCGGCATTTTATAGCAAATGGTAGAAAATTACCTAATAAGAATAAATAACAGTTATACAGGCATGTTCTGAAAATCACTTTTTCGTAAAGTGATTTGAAATAACTGGAAAAAGTTGTTCTGTGCACAAAAATTATTGAAATCTCGTAATTTAAAACCGGTCATATAACAGCCTAATGATTTCAAATCACTTTGAGTTTTTTAAGCATTTTTCATTGAACTCTTGTATTAAAATTATCACATACACTTAAAGTCATTTGTTGTTTATTTGTTTTTGAAATAAAACTAACTATTTTACACAGAAAAAACTTAAAATTTACAAATCTAGTAAACATTGTATTTTTTTCCATGGAATTGGATAAGTCTCTCATGTAGCGTTTTTTTACACGCTCATTTTTTTTTTTTAATTAACACAAACTGCGAAGCTTTTGGCTTATCTGCAGGAAACACCCAGAGTCTTTGGCGGGAATCGAACCCGTAACCCTTTGACTGATAGTCCGGCACTCTATCGCCTAGTCTATCTAACGAACTACCTCCAGACATTTGTAAGCTTCCTTACAGACACTTTAACTTCAAATTGTAAATTTATTATATTTTTTAATAGATTACTTAAACAAAATTTTATTATAGAGCAATTCCATATGAAAACGATCAAAATTGGCAAATTTTTGGACGACCCCTCTCCGATTTTAAAATAAATAGTCTCAATCGATTGCCCAGCAAAAAATAATGTACCTACATATTTTTTTTTTTTTTTTATAGTGACTGGTTTAGTGGTGGTGTACACCACTGTCTGTGACAAAATTGAAGAATTCTTCATAAGGGACCTCATTGAAAGTTGTTTTAAAAAAAAACTACTAAAGCGATCGCAACGAGTGATAGCTCGTTGGAAAGGTATTGAATCAGGCTTTAATTAAAAAATAAAATTTTCCTAATTTTTCTTAGAAATTTACCTTTAAATTTTCCCATGAAAATTAAATTTTCCGATTTTCCACAGAAGCTCCTAAATTGTCCGGCTAATTTTTTTTTTTTGGATTCCTCATAATTTTTGCTTTAAGAATCAGCAATAAAAAAATGGGCCCCGACTCCTTGTTTGGACAGGAGAAGAGCATTTAAGAGACCACCTTGTTAAAAATATATTTTAAAAATTATTTTACAGTTAATAATACATTTGTGAAGAAAAAATCTTTCTTATTTTGCTGCTTATACTTAATTACAATATTTATTAAAAATTTCAATTGTCTTGGCATCATTATAAAATTAAACTAGCTTTAAATTTAGCACGTCGGCAGACGAAGAGTACCGCTTTACATTAATTGACATATCAGAAATATTTGGTATGAAGCAATGAAACTTTTGCGTTCCAGTTATAGTTTTGACATTATTATATCTGTTTTGAATTCGTCGCTCCATGGCATCGTGTTGTTTTTGAGTGCATAAAACTGTGTTAATGGCAATTTCCTTGCTTTGAATCCACGAAAACAAATGTTGTACATTTAAGATCTGGTCAGAATATGGCCTTTGCAAACTTGCCTTAGTCGCCATGCGTTTTAGGGTTCCCCCTAACGCATCGCATGGGCCCTTACCGTGGGACGTCGCGAAAAAGTGCCACTAGACCTTGCAGTTTTGTTCTTCTTCAATTATGCACAGATTGTAGAAATTTTTTTTATTCTTGTACTGATACTTTTGTTTTTTTTTTCCTAGTATTCTTCTGTGTTTATTATAAAATGTTATGATAATTATGAAATGCTAACTTAAATTAACGTAGTGGTCTCCCAAATTTTGTATAAAATGAGCTTATTAACCTTAAACAATAAACAATTTTACACATTTTAAAAAACTGTTTGTAACTTTACAAATAGTTAAAATCAAGTGTAATTATAGTAATGCAACACAGTGTATAAACTTCTATGAGAATACGGGAAAAATTAATGAAACTGTGTATTCTCATGTAGAATTTCATTTAATATTTGCAAAAATTTTTAATAATTTACAGTGGGGATGCCAGATATTTTGTTCTTTTGACAGCTGATGTCAGCAAAATTCAAGCACTCATTTCATTACAAAACCACCCTAATACTTCAATATTAAAACGCGTTTGTATGTAAATATTATGGCGTCTACACTAGTATGTGTAGCTAAGTATATGTACAATATCTTTCAACCTATTGAATAATATACAAAATTTTTACCACTTTACTTACCGCCATGGTTTTCAACAGCAAACACCAGAGATTTTATTTGTTGATATCATCAACGCAATCGTGATTATCAGCAGCAACAACTGATGGAACATAAGTATCCTGGTTTGTGTTGTTAGTGGATGCTGATTCTAATGGTGATATGTATACCTTAGTAAAGCTACAAACATACACTCTTTCATGCATATTTACATCATGTATGTTCTATTTTATGGCCACATTCTTCCCTTTACATTAACACATACTTCCAAACATTCATACAGTGATTCCATTCACAGGATTCGTGTAGTGTATTGTAGCCAAACAGTCATCCAGTCTTTAATTTTATTTTTTATTTTTTTTTTGTTGAACTTTTTTTTTGTTGGTTTGTTGCTGTTTCCTACTCAACACATTAATATTTTATGGCAAATTCGTGTGTTTACCTTCAATTGGATTTTGTGCTTTGAATTTCTAATACTGAACAGCTTGGATGAAATTCTATAATCAACACCACGCTACTGTTGAATTTGTGTGCCCCTAACAATTCAAAATTCATACAACTTCTTGTAACATTTAAAGAAAGTGGCAAGTGTTTATTAAATTTTTAAAATCTATGATAATAAATACTGATGGTTTAGGCTTAAAGGAATCTTTAACTAAAAACGAATTTTGTTCAAGTAATTTCTTCGGTGAATTTCCTTTGTGTGCAGCTCTTTTTAGTCGATCCTGCTTGATCAAATATAGTTTTATAATTTTGTTTTTTTTTTTGCTTTATTATGACAAACAGCATTTGTAATCATACTTACATTTTGTATTGATTCCTTTCACCCAATCATTAACATTTTTATTAAAGTTTTTTTTTATTTATTTTCTATTCTATTATGATTTGCTTTGATTTTGGTCAATATTGTTTGTAGATTTCTATTTAATGATTTTGACACCTTTAGAATATTGTATTAAATATTAATTCATACAGGCAAGAAAATTACACAGAATTTATCAATACGACTATGATAATGATTTGAAGGCAATACTACTACACAGAGAAAATAAAATTACACAATAATTACAAAATTTAAAAAATAATCGTAACTGCTTTTATTCCAAGTACTAAGTTATTAATGTGAAAATGATTTATAGTCAATATGAGAAAAAACCTTGAAGCATTGTTCATATAAAATACGGTCGCATGAATTTTCAAATATTTATTTTTTTATTGTTTTATTTGCAATCTATTTTACAAAAATTCAAAATAATTATTATTTTTAATTAAACTGTTAAATTTTTTTTTCCATTTTTGATGATTTTTAGTAAGGCGTGAGTTCATTAAATTTAAGTTGCATTAAATTATTATTTTTACTGAAGGTAGGAATTGTTTTTACAACATTAAAATTTTATTGATAATTTTTCTTGGCTGAGCTGGGGATCGAACCTGGGTTGAATTTACATGTTTCAAGAATCACCAATGGAAAAAAATTCAAAATAATAAAACAGTTTGTACCTACTTTTGTCCACAATTTGATCCTAATTTTTTTTATATATATTTAAGAAACGCGAAAAGAAGAAACTTATTCACAATTTACACGAATAAATTGTTATTGGAAACATTGGAACAATTTTTTACTTGAAATTTCTTCGGTGTTCACACAGCACAATTCCCAACGCTCGTATTTTTATTTGAGAGTATACACACATTTGTATACACACATGTAATACGAATAAGGTAATCAGCTTAGCTTCAAGAATTGCTTTATGTAAATTGGGACTTTAATAGATTTCCTCTTCTGTTCTTTAAAAAAATCGGCGTTCGTGTGTTCTTGTCCTTGATGGATCTCTGTAGCGACTCTATTTACTGACCGAAATGAACTTTTATATATTTAGTAAAAATACATGATTTTTTTGAAAAAAAAATGGTCATAGATTTTTTGTCCTTTAGGCTTTATTTACTATACGGTTACCGAAAAGATTTCTGCTCTTCATTTATTTTAGCCGTATGCATATTAAATTTTATTGCTGTGTTAACTTATTTAGAAGACATGAAGGGTAACAGATGATCCTCGGGTACCTCGGCAATGGTGTAATTGGTGTTCGGTATCGTGAAATGATAACCAGTTTTTTCTTGCTTAGAATTGAAGAATTTAATGTGGAGGGCATGTGGTTTCAACAAGACGGCGCCACATGTCATACAGCCAGAGGAAATGCATTAGTCATTTCCCGGTCGTGTTATTTCGCGTTTTTGAGACCAGAATTGGGATTTAACACCTTTAGATTTTTTCTTTGGAGTTTTTTGAAGTCAATGGTTTACGCGAATAAGCCGACGACGACTCAAGCCTTAAAAGAGGAAATTGGACGCTGCATTAATGAAATAGCGCAGCATTTTTGCAAAAAGGTCATTGAAAATTTCATTAAAAGATCGCGTGTGTGCTAGCAAAGCCGCGGCGGCCATCTGCACGATATCTTGTTCCATACATAACCTCATTCTGTCTACTTAACGATATAATAAAGTTTCATGATTTTTTTTTTAATATCTGTGTTTTATTTCAAATTTAAAAATTGCGTTCTAGTTGGGACACCCTTTATATACTTGAATATCTTCTACAATAGGACAAAGTTAAGATGTTGAGATCTCTTGATAGCGTCGATTGTAATAGCGGTCTCAGAAGAGCTAAATCAACGTTCTTATGCAATATGTATAAACAGTTTTCATAATATTAATCATATAGTTACGTATGTATTTACTAAAAATTATAAAAATTATTAAAATAGTTTTGATGCAATTAGGATTTGGCGTTTCCCGGACTATTTTTCCCTTGGAAATAGGAATGAAAAATTGCTTTTAAGTAATGAATTTAAGTAATGCTTAAAAATTAGTATTAAGGTTAATCTATTCTATATATATAAAATTCAATGTATGTATGTATGTAACGTATAGACTCCAAAACGGCTGAGCCGATTTTGATGAAATTTTCACAGCATGTTACTGTGTCTCTGGAAGGAATAATAGGGTACTTTTTTACCACGCCCACTTTTACGCCCACTTTTTTAAAATATTGTAATTGGAGACCAAACCTCTGGACCGATATTTTTGAAATTTTCACAGCATTTAACTGGGACTCTGGTATGATTAATAGGGTACTTTTTTTTTGCCACGCCCATTTTTACGCCCACTTTTTAAAAATTATGTAATTGCTCCCATATAGTTTTTAACAGATTTACTTCAAATTGTATACACATTATATACTCCAGGCGAGGTAAAAATAAAGATTTCTTAAGCCACGCTCCTTTCACGCCCCTTTTCACGCCAAATTTTTGAAAGTTTTATACTTTTTGTTCTCTATACAAATTTGTTCATTCCAACGTATTTTTTTGATTTGGTAGTATATTGCTCTTAATACTGTTAACGTTGCCATATAACTATTAACCACACCTACTTGATCGCCCCTTTTTTTAATTCAGATACTTACTTATACCACTAACAATGTTTGCTATACAAAATACTTTTTTTGTAATATGTATTTACCTAAAGTTTTATATACTTTTTAACTACATACATTTTTTTATTACCAAATCCCCATTTTTCGCCCCATTTCACCTTAAATTATATTGCTTTTAATCTATCTATATATAAATGAATGTGTGTCTGTATGTTTGTGCTTAATAGGAGGCCAAATCCTTGGACCAATCTGCCTGAAATTTTTACAGCACGTTACTGTGACTCTGGAAAGAATAATAGGCTATATGAAGTTTTGATTGTACAAACGGGGGTGGCACCGCCCATATAACCCACAAATTTAACCCACCATATTTTGGGCATTTTTTGACGTACATCGGTGATATTTAGTACATATGGTATTGGCATAATTAGGAATTCGTACCAGGAGAAAAGTGAGTGGGACCACGCCCCTTTTTAGGAAAATTAAACATCGTAATACAGTCTTAACTACTGGACCGATCGTCATTAAATTTTCACAACAGGATATTCTTACGAAATAATAAATTCTTGACTATGTAAGTGGACAAAGGGGCATGGTCTCGCCTAAAGCATTGCAATAAATACATTAAAATTAAATAAATAAATGTTTGTAAATATATAAATACGTTTTATTTTATTTTATGTGCAAAGCACACCGGGTTTAGCTAGTTATTTTATAAAATTGAATCATTTTATTTAAGAAAAACAATACATTACAACGGATAGACAAACACTATACTTTTAGATCATTTGTTACTAAAAAGAATTTAATTACATACAAGGTGGCGCAAAAGTAATCCTCCTATCAGAAAATGCTATAAATTTTGCGAGGCCCCTAATGTCAGTTCTGTTTTGACATTTGTGTAGTAAATACATGCGAAATACACGTTAATAAACAATGTTACGCTACACTGCTCCAGAACGCGGAATATTGCTGACTATTTATTTGACCAATAATTATTTTAATTACAGCCAAAAAACATCGGAAGTTTACTTTTGCGCCACCTATTTTATAGAAATAAAAAAAAAAAATATTTCTAAGTGCGTCTAGCAAAATTGTTTAACTGTACTTTTAAAATATTTAATGCATTTAATAAGTCATCTATATCCGATTTATTATTTTACTGGCAAAGCTTCCACTCTTTCGTATTATAAACATTTTTTTGCGATTTGCACTTGCTTAAATTGTATTCTTGGAAGTTTTTAGGTAATTTGTTAAGTTTACTTATTTTAGAAGTAGAATTTATAGATAATAAATAATTTTAAGTGTGGAACAAGTTTTTTTTGCTAATTTTTTATTGCGTTCTTCAGTTTAACAAAAGGCTAGAGATGCCCGTCATTCTTTTCCACCTACTAGTACGCACACTTTGCTGAATTTTTTCTTTATATAATTTTGCGGCAAATGGCTTTCACGAAAATAAATTTCCTAAAATGTTTGATTGTTTTTAAAGATTAGTTGTATTTGATGAAATTAACTTATACATACATATATATTGGGTGTATATCCTAAAAATGCGTTATTCATAAAAAATGGCGTATCTTTTGAAATCGTATTAATTATGTCTTTAGTAACTTATATGCCATTTTTAAAGGGTTTCAATTTAGTAATTTATTCGCACTTAGTTATTGATATTATACTGTAACAACAGAATTATTTTTTTTTTTGCTTCGAAAATTATTAATATTTATATTTAATTGTTTGTCAAAATCGCAAATCTTTGGTAAAATCAATTTTAAGTTATTTTAGTTTAAAATTTTTATTTAAAAAACTTAATTTTCTTTGTAAGTAATATATTTACAGCAATAATAACTTCTTATTAAAATTTAAACATTTCAAAAATGCCAATTATTTGTCAAAAATAATTTTTAAACTACATCAATTTTAATTTTCCCGTTTTCCCGGGAAATTTTAATTTTTTCCTGAGCTGGAATTTCCGAACTGCAAACAAAATCCATGTTAAATTTAATTCTACAATTCTGCCAAACATTTCATTCTAATTTTTCCCACAGTATATTTATAATGTTTTGTTACGAATGAAAATATACAGATTATTATATATGTTGGTATACTATTTGTATTTGTAACAGATTACATTTGGTATTAAGCTAAATTACTCATGTACATTTAAGTACATATGTACATACTTACCTAAGTACTTACAATAAACTTACAAAGGCATTTTAGTAATACATGTAATGAATTGAATTGAATTGATCAGATGACACTTATCAGGGCTTAGTAGCATTTAATTAAGCTATTGAACGAACTATTCCCACAAATAACAAATGGAATGTAATCATTTACATTTAGATAGGATACATTACAAACTAAAAAGGAAATAAAATTTTATTTAAAACCAGGCCTAGAAGTATGCTTTAAAAAAGTGTTTAATGCCAATAAGAAATGATTTAAAAAACAAAGCAAATTATGCTCTATTAACCCGGGGTTACACATGCAAGTGCAAGTTCGAAAAAGTCAATACATTCACACTTTTTTTTATTAACACAATCACACATGCAGGCACTTGCAGCTCACTTGCATGTGAATTTAGCTGGACAGTGATTTTTGGACACTTTCAGTAATAAAGTGACAGAAAGGTAAAGAGAGTTGCCAAAAAAAATTTCAGAATAAATTTAATGGATTGTGGTAAAAAAATATATACTTTTTTTGCAAATATGAAAAAAGAAGTGTATTGATGTCATTTTAGAGCATTAAATAATAATTAAAATAATAATAATAAATTGTAATAATTATTTCCCTACAATTATGCTCATGTGAAGACCATGGAAACTCTTGGTAAACAAATACAAACTTTGTGCGCCATTTGTTAATTTTAAAAATTATTTTAGAAGAAATCTGACTTTTAGAAAAAAAAGTAGTAAAAAAATTTATAGAAATTATTTTTACATACAATTTATAGTTTTAGCTGGAAAAAATGTGAGTAGAAATGGTAAAAAAATTTGGTTATTGAATTTATGAATTTTTTCTTTTTTTTATAGTTTTACTGGAACTACAACGTTCAAAACGAATCCAAAATTAAATCTGCAAAATACAATTAAACCTTTTTCATACATTTTTCTTTTTCATTTAATAACTCTTTTAATTTTAACACAAAACTAATTTTTTGAAGTTTACGCTTTGACAACATTTTGAAAATGAACTTTCACTGTTCTGTGTAAACAGTAATGCTACTTGCAAATGATTCGAGTTTTTCGAATAAGTTTTCGTATACATGTAATACGTACACAGCACTCGCATGCAAGTACTTGCATGTGTAAAGGCAGGGTAAAGGATCTAAAGCCTATTTTATAATTCTCTATAAAGATCATTTAGTGTTGAAAAATACAGTGAGTAACAGAGCGATAATAGATTATCCTTTATTTTAAAGTTAGTGCCTATTTTATAATGCCATATAAAAACTGATATTTGGTGGAAATTATTGTGCAAACTAAAATTAAGTTTTTTTTAATAGATTTTGGATTTAGAAAAATATCTCAAATATAATTTAGTTCGTTAGTTACTTTTCTGTTTCAAATTTTATTTAAATTCAAAATCTTAAAGTTAAAAAAAAACAACTGTTGCTAATAAATCCCTGTATAAACAATTAAATAACAAATAAAATGTCCCTGAATTACAATAAAAAAAGGAAAATTTATGCTACACAACAACATAAATACAGTGATAACGTTAATTTAAAAGAAGCTTCTTCAACATTGTTGTTTTAGCTGTTTAATTCTCTTCCAAAGTATTTAACGTTGTAACTGGTGACATGCAAAATATATTAATTGAAGGCGCACAACTGGAGACCAGGTAATTTCCAATAAAAATGAAATATAATGATATGAAGCTACTCTGTGTTTGTTGCTTTTTTATAAGGATAATATCTAAGGATGAAACACACAGGCCCAGCTGAATGTTGAGCAAGTATGGCCTGCAAACGAAAAAAAAAATACATTGTTAGAATGTATTAAATTTATTTCGTTGTCCTTTGCACCGCCATGGTCTCCTTTTTATACATACATATATTTTGTTTATAGCACAATTTCGCAATTGTTTTTGTTGTTCTTTCATTAAGTTCTGTTTTGTTGTTGTTTTATACATAGTTGAGTTTTTAAAACTTAATTGTGCGGTACTTGTAGAATAATTGCTTTGAGACTTGAATAAGAAGTATTATTTCTAGGAATGAATCTAATGTGCAAAACAAAGACAACATTTATTTTATGATATCATTAAAAGTGCAAAATATTTTTATGAACTTCAACATTTTTTTTTATTAACTTTTCTACTTTTCTATGTATGGGGATGTATGTAAAGGGAACAAGTGTGTATATTTAATTAAATTTAAAATATATCTTATAGAAATGAAATGAAAATTTATAGTTGCAACGTTTGTTAGTTGTTTGTTTCGTTTTATAAACCATTTGTTTAGGATCGTTATCATTGGTTATTTATCAGATCTTTGGCAAAGTTTAATTTATTGGTCGCCTTTGAAAGAAATATTATGTTCGTTTACGGAACAAGGGCGATATGAATGTATATTCGACCCACAATTTATTTTAAAAGTAAAGCGTTTATTTCCCAATCGGCAGTAAGATTATTTCTTTGCGGTTCAATCTGGATAATGGAATTAAAAAAATTAAACAAAAATTTAAATCCTTCATAAGCGTTTAAACGATAAAAGGGCCTAAATCTGTGATCACTGACTAAAAATCGATTTTTCATATAAAAAATTAAAAAAATCTTAAATCCTTCATAACTCCGTAAATAAGCGTTTAAACGATAAAAGGGCTTAAATCTGTGATCACTGACTAAAAATCGATTAATGTATGAATTATCATTTTAAAAAATTAAATGAGAAAGGGCTTAAATCTGTGATCACTGACGAAAAATCGATTTTTCATATAAAAAATTAAAAAAATCTTAAATCCTTTATAACTCTGTAAATAAGCGTTTAAATGAGAAAAGGACCTTAATCTGTGATCACTGACTAAAAATCGATTAATGTATGAAATATCATTTTTAAAAAAATTATAAATAAATATTCATATGTTAAAAGGGCACACAACTTTCATTATCATCAACACAAGCATAAAGCAGAGGTGGTGAAAAGTGTAAAGATAAAAATTGTCCTTGTGAATTAACTAGGTAGAGTTACTTGTTAGTATGTTTATTGGTTTTTTCCCCTAATTAACCAAATCTAACCTTGTTTAATAGATATAAATAAATAACAATAGATAACTGAACAAAAAATATTTCAAAACAGCAAGAAAAATATAAAAAAAAACATTTACAATACAAAATATAAATGGGTCTGCTTTTATGCCGATCGACCTTATAACTAACTAGTACCTCTACAAAATTAATTTCTTTCTGAACTTAAATACTCCAAGGATTTTAATTGACATCTAGGCATATTTAACTTATATTCGATTTAAACTTCAAGGCTTTTCATTATATTGTAAGCCTTGTGTTTACTTTTAATGCAAAGAACTTTATACTGAACTTTAAACTGTTCTAATAACTTGTTTTCTCTTCTTTTTTTAGTTGTTGTATGTATTGCCTAGGAAATGTTATTTCCACTTGTTTAACAACTTGAATATTAAAATCTCTTTAGACTTTCCTTATGTCCCTTAATCCGATTCATTTTCTTTTAATTTTATTTAAAAGAATTTTGTATTGTGCATTTTCTTTAGAATTTTTTAAACATTTTTCTTGC
Organism: Bellardia pandia; assembly: GCA_916048285.2. NCBI lineage: Eukaryota > Metazoa > Arthropoda > Insecta > Diptera > Calliphoridae > Bellardia > Bellardia pandia. The sequence goes on from OU696531.1 coordinate 29,700,733, forward strand.
TATTTTTTTTTTTTTTTGTATTTTTAAGTCAATAACTTATTAAACCTTATGTGGCCTGGCAAATGTTTTACTTGTTCCCCAACTACCCACTTTAGTTTCCTTTATTTAGTCAACAGGAAATCAACAAAAAAGTGTTTACTCCCCTTTGAGGCAAATTCCTGTTTTCTTTTCTTCTTTGTTTATTGTATTTATTATTTTTTGTAGTATTTTTTCTGTCTTTCTTACAAACACCCATTTTTATGGTTATAAATCTTATGGTTATTTTAAGGGAAAAATAAAATAATATAAGAAACAGAAGAAAATAGAAAAACCAAATTGTATATAAATTTTGTAAGTCTATATATCCGTCCATTTGTAAGTCTGTTTGGTTGTGTCTACACAGTATAGGTATTTATTTTATTATTGTGAATTTGATTTTAATTTTGTGTTTTATTTTATTTTTAATCTATATTCTCTGTCTTCTAATTTTGATTGTATTTATGTACAACAACATACAATCTTTATTGCAATTTAAACACACTTGTTATAAACAATTTTTTTTTAACTTTTTGTTTTGATATACAATACATACGCAAATATATGGAATACATACATGCAGACACAAAACAATCTAGCTTAATTTTTATTGTGATAAACAGTGTTCGTTTGTTACCCTATACTACTTTTTTTTAGCTATTAGTATGACAATATTTGATATGTCAATTAGGAGATAGTTAGGTTCTGAGCATATACTTTTAGTAAATAGCTAAGTCCAATTTAAAGTTGACCAAAATGTCTCCAACCATTTTTCATACTTCTTCCCACCCACAAGTTTTGAACACATTTTCGGTTAATATGAAATTCCATTAGTTCTTGATTTTTCCTACATATCGGTTTTTTCCCTTACAGGGGAGGCTCAAAAATATTTATCTAACACCCATTTAAAAGTATAAAGATCGGCTCAAAATCTCTTTCTGAGTCGATTAAACGATGTCAGTTCGTCTGTCCATCTGGCTGGTTGTCCAGGTAAACCTTGTGCGCAAAGGACATATCGCAATTTTGAAATTATTACATTAAAATTTAGTATGAGACTTTCGGCCTAACGACGGTTGGTATTGAATTTGGTTGAAATCGGTCCAATATTTCACCTAGCTCCCATAACCAAGTCCTCCCAAAATAGGAATTTATCGAACATAACTATTTGATTTATGCACGTATCCCAACAAATTTCTCCGGAAATGAGTTGGACATAAAGACGAATCTCATCAACAAATTTTGTGCCGATCGGTCCATAATTGACCATAGCTCTCATATAAGGCACGCTGCCGAAAATCATTTTATGAGCATAACTCTTACAAAAATGTTTGTATCGAAATCATATTCAACATAAGATCGGTCTATATTTAGACTATAACACTATAACAACTATAAATCTCTTAATAACGTTACTATCTAAATAAAATTGAGCACAAATATGTTTTATATATAGTATAGTAATTTTAAATCGGTAGGTCCATAATTAGTCATAGCTCTCATATAAGATCGCCTTCGAAAATAACTTTAACATCTATAAATATTTTTTAAATGTTTGTGTCGAGATAAAATGTAACACAAATAATATTTATATGCACAGAAGTCATGTCACTACATTTTTTGATGATCGTTCTATAATAGGTCACAACTCTAATTTAGCGCCCATTTCTGATACACTGTTCTTACACATATACTGGGTGTAGGGCATTATATGGTCGGGATTGACCGACTCTACTTTCTTACTTATTTTTGTTTTATGATTTGTTTTTAAACTTTTTTTAACTTCTTATTTATTTATGAAATTTGCCTTTACTTCATAGGCCCTATTGAAATCTTTTATATAAACCTTAAAAACTATTTGCTCTCAGTTGAGAGAGCCATAATGGACAAATGGGCATTAAATTAGTGAGGTTTGTTCCTGTTTGGCTTCTAGTAAATTATCTCGCAAGTGGGTTCGGATGATGTCGCCGAATTTTTCTGAATTCATCTTTTACCAATGTACTTCTAAGACTTTATGAATGTTTTCATTTCTTATAAACCATGGTGGTGCCGTCAGGGTTCTCAGAATTTTAGATTGGGCATTCTGTATAAAATCAATACTGGTATTACTGGCAGTTCCCCATAATTGAATATCATATGCCCAAATTGGTTTTGAAACGGTCTTATACAGGATATGAATTTAGATTGGTCGTTAATTAGCCAGTGCAGAATAGAAGATTTTAGTCTCATATGGACCTTCTTGGCTTTTATCAGACTATGGAATATTATCATTGTTTAGTGACACAATTGGACAATTCCCTCTTCTAAGCGTAAACGTAACGTCACTACTTTTGGTTTTTTAACCACAACTTCACACATCTGAGATCTAGTTCTGTATTTTCCACACTTAAGGTTAGAATGACAGTGTCATCTGTGGAAATGTTTAAATTCTTGCTCGTTGGCAAATCAGTGTATATCAAGTAAAGTGTTGGTCTGAAAACACTGCCCTGTGAAACTCAAGCTCTGATATAGTGCTCACTGATCACATAATAACTATATTTAAACCTAAATAAGCGATCCGGTAGATACGACTTTAGCAATCTATGAGTACTAGGAGGCAGTAAGCATATAATCTTATGCATTAGACCTTTATGCCAAACTTTATCAAAGGCCTGTTTAATGTTTAATGGTTTCCATGAAGCAATTGGGCTTCATAACAATTGCTCTTGGGCGGCCAATAGAAATTTGGTGGGCAATGAAGTCATTATTGGCAGTGATATCCATAACATTAAAAATAGTTCAAAATTTTGTTACTTACACCTCTCCATATCTTGATACATTCATCGCAAATGTCGCAATCACTTCTCTAGACACATAACGGACCATTAAGTGACACATGCAGCAGGCAAAGGCTTCGCAACAATTGCTCTTGGAATTTGAAAAACAAAGTTCTTGTTAAAAACTCTTTAACAGATAACGAATGGCCAGACGCACAATTTATCTACAAGTCACTTGTTTAGTCAATTCTGATTTATATTAAAGCATAATGTTTTTTAAACATATCGAGCCATAACCGCCGAAAAAATGTATCCCACAAACTCAAAATTTTACAGGGGAAGGTTTTTTTTTAAATAAAATCAGTTTGAATAAAGCCATTATTTTAAAATTTATAATGTAAATATTGTTTTGTGTAATACATTTAATTTTAATAATTTTAAATGATGTTGAACTATCGATTTCGATAAAAAAACAACAATCGATTATGGTGTGGGATACATTATTTTGGCGGTAATGGCTCGATATATTGACAAGTAGTTTAAATTTCACATTCTTCTTGAAGGGTACCCAAATTCTAACATCCTTAACCAAAACACAAGTTTTTATTTTCATACACAAATATGTTTATATTTTCATATGGTATTAAAAATCATAACGCCAAAAACATAAAGGTTTATATCAAAAAGTAAGAAAGTATAGAGAAAAAAAAGCACAACAGAAATAATATTAATAAAAAAAAACGAAAATTCAAAAAATATTTCATATGTTTATGTTTGATTCAACGCCTCTAGCTGATATGTATCCTTTTATGCATATTTCCATTTAAATCAGATTTAGTATTTTATTATTCATACTCGTACATACATTATGTATATTAAGGTGGCGCTTAATGAGCACTTTTTGACTTTTTCTCAGACAACTAAACAATAAATGCTGAAAATTTAAACAAAATCATATAACTCGAAACTTTAAATAAAATCATCAACCTCTAAACGTTAATGGGTTTTGCTAAAATTTCCAGCATTAAGTTTTTAAATGACGGGGATAACCTTGGCAGTTTCGAAAAACCAACATATACAATTACTAAAATTACTAAACCCTAATGTGCTCCATGCGTGAGCACATAGCACACATGTATTCCCATGGTAGAAGTGTATGTAAATAAGTAGAATATAACTACAATAACTCATGTATGTATGTGTCGTTGGAAATTTACTGTATTTCTTAAGAAATTTATGTAGTCAAAGAAATACATAAATAAAAATTATATTGATTGATACACTCGTATGAACAATTTGGCAAAGACGATGAAAACGTAACAAAAAAAATATTTTAAGAATTTTTGAAGCAACATATTTATGAACTTATATGTAAAAGAAGTTGTTGATTGAATATTGTTATTACATGTAAATATGTATACTTGTGTATTTCTTTAGTTTATTGAAATATTCTTTTGGGACACCAATGGCTAAATTCACAGTCCTTAGTTAGCTAACGGCAAAGGCTTAACTAATGACTCTTTATTCGCAATGCTTAGTTTTCCATAAAAATAACAAGTAATAGTTAAACAATAGTTAGTATCTTAGTTTACTAATGGTTAACTAATGACCGAGAATTCGGCCATTACAGAAATATTTATTTTTGATTTTTTTCAATTTCGAATATTGCTCTGCCACATTTTTTAGCACACATTTCTTTGATGCTATTTGATCTTGCAGGTGTTTTGTAAGATGAACCAGGAATTCTATAAATGAATTATTTGTTTTTATTGTTTAATTAAAGGGGTGTAACTATACAAGGTGAGTGCAGTAGCACAGCTGAATGACTTTGTTTACAACTTACTTATGTCAAAAGTAATACTTTTTCAAACATTTTTGACAGTAGGACAGTGATTTTTTGATTTTTTTTTTTTTGCTATACCAATAAAAAAGTCATTGGCCCTCAAGGAAAAGGGGAAATAATATTTTGGGGAATTAGTAGTATTTTTGTTGAACTATTAATATTTCAATTTTGATATTTTCTTTTAGTTAGGCTTAAGTTCATTTGAATTTAATTTTCATTAAATTGTTTTTACTGAATAAGGAATTATTTAACAACTTGAAAAAATTTTATTTTTGATAATTTTTCTGACTAGGATTCGAACCTGGGTTGTTGGTTGAATTGACATATGTTTCGAGAAACACCACTTTCTCTCATCAGAATTCTTTACGTTCTGACCATTGCACCACTACGGTGCCTGCTAGTCAACAGACAACATCAATCCTTTAACCAGTGACTGGTGGTTCGAAGTTTTCTGTAAATTATCATTTTTATTAATTTCTATTTATTCTAGTCAGAAAAATTATCAAAAATAAAATTTTTTCAAGTTGTTAAATAATTCCTTATTCAGTAAAAACAATTTAATGAAAATTAAATTCAAATGAACTTAAGCCTAACTAAAAGAAAATATCAAAATTGAAATATTAATAGTTCAACAAAAATACTACTAATTACCCTATAGCTAAGGCACAAGCCGTATTGTTTACATGTGTACGAAAGTGCACAACAAACATAATAAAAAACAAATGTATTCAGGTTTTCGAGACGAAGTCTCGACATGAATACGAAAGAAATAACTGAAGAAAAGGAAAAAACAACAACTTAAATAGAAATTAATAAAAATGATAATTTACAGAAAACTTCGAACCACCAGTCACTGGTTAAAGGATTGATGTTGTCTGTTGACTAGCAGGCACCGTAGTGGTGCAATGGTCAGAACGTAAAGAATTCTGATGAGAGAAAGTGGTGTTTCTCGAAACATATGTCAATTCAACCAACAACCCAGGTTCGAATCCTAGTCAGAAAAATTATCAAAAATAAAATTTTTTCAAGTTGTTAAATAATTCCTTATTCAGTAAAAACAATTTAATGAAAATTAAATTCAAATGAACTTAAGCCTAACTAAAAGAAAATATCAAAATTTTGGGGAATTATTATAAAATGTACCTTATTTGTATTAATATAAAAAATTGTATAATATAAGAAAAACTGGGGCCAAATTACCGCATTCGTGATCGAATGAGCTATCGTATCGAAAAATGATTTCGATATCGAAATTATGATGAAATATACTAAATTTCTTGCTCGTTATCGAATGCCATAATCTCAAATAAGAAAATTACGATCAATTTTACTCGATATCGAATGCGGTAATTTGGCCCCTGTATTAAATAAAGTTTTCTTCCGCATTGTTATTCCGAAGTAATTATTTTATATAATTTTTGCCTATAAGCTGACATTATTTAGTTATTGTGTCAATAATCTTAAGAAAATACAAACATTTTTCAGTGCTGGGCTATTTACGGGATAAATTATAGAGTTAAAATATTAATATTCCGAGAGGACTGTTATTTAAATGGAAAAATTATAGTTTAAATGATTTTATAACTTTAAAAAAATCGTATCAAAATTTACAAATATCGTAAAACTGTTTGATATTTGCAACATCTTAATAAATCCCGCTGATATTCTGGCCTTTTTAATACGATTTTTTATACCCTACACCACAGGAGAGTATATTGGATTTGTGCTGATGTTTGTAACGCCCATAAATATTTGATCTTGCAGGTGTTTTGTAAGATGAAACAGCATCAAATAAAATAAAAATAAATAACAACAAGTTTTTGAAATAAATATAAGAATTAAATACATATACACCCATACCCCGGTTAGTGTCGCTAATTGGGACCGGTAAAACGAGATACAAACTGAAACGACGCAAATTGAATCACAGTTTTCCATACATTTGTATTAATTTTCATTTAATTCGTTCCGAGACTCATAATTTTAGTAAAAAAGAATTGATTTTTCAATAGTAAATACCAATTTTTTATTATTATTTGTGTAATAATAGTTTTTATTAAAGAAAAAATTCATGAAAAACACCTAAAAAACATAAAAATATTAAGATTAATGGCCAGTTTTTAACTTGATATTTAAATACGAAATAAGTTAATTTTTCCCTAAACTTAAGTTGTATTTAAATACGGTTTCATTTTTTCAGTCTCAAATTAAGTTTGGTATTTAATTATGATAAAAGTATGGTAGCACTATTATATGTAAAAAAAATATAAACAACTTCTTCATTTAACAGCTGATTTCTTATTTACTTTACAAATTGTTGTAATCTAAATGGGCAAAAGCTGTATCATTTACGTCCTCTTCATCTAAATTCATTGTTTTAGTTCATATTAGTTGATATTGATAACAATAAGCACAATGATTTTATTCGCGGCGAGTTTATTTATTGAATACTTTTATCAAATAATAAAAAAACATCAATGCGCAATTTTCATAATTTGCAGAACTGTCAAAATCATATGGTATGTAGTATGAAAAACTTAAGTTGTATTTAAATGGACGTAGTCAGTGATATTTAAATATGATCTATAAAAATGAATTTGGTATTTAAACAGAACTTAAGTTTAAACACACTTTAATTTTTAAGTTAAAAACTGGCCATAAAACTTGTAGACAATTTTCACATAAAAATTTGCATTAGACTTCGACGGGAAATCCCCTTTTTCTATTTTTGCTTTGTACATACATACAAACATATATTTACGAAGCAAATCGAAGCACTAACGATGCAACTTCGAAGCATTGCGACGCAAACTGAAGCAAAAACGATGCAACATCGAAGTCACGGAAATTTTAAAAAGAAGCAACTTCGAAACGACGCAAACCGAAACGGTGCAAACCGGAGTATTAGTACCTATTACTTAGTGATTACGTCTATTTCGTCAAATATTTGCTATGTGTCACCGTGTCTTTAGTAACTAGACAGAAGAGAAAAAAATATAGTTGTACATGTTTAGCACAACAATGTCAACATTTTTACAAGTTTTTCAACAATATTATGGTCACTGTAATTATTTTCATGATTGCGGTAACCTTAATATGGTTAAGTTACGACTTAGATGATTACAACAATCATATATACGATTGTAGTAACTATGTATAGTTTTGTTGCCATCATGTTTATGATGAATCCATTTATCATAATTTGTTGCTCTTTGATTATAAATTTAAGAAGATTGGCCCATAATTTGTCATATCAGCCTAATAAGGACCATTTACATAAAACTTAACGCACAAAATTGTCTAATAAATAGTTCGAACCAACTTTTGCACATATAAGAAATTTTAATCCAGATATTGTACTAGTATCGGTTATAGAGCAATTGTCAGTCCATATTTAGCAAAAGCTCCAAAATTAAGTTCACTTCCAAATAGTTATAACAACTAACCATACAACTCTTGTAAATAACGTTATTGAGATGAAATTCAACCAAAATAAGCCTAAAATATATAGAGGTCACGTTACTGGATGCTGGATTATTATTAGTCCATAATTGGTCCACATCTACTATGCCTTCCATAAATCTTTTGTAAATAATGTTTTTGAGATCAAATTCAACCAAAAGAAGCCTCTTAACAAAGAGAGCAAAATCTCTGCCAATTTTCCTATTTATCTCTCTGCAAAAAAAAATGCAATTTGTGCAAGATGAAAGTTGATAAATTGTTTTTTGAAATAGGGCCCAGGTCTAAGCTACTTTTACCTGCTCTAAAAACAAAAAAAAACTTTATTAACTTTTTTACTAGTTTTCCATTACCTAACACATGTCACTCAATGTTAAAGTTAAATATAAATTTTAGACCTTCAAAATCTACTTTATTTTTCCATCAATGCACTTTTTTCTGTCCTTTTTAAATAACCTTTGTGTTCCTTGTGTTCCTAGTAATAGTTTATTCTTTTTTTTTTGTAATTTTTGTTAAATTTTCCAGTACATTGTTTTTGGAAAATAGTGTGAGCATGAGTGTGTGTGTGTCTGTGTGTGGTGATGCTTATTTAAGATGTCCTAACATTGTTAGAAAGAATGATTGTATTACCCAGGTGTTTGTTTTAGACACATATGTATACCCATACCCGTATACAAACACACAAAAATCCCATGTTTATTTAAAAAATATTTCTACAATGTTGGCAAAAATGTTACACAGGTTACACAGCGGGTAGAGCAAGGCTTGGGGGCAGTGTCAGTAATGATAAGTAAACAAGACACTCAGTCAAAAAAAAAAATGTTTTTGTTCCTTATGATCAGCCACTGAAAATTACAAAGAAAAAGAACTGTCATAGAACTAGTTATGTAAGTGATTCTTCGGGTAGGGAAATGTAGGGACCAACTCTAGATTATATGAGCCAAAGCGTTTGCTTAGAGATAAAATGGCACCATATATAACAAATTAAGCTGGAGATCCACAACTCGCGTTTTGGCGTCAACGCGTTTTAAGCTTTCTAAACGTTTTAAGCGTCAGGCATTTCAAGTTACATGCGAAGATTTTTCGCGTCAATATTTTTTTATATATGTATATGTACTTTTGGAGGTGATGCCGTATGTCCAGCTGATTTTTTTATATGAAGTTTTTTATCGGTTTGTTTGTCAAACTCATATAAAAAATGTTATTTAAACTGTTATTTTTTCTGATGACATAATCTTTAAAATAAATTTGCTTTGCATTTGTCAATGTCAGCTGTGACGCGTGCACCGCGTTCAAAAGTAGAAAGTAAACGAACTTTTCGCATTTCAAGCGTCAGCGCGCAACTTAACTCATAAAACTACATCGATTTTACTTTTCTACGCTTGGTGTGGACTTCCAGTTTTAGAGTTGTCAGTCACAAAATAGAATGAAAAATAAACAACTGACATTAAGCGATAGAAAGTCATGTAAAATGAAGTTGACACCCTATAATTTTTATACCCTACATCACCATAGTGGATTTGTGCATATGTTTGTAACGCCCAGAAATATTGGTCCAACACCCACCTTAAAGTATACCGATCGACTCAGAATCACTTTCTGAATCAAATTAATGATGCCCGTCCGTCCGTCCGGCTGGCTGGCTGTCCATGTAAAGCTTGTGCGCAGAGTACAGGGGGGTTACTGCGTATTTCGATTCGAAAAGAAAATCATTCGAATTTGTATACTTTTTACATTGTATTTCGAAAGCTTTTGCTTTCGAATCGAAATACGCAGTAACCCCCCAGGTCGCAGTTTTGAAGATATTTCGATAAAATTTGGTACGTGATATTTTTTCGGCCCAAAAATGGATGGGATTGAAACTGGGGGTAATCGGTCCATTATTTCACCTGGCCCCATACAAATGTCCTCCCGAAATTGGGGTTTACCGGCCATAAATCTTTGAATTATGCAAGTATGCAAACAAATTTTACAAAATATGAGAAGCCAAATCACATCTACAAATTTCGTGAAGATCCAAATAATATTGACCGCAAATATAGAGGTAGAATTTTATGACGAGCGGTCCATAATTAGTAGTAGCTTCCATATAAGGCCCACTTCCAAAAATCACTTTAACCCTTAAATACCTGAAATTGAAAATACGTTCCAATTGCACAAATAAATTGTTGTTCTAGCATGTATTTCATCTGCAAATTTCGAATTTCAGTTCTAATTCAGAAAAAAAATACTCCTGGAAAGCTCCAAGACAAAAACAAGGAAGACAGTCTGTAGACGGTCTTAGTGGCTAAACGGAAAAAACCGTTTTTTTTTTAATACTCAACTGATGACCGTCTATAGACGGTCTTAGGCGTTAAAGGGTTAAAAAGCATAACTGACTCAAAAATGCTGGTATCCAAATAATATTTAACACAAATATATTTCATATATATACAAATAATACGGTACAATTTTATTGTGATCGGTCCATAATTAGTCGTAGCTCCCATATAAGGCCCACTTCCAAACATTTTTTTAACGGTCATAAATTTCTTAAAAAATTTAGAAATCAAATAAAATTCGACACAAATAAGTTTCTTATATACAGAAATAATGACACCTAATTTTATAATGGTCGGTTCATAGTTGGTCGAAACTACCATATAAGACCCTCTCCGTAATTTACTTTAATCTCCATAAATCTTTTAAAAGTATTTATATCGAGATGAAGTTTAACACATATAATATTTATATTCACAGAAATCATGACACTAAATTTTGGTCCAATATAGGTGATATCTCCCATACTTCTGAAAAACTAGGTGTAGGGTATTATATGGTCGAGCTTGACCGACTATACTTTTTTACTTGTTTTTTTATAATTTCTTCTTGTGCGTGCCAAGTGATGGCCCCTGCCGCAATTAAATATTGTTGGTTATACTGTATTTCATGCTTAGTTTGCACAACTTTATGTTGTTGTTAGTGACATTTTTTTGTTTTTGCTTTTTGTTTGTAGCTGTTGCAATTGTTTCTTACATCTCAAACATTTTTTAGTAGAGTTTATTAGAGCAGTTGTATATTGTTGGTCTTTCCTTTTTCTAAACCGGATATATGATTTTGACAAATTTTAAAACATAAGACCATAAGAAATTCATTGTATTTACTTCCGGTTCGTTTTGTAATTTTTTAGTTTATTATTTGCACAAATTGACCTCGATGGAAATAAAAACTAATATAAAATTTTATTGAGCATCAAATGATATTATAAGATTGAGAAGAGGCACTGACTGTGACTTGATTTTAATAACAGTTAAAGCAAAAATAGAAGAGAAGGCTTAAGTTAAAATAAAAAATTAAGCAACGAAAATTTTGGCCATTTACCCATAAATTGTAACTCCCTTGTTCGTTTTGCTTTAATTTTGTAATAAAAATTAACAACAATAGCAGTTTGCAAACTAAACTAGAAAACTAAAAAACTTAAATTTAAAATACTTTTAAGGATTAACTAATTTCTTGATCGCATTGTCATTGTTCTCTATATCCATATTGGAAAATCTCCACCTTCTCACATAATTCATTTCATTCTCCATGACACCATAAACCTCTACGATCGGCAACGAAATTTCCATTTCATTTGGTGTCAACAATCTGCGAGCATCTTTACGAAAGTTTTGCACACTATTCTTCATATTTTCATGGGCCAAAATAAAACTTTTAAACGTGATAATATCACTAGTCTTATTATGGCGCAAGTATTTCGCTTCTATGTTATCAATATCGGCAATGAGACGTAGCAATAGAAAATCCGCATACCGTTTCTTCACCTCCAATTGGCTCAATTCATCATACCAATGTACGGTGTGTTTATTTGACATTATTATGATGCCCACAAATATAATCTTCACCAATATCATTAACATTATTAGAATTAAAGAAAATTGTTCCAATTCGTGGTAGCAGTATTGTATACGATTTATCCAATAAATCAAATCTTTGTTATTTTGTCGGAGCTCAAAGTGTAGAAAACCCACCAGAACCAGCATAAAAATGGAACCAAACCAAATGCACGGATAGTGATCTTGAAACACATAATGAAATTTTTGTAAAATTCTGCGAAAAGACTGCATAGTTGAGCAAAAATTGTAACGAATTTGCTTGATGTAAATAATAGCGAATAGAATATTTCTTTTATATTTTCAATTATTTTATTTTTATTTATATTTATGTATATTTTTGGTTACGAATTTTGTAAATTTTTATAAAAACAAATATTTAGATTTTTGAAAAATGGTAACAAAAATGGTTTTTGATATTGAAACAATGTGAACTGTAAACACAGGAATTCCGTAAATTAATTATTTGTTATTATTGGTTAATTGAGGGGGAGTAACATAATTGAAAAAAAGAAGATTGAACCCATGGTGTAACTATACAAGGTGAGTGCAGTAGCACAGCTGAATGACTATGTTTGCATCTCACTTTTTCAAGTGTTTTTGACAGTAGTACTTTATTTTACACAAACAAAATGCCTGTTGTTTATGTATTGTTAAATGCGATTTTTTGAAATTTGTTTTTCGTATACCAATAAAAAAGTCATTGGCCCTCAAGGAAAAGGGGAAATAATATTTTGGGGAATTATTATAAAATGTACCTTATTTGTGTTAATATAAAAAAATTGTATAATATAAGAAAAACTGGGGCCAAATTACCACATTCATGATCGAATGAGCTATCGTATCGAAAAATGATTTCGATATCGAAATTATGATAAAATTTACTAAATTTGTTGCTCGTTATCGAATGCCATAATCTCAAATAAGAAAATTACGATCGATTTTACTCGATATCGGATGCGGTAATTTGGCCCCTGTATTAAATAAAGTTTTCTTCCGCATTGTTATTCCGAAGTAATTATTTTGTATAATTTTTGCCTGTAAGCTGACATTATTTAGTTATCGTGTCAATAATCTTAAGAAAATACAAACTTTTTTCAGTGCTGGGCTATTTACGGGGATGGATAAATTATAGATTTAAAATATTAATATTCCGAGGAGACTGTTATTTAAATGGAATAATTATCTTTTAAATGATTTTATAACTTTAAAAAAATCGTATCAAAATTTACAAATATCGTAAAACTGTTTGATATTTGCAACATCTTGATAAATCCCGCTGATATTCTGCCCTATTTAATACGATTTTTTATAGCCTACACCACAATACTGGGGAGGTTATGTTAGATTTGTGCTGATGTTTGTAGCGCCCATAAATATTGGTCCAACACCCACCTTAAAGTAAAGTCGATTTATAGATGTCTGTCCGTCCGTGATTTGGCTTCATTTACCATTCATTTGTGGTGAAATTTATGTGGAATCTTGCACAATTAGTATGCCGCTTACATTGGCCTTCCACTATAAACGTCAGAATGTTAATATGGTTATAAAAAGAAAGAACGGTTCTACCTTATTCTCTTTGTATCATGAAGTGTACATTTAAGAGTGCTTTATATATTGTAATCGTCTTAAATAAAAGTAAAATTGTGTTAAAAATACTATTTCTTAATGCATATCCGTTCCCACTTTGTAATAATCCTTTCATTCATTGTGGGTTAAAAACAAGAAATAGCCAGCCCTTGTTAAATCGCCAGAATTTGCTATTCGGTCTGTTTTTTAAAACCTTACTGAAGAGTAGTGACGTCTAATAAGAGGCAGCAAACATTTGAATAGATAATACAACTGCCAACAAACTGCCCAACAAAGTATATACATATATTATTGATCCTTATGGAATTATAAGTCGATTTAGCTATGTCGGTCTGTCTGTCTGTGTAAAATACTCTCACGTCCAAAAGACGCAACCAAAATCAACACAGTTTACAAAAAACCGTTTATAGTTCTTCTAGGCAATTTGGTACTGAAAATCAGCAAAATCGGTATAGTAAAACCAGAGTTATGGACAATATATCAAACAATATATGAAATGATAAGCTATTAGTATTAACAAAAACACTAAATATGGATATTCAGTCCTACAACCAGTGTAGCTTTTGTTATATTTATATTTAGGTGGAGGGTATTTAAAATTCGGCATAGCCGAATATTGCACTCTAACTTGTTTTATCTCCAACAGATTTAAGGCGATTTGGCAAAGATGCGACCAATTTTTAGATAATACTCGGCGGAATATTCAATCGTCGTCAGTAGCACATTTTTAAATCATTTTTTATTAGAAATTTTGTGTTTACTTATGCTGATTTATAAAATTTAACATACATTTTTCATAACATTAAGGTCTGGTGACTGTGGTTGCGGATTCGTGAATTGTGGGCCTATTATAACCACGTTTTTATTATTATTAAAATACACGATTTGTGCTTTGGATAGTTATCCTGTTAAAATAAAAACTATGATTTTATAACCAAGTTCTCTGCGCTTTCTAGTTTCAAGTTGTTCTGCATAATACATACAGGTTCAAAGCATGACACTACCATCACCATGCTTCACTTATGGCTTTAGGTTTTCTTTGTTGACTTCCGTATTTGGTGTCCGCAAAACATATGAGATGCCATCTGAACCGAATATGTTAAACTTACATTCATCGGTGATATTTAGCCTGCACAGTCTATTTTTCGGGTGCGAGCAACTAGGCCATTAAAATCATGTTGGTGCAAGACACGATGAACAGTTTCAACGCAACATTGTTTGCCAGATCAGCTTCAACTTCGGAGGCCAGTTGTGAAGCTAATAGCATTGGATTTGCCCTTATTATTTGTAAAATGTGTCGCTCATCATGCTCGTTGAAAGTTTTATTTGGTGTCTTTCTGGCTTTGTTATGGGCCCGATTTTCATGGCTGAAGCGAACAATGATTTTTTGGACTGTGGAAGCTTTAATGTTGACTATTTCTGCTACTTTTCCATTTTTGAAATGGTTTAAATCCTATTCTCGTTTAAATTAACACTTGACATTAAAAAATCAGACTCACAATGCAATAGAAAATATTGATAGAAGTTGAAAAAAAAACACAAAAAACCAACAATGCTGTATTAAGCTATTGTGATACAATAGAAATTGTCTGGATAAAATAAGCTGTCAAGTTTGCTTTTTTCAGTTTTAAATAAAGTGGAAGTGAAATTTGCATAAAGTTTCTGTTTTAAATTTTGTGAAAATGATTTTTAAAGTAAAATATCATTTCCAGTTTGGTTCATACGAGAATACGGTTTCACTTGTTTTCTAGAACGCCATGAAATCGTCTAAGTGGAAGTGAAAACGATTTCAGTTTTACTTCGTAGTTAAATATATAGAATCTAGATGTTTAACATTTTTTTTCTTCTAAATGACAACGGTTTCTTTTTTAAGTTTCTGTTGGAGCTTGGAAACCAAAAAAAAAAAAATGCACTGCATAAAATAAGCGGTGAGTCACTGTATATAAAATATATTCTTACAATTAATAAAAAAAAAATAAAATATTTACACACAAAACACACAATCAAACACAAAAACATAATTACATACATATGTATAAATCTTCAAAAAAAAAAAAGGTTGCAATAATAATAATAATAATAATAAAGTAAATACTCTAATGCTCTTAGAAACACGTGCTCTTAAATCAAATCGAATGGCTCTTTGTATCCTTTGAAATCTTCTATGAAGTGATTGTCCTTTTTTAATTTCTGCCTCACATCGGGCAATAGTGGATTAAATTTTTTTATTTGTTGTTGATGTTGATGTCGATTTCCAAGGCGATGTGAATGACGATGCGGACCTTTTGCTGGTGGTGGCGGTGGTGGTGGGTGATGAGGTTTATGATGGGCTGAGTGTGGTGCTGCTATTGGTTGCTGCTGGTAGTAGTGCTTGTGTATAGTTATGGGACGACGACTGTCACGCAAACGTTGCCTCTTGCGTAGTTGCTGCAATTTTTGACGTTTAATCGTATTCACTGTTTGCTTGACACCGAACAGCAAGTGCAGAGCCGGCTTGATGAGAAGACTTAAACCCATAAAACCAATTAAACCAAATACTACGGGTGATATGAGCGCGAACAGAAAGACGGCCAGTGTGAAAGGATTGAGGATGGTAAAGAATGCAATGAATTTGACAAACGGATAGAGGACATGTTTCAAGTGTTGGAGGTATTCCTTTTTCTTTTTCTTGAATATGGTATTTTTACGTAGAATGTATTTGATTTTTTTAATCGGCACCAGAGGATGCTGTAAGTAGGGTTTCTTGGTGGTACTGGATTGTTGATAGTAGTGATCATTAGTCTGGCCGTGTGAATAGTGCTGGGGCTTTTGTGTGGCACTGGCGTAGAGTATGTGTACTGGGTGCGTCGGCAGGAATGTTTCATGTTTGATGGGTTTCTGTTTATTTTTCTTGCGTTTTTTCCTCTTGTCTTTGATGGGTTTTTTCTTTCTTCGTTTTTTCTTTTTCTTCTTTCTCTTCCTCTTCTTCTTTTTCTTTTTGTCCGCCTTATCCTGACTTTGGGGTTCTAGATGTTGCATGATTTGCTGCAATTTCAAGGCATTCTGTTGCTGTTGCAGGTGTAATTTTAATTGCTGTTGTTGTTGCTGCTGCTGCTGTTGCCACTTTTGTTTCTGCTCGTCCAATTTCAATTGTTGTAAAATACTAAATGGTTGTACTTCATATTGACTTTCGCTTCGCTCTTTCTCGTTTGACTGGAAGTCACCTTTGTGTGTTGCCTGCACTTCCTTCCTATCAATTTGTTCGTATTCGCTGTTGTGTAATTGTTGTAAAATACTTTTAAAAATATTTAATATTTCAGCAGTGTTGTTGCTGGTGCTGTTTCTGTTTCTGTAAGCATTTGCTGTGGCAGTTTCATTTTGTGCTGCAGTATTGTTGTAACATATTTTCGGAATATTTTTAATAACATCGCCATTGTCGTCTCTATGCACAGCAGGATGTTTTTGTAATTGAAATATAGTTTCTTTTGAAAACAACTCGCCATGAGTTTTGATTATTTTCATAACATGCCACATAAAGCAAAGTTGCAGTAACCACGCTAAATGCCTCATTTTTGTTGCATTAGTTTTATATTTTTTTTCTTTTTATTTTGTGGGAATTATTATTTTAGTTGGGTTAGATATTTGCTATTGGCATGTAGTCCTTTTGCAAAATTAATTTAATTCTATGCATTTGAGTTGTTTTTGTTTGGCGAACATAATTTTTGATTAAAATTTCACTTCCGTTGTTGGCAAAGTTTTGCGTGTAACTGCTGCAATTGTGTGACTTTAGTCGTATCGTTTGTTGTTTTGCTTGAATTTAAGTTCAAGTCTAACAAATATTTTTCATTTAATTTGCCCAGTTGTAGAAACAAGTGCGGCTGTGTATCACTTAATGTAATTAAAGATTGTGTGTTGTGTGTCGGTTTTGAAAGTTTTTAATTCTTGTTTTTCTTTCTGTATTTCTTAATTATTTTTTATGGTACTGGCATAAAGTTGGTAGAACTAGTAGCGGTGTGAATAAACAGCAATTGAGTTGCCATCATTCAGTAATATAGAGCTTTGTATTTGCAATTATAAATGCAAGTAGTAAAAATTGTATAAATACTTTTCGAAAAAAAATAAGAATCCCCTCTTTAACTGACCGGAACCAAGAGAATTGGAATGCCGACTCAGAATATAAATACACCTAATTCTGTTTTTAAACGGGGTTTTTTACACGGTTTTGATTTAACACGTTTTGAAAATAAAGGAATTTTAAATTTTTTTACACGATTTTATTCCATTTAGCACGATTCAAATTCTTTTAGGCTTTAATTTTTTTTCGATAAATTTAATTTTTGCGAAATATGTTCATATCACAAATTTAAGTGAATTATCTTTTTGTGGATACAAGCAAATTTACTGTTCAGAACAATTGTAAATAGCACAAATTTAGGGGAAATCCCTTTTAGAGCATACAATCAAATGAACTTGTCAATGACAAGTTGTCATACATTTTTTTTACATTACTTTTTTTTAATAACTGTGCTTGTGTAAAAACACATTCTATACATTTTTATGTGATTTAATATTATTAACCTGAATAGTTGTATTTAAAAAATCCTTGTTTTTCACTAATTACAAGAGGTTTTAGAGATAAGGAACCAATTACCTTCGATCAATGTCTTTTTTACACGGTTTTTTTTACACGGAATATCCTGGAACCAATTACCGTGTAAAAACAGAATTAGGTGTATACAAAAATGGATAAATTTGGCAATCAATAATTTGGCAATGGTTTGGCAAGTAATATGCAGTTATCACCTCTTCAACCATGACTTCGATTTCACTATGAGACAGTCAAAATCGGGATGGGATCAAACCAACGGGAAATGTTATATCGATAAAAAAGAAGTTATGTGTCCCGGCGTTTCGCTGGGTCACGTCTAGGAATCGAGATATATCGATTTGAAATTAGTAACTATCATATAGGGGAAATTGTCACTTTTGATGGTCTTTTTTTGACATAACTCGAGAACCACTAGTCCGACTTTGCAAAATTTTACGAATTTAAAAAATTAGGAATTACAATTCGTTTGATCTGTTCATACAACGTTTCGCTACATAAGCAACAGTTTCGCAGTTAGATATATATGTATGAAGACAAATTACAATTTTTTGCTTAAAAAATTGATTTTTTTTTATTTTTAATTCATAAAAACTTTTTTACCGATACAACTTTCCCCGGTAGTTTGAACCTTTCCTGATCACTGAGCCCTACCATTTGTCTCACAGTGTTATTTAAACAACATACAGTGCCGGCAAAGATAAGATAATAGCACTGCGATAATTTATTTGATATCTACAAATGGCGAAATATTTTATGGACGGACGGATATAAAATCATTTTATTTGCTGGAAAATGTTCTCGTTCATATGCTAGACATCCCCAAATGCAGAATACAATACCCATTTTACATCTAATAGAGTAAAGCATGAAGGTTGTAGCATTAAGGTATTATATTACGGAGTGGGGCCAATACATTGCATTAAGTCAACAATGGATCAACATGTTTACGTTGATATACATAAACTAAATATGTTATGCTTTTCTATGCCATTGATTTTGGTCTTCCAACAAGACAACGACCCAAAACAGACAAGCAAAAAAGCACGTAAGTCGTTCATTAACAAAAATATTGAGGTCATGAAGTGGCCAGCGCAATCACCTGACTTGAACCGAATATAGAATCTCTGGGCTGATGCAAATGACGTACCAATGAACATATTTTGGCTGTAGGGAAGGAGTCGTGGGCGAAAATACCCAAAGAAAGATATTAAAACTTAATTAACTTCATGCCGAAGCGCATCCGCGCCGTTATTGCCAAACAAAGGCCTTGCAACAAAATATTAATAAGTTATTTCTTTCATCAGCTTCAGTTTATTTATTTCTTATTTTATTTATTTGAAATATACAGCCATGTCACAGAATTTAATTCCGTATTTTACGTTTATAGAAAAAGTAAAATGAACAATGAAACGGAATGAAACATACGAATGCTTAAAATTCATAGTAAAAACAAGGTGGTGTTGGAAAGCCAGATATTTTTTTTTAGTCATGTTCGTTATGTCAATTTTTTTTTTTGTTTGTTTATATACAGTGGCGAGCACATATGAAAGATGTTTTATAACTATGACTTAAAAACCGAATAAACTCTCAAATTTTTAAAAATAATAATGGTTTGCTAAAAATTAATAATGGTTTTTATTTAAAATGTTAAATAAATAAAACAAAAATGAAAATAAATTGAAATTCATTAATTATTAAAGCGAATGTGAAGTTTAGGGTAAATGTATGTGAAATGGCAATGTATCCACTTTTGCACGTTAAAGTTCGTTTAATCTGGCAGCAAGAATAAATGGACAGTTGCAGCTAATGTAATTTTTCAAATTGTTCATAATTTTTTTTTTTTTTTGCAAATTTTTAGCTTATGGCGCGCTGTTAATAAAAATGAGAAAAATTTCAGACTTTTTAGAAAACCAAGTGGTGGATATTACAAATAATAATTACTCAGCCCGCGAAATTGCTTAGAAGTTGGGAAGTTTTATAAATATCGAATTAATAAATTTCAATTTATTTTCATTTTTGTTTTATTTATTTAACATTTTAAATAAAAACAATTTTTATTTTTAAAAATTTGAGAGTTATTCGGTTTTTAAGTCATAGTTATAAAACATCTTCCATGTGTGCTCGCCACTGTAAAAAAAAAAACACATGTGTTATCTTGAAATTAAAAATTGTATGTATTAATTTTTTGCTGTAGGAATGTTTGTCAGTTGTTTTTGACATTACAAACATGAAAGCAAAAACAAAAATACCATGTTGTTTCTGTTGTTTTTGTATTGTTGTAATATCGATGTCACCTTGTAGTGCTTTCACCATGTTACAATTCTACATATCAAATTGAAAGTGGTTTCATTCCGAAAAAATTTTTGTTTTGCTTTTTCCATAGAAATAAAATACGAAATTAATTCCATTTTCCAACGAAATTGAATTCTGTGACATGGCTGATAGTTTTATTTTTTAAAATCTATAATGAATAGTGCTATTTTTTACCATCCAAATTTTGATACTTCACCTGATATTGTAATTTTTTTTTTTTATAAACAATCAATAAATGTTACTCAAATCTTTTTTACGTTGAATAAATTATTGACATATTTCAATTATGTGTCACGGTAATAATTAGGAAACTAGTACAGTATAATTCTGCTTTCAGTGTTATTGTTTTTACCACAGCTGTAAGTCCTGTTTCACACACTTCAGTTTTAGCTGACCAGTTTTTGTTCAATTCTATTTTGAACTTGTGCGTCAATTAAATTTTCGTACTTTTTCATGGAAATCAACATGCATGAAAGAAAAAAAGTAAGACTTTATATTCGAATCCTATATACCCACCACCAAATCATCTATTGTTGAGATTTATAAGAGATTTATGCACATTTAAGAGATTTCCGGAAGTAGTCTTTCGATGAAGGCTAAGCTCAAATATGGACCGATCATTCTGCAATTTGGTACGACAATTTAAATGTATATTCTGATTATGCTTGTCCAATCTCAACTTGTTAGTCATTTTGATAAGATAGTGATTTTCAGAAGTGGACTTTATATTGGAACTACTGTCAAACATGGACCGATTATAATGAAATCTAGTAAGACGTTTTCATTGTATATTCTACTTGTGTAGAATTTCGACTCCTTAGTATTTTTTATAAGAGATTTATGCGAATTTTATTGATTTTCGAAAGTAGGCTTTATATGGGTGCTACGGTCAAATATGGACCGATGATCATTATATTGAGATGGACGATTTGTATATATATGTATGGACTATTTGTGTTGAATTTGAACTTAATAGTCGTTTTTACGAGGGATTTATGCCCATTTAAGTGATTTTCGGAACTGATAAATATGAGATTATGATGAATCTTGAGATGGACGATTTTTATATATGTATGGACTGTTTGTGTTAAATTTCAACTTAATAGTGGTTTTTAAAAGTGATTTGCGAAACTGGACTTTATGTGGTTTCTATGGTCAAACATGAACCGAACAAAACAAATTTTCGTTTTGCGATTTTTTTTTACATGACACTTATTTTTGCTGAATTTTGTATTAATATTTCAATTTTATAGGCAAGAAAAGAAAAATGTTTAAAGATATCAAATTTTTATGGAGGTTGTCTCACATCTTTATCCATAACTCTGGTTCTACTATACCGATTTTGCTGCTTTTCAATACCAAACTGCTTGGGAGAACTCTAAGTGGGTTTTTGTAAACTTTGTTGATTTGTGTCTTTTGGACGTGAGAGTGTTTCACACAGACAGACAGAAAGAAAGACAGACGGACATAGCTCAATCGACTCAGAATTCCATAAGGATCAAGAATATATATACTTTGTTGAGTCTCAGATGAATATTTCTCAGTGTTACATACGGAATGACAAACTTATGTATACCCTCGTTCACCACTTATGGTGGTGGAGGGAATAAAAGGAAAAGACAATAAGAAAAAATACTTGCCTTAAAGAGTCAGAATTAAAGAGTGTGAAAGCGGACTAAAAAATATCTACAGAAGCTTTTGATGGCTTTAACTAGACGTGCAGTTATGGTACGATGGTAAGCTGTAATGGATTGGTATCGAAGGAATCAGTTCAACGTAATAGAAAAATATATGAATACAACCGTATGGTGCTTGGCTTGGCTTCAGAAAACACCCAGAGTATCTGGCGGGAATCGAACCCGGTATCCTCTTACTGATAGTCCAGTACACTATCTTCAAGTCTATATTATTATAGTTGTTACAAGTAACTAGTTATTTTACTGCTCTCAAAGTAATTTGTTATTTAACTCGCTATTTATACCCTACACCACTATAGTGGGGATGGTATATTAGATTTGTGCTGATGTTTGTAACGCCCAGAAATATTAAAGTATACGGATCGACTCAGACTCAGTTTCTGGTACGTGATATTTTTTCGGCCCAAGTATTGATGGGATTGAAACTGGTACAAATCGGTCCATTATTTTTCGAAATTGGGTTTTACCGATCATAAATGTTTGAATTATGCAAGTATCCAAACGAATTCCATCACAAATGAATGGTAAATGAATCCAAATCACATTTACAAGTTTTGTGCAGATCGGTCCATAATTACTCGAAGCTCCCATATAAGGCCCACTTCCGAAAATCACTTTAAAGAGCATACATTTCTTAAAAATTTTGGTATTCAAATTTGACACAAATAAGTTTCTTTTATACAGAAATAATGACACCTAGTTTTATAATGGTCGGCCCATAATTAGTCAAAACTTCCATATAAGATCCTCTCCGTAATTCAATTTAAGCTCCATAAATCTTTTAAAATTATTTATATTGAGATAAAGTTTAACATACATAATATTTATATTCATAGACATCATGACACTAAATTTTTGGATGATCGGTCCACAATAGGTTATATATCCCATATAACGCCCATTTCTGAAAAACTGTTTTATACATATACTGGATGTAGGGTATTATATGGTCGGGCTTGACCAACTATACATTCTTACTTGTTTTAACATTTGAAGTATTGACCTCTAAAGACAACAACGATTTAAACTAAACTAAGTTAAAATGTTTTTAGCATTTTATACCATTACTTTGTAATAACAATTTTTACTGGGCATTTGTATGTTTAAACTTAGTAGATCTTGGCAACTCTTATCTATCTAAGCTGACCACCCAAACTGCTGTTATTAAAGTACTTAAGGCTGGCAAAGACCAAGCAACTCTCTAAGTTACACAAAGAAGTAGACACTAAAAGTGAAATTATTCTTGTAACATGTTCGCAAGTTGTTTTTAATAACTTATGACCTTGTTAAAATAAAAACATAAACAACAACAACAACAACAAGCCGCAACAACTATAAAAACAACAAACATAAAATAAACACAAAAAAGTAAAATAAAAGTAAAGTAAAAAAAAAACATTCATTAAATCAAATGATATAAAGTGACAGAAAATGTGTGTTAATGTGATTCTTTATACTTAGACAGTTTCGGTTTACTAGTTGATATTTGTGGTAAAAAATATGTTTTTGACTTATATAAATAAAACCAACATAAGATAATATGTTTGAAAATATAAAAGTTTTATATTTTTTGTTAAAAAAAAGACAATAATAATATCAAATCATTGATACCCTGCAAATAACGCGACTAGTTCATACATGCATGTAAAGACTAGTCCAAAGAGGAGTAGGAGTACGATGTCCTAGGATTTGACCATATAACCCATCGGAGTAGTCCCAAAACTACTCCAAGGAGTACTCAAGAGGGTTAGTTTTAAACAACAAAAACTCAATATGCAATCGTGTTAACACGAAACCATGTCGTTTAACTACAAACTCTTGTTTAACTATGACATGGTCCATGACTGCATTACATTGGACCATGTTGTAAGTAGTCCATTTCATCTAAAATGGATCACGTAGTCCAATATTATTTGCAGGGTATCAGTCATAATAGTGGACGAAATTTTAAAATTCTTCATCTTTTCTATTATATACTTACAACAACTTGGAAACAATATTTTTTGTTTTCAAAGCTCGTAAAAAGAAAACTAAGAAGAACTTAAATAAATAAAAAAAACATTTAAGAAACGCTTTTTTTTACCTTAATATATTGATCAGTTGTAAACACAAAATAAATATGAATACTTAAAAAATCGACCAAAAGTCAAAAAAAATAAGAACATTTCAAACAACATAAACTTTTAAATCAAAATGGAAAAAATCTCACACATCCCTTAAGGAAAAGCATGGGGCGCGTTGCTATGAAACAAAATGCTCAATTAATGAAAATTCGTAACTTTAAACATGATTGGTTGTATTTCTTTCGGTCTGAAATATTAAAATGTACTCACAGCAGTCATGTTTTTTAAGTTTAGTTTGGTATGGGGCCACACGCATAACAGCATAATTCAAATTGCATTTTATTTGTTAACGTTACAGTTCGTAGTTTTTCGAAGACTACTCGAAAATATTAAAATTTGATAAATTCTATTCCAGGTCTATTGTTTTCCTTAGTAAAGTAGGAAGGAAATATGATTAAGCGTATAAATCGGAATGGAAGGATGTTTATTAAACCGGGTCGGCCGCATATGTCCACAAAAATGTTCCAAAGTCTAACGCAAATATTAAAGATCACCTTCAGACATTAAGGAACATTTTTTTTTTGCGATCGGAACCCGTTAAAAACAGCCAAAAGCGTTGTTTTTAAATGCTTTTATTTAGCTTCACTTTGGAAAATCAAATCTTGTAACGGATTTTATCCTGGTGAATGCCTGCAAAGTTTTATCCATTTGCGTTGAGTAGAAGGCAGTAAAAAAGCATTTTACCAAAAAAAAAAAATTCCCCCCCCCAGGATTTTATCCTGGCTACGCCCATGTATATCGGCAATATGTATGTCTGTAAAGTTTCATCCATTTGCATTGAGTAAAAGGCGCTTAAATTAACGTTACAAGATTTGATTTTCCGAAGTACAGGTAAAGAAAAGGTTTTAAATAAATAAATATAAAATAAATTGGTGTCATTTAGAAGAAAAAATTTTATAGTCTTAACAAACAAAAAACATTCTAATATATTAAAACTGAAAAAAACAAAAAAATGCTCATTTCTCACGCCACAGCTTATTTTATGCAGTAATTTCTACTGCATCAATATCTAAATGCAGAGTTTTTTTACGTTTTTTTTCTACTTCTATGTTTATTTTCTGTTGAGTTGTAACTCCGATTTTGTAACGTCAAGTGTCAAATTAAAATATGTAGTTAAAATGAGCCATGAAAATCCGGGTCCATAACAAAGACAGAACATCATCAAATAAAATTTCATCATGACTTTTAAAAATGTTTACAAAAATATTTCGCATTATTGTGGTTACGAACCGAGTTTTTAAAAGTCATGACTTGAATTTGACGTGGTAATAAAAATGATTAAGGACAGCAATGTAGCCCTTACAGAGCCATGAACACCGGTATACAAAATGTTATGATCGGACTAAGAATAGCGACACAGTGAACAAAATACTAAAAGGGCGGTATTTGTAGGCGTGGCAAAAAATTAAAAAATTATTGCTGGAATTGTTTCTTTAATCCCAACTTTTTTGTTGTATGGAAGGCGAACAACCCTACTGTGCAAGCTAAATTTCGCCAAATGAACATGTTTGCAGGGAATCTGCATTTTGGAAGTCGGGTGCCCCCCTAGACTGGACTATAGAGTGGGCTGCGGATTTGATTACCGACTCCAGTCAAGCTCCAGTTTAAAAAAAAAGCTTAACATATTCGTTTCAGAGGGCATGTCGTATGTTTGTAAGAAATCAAATACATAACTCAACATAGAAAACCTAAAAGCAACAGTGAAGCATGCCAAGTATGGCAGCTTCTGGTACTAGGAATTTAACATTTGTTGAAACAACAACTTGTTGGAGCAGGATAACGATCAAAAGATAAAATCGTGTATTGTAAAAACGTGGTTAATACGAGTATACACCTGTCCACGTTTGATGACATCGCCACCACAAACTTTAGCAAAAATTTATGGTCTTATGGTCAATTTTAGAAATCAGCTTAAGGAAAAACAACATTTCTAACGAAAACGATTTGAAAAAAAAAAAAAAACGCTACTGACGGAGTGTTCGCATATTTCGTGAGTATTACCCAAAACTGATTGCATCTTTGCCAAATCGTCTGAAATCTGTTGTAGATAATAAAGGCTTTCACACCAAATATTAAATCGTGTAATTGATTAAAATGTAGTTTAATTTTTGCCATAAATTATTTTTGTTTGTTAGACTATAAAATTTTTTCTTTTAAATTAAACCAATTTCTTTTTCAAGTGCCTGCCTGTTAGTTTTCTTTTTATGAAGTTTTGAAAAAAAAAAAACTGCATTGCATAAAACAAACTGTGAGCCACTGTTCTCAATTTCAATTGAAATTAATGTTTGCTACAGTCCTTATATTACATTTGTGTTAGTTAGAACTAACATTAAATACATTTAAAGTTTTTCTCCAAAACTAGACATACAAATCTTCAACACAGAATTTAAAGAAAATATGTATAAAAAATCTCAAACATTTGAATATATGCACAATGTATTTACATACAAATATTATATACCATACATACAAATATTAGACTGCTATTGCAAATTAGACGGAGAATTTTAACATAAAAGCCAAGCACTTAGTTTGAAGGGATAACGTTTTGAATTATCAAACTGTTAACTAAAAGAGAAACTATTTCTTTTCTAATAAAATAAAGTTTGTAAAAATATTTCTCAAATTTAGAGCCGATGTATGCGTCGCTACTAAGCGTTATTTGAAAGCATCAATTATTGATAGTGTTAGGGTCAATAGCGTACAATCTCCATACAATTTTGTAGCTGTTTATTAAATATATTATTGTTTGTATGCATAAACCAACAATCAACGTATGTCTAACTAAAATTTGTGTTTTTTTTTGTGCAAACAGTTTTTTATAAAATGTATTTTCAATATACAAATTCATGAATTGTGTGATAAATTGCCCAGTAAAGAATTTAACACAGTATCCTCCTATTTATTAGAGAGCAAGTTGTGCATTCAGCGATTTGTTAGTCATTAAGAACCAGCAACCATTACTCGATTATAAACTTGCAATATTTATGACAAGTCAGTACAATTATAAATCATTTGACATCCACTCTACTACCACCATTCGCTAGTGAAGTAACTATATAATTATATTGTATATAAGTACTGCATAATTGTTGCAAGATTTCTGTGTACGTTTTGATAACTGGGTGTACTGGGTGTACATTTTGCCAATGCTCAATATACATATGTATGTGTAAAATGCCAAAATAAAATAATATTATTCCATTCGGTTTTTAGGTAAATAGACTTTAAAAAAAAAAACACATACACACACACAAAAGAATACCAAACCAACAGATTTAAAGAAAAGAAAAAAACGTAAAATGAAAATTTAATTTAAAACATTAAAGTTTCTCAGTAACAGGCTTTAACAAAAGCTGGTATAAATATATTTAAAGAATTTACCTTATGCTTTATGGTCTATTGCATCCTGACAAATTTCAGTATAATTGAATACTGAATTGCCAGAAATCGAGCTAATTCTACTTAAGTTGCTTTAACGCCAATTATAAGTCTGTATCTTGTTATTGTCAATCACAACAATTCTGTTTAACTAATTTAGCTTCCTAAAATCAATTTATAATAAACTTCGTTTAATTTGGGTTTATTTATAAATAAAAAAAGCGTTAAAGAAAATTGTGCCTAGGTGTAAATATTACTAGAAATTTATGAAAACAGTAAGAAAAAGTCAATTTTATTTAAACACAGAACTTTTGGTTTTAGGTTAATCTTAGAAATATTTTTAAAAAATTCTTAAATAGTAAATTTTTATGAAGTCAAATATTATTAGGTTTTTGTGATGTAAAATGTTTGCTTCAAAAGTCATTATGAATTTAAATAAACAGTGGTTTTTTGAGAGTTTTCGGTTTTGTTTAAACACATACATACAGTTTAGAGAAATGTATGAAATCTTTATTTGAGTTGATAGAAAAGTTTATATAATTCAATGTTTAAATATGATTTCATGTAAATGTTGACTGCGTCTACGACTCAAATGGTCCAAATTTGGCATACTCTCTCCAACATGACGGCCGGTATTTGATGAATAAATTCTTTAATATTCTCTCTCGGCTTGCCCTTATAAAGGGTCCGCCAAATAACATTTTTTTTTTGAAAATGCTATAAAAAAAAACTACTGCATATTTTCTCAGAGTTATTTTTTATTTGAAAGAACAATCTTTCCGGTTAATAATGGACAATAATTTCATTTAAATGGCTGCCCCAGCTGGCCATACAGTAGCCTACACGATCGGTCAAATTTTTAAGCACATTATCGATTGTGTGCAGCTGTATTTCAGCAATGGCTTCACGAATATTGCCCTTTAAAGCGTCAATTGTCTCTGGCTTATCGGCGTAACACTTGACGACACCTCACAAATAATAGTCCAACGGTGTCAAATCGCAGCTCCGAGGTAGCCAAACGACATCAGCTCTGCGGCTGATAATGCGATCTTCAAAAACAGGGCGCAAAACATCGAGTGTAGCTTGGCTGTGTGGCACGTAGCGTCGTCCTGTTGAAACCAAATGTTGCCAATATCCTCCTCTGCAATTTTTGGTGAACAAAAATTCATTCAACATGGCCCGATAACGATCGCAATTGACTGTAACTCCTCCACTCCTGGCTCATTTTCGCAGAAAAAGGGCCCAATTATGCCTCTGGACCAAAATTCGCACAAAAGAGTGACTCGTTTTGGGTACATCGGTTTTTTAATGTATGCGTGCGGGTTTTCTGTGCATCAAACCCGACAATTTTGCTTGTTTACATACCCGCCAAGATCAAAATGAGCTTCATCTGAAAAAATGATTTTTTTTTTTGGCAAAATCGGCATATTCTGTAAGTCGATCGCAAGGCCCACTTAGCGAAGCGAAAACGCATTGGATGTTCAGTTGGCTTCAATTTCTGAACCAACTGGACTTTGTATGGCGTCATACCAACATTAGCATGATTTTCAAAGTAATGTCACAATATTTCCCACCGTTGTTCAAGCGTATACACAACCATATTCGTTCAGCGGAAGTATAAAACTAATTAGCTTTCAAATCAGACATGAGCTAAGTGTTTCCATTCACGAAATAAGCACTAGTTGAAAAAAAATGTTAAATGGCGGACCCATTAGATAAGAGTCTTAATATAGCCCCACAAAAAATAGTCTAAAGTCTTTAAATAGCACGATCTGAGCAGCCAATTTATCGGCCTCAAACGTGAAATAAACAATTCACTGAACTCGTCTCTCAATTGGGCCATTAGTTCTTTTGCTGTGTGGCATGTGGCATCGTCTTGTTATAACCACATGTCAGCCAAATCTAGCTCTTCCATTTTGGGCAAAAAAACTTTGTAATTATTGAACGCTGCGCTCGCCATTCACAGTAACATTTCTACCTTCGTTGTCTTTAAAAAAAGTACGTTCCAATGATGCCACATCAAAAAGTGCATTTTTCAAAATACAGTGACAGTTCTTGCAATTCTTCTGGCAGCTCTTCACACCAGATACGACAATTTTGCTTGTTAACCCATCCATTTAACCAGAAATGTGCTTCGCCGCTAAACACAATTTACCGACAAAAAAGTGCACGATGCACTTTCTTAACCGAGCATGAATTTTGATAGTAAAATTCTATAATCTGCTATAGGTGCTCGCTTATAAACCGAATTGAATATGCTTAACAGTAACGTAAAGAGTTTTGCGGAAAAGAAACAGTTCCTGAAAAATTACCCTTTATTATTTCAATCGCTATGATGTAAAATTTTAGCTTCAATCACAGTCAAATATTAGATTCAATCATAATCAAATATTGTATTCAGTTGTAGTCAAATGATCGCATCAAATATTAGCTTCGGTCGTAGTCAAATTTTAGCTTTTATAGCAGGTCTTTACAATGTCAAATGCTAGTTTCAGTTGTGGTCATATATTAGCTTTAATCTTGGGTATTTATGATGTAAAAATCTAGTTTTAATCACATCCAAATATTACCTTCTGTAGTAGGTTTTTATGATGTAAAATGTTATCTTCGAACATAGTCAAATATTCGATTCAGTTGCAATAAAATGATCGCATAAAATATAATCAGATATTAGCTTCAGTCG
Organism: Bellardia pandia; assembly: GCA_916048285.2. Taxonomy (NCBI): domain Eukaryota; kingdom Metazoa; phylum Arthropoda; class Insecta; order Diptera; family Calliphoridae; genus Bellardia; species Bellardia pandia. The sequence continues at coordinate 29,731,050 of OU696531.1, forward strand.
TGGTTAAATATTGGTTTTAATCTTTATGATGTCAAATGCTAGCTTCAATCGTAGTCAAATATTAGCTTCTGTCATTGGTCTTTATGATGTCAAATATTAGCTTCAATCTAGGTCTTGACGATGTAAAATTCTAACTTCGATCGTAGTCAATTGTAGATCTTTCTGGAGTCAAGTATTCAATGGAAGGTTTTTATAATGTCAAATGTTAGCTTCGATCGCAGGTCTTTGTCAAATGATACCTTCAATATTTTGAATTCAAATGTTAGCTTTAATCGTAGGTCTTTAAAAAGTCCATTGTTAGCATCACTTGTAGTTACCAATTCTCGATCATTCAGATATCTTTAGCTTTAGCTGTCTTGTTATACATACACCATAGTCGCTATCAAAAACACTCAATAGTTATTTATCAACCGAAAATATAAACTGATTTAATTGATGATTAAAATGCGTTATTAAGCACTAGACTACTATACATCACCGTACTACAAACAGCCCTTCTCTTATGACAGTCTTCTCTATTTACCAACATATAGACATTTTTATTCGTGTTGTATAACATCGACATTTATTTGATTGAATGACAAATGGTGAAAGTGTGAATGAATGTGTTGATATGAATCTGTATATTGGTTCATGTGTTTGATTGAATGCTTCTTTCTGTTTTACTCATTTATTGTGTTTGTTGTGTATTACTTATTTATTATTTTCCTTAATAACTTTTTGTTTAATAAATATTTTAATTAAAAAGCAACGTATTGTATTTTTCTCTATATTATTTACTGACAACACACCTGTTGCTAGGGCTACTTGACGCGTGATTTTCTATTAAAACAAAATAATTAAAATGTTTGCGAGTAAGTGTGTGTGTGTGTGTGTGTTTGTATATACTCGTAATACTGTAATAATATTTTAATGTGAGTGTGTTTAAGGGACCCTGCTGAATGTGAAACTAGTTTGGCGTTGAGACAGATTGATATTTTTACATAAAACCATTTGGTTTTTCTTTTGCTGATATTTTAAACATATATTGCAGATGGAAACTTACCTATTTACATCACCAACAACCAAAGCAATGCAATTAAAGAACTAACTAGCTAGCGATAACATTGAGCGTGTTATTATGACTCTACACACTACTTTAATAACTACCAATATACAGTAAGATAACCAATCGGTTGCATAACTATTGTTGCATTGCTAATGCAAAGTTGTCTCCTGCTACCTTTAAAAATGTGGGGAATAGGGACAAAGTATTTTGTTTGTATGAATTATGTCAACAACATAATGGATCATATTATTGACTCACGTTGTTTTTGTTGTTGACATTTTGTAAAAAGCAAAAAAATATAAAATATATAAAACATGTTAGGAAGCTAACAAAACCAAAGAGAACCTTGTGGATGCTGTTGCTACTAATGCTGAATATGGAAAAAAGTTCTAGAATTTTTTTTTTTTATTATTTTTTCATTTAAATTGCCATGACAACAAAAATACGTACTTACCTACCTACCTACCTACGCACGTACGCGACTTGAAAGGAAAATTCAATATTTTTAACATCGTTTGAAAATTGATTTTAGTTGGCCATAATTGCGTTCATTCTTGTAGCACACAACCAGACCTGACAACACATTGCGATGGCAAAAGACGATGAACAAGTAGATGGCCTTCTAATTTTGTACGTTTTTTTTTTTTTTTTTAATTTGTTGCATTATGTTGCTGTGACAAAGTGGATGTAATGAAGTGTTGTTTACAATTTTAATAAGAAGTACTTATTGTCATTCTCTTTATTTATTTTGCGTTAAAATAAGAAATTCTTTAAGAGAAATTAAGTAGAAATTTAACGTTGTCATGGCAATAAAAGGAGTAAATTTATTAATTGTTTTTATTATAGTTTTTACATTTTCCCAACAAACTATTGAAAATCATAATATTTTTATATTTTGTTAAGTTAAGCCTGAAAAGTCTTTGACACACTGGAGCTTAAACACTGTTAAATAGTGAATTTTTAGAAATATCTATTTTAATTAAATGCGACACAAAACTGAACTCCAATGAAACAAAATACACTTTTTTAATTAAATATTCATGGAAACAGAATTTAATGCCCAGAAACTTGTAGTTACTAACATGATTTAAGAATAGACAATAAAGAAGCTTTTTTAAAAAAATATTATTAACAATTTTGATACAAGAATTTACATTTGTTTACTTGGTAGTGGCAGATTTTCCTTCCATATAATTCTTCAATTCCAATGATATAAAAATTTCATTAATTTTCATACAACATAAATTCTTTGTTTTATTTACTTTTAAAAAACAAAGTTCGAGTTGAGCAACCGTGTATTTATTGCAGTAATTCTTTAATTTAATTAAAAGAAAAAATAACACGAGTCACATTCTTTAAACAATTGTGAGTTTCAACAAATGAGTTTTTCTCAGTTACTGCATTTTAGCAGAAGTCATACAGGCGTATGAGTAATATTTATTCATCATAACAAGTATAAGAATGTTTCTTCTGTAAATGGAAAATGGAATGTGCTATATACAGTGGGGAGCACAAGTGAGTATATGTTAGTACTTTGTGCACTTGATATTGCATACAAATAAAACTAAGGAAGAAAATTAGAAAATATTTTTTTTGCATTCAATTTATGTTTAATATTTAAAAAAAATTTATAAACCGAATTTAAATCTTCAAGTTCTAGGAAAAAAAAAATAAAAAAAACAACTTGCATGAACTCAATTTTGAATCTTACTAAAACTTATAGGAATGAAGTATTTTAAATATTTAGTCCAAAGCCCTTTATTTCGTAAAACCATTTTTTACTATTTGACATATGTACTCTCTACTAATATAGCAATTAATGGATTTGAAATACTCTCCCAATCTCGCTGAGCACGCTGACAAAGCTCGTCAAAATAGGTTGGAGTTCCAACTGACCACAAATTCTTAATTGGATTAAGTTCGGAACTTTGTGCTGGCCACTACATCAAATGGAAATTTTCCTCGCTAAGCCGTTCTTTCATGATCTTGGACGTGTGCTTTGGTTGATCATCCTGTTGAAAAGTAACTTCATTCACATGAAAAACGCTCCTATTTAAAAAATCGAGAAGATGAGTTTAAAATATGCGATAGTTATTATTACTTTGGTTTGGACTGTGGTGGTACAATGTATAGCAACCCCATATCATGAAGTTCCGCCCACCGTGCTTAATTGTTTTCCCAACATGGAGTCTGTGAATTTGGCAATAGCAATATTGTTTAGCTTTGGATTGAAAACGATTAAATTTGCATTCGCCTGACCAGATTACACGTTTTCAGTCTTTTACTGTCCAATTCCAGTGCTTTCTCGCTTTCTCTTTAGCTTGTCTTAAAGGTATGCTCATAGATGGCAAATATTTACTCAAAAAAGCGTAACAACTTGTTTGAGCATACATTTGTTTGACGTTGCTTACTCTTACAAGAGTTTTGCAAGATCAAACATTATGAAATAAAATAAGACTTAATATTTGTTGTGTCTTGTCCTAAATAAACGAAGTTTTTTTTTTTTTTTTTTAATAAACGAATTCAAAAATAATTTATTTAGTGGTAACGTCTTTTTCGGCTAATATTTGACAAGTGTGACCGTACCTTAACATTTTTTATTGACAATGTAGGTTTTTGCTACTGCGATGTAGCCAATATCGCGAAGTGCTCGTCTTGCTGTCCATCGAATAACGAGTTTGCTCATTGCTATAGTATCATTCTTTTGTATTAAACACTCGTCTCTTTTCAATTGTGTTATCCTACGTAAATAGCTTTTTGCGACCTTTAATTTGTGGTTTGGAAAAAACAGAACGCATTTTTGGTTTCTTATAACTACTGTTTGACAGTTTAGCTATTTTTGTGATTGCTAAAATATTGTGCTCAATGGCTCTTGACAGTTTCTTAATTATTTATTATTATTTGATTTGGATTGGGGTTGGGTAATTTGCAAAAAGTGTTTACTATGTGTAAGTAACTAATGTTTTTCTTTCTGAAGTCATAAACAAAGCAAGCACATACAAATATAACGATAAACTTTGATAGTTTTGTGCAAATACTTCAAAAGAAACACTTGTGCACAATTGAGTATATGAAAGTGTTTTTGTACTAATTGTTTCTTTGCCGAAAATTATTGTCTTTCATTTTGTATTGTATATTAATTTGTTTAGCATTAAACTTCAAATAAATGAAAAAAACCAATTTTCTTAATTTTAATTTTTTTTAGTTTTATTTTTATTTAAGAAAAAGTGCATCAAGCATAAACATGTAATCATTTGAGCTCTCCACGGTATGTTAGCTTTAAGTAGCTTTGCTCAAATATAAATATTGTTAGTATTTATAAATTTTATGGAACATAGGAGAGTTCTTGGACCGATATTTTTAAAACTTTCTTAAGTTTACTATTTAGTTCAATGTTCTTATAAAATTCGATCGCATGAAAGTTTAAATATTTATGTAATAAAAAAAGTGATTACATACCTTATATACTGGAAATTGATACTTATTAATAATTAATAATTAAGAAATAATTAAAAAGAAACTAAATTTAATTTCATTTCATAAAACTCCATGTTTTTTGTTTTGATGGATCGCATTAACTCTTGCGCAATATTTCGTTATTTGTGCAGACTGCTTATACCAAATCACTAACAATTTTAATTTTCAAGATCTACAGTACCACTTTGCTTTCAGATTATTTTAAAAATAAGTCAATTTTGTTCAATTGGCCAAAGTTTGAGACATTGAAATTGAACTGACTTCTGCGATACCAATTTACAAAAGCGGTGTACATATATTTATATTTTGGCACATTTCGCTGCAATATAAAATTTTGGACCCAGTATCAGTTTGTGGTAAATTTTTACATTCATAATTTTAAATTCCTAATAAAGAAGAATGACCTTGAAAGCCTGCATATAGGAAACTATATAAACTATTAATAAGAAGTTGTTCAATTTTTTACAACTTTATTTCTTACTCTGCACTACCATTTGAATATATAATTGCACAGTGGGTTGAAAAACCAACACAACTTTGCTCCAGAGTTTTTTTTTGTAAATTAAAATTTTCAAGTTCAAATTTCGCAGTTCTCAAGATTATTTTCGATATCCCACTACTACACTTCGAGCAAGTGCTATTTACACCACTGGTGATATATATTGTGGAAGAGACCCAAGTTTCGTTTTATTTAACTTAATATTTTTTCAGAAAAACTTTTTTAGATTTTTGGAAGCTAAAAAGTGACTTGCTGCTGCGGTATTCGCCTACTGTGAAGCCTTTAGACGAAGAAGTAGTAAATAAGCAAATAACAGTGAAATGATTGCGAAATTAATGCAATCGAAAATTAATAAAAACTTTATTGTTTACTGCTATCCCTTACAGAGAAGCAGGTCATTCCCACGACAGCCGGTTTTACGCACCGAAGTGACCCGAGATCACTCGGCCAAAGGCTGTCAACTCAGCATTCACTGCTGTTACAACAACAACAACAACAACAACAACAGAGAAGCAGGTTGTAAACGAAAATATTAAAAAATTATTGATCTTGCTCTAATCTCTTACGAGGAAGCAGGTTGTTCTGCACAGACAAATAGAAATTGGATATATAAAAATCAAGCCATCTGAAAGCAGGTTTGAAGCGAGAATTTAACTTTCCTCCTTGACAAAAATGCTTACAGGAGAGCCCCAATTCTTGCTGGGTTATTTGTAAGTTCTGGTTTTTTTTTATAACCATTTTTGTTTTTATTTTGTTTACGATCTCTGCTTAAGGTTTGCTTCTATGGTTCTATAACACCATTTGCATTTACAGTACATATTGGAAGCTTTGTAATAGAATTCGACATTATTAGATTATCAAAGAATTTTACGTGACCACTCACTATATTGCAACGAATCTCATTGGTGTTTCACCAGAAATTTAATTATTTTGTTTTCACTAGCTGTAGTGATTTATTTGGGAAGTAACTAACTTTCATAAATATACTATGTTCAATTCATAAGTGATGTTGTATTGTTGTAAGAGTTGTACGCTATCTGAACATTTTATTATTTTATTTCATTTATTGAGTTTTGTCTATTTGTTTTAATATTTTGAAGGCTTGACAGCATAAACATTGGACGTTGCTTAAAATTCTGTTCACAATCAAATAGCTGTATTATACAATTTACAATGTACAACATACAACATCACCTGTGAATTGAACAATAACATCTACAAAACTTTTATTAGCATCAATATATTGTAGAAAATTTATTTAATATTAAAAACCTTTTATTTTAATTCTTCTCTTAAATTTAAACACAAGTAGTTCTCAATCTACATGACGGTAAATTGGCTATGTGTTTATAAGTAAAAGCAATGTTTTTTTTTCATAATTTCTTAATGGTTAAAAGGTAAAAAAAATCATCTTGGTGTTGTTTGCAACATGATGTATAAATCCACAAAAAGCAATTAAGTTTTATTCACCATCAGACTACAAGTGAGTTAAAAGCAATTATTTTTTTTTACAAAACCGCTGAAATTTTCATATTTAACACTTTCGCTAAATATTGTGCGCTATTGGAGAAAACTCAATTGTAGGTGTAAAATGTTTTGTAGTTTTTAAAGATAAAATAAAGAAAAATATTTATTAATAAATATTAAGAAAACTTGTCACCATTTTCAATAAGTCTTGTTATACTTTAACCTAAAGTTATACTGACAGTAAAAATAATTTTTATATGAAATATTATTTTAACAAAAATTATAACTTTAGGTTCAAAAGTAGCTAGGCTTGCTTAAAATAGGGGTTAGTCAATTACATTTTATGGAAATATTCTACAAAAATTCATGTTCTTATTTCAATATATAAAATCTAGGTAGATGTGAGCTCAGGAATAAGCCTGCTTATTTTTCTTATGAAATAACTAAAATAGAAATACAATTTTATGACACGTATTCACCAGCTATGTATTTACATGGACGTAGGTATCTGTATATGTACAATGTTGTAGATATACAAATATGAACTAGAATGCCAATTAGACTGATTCAAAATATTTTATAGACTTTAGAAAGTTACGACACCTTTTACTGTGAAGTAAATTTCCATGATTTTCTGCTTCTAGTAACTTCCATTCAAACTAAAATCTTACATTAAAAGAAATAATTTTAGCCTGTTTCAGACATTATATTAGCTTAACAAATTCTATGCGTCAAACAAATTTGTTACAGTCTAATGTAGTTATACTACAGTGGGTGGCCAAATTATTAGTTACAGATGCAAAATTGTTTAGTTTAAAGCCGTATAACATTTATCCTTTTATTTGTTCTTTTAGGTAAATTAATTGTTTCTAATTCAATTAAAAATAAATTCTTTTGTTTTAAAAATATATATGGAAAAGAAATATTACAAATTTTTTGAAAAAAAAAATTTTAATATTTCGAACCTTCTTTGGCATCAATTACAACTTGCACCCTTTTTGGCATGCTCTGAATGCATTTTTGAACATTTTCTTTTAGTTCTTTGTCGTGATGCCAGACTTTAATCAATTTAATCTGCAACTGCACTCTAATGTCACCAATCATTGTTGACACTGCACAAAATATTTAACAGTATTACCAGAATTAAAATACGAAAACATCTGGTACAAGAAATAAATTTATATACGTATTAAAAGCGGTTGAATCTTAATTAATAAATGTAACTAATAATTTGGCCACCCACTGTATATACATATACTGCGTTGCATAACTATAAATACATACATAAAACCTATTTTAATTTTGTAAGTTAAAGAAAATGTAAAACAGTTTAACTTTCAAATATGTGAAACAAACAAAAAAAAAACTATTATATTTTTCTTCTTAAACATTTTTTAAAAAAATTTTCCTCTTAAAAAAATTAATTAGTGTTTCATAACTATAAATACACTGAAATTAAAATAACTTACAATTCCAATATTTAGTATAAATGTATCAACTCAAAAATTCGATCAGTTATTCTATTCACTAGATTAATTCCTTTTTTTCAGATATCACTTATGAAGCTGTTATTAGGTGAAATATGCTTTCATATTGTCGGTTGTCAGCATAAATCCCCCAAATGTTCTCTGTGGGGTGCTGATACATTAATATTTTTCAAAGACAATCATTTCTTTGACTTTAAAAAATAAATGGGTTTTCATTTCCATTTTCTAAAAATTACACTAATTTCTCAACGTGTAATTTTAAGTATTTGAACGATTTAATTGTGGCACCAAATCAAGCATACTACTGTCTTCTTTTTGAGAAATATTATGGTATCTCTCCTAGGTCTCTTCAATAGCATCTTGATCATCAAGGTTTTTTCGTAGGAAAAAATCAACTTAAACAAATATATGTTTAAAAAGTATAACTAACAGCAAAGAGTATCTGCTTAATTGTTGCCAGTTGATTTGTGAGTTTCTTTTAACGAGTTCAGGTCTAGCAGTTTTGTGTCGGAGTAATATTGTGGGATTTTTTTAGAATCATTCTACTTATGGTTGATTTAAACACATTTACCTTACATTCATTAATAATCTGACCAAGTCTCTTCGTTGTAAATTATTTGTATATACATTGTATATTTTGCGATTGTCCTGCTCCGAAAGCTTTTTTTTATGACGCCACTTTTATTTTTAATAAAGTCTACTTCCGGAAATCACTTAAATGCGCATAAATCTCCATAAAAGGTGATTTGGTGGTGGGTATATAAGATTCGGCACAGCCCAATATAAGCTCTTGCTTGTTAAATTTTGTGATTACATGAATGGGGTGAATTTTATTTAAAGTATTTAATTCAAAAGCTCTGGAATCCCATTTTCATAATCTACAAGAAATTTTGCAAAATTTCATCCTGCTGTTGTACATAATGTTTACTCTAGAGTTATTATTATTATAACTACACTAGAGCCCCGATTTGCGTCTATCCTATTTGCGTCGTTTCGATTTGCGTAGCTTTTCTAAATGTGGTTTAATCCGCTTTGCGTCGTTTTGATTCCGATTTGCGTCGACTTTGAAATTGTGTGTCAATACATTTGTATAGAAAAAAATTGATTCGATTTGCGTTGTTTCGGTTTACGTCGTATTTCCCAGGTTCCTATTACCGACACAAGGGTGCCCCGATAGACTAGGAAATAGAGTAGCGGACTATCAGTCAAAGGTTTGCGGGTTCGATCCCCGCCAAAGACTCTGTGTAGACGAGTCAGACATATGTAAACTAGTCAGACATTTGGTAGAGAATCCAAGGCATCGCAATGTACCATATAGGTCTCTGGGTGAGGGTGTGAGCTGACTCACACCAGCCTTCCTACCCCTTACCTTACCTTATTAACGACATAAATCGGGGCTCTAGTGTATATATTTTTTTATCCTTATGTTTGGCTTCAAACCTTAATCTCGACAAAAATTTAGGAGGACCACACTTTTCAATGAAATAATAAAGTAAAAAATTTCCTTTAGGTATAAGGGATCTATAAAGTTCTACAAATATTTTGTTATATTCAAAGATTAAGAACTTAAACACATCTACAGTCTTTAAATTTGTTTCTTAACAGGTTATCTAAAATTTAAACTAGAGCATTAACAACTTCCAGTGTGGATTCGTTTTTGGGACAAAGTCTCTAATAAAAAGAGGTTGGAAATCTGTTAACGTCCAATCTAATTAATTCCCGAGCAGTAATTTTTAAATTAATTTTTGAAGCGTTTTCTGTAATATTTTTAATAATAATCCAGATTATTTGCAAAATTTTTTACTACAATATGTGGCCATGGTTTTTTTATTGGCAATTGCTCAAAAACTTAACCACTGTTTATATAAACTGAAACTTTACATTATACAAAATCACTAAAGTACGAACTATACTGCATTTTATAGCAAATTGTTAAAAATTGCCTATTTGATTTTCTAGTATTTTTATATGTTTATCAGAAAATGTAATTATAGTTATGAAACACTAAATATAATAGCGCAATTTATCTCCTAAGTTAATGAAATTTTGTATAAAAAGAAACCATTAACCGTACTAAAAAAAGTGTTTCACGTTTTCAAAAACTGTTTGTAACTGTACAAAGAATAGCAAACATCAAGTGTAATTATAGTAATGCAACACAGTGTATTACTTAACACTTGACATATCATTGAGGAATTCATGTGTTTTGGTGTGTTCACATTATAGATGTTGTTATCAACATATCATGTAAATAATATAAAATACAATCATGTTTACAAACATGTGCACAAAAATATACACTTACATACATATGTATATGTATGTATGTATATGTATTAGGATTAGGGCATTCCTTACAGAAAATGTGGGGAAAATGTAAAAAATGTAAGAGGAAAACTTTGCATATTTTAAGTTTTTGGAAAAAGCAGTGAAATGTTTTTTACATTATGCTTAGAAATATGCCTTTGTAGTGAACAAAAAGTAAATCTTACCAATTTGATTCAGGCTGCCAATTTTGATATTATATTAATATCACTGGTTCATAACCATAGACAAACACTAAAGTCGGTTCTTTTTAAAAACAACTTTAAACTTAAAACCTCCTTTTAATTATTTTGTAACTATAGTCAACATTTAAGGTCGTTTTAAGTTAAACCGACTTTAACTGGGTGCCACCTCATATGTAGAAAATTATTACACTGTAAAGACAAATAAGCAAGAGGCAGCTTTAAACAGCTGTCATTAAAAATTGAGGAAAAAAAAACAAAAATCGGCAAAATAATAAAATTAAGCGGGAAATTTAAAGAAAAGTTTGCGATGGAAAAATGGGGAAGGTAAGATTAATATCATAATTAGGCTATTTTGGCGTTGATTTTTTAATAACTCTTGACAGGAACAAAACAAAAATAAAAAACTAACAAAGTGAAAGAGAGTGAATTGGGCTACTGCAGAAAGAGAATATTTGCGGGAGTGTATAAGATTGTATAAGATTTTTTTTACTTTTTTATATTTTTGTACACATTCAGTTTTTGTTCTTTACATAAACAGCTGGTTGATTTTAAAGTGATGTTAAATTATTTAAAAGCAAATTCAGTTGGTTTTAAGCTAAAAGTATGTTTTAGCGGTTAAAATATACTTTTACGTGTCTATAGTTAAAGTAAAGTTTACTTTTAACAAAAGTCAACTTTTTAACTATTAAAGTACACATTTTTTGTGACTATGGTTATGGCCCACTTTGTTTAGTATACTAGGTATTCTTTTTCATTTCCAAGATACGGTGTTGTACATAAATGTCGGTATTTTGTTTATTATTCTAATTTAATTACGAGCATTTTGTAACTTTATTAACATAATTATGCAGACTTAACATATTATAATCAATACTAAGATTATGCAAAAGATTGTTTATCACTGCCTTAACAATAAAAATTAATTCAAAAACATGAAAAAAATATATATAACTGGTTTTTGACTGCATCTAGAAAATTACAGAATTCTGCGTATTAGATTACATTTGTTAAGGCAATTTGTTTAATTTTTTTTTAAATCAAAACTACTTCATGTTTATTTTAATTAATATTTTGATGTGCTTGTTTAGAACGATCGTATAAGTAGCAGAAATCAAAATAATTTTTAGTTTCCAAGTCAATATAATTTTCTTCAAATCGTATGGTATCTACAGTGGGGAGCATAAATAAGTACATGTCTGTAACTTGAACACTTGCTATGGCGTAAAAATTAAACAATAAAAAAATAAGAAAATGTTTTTTTTTTTGAATTTATTTTATGTTTATGGGCTGGCTTTAATTGGTTCATGGGTTGGAGTTATTCGGTATTGTCCCAACTGTCTCTTCACGATTAACCATTAATTCTCAATCGGATTGAGGTCGGAACTTTTTTCTGGTTACTACATCAACAGAAAAGTCTGCTAGCTAATCCATTATTTAATATTTACTTATTTGTGCTCCTCATTGTACGTGTTGAAAAGCTTTACTTACGATAGTGAACGCTACGCACTTTAATATCAAAACCATATGTTTTGTGTGACTGTAATATGATTGTTATAAGTAAGTTTTTTTCCAGCTACTTGATTAGAATACTTTACTTTACGATTGTTAAGAGATTGCGATACAGGAACGTGACATTAAAACATGAATAAAATGAAATACAAAATTTACAAAAATACATATCATAGCTTCATTTAACAAAATGAAAGTTGAAAATGATTGAAGTTTAAAAATCTCATAATATTTCCAAAAGCTTTTTGACTTTTATATCTTTTTATAAATTTGTTTAATATATGTAAAAGAACTGGCTTAATTTCTATATTCCAAATGTGTGTTAAGCGGTTTCCCCTTAGCCACCAAATCAACAATAGAAACAAATTGAATAAAATACTTGCAAAAATACCCTTGGAATTGTAATATTGTCTATATAAAAAAGTGGAAAAGGAATACAAATGTGTTGTTGTTTTTGGTGCTTTATTTATTTTTTTTTTTTATTTTATATATTTTATTTTTAATACTAACTGATACTCTTTGATATCTCAAGTGTGAACATAAAGTGTATTGGCGTTGGTATGTAAAATATACGTACATACAACATACATGTGAACATGTAAGAAACGTGTCTAATAACATCTTATATCCTTAGACACACACGCACAATCAAACTGATTTATACATACATACTTTGATATATAAATGACTTATACTGTGTGTGTGTGTGTCTATGACACTTAATCATATCGTTATCAATATACGTGTTTGTTATTATCAGCATCACTTTTTAAACTTATAATCATTAACACAAGTATCTGTCACAAATACTGTGGCATTTTATTGACACCCTTCATTTGAAGATGCAGAGCATAAAGTTTGTTGTTACAGTTGCAATTGATGAAAGTGGGTGTTTTTTGTGGGAAGGATTGTTGAATGAAAACCACAATTTTAAAAGCATAATATTTGTTAAAAAGATTCCTGTAGCATTGTTTTTTTTGTGTTATTGTGTTGTGTTATAGCTAATTTCATAGTGTATTGAAAACAAATTTAAAATCCCATTGCCTTCATTTTGGCAAAACGTAGAAATCTAGATTTTCAATTATATCTTAAAGTTTTTTACTAGAATGTATTTGCAGCTAAACTTTTTGCAATGAGAAAATTCGGTGTGAAAACCGAAAAAGTACTGGTTCTTTCTTTTAACTACTTTTAATGCGTATTTAGTTAAAATGAATTTAAAATAAATTGTTTGGTAATACTTTACTCTTAATTAGGTTGAAACCCTGCCTGTTATAATTAGTATATATACAAAAGGAAGTATTTTGAATTTGCTTTGTAACAAGAAAGAATATGAGGAGTCGTTAATCAGCAGCAGCAGCAGGAATTAGCCATATATGTATAATAAAGTTGATATATTATTAAAAAATAACAAAATAAACTGGGTTATTTCTGGTCCGTAAAATAACGGGCTCAACATAATGACTTTAGTATTTATTGTTATGAAATTTTTCTATTAACAAAATATGTATTAATAAAAATAATTTAAATAAAAATATTTTGTTTGGATCGAATGGATGAATCCACCTTTAGTATTTTGTTTACTGTGTTGTTATGTTCCAAACATAACATTTTATATACCGGTGTTCATGGCTGTGAAAGGTCTACATTTATGTCCTTAATAATTTTTAACTACCACGTCAATTACTTTTAAAAATTCGTACAAAAATATTTAGCATTATTGTAGTTACGAAACGAGTTTTAAAAAAAATGACTAGAATTTGATATCGGTTCAAATACAAATATTCTCCTAAAATTGGTGTTTATCTGGCATAAACACATATACAAATTTCTCCACAAATAAGTTGTAGGTACATGAAGTCTATTTACATCTATCAATTTTGTGCAAATCGGCCCACAATAGACCATAGCCTCCATATAAGGCTGACTGCTGAAAATTACTTTAAGGGGCATAAGCTCTCTTAAAAATGTTGGTATTCAAATACTACTCAACACAAATATATTCCATATACACAAAAATCATTCGGCACAATTTTATGATGATCGGTACATTATTAGTCTTCGAAAATCACTTTAACATGTATACATTTTTTTTAAAAAGTATTTATATCGAGATAAAATTTAACACAAAAACTGTTTATATGCACAGAATCGGTGGATAATCGGTCCATAATAGCACATAGCTCCCACATAGCTCCCATTCCTAAAAAACTGTTTTTATATGGTTGGGCTTGACAGACTATATGTTTTTACTTGTTATTTAATTTCGCTTGATCTTTTTGGTTTCTGTTTATGAGTGAATATATTTTTTTTTTCAGTTCAAATTTAGCGATTTTTCAAGATATTTAAATTTCCTCTTTTTGAATTCCATTTCTTATACAAATTCTAACCCTTAACATTAATATTTTCTCTGCAACGCGTTTACTAAATTTTTTCATAAATTTAAATAAACATTTCAAACATTTCCAAAGAAAATGTAGAGTCAGTGTAATGAATACAAAACGTGTACAACATGCAACATGTTAATTTACACAGTATACTCGTATAATTATAATTATTTTTACACCACATACTGCAAGCAAATAAAACATTCCAAACATACTATTTGACACCTACAAACATGTACAAACAAGTAAATACGGAAAATATGTTTGCATGTACAGATGTGTAAATTTGACAGACAACCAAATACGGATGAGTAGCAAATGATCTAAGACACTTGTAAATTATAATTTTATTAAAATCTAATTTTACAACTTCATGTGTGTTTGTAAATTTGAATTAGAAATACTCTTATTACACATTTAATATGTGTGAAAGCCATCATCATATTTACATATGCAACTCATCAGACGCAGCAGCAGCAGCATAGCAAACGTCATCATCTTCAGCATCATTATGACACTCATGGCAACAGGTAATAAAAAGTGTTACATGTGGCATACGTTGATATGTATGTATGTTTTTGGAATGCCAAAAATGTGATGTGACAGTGATGTGAATTTATGCATGACAACGTCAAAAGACTATTAGAATGGAAATCTAACGATTTTTGTTTATTGCTGCTGATATAGAATATCTAAATATATTCTCCATATTTATGATATTATGGCAAATGAGTGAAATGCAATTAAATGTTTCTCAATAAACGTATGTATGTATGTAAAGTGTACATACATAGACAATATGTAGATAATTTGGACATTTTAAATATTTAAGGATTTTAAGAATTTCAAACTATAGAATAGATTAAAAAACGCATTGCTTAGAAAAACAACTTTTGCATTTGTTGTTATTCATTTATCATCTCAGTAAAATAAATAAATTTAAAAAATAAATAAAATTTAATATATACATACGCCACATGAATGGTAACCTTATTCTACAAAACAACTTATCGCACTTACTAAATTTTTCTTTAGTTTGCAAACTATTAAATTTGATAAGTGCTAAGTTGAAATTGATAAGTGTAATTTGCAAAGTCTTAAGAATTTTTATATTCTCTTTGCAATTTCCGTTCCATATACAAAGCGTATTAAAGAGTAATTTGCAAAAATTTTAAAAATAAAACTATTCTTTTCCCAAAATTTGCTATATAAATTACTGCTTTGCCAAATCATATTGTTAAAAATACTGAAGCTTTCAAAGTGTTAAGAGTGAGTTTTTGAGCGACGATAGTGAAGACTGCTACTACAAGACTTTAATTTAAAATAGTGCTTTAGTTAAAATCAAGTCCAAGTTAATTTGGTTTTAAATAAAATTAGAGAAATATTAGAACAAAATACACAACAGTGCACCATGGATTTGCAGCCAAGCTTGATGTTGAAAAATCTACAGTTTGCAGGACCATTTATAGAGTTATCAACATTAATCAGCCTTATTATGAGTGTCGTTTTCTTTTGACGACTCTTTCGTAATAGATTAAAGATAAAATTAAATTTGTTTCTTTAATCTATTACGAAACAGTCGTTGTCGTAAAAAGAAAACGACACTCATAATAAGGCTGAATATGTTTCAAATATATACAATACTTTTATAAAAAAAATATGTACATACTTTTTTGCTTTGAAAACTGGCGTATAAAATATATTTTTGTTTTTCTTTAATTACATGTAAGACCGCGTTTACACAGGGAAACATTTGGAAGGGAAACATTTTGTTTGTAAGAGTGGGGCGGGTGGGGAAGAGAATATAAAATTTGTTTCCCGTTCTCGGATACACGCTTTATGCTTTCATTCTTATTGTGTACATTAGCAAATCAAATAGAGTAGAAATTAAAAAAAAACAATACTGCAATTAGACAAATGTCAAAAAAACAAATATAAACTGGAATGTTTCCAACAACAATGTTTCCCTGTTTGACCGCGAAGGAAAATACAAAAGAGAATGCTAGATGTTTCCCTTCCAAATGTTTCCCTGTGTAAACGGAGACTAACACTGCACGTTTTTCCATTTTTATTTTGCGGCTTATTTTAACAAGTTCTATTGAGCAATTCGAAGTGAAAAAGACAGCAATGCAAGGGTGATTAAATGCTTGATGGAATACTTGCCACACACACTTTGCAGGTGAGAGTAAAGACTTTGAAAAAATTTACTTAGTACAAAAGGAGATTTGCCACGAATAATGTGGAACAGAAACATTTATCACTTTGTTAAAAATTGTCATTTCATTTCTGAAGATCCAATAAATAAATTAAATAAATTAAAAAAAAAAAAAAAAAAAAAAAAAACTGTTAAAAAAATGCAATTTCAAAAGTGCCAAGTGAAAAGTTGATTATTTGTTTTGTGGAATAATCTTAATTTCGTTAGTGTTTTACAGTTCAAATAAAACTTATTCAGAATATTGTAGTCTAGATAATGCAAATATATAGTCCGAAAGTTTTACTCAAAACGCACAACCTTTACCCTTAAATAATGAAGGTCAAAGGTCATATTTTTTATATTTTCAATTTCTCATGGAAAGATAACGAAATGTTGCATATTTTTGAGTAACATAACTTCGAGAATATGAATTTGAAAATATTAAAAAAATTGTTATCTGAAATAAATATCTATAAGTCGATTTAAATCTATAAAATAATTTAAATATATATTGAAGATAGAATATAATACCGTAGACAGACGATAGAGTAATGTGCATTAAAATCTCACTAATGTGAATTAAGATTTTACCGTGACTGACGACAGTTTCTGCATTTAAAACAGCATTTAAACAGCTGTTTGTTTGTAAACAACTGTTTAATTATGAAAAAATTTGTTTGGCATTTGGTGAAAAATCAGTATTTATTTAAAAAAAAAGCTGAAATTACTTTTGCTGAAACTGTTTCAGAATGCAAAACTTGTTCATGCACTAGCAACCATCAACCTGAACGTGTTGCTACATGTGGGGACCGCAGTGGGACGCTCTGAAATAAGAGAAAGGCAATTGTGGAAATCTAGTTTTATTATTTTAATATTACAATTGTCTTCTTCTTATTTTAGAATAGTAAACAATTTGATAACATATTATTGATTTTCGACGATATTGCCATATTGAAATAGCTAAATTTAGTATAAATTCACTGATTTTGTGCATTTACGTCTAACTTAATGCGCTTTAGGATGGGGATAATTCACGAGTTAATTTGAATTAAGTCTGCTAATGCAAATTAACTGTGTCGTCTGTCTACGCTATAAGTTCCTATGTAAAATTAATTGGCCTATATAACCTAAATGTTTTGGGGCCTTTATAATACCAAACAAATAAATAAATATACTCCGCAATGAGGCTTATCACTTTTTACAGAGTCACTTAAAAATTAAGTTCTTCCTGAATAACAGTGTTATTAATATATACAATTATTCAAAAAATGTACCGATTTAAAAACAAAGCTTATTAAATATGTATGTATGCAATTCAATCAATTTACTTTTAAGCTTCGAACTTCAGTAGTGCAGTAGTTGACTTTATAAATTGTATCTTGTAGAGGTGTAAGTTTTAAGAACGCATTACAAAATACAGTGGTCCAATGTTTTGAAATACATTTCTGGTCTTGTAGCTATCGCAATTATGAACCGTTTACTACCTTTTGCCATATGTCAGCGGTTGGTTAATAATTATTTGAAGATATGTAGTAGATTTTATATGGATTCTGCAAAATTCTATTAATTATTGGGTGTATAACTTAAAAATGTGGATTTTTTTTTAATTTTTACTGTTGGCTAGCGGGCATCGCAGTGGTGCAGAGGGTTATAATGTAACATATGTAAATTCAACCAACAACCCAGGTTCGAATCCCAAGCCAAGAAAAAATTATCAATAAATTTTAATATAATAATTCCTACCTTCAGTAAATATAATTTAATGAAAATTAAATTTAATGAACTCGAGCCGAAATAAAAGAAATATCAAAGGTTTTAGTTTTTATTTTAAAACATTTGTACAAAATAAATTTATGCTAAGTAGTGGCTATTGTTACCCATGACCTTTACCATTTTTCTGGCAACGTATGGATTTCACGCCAAACTACTCATCTTTTGAGGCCAAAAACGAATTTGGATACCCTGTTCTGCAGTGAAGCGTATACCACAAAGAGAGTGAGAGAGAGAGAGAGTTCTTCGCATCGGCCGAATCAAATGTCGGAACTATTAGATGGGTGAGGCAAAACTTCTGAACCACTTTTTTCTAAGTTTTTTTTTTCTCAGGTACTGCAACATATGGCCAAGGGTTGTCGTGATGAAACATCTGAAACGCTTTCATGTCTGGCCGAATTTTCTGTTTGTTTATCGGCCAATGCTCGATACAGGTTTCTTGTGATGGTCTGGTCAAGTTTTAGTCTAGCTATAATAGGACCCTTTTGATCCCACCAAAGCATACACAGCATTACCTTAGCTATTTCACTTTGGTTACGATTCGTCTGGTCAGCCAGGTTCCACTTATGTGTTATCGTAATGGATCCATTTTTCATCACAAGCAAAAATTATTTTCATTTATATCGTCTTTCAAGGTCTCTCGGCTTCAATTCATATGTCACCAAATTTCTCTGCTTTTGGATGAATCCTGCTGCTTGCAACATTTGCTGCTTAAGTAGCTCCCAATGATATTGCAAGCTCTTGTTGAGTTTGACAACAATCTTCATGGACTACTGCCACAAATTCTGGGTCTTCAAACTTCCATGAAGACCCGTGTCAAAACCTCCACTTCTGAACCTCACAAACCATCTCTCACTCCTTGAAAGCGACGGAAGACATTCAGCATAAGCTTGGGTGAGCACTTTTTTTCTCTAAATTAACGCCATCTGTTATGAAGCCCTATTTTTAAGTTATACACCCAATAATACAAAAATAAATGTTAAATTATGTATTTATTGTATGCTTTAAATATTTTACGTTCATATTATAAAAATATTATATTTTTTAATTTCACTCTTACTTCCTTGATTGCATAAAACTTTAAATGAGTTAGAGATTTGCATGTTTTGCTTTCCCTTTATCATGATTATAATCGCATTCATAGTTTAGAAAATGTTATAATCAAAAGGCTTTATTTTAATTAAACGTTACATTTAATTACATGATGTTGTAACTAAGCAACGGTATGAATTTGCTACAAACATTAATTTAGGAAAAAAAAACTTTATATAAATTTATAACAAGTAAAATTTTATATTCGTTTACGACGAATTTTACATATGCTACTTTAGCAGCATTAAAATATGGAAAACTTAGATTTGAAATAATTTGAAATAACATAGAAAAAAAACACTGAGCGAGCAATATTGTAAATAGCAAAATCTTGACAAAACTACTATTGTTTTTTTTTAATGAAATTTACTATTTTCTATCCTGCGTCGTCATTGATTTTGCAACTCAGATTCATACAGATCGGTTTGTTTGATTTTTGCGTATACAAGTTACACAACCCTAAGGCTGATACACATATTTTTTTTGAAATATTCAGATTTATATATTTATATAAAAAGACAGGTTTTGTCTTCATAATTAAATAATTGTTGCAATTTTAGCTAAAATTCAGACATCTAACCCCCTGGCCCACGATGTCGAACGATAACGTTCGCTTAGGAAAGACTTAATACACAAACTTTTTATCGTATCTATTTTTTTACTCAATCAAGTTTGTTTATTCCACAATCAAGTTTGTGTCTTAAGTCTTATCTAAGCGAACGTTATCGTTCGACATCGTGGGCCAGGGGGTTAAATTCTTATAATTTCACTGTTTATGCGCCTAAATACCTTTTCTAAAATATAAATAAAAATTTTAGCTTAACCAGCAAATGCACTTTATACGTGTACAAATGTTATTATGCCGTTTTACAATTAACTGCAATAGTCTTGTAAAACATTCAGTTTAGTTAGTTCTCATCGGTTTTGGAATTTGGCTTTATAATGTGTTGCAGCTTAAACTTTAATAAACATAATTAAAATTATAAATATATTGAAATAACTAAATACAGTAAATGCTTGCCTAATACAAAATATAAATTGGAATTATTAAGATTTAAGCAATTACATTACTACATTTGTAAAACAAATTTACCTACCATGTCAATTAAAATAAACATTGCATAAATATTATGATTGTTATACAATAGTAATTGTAATAATTATTATAAACATATGTATATATTATATTATATATACGTTAAACAAATACATAACAATTTTATTGGTTGTAGGTTATTTAATTTGTATTATTACTAAAACATATCGTTTTCTCAGTAAATGACAGACTGGAAACCATAATTTATAATTGAAGAATGTAGCAAAGGTATAATAAAACATTTTGGGAAATTTCCAGGTTACATCTTAAAAAAACTTTAAAAATATGTGCTTTACTTTATCTACTCTTTTATATATGTATGTACATTAGGGTTTCCCCGTTTGTATGGAGAAAAAATAAGGTATCGATAGGTATTTTTTAATTTAACTTTAAAATTCTAATCCTCTTTATTTAGCACCAAATTAAACAATGATTCATTTTTTGCAACATTTTTAATAAGTTTTTAAGTTTAAAATATTTAATTTAAAATTTTATTGCAAACATACAGATTTTTTTTTATTAGTTAGTCAGAATGACATTTTTGTTTATTTGCTTAAATTAGAATATTAACAACTGTGTGCAATAGTTTAGTTTATTTGTGGCACTTAACAAAATATACCATATCAACATAGTATTTTTGTAGTTTCTTTTTATTACTAAAAGTCCAAAGAGATTCAGCAATTAAATGAAATAAAACAGAAGGAGGATGCATTCAATTTTTAATAATACACAAAACTAGACGATACATTTTGAAAACAAATAACCCAGTATTCGTTTTATGACATTAAAACCTGATCACTATTTTTAGGAGATAAATTATGATAAAATAATAGGGTTTACTTGTTTTTTTTTCCAAAAATATCATTATAGTAAAGAAAACTCTTAGTTCCAGGTTCGTTTTGAACCGAAACCGATATCATATGGGAAGCAAAGAACCTTCCAACAAATAATATTACCAGTTCACATAAACATCTGCCTTTTGCCAGATATTAGTATATTAGCTAAGATTTTATACAATACTAGCGGACCCGGCGAACTTTGCCTCGCCCCAATTTTAGGCCTTCAGACAAACTTTAGAGTAATAATATAATACAACAGGAATAATTTCACACAAAATTTCGTACAAAAAATTCAATTTTCCAATTTTTCCCATTTTCCGACTTTTGCGAAGAGATTTTCCAATTTTCCGCGTTTCGCATTTTTCATGATTTACACTAAGAAATTTCTATTTTTTTAGTTGGAAAGTCATTAAGTCAAAAACTCGATTTTCCAATTTTCCGACTTTTTCGGAGGGATTTTCCAAAATTTTCTTCCGTAAGAACCTTCTCCTCGAAAATATGAACAACTGACAAAAAGTTTTATAGAAATCGGCCCAGCCGTTCTCATTTGATGAATTACTATACATTTTTTACACCATTTTTATATATATAGATTTGTATATTGTCATAAGCTTCTTGTTTCTATAATATCATAATATTTTATAAAATATCCAAAACCGAAGTATTCAGTTTTAAAATATATATCTGTCATTCGTCGGTAAACTCTAGAGTATTTGCATTATTCATTTTGTTTACATTCATTAACTTTCATTTAATTTCTGCTCTATAGAAAAATTTTGCTGGGAAAAATCACAGAATCATGAAGCAAAGCAACAATTTTAGCTAAACCAAAACAATCAGTAGAAACTAAACAGTACAGTGGGTTGAAAGTCAATAAATTGTAACCTATAAGCATTTTATAAATGTTTTATTTAATACTACTGTTCAAACTGAAATATCACAAAAAAAGTGAATAAAATTTATGCTCTAAAATACAATTCATACAAGGTGAGTGCAGTGGCACAGCTGACTGACTTTGTTTACAATTTGCTTATGTCAAAAGTAATACTTTTTCAAGTGTTTTTGACAGTAGTACATTATTTTTCACAAACAAAATGTCGGTTGTTTCTGTATTGTGTTGTATTTGTTGCCGATTTACACTCACCTTGTATAATTACACCATCATACAATTTTTAATTAATTAATTAAAATTAGAAATAAAAGACAGTTCGGTCTTTGTGAAAATTGTGCATTACATGTATTTTTCAAATATTTCAATAATAACGAAAGTAATAATATTTATTATTACATGTTGTGAGAACGAAATTTACTTACGTTTTACAATGTGTGTGTATTCTTCTTTATTATTATTATTACATTTTTTAAGAATTACAAATAAAAAATAATTTTTTTAATCGATTTTGAAATTGAGAGGAATAAAGAAAGTTTTTTATAAAATAAAAAAAAAATATATATAAATTGTGCTTTTATTAAAAAAACCATAATCATAATCTGGGTCCAATTTTGGCATACTCTCTCCAAGATATCGGCCGGTATCTCATGAATAAAACTGTTTAGAACTAAAAAAAATACCTATTTATTACCCAATTTTTTCGCTCATCCATTCCACTGTGCATGCTATATTGCAAAGAATAAATAAAAACTATAAAATATGGAATTTATATGAAAAATTCATGAGATCTTAATGAAAGTAAAGTGGAAAAAGCAAAAAACCAAAAACGAGAAAAAAAACTTATTAATAATTGTCAAAAGACAACGCAACAATATTAAACAATTGAAATGGCAGCACAAAGTCTAAATAACTGGTTTAATTTCCTGGGAATACTGGTGGCTAAACTTTAAGTTGGTATTAAATATGCAGCGAAAATTCACATGAATTTATGATAGAATTGAAATTTTTAAAGTAAGAAAATGACTAAGAATCTGTAGAACATAATATCCATGCCTTTGATGAATTTTATAATAACAAGTTTTGAAAGTAAATTAAATTCAAGTTAAAATTTGTACCTTGTTTAGTTTAAAAGTTATGGCTTTGAAAGCACACAAAAATAGTGATTTAAGTTTTAAACTTGGCAAATTTAATAAGCAAATTTAAATTTAAGCTCGAAAATCAAATGCCTCGTATTCAATTTTAATACGGATGAATAAATGTATTAAAAAGTTGCACAAGAAAGAAAAAGAAACGCTGTTGAAAACGTAATAAGATATTATAAATTTATGAGCGCTAGTAGTTAGTAATAAGCACTAGGAAGTTAAGCAAAATAATATGAAATACAATAATGTAATGAGGAATCTTTTATGAAAAAAAAAGAAAAAGAGTAACAAAAGTACTGGCAAAATTAAAATCTACATTAAAGTTAAAATTTACGTCATAATACTCGGCAGTAAATACGTAATACATACTGCAACTACATGCTCTAGCAAAACTGTTAGACTGAATTGAATAAATCTGTTCGCTAATTATGTACAATGTATGGTAGTTTCAGTTTATATTGGAATCTCTATTCTTCTCTACTGTTTAATATGAGACAACAGAATCGACTCAAAATATTATCTGAGGCAGTTGCTCTTAAATTCATTGTACTACATTATTTTCTCCCCCACTGTTTAATGTGAGACAGCAGCATCAACTGACACACAGTTGCACAAGTTGAGGCAAAACTCGAAACAACATAAACTACTACTAAATGGAAGGAAGCAGTAAAACAATTGTATGAACGAATAAATGTTTCATGCACATTATTGGTATGTACAGGGCAGAGCTTTTAAGGTATTAATTATGTATGCTAAGTTTTGTTAAGCAAAATATTTTGATATTTTATATTTTTCTTTGTCTTGGTAGGAAAATAAGTTTCTTTATACAGTAATTGGTATGTAAATATATTAAAAACCTAATTTAAATCATAAAATTAAGAAAAACAAGTAAGAAAGTATAGTCGGTTACTTCCGACCATATAATACCCTACACCCAAAAGTGCAAACAGATTTTCAGATATGGGCGCTGTATGGGAGCTATTTAAATATTATTTGTGATACATTTTATCTCGATTAAACACTTTTAACAGTTTTATGCATCAGAAGTGAGGCTTATATGGTAGCTGAGCGATCGCTATAAAAATAAGTATCATGATTTCGGTATATGTGAGCTTTTTGGACGTGCAAAATCGTCTTTAAAGGTCTATTGACTTCAATTCATTTGGTACGGATTTTCCCTGCTATTGTATGAATCATGTTGATGAACTTATTTCTATTGAATTTTCTTTAAATAAATTGCGTACCATATGAGCTGATGTCAGAAGTTCTTGCAAGACGATTTTGCATGTCCAAAAAGCTGCTTAAAAGGATGTCGTTTTTGCACAGAGTAATTACTGCCTACCTATAACTAGAAGCATAAAAGATCGTGATGTAAAACCCGCCAAATCGAAACTAAAGTTAAATATTAATAGCGCTAAGGTAATGCTTATGGCGCTAAAGTAATGCTCTCTATTTGATGGAACAAAAGTATCCCGTCTCCTATTGGCTGCTAAAATCTGACCAGACCATCACAGGAAACCTGTTCCAAGTGCAAGTGATTTCTTTAAAGCAAGCTGTTATCGCTGGCGGCGATGGTTGTTCGTAAGGAGCGAATTTAACTAACCAAATGAAAAGACCCAATTTCTTAACATTGATTAATAGCGTTTATTTCTATATAAAAAAACATAAAATTAAAATATAAAATATAAATGTACTTCATGTACTTACCGCAGTGCTTTTCCTCACGAACTAAATTAAATTTCTTAAAATGTTTAAGTTGAGCCACAAATATTTATGTACGTATATAAAACATGTTAAATAACGGGCCAACTTAACGAAACAAAGCACTGCAGTAGAATGTATATAAAGGAATTTGATCATTTACATGTAAACAAATAGGCACAAAAGGGAAAACAAATACATAAATGATCAAGAGACAAATAACATTTAGGCAATTCACAGACTGAGATTACATTAAATAAATACAAATAAAATAAATTAAATCAAACAAATAAAATAACAAAAAATGTATACAGCTTTATGAGCCATTAAGCGACATTCCCACCCCCGTGGATCGGCCACGATTCACTACTCTAGATCTAGGACGGCAAGTTTGGAAACTGGACGCATTATGACACCAGTGCTAGTGCGGACATCAGCACGACGAATAACGGACGAGAAGTGACAATATTTTCAGCTTCAGTCAGGAAACTCTGTTGTATATGGTCACGAGGGGCAGACTCTTTCAAAGTTGACTGTAGCACGCGTTTGACGCAATGGACCATACGTTCCCATATATCACCTTCTGCAGGATTATATGGACAATTGAACTCATCTTCAATTCGGACCACATCAAACACCTCATTAAACCTTTTAGCGACTTGGTCAGCACCAACAAAATTTTTTCCATTGTCGCTTCTGAGTCTTGTAGGCGTACCACGTCGGTTTATAAATTTGCGTATGGCAAGTATACACGCATCTGTGGACAAGTCAAAGGCAACTTCTAAGTGGATAGCTCTCACGGTTAGGCATGTAAATAGAGCAACCCATCTTTTTTCATGGCGTCGACCAACAGTTATGGTTAGTGGCCCAAAACAATCCAAACCAGTGTAGGTAAAGGGCCGAATATATGGCGTCAGTCTGTCTTCTGGCAAAGAGCCCATGAGAGGTGGCACCGGCAATGTACGGCGAAATCTGCAAATAAAACACTTAGAAACACACTTACGTAAATTTTTTCTAAGGCAGGGGATCCAAGATGATCTTCTGATTTCACATATCGTTGCTTCGAAAATCTGGTGCTTCATCTTTTCGTGTACATGGGCCACAAACAACTCAGTAACGGCATGAGCCGACGGCAATATAATCGGACGTTTTATTTCCATTGGCAACCAACTAGCTGCGTCCACGCGGCCATAAACTCGAAGTAGTGAATTTTCATCCAGATATGGAGCCAACGTAAACAATTCACTACTTTTCGGCAAGCTTCTTTCAGTTTTTAAAATTTCTATTTCAGTACTACATTTTTCCTTCTGTATTTGGCGGCAAATAAATATTTCAGCAGTTTTTAGTTCAGCAACGGTTAAAGCAATACTTTCTTCAGCGCGCACTTTCTTTTGGCATCGATTAATAAAACGTAACATCCAGGCAACTGTACGTTTTAGTTTGAAATAAGAAGAAAATCTGCTGAAATCAACTGGGTTCCGTAGTTCGAACCCAGCAGACTTATAGATGTCACGAACTTGTTGGGCAACCTCAATGGCTCTTTCAGGGGTTGGAAAGCTGTCGACAAAATCATCCACATAATGATGATCTACTATAGACTTAACTGCGCGAGAATATTCTTCACGATAGCTTAGAGCGTTGGTATCTTTGACATAGTGGGCTACGCAGGGCGAACAAGCAGCTCCAAATGTCATCACAAGCATTTCATAAGAATCGGGTGGCCTTGTATGATCTTCGCGCCAAAGGAACCGTTGGGAACATCTGTCTTCAGGAGCCACAAGGACCTGGTGAAACATCTCTTTAATGCCCCCACAAACTGCGGCAGCTCCATCTCGCGAATTAAACAAAATTGATGGCAGAGGCTTATATTGCGTAGGCCCTTTCAATAGGTTGGAGTTCAATGAGACACCTTCAACAGTTGCGGCAGCGTCAAAAACTAGACGGAGCTTTCCAGGCTTATTAGGGTTGACCACTCCAAAGTGGGGAAGATACCAAGTCCTAGAGCAGACACCAGAAGCTTCATTAGGCGACAGTTTACGTACATACCCCTTTGATACATAATCCTTCATGATGGCCTTATAAGCATCTCCAAATTCAGGAAACCTCATCATCTTCCTCTCAATGCCATTGAGTCTATTTTGAGCCATGGAGTAACTATCAGGCAAAATAACATCATCAGTGCGCCACAAGAGTCGAGTTTGGAACCTCCCTTTCACCTTCACTGTAGATTCCTTCAAGATTTGACGAGCTCGTACCACCTCCTTGGACTCTATGACCGGCAAAACGTTCACTCCAAAATTTTCCGTTTCAAAGTAACTTGCCACCAAGTCATATACCTTCTGTTCTGGCTGAACTGTCAACAAACATGAATGAGAATGTGATGGCTTACCCTTCATTGAACCAAAAACCACCCAGCCTAATGGGGTGCTGGCTGCATAAGGACCATTTTCTTCCAAAGGCACAATTTCATCAGGAAGACCAAGGTGGCAGTGATCCAATCCAATTAAAACCTTAGGGGCAACACCATTGTACAACTTAATAGGTAAACCAGGATGAGAGCTTAAGTCCATATTAAAACTTTGAGTCGGCAGTTTAAGATTTGAGACACCATAAACATTTTTAAGAGCATATTTCCTTTGCTTACCAACCCCACTTACTTGTAGATCAACTACAGATGCTATTTCCTCAGATGCCTTTCCAGCGTACCAGTGTAAATTTAATTTACTTTGTTGGCCCCGGAGGCCCAGTTGCCTCACCAAAGACCTGTCCACCATAGTAACTGAAGAACCTTCATCCAACAACGCATAAGTTTCAATCTTGTTACTAGGACCATAAAGTATAATAGGCACAACTCGAAACAGCAACACACTCTTATCTACAGCACGGGACACACAGCTTAGGACGGATGCACTACTATTTTTTGAACCACCCGTGGCTGTCGACTCACTTGACCCAGAATTATTTCCACCATCATGTAATAATTTGTTATGTTTTTTCAGGCAACCATCAATGGGACACTCCTTTCGATTACGGCAACTTCTACTAGGATGGCCCGCACCAAGACACGAAAAACATAACCTCAATTTTTTCACATTAGTCCATCTGTCAGGCACACTCAATGAACTAAATTGTTTACACTCAATCAATTTATGACCACCCTGACACATAGGGCATTCTTGTTTGCGTTGACCATCAACGGCATGGAGGACAACTTTTCTTTTAGCTTCACTATAATTTCGATTATCACTCACCCCTTGAATAGTTTGCACCAATTCCGCAACGTCCTTGAGCCATTTGTTGAAATCCATAACTGTTGGATATGGTTTAATTGTTGAGGCATAGCGGGCCCACTCCATTCGTTTACTCAAGGGAAGCTTACTGACTAACTCATCCATCAGTGTAGGATTGGCCAAATGCTGTCGTCCATTAGCAGATTCCAAAAAGGCGGCAAGGTTCTGCACTTTAACAGCAAAAGGCACAAGACGATCAATAGCACTCTCACTAATGGACTGAATTTCTTTCACTTGTTGGAGTTGGCTACGGATGAGCATCTCTGGACGACCGTATCTAAAACGCAACTGTTCCATTACAACACACACATTATCTGGATGTATCAACAATGATTTAACACTTTCACGAGCATCACCCTTTAATGCCTTTTGGAGGCGAACACAGTTTTCAAAATTGTTGTAATTGTAGACCGCAGTTGAGTTATCAAAGGCTGCTGAAAACATGGGCCAGTCATCAGGTTTGCCACTAAATTCTGGTAAGTCATAAATTTTTCTATGCACTGCCATCGAACCACCATTTTGACACACAAGATTATTAGACGGCGACATTTGTCCTAACGGTGGTTGGCTTGCATAAAAACCTGTATTGTTTGCGTTGCAGCTTACACAGGAAAATGGCGTACGACGATCAGCGCAGTCGACGTTGGCTGAAGCAGAGCTGCCAGCGTTGGCAGCACTTGTACCGGCAGCTGATGACGCCATATTGAATGACTGGGGCACGACTGAGGATGATGTCGAGTTTCCATTTAGAGCGACTGACAAGACTTTCTGGGCTGTTAGCAACTGAACTTGGAGCAGATTGATTTGGTTTTGCAGCTCTTCTAACTTAACGCCAGGATTCAGCTGAGGCAATTGCTGCTGTCCATTTGGACCACAAAAATTTTGTTGGTTATGTTGAAAAGTAGCGGTAGACACGGTGGGCGCGGCAATCGACGTGGTGGCTACGACACCTGAGGTTCTAGCGGCAATGGAACCTGTCGACATTATAGCGGCAGAGGCGGCTATATTTTGTTGACTTGTATTGGCAGTACTTACGGTTGTGTTGGAGTAACCATGGGCAGAAGTTACTGCTGGAATCAAGACTGATGTTCCGGCGGCGGTGGAACTGGTGGACAACACAGAAGCTCCATCGGCAAGGGGAGCCATTTGTTGTTTCAGAAAATTTGTTCCAGCAGATGGAGAACCATTATTATTTAGATTTTCAGTTGAATGCAAACGAGGGCTTCTTCTTACAGGCGAGCGTTGCAGCATTTTGAAGCACTATTATGAATTTTTCAAATATATTTTTATTATTCAGCTGGTTTCGACAGGCAAGGACTTCTTCACCAAAAAAATTCTTTTCTCTTGGGCAGAGAACCAATTGTTCCGGCAGGCGAGGAACCACAATAAAATTAGTTTTTTCTTTTTAAAACCACAAATGTTCCGGCAGGTTGGAACCACAATAAATTTTCTCATAGGCAGAGAACCAATTGTTCCGGCAGGTTGGAACCACAAAAAATTTTCTCATAGGCAGAGAACCAATTGTTCCGGCAGGCAAGGAACCACAATAAAATTAGTCTTCTTCTTTTTAAAACCACAAATGTTCCGGCAGGTTGGAACCACAATAAATTTTCTCATAGGCAGAGAACCAATTGTTCCGGCAGGTTGGAACCACAAAAAATTTTCTCATAGGCAGAGAACCAATTGTTCCGGCAGGCAAGGAACCACAATAAATTTTCTCATAGGCAGAGAACCAATTGTTCCGGCAGGCAAGGAACCACAATAAATTTTCTCATAGGCAGAGAACCAATTGTTCCGGCAGGCAAGGAACCACAATGAATTACTTTTTTCAAACTACAAATGTTCCGGCAGGTTGGAACCACAAAAATTTTTCTCATAGGCGGAGAACCAATTGTTCCGGCAGGCAAGGAACCACAATAATTTCCGCACAAAGCTGCGAAATAAAATTTGTTATCGCTGGCGGCGATGGTTGTTCGTAAGGAGCGAATTTAACTAACCAAATGAAAAGACCCAATTTCTTAACATTGATTAATAGCGTTTATTTCTATATAAAAAAACATAAAATTAAAATATAAAATATAAATGTACTTCATGTACTTACCGCAGTGCTTTTCCTCACGAACTAAATTAAATTTCTTAAAATGTTTAAGTTGAGCCACAAATATTTATGTACGTATATAAAACATGTTAAATAACGGGCCAACTTAACGAAACAAAGCACTGCAGTAGAATGTATATAAAGGAATTTGATCATTTACATGTAAACAAATAGGCACAAAAGGGAAAACAAATACATAAATGATCAAGAGACAAATAACATTTAGGCAATTCACAGACTGAGATTACATTAAATAAATACAAATAAAATAAATTAAATCAAACAAATAAAATAACAAAAAATGTATACAGCTTTATGAGCCATTAAGCGACACAAGCATTGACCCAAAAACGCTCAGAATATGTGGCAAGACATGAAAGCGTTATATGCCGTCATGACAACACTCGGTCATATATTACAATACCTGTTAAAAACTATTTAGAAAGAAGTGGGTGAAAGTTTTGTCTCACCCGCCTTTTAGCCCAGTCCTTGCAATGTCCAACTACTGTTTGTTTTGACTCTCTCTGGCATTGGCTTCACCTCAAAACAGGGTATCCGAAATTAACCTGATTCATTTTTGGCCTCAAAACATGAGTAGTTCTTTTGGTGTAATAATTAAGATCGACGTAATAGAGCAATATTTACTTCCAGCTTCGGTCAATTACACAATATTGGGCTACTGCCAAAGGAAAGTTAGCGGACTAAATGTGGCCACGGATGACACCATGAAGATCTATAGAAATTGGCAAAAGCAAATTTTTTTTTTAACATTAATTAACAAACACAAACTAAGAAGCTCTTTGGCTTATCTGCAGAAAATACCAAGAGTTAAAAGTTTAGAAATTGTTACACATTATTTTAATTTAGTTTGAAAACAACTCTCTTTGAAAAAATCTTTTAAAAGTTTCGCAATTTTTTGAATTTTCTTTGGCTCAGTTAAATATTTTGTCGCGTTATTGATTCAATAACAAAACAACCATAATTACCATTTTCACTAAACATACGGCTATTAAAATGAAAACAATAAAACAAGTTCAGATTGCGGAATTTGTGAATTTAATCGGATGAATGTCACGTTCCTGACTATAAAAATCATCGAATGTTTGTTCTATTGAATGCAATATTTTTTTTATAAGTTCCTGGTTTATTTGAATAATTTCTTTTTTTGCAATTTGGGCTTAAGAGTTTCTTTTAATATTTACAGTTTTTTTGGAAGCTTTAGTTGTTATTTAATCAATAAACCCGATTACAATTGTTGCATTTTCGAGGAATTTGAAAACGAGCTTCTATTGCTGACCTAAATATATTTTTTTTTTTTTAAACAAACACAAACTGCGAAGCTTTTTGACTTATCTGCAGAAAACACCCAGAGTCTTTGGCAGGAATCGAACCTGCAACCCTCTGACTGATAGTTCGGCAAACTATCGCCTAGTCTATCGGGGCACCCGATACAATGACAATACAATGTTAGTTTTGTTAAAAAAAAACGATCAGTAAAAAACGAACGTATTATTGCTTTTTAAAAAGCCTTTGTAGTGTAACCAGATATTATGTGAACAATACCTAGCAACACCTATTTTGATTTTGGAAGCACTATAAATTATTATTACTTCCCTTAAACTTCTTACAATGTTTAACTTTTTATTTATTTAAATGTAATAAATGTTAGCATGAAACTTTAAATTACACTTAGACAGAGCCTCTAGACGAGGAATCATGAACAATTATTTCAGTAAATCGGAAGCACTGGCCTCACAAATTTCCTTGTATAGATACTCTGTTTGATATAGTGCTTCCAGTAGTCAAACTTAAATACATTGCAATGTATTTATTTTTACAAAAGATTGAAAAAAATAAATTTAATTTAATTTTATTGCGAATAAATTCCTTTATCAATATTCCCATAAACATTCATTTGTTATATAAAAAACAAGTTGTTATAATAAGCGACAAAGTGCTGTAAGGATACAAGTAAAAACATTTATGCTCATTTAAGGAGTATGAGTATGAATGTGTTTGTGTGTGTGTGTATGATGATTATTCATATGATTTTTATTTGTTGTTGTCACAACAACGCATGCCTGCATGAATGAACGAACGAACGGATGAGCCAACAAATAAATGTATGAATCAGAGAATGAGTGAGTGTAACAAGTACAAACGTAAAACAAAATGTGTAATTGTAGATCAACGTTTATGTTGCTGATGTGTTGCATGAACATTGTTATTTGTGTGTGTGTTTTTTTGTTGTTGTTTTGATGCAAAAATAAAATTTCATTTAATTTTCTGTTTTTTTTTGGCTCTGGGAAATATTACATAAACGCACTTTAAAATACACACAAAAATCTGTTTTCATTTACCAGTTTTCCTACACTATTGTAGAGTCTGTGTGTGAATGTTTTTTTTTTTTTGGGTTTTTTGTTAAGTTGCACTTGGCAACTCTTTAATACTGAACTCACGGGTTCCTGCCTCGTGACTTTGACTCGTGCATTTCAAAAGGATATTAATTTCCCAAAGGTGTTGTTTTTCGTTTGTTTATTTGTCAAAATAAAATGAATTTCATTTGTTTACAACGATAAAGGAAAAATATTTTTGTACATTCGTACGTGGGTGGGTGGCACTATTTGTAATTTCTAAGAGTTACACGTACTTATTTATAACAATTATGATAAAAATAGAAAATGTAGACAATTTTCAGTTGGACTGCATGTTCTTGTTAAAAATATTGAATGATGTTGCAAAGAGTCATTGTGGCAGTTTAAAGATGATATACATAAAAAACTTATGAACATTAAATTCGTGTATTAATTTAAAGGTTTTTATTAATTAGAGAAGTAAATGAACTAATATTTTAATTTAAGAGAAAAGTTTTATTTAGGCTAATAGTTCGAATAATCAAGAATACTATTGTAAAGTACTGGAACAATTGGCAAATTGGAATGCATTTTCTACCCGGCCAAGGGCGTCATCAGCAATCTTCATTGTAAATATCATCTATTTAACACACCGTTTTTGAGAAATAGAGTACGAGAATTATCATATTTCTTTTTAACGTGTTGTGAGTTAGAACGAAATTTACGTACGTTTACAATGTGTGTGTATTCTTTATTAGTATTTAAAACTTGTGTTTAGTTGTCACAAATTTACCAACTTTATCATTTGGGTTTAAGAAGTTTTTCAGACTTTGCAGCACCAACAGTAATGCAATTTACTAAAACTTTTATACTGCAACTTTTTCTATAGAAAAACTGTTATATTGAAACCTTTTCTACTTCAGTAAAAATAATTTAATGAAAATTAAATTTAATGAACTCAAAGCGTAACTAAAGAAATATCAAAAATTAGCAACTTTTTTTATAAAAAACTGTTATACTGTTACTTTTTCTATAGAAAAACTGTTATACTGCAACTTTGTTTACAGAAAAACTGTTATACTACAACTTTTTCTCTAGAGAAACTGTTACATTGGAACTTTTTGTATAGAAATATCTAATATACTTCTGTTATCTGTTATAAGTTACAGTATAACACTTTTTCTATAGAAAAACTTTTATGCTGCAACTTTTTCTATAGAGAAACTGTTATACTGCAACTTTTTTATAAAAAACTGTTATACTGTTACTTTTTCTATAGAAAAACTGTTATACTGCAACTTTGTTTATAGAAAAACTGTTATACTGCAACTTTTTCTATAGAGAAACTCTTACATTGAAACTATTTGTATAGAAATATCTATTATACTTCTGTTATCTGTTATAAGTTACAGTATAACACTTTTTCTATAGAAAAACTTTTATGCTGCAACTTTTTCTATAGAGAAACTGTTATACTGCAACTTTTTTATAAAAGACTGTTATACTGTTACTTTTTCTATATAAAAACTGTTATACTGCAACTTTGTTTATAGAAAAACTGTTATACTGCAACTTTTTCTATAGAGAAACTGTTACATTAAAGCTTTTTGTATAGAAATATCTATTATACATCTGTTATCTGTTATAAGTTACAGTATAGCACTTTTTCTATAGAAAAACTTTTATGCTGCAACTTTTTCTAATAAAAAAACTGTTATATTGCAACTTTTTATATTAAAAAAACTGTTATATTGAAACGTTATCTATAGAAACTATGAATATTTCTGCATTTCGTGAATAAAAATTCCACATGAAATTTGTTCCCTTTTATTTTTTTAACATTGAATTTTAATAGGAAAATTGTGAAAAGGGAACAAATTTCATGTGGAATTTTTATTCACGATAGGGGTGAATATATTTTTGAAAAATATCAGCAATTTTTAACCGGCTGTTTCAATTGATATATTCCTGTTGTGATACCTGGAAAAAAAATATTCAACAAGAATTAGAATTTCCTTTAGCTGGCCAGTTTTAGTTATTTATGCCACCAAACTCGTTTTATCTATAAAAGCACTTTCTAAAATCTGTCCCAGACAGATTCTAAAAGTCGTGCTGGAAAAATTCCGTCAGGCTTTCCGGTCTTATACATATAGACCATCGATATATTGCTTATCGTAGAACAAAAGTTTACATAATCAAAGCAGAATTCCAAGCAATCAACAGTCTCCTCATCTTAGAGTGAGAATCCTGCCTTGGTAAATGAATTCGCAATACAATTTTCTGTATCCAGAAGAGTCTATAAAAAAGGATATTAATATGTTTACATGTCCGTAATATGATGTATGTTAGTTGAAAACTGCCATATAATATCAAGTGACAAAACCGGTGAGAAGAAGCTTTGCCAGGATGTTGCTTAAAGGCAAATGTAAAGAGTTTATGGTCCGTGAATATAGTTCATCGAGTATATATCGAAAATACTTAACTCTTTATTGTAGGTGCTGTATTTATTTTGCGTTTCAATAAGGCTTATTTAAAAAATCTTAGATGAAGCTAAATTGTAGTTGTAAGACTTTAAATTTGGCATGATCAGAAGCGTCGATCATTAAACAAATTATTTTGTTATCCATTCTTAAATCTGCTTTACATTCGTTAAAAGCATTTTCAACTTTAGGAGTCCACACGATATGAGTTTTGATATTTTTCTTAATGCCTGTTTGATATTTAAAAAGCGGCAGCGTGATGAATAAATCTGTGATAAAAGTTTATTATGGCAACAAGACGATGAACTTCTTTTACATAAGTAGGATTTGGGTAATTTGTAATAACTGCTACTTTGTGTGCCAGTGAATCAATGCCATATTTGTCAACCATGTGACCGAGGAATGAATTGGCCAAAGTAACATTTTGAAACACGGTAAATAGTTGTGAAGGCTGTCATATACTCGGTATAACATTATCCAGTTCAACCAAACAACCAACAGAGCCGTAGTTGGAGGTTTCGTATCGCTAATTTTTGAAATTTACACCAAAATTGGACCAGCTGTTTAGAAATTATGAAGATTTATTTCTTAATTATTGATTCTTAAGTTTAATTTAGAATTTAGTTTAATATATTAAAATATAATTCCTTAAAAATAAGTGATTATTTTTAATATTTGAATTTGTGAACGAGTTATTTTTGTTCTCTGGTTTTGAAAAAAAGTTATATTTTTTCAGTATGAACATACAAATTTAGCAAAATAGTATATATTTATTGATGTAGTTTGCAGAATGTATAGATAAATGTTCTCTAGAAATAAGTGGTAATAAGTGGTCTTAACACTTGGATATGTGGACGAGTTATATTCTTTCTCTGCTGTAAAAAGTTCTATTTTACGCATCATATTCCTGAGCTAATCTTTAATCTTAAGTTATAAAATTAACATATAAGCAACAAATGCTTCCCAGGCAATATATTTTATAACTTTAACGACAAAGTAGCTACTTAAAACACAATTTTACTATGACATAAATATGTGTATAAGTAGTAGAAGCAAGATATATAAAATTGGGTCCTGTTACAGGCACATTAATAGTTAAAAGGAAACCTACTTAACATTCGCTGTTTTAAAACTTGTATAAATAAAACAAATTTTTCATTGTCACAGTTCATAAATTTTCTCAAACTGTTTTAAATTTTTCTTAAACTATAAAGAAAAAGAGCAGAAAGGAAAAAACAATGCGAGTAATTTTTATGGCCCTTGATGTACATATGTACATGCATATATAAAACATAAATGTTACGAGCATCTATGGACTAAAATCATTTTTAATTTTCTTCTATTTGCTTTGCACCACTATTACAATTATGATGATTTTCATTTTGATTTTGATTATGATTATAAAATCAAAGCATACTTTAATACACATTCTTGTTGTTATTTTTATATTCTCTCAAATGTTGTTGTTTTGTTTTTTAGTCCTGATGTGACCAGCGAGCGTTATTGTGTGGTCAAACTTAGAAGTCATAAATTTCTACTAAATGAACAAAAAACTCAAAAAATATAAAGAAAAAAAGTTTAAGTCACAAAAGAAAACTGGAAAAAACAAAAACTATAAAAAAAACTGAAAAAAAGAAAAAGTGTATAAAATAAAGTTAAGCTGGCTAGAAAACAACAATCGAAAAGTGTAAAAGGAAACAAAACTAATAAAGTGTTACGTGCAGCACCGAATTTGTTGTCTGATATGAAACAGGGGGAAAGAATGTAAACTGAAAGACTATGTCCTAAAATTAGCGCATGTAATATACGCCGAGCATTAAGTTTTTTTTAATTTGGTGAAATTTCAAAATTTATTAAAATTTCCATAAAAAATTGTCTTTTTTAATTAATAAACTGTTAAGAAATTAAACAAAAAAATTCCAAAAATTTTTTAAAATTTTGCAGCTGATAAAATAGTTTCCGTTTTACAAACCCAGCTTTGAGAACTTAAAACAAATGGTCTAAAGTTGAAATTTTAATATAAAAATAGGTCAAATTCGCAGCCACGTAGAGACACAATTTTTATAAAATTTGGCTAAATTTTTTATATTAGAAAAATCTTTGTATTTAAATTTAAATTTTGTTTAAATGCAGAAAAACTTTTTTTACCCTAAAAAAACAGATATCGGTTATTTTTCAAATTTCAAATTGAAAATCGTTTATTTTTGAAACTAGAAAAATATAATGCTTTGAAATTTTATTTTATGAGAAATTTTCTGGTTTAACTAATAAAATAAATTTGAGTCCCCACAGTACCATCCCTATAGGGTTTTCTCGAATAATTCTTGTCTACGCCCAGATATATACAATAATCGGAGGTTTAGAAATAACAGATTAATTTCCAAAAAAATCGATTCTGCACCACTGTGCCTCGTATAATAGTAAGGGGTAATATAGGGGGTTTCAACTAGAACTTTGTTAAAAAAAGTCCTATACTTTCTAAATTCTGGCAAACTTTTGATTTTCATAGAAACATACCCCCTGGCCCACGATGTCGAACGATAACGTTCGCTTAGATAAGACTTAAGACACACACTTGATTGTTGAATATACAAACTTGATTGAGTAAAAAATAGATACGATAAAAATTTGTGTCTTAAGTCTTATCTAAGCGAACGTTATCGTTCGACATCGTGGGCCAGGGGGTATGTTTCTATGAAAATCAAAAGTTTGCCAGAATTTAGAAAGTATAGGACTGGAGATGAGTAATCTGATCAGACGAATCCAAATTTAATTCCAATCCGAAGGTAAGCAATATATTGCTGACGCCGAACAGCCCCAAGAATTTAAAGACACAATGTGAAGGGAGGAACGTCATGGTATGACGGTGCTTTACGAGGTGACACATTCGACTTTATTACTTTTATTTTCATGCTATAAGAACTGCACAAAGCACAAAACTTCAGTCATTTGTGCCGCCCACTGTTAAACATTTTATTTGATTATTCTACACTGAATTATTTGAAAAAAGGTAGTTTTAAAATTCTTGGTATCATTTTGCGTAAGAAATTGCTCGATTTTTTGAATAGATCCCCTAATATATAGACAAATAAGTAAGAAAGTATAGTCGGTCAAGCCCGGCAATATAATACCCTACACCCAGTATATAGTATGTATAAAACAGTTTTTCAAAAATGGGCGTTATATGGGAGATATAATCTATTGTGTACCGATCATCCAAATATTTAGTGTCATGATGTCTGTGTATAAGTATTATATGTGTTAAACTTTATCTCGATATAAATACTTTTAAACGATTTATGGAGCATAAAGTGAATTACGAAGAGGGTTTTATATGGGAGTTTCGACTAATTATGGTGGGTGTTGGACCAATATTTCTGGACGTTGCAAACATCAGCATAAATCCAATATACCCTCTGCACTATGGTGGTGTAGGGAATACAAATTAATAAATTTGGTAACAACCATGGTCTGGGGCAAACAATTTGTAGTTTTGGTTTGTAGAGCGCCCCTTTTGTCACCTCTTCAACTATGACATCACATTTGTAAAATAATGCCTGAAAAAACATTTGCTGCGTACAGTCAGAAGTCACCACTGTTTAGAAAAGTTTTGTCTAGACTTAGCTTGCTATCATTACTATCATTAATAGTTTGGTATCGATGAAATCAGGTCAACAAAATAGAAAAAATCTTTGAACTCCCCTAAATGTCTCCAGCTTTGGCCAACTGATCAATAGTGAACTAATTTCAAAATAAGGTTAAAGCAGAGTGGTGCTGTAGATCTCGACACTAAAAGAAATGTTAGCGATTTGAAATAATTATGCAGTGCAGATGTATGGAAATGTTGTGCCACATTTAATGCGCTCCATTCAAACAGAAATACTGATTTTTATTAAAAAAAAATTAAATTTAGTTTTTCTAAAATATTTATAAATTAAGAACAATTTGTGGTTTAAATGTATTCAAACCCTCTTTTTGTTTTTAAATATTAATGCATTTAGTGAGCGGATTTTATATGGACAATGCTTTAATTATTTGCAAACAATTCATTTTAATCACATACTTTAGTAGTGTATTTAGCACAGCGTGAGTTTCACTATGTGATTTCTTGTTTTCGTGCATATTTTTAATTTGTTTTTGTTTAACAAAACTATGTAACTTGATGTTAGGAACACAACTGTGACGATCAACGAATTTCGCCCAACCCAACGAACTAGTTGGTGACAATTCGCTGTGTTAATTCGTGGACGGCGAAAAATCATAAATAATTTATAATAATTTAATGTTTTTGTTGTCGTATAACAGCTGATAGGTAGTGTGACCATATTTAAAAAAAATATATATAAAAAATAAACTTTGACAAAAACACCGGTAAAAACTCCTTTTTTTTTGGTTAACTACGAATATTTTAATTTTAAATTATATAAAGTAAAAAATAAAACAATAAATAATGTAAAATTTTACATTATTTACTAACTGTCGTATTCATAAAGTAGGTTTGAAGTGTGCTTTTAGACAAAATTTTCATACAAAATTTTCTTAAAGTACATTTGAAGTCTACTTTAATTTTTTATGAATAAGGGCATAAGACATTAAGAACCCCGTATTGCTTGCTTCTCGTTCGCCGGCTAAAGAAATATATAAATATAATATACAAAATAGACTCTATTTCACAGGTCGCCGCATATGACGAATTCAGCCGACGCCGTTATTCTTATACACAAATATGTTTTATTTTTAGAGACGAATATTCGCGATTAAAAATTTCTTTTTCGTCCCAGTTGTGTTCCTGGCATGAGTTTTAAGGTATTTGCTGCCACTGCTGTTTTTGTATTTGTTGTACTGTTTCATAGCAGCGAGTGGTTTGGATTTTCTTTAAACATGTTTCATATATTTATTATTTTTATTTTCCTTGGCTTTTCTTTTGCTTGTTTTTTATAGTTGTTGTCTTCATTTCCTTCATTTATTCCATTCTTTTTATACCCTCCACCACCATGAATGTATATATAAGTTTGTAATTCCGTGTGTAACACTGAGAAATATTCATCTGAACCCTAACAAAGTATATATATTCTTGATTCTTATGAAATTCTAAGTCGATTTAGTTATGTCCGTCTATCTGTCTATCTGTCCGTCTGTCTGTGTAAAACACTCTCACGTCCAAACGGCACAACCAAAGTCAACAAGGTTTACAAAAACCCGTTTCTAATTCTCCTAAGCAGTTTGGTATTGAAAATCAGCCAAATCGGTACAGCAGAACCAGAGTTATGGACCAAAATGTGAGAAGACCTCCATAAAATTTTCATATTTTTTATTCATTTAATTGCAATATTTTTAAATATATTGCAGATAAAACTATGAAATTTTGGATACGTTATTTTTATTATAAAATAAGAAAGTGTGAGGAAAATATTACTCAATTATACACAATTGCCTATTATATTGGAATATCTATAGAAAATTCAGCAGGAATAAGTTTCATGCAAAAAGAAATCGCAAACATTTTTTTAATTTAGTTCGTTCCATGTTTGACCATAGACCCCATATAAAGTCCACTTCCGAAATTCACTTTAATACTAATATGTATCTTAAATATACCGTTATTACGTTGAAATTTGACGTTAAATATCCTCATAGGCATAAAATTCACTGTTCCAATATTAAAGAATTTCGACCCATAATTTGTTATAGCTTCCATATAAGAACCATTTTCGAAAAACAATTTAACCCACAAAAATGTCTCATAAATATCGATATCAAACCAACTTTTATATAGATCATTAATTTCAATCCAGAAATCTTATAAGTATCGGTTATACGGCAATTATGCTACTGGATTTTGTAACTGGCTGTCAATAATTGTCAATAGCCCCGAATTAAGTCCACTTCCGAGCATGACAACCAACCATACAATCCTTGTTAATAAAGCTATTGAGATGAAATTCAACCAAAATAACCCTAAAATATGTAGAAATTAGTGGATACTGGATTTAGAAGCTATCAGTCCATAATTGGTCCACTTCTACTATACAACCCAGAAATCTATTGTTAATAATATTATTGAGATCAAATTTAAACAAAAAGGCCTCACCTTATATCTTAGCCTTTTTTAAGCTCTGTTTCTTAACTTGTTGTGAATATGGAAAAATGTTTATTTAATTTTTTAAATTGTTAAATTACACTCAATACAGTAAGAATCGGTAATTACATCAATTATAAATGGTCGAAATTAGATAAAATAAAATACTTTAGTGAATTACGACCAACAGGTTGTAATATTGTCTTTCAAACAATATATCAAATAATAATAAAATTTGCACTAGGACTGAATAGAAAACACAGAATAAGGATATTCTAGTCTTTAAACCAGTGTAGTTTTTCTATTTTTTATTACGTTTAGGTGGAGGGTATTTAAGATTCGGCACAGCCGAATATTGCACTCTAACTTGTTTTCTATATGATGTATTTTTCTTTTTTACTTTTTTGGTAAGTGTTATATAGTGAGAAGCGGATCTGTGTTAGTTTCCTAGTGTGAATGTATGTATATCTGTATGGCTGCCTTGTAAAATACTATATACTTGTTGTTTTTTATTTTTTTTTTCATTTTACTTGACTCTTTTACTAAAAGATTTTATGACTTTGGTCGCTTAAGTTACGCTTTATGCGTCTTATGTTAGTTAAATGTTATAGCGTATTTTTGTGGTGTTTTTTTTTTTTGTTTGTTTTCTCTACTTGATTATTTTTTGCTTTGTAAAATATCTCGTCTTATGTATAAAATACAATTATTATACAGACATACAAAGATAGCCAAAGATATACTTGTAGTTACATGGCAAGAGTTAAAGGGTTTTTAAAAAATTATTGTAAATTGGGCTCTTTAGAATATGAAATAAAAGCTGTAAGTGTGACGGTATTATTGTCAAGCAAGTTTAGTCAAATGGTGGCTTTTTAAGGCGAAATTATAATTATTAAAATAGCTGTGAATCTTCTTCGGTGTTTTGGTGTACACAGTGGGGAGCACAAATAAGTACATGCTACTTTTATCACTTATTATTGCATAAAATTATAACTAATAAAGGAAATTAGAAAAGGTTTTTTGTGATTTATTTTATGTTTATTATTAAAAAAAATTATAATAATAAGTCCTAAGCCCGTTATTTCTTTTAACACTTTTTACACGTCTCTGCATACTCTCCACCAATTTTTCAATTAATTCATTTCGAATACTCTACCATTCACTATGCAACTGTGGTCAAAGCTCGTCCAAATTGGTTGGAGTTAATTGATATTGTCCCAACTTTTTGCTCGCCACTGCATCAAAGAGAAATTCAGTTTTTTAAGGCCTTCTTTAGACATTATGTGGTGTGTGGAAGTGTGTTTACCATTACGGTTTGATATTCGGGAATTTTAAATTTCCCGGGAAAACCGCAAATTTTAAATTACCTTAGTTTGGCAACTAATTAGCATTTTTGAAACTTTCATCATAGTTAAACTTTAATTTAAAGTTACCATTGCTGTAAATGATTTTGGACCAGAAAGTTTAAACTAAAACAACTGAAATTAAATTTTACGAAAGATTAGCGTTTTTTGTGTTAACTTGGTTTTTAAAATTTGTAAATGTGTAATTCTAATATTTTTATTTTTTGCATAAATTAATTTCATCAAACACAACTAAACCTAAAAAACAATCAAACATTTGAAATAGTTTTGAAGAATTTCTATTTTTATTTAATTCTGAGGATTAGTCGCAATTTACACGAAGCAATTCTTTAAGCTAAGCTGATTACCTTTTAGACGTCGTGGTGAGGGGAAGATGTTTAAACTAGGAATTTGTCATTGATATTTCTTTTATTTCGGCTCGAGTTCATTAAATTTAATTTTTCATTAAATTATTTTTACTGAAGGTAGGAATTGTTACATAAAAATTATTATTAAAATTTATTGCTAATTTTTCTTGGATTAGGACTCGAACCTGGGTTGTTGGTTGAATTTACAAGTTCGAATCCTAATCCGAATCGTGTTTAATTGTAATTGAATCGCGTATGTGTGCTATGCTACGTTCAACAAGAAGCAACAACAATGCTTAACAAATTTCTGAAAAAAAAATGACAATAACCATCCGCATGTGTTCTCATTGTTTGCTCAACGACGACTGAATGAATTTTTCTTCTTCGTTAACGTTTGGCTTGCATTTGACACTACTTACTGGAAATATTCCAATAAAAACAGAATCAGCGTTGTCTGTTTTCGCATTCAAGTACAGAAACACTTTTTTCTCAAAAATCGAAAAACGATGGAATTTTTGAAAGCCTGATTAGAAAATTCTAAAACATAAAAATGGAATTTTTTGTTTCACACTTCATGTGAGAAATTTTTCGATGCGAGAAATACAGAAACGAGCTACTGGAAGCTATATTCAAATCTTTGAGTTGTGAGACGAGTTTTTAAAAACCATTTATAGTATATAAATGAGTCAAGTTCTATTAATGCGGATATTAAAGCTAAAACTCTTTTATTTTGATCGAGAGTGTTTTTTCAAATAAGAGAATTTAATTAACTAGCGAGTGAGACAAAAAAAAAAAAAAAAATTGTTTGT
The DNA here is from genome assembly GCA_916048285.2 of Bellardia pandia. Lineage (NCBI taxonomy): Eukaryota > Metazoa > Arthropoda > Insecta > Diptera > Calliphoridae > Bellardia > Bellardia pandia. Next base: position 29,774,975 of record OU696531.1, read on the forward strand.
AAATTTTGTTCGGCATAAGGTCATAAGGTAACAAATTTTTAAATGAAAAATATAAAAATATTTTGTTTAAAAAAAAAAACAAAAATAATGAATTGATAACACAGATACATTTTTATATGCATAAAATAATAATTAAATAAATGTTTTATTTTGAATCAAAAAATTTAAGAAAAATTATTTTCTTTTAAAATATTGTTAACAAAAGTTATTTTTTCATTATACGGAAAAATAACCTCTGACGTCATGCGCAGAGAGAGGAAATTTTGTTAACAATCTTTGCGCAATTTTTATTATTTAATTCATGGCAGCGACTAATCTAAGCAAGAATTAAGCTATTGTTGCACAAAGTTTTTGTTATATATCAGCTCACATGTTAAAAAATAATTTCCTAAGATTTTTGGGTGGTACGTTTTTAAAAAAAATCTTAATTACAATTTTTTAATATGTAATAATTTTGAGCACTTTTTCTGTCTTTTATAAAATTTTATTTTGTAAGCGACATAATTTTAGCCAACTATCTTGTAATATGAATCGGAATACATGTATTATTGTTCGGTAAATGCGAGGAATTTGTTGCTTAGAATATATAGAAGCATATAAGAATAATAATATTTACTTTATTTGAAAACACTTATTTGAAAACTCTGTCCAATTTTATATATGTATACATATATATTTATGTATGTGTACAAGTGTTTGTAAGCGTATTATATTTATCCTTTTGCTTTAACGATAAAAGTCATCGTTAAATTTTCTTTTGTATGTTTTTTTTACTTTTTTTTAATATTTCTAAGTTTTTCCTTCTTGCTTTTTTGGGTTATGGTTGTTGTTCGAGTTCTTGATAACACATACAGTCATATGTATATACATTTACTCATATATATTTATATCTAAAAGTGCATTTAGTTAACTTCCCACTACTTGAACGGTTCAACACAACGTCAACGACAATAAAAACTAGTGCAGTTTCATATATAAAAAATTACATACATACATACATGCATAACCATCTTATAGTTTCGTTATTTCCGCTTCATTTTTTGTAAATTTATTATATTAATTCAGTCGCTTTTCTTTTCTTTCTTTTCTTTTTATTGCCTTTGTATATGCGTGAGCTGTTTTTCACTTTTTTTTACCCATTTTGGAAAAAATTGCAGTAAAATGAAAAAGCAACCATGTTAAGTCGTCTTATAAAATCCTTTGAAAATGTGACTTTAAACAAAAAGAAAAAAAATCAAAGTTTATATATGATTGTAAGCAGTTAAGATAAGAGTGTTGTATACTCGTATTCTTATTCGTATTCGTACTCATACACATTTCTTTTTAATCCTATGAATTGTTACAAATATGTATTTGGCTTGTAGTTTCTTTATCGTATCTTTAGCATACTTAACACTTGTTATAATAAATTTTAAAGAAAAGAACACGAATTATTTGGTAACAAAAAAATGAGTTTTATATACATATGTCTGTATGTATAATATTATTATAAAGATCATTAGATTTTGGAATTAGCGTGTAATAAGATTGTAGATTTCGGGTTTAAAAAGCAATAAATGTCTTTGAGCACATGTTTTTTGTTGATAACTACAATATAATTTTTAAACTTCACTTTTAAATTAAATTGTAAAAGTTTTTTTAGAGAATATATCGTCCCCTCAATAACAGAATAGTTTATACACATGTACACCATTATATTTTTATTGCATAATAAGAATATACATAACTAATTCTATATGTGGTCAAAATTTGGTGAAATTCTACTTCCACAAAGTGGGTCAAAAGATCAACTAAAAAAATTGCTTATAATTTTTGCGTTTGTAATTTTTCTTTAATAATTATGTAATTAAAGGTTATGGTGTTTTAGTTTTGGTTACTGGGAAGAAAATTTCAAGGAAAAATAGTGCATAAAAAGCATACACTATTTTTAAAATTTTAAATTAAAATTCAAATAAAATCATACAAAATAAAATATTGCATAATGATTTTCATACATATATTAAAACAAATAAAATAGCCTAAGTGACATCGTGGTACTTTGAGTGCTATTTGTTTGAAATTAAAGCACTTGTAAATTAATAAAATATCATCTGCTAGTAGACTGTTTTTTTCCACCAAATAATTAAATGAACACAACTTAAAAACATGGATTATTTTCTAAAATATTAATGTTTTGCCAAAAGACTAATAAATCAAAAATTTTAAATTCGAAATGGCAAAAAAAATATACGCTATTGTTTTATTTAGGCGACGATGTAACGCATGCTCCTAAGATTAAATAACCAAATCCTGGTGAAAAGTAAAATGATTATTATAAAGCGGACAGTGCAAAATTTAACAACATATGCACTTATTATGGATGATATAATATAACTTTACAAGTTTCAATCGAATTCTGTTACGCGTTCACTTTAGTTGTAGTTTATAAAGATAAAACTACAAAGTAAAGTTTTAAGGGCAGATATAATGATGCATATTTAAAGAAACGAATATTATTTCAATTATACTCAAAAATCATAATATGTCAAAACAAAAAATATGTCAACTGATTAGAAATGTTAGCCCGTGTACGTTTCCCAGAAAAATAACATTGAAACTAGAAAACCAAAGAGTTATGTGTAGGGTATGTAATATGTACATTAACACAGACTTTGGCAAGTGTCACTACTTGGATAATTGGAAATTGATAAGCTTTCATAGCAGTATATACAATTGCTAGCAAGTTCTTTCATCACTACTGACACTACTAATTGAGATGCAGGAAATATCAATTCTACACAGGTCGATGATTAGAAACGTTAGCCAGTGTTGTCTTAAATAAAAAATTCAGATTTGTAATAATAATCAAAGAAGAATAACTCATAACATTTAATCAAGAAATATGAATAATTCCCAAAATCTATTTCTCGATAATGTTGAGTTAAATAGATGATGTTTACAAGTAGATATTGGACAACAAACACTGCTAATGACGCCCTTGGCAAGGCAGAAAATGCTTTTCAATGTCTACAAATATTACTTCATAATGGTGTTCTTTGAATTATTAATTAAAGTGAACTCAAGCCAAATGAAAATTGCTCTAATAATTAAATACAAAATTTAAAATATCGTTTTTATTATTATTTTTTCCGACCAAGTTCACATTTTCCATAAAATTTTGCCAACTTATGACCATTGCAGAGATTCATGGAAAGCTTATCAGTATAGATTCACCATAAGATCATCATTAGTAGTTTTACAGTATGAATTAACAATTATCATTGAAAATAAAGAAGGCGTTTATATTATTTTGTCTAATACTAAATACAAGTTTATATAAGTACGTTAGTATGCTATAATCTTACAGTCTAATTCATAAAAACTTCTCAAGGGGTTTTAACAGGCTTATAAAGCAAATTTTGTATGTTATAAACCTTCGATAAGTTTTATGAATAAGGGGGTTAGACTTCGATTTAACTGAGTTGTTAGGTATATAACTTACTAATTCGAGATTTGTTTTCAAATTGTTACCTTTTATTGTGTAATATTTGTACAATATAAATTTATTAAAAGTATTTACCATTGTTGTGACCTTTTCCCATCTTTCTAGCAACATATGGATTTCTCGCCAAATAAACTGCTCAGTTGTTGAAGACAAGAACGAATTAAGTCAATTTCTGAATGAATGCGTAGAACATAATCAAATAGTAATCGGATGGGGCAAAGTCTGGACTATGAAACAAATGAGGTAAAACTTTACAATCACTTCTTTCTACATTTTTTTCAACAGGTTGTCAGAATGGACTATTACGCTTTCATCTACGGTACACTTGCTTGTGGAATTTCAGCTATTTATGCGTAATAATTGTACTTAGCTTGAAATAAATATTACGATAGTTAAGACTTCAGAGTTGTTTAAAAAATACGTTATTTTAAAAAAGTTCGTTTCAGGGGTTTGCAAAATTTTGAAATTTAAATTTTCAAATGCGTATAACTCAAAGACCACAAGAGACAAATACCATTGGCAAGCAAGTTTTTTAAAGAGCTAGAGGACGCTTAGAATATGTATAAATATCTAAGAAATCCGAGTAATAACAACAAGATTTCACGCGCTTAAATAAATTAAATCTCAAAGATGCCTTATTTGGAGCTCACACAGTTTCGTATTTGGAAGGTTTTTGGGGTCCATCTTTAAAACTCGAATACTCATATTCAATTTTATATCTATCAAACTAGGCGTTTAAAAAAGCCAGATTTATTTTCAAAAATTTTACATTCTGCCACACTGTGCATTGATATACCAGTCAGAGATGTGCATGAATACCATTCAAATGACAAATTTATTATTTTGTAAAAGTGAAGACTTAGTTAGCACTATACATAACTAAACGAAAGCTGTCATTGCATGATTCACCACAGCAAGTGGTTTGTTACAAAATGCATATAATTGCTTGCTTATTCTGTAAGCTCTTACCATTCACAAAAGCATTGAATCAGTATGAGTGTTATGAATATACGCAGAGCTTTTTGAGTAAATATACACTTTACTATATTTATCGCATATTCTTTTTAATTTTATTTGATAGTGCTTAAACATATGCATTATTATAGGGATAGTAATAATGATAATGATAGAAAAATAAGTACAAATTTCAGCCATTTTTGCTTCATGCTTCATGTTCAATATTTTATTATTTAAAGATAAATATATGTATGTATTTGTTGTTTTTATAAATTATTGTAATTGCTAATAAAACTATATTTTCACTCATATTTGTACACTGAATTCAAGAAGAGCAAATTATTAACAGTTTTTAACAGTTCGGAGTTCATCTTGAAAAATTAACGCACTGATTTTGCACTATGCAATCTGAGCTTTTATGAATCATTTGATTGTTTTGCTTACAAATCAAAACACAGTTATGATTTTTGATTCGTTATTGCCAACGGCGTTTAAAAAGTGACTGAGAAAATGACAAGCAATTAGGAGAGCGCAATCACTGCAAGCAATGTTAGTAGCGCATGTTGATGATTGAAAATAAAATAAAAACAGTGAGTTCATACATATAGGAAAAAAGTGAATCAACTCGTGTACATCTCTGATACGAGTACAGTAATATTCTACAAGTGTGTAAAGCAATGTATTTGCTCATACATTATTAGGGATTTTTGGCAATAAATTGTGATAAAGTAGCATTTAGTGATATTGTGCCAAGATTACCCAAACGTTTTTGTGTTCTTTCGATTGAAAAATCTAAAATTAATCCGGCAAACTATAGTTTGTACAATACTGTTTACATTAAATCAGGCCACACTACAGAGGTTTAAAAAAACTGGCTTGAAAAAAACCATTTTTTCAGTGATTTGTTTTTTTAAATAAAACTATCATTATTCAGCAGCCTTTCTTCATTTAGCTTTAGTTTTAAATATGTAATTACAATATCTAGAACATGCCACAAATCTAATTTTAATTAATCATTTGAAGATAAATAAGATTCAAGTTAATAGTAGTGCATATAATATTATATTACTAAATGTTCTCTTGATGCCAACTATTGTTTAATTATTTCGTTTGCGATAGAACTTCTTCAAAATTAGAACCGAGTTACATTTATGGTCAATTTAATTATAGAGAAATTCTTTTTGGAGAAATTACCCGTTATAAAACTATTGCTTTTACAAAACACTTTAAAAAGAAAGCATTTTTCATGAACTTGAAAATAGTAATAAAAACAATTTTCAATGTTTGAAGTAGACCTTTTCGGGAGAAAAACTTTAAGTTAAATTCCCAGATAGAATCATCAGATCGTACTTGAAATTTTTTCTCAGGCTTTGCAATCTTCGAAACCTTAAACAGCGAACGTAACTGAGCACATGATTTAAAGTCTCTTCCTCTCCTTCATCAGGACAACTTCCATAGAAATCATTATTTGGAATATTCCATATACTAGAATGCACATAATTAAGGTACACACACAGGTATAACAAATACTGTAGTGTTTAATGGCAAGCATTTTCATCAGGTTGGCGCAATATTGTTTACACAATGAGTACGTTTTACTAACCAAACATTTTACCTGCCCTTCCAACAGTGCGGCTTTCCTTTTAACGAATGTATTAAGGAGAATGTATTCTGAAGAATGCATCGCCATCTAATTTAAGAACAGTTTAGACTGTCTGTCAGTATATATCCACCCCGTATACTCGGTAAAATCTAAGTTACCTAATTCGCGGCTAATATGTTCAAAATATACATACACGCATTTAGTATTTAATTTTTCATAGTCAATGTTTTAATTTCCTGAATATATCTTTGTAAAGCAATAGTATTAAATAATTATGACGGAAATCTACTGCACAGTGTGTGTGTGTGTGTGTGTGTGTATTTAATTAACACTTAAAAGTATCAGGCAACACATGGCGTATGAGTGTTAATTGAATCATGCATAATTGAATATTCATCATACGTAATGTATGACTGCAAGCAACAGAGGTGACAAAGTCACACCTGGCGTATGAGTGATTTTTTTTTTGTTTTAAATGCTCATAAATTTAATATTGCACACTTTCATTTCGTTTTTATTTTATATTCGTTTTATTTATTAGCAATATATTACTTTTAAAGCTGTTGCACAAACGTATCTTTAGTATTCTTATTCCGAGCCACGATGCCCAGTCACAACCCTTGAAATATTTAAAATTAAACAAGAATTGCGTTTGGACAATCAGAGCTAAAAATCGAATTTCGTCGTAATTTCTTTTTTATTTTTTACACTTTAACACTTTAACTGTACAACGTAAAATAATTAAAGAGATAAAGAATGTACAAAGTAAATTTCATATGATTACAAAGGATGCATGTCAATTAATTTCATTTTTAAAACTCTTAAAATAAAACTTACCTTGTTCATTTTGTTCCTCAAGTAACAGACAAGACTTCATTGTTGACAGATCTGTAAAAGGAAAGCAAAAAACTAAAGACTGTGTAAGTATTTCGTCGTAATGTATCTCTGTAGCTGTATAATGTAAATTATAGCCCGGAGACCACAAAGTGTCAGAAAATCACAAAACTATTAAAGTAAAACACCATCATTCCGTTAACCAGACACAGAGTAGAAAATCACAAGAAGCTGTAAAACTGCTCAAATAGAAAAAAAATGAATAAACATACAATTTTTATGAGATTTCTGTGGATTCTTTAGAAAACATGCATTGCAACTACCTAATGCTTCAGTGGCATGACATTTTATTTTTCTCTCTTTCGGTGTCATTTTTATAATTTTACTTCTTAAACAATGTGATGAAACTTAATTTTCTTTGGTCATATAAACTTGTCGCTAGATGGTTATGTTGTTGTTTCAGTGGGTAAACTAGTGTGTTGTGAATTTATATCTTTTATTTAAACTTTAGTAAAGTGTACAAGTAGTAACTTGAGAAGCAGCTGTTGACCACTAAGGGGTTCAATTGATAACGAGTAGTGTTTTTGTTCTTACACTTAAAAGCTTTAAAAACATTTCACTTGTAAATATTAGCAGTAAATTCCCTGAGAATTTTTCTTTGTTTTATAAAATTAATTATGATAAATTGTTTGCTATTTAAATATATTTATCTTAACTGTGCTGTATCAGCAATGATGAAATCAGGTTGAATTTATGTTTTGTAGATTTTGAAAAGCCTGCTTTGGATTTTATATGTAAACAAAAAATAACTAAAACCGCATTCAGGGAAACAGTGTTGTTAAGCTAAAGTACTTCTGTAGAAGAGATGATGTGCTTGTAATGGACTATATAATATATATAATATTGGTTCTTTAGGAATCTTTCCAACATGATGTAATGATAATTGGAGTAACTTTTTTATTAATTAAAGAATCGGTAAGAGAGTATAGCTTTCATAAACGATAAAATAATTTGGTTTTCCAACAGGGGCATATTGAAATAAAATTAAAGTATGGACATTTTACTTGTTGACATACTATAAAAAGTAGAAGTTTTGATAACTGTTCAAATGAGTTCAATTTCACTTGAAAATTCAATACGAAAATTTTGAATGAAACATTTATTCGACCGTACTAAAAGTATGGTCACACTTGGCAGATTTTTACTCACAAAAGCGTAACCACTTGTTTTAGCACAAGTTTGTTTGACATTGTTTACTCTTACAAGAGTTTTTCAAGTTCCAACAGCATCAAATAAAATAAGACTTAATATTTCTTGTGTTTTGTCCTAAATAAATGAAGTTTTTTTTTAAACAATAAACGAGCTCAAAAATATTTTATTTAATGGTTACGTCTTTTTTGACAAATATTTGCCAAAAGCGACCGTATCTTAAGTCTAATATTGGGTGTATTAACTAAAAATACTAGATTTTTCACGTTTTTAACTTTTGTGTTGAAACATTTGTACAATATAAATTTACTGAAAGTATTGCCCCCATGGCAAAGTATAGCTTTGACCTTTTCCAATCTTTCTGGCAACATATAAATTCCGCTTTAAAGAAAATGCTTAACTTTAAGAGAAAAGTTTTTTATTTAGGCTAATAGTTCGAATAATCAAGAATACTATTGTAAAGTACTGGAGAACAATTGGCAAATTGGAATGCATTTTCTACCCGGCCAAGAGCGTCATCAGCAATCTTCATTGTCCACTATCACTCTGTAAATATCATCTATTTAACTCACCGTTTTTTGAGAAATAGAATACGAGAAGTATTAGTAGTTTTATAAAATACTAATAAAGAATACACACACATTGTAAACGTACGAAAATTTCGTTATAACTCAAAACACGTTAAAAAGAAATATGACAATTCTCATATTCTATTTCTCAAAAACGGTGAGTTAAATAGATGATATTTACAGAGTGATAGTGGACAATGAAGATTGCTGATGACGCTCTTGGCCGGGTAGAAAATGCATTCCAATTTGCCAATTGTTCCAGTACTTTACAATAGTATTCTTGATTATTCGAACTATTAGCCTAAATAAAAAACTTTTCTCTTAAAATTAAAATATTAGTTCATTTCCTTCTCTAAGGAAATGCTTAACTTTTGACATCAAGAACAAATCAAGCATATTTCGGATGCTCTGTTTTTAAGTAAAGTGTATGTCAGAGAGAGCGATCTGCTGAATCGAAACAAATAGTAGTGAGACAGGGGAACGTCTGAACTATAAGGTGGGTGAGGCAGAACTGCGCAACCACTTGTTTCTAAATGGGTTTTTTTCAGGTATTGCAACATGCGTCCGAGCGTTGTTAGAATGGTATATTGCGCTTTATTATCTGGCCGCATATTCTGGGCGTTTTTCTGCCAATATTCTATGTGATGGTGTGACCAGATTAAGGATTTAAGATAAAATTATTTTGGTACCATCAAATACAAAACATTACTAAAGAGCCATGGATATTTCGTATCTGGCTGGCTTCACATTCGATTTCTTATGCTTCGTATTATTGTAATGCATTTAATTTTCATCACAAGTAATGATTCGGTGCAAATCTAATTTATAGCGTTTAAGCAGAAATTTCAGAAATGCAAAATAATCTTTTATCTTTAATTCATATGGTACCTAATTACCCTTCTTTTGTATGAATCCATTTTGAAATTGCTGCTCGAGTAGCTTCCAATGAATTTGGAAGCTGTCGTTAAGTTTGAAAATAATCTTCCTGAAGTAATGCCTCATACTCTTGGTCTTCAATTTTTTTTGGATTGGCCTGGATGCTATTCAGCGGCATTTTTGTCAATTTAAAGATGTAAAGCAACACTTCTCGCATATGATGCTTTGTTGGCACACAATTCGACATTTGTGATGCAAACAAAGAAAACTTTGTTCATTACACTATAATGCTTCATAAAGTGAGCATAAATAACAGATATTGTGACCGTCAATTTTAAGTAAACACTAAAAAATGTTTTACTATATACTACAAGTACAGACTTTAAACAAAATAAATTGCATAATTCATAAAAATACTAGATTTTTCTCATAAAAGTGCTGGTATTTAAATTTTGTTTATAATCCGTTTGCATTTATCTTAGCTGTCAATCTTTTACACATAGATATCAATGGCCCATAATCATAGTCATAGAAAAAGCATACTTTAAGTAAAAGTAGACTTTTAAACAACAAAAACATATAAATTTTGTTCTGAATTTGAAACAAAAGCATGCTTTTGCTTAAAGTATGCTTTTTCTATGACTATGATTATGGGCCAATGAGTTTTTTTTAGTGCAACAAGGCGAATTTTTTCTATTTAACTTTAGGTTATTCTTGCAAGAAATATTTTGCCTAATTTTTTTTCTAAATATTCCCATAGGTGTTGCATTGAATTAAGGTCTGGAGATTGCAGAGGATGGTCTCAAGTTTTTGGATAATGACTGATTTCTTTCACAATGTTGAATTAGTTATCCACTATGGGCTACATTGTTTTTTAAAATGTCGAGAGAATCTTCTATTTTCATTGATTCTATAAATGTAAGATTACCGATCCCTGATAACGCCATAAAATCTCAGACCTTGTTTTACCGTCTTGGTAAGATATTAATTACTAAACGTTTCATTCTTGTTTTGCCATATTTTTGGGATATTTTTGACTCCAAATATCTCAAACTTATTTTCATTGGTGAAAAGTATGTTATTTAAAAACTTTTGCGACTGGTTTATATATTTCTTTTTGGCGAAATTCAAATGTTTGGTTTGGTTTTTGTTTGATATAAAGGAATTCTTATGTGGTATTCTACCATATAAACCATTTAAATGCAAAGATCTTCTAAACGTACTCGTGATTAAAGGTTTTCCAGAAGTTTTTATAACATTTTGAGCTATTTTAAAAAGCATTAGATATTGCGTTTGCTCTTACATCACTTACTATGGTTCTTACGTCAGTTTTTAAAAGACGCTTTGGTCGTTTTGCATCAGTTTATGGTATTGTGTTTGTTATACATGGCTGTACTTTTTTCTACTATGATGCCTTCCAAGGAATTTAAATACACGCACTCTGCGTGATATACCTTTTCTAAGTAAGTCTATTATGATTTGTTAAGTCTCAGTTAATGTTTGTGATCCCACTGTACATTTTTTTACTGCTTAAGGTCTTAACTTTATCTCTTTTAATGATAAATTAGAAAACTTATAGCGCAGACAGACGACAGCAATAATTTGCATTAAAATCTCACTAATGTGATTAACCCCCTGGCCCACGATATCGATAACGTTCGCTTATATAAGACTTAAGACACAAACTTTTTATTGTATCTATTTTTTACTCAATCAAGTTTGTTTATTCCACAATCAAGTTTATGTCTTAAGTCTTATCGAAGCGAACGTTATCGTTCGACATCGTGGGCCAGGGGGTAAGATTATACCCTGACAGACGACAGTTTATGCATTTAGTTGCTTCATAATGTAAAAATTGTTCATGCACTAGCAACCATCAACCTGAACGTGTTGCTACATGTGGGGACCGCAGTGGGACACTCTGAAATAAGAGAAAGGCAATTGTGGAAATTTATTTTTATTATTTTAATTTTACAATTGTCTTCTTTTTCTTCTTTAACAATTTAATAACATATGATTGATTGTCGACGATGTTGCCATATTGAAATAGCTAAATTCAGTATAAATTCACTGATTTTGTGCATTAGAATGGTGATAATTTACGAGTTAATTTGAGTTAAGTCTGCTAATGCAAATTAACTGTGTCGTCTGTCTACGCTATTGCAATTATTATAAACGGCACTTTACCTTTATACTTTTCAACAAAGATAAATTAAAAAAATGCCACTACTTTGTGAATAACAGGGTTTTTTTTTGCATAAGGATGATGCCACTGTTTACTTTATTTTAATGCGTAAATATTGTCTATTTTACTAATAAATCAATTAAATTTGTATACGCTTTTATTTTTGTGTGTGTTGGTTTTTGTAAATTTAAGTCTACTTATAAAAATATCATATAATATTTCTTATTATAGTTTATTTGACCATTTTTATTATTATCAATAATTATTAATAATTTTTTTTTAAAGAGAAGTAACACGCAGGCTTTTAATATGCCTCTATATAATTGCGTTACTTTCTTTGGAAAAAGGATAGTTGAAGAATTAAAGGTGGTGAAAGAAGAAAGCTTTTTATATCACAACTCTGCAATTGCGCATTATGTTGTTTTTAGTGTAGAATTTCAGCGCCTCTGGTGGTGAGTAGGCGCAGTAATGTTAAAGCTTGATTTTAAAGCTTTTATTTAATTATTTTACTTCGGTGGCATTTGAATTCTATACCACTGAAGGAGGACGCTGTAATAAATATTAGTTATGATAAATAGAAGAAACCTAATAATTATCAGAACCTGATGTTGTTTGAGTGGTAGCGGCTGGGAATCATGCTTAATGATCAAATGCGCTAACCAATTAAGCTACAGCAATTGTTCAAGCTTAAGGTCTTTTTTGTATTTGTATTTTCAATATTTCGCTACGTCTTTGTGTAGTTTCTTCAGGAAAATTTGTTTCATATAATTTTATTTCTTTATTAAAAACTTTTATTTTAATAATAAGTGGTGTTGACTTTATTTCGACGCTCACAGTATGAACCCTTCAAAATTATATATAAGTTACTAAACACAAAAACCCTTTTCAAAAGAAAGGCCATCCCAATAGTTTTAGAACTAGTCTCAGTTCGGTTTTAGTTGCCCTGCTCCATTATTCTTAGTTAGTTGTAATTGGTTGCTTAAAAACTTTAAAATAAAATTATATTCTTTGTATTCTATAACTGCAGTATCGGCATTCGTCCATATTACGAACGAAGGTCGATTTTTGTACTAAACCGAAACGGTAAACGTAGATTTAGTCGGACTCTATAAAACATTAAAACTCTTACTTTATCGCTAGTTAAAGTTAATTGTTAATATATCTAAGTATCCTAGTCAAAATTTCCTAATCTTAATCATGCAAACAAAATACATACATAAACTCTCACCTAACCCTGCTACTACGTTTAGGGTCTTTTGATGACCCATTCGAATTTAACATTGCATAACTTGCAAAAAAACGTGTTTGTCCGTCAGACTGACACACAATCACTCTAACGACGATATATTGCATTGATCACAAGCCTTAAAAATATTTTCGAAATGTACAAATTTTAATTTTTTCAATAAAAAAATGTGGGGTCAAAATATGACCCAAACATAACATGTGTATTTTTTTTCTAACAAGTAGCAGGGTTAAGCTTCTCATTAAATTCAACAAGAAAAACGTATTTTTCTAGCATCAGTCATAATTACAAGGACATTTGCTGTTATTGCTGAAAACTGTCATAACGTTTTTGTGATTGCTTTCTCTTTAGTTTTCTTGCTAACTAATGGTGTCAAAATGTGCAATAGTAAAAGTGAGTATTTTTCACATATAAGTAAGTGTATGTTAGTGTGAGTGTACATTTTTTATTACTTTAGCAACGTACTCGTATTTCTTTAAAGTTAATCTTTTTATTATTTTCCTCTTGTTGTATGACAGATATTTACAATCGCATATACTTGTGTGAGAGTTTTACGGGTTTGTTTTATTTTTTTTTTGTTGTAATGTTTATACACTTGAACACGCACACAGCTATAAAAAGAATGATATTTATACTTACATGTACACACACACAGATACAACAATATAAGTATTTGAAATCGTTTAAAAATGTTATATCCTTTTGACCAGTCCATTGTGGTCAGTAACAAACCAACAAATCCAATTTCATTTTATTTGTTCCTTCTGTTATATTCTCGTCTTTAGTTGTTCACTTTGCTGTGGACCAGCGTGTGGGTTTGTTGTTGTGTGGTTCTTGTTATTGGTGCTGTTATGTGTCATTATCGTATTACGTTTATGTAGCCATGTGTCACCTCACTTGATTGTATTCCTTTCAACTATTCCTCTTCATTTGTCATTGTTTTTTGTTTTTTTTTTCAAGTTTTAAAATAAAGTGTTAGTTTTCACAATTGTATTTTCTTGTTTTTGTTTTTACTGTTGTTGGAGTTTTTATTATTTGCTGTGTTTTTTCTTTGATGAATGCTGTCTTTTATGATTAAGAGATTTTCAGTCAATTTAAAATGTGTTCAGAATGTGACAAATATATAAAAACAGAACAATGTACGAGTAATGGAATTCTAATATTTGTTTGTTTGTTTGTTTCTTTAAATAGCAAGCAAAGTATATAAAAGAAAAGACTTTGGGAATTAACGGCTTTTTCAGCAAGAACTTTGTTTTCCAACAATATGAATTTTATAAGATTTTGTTTTTTAACAGAGAAAATTACATTTGGCTTAAGTTCATTAATTTAATAACTCAAAGAATATCATTTTAAAGTAATATTTTTAGACAATTGAGACATTTTAAAGTATTTTTTGCCTAGATCTACTTGTAAACATTGTCTTTTTAACTCACTATTATTGAGAAATAGATTTCGGGAATTAATCCTATTTATTTTTACATGTTATGAGTTAGAACGAAATGTACGTACGTTTACAAAACACCGGAGATGAAATGAACACTTTTTACACCATTCCTTGTGTGTTTTGTTAATTTTTAGATTTGTCTGTTTTTTCTTAATGAATTTTTTTTTTGAATAATAACATTAGTTCATTTGAAGTGATACTAAATAAAAATGTTATGTTTGTTTTTTTCTTACGTTTGAAGGACGGTATTTTATTTAAAACCTTAATAATTAATTTAACAAATGATTGAATAGTGATAACATAACTAATTGTTTATAAATCTACTAAAGAATGCTAAATAAGAAATTGAAGAGCGGACGAGTTTTCGTATTCAAATGTCGACTCATGGCCGTCGAATATAATGGTCTACAATCGTCGACTAAAGTTGCCTCGAGTCGTCGACTAAAGTTGGTTAGAGCCGTTGCACAGTAGTGCCCGTAGAGCAAACGAGGTTGCAAAAATCAAAATTTTCATGAGCGCTGACGAAGTTTTGAATAGACCCATGTTATAGGAAACTTTTCAACGATTTCAAATATGCCACTCTTAATAATATCACATTTAGTTTAGAAGATACAACCGTTCAAAGTTGACCGACTTTCGGTTTTGAAAAAAATGACACAATTTTTAGTAAATTTGTTGCGATTTCAGGTGTAGTATCACGCAAAATAGGTAACGAATCGCCATATTTTTTCTTTATATTGATTGATGTATTTATTAAATGTATAACGATAAAAAAAATTAATTGTTTGCTTTGCGTTTCTCCTGGTAAATCATTATTTAAAAACTATCCGTTTTTTCTTTATTTTTCAACTTTGACGGAAAATAAAAAAATGTATATTTTTGTATATTTGCCATATTTGCAAAGCCTGTAATTTGATTATTGCTTTACATAATTCAAAAGGTTTTATCTGCCCGTACGTGCCTGTTTGGCTTCTAGAGGTAAAAAAGGTTAAAAAGACATGGTTGCAGAAATTGTATGGCGCACATTGGCGCCATTTGAGTTTTTTCGTTGCAAAAATTATATCTTTTGAACCGAGTAAGATAATGGAACAGTTTAAACAGCATATGATAGATAACTGTTCATGCTATGAAATGAGCGTTTGGAAAGGGTGCTACGCTTTATAGGAGCCAACTTATGGGTTATCAAAGTTAAAATTAGTAGAAAAATCAATTTTATTGTAATGGGTGAATATTTTACAGAAAATTTAAAAAATATATTTAAAAAAAAAATTATTTTTTTTTAATTTGTTGGGTAATAATTTAAAGCATAAAACCCTAAAAAAAATAAAAACAATTTAAAAATGTAAAAATATTTTTTTTTAGTTACCAGAAAATTGATTTTTCTACTAATTTTAACTTTGATAACCCATAAGTAGGCTCCTACAAAGCGTAGCACCCTTTCCAAACGCTCATTTCATAGGCTGAACAGTTATCTATTGTATGCTTTTTAAACTGTTCAATTATCTTATTCGGTTCAAAAGATATGATTTTTGCAACGAAAAACCTCAAATGGCGCCACTGTGCGTCGACCATATTTGCGTAGACTCGACGACTAAAGCTGTCTAGAGCTATCAACTGTAGTTGTCTTAATTTGACGACTATAGTTGACGGCTATAGTTATTACTTACAAACCTCAAACTAATTTAATTTGATTTTAAGACAATGTCAATGATTAAATAAGCAATTAATTAAATAACCAACGATTTCTAAAAATAATAAATTCAATACGTTTTAAGTACTAAGGCAATAAGTCTATGAAATATGTATTTCCTAATTTTCTATGTAGCAGTCTTTTGGCAGGACAAAGCCGTTTGCTTATCCGATATACGCATACAAAAACTTTTATTACAGTTATTTCCGAAGGTTCTTTATTTTAAAATTCTTTAAGTACAAATAAAATGTCAATGGCTTTAAGTGAATAGAAAAAACTTTTCTTATTTAACACATCACTTGCATGTATAAAATAATTTAAATTAACAACTTCTTTTATAAGTATGTATGGATATGTATTCCATTAAATAAATTATTTTTAGTATTCACTTTACGTTCCATAAATCCCATGTGGTGAAAATTGATTGGCAATATAAACAGGATAAACAAAGTATTAACAAACAAAATTATTTCAATTTATCTTCCATTCAAAATAGGTTTTTAAACGCGTTTTAAATACACATTTCTAACATTTCAAAGGCCTGACATAAGAAAATAGAAATAAGCATAATTTGTAAAGTTTTAACAAATACATGAGTACGTACATATTTTTTTTTCTTGATTATCAAACAAAACCAGCCCCATATTGCTTGTTTTATACATACAAAACTTTTTTCCCCACAACGCAATGGAATACAACTGTATATAAGTATAAAACTCATACAAAATAAAAGGTGCAAATGTTGAAATATTCTTTTATTTTTTTTTTTTGGCAATTTCAACTTTTAATTACTTGCTAAGCAAAATAATTAGCATAATTTGGTGAATGTGGCAAAAGTCGTGCCTTCATGGGTTGTTGTAATTTTTTTTTTATTTTTTTTAGAATTTAAATAACTGAAGTAGTAAGTTGTCGATTAAAGATAATAAAAACATAAAACGAAACAATAATTATAAAATTCATAGCACAACAACATGACTTTATAAATTTTTAATGAAAGAAATATGACTGAATGGTGGCAGTGTAGGAGAGATGAGTAGCGTATGTATTGAATATTAAATACTTTGTTTTCTATTAGTTTTTTATGTTGGCAATTAATATTTAATGTTATGCTTAACGTTAATTATAGGCATAGAATTTTTATTAAGAATCATTTTTAATATAGAGTGAGTTTTAATTTTGTCAAGATTTTAAGAACAAAGCAGTTGACTGAGAGAGTTCACTAGAACGGACAAGAATCGACTGGAGTAGAGTACAATTAATTAGAAATGGACAGACTCGTCTGACTTGTCGACTAGAATTGACTACAGTCGGCTGGAGTTGAAGGGAGACAACTGGAGTTGTCTAGAGTCAACTAAGTTTGACTAGAGTCGACTGGAGTTGACTAGAGTCGACTGGAGTTGACTAGAGTCGACTGGAGTTGACTAGAGACGACTGGAGTTGACTAGAGTTGACTGGAGTTGACTAAAGTCGACTGGAGGTGACTAGAGTCGACTGGATTTGACTAGAGTCAATTATAAATGGATATACTCGTCTGACTTGTCAACTAGAATTGACTACTCTTGACTAGAATTGAAGAGATACGACTGGAGTTGACTAAAGTTGACTGAAACCAGTGATGTTAACCGTACAGTAATTACCGTATTGTACGGTAACTTAGACCTCTCTACGGTAGGCAGGTAATTTCTACTTTTGTACGGTAATTTTAAAAAGCTTAAATTTTTAAGCGTTAGGCCTCTTTCACATTAGGCAACTTTAATTGCGCAAGTTTAATTTTCATTTTTATTTATTTTTTTTTTGAACGCGAAAAACAAATAAATATCCCAAGACAAGAATGATAGCAGATACAGAATTGCCAAGTACAAACAAGCCTGTATTCAGCAATTCCAACCGACCTTTCCTCTCATACCCACAAACACAAGACTGGCGCAAATAAAGTTGCCTAATCTGAAAGGGGCCTTAGTTTTATTTTCATTATGTGTCTACACACGATATACAATATACAAAATTATACAATGATACAAAATATACCTCGGCGTAATCGGAAGTCTTTTAAGTATGTATATTTCAACACACAAATTAGACGTATTTAAAACTGATTGCAAGAAATTTTATATACGAAGTGCTCAAGAAATTAAAAACAGATTTCCTTTTGAAACAAATAAAATGCAATCTTTAAAAAAAATGAATATAATAAATCCCAAACTGTTCGATACCAATAAATCCATAATTCCATTAGTTTTGCATTTTCCAGAAGCTATTCAAATGGATGAATTTAACGAAATTGATAAGGACTTGAGGCTAATAAGGCAAATAGAAGATGTTGATAAATGTGACATTCTTCAGTTTTACAAAATCGCCTTCAATATGAATAAAGGGCACGAGTTCATAATGTTTCCTGTTTTAAAAGAATTGTTGGTTTTATATATTTTCTTTGGCACTGTAGAACAAATTTTTTCAGTAATAAATCTAAACAAAATCAAAATAAGAAACAGGCTAAATACTAATACACTTGAAGGAATTCTACATGCAAAAATATTTGTTAATTCTAGTGATAATTTAAATATTAAATTCAATGACAAACATTTTCTATATTTTAACCAAAATGCCTATGAGCATAAAAAATGTATACAATCAAAAACTTATTTAGACAGTCGCGAGCTATTTTTGTTATAAAACCAATCCAAATGTATGAATAATATTATTAGCATTTACAACAACGCCATAAACTAGTTATATGTTGTTTATGGTGATAAACTAGTTTGATAAACATGTTTATCCATACAAATCAATAACAGGTTTCGTAACTAGCTTTTGAGATAAACTAGTTACAAACAACCAGTTTCTGCTAATGCAACTCTGTTTTTTCAATATTTTTCTGGCAACGCTGGACACATTTGACATTTTCTCAAAAATAAAAAAGTGTTTTCGTAAATGGTCAATTTCAGATTGAATTTTATTCATCCTGGATAAAAAACACAAACTTGAATTTTTTTTTTCATAACAACGTCCATATTTTTATAAAATTCTTAATATTAAAGTCAGCTGTTTTATGACTTGTCAAAGATAAACCACTTAACTGTCAAAAATGCTGATGTAAACGGTATGGTTTATGAAAGTAGCTTATGATCATAAACTAGTTTGAAAATTACAAGTGTAAATGCACTATAAGCTTTAAATATTACAAAAAATCTATAAATAGATTCTACTGAAAGTACAAATTTTAATTTATTTTATTATTACTACCTGTCTCCTTATGTTTTTGTTGATTTTTAAATGAATATATTGAATTATATATGTATGTATATAAAACCATTTTAATAAGAAAATATAATTACACTGGCCAACAAATTAGGCAAAAAATTTTGACTGGGGAAACGAAGTATGTTTTTTAGCTAATCTGGCTGCGCTGAATTCGAATCTGGCAACAAAGTTGGGCTATCACGTCCAGTTCGTTTTTTATCGCATGCTGGCAATACTGTAAAATAGTTAATACTGACGCTACAATTTCACAGTTATTACTTTGACAAAAGCCTACATTCATTATAAATTTGTATAAAGGTAGAGTTTAAGCATGTCAGTGAGATCGTGTGTTACTAATCCGTGCTATTTTTGCTTTGTGTGTGGTGAATATCTGATTGGAAAAAAAGGATATGCAATATCAGAATCACTAAAATATGCATATCTACATTATTTTGGTTTTTCTGTCGGAAACTTGGACAAACCCTGGACACCGACAATGTTTTGCAATCGTTGCAGAACTATTTTATACAAGTGGTCAAATGGCGAGAAAATCTATTTAGATTTTTCAATTCCAGTACTTTGGAGAGACACAAGTAACCACCAAACTGATTGTTATTTCTGTTTAACAAAAGTTACTGGATTCAATATGAAAAATCGAAAAAGTATTACCTACCCTAATGTCCTATCAGTTTCCAAACCAGTTCAACGTCTATCAACTGATCCACTACCAGTCATTCCCGGTGCTACGAGCAGTGAGTCCGAAATATCTTTCGGCAGCAGTTGTAGTTTGTATGAGGCTGATAGTGAGCGCCATTTAGTGACTCAAGCTGAGCTGAGTGATCTAATTCGGGACTTGCATTTAACGAAGCAAGACGCAGAAATACTTGCTTCACGCATGCAGCAGTGGAAACATCTTGCAACTGGGACGAAAGTAACAATCTATAGAAAAAGAGGTTTGGAATTGACTGCATATTTTGAAAAGAAAGGCTCTATTCTGTACTGCACTGATGTTAATGGTTTATTTCGAAAAATGAACCAGCCATATGACAAAACTGAATGGAGATTATTTATTGATGGCTCTAACTACAGTTTAAAGGCACTTCTTTTACATAATGGCAATAAAAAACCATCCATACCAATTGCTCATGCCATTAATACGAAGGAAAATTATGAGTCAATGACTGAAATTTTGACATTACTTCAATACAATGATAATAAATGGAAGATCTGTGGTGATCTTAAGGTATGTGATTTAAATTTCTTTACATATGTAATATACCTATACATAGATGATCGTAAATAACAGTTTTTATTTTTAAATCTATTTCAGGTCATTGGTTTGTTGACTGGTATGCAAGGAGGTTTCACAAAATATTGCTGTTTCCTGTGTCTATGGGATAGTCGCGCCACACTTCATCATTACCTCAGAACAGAGTGGCCAAAAAGGAATGAATATTCACCAGGAAAACAAAACATTTCAAATAAACCATTAATTGATCCAAATGATGTTCTTCTTCCACCGCTGCACATAAAATTGGGCCTTTTTAAGAACTTTGTGAAGGCTCTGGACAAAGATGGTGCAGCATTTAAATATTTGTTAAAAGTTTTTCCTAAAATTTCATATGCTAAAATAAAAGAAGGGATATTTGTTGGCCCTCAGATCAGGAAGCTTATCAATGATCCTAATTTTTCGCAGTGTTTATCGGAGAAAGAATATACAGCATGGGAGTCTTTTAAGTGCATCGTGAAAAGTTTTCTTGGAAACAATAAGAGTGAAAACTACAGACAAATTGTTGCTGAATTATTGAAAAGTTATCATGAATTGGGTGCACGAATGTCACTCAAAATACATTTTCTCCATTCCCATTTAGATTTTTTCCCACAAAACCTAGGTGCTGTTAGCGACGAACAAGGGGAACGCGCCCATCAAGATTTAATGAAAATTGAAAGAAACTATCAAGGATTTTGGGATAAAAGTATGCTGGGAGACTATTGTTGGACTCTAATACGTGAAACCGAACCAACGAAATACAAACGACAATCATATAACGCCATTCACTTTTGAAAACTCATTGATTTTTAAATAAACTAATAACTTTTTATAGAAAAATCTAATAAAAGCTTTTTTTTATATCTCGAAAACCTGACGTGATAGAGAAAAACCATTTACAGATTCGAATTCAGCGCACCAAATTACCCTGGAAATGTATTTGGTTGCTCCAGTCAAAAACCTTGTTGGCTAGTGTTATTTTTGTACAAGACAAAAGCATACGGTAATCTTAGTGTTGATTAGGAATCGGCTCTTGTAGACTACGAGTAGACTAGAGTTGGCAATGAGTTGACAAGGCAAGAATTGAGTTTATTCAAAAATCGCCAAGAATATAGTGTATTAAAGTCGAAACTAGAGCCAAGGCGCGGGATGAAAAGAGTTGACTAAAGTCAATACTAGAGTTGACTAATGTCGAATTGTTGATTAGAATCAACGATGTTGTTTTCACTTAAATCGAGATTATAACAGACTCATTTTTATGAGAACAGAAAAACTTAAAAGCGAAATTTATATAAAATATTTGCCTTTTTCTTATGTGTCTATATAAAACTTTCATAAAGCATTAGAAAATACAACAAATTTACTCATTCAGTGTACACACCACTTAATTGTTTTAATACACTAAAGCTAGCCAATCTAAAATTAGCACTTTTTCTTTTTCTACCCACTCAAGAAATACAAAAAATCCCTCCAAAAGTGTTTTTAATTTATTTCAATTATTTCAGTAAGTCTTTAAGCCCAAAGACAAACAAAACCCCTACACTTTCACTTATTGCTAAACCCTGTGAGAGCATCATTAAAATTAATTGAACACATCGATTTATATTTAGTTGATAGTCAGTCTGCGTATAAATATTTTATGCACGAAAAGCCAACACCAAAGATTGTTCACAAGCGCTACGTTCTAACAGCTCTACTCCTTTTTTTTTTTTTGTTTTTGCCTAAATTATATATAAATGAAAATGTTGTTGCATGTACACATTTTATAGTCATAAAAATGAGTTGATAATAGAAGTATAAAAAGTAAGACAAACAAACAAATTTTATAGGAAAGAAAAGGCCATTCATTCCATTTTATGACATTCAATTTTATGAAGTTGTTTTTCGTTTCTGTGTTTATGTTTATTAGTTTGTCGTTCTGCGTGTAATATCTAGAATTTTCCATCTGAGATCCAAATGTAAATATATTCTTGTAAATTAACATAAAATTTTAAGTCTATGTATCTGTCTGTTGCAAACATTATACGATAACATTATAAAGCAATATATTGTTCAGAATGTTTTTATACTCCGACGCACTTTTGTGTAAAAAATCAGCAAAACCGCTGCCGTAGAAAAAGTATTTATCAAGATAAATTTGAGATTAAATGTTTTTACATGACAATACCTGAAATCAATACTTATGATATGAGTGAAATTTGTATAATTTCAGTTGGTGGTGAAGGGTATTCTCATTCGGTCCTTCGTAATACATCACTTCAAGAAACTTTCAATATCTAGTTTTGAACAAGTTGCCCGTTTCTTTTACAATTACTTATTAGTTATGTACGAGTTTTAATATTTTAGAAAGCGTGCTTATGAATATAAATTCATAAGAGAAATATTCTTTAATATTATTTGTATCTGTAAATTTTGATTTTTTGTCTAAAAACTTGGGTATTGATTTTATTAATAAAAATGCCATTAAAAGTTGCTAAAAAGAGTAGACTCTGGCCTACTCAAATCTAGTCAACTCTAGTCACCTCCAGTCGACCTTAGTCAAATCCAGTCGACTCTAGTCAACTCCACTCGACTCTAGTCGGCTCTAGTTCAATCCAGTGAACTCTAGTTGACTTTAATCTTTTCTATCCCACTCTAGTCGGCTCTAGTTCAATATAGTACACTCTAGTCAACTCTAGTCAACTCCAGTCGACCTTAGTCAAATCCAGTCGACTCTAGTCAACTCCAGTCGACTCTAGTCGGATCTAGTTCAACCCAGTGAACTCTAGTTAACTTTAATCTTTTCTATCCCACTCTAGTCGGCTCTAGTTCTATCTAGTCCACTCTAGTCGACTCTTTTCCAGTCTAGTCAATTTCTGTTAACTCTAGTTGAATCTAGTCCACTCTAGTCGACTCTTTTCCAGTCTAGTAAATTTTAGTCAACTCTAGTCAGCTCTAGTCGTCTCTAATCCATTCTACCCCACTCTAGTCGGCTCTTGTTCAATTTAGTCAATCTAGTTCAATTTTTGTTGTTTCTGTCGACTCTAGTCAACTCCAGTCGAATCTATTCCACTCTAATCGTCTATCAACTCTAGTCGACTCTCAACTCAAGTTGACTCTGGAGCCATGTCAACTATAGTCTTTATATAAATTTTTCGACCCACACATGCCAACCTTAGACTTATTAAACTACCCACATAAATACTTTTTATTTCCATTAGAACATATAAAAATGCCACATCACGTTGCTGCAAAAAGAAAAAAAAAAAAAAAACAAGAAAATATGAAAAACACGAACAGAAAATATTTTACTTTAATACATTATTTCATATTTTTGTTCAATGTATAAAAGAGTGTGAGTGTAACGATTCATTGTATATTATATGCTTATTCTATTTCTTATTATTATTATTCTTATGTCTCTTATTTTGTCTCCTTCTACACTCAAAGTCTTTTGTTTTACGAGTACGAGAAGTAAAAGTATTATAAGTAAACTGGTGTGTAATAAATAGAAAATGTATTCATCATTTTTATTTAATTTTTTTCCTTTCTTTAGTATTTTATTTATGTGTATCTACCTCTTTCCTATTGTTAGTTGTTATTGTTATTTCATTTATTTGTTGCTTTTGTTGTTCTTGTTTAGAAGTTTCTTTGGCAAACAAACATCATGCTTTTCCTTGTTTCAAGGAATTGAATGGTTATTGTTTTTGTTGTAGTTGTAGTTGCCATTAATTGATGACTCGCTGTTGCTGTGTTGGATTGTATATACGGGATGAATAACAACAAGGGTTGTGGAGTATTCTATTGTAAATTGTTTGTTTGTGCAGCATTTAGTATGGCAATTGGGAAGTAATTCAAAGTCTCGTTTGGAACTCTTGTTATTAATTTTCAATTTCCTAATGCTTTTGTCTTACGCCAATCTTAACAAACTTTTGCGTGTCTAAGTTTTTTTTGTTCTTCAATTTTCTTCATATTTTTCCTATGTATAATATGAATGTTTACTTAATACTTTTTATATTCTATTTGCTGTTCAATACCCTTTAATTTTGTTTGAAATTAACCCATGAAGGTGGGAGCGTTTTACAAGGGACCAAAGTTTGTAGAAAATTCATTGAATCAGTAGAATATTTGAACAGTTAAAAATAACATGTGTTATTTGCCGAAAAAAAGACGTAACCACTAAATAACATATATTTGAAATCATTTATTTATTTAAAAACACTTTTCTTATTTAGGCCAAAGATCAACAAATATTTAATTTTAATTTATTTGATGCTGTTTGATCTTGCAAAACTGTTGTAAGACTAAACAACGTCAAACAAATCTGTGCTAAAACAAGTGGTTATGCTTTTTTAAGTAAATATTTGCCAAATGTGACCGTAACTTTAGTTGACAGAAATTACAGGTTTTTAGAGGTTATTTGCTGCACCCATCTCAACCGATTTAAACGTAATATTGTTAGTTAATCTATGTCTATTTCGCAAACTAGTCTGAAAATTTATGTTTTTTTTTTTTTGGTTGTCTCTCATACTTTTCTTTGTAGTTCATATTCTATTTACACAGTTTGTTTAGAAGTTTTAGTTAAATGTAGGAAAACAGCAATGGGTTAAAAAAAAGTTTATTTCATTTCTATTTTTGTTTTGTATTTATCTTTCCCTTTACTCCAACTTTATTTCATGTTGATGATGATTTTCTTGTTGTACTTGTTATTACTTTTATAAGTAGTTAATACAGTAGGTTTACTAAATATTTAATATTCTTTGTATCCTTTAGTAACAAAGAAAACAACAACTAGATTCTTTGAATTAATACTGCTTGTAATCGTAATATAACTTGTACAAATACACACCTAATTTCAACTTAATCACACTCAAGAGCAAAATTATTTGAAGTAACTTTAAATATGAAAATAAGACAAAAGTTTTGAGGATTTGAGTTTCCGTTCATTTTTGTTTTTTTTGTACAAATTTTATATGTAGATTTATTAAATGAACTGTGTAGTAGAATTATCAAAAGCGGCTTTATTTTAGTTAAACTTGGTTGTGTTTATTGAAAGTTCAATTGAAACTTTTGTAAAAAAAACGCCAAAAACTAAGTTTTTATGCCAACTCCAAATACTAAATCGCAGTTGTATAAAAACGATTATAAACATTTTTGTAAAAATTATAAAATTTATAATTAAACTAAATATCAATCTACTTCATAAAATATGCTTTAATGAGAACCATCAGGGACATATTAGAATTACTTGAAAGTTTTAAAATTTTATTTGTTGACATAACATATAATCGTGTGATCACTTCAACAACATAAATTGCCGCATTTGTGCTTTTGAAAGTCCATACGTGATAAACGAAATGGATCCGCCATTGTGCCAATTGGTGATAGAAAATCTCCATAAAAGCATCAACATCGATGTACTTGTAGGTAATAGACTTCTGTTCGATATCATTTTTCATTACTAACTATTTAACTTTACCCCTTCCTATAGAATTTTACCTTTAAATGCATAATTATGTCATCAGTATTTTCTTTCTTATATAATTTCTAAACAAGTTTTTAGGTTTAAGTTAAGTAAGTTTTTTTTTATAAAAATATACTTTTTAGAAAAAAAAAATATTTTTTTCTTTATTTTTCCCTTAACTATGTTTAATTTTCTACCTGTTTCAATTTATGCTATTTAAAAAGGAAAACCCAAGCATTTAAGGGTTAAATTTTGAAAACAAAGTTCTTTTTTAGAGACCTGTTATTAAATATTAATATTTATTGTTTCATGTTACGATTATATATAGCTTTAAAATGTTAAAGTTTTAGTGTTAGTTTTCCAATAGCACATCAATTAACATGTGATCCAGAACGTGACAATAAATTAGGTTTTCAACTGCATTTAAAAAAATTTTGAAATCTGCAAAATGGAACAAATTTTTTTTAAAACGATTTTTTGACCTAAAATAAGTATTGATATTTATCGTGCTGAATTATTAGCTTGTGTTATGTATAACGCGTCATAGTTTACCATAGCGTTTGTAATAAGTATTAGTTTCAACCTGAAATTAACTCTTTACTGAAGCTACTGGTAAAGTATTTTTCCATTGTTTGCTTGCAGTTATAAGCCTCAAACTTTTATTTTTCGTAACCCTGCCTTTGCACAAGCAAGTACTTGCATGCGAGTGCTGTGTACGTATTATATACGAACACTTATTCGAAAAACTCGAATCATTTGCAAGTAGCATTACTGTTTACACAGAACAGTGAAAGTTCATTTTCAAAATGTTGTCAAAGCGTAAACTTGAAAAAATTTGTTTTTTGTTCAAATTAAAATAGTTATTAAATGAAAATGAAAAAGCAAAATGTATGAAGAAGGTTTAATTGTATTTTGCAGATTTAATTTTGGATCCATTTTGAACGTTGTAGTACCAGTAAAACTATAAAAAAAGAAAAAATTCATAAATTCCATAACCAAATTTTTTTTACCAAATTGTATGTAAAAATAATTTCTATAAATTTTTTTACTACTTTTTTTTCTAAAAGTCAGATTTCTTCTAAAATAATTTTTAAAATTAACAAATGGCGCACAAAGTTTGTATTTGTTTACCAAGAGTTGCCATGGTCTTCACATGAGTATAATTGTAGGGAAATATTTATTACAATTTATTATTATTATTTTAATTATTATTTAATGCTCTAAAATGACATCAATACACTTCTTTTTTCATATTTGAAAAAAAAAAATATATTTTTTTTACAAATATATTTTTTTTACAAATATACATAAAATAAGTTAAATATTTATTAATTATTTTATCACAATCCATTAAATTTATTCTAATTTTTTTTATTGGCAACTCTGTTTATCTTTCTGTCACTTTACTGATGAAAGTGTCAAAAAATCACTGTCCAGCTAAATTCACTTGCAACCCTTCAGAAAAAATTAGTAGTGCAGGACTACTGTTCGACTACTCGCCAAGAGATGGCGATTACTCTCTCTTCATTTTCCAGTTAATGCTTTCAAGTGCTGATTTTAACATTGGACTGTCATACGAAAACCAGAACTCGCCTTTTTATCGCTTTCAGAGTAGTCCACGAGTGCAGACTTTGGGAGTACCTTTCTACCAATCACCTTTGAAGCAATCCACCAGTAGGTAGTTTGTTGGTAAATTGGTATTGAGAAAAATTAAAGAATACAGATTTTTATTTTAATATGTTCGAAAAAATTTTTGTTCCGAAGAAATGGGTGAATCCACGTTAAGTTTTCGAGCAATTGCCAAATTAAGTAAACCCGTCACACGTTGTAGTAGCAAGTTTTGCATATTAGCCGGATTATTATTGACGTTTCCAAGTACCAAGATGAAGATGAAAAATTAGTGCCATTTTTAGAAAATAGAAATTAAAATGCACCTTTACTAGTAAGTCGTAAAATAAAGGGATAGTTGTCTTCAAAAAATATTAATGTACTTGAATGACCCGCATGTTCCCCAGTTCAGAATACCATTGAGAGCATTTTGGGGAAGGCTTATGAAGGCTTACATCACCTGAGAGAAGCGCTTTAGATGTTTGGAGATCTATATCTAATGATATAAGAATAAATCTGGTGAACAGAATGCCTGATAGAATTTTTGAGTTGAATAAAATAAGAAGACCTAACACATTATTAAAGTGAAAAAATTTTGTGCATTTTGTCATTTTAAGTTATTTTAATTTTAGTGTATTTATAGGTATGAAACACTAGTTAATTTCTTTATACATTTTTTAAAAGTTAAAGTAATAAATAATGAGTTTTTTGTTTGTTTAAATTGTGCGTTTCATATTAAACTGTTTTACTTTTTCCATAACTTACAAAATTGAGAAAACTTTTGTGTATTTATAGTTATGCAACGCCTGGTATTTAGCAAATTATGCCAGCTAATAATATATTATATCGCTTCTTGGATGTAATTTCCAAGATTTCGTTAATATAAGATAGTTGCTTCAACTATTCAAAATAATAAAAACTGGCTGCCCGCCATACTTGAGAAATATGTTTCATTTTGGTACATCTTTGCGGACACATGTTTTAGTGCCTCCGCGTTGCAACACTTTAATAATGAAGAGGTCATTTGTTGCTAGATCCACTGCTTTGTGGAATTCTACAATTCCTTATTTAGATAGGAAATTTTCACTTTAAAAATATAGTAATTGAAAACTTATAAATCATAAATTTATTATGAAATTTATTGTGACTGCTGTCTAGGATACCCAAATTGTCTTTTTATTTTTTGTTTTATTTTACTCTTAACATTTGAATTTTAAATTCGTAATTTAATTTAAATCCAAATTACTTATTTTATAAAATATTTAGCTTTAAAATTTAATTGTATGCCATGTTTTTTTTCTGTACCGGTTTATTGGCCATATAGGCTTAAAAAGCTATTGAATAAATAAATAAATAAAAATAAGTAAATAAATAAGTCACTATTCCATGACATTTAGACAATGCATATGGTATATAGTGTTCATTGAAAAGTTCATTGCTCAGTAACTGCTT
Organism: Bellardia pandia; assembly: GCA_916048285.2. Taxonomy (NCBI): domain Eukaryota; kingdom Metazoa; phylum Arthropoda; class Insecta; order Diptera; family Calliphoridae; genus Bellardia; species Bellardia pandia. The sequence continues at coordinate 29,804,085 of OU696531.1, forward strand.
GTCATTAACCAATTTCTGCTGTATTTGTTACCAACTAACTACTCTAACTATTTTCATAAGCCAATGTCTCAGTTCTAAGCTAAAGAATTTATAATTAGGCACGTTGCAAAACATCAATAACGTCATTACCAGACTTGTTAGCTTTACAAAGGAAATTCTTTTGCAGCAAACTACTAAGCACTTAGTTTTTACTTTCATGAGCTATAAAATGAAAACTTGCAACTGTCTGGTCTTTATAGTTACTCTATGTTCTTCTTTTCATATTTTTTATTTTTTTCCATTCTAAGTTGACTTTTTAATTATACATCACAGCCTTTATCTACCATTTAATTTTGTTCTCTTTATAAAATATTAATGATTTCTTTATTATTTACTTATTGGTCTTATTTGTACTTTCCTTTTACAAACAGTTGCTTTAATTTGCTTTTCTACTCGTTATTTCCTTATGAAAAGCATTTTATTGTAGTTTTTCTGCTTTTAAACATAAATTTCAATATGACTTTTGGTTATAAGGGACGGTACAGCAACGGGCACGGCACAACTGAAAATAGAGCAGCAAATGAGAAAGAAAATAAGTTGGAGAAATATTATTTATATTATTATAGTTCATTTATGCAATAATGTTGTTAAGTGTCTTTATATCAACCATTAACATTGTATTATGGACCATTAAAATAAATCTTTTGGCAATAATAAAAAATAATAATAATAAAAGCAGCAACAAAAAGCATAATAATGTTTTTGAAGACAAAAACAAAATATAATAAAAATTATGTACACGATAATTTTTACTATGAATCTTTGTCATAATGGTTAAAAATATTATTTTCATAGCAGCAATTTATGCAAAACATAAGTTGCGTGAAAGAATAAAGGACAGACAATTATAATTTTCAAACTTTATAAATTTTTGCTGGGTTATATTGACCACACTGAAAGTGAATAAATTAAAATAAAATTAAAATTGACAATTTATTTATTACAATTTTAAGTATGTGCCCAAGTATTTCGTGTCTACTCAATTAGTGTCAAATTAACAGCTAGTGCTTGTGATTTTTATTCTTTTGAATTTTTGCTATTGTAAAACATTTTAACAAAAACTTTTTAAAGCCTTGAAATTACTGAACAACTTACATTTACATGTCTACTTTATATCATCTTGCATTACTTAGAAGTAGTTTGGTAATCTCTGAGATGTAATCTAATATTATAGTTTAAGAAATACAGAATCCAACATCACTTTATTATAATATTCATTTCTTTTTGTTTGACTGATATGTTAATTCAAATCTAATCCAAAATTATTTACGGGCTTTATTTTCAAATCCAGATGACAACACATTTTTTTTTTTGTTATATTTTGTTTTATTAAACAGACCTGCCAACTTCTTATAAAGAGCGATTTTTAAGAGTTTTCGGATTTGATAAAAAGGAACATACAATTTAGAGAAACATATGATCTCTTTATTTGAGACAATATATTTCAATGTTTAAAGATGATTTCATGAAAATATTGCTGCGGCTACTCCTCAAATGGTTCATAGGCTGCGTCCAATTTTGGAATACTTTCTACAAGATAGCAGCCGATATGCCATGAATAAATTCTTCAATATTAGCTTCCAGTGAGTTATGCTATGTGTCCACGATTGTCAGATATTAAAACGTTGTCCGAAAAATGTTTAGAAAATGGCTAACTACCGTATAAACTTAAAATTTTTGCCTTCCAACGTTGTAAGAAAAAGCATTTTCAGTACATTGGCAGACAAAAATATTGTCAGACATCTAACAATCGTGTAAACACACAATTTTGTCATTGTCATTGTTTTAAGACAATTGTCAAACACTTTTTATTGTCACATGTGCAAAGTTTATGCATCTGCCAATGGCAGCATTGTCATAGAACTTATTTCTAAATGCAACTCTGTATGCATTGATACAATTTTTGAAAAAAGTAGAAGAAAATTAAAGAATTAAATTAAAGCGTGCATTAATAAAATTTTTAAACACACACACAAAGCTGCAAAACGAATTTGACAATGCCACACAACAACCTAACAACCGTGTGAACTGACAATTTCGGTTGACAGATAAATTCATTGTGTGACAATTGTGTGCAAATGAAATTGTTAGTTTTCTTTTGCTAACAATTTTTCAATGTCAGTACATTACTAGAACATTGCTAGATATGACAATGTTGTAATATCTGATGATCGTGAACACATAGCTTTAGTCGTTACTGATTTGCCTGTATAGATATGAACTTCAACATAGTTCCACAAAAAATAATCTAAAGGCCTGAAATAAACTGTTAACCGAACTCGCCTCAATTGGGCCATTAATTCTTCAGCTATGTGACAGGTAACAACATCTTGTTAAAATCACATGTCTGTCAAATCCACCTCTTCCATTTAAAGCACACAAAAATAATAATCATCCCACGGCCTACATCGCACAGTCTGCATCGTAGTTGAAAAAGTAAGATTCACTAATACCATCGGCCCATAATCCACAAAAAACTGAATTTTTCGGAATGCAGTTTCATTTTTTGTAATACTTTTAGTGGCTTTTTACATCACATATTAAAATTTTACTTGTTTAGATATCCATTCAACCAGAAATGAGCTTCGTCACAGAACACAATTTTCCGATAAAAAATGTACACGATGCACTTTCTTAATCGAAGAATTTTGATAATAAAACTCAATAATTTGCAAGCGTAGTTAATTTGTAAGTCGATTCGTGGTTCAACTATAGAGCAACGAGAACACGTTTAGCCGTAACATGTTACACGTAAATAGTTGATCTGTCAAAGAGAAAGTTGCTAAAAAATCACTCTTTATTTACATTAAACATTACTAAAATTAGCCACCACAAGAAAAGCTGGCAAAATAACTATGAGTTATTTAACTATTCCCAAATTAATTTGACACCTTTTGACAAAGACAAGAAAGTCATTTTAAATATAAAAAGATAGGAAATTGTTTATATTTTTTAAACTTTTGACAAATAACAAAATTCATGGCAGACTGTTTTGCCAAAAAAAAGCAAATATGCGCTATTTTAAGTTTTTTGAGAAAACAAAATTTCTTTAAACTGAAATAAGAATATTATTTATAAATATTTTTGAATTAAATTTTTTATTGATTTAGATACATTTTTGTGCAAAATAGTAAAATAAAAACAAAATCCCAAAAATATTTTGAAAAATTCCAAAAATTTTATCTCTTAGATTTTTGGCCATATTGTCTATAACAGGGTCGGGGTCATTCAAACCTTTTGCAGTATAATTAAAATATTGGACCATCTAAAATCGGCTATTATTGCTGGACATCGGCAATGCGATTTAAAACATTTGCTCTAAAGTTGAATTTTTCATAAAAAATATTGAATGACTCTGATCATCTCAGTAAAAAATAATTTTAACCCCTGGCCCACGATGTCGGACGATAGCGTTCGCTTAGATAAAACTTAAGACACAAACTTTTTATCGTAACTATTTTTTACTCAATCAAGTTTGTTTATTCCACAATCAAGTTTGTGTCTTAAGTCTTATCTAAGCGAACGTTATCGTTCGACATCGTGGGCCAGGGGGTTAATTTCTTTTATTTTGTTAATGTTCAATGTCGCATTCTTGTACCTAAATCATCGTTATTTATCAGTACTCGGCGAACATTTTAATCAAGTGTGTAAAGATTTTAAATTAAAAAAAAAACTTTAATTAAAACTTTAATTTGCCCTCAGAATCACGATAATAATATCTCTAAGCCAATAAAAAACACAATAGTTTTCATTAAACAAACTATACAAAAAAAAATATACATACATATATGCAGAAAAACACATCCTTCAAATACAATACTAACACAAAATAAATCATCTCAATACATGTATAGCTGGGTAATTTTAAAACATTTTCGACAATATACAAATAAAACTCTAACTAATAATACAAAATGATTATGATGTTGATGTCGATAATTATGATTGTGATTATAGCTATTCATCTAGTTTCGCAATCACAGATATACACTCCGGTATCAAACTAAAAAAAAAGAACAGGAAATCATACTGAATATTAAAACAAAATTAAGTGTACAAAATGTTGGCTTAAATTGCTCTTAACATCCTTCCATTTAAACAAGCAAAGCATGTACAAATAAAAGTAGGATGAATGAACAAACATTCATGTTTTTTTTTTTATTTCGAAATTGAAAATGTATTTCCATTTGCAGTCATGAGTCTTCCGTTTTTAGGTTCAAATTAGTGAGAGTATGAGCTTTATTGCAATTTACGTTGTAGTAACTAACAACAGCAACAATAAACAGTAATATGTATGAAGAATATAGAAAACTATAGAAAAAATATGGAATAACAAAAGTTGTAGAAATATATTCTGGCACATACATACATACATAGTTACTAATATTTTGACAGACATTTTGGTGTTGGGGGTAAAAAGAAGTTATTGTCTTATGCCCTTATTCATAAAAAATTAAAGTAGACTTTAAATGTACTTTAAGAAAATTTTGTTTGAAAATTTTGCCCAAAAGCACACTTCAAGTCTACTTTATTTTTTATAAATACGGCATTAAATGTTTAAATATAAATTAGAAAACTGTTTAAAACTAATTCAGATTAGGAACAAATTTTATATTGCTGACAGCATTGATGAAGAAAGCAATGATGAGTTCAGTTGGAAATTCGGATCCAGGGAAACTCTTAATGGCGCTGCGAATTACGACCATATGAAAAATGGCTCCAAATGGCAAAACGAAAAATTAACCAAATAGTGGTAATTGTCACATTTTATTACGAATTTTAGTCCTAATTTTTTATCGAAAAATCAGGTTATGAACAATTGCCACAAGGTGGCCCAAAATATTGTGGTTATTTTTTCATAGCGAAAAATTACACGTAAATTTTTAATAAATTCAGTTAGGAATAAATATTATTAATCCTTTCCACATGATATCATGCAATTAGTTTAATTTATATTTGCAATAATTTTTAAGATGATCATTTATTTTAAAAAAAAGCTTGCAGATTATTATAGAATATTTGTTTTCACGATTTTGAAAAAGTGTTGAATAGAAATCTGCCAACTTTTCTTAAAAATAAATTATCTCTTAAAAATTATTGCAAATATAAATTACATAGAATAGACATTAAGATTTGAAATAAAACTTACTAGCAACCAACATGTATTGCATTGGGAAACACAGTTTTAAGAGGACTAGTCTTTTTTTTTTGTATAATTTTTCTTCTTTTAGAAAAAAATAGAATATAATTATTTTTCCTTAAAAAAATTCAACTCCCTTATTACTATATATATTTTTTTTAATATAATTAACAAACACAAACTGCGAGGTGTTTTGGCTTAGCTTGGCTTATATTGTTTTATATTGTATGTTTAAGATTTCAAATTAAACAGAATTTAGTTCAAAATCCCTTTAAGACATCTACACAACAATTTTAAACAGAATCTAAACAATTTAGTGTCTTGCATTTTTATACCTATAAAAGGCGTTGGAAAAATGGCTTAAAAAAATTAAAAAAGGCCCAAATTTTAGGTCACATTTCATTAGAAAATTTAGGCATTTTTCATAACGAAAAATTGCCCCAAATATGTAAATAAATTTTCACTCCAAATTTTGTATAAAATTGCAGTTAGAAATAAAGAAAATATCAATTAAGAATTTAAAGATTTTATTTGTAGTTTTTTTTTGTATACTTTACAACAGTAACTCATGAAATTTAGACCCAAAGTGCAAAAACCAAAACTTCTTGGTGTCTTTTTTCATTCTAAGGTTTTGGACTCATTTTTCATTTCACTAAAAATACAAAATTACACCAAATAAAATGTACAAAAATGAAAAAAAAGCCCAACAATTTCGTGTTTTTTAGTCAGTGTAATTTTTTGGCGGCTAATTTTTTCTGGGGTAATTTTTCACAGCGCCGTATTTTTCATTGGGGCTATTTTTCCTGAGACCAAAATTCGCAGCGCCTTTTCAATAAAAAGTAGATTGTCGATAAAAATCAATAACTGGATAATAATGATATAGGTAACAATGATTATACTAATGAGAGTTGTTTGATTGATGTACTCGTATGTAAAAATTTAAATTTCGACCTCATAAACTCATAAGGGGTGGTGCCAGAGGAACCCAAAGTGGGATTCCGATTCTTCGTTTGTGATCTGATTTCTAAGTTTATACAAGTACTATGTTAAAATAAAATATACTACTCGAGTACTAAAAAAAAACTTTGTCGTAGTTATATATTACCTCTTATAGCCTAAGAAATATACGTATATGAAAATTAAACTTTTAACTTTTGTAGCCACCCTAGTCTGGGGCCAAATTACCGCATTCGGTATCGAGTAAAATTGATCGTAATTTTCTTATTTAAGATTATGGGATAAGATATCGAACAAGAAATATGGTAGATTTTATCATAATTTCGATATCGATCACGAATGCGGTAATTTGGTCCATAATTTTTTGCTAATAACGGACTTTTTCCCTAATATTTGTTTGTGAATTGTTAAGACTTTTTTAAACCTAGTAAAAAAAACATATTGTTTAAAAATTATCACAGAGACAAAAGTTTTATGCGTTTAAAATTAAAAAGAAACAAATGATTTCTAAACATTTCTTGGTCTAAAAATACTACAAACATTTTTACATTATTTTAGAAATTTCCAAGAAGGCTTATTATGTATTTATATTTTTCAAAAAGCTAACATTAAAAGAAACATTTAATATGGAAAAACAAATTGAAAGGATTGTTACCGAGCTAAGTCATTCAAAATATATGTATGTAGCTATTTTTATGTAAAATTAAATTTTTGGCAAATGTTTTCAAAAATATAGCCAACATCGCCAAATAAGAATCGATTTGGCCTAAAATATTTTTAATTATTCTACAAAGGGGTTTGTTTGATAATTTAGCTACTAGTATATACAATATGGAAAAAAGTTTAAAAATTCCCATTTTTGGAATTTTTCTAATTTTTTTTATGAATTTTTATATATATAATAATAATGTTCGCCTAACTGCCAAATTTTATTAAAATATATTTTAAATTAGAATTTTTAAATCAGTTTAAACAATTTTTGTTTTCGCAAAAAACTCAAAAAAAAACCATTTTTGACTTGTCTTAAAAAAAAACTCTGCCATAATTTTCTTATTTGTTAAAAGTTTTATATAGTTAATAGTTTCTTTTTATAGTTCTTAAAACTAAGCACAATTTCCTATCCATTGATGTATAACATGTCTAGCTGGAGTTTTCCAGGTGTCAAATTATTTAGGGAGTAGTTAACAACTCATTGTAAATGTGCCCCTAATTATTTTCGTTTTAAGTTTCTGGTTTCTGTTAATAACAATTTTGTTTAAGATCTGTGTTTAGGGTTTTATTTCTTTCTTTTTGCACTGTTTTTGGAAGTATTTGCTTTATTTGCAATAATTGAATCCGATAATGTCAGCTATTAATGGAATTTAAGCATGATTTTTATAATTTTTGATTTAGCTTTTAATAAAAATAAAAATGTAATGATGTTAAGTTATTGAGTAATTTTTAAGAGTCTACTGCTTTTTCCAAAATTCCATTTTTTTTTTTATATATGGATTCTTATGTATTTTAAACTCTAACTGCCGTATTTATAAAAAATTAGATTTCAAATGTACTTTAAGAATATTTTGTATGAAAATTTTGTTTAAAAGCACTCTTCAAGCATACTTTATTTTTTATAAATGCGGCAGTTATTATTTTAGTTTTATTTTTTAATTTAATATTTAAGTTCATTTTTAATTTTTTCGTATTTTTAAATTTCTTTAAAGAATAACGGTTGCTATGTTTAAAATCAAATCAGTGGATTGAAAATGTTGCCACCAGGTTTTTGAAAAAGCTTCTGTGGTGTTGCCTAATTTTTACTTTAATGCTTATTGCATAGAAATTACAAACGAAACGGCAAACTGAAAATTTCCTATCAATAAAATGTCTGATACAAGCACATACATTTTCCTCTACATCCAACAATAAATATGTATTATTATTTTTTTTATTATTGTCATAGAAATATATGAAATTATTCACACAATAATTGTTTGAGCATGTCTATGTAGAGAAACTCATACAGTAACAAAACTACAACAACGTACACTCAAGCTAACATAAACTGAAACATATACTCGAATATCCATTAAAAAACACAAAACTTCAGATATCTCTTTAGTACAATATTCGAAGCACGTTCTTTACCATTCATTTAAAAGCAACAAAACCAAAAAAAAAAAAAAAACAACTGATGTTGAAACAAACTACTCATACTCAAACATACATGCAAATAAAACAACATTCAGGCAGTCATTCGACAAATATGCACACAGATAGATAGCTAGATGTTTGGAATGGAATGGATGAAATGCCAAACGAGAATTTACACAATGACAGTGTTTTTGTAAGGTAATGATGTTTCCAAACGCTGATTGCTTTAGCAACAACGACATTAGCTGGAGAAAGAAGACATACAGAATGATGAATGAAATGCAAAGTTAGCAGGGTAGGGAAGGACTTTGTGGCAATTCGTATGCTCTAATTGCATAGTCACATTTTAAAGTAGTTGCAATCTACGTGCGCACTTTTTTAAGGAAATCTCAAAATTGAGTCAACGCATTTCACTGAATTTTAAAACTCAAACAGAGTTTTCGTCCACTACAGAACGAGTTTTGTTAGATTCTTCTAAAATCGTTAGTTGTATCTGAAAATATCGTTAATGCTTTAAATATATTATCAAAGATGAATTTATTACTGATAGCCTATCATTATATTTTATGAATACAAATCAAGGACAGAAATAGTTTTGGCTTTTTTAACTTCAATTTCAATGAAATTTACCACGGTTATTAAATATTTAAAATATTAAATATATTTTTTTATAAGGCTATACAGTCCAAAAATATGATGTCTTGATTAATAGTAAAAACTTGCAAAATAATTTTAATGAATTGAATTTTTAGTGTTTCGTTCTTCCGGATTTAAAAAACTAAATGCTAGAAATTTAAGCAAATTCAAGTAATTTTCAGTCAACGACCGTAAATAACTCCTCGTCCCATATGATCAAGTTAAAAAATAGTGACTTATATATTGTTTTAAAAAATAAATCACTGAAAACAACTGTTGTAAAATGATATTTGTTTACATGGTTGGCTATAATATTTTTAGTTTTTTTTGTTGATTTTGAACGTCTTGATGAGAGACAAACTATTTTAATAATGGTTGATCATAATAACTCTTTTATTTACCTACTTTAAGAACAATTTATAAATTTTAATTTTTTTTTTTAATATTTTTAAGTTTTTTTTTTTCAAATTGTACATTTGGTTTTGTTTTTCAAGTTTTTTTTTAATTTGTTTTAAAATTTATGATTTTTTCTAACCTTAAATTGTTTTTTGTGAAATTTAGATTTTTTGTGAAATTTTAAAATTTACATACAACTATTTACAATTTTTATATTCAGACATCATAGATTTGCATTAAATGAACTTTTGTCATCTATTTTTAAAGTTCGAAAATAAAAGTTAAAACCCGACCTTTATACTATGTTTTCACGACGACTTGAATCACCTGCTTCGCCTTCTGAATCATGCTGTTTACATGACTAATAATCTTGATTCGATTTGACAGTTGTCTTTAATAAACAAACAGAATAAAAAAAAACAGAATTTACAATTTGTGGAAAATAATTTTTTTTAATGGACAAACAAAAGTGAGTGGATATTAGTTAGCTTATTTGAAAAAAAAATCATACATTCGTACGTATTTACTTTCTTTACTTCCAGCAACAAGAAAATAATTTGCTTTGTTTACAATAATATTAAATTTTTACAGCTAGTGCAGATAAACTTGCGATAAAAATTAGAGAAGAGTGCAATTTTTCGTGCTTCGCAAGTAGATTCAATATGAATCTAATTGATTCGCTCTTAAAATTTTGTATGGTGAAGCAAGTTGTTTCGCACATGATTGGGGTGTGAAGCATGAATAGAGAGCGAAGCATGTACCGTGGAAACATAGTATTAAGAAAAAATTTAATTATAAATCACTCAATCTTTCATATCTTATAATTCTTGCTCTCAACCACTAACCTAAAATATTCTCTTACAAATTGCTCTCTCAGTGATACAAAACAAAAAAAAAAATCTTAAATAATAAATGGTGTCAATTAAGCACTAAAATTGAATTGAACCCGTTCTTTTCTTTTAGCTCATGTTACTTATGTTTTTAGTTTAAGCACGAAATACCCTTATTTTAACAAAATTAAACGTTATATAATACAAAATAATATTGTTATATAGAATTTCTTACTTGCATAACTGGGACCTAAACTGTTCAAGACAAAACAATTGCAAAAGTATAAAATGCATTTGTTAAAATAAATGTTTGTACTTGGAACGTTATTAAAGGCCTACATTTTTAATGCATTGTTAAAGTTTTGGTGAACAGTACAAATATAATGTAATAGAAAAATTTACCAAGTGCAAAGAGTTCAGCAGTGTTAAGATAAATGGCAAACTGTCAAACATTTTACTCAAGTTATCGATAAAAAAATGAAGTTATGTCAAAAAAAAAAATGTAAAATTGTTCAACTTAAAATTGACATTTCAAGCCTGAAATATTAAAAGTTTGGCAATTAACCGTTTTTTTGTTCGTTTTGTTTTTATGTTTCTCATAAACAAAAAGTTGACAACATTTAATAAAAAAAACTAAAAGGCTTTTTTGTTTACATTTTTTATAGTTTGCGCTTTTTCTAACATTTTCTGTTTTTTTTTCTATCAATTCTATATCAATTCAATGAACAAAAAATGTAGTGTCATAAGGGCTTAACCAGAAGTACAAAATACAATTTTCCTACAACTAAGATGATGGAGAAGAATTTTAAACTATACTTTACTGCATTTTAATTACGATTTCATAGTAATGGTATAAATAAATTTTGTTTCTTTCAATTTTTAGGACGTTCTTGGAGCAACCGAAAGTTGACAATTAGAGAGCTGAAATATTCAAAAAACGTAATCCATTCTCTGTTTTTGACTTTGGGATTCTGAGCAGACCATTACTGGTAACCTTGACCTAATCCAACTGATTCGTTTGAGGCAAATATAGGCCAAAAATCATGATAATGCTCGGTCACATTTGACAATATGTGTTAAAAACTATTTAGAAAGAATTTGCTCAACCAGCTTAAGACCACACCTTGGTCCATTCGACTACCTACTATTTGTTCCAGTCGATGCAAAACGCTATCTCTGGGATATGAACTACTACAGAACAAGATATTCGAAATTGGCTTGATTCGTTATTGATGCAGAGTCTATATGTTGCCTAAAGGATGCAAAAGTGGCCAATACTTTGACTAAATTTATGTTCAAGGTTTCATTTATAATGGTGAGTGTTTCAAAATATATGCTAAACATTTTAAAAACCCAATTTTTAAGTTATACAACCACTAAAACTAAACGTTTCTGTAAGATTCCATTTTAAATTCATGTATTTTTGGACAAAATGTTGATTTCAATTTTTTAGGGTGATTGGCAAGAATTAATTTTAGTTAAAGTCGGATAGAATTTTTTCTGGTATTTAGAAAAATATTACGAATTCGTAAAATAATAACATTTAAAAAGGCAATGGTGTGGCAAGCTACACAAATACACGGATTTTTGGCGCTGTAAAAAATTGCCCCAATAAATTACACTGAATACAAGAGCATGAAATTTTTGGACCTTTTTTAATTTCTGTTGGTTTTATTATGCTCTTTTTCTTTGGGGTAATTTTGCATTTTAAGAGAAATGAAAAATGGCCTGCAAATCGTAGAATGAGAAAATACCCCAAGAAATTTTGATTTTATACTTTGGGTCTGAATTTTATTTGTTAATACACCTATACCTCACTTTACGTCGTGGTTACGTTCCAAAAAACTACGACGCACATTGAAACGACGCAAAGTGAATTAATATTTTCTATAGCAAACCATGTAAAGATCGAAGAATGTCTCTAGGTTTACGAAAATACTAAGTCGTCGGCTATCTTTCACAAAAACTTGGTCCAATGTTTGCTGACCAGCTTTTTTTTTTAACGTAAAATAAATTTTCTTGCAGCAAATGTCTGTATTACTACTACTAGCACTATCGTAGAATAATTCTTTACTTTTTATGTCATCAAATAAGATTTTTCTTTTATCTGAAATACCATTTTACTTAATTGTATTCTCTGCGCAACTTGATTTTTAATCCAAGTAGAAAAAAAAACTCCATTTCGATCATCAAAGCACTTCTTGTACGGGTCATCGTTTTAAGAGCATATGGTAAAATTCAAAAACTTTGTGTTTTGAGTTAAAATATTTTTTTATAGGAAATGGTCTAAAGTTTCTTTTGAGGAAAAATAAAAAAAACTCCATTTTGAAAAAAAAAAATGGGGGCAAATGAAAATGATACATGCGCAAAAATATTGAAAAATCCCTTTCTTTTGAGGAAAAAGGGGCCCAAATTGAAAAAAAATTAAAAAAAAAAATTATTAAAAAAAAAAAAAAATTTAGAAAAAAAATTTTTAAAAATTAAAAAACAATATTTTTGGAATGACTGATGAAATATCTATCTAAATTTTTGCTAGGACCAATAGGTATGACCAACTTTGCCCCCTCTAACTACGGCAGTTCTGGAATGATAGAGCTTAAAATTTGGGTCTAGCATACTATCCAATAGTACCAACCTTGGTGCAAATCGGAAGACATTGATTTTAAAAATTGGGTCATTTGAAGTGAAATTGCCCATATACAAAATTTGGGAGAATTTTTCGTTATGAGAAATGCCACAACATTTGGGGCCACCTTTCACATTAAACTTGGGGTAATTATTCATAAAAGAATTATGGCTCAATTTCATAATGAAACGTGACCCCAAAATCTGGGCCTTTTTTCATATTTTTAGTGCTATTTTCTCTGATGTTGTTTTTCACCACAGCGAATTTTAATGAGACCCGATTCTATGGGAATAGTGCTTTGAGTGACCACCTATAACTTTAGAACTCATTGAAACCCATTTAGTTGTTTGTTTTCAGTAAAAAAATTAAGAAATCCAAAATAATCTTTTTTAGGTTTTTGGAGGACTTACTACAATGTTCCAATTTAGAGATGATTTTACGCTTTTGTAAAGAGAAAAAATAAATAATTTTAAATGATATCTCAAATGTTAAGGAAAAGTTGAATCGTTTCAAGTACGAACGATCTTGAACATTTCTAACTGTAAAGGGCGTCAACCAAATGAACCAACTAAAATTATATGATTTGAATTTTAAACAAAATCGAAACATTTAAAATCAATATTTGGCTACATGAAATTTTCAATGGCTTGTATGTACTCGTAGCATGTTAATTTGTTCAGTGTATGTTTGAAGCAAACTAACTAAAATACAATTGTATTCATTTTAAAAACGTACAAATAAAAAACAATAAAAACTACAATACAATAACTGCATAAAAAATATAAGTATTTTTCGTACATTTTATATTCACACGTTTATATGACTTTAAATTCATTTAAAACCCAAAACACAGCTACAAGAACCGAAAAATAATAAAAAAAAAATTACAAAATAATAGTTTCGTTTTTCAACAAAAACTTTAATTTTTTTCGGCTTTACAGTTTTGTTGCATTTTTCATTTCTTTTCTAATGGCAGAGTTTCAACACTGGCATTTATAACAATCACTTGACGACGCCTGTTGTACAATTTTCGTAGTGTTTTACAGCATGTGTGTGTGTGTGTGTGTTTATAATTTTTAGTTTGTTTTGCTTTTTTTTTTTGTTAATACTTTTACACAAAGAAAACAATGGAAAAAATGGTCACAGTAAAAGAGAAAAAAAAAAAAACTAAAATACAATTTGTTAAAATGCTGTTTTTTGTTGGAAATCTTACAGACACACAGTAAATTTGTAAAAGGTAAAAAGATTTTGTTTTTGTTGGCCAGATTTATCGTTTGTAGAATGTAAAGAAACTTATACAATTAAAATCCTTGCTAAAAACAATATTTAGTTTAATTGGATTTAAAGTAGTTTTTGTTGTAATGAAAATGAAGCATTTAACTTTAAGAGTTGTTATGGTATTAGATGTGTAGTTTTGGTTTTTATTGTGCAAAAAAGATTTATAAAGATAAGTAAAACAATTAATATTGTATTAAGAAATCTGTGCAATTATCATGTATTTGTTATTAAACGCTTTTATTTTGTATACTTTGAAACATTTGAGCAGTTATTTCCTTAAAATAGCAAATTAATGAAGGATATTTTATATTTAGATTTTTAGAAGTTTAAAAACAAACTAAAACCCAGAAAATTTATAGACTTCTCTTGCTAAAATGACTTTTGTTTTAGAGATTGTGTAATCAGAAACACTGATGATTTCTTAATGCAAACTCTGGGTAGGAGTGATTTCTTAATTACTTCTAGAATCCTTTCTCTAAATTGCCAGTGTGTATGTAAAACATTTCTGTAGAGTCTATAAGAAATAATTCTATTGCAATCGTTATACATACATTAGTTCTAGAGATCTCTTATTAGTAGCAAAATAACTATTTGGAATCTTTTTTTATAATAATAAACAAATATAAATGTTGAAAAATCAATAACTACCCAGCAAAACTTTTACTTACAAATTAAGTTATAAAGTAATAGGAATATATTTTTGTTCTTAATGTGCAAAAATTGATACGTTATAATTTTGCTACTTTTAACCAACAAATTAATAACTTATTTTTATACTCAAAAGTTTTATAAAAAATGTGTAATTGTAAACTTGTTACAAAAAAATATTATAAAATAAGTAAACAAACTTAATAAATTTTAGGGCAACTTATTACAAATGATATTAATAAAGATTTATAATCATATACTAAGTGCTGTTTCCCACATTTCGGGTTTAGCTGTCCAGTTTTTGCTCAATTCTGTTTAGAAAATTGACTATTAACTTTAAGTATGTACCCCTTTTATTTTGTTTTCCCTTCTCACCCAAAAATATTTGCCTTGAAGAGTCAGAATTGAAACGTGTAAATGTATTTATTTGAAGTAAATATTTTCCCTTCAAGTTATGCTGGCAAAAAAAATATATTTAAAAAAAAATTTAGGAAAATCTAAGAATTGTTAAAAATCTATTTTTTAAAAAATTTGACGTGATACAGACATTTCCACGAGTCTGCCTAAAAAAATTCAGCTTGGTTGGATCACGAAAAAAGGGTTAAACAGCGATCCAAAATCTTTCAAACAGGCGGACAGACTTTACTAGCTAAAACCCGGTGTGCTTCGCTACCCGTATCGTAATGAAATAAAAAGTTTAGAGTTAAATAAATATAATTATTAAGGTATTAAAATCTACAGTTTTCCTTTTAAATTAAATCTTATTACATTATCTTATTGTGATTTACAATATACAAACAAACAAACACACATTCACTTTTATATATAGATAAGGGTTTCATATGTATAAAAATTTTAACATTTACCTAATATTGTTGCTAGTCAGCGCATTGGTGCCATAAATATTAATAGCTGATATAGCTTTATCTATATATAATTTGTCATCATATCTATGAGAGGTGCCACGCCCACTATTGATAGTCCGCCCATTATTGTCCTAAATATTAATATTGATGGTAGAATAACCGTACAATATATTTGATTTTTTTTAATTATCATCATATGGGAGGTGCCACGCCCCCTGTCGCTACTACTACCATTTTTTCCGCAAATATTTAAACAAACAATGGAATTGCTCCCAAGTATTTGATTTTTAAAATTAACTTTGTATGGGAGGTACCACGCTCACTTAAAATTTCAAAAAAAAGTAGCCAGACATACAGACATACAGAAATATACTGTGAAAATTCCAAGCAAATCGGTTCAGCCGTTTAGCCGTCTATAGGTCCCAAACTAATAATAATAAACATACATACAAACACACAATCACTTTTATATATATATATATATATATATAGATATTTTAAAAAACAATTCTGACGTGTACATGAAAATCGCCGATACACGTATATTTTAATTTCTTATCCCCTTTCCGGAAAAGTATATTTGCTTCATAGGACAGAACAAAAGCTTTTTTTTGTAATGCGTTATAATTAGTAATACAAAAATTAATTCTTTAAGTCATTAAAATTAAGAATGTAAGTAAAGTTTTTTCTGGGTAATTTTTCCCCTATAATGAATCATTAAAGAGTTGTACAAATTTATTAATATAATATTGTATTGTGGTCTAAGATTTGATTAGTTTTCCAAAAGCTTAGCAATATGCTTCTATATTATGTATTTAAGAATCAATGGCAACAGCCAAATAAATTCTACATCTATCACGGATTTGCTAAAATATTCGTCCCCATTTACACGAAGCAATTCTTTAAGCTAAGCTGTTTACCTTTTAAACAGCGGAGTGTGGTAAAGATAATTCGAATACACACTTGACTGTACTTATGTGTATACAAATGTGTGTATACTGTATAAATAAAAATACCAGCGATTTAAGTAATAAAATTTTGCTGTGTAAAAACCGAAGAAATATCAAGAAAAAAAAATGGTATCAATAATTTCAACAAAAATTGCTTCGTGTAAATTGGGACTTATAATCTAACATAAAGGGTGATTTTTTAGCAACTTACGTTTTGGCTGTTCTTGGCAGCTCAGCTGTTTTCGTGTAATTTTTTTTTTTTAATAATTAACAAACACAAACTGCGAATCTTTTTGTCTTATCTGCAGGAAATACCCAGAGTCTTTGGCGGGAATCGAACCCGCAACCCTCTGACTGATAGTCCGGCAAACTATCGCCTAGTCTATCGGAGCACCCAAACGCGTGCAGATTACTGAATTTTATTATCTAAATTTATGCACGGTTAGGGAAATAGAGATCTCCTTTTTAGCGGAAAATTGTATTCAGTGACGAAACTGATTTCTGGTTGAATGTACGTAAACAAGCAAAATTGTCGTATTTAGTGTGAAGAGCAGACAGTAGCAATGCAAGAATTGCGGAAAAATGCACTGTTTGTTGTGCATTATGGATCAGTGGCATCATTAGAGCATAATTTTTCAAAGACGACGAAGGCAGTAACGGTACGGTGGCAAGCGTTACCGTAAGATGATTACAATTTTTTTTTTTGCCCAAAGTGGAAAAGCTGATCTTAGCTGACATATGATTTTTAACAAGACACATCAAGCGAAACAGTGACCCAATTGAGAAAGAGTTTTGTGAACAGTTTATTTCACGTTTGAAGCTGATCTTTAGACTATTTTTTATAGGGACAAGTTCCTTAACGGTTGACGTATGGGAAGCTAATATTTATTTATTATTTATTCGTGATATACAGGCCGATATGTTGGAGAGACTATGACAAAATTGGATTTAGCATATTTGAGGCGTAGCCACGGTCAATATTTTCATGAAATCATCTTTAAACATTGAATTATATAGATTGTTCTACCGATTTCGGGTTTAATTAAACCCGAAACCTCTTAAAATCTCTTTTCAGTTACAAACATGGCAATTTCAAACAAATATCACTGACGAAATAATTAGTTCTAAAGCTTACTACAACAAGTTCCGTAAATGACAATTTCAAACAAAAATCATTGATTAAACAGCTGGTTCCAGAATCATTCTAAATAACGTGTGCTAACTTTGAAATGCTTCATTAGAAGTAGTTTTGTAGATTACAAAGACCAAAATCACTGATAGCAACTCCTATAAAGAAGGAGCACTAGTTATATGGATGCACTCTGTGGGGTATATAAACAAGAACTTTGTTTTTCAACAAGGACATATTGGAATAATCTGACTTTCGTAATTTAATTCGAGCGAATTTATTTTGGAAATTTAATTTGTTTCATAACCATAAAGAAGTTAATAAAATTGTTGTAAAAACGAAGTTTTAATAAATAAATTATGATAGAGACTCTCTAAGCACGCATTTTTGCTGTCAGTATTTTGTATAAGTAGTTGATATAATAAAAAGCTTAGGACTTGAAGCTTGATAATTTAGTGAAAAGAATTTATTTTATAATTTTTTCGAAAGTCCTGATTTTTCTTGTAGAAAAATATAAAATTTTAATTATGGTAAAATTTTAATGGTTCAAAATATCAAAGCAAAATTTACTCCTAATATAAATGCAAATGTCCTTAAATTAATAACATTATAATTTTTGCAATTTTTTATTTTCAAATACCGACATTCCTAAAAAGGGGATAATGTGATCCAAAAATTCAAATTTTTTTTATTAAAATACCCACTGTGTCGTTGTTTATCATGAGATTGTTGAAAAAGCTTTCTTTGTTTTTAAGCAACATATATTACATAATACATTTAAATGCTTTTAGAATTTTATACTCTATCAAATATTTTTTTTTTTCAAAATTGTTCTAGTTTGGATATTGCTGGCGAAGGCGGTGTCCGCTTAAATAAATCAAATTTTAATTTAGAAGCTTATGTATTAAGTTTTCTTTCCGGATCATAAACATTTTTTATATTGTCACAAAGAAACTTTCTTTGTATAAAAGAAAAAATATAGGCACTTTTTCGGGAAAAACTTAAAAATATGAACAACTTTAGACGAGTGTAACTTTTTACAGGGAAGTTAGATCTGCTTGGATGTTGTCTTCATTTTATTAAGAATTTTAACGCAAATATAGATGATATTTCAAAATAACCCTCCAATCATAAATTGATTTTTGGCGATTTTTGAAAAATGTGAGACCCGAAGTGACGCAATCGTCCCCCTTCCGCTTACAACGCCAAAAAACTATAAATCGGAAACACTTCAGCCTTAACTTTTCATGTGATATCTGTAATACCTCCCGATATACCGAACTATTTATAAAACGTTTCTAAACGTTATCAAAACCTGTTTATTAAAATGTTAAATTAATTTTTCAAGACAGTTTTAAAAATTATAACAGCTTAAAAAATGCATAATTATGACTTAAGTAATCTAGCAAAAAGTCTAAAAAGTATTTCTGCCAAGAAATTTTAAAATTTCTCGTAGGTACTAAAAAAGGTAAAGTTAATACGTATGAGTGATTTTTATTTTCTGTTACTAAATAAATATTAATCATACGCAACACAGTACAATTATCATACATACATATGTATAGCCAAATACAATGTGGAAAAATAAGCCCAAAAATTAAAGTAGTTTTTAAATAATTTGAAATAATTATGCTTATTTTATAATTTATTCTTAAAGAAAATAACAATATTTAGTTTCACTAAGAAAGTCACACATGTATATTATTGCTTTATTTATTTGACCTAAAAAATTAAAGCAATAAATTTTAACTACACAAATTATTAACTATTTTTCTTTACATTCTGCTTTCATATTTCCCCTATTGAAAGAAATTAGAAACATAAGTTTAAATTTTTATTTCATTTTTAAACGTTTAAGCTATTTACCAAAAGTTGTAACAGTATATTACCGTGTTGGCCACATTTATGTTCTCACATACACTTAGTAACACTAACACACAAACCGTTTGCAAGTCACTCATACACAAACACTTTTACCGTTTATGACACTTGTTGTTTTCCTTGTATTTTATTCATCTAATATGTTTTTTTTTGTTTGTTGTTCACTTTTTTTTTGTTTGTAATATTTACCTTTTGCTCTTGGCAATGTTTACCTCAAACAAGAATAATAAAAACAAGCAGTCAACCATTCTTTATAGGATATACTGTTATCCGTTTTAGCTTACCGCGTACCGTGCGCACTCCTTGTAAGTGGAGATTAAATCGACAACTAAAACAACAAGCGCCACAGTATTGCTTGAATGGCTGATGGCTGACGACTGGTGTCTGGTTTATGTTTGACAACTCCATACCCAACCTCAACGTGTATGATGGTACAAGTTGCTCTGCAACGGTTGCCTTAGAAACATATATTTTTATGCTTTGTAAAACAAGTCTCCTTCAAACACTCGCATGCTAACATATATGTATATGTACATACTTATATACTTGTGAACATGTATTTACATATGTACGTACATACATATATGTATCGGGGTTGGAAAATTGTGGGTTTGAAATTGGTATGGAATTCTAAAATAAAGTTTCTTTCTGTTGAAGGATTTTTTTTAAGCTAACAGTAAATTTAAGGAAATATACAAATTTCATAGAAATTTTTTATAAAAATTTTTAATCGAAGTTCACTTCAAGTTAAATATACAATTTATTTGAAAATAAAGGCATTTATGCTTTCCAACGGAAGGCTAATGTAACAGAAATATACAAAAATAAATAGTAGTGTTTACAATTTATTTTCAAATAAAAAGTGAACTTCGATTATAAGTTTTTATACAAAATTTTACAATTAGTACTCGCAAGAGGAATAATTCTCATTTAATTTCATAGAAATTTAAAAAACAATTTTTGTAATTAAAATTTTTGTTTGCATTTATACAGTGGGGAATACAATTGTTATAACATAAAAATAAAAAAAATTAAAAAATTTGTTTGTCATATAAAAATAAAGTAGGTTTGAAGTGTGCTTTTAGACAAATTTTTCATACAAAATTTTCTTAAAGTACATTTGAAGTCTACTTTAATTTTTTATAAATACGGGCATTAATATTTAACAAAATTAGTTATAAATTAAAACTAAAAGTATTAAGTTCTAAGAAAAGCAAGTAGAAAGTATAGTATATGTAAAAACAGTTTTTCAGAAATGGGCGCTATATGGAAGCTATTATGGACAAATCATTAAAATATTTAGTGGCATGACTTCTGTGCATATAAAATACTTCTAAAAGATTTATACATGTTAAAGTGATTCTCGTAGGGGATCTTATATGACAGCTTTGTCTAATTATTGACCGATCGTTATAAAATTAGGTGTCATGATATCTGTATATGTGAAATTAATTAAATTTCTAGAGAACAATTTTATGGGGACTAGCTGCCAAACGTCCGTGGGCCTACAAAATATTATGTACCTAATTTTATAGAAATATGTATATACATATCATACCATACATTTTTTTGATCATCGGCCTCTTATATGACATAGCTCCCATATAAGGCATACTTCCGAGAATCACCGTAACGAACATAAATCTCTTCAAATTGTTGTTATCGAAATAAAGTTAAACAGAAATAAGTTCCATAAATACAGAAATCATGACACCTATTTTTGTAACGGTTGGTTCGTATTTAGTCAAATCTCCCATAAAAGACTCATTTCACTAATATGCATAGTGTTAAAATGTATTAGATAAAATTAAACACAAAAATAGAAGTCATGCCACTAAATTTTTAGATGAACGGTCTATAATAGAACATATGTATCTCCCATACAGCGCTCATATCCGAAAAACTATTTTATATGATCGGGCTAAGCGACTTTTTTAAGCTAGATTTACACGATTGAAATTTTCTTCAAAATGCTTCAAACTCGTGTAAACAGCAAACTTTCTTCAACATTTATTTATTTAATAACTATTATTAAATATTTTTTAAGCAATAGATTTTTTTGTTAATTAAAATGAACTGAAGGTAAATAAAATTTCCCTAATAAAAAATATCAAAATTTCCACAATATTTTTTATTAGGAAACAAACAGAAAACTCTGAAAATTAACAATAAAAAATTTCCACAATGAGACAATAAAATAATTTCCTTAAATCTTTTATTTGTTTATATAGTTATGAATGGAGTTTGATGTGATTTATAGTGATAAGTTTTTTTTTACATCTGTTTATTTATTATATCTTCATTAAAAATGAACTAACAATAATTATATCGCTGGCTTAACATATAATACAATATTACAGGAGAGACAAAAAACAATCAAACTTTTTTTGAATAAACATTTTTGTAATCTGTAAATGCAATTTGTTTTTGTATTTTTCTTTGTTTTTTACTTGCGTAAAAGCAAAATGAAAAAATAAGTATTTGCCGAGATAAAAGTTTTTTGGACTTAGAGCCTTTTCTGTTGCTCAGTTTGTATGTTTTCATGGATTTAGATATTTTTCTTAAAACTTGTCTCTACTTATATTTCTTACTTACTACAATGAAAGTGTACTTTTGTTGCTTTTTTATTATTGTTATTTCAGAAGCTAATAATATGTAAAAATTTAAAGTTTGTTTTCATTATTGTAAAAAAAGAAACAGAATTTATGTAAAAATATGAATAACATTATTATTGTAATTTCAATTTCGATGTTTGTATATACATACATGTACATAATGAAAACAAAAATTATTCAGTCTTATTTCATTGCTGTTATAAAAAATTAATATTAATTTAAATTTTTAATGGATTTAAAAGTAAGATAACTGGCGACGACTATTTTTATTCGTATGGCAAATCGTCATAAAATTTATGGTGTTTTGTAGGCAAAGTGGATTTTAGATATTATAAGTCTTCGAATTTTCTGGTCTTTATTTTTCTTCTTTCTTGATCAAGTTGGTGTAAATCCGATCACTCTAGTACGTCTACATTTTCATATATTTTTTGGTGGAGATTTTTCGATTCATCAGGAAATCTAAGTTTGAAATTAATTTCACCATTTGGTGTGTATTGTATTCCTCGACCATGGCGAATATTTTTACAAAATTGTACATTGTAAAATTTTTTAAAAAAGAATGATCCAAATAAGTAACATCATGACGATTAATGTCATGACTGTTAATGGTGTTGATACTCAAAGCAACGAGAGTGTAACCAATGAGAAATAATATTATGTCAATTGGTTCGAGTCTCAGACTATTCCGCGCGTAACAGTTGATATGTCAACATTGGAAAAAGTGAGATATTACACAAAGATGTGATAAATTGGACTTAGCGCCTTTACTCATCACTGCAAAACAACAACAACAAATGAGAAACCTGTATTTTTTTTTGTAATCGATGTAGTTTTACTTATTGAACACAACTGCATCAAAATGTCAATTTCTAAAAAAAGTGGACTTCGAGCATTTGCATGTTAAGCCAGCAATATCAAATCTTATATAGAAACAATTTTAATTATTTGTCCAGCCAAAGCCGGACGAAAATTGTTTGGCCATTGTTGATTATAAGTATTAAATAAACATTTTTCCTTTTTATCTTCGACTCAGATCCGCTGTATCCCTTTTTCTTAGTTGAATATAGTCAGTATTATTTAATATATGGCGGGCTAATAGGTTTGGGTGTACACCAAGCTTTTTCAAGTGTTTTTCCTGCATTTTCTGGGAACTCAGTTTTTTACCACAGGCACGTTTCGGTCTTTATGGATATTCGAATTTTTTATATACCAGCGGGCACTTGTGATCATTCGTAGCAATTTGTTTTGGCGCCTTTGAATTCTGTCTACATTTGAAGCTGAGGCTGTTCCCCATAGCTGTATTCCATAACACCATATATGTAATGATAAATAGTCACAGTTTGTGCTTTGTCGACTTATGCATATGTCCTTCTTAGGACAGTTCTGCATTAATATTTCTTCCTCTATTATATGCTGGTCCCAAAAACTTTGATAAATCCGTTCAAACACCGTTAAATTTTGTTGAAGCCATTTGCCTATTTAAGATATCTCCAATTTTCCCGGAAATAATCCAAATTGTAATATAAGACATACGTTTTTAGAAACAAACTTACACGTATTATTAGCAAAAAAAAATTTCGTAAATTTTACTTTCCTTTTTAACTTATTTTCCATGCCTGCCTTAAAAATTACAAACAATATTGTTTAACGTTGTGCCATGTTTAACTTCAGCATAAAAAAGAAGAATCCTCAAATTATTCTAATTATGTTTGCAACGTCATTTTTATGAAAGAACAAATGGTTGGTTGTTATATATACTTCTGAAAAACACTTTAAAACAACACTCTAATGTGCAGTTGTATGTTTGACGATTCTTTAAACATCAAATAAAATTACTATTAAGTTGCTAATGATGTTAATGATATTAATGATGTTACAGAAGCTAATGGTGATGATGATGATTTAAATATGTATGTATTACTAGCTATTAAATACATTACAAAAGTGTATTGTTACAGTTTCTTAAAGAATATATTCATAAAATAATTGAAAATGTATTGTTGTTTTGTTGTACTCATTAAACTTTCAAGTGTTTCATTATGAGCGAAAGTTAAATAATTAATAAACGCAAGTGCTTATGCTTTAAAACTAATTAATATGAAATACAGTATCTGTGTTATTAGGTGTAAATATAGGGTGTCTTTTTTAAATGTATAGAATTTTAAATTAGCAAAATTTTTTTTTTTTAACTGACAGCCATTTTGTCAGCTGTCAAGTGATAAGCGTCGATAAGCCCGAAATGATTGACCACTTGGAGGACATACCACCATAAATGTAGGAAAAAGTCATCGAAAACTGGAGCACCAGATTAGACTACGTTCGAGCCAGTCATATGCCAAAAATAATTATTTAATTTATAATGCTAGAAGATTATATTTCGAATAAATTAAGTTTCATGTCAAGTTAAAAAAAAAATCATGTTTGTTTTATTCCATTTCCAAGTTCTATACTTCAAAATGAACTTGCACAATTTGAAGCATTTACAAACAAACACCCTTTACTTGTTACGGAAATTACATCAAGTTACGCGGTATTTTAACAATTAGATTTCTTAATGAGAAACATTTTTTTAATTAGCATTTTGGCATAATTAATTTAGAGATATACGTTTAACACAACAAATACCTACAATTATAAATTACACTACAAACAAAATTACAATGTGTTGTAATCAACAAATACAAGTTGTTAATAGGTCTTGCAATTACTGAAATGAGTCTTTTAAAAGTTAGAAACATCCTTAACACTTTCATTTATTAATGAACGGAAATTTCATTTAATATTTTGGGGATAATATTTCCAAAAATTATGCAAACATTTTTGTAATTTTGCACGCCTATACTTATAACTAAGAAATCTCTAGCCGTTAGTAATTTTTCTCAGTAAGCGTTATATTTGGTAACAATTCTTTAAAATATAACTTTTGCGGAATTAATAAAACATTCTTGTAATTCCATTTGTTAGAATATTTAAAATTATTTTAATTTAAAGTGCAATTTTAAGTGGAATAGTGAAATAGATTAGACATTTAGTCTGAAACTGTTAAATATAAATGATATATTATATCAAAAATATTCCAATTTTTATTGTATTGCAAAGTGTAAGATAAGACAATTATAAATTAAAAATAATATCGGACAGATGTCCACCGCATACAGTGATCGATTCTACTATCAAAATATTCAATTGCATTTTGGCAAAATGGCTCATGTCACGGATTTTGAGTTGAGTTCATCTCTGCATAGGCACTGCCTTTAACATAGCCCCAAACAAATAGTCCAGTGTAGTTAAATTGCATTATTGCATCGGAAAATTTGTTTAGCAATAAATTTATTGTTTCAGTGGCTGTGTGATATGTGGCATCGTTATTTTGTAATAGTGATATTCATATCCCCCGTAGCACGGTGC
Organism: Bellardia pandia; assembly: GCA_916048285.2. Classification (NCBI taxonomy): domain Eukaryota; kingdom Metazoa; phylum Arthropoda; class Insecta; order Diptera; family Calliphoridae; genus Bellardia; species Bellardia pandia. Next base: position 29,829,614 of record OU696531.1, read on the forward strand.
AACTATACAAGGTGAGTGCAGTAGCACAGCTGACTGACTTTGTTTACAATTTACTTATGTCAAAAGTAATTATTTTTCAAATATTTTTGACAGTAGTACATTATTTTACACACACAAAATGCCTGTTGTTTCTGTTTTGTGTTGTATTTATTGTCGATTTGCACTCACCTTGTATAGTTATACCATGATTTATTCATTAAAAATTTTGTAAATTATTTAAAAAAAAAACACAATATTTTAAAATAATAAAATATTTGTTTTTTGACGCTTAAAAACTAAAGCAAAATAAATCTTTGGTTGCAGTATAAACACTTTTAAAACTAATAGATTTTGTTTACATATCGCACCCTAAATACAAAAGGGTCACAACTCAAAGTACTAAAAGTTTCAGGAGAGACAAAAAACTGTTCATCGTGCACAAGCAACACACTCAACATAAAAATAGACATAACTCTATTTTTCCAGTTAAAGAAGAAATTTTTGCAGTAGTTAGAGATCTGTACTCTGAAATAATTTATGGAAAAAAGTCAGTTTTGGAAAATTTTGAGTTGTGATGGCAGCTTTGATTTTCCAGAAAAATTTTTCAAAATGGGTGAATCCTGCTGCAAAAAACTCTCAGTAAACATTTTTCTAAAGATAAAATTTTTGTTCGGAACAAATGGGTGAATCCACTTTAAAAAAAATCCATCCATTGATTAATAGCAAAAATTGTGCAAAAAATCTTTTAATATCCAATATTTGTTGGGTTCAGTAATTGCAAAAAATTTTCCAAAAAAGCTGTTTCCAGTTTCAGTAATTTGAACAATATTGGGCTATTGTCAGAGGAGAGATAAGATAGTAGTGCGTGACAATAAATATTTTTAACAATGTTATTGGAATAAGTATGAACTTCATGATGATCAGTGTTGTTATAAATGGAAATTAAGTTTAATCTTTTTGAGAATGTCCTTTACTGCATGTATTCGTATTTAGATTCATAGATTTACATACACATTTAAATCTTATGAGTGTACTAAATTGAACTGGTTTCTGTAAAAACTAAGACCTATACGAGTATGCTTCATTCTATTTATTTACCGCAGTTGGCTAACACAAAAATTAACCAATCAACCAGCAAAGTTTAAAATTAATCTTTAAAAATATCTTTTATATTATTTTTAAGTTACAAAGATTTATGTGTAAAATGTCAAAAAGATTATCTGTAATTTAAAATAATAATAAATAAATGAAATCATTTAAAGAACATTTACTTTCAAACTCTTTTAATTGTACGATGTCATAAAGAACGAAAAAGATATTAACAACTAGATTTGAGTATAGCCACAATACAGTGGGTTTAAAAAAAGAAAAAAATAATTGCAACAAATTTATAAAAACAAAATTTAAATTTAAACGCAGAAATTTTGATTTTTTTAAAGCAGATTATTTTCAATCTATTGCAAGAAAACGAAACAACATTGCAGCTTTTTTTAATCTTGCTTACCTGGTGTGTAAATGGACCTCACTATTGAAAAAAGTGTTAATGGTGCAATTTCAGTTTTTAGATGGAGTGCAATTCGGGGGTGCTACTCTCTATTGCGATGCGAAAGCAAATTCGATGCGATAAGCGTACAAATTGATACTCTTACGCATCGAATTTGCTTTCGCATCGCAATAGAGAGTAACTGTCCAGTATTGTTCCAGAGGAATATTACATTACAAATACAAATTTAGTTACTTTAGATTTGAACTTTGCATGCTTCTTTGAAAAGTAGCTATTTGGAATTTTTTAATGCGGACATTAAAATAGTTTAGCCATTAATTCATTTCTGGTCACTGTAGTTTATTTTTTTCAGTGCTTTGAATGATTTTTTCGTTCATATTTCCACATGACAACACATAATGCCAGTTAAGGAATGTTAAGCCACAACATTTCATGCTACAGACTGCGAAGCAAAAAAAAAACTACAATAGAAAATGGAAAACAACAAAGATTAAAATGGTCAAACTGGATGTGGGAGATTTCAAAAAAATATATACATACATATATAGCAAAAAAAAAAAATAGACAAGAATTTAAGGAAGTTTTATGAATGACAGCAAAATAAAACTTATTTTTGTGTGATAAACAATGATATGACAAGAAGTCTTTGTAAATCATTAACCCTTTGCAACTAAAATAAAACTAAGTGAAGTAAATAAAAGATAAAATAAAAATATTAAAAACTTGTCTAGATTTAGGTAGAAATATAATTTTGCACAAAAATATCAGAGTTTAGATTGGTGGGTTTGTGTCTTATAAAACATCAGCTTGATATTAATGGCATGTGGTAAACACTTTTTGCAAATTATCCAACACAAAGCAAATTATAATAAAAATTATGAAAAGTAATTAATAAATGGTCGAGAACCATTGAGGACTAGTTATCACCCCAATCGTGAATAATAATTCTACATGCCATTTGTTCCCATTTATTTTTTTAACATTGAATTTCAATAGGAAAAAATGTGAAAAGGGAAGAAATTTCATGTGGAATTTTTATTCACGAAATAGCTATTGTGCACGAGTAATAGCTTAATGTAAGTTAATAAAAGTTGGTAAGAGTCCAAAAAGGCATTCTATTAATACGAAACCACAAATCAGACAACGAAAAAATCTATTAACTAAAGAGTTTCATAATAATAAGGCACGTGAAATAAGTCAAGTGTTTAGTACCAAAATATGCTTCTATAGCAATATACAAACCCTTTAATAGATGAGCCCTTCGCGATATTGGCTACATCTCAGCAGTAAAAAAAGGAGAACCTGTATTTCCGACTAAAATTGTTAAGGCATGGTCAAAGTTGGCCAGAGACCGCAGAAATTGCACTGGAAACATGTAATTTGGTCAGCAGAATCCAAATTTAAGCATTTTAAATCCGAGTATAAGCAATCTTTCCAACGACAACATATTTAGGCATGAATCAAATAATAAAGATTACGCATTGTGCAGGTCCGTTATATATTTTACAAAAACTGTGAGAGTAAAATTGAGAGCAAAATTTCTTCTTGTGACGTCACAAGTCAAAAATATTTTTATGTTTGCTTAATGCAAATAAAAGTTTCAAAATGAAGTTTGCCGTTTTTAAATGTGGAAATTAAAAAAAAAAATAATATAAATTTAAATTTTTTTTCGATTTCCAAAAGAAAATAAATTAAAAAAAACAATGCTCACAATTTTGTCATCTTGATGAGAAAAAAATTAAAAGTGTCTCATAGAATTTGTAGTGAACACTTTAAGGCAGATGATATAAAAAGAGATATGAAATTAAAAATGGGTAACTGAAACTTTTTGCGTTTAAGTTACTTTATGTTAGGTATGCCTACCGACGAATTTTTGTGTCAAATTAAAAATCTGGAAGCTGTATTCAAATCTTTGAATGGTGAAAATCTCTTGAATTGCAACGAGTATTTAATAAAGCAAATAAGTCAAGCTAAAACACTTTTTGTTCGATCGAGAATGTTTTTTCAAATAAGAAATTTAAATTAACTCCTAGCGGATGAGAAAACGAACACAAAGGAACACAAACAAAAATAAAAAAATTGATAATACAAAAATACAATATATAAAATACTAAAATATAGTTCACTTTTTTGATACATTTTAATACATATTATATATGTATAAAATAATAAATAATTAAATGTTTTATTTTGAATCAAAAAAATTTAAGAAAAATTATTTTCTTTTAAAATATTGTTAACAAAGTTATTTTTTACATGTTAATTATACGGAAAAATAACCTGTGACATCATGCGCAGAGAGAGGAAATTTAGTTAAAGTTTTTTGCGCAATCTTTATTATTTGATTCATAATATTAAAGAAACAATGAAGCACAGTGGGAATCGAAGGCATAATAAGGAAAGAATTTGCGTATTTTAAAAACACATCTTCCCAATGTTGTAGATAAGAGCATCTATCATGTGGATAAGAGCACACTTCCAAAATCTTGAAAGAATGTTTTAAGGAAACAATGAAGCACTTCATGATATGAACTTACATTACATTACATGTTGACACCTGGTATCACTGCCAAGAATCGAAGGAATGACGGGGAAATAAACCTATCTGCGTCTTCTGTAATTTTATCTACCAGATTTTGTAGATAAAATCGTCGATAATGTGAACGAATTTACTTTACAGCTACCAAAATCGTGAAAGAATGGCTTAACGATACAGTGGCCGGCAAAAAGTTCCGTCCTCAATTTGATTAAGAATTTGAGGTGAATCAGATGGAGACAGTTGCAACAATACTGAATAACTGCAACCCATTTGGACGCCCTTTGGTAGTGGATTCAGCGCGAATGACAGAGTATTCGAAATTAATTAATTAAAAATTGGTTTGAGTTTTTGATAAAACGTGTAAAAAGTATTTTTTAACAAAATTGTTTTCATTTCGTTTGTTTTGTTTTTTTCTTAGAACTTGATACTTTTAGTTTTGATTTATAAATTTTTTTGTTAAATTAACCCACTTGGCGCAACCGTCCTTTTAAAAGCACATAAAAAATACGGGGGAATACCGGGTTTGTACGTGCATTTAAGTGCACATTTTTTTATATTGTGATTGTTTATTCTTTGTTGTGTGTCTTCTGAATCTAATAGCGTCAGTTGATAAAAGAAGTTTGTCGTGTTTGAATTGTATATTGAGTGTTTTCTGAAAGTGTTTTTTTTTTAATTGTGCACAATGGAAAAAATTGGTAATTAAATCATTTACATATATTTGGTTCTTGTTTTTGTTTAAAAAGTAATTAGAGAAACATCGTAGGTAAACAACAAATAAATGGAAACCGAGCTCAATGCTGTATTGTGGCGACACGGTCCATTTTCCCACTGCGTCCTTTTAAAAGGACAGTGGCAAAATATACTACCTATCTAATTTTCATTACTTAATATTTTATGTGTTATTATGTAGTAAATGAAACCGGAAGGCATTGAAACTTAACGAAATTTTGGAAGATCTTGAGCAATGGAGTGATGATGACGTTTGTGGGGCCATTTACATCGCACCGCCTGATAACGCTAATGCAGTTATAACAGATGAAGACAGTGGCGATGAAGATAATATGTGCCTTAACAATTTGCCAGGCTGTCAGCTACGTGCAGAGGCAGAAATGAGGTACAAATATGTTCCTGAATGCGAGAGCGATGGTGATAGCGATGACAATATTGCATTATGGGATCTACTCAAGCGCAAAAGGATTGCAGAGCCAAGGCCTAGTAATAAAAACAATTCAAGAACGTGGCAGCAAGTGGATATTGTTCCAAGCCTGCCACAATGGGAGGTATTTTCAGAATGCTCTCAAAATCCAGATCCAATGGAAATATTTTTAAAGTTATTTGATGATGGCATACGTCCAAAGGAGCGCTTCTTGGCGTATCACACCCCAACTTAGAACATAAAGTTTATTATTTCTTTTTTATTTTATTAATTTTAATTATACAAGTTATTTTTTTAATATTGAATTGTTAATTAAGTTTTTTTTTTAATAAAAACAAAGTAGTATATTTAGCTACCGTCCTTTTAAAAGAACACCCGATTCTGGGAAAACTATAGCTTTTTAGAAAAAAATTTATAAAATAAAAAATGTTTAAATACCTATGATGATTTAAGTTTAGAAATAAAAATTTAAGTTTTCAAAAAAAAATAATTCCGGCGCTATCTGGGTTAAAAAAAAGAAAATGTCAAAAATCATTTACTAATTTTCTTGTTCGTTTTTTTTATGCAATAACAAGTGCATAAAATTATGGTGTAACTATACAAGGTGAGTACAGTGGCACAGCTAACTGACTTTGTTTACAATTTTTCTTATGTCAAAAGTAATACTTTTTCAAGTGTTTTTGACAGTTGTAAATTATTTCGCACCAACAAAATGCCTGTTGTTTCTGTATTGTGTTGTATTTGTTGCCAATTTGCACTTACTTTGTATAATTACATGATGTCTATAACTATATTCTATCTCTGAAAGAAAAAATTGTGAATATTTGCACCAGTATTTTAAAAAATACATTCTGCACTTTGGACAGATTTTATGTGAATAATGCTTTATTATTATATATTGTATATTTAATTGCTAACAATTTCAAACACAAATATGATTACTAAACCCTAAAGGGTTAAGTAATTCCATTAAAATAAAGAAGCAAAATGTTAAACCTTTTAAAAGAATTTATAAACTCAACCCTTTACTAGACAACAATATTAAAAACACAAAATAAACACATTAAATTTTAATATAATAAAATCGTGAAATCGCAAAAGAATGCAAGACATTTTATAGCTGTTTAAGTTAAAATTTTATATTAAATAAAACTCACATTTAACCCATGTACGAGTAGCATTAGACAATTACTTACTTACAGACAAATTTAGTTTACTATTTTACTCAAACCTTCAAATTTGCGAATTTTTTATAATCGATGTCATGTTTATAGAATCTGTTCTTGACAACGGATTTAACAAAGAGAAATAATATAAAGAGCATCAACTATAAAAAATTTAACCTTTTTGTATAAAAAAGGCTGTCAATCATGTGTTCAATTGTGTTGATAAGTTAAACCTTTTTTCTTAACATTTCTTTTATTTCTCTTGATTTTTTATTTTTTCGGCTAACACTAACCCTTCTCTGTCTTAACTGTGATTTTTTATTTTCCTGTCGTTAGAGCTATTGAGCTCTAAATAAAACTGTGCCTTTAACAACTTTACTCTCTTTGGGATTTTGAATAATTGTTTTGTACTTTTTTTTTATTTATTTTTGCTGTTGTTATACGAGTTCTGATCAAAAAATTACTGTTATTTAAAATTTTTTCAAAAAGTATTTTTTTATTCATCAATAACTATCTTGTCCCCTTAAAAGTAATCCCTTATGCCAGCGTTTTTTCCAATCCTCGTAACACTTCTAAAACGTGCTTTTTGGTATCGCCAACAGCTTCTGTTTCGATTTTTCTTTTATATCCTCAACCTTAGCAAAACACTTTCATTTCATCGGTGTCTTCAGTTTTGGGAAGAGGAAAAAGTCATTGGAGGCCAAGTCCGGTCAATACGATGATTGAGGCATGATAAAGGTTTTACTTTTGGTCAAAAACTCACGCACAAGCATCGATGTGTGAGCTGGTGTGTTATTATGGTGCGAAATCCATGATTGGTTTTTCCACAATTCTGTGCATTTGTGACGAATTGCGTCGCGTAAATGGCTTATAAAATCAAGGTAGTGTTCCTTATTGACTGTACGATCTTGTGGGCAGAATTCATGATGCACCACGCCATTGCAGTCGAAGAAAACACTGAGCAAAGCCTTCACATTTGACCGAACTTGACGTGTTTTTTTCGGCGTTGGCTCTTCTGAACGTTTCCATTGGGATGATTGGGATTTGGTTTCAATGTGATAGCCATACACCCATAATTCGTCACCAGTTGTGACCTTTTTGATGAAATCTGGATCGTCGTTGACGATGTTCAACAGCTCCTAAGCGATGTCCATGCGACATTGTTTTTGCTCATAATTTAGCAATTTTTGGAATAATTTTCACTGTCGCAAGTTTCATGCCTAAAACATCCGTAAAAATTGCTTGGCATGAGCCGAACGATATACCAACATCATCAGCAACCTCTCTGATAGTGATTTGACGATTATCCAAAATCATTTTCTTTACTTTTTCAATATTTTCATCGGTTGTTGACGTGCTTGGGCGACCAGGACGAGCATCGTCATTGACATCTTTTGGGCCTTCCTTAAACCGCTTATAGCACAATTGAACTTGTGTTCTTCTCATAGTAGACTCGCCAAACGCCATAGCAAACATTTCAAATGTCCTTGCGCATTTAATTTAATTTTTTACACAAAACTTAATACAGTTTCTGTGAATCATTTTTTCGAATAGTAAAAAATCGAAGAGCACACCAACACACGACTAACCTTTTTATCTGTCAAAAACAAACTGACAATCCATAATGGCTGATATAACCAACATATATAACAGACATGTGTACCAATATAACAGAAGAAAAAAATGCGAAAATCGAATATACGAAACTCGCGAAATTTGAAAAGAACGGTTATTTTTGTCATCAGACCTCGTATTCATACCTATACGAGTACGTAGTATATTTTTTGCCAGTTTTGTCATTTTTCTGTTTGTGATTTGGGAAAAATATTGCGAAAAATTTTTAAAACAAATTAAACCACAATTAATTAGGTTTATTGAATTTCATTCATTGGAAAGTCAATTGAACTGATTTTTGCAAAAGAGTTAAAATTTTTTTTAAGAAATTAATATAATTTGGTCGTGTATGTGGTTTTTATATTGTGGTTTCATTTAAGCACATGCACATACATATATAAGTTACATTTGCTTTTAAATTAGTACTTTGTGTAATTGAATGAATTTTTGGGAGTGTTTTTTAAGATGATTTGATTTTACTTTTTATTACATAACAACTAAAATAATAAAGAAAATTAAAATTTTGTTTTTCATTTATTTTAGTTTTAATGATCAACAAAGTAATTTATAATACAAAATGGAAAATAATAATTTTTGGGAAATAAACAATTATAACCAATGTGAAATTATAACAAGTGTGAATTTTAAAATATTTGCACAAAAATATCAAAGATGTATTTGATTTATTTAGGACTTAAAAAGAACATAAGTTTGATATTAATTTAACTGCGTGTGGTAAACACTTTTTGAAAATTATCCAACAAAAATTAAATTATAATAAATATTGAAGAAATTGTCAAAAGTTATTTAGCGAGTAATAGCTAAATAGCTTGAAATAAGTCAATTAGTGGTCCTAAGAGATTCCAAAATTTTTAATTCAAACTACAAATCAGAGGTCGCAAAAAGCTATTAATGAATGTGGGCAAACATATTATGTTAACACAAATGAAAAGAGACAAGTGTTTAACACCAAAGCATACTTTTATAGCAATAAGCAAACTCGTTAGTCAATGCTCAGCAAGAGTATAACTTTGCGATATTAGTTATATCTCATTATTACAAAAATTAAAACCTGCAATGCAACTAAGAAATGTTAAGGCACGGTTAAAGTTTGTCAGAGATCAAAGAAAACTACGACAGTAGATGACCGGAAACGAAAAATCTGATCAGAATTCAAATTTATTCGTTTTAAATCCAAAGGTAAACAATATAGCTACAAACTAGCTACAAGCTATTGTGCCGAACAGCCCGGACAACTCATAGGAGACCATGTAAAGGAAACAAATAGCTAGACACCTTGGGAGAACAGCAAATTATCATAGAAATAATGATGAAAGAAGACTATCTGTGTGTTTTTTTTTTTGCAAAATCTTCCTTTCGATTTTGTAGATTGAAGCGTGTATCATGTAGTAGAGGATAATATAAACTGGATGTTGATTGATAATTTATGTTGTTTACGAGTAATATTAAACATAAAACAAATGACAAAAAACATTTACTAATTTTCTTTATTAGTTATATTTTTATGCAATAGCAAGTACTCATTAACATGTACTCATTTGTGCTTTCCACTGTATGTATATAAATATTTCTAACTCTACTTACAAATAGCCGTTGCTAGACTCTAATTTGTACAATTTTGTGTTGCATAGTGTTCAGAAATAAACACCAAAAAATCCGACCGCTTTCTATTTTTTTTTTTTAACAATGTTATCTTATTTTGGTATAAACAATCTAAATCTAATTAAGATATGTTGTAAAAACCTATTTGTAAAACAATAAAAAATTTTTGTCGAACGATAACGTTCGCTTAGATAAGAATTAAGACACAAACTTGATTGTGGAATAAACAAACTTGATTGAGTAAAAAATAGATACGATAAAAAGTTTGTCTCTTAAGTCTTATCTAAGCGAACGTTATAGTTCGATATCGTGGGTCAGGGGGTAAGTATATGTTTCAGGTTATGACTACTCTTGCGTATGGGTAATTTTTAATTTATAGAAATGATCGAATATGTACATATTAATCAGACACATTCATTAGTTAATTTCTATGAATTAAAAATTATGTACGTTGTACAAACTTTAAACTTAAACAAAGCTATACAATTTAATAGGAGTGTTCCTCCATGTCATGCTATTTACATCTCGTATATATGTATTTTTCATAAAAACCTTTATTTTTTTAAACAAACTTTATTTAATTTAATTACGTACATATATGTTATATATCCAAACTTATTTCTGTAATATTTCTAACAATTTGAGCCGCCTTATTGTACACAATTATAACAGTTTATATATCAGAATAGACAACAAATATACCATCTATATATAAAGGTAGATTGTGTAATTGTATAAAAAAAACATTTGTTCTCTCAAATTCTCAAACACACATTTAACCACATACATATGTATACACTTACACATACATTTATAGGAACGTACATATGTATACAATATTATTGAATGTAATCAAAATTGAATTTTCTCTATGGTATTGTTTTATATATAACTAACTCGTATACACGTATATATTTTTCATATTTTTGTTGTTGTAGTTTTTTGCCATTTTGTTGGCTACATTTGTATCGGTGTTAAAAGTAGATTAAATATCAATGTTCACATTAATAATTTCTCTCCAGAGACAGATTCATTACATTGTTGTTAACATCTAAGCTAAACAGTTGTCTTGTATATACAAATGTAAATACGTACAAATACATGTTGTAGGTACATATTGTAGATTACAGTTGTTTGGGGATACTCGCACAGTACAGGTGATTATAATAGGTAGATTATGTTAGTGATAAAACTATTAAATAAGTGTAATTTAACAAATTAAAATGAACCTTGTGTATATATAGTATATCATTATGAATATGGTAACAAGATTAGAAGTAATACTCAATATAATTGTTTATTTTTATATTTTACTAATTTAGATTTAATTAAAATTAAAGCGTAAAATATTTACGTCAGCAAATATAAGTAAATATATATATAGACCAGAATGTAATATAATATAATGCTTACAGCATCGACAATAAATTGCAGCCTTAAAGTGTAAAAATATTTTATGAACGCGGTCATTTTGAAGGTTATATATTTTAAATTTAATTCAGTATTCTAGAGTAAAAAACAGTTTCTTTTGCTTCGAAAATGTGGAATTTTGTGCCAAGACGGCGTCGTATGCGGGAAATGTTGTTTACTTCTTTAATTAAAAAAAAGAAGCTTATGGTGAATTTTATTGATGTCAAAGTGCATGAGAAGTTGTAATTTTGACACGGAAGTTAAAGATCACCCAGCCAAAAAAGTTAGAACGATCGTGAATTACAGGCATTACCCAGCCAATGCTTTACTTACATTTTTAATTTTAATGACTTCCAGAACTCATTAGCTTCCAGAATGCGTAGCTTTATTTGCCACCTTTTGTATTACTAATAATATAATTACTGTACGTCAAGTGACCCAATGTTAAAAATCGATTTGGATGAAATTTGCACTAAGGTTAGGACTATTGGATAGTAGGCCAGACACAAATTTTTAGCTCTGCAGTCCAGAAGTGCCGGAGTTTGAGGGGGTCAAAGTTGGGAATTTTGGTCATACAGGGTTTTTTTTTAAAATGAGTGTAACTTTTCACCTATTGGTCCTAGCAAAAATTGTCCAAAGGACTTTAGATAGATATTTCTTCAATCATTTTAAAAATATTTTTTTTTTAATTTAAAAAAAAAAAATTTTTTAAAAAAATTTTTTTAATTTTTTTTTTTTAAATATTTTTTCAATTTGGGACCTTTTTTTAAAGAAAGCTTATACAATTTACTTTAAGGCCTTTCTAATCGCTTAATGGGATTTTAAGTCGAGATCTTGTGCAACAACTGAAGCCGCTCGACCTTCAATCAATGGATTTATTGAGAGAACACTTCGATGAGCACATAATTTCACGTTTTGGGCCGGTCGATTAGCCACCAAGATCTTGTGATATCACACCATTAGACTTTTCCCGTATACTGCGATTCAGGCCTTGGAGGAAGATATCAGGCGTGTCATTTGCCAATTACCAGTCGAAATACTCGAACGAGTCATCGAAAATTGGACTCAACGGATCCATCTGCGAGGTAGCAACGGCCAACATTTGATAGACACAATCTTCAAAAAATAAATGCCAAACAATGTTCTTTGAAATGATAATAAACATTATCCATTAGATTTTAAGTGTCTGTGTTTTTTTTTAAGTAAGGAACCTCGAAATGGATCACGCTTTATAAGATTTTGATATAATCAGACTGCATACTACATATTTTAATAATACTTGTAAATAGTAAAATAAGTTATTAATTTTTTGGTTAAAAGTGCTAAAATTTAACAAATTACTTTTGAGACATTGCGAACAAAAATAAGTACTACTTCTAGTAGATTTAGGTCGACTTTTTCCTATTATTTTTTAATTTAATTTTTAAGCGAAGTTTTTGCTGGGTACTTCATTAAAATCGATATCAAACTTAACAAGTGTTGGCAAAATCATCAATCAGCAATTTCAAAACGTTTGAGAGCAGTAGAATTCAGCCAAAAAAGAGAAATTAGGTAATATAGGTATGAAGCCAAGAAAACTTGAAAGACAATTTTGTATATCCAAAATGCTGCTGGAACGCTATAAACGCTATCGTCTGTAAAGACCGGCCAACCAGCCGAGCAGACACCAAAGCCAAACGAGTTGCATCACTTATGAGCTGATAAAATCTGGCCAGCCCATCACAGGGAACCTGTACTGAATACATGATAATAATGTGAAGCGAGCCGGAATGTGCAGCAAGACATGAATGTGTAGTATTAAATCTTGACAACTCTAGTCCACATGCTGCAATATCTGTTAAAAAATATTTTAAAAGTTTTGCGTCACCCGCCTAATAGTCCACACCTTGCCCCATTCGACTTTTTTTTTGTTTCTTTTCATGTAGCATGCTCTCTCTGGGATACGCTTCGCTTTAGAACAGAGTATCCGAAATTGAAATTTATTCATTCTTGACCTCAACAGATAAGCAGTAAAGCAGCAAAATTCATATGTTGCCAAAAAGATGGTCATCATTATCATGACCAATATTTTGAATAAATTTATATTGTACAAATGTTTGAAAAAATAACTAAAAATTTTAAAAAACTTCCTTAAAATCAAATATCAAATTTTTCAATAAACATGTTTTAAAGAACCCTAAAAATCAACATATGATACGAGTATCTACAACATTTTTTATAAATTAATAATCCTTACCATAGATCAAGTAGTGCAGTAGTTATTGAGGTAATCTGAAAGAAAACAATAAAATTGTTTCATTATTATGTATTTACAGCCACATAAATATATTTTCTTTTATGTATTTGAATTATTATTATAGTTATGTGTTCTTGAATACATGCTTAATATAGGCTTTATTAAACGATGGACAAAAGAATTTAATGATCCGTATATTGCAAAAACTTTATATACTTTACTTGTTTAACCGATACTGGTATACGGTTCAATAATATGGGACCCGATTAACGTTACTCACAGCAATACAATTGAATCTGTGCCAAAACAATTCCGGATATTTTGTCTACGTGGATGTCATATCAACCCTAGACTTGCTCTTATTAAGCTTCCTACATTAAAAAGTCGTAGAACAATGCTGAATATATCATTTATCCTGAATGTTATTAATGGTGATATAGGCTCTGGTTTTCTAATCAATAAAATCTCTTTCAACATACCGCAACGTTTATCCCGTAATTTTGCAGCTCTATTTTTGAAATTTTATACAGCCAATTATGCTGACACTGATCCCCTAAGAATAATGTGTAATCGGTTTAACCAGTTTTACAGGTTTATTGATTTTTCGTTAAATGTTAATGTCATAAACAAATTGATAATTCTTTTCTTAAACTCATAATTATTTGTTACATGAATTTTATTCCCATATGTTAAATAATATTTTGTAAACAGTCTGTAAGGAATTCATTTCCATAGGCAAATTAAATAAATAAAATAAACTCCCTGGCCCACGATGTTGAACGATAACGTTCGCTTAGATAAGACTTAAGACACAAACTTTTTATCGTATCTATTTTTTACTCAATCAAGTTTGTTTATTCCACAATCAAGTTTGTGTCTTAAGTCTTATCTAAGCGAACGTTATCGTTCGATATCGTGGGCCAGGAGGAAAATAAATAAATATTTAACATAGTAATGCAACGATTCATCGTATGAAAAATAATTTAATATGACTGGCTCGGACATAGTCTAATCTGGTGGTCCAATTTTCGCTGGCTTTTTCCAACATATGTCGCCATTTATCGGCAATAACGCGGCGAATGTTGTCCTGCAAGTTGTCAATCGTTTCGGATTTATCGGCATAGACTAGAGACTTTAAGCATAAATAACTTGACTGTTGACAAAAGTGTTGTCAACTTAAAATTCTATACATCTAAAAAAACACGCTATATATATTTGTGGCAACCATTTACATAAATTTAACCAAAATTGATAACTCAGTTTTGAGTTGTTTAAAATTAAGCTATTGGCTAAATAATTTGCAAAAGAAATTTCAGCTGAGTCTGCAACAACTATCAACAAATAGTCAATTATTAGTTAAATACAAATTAAATATTTATTCATAATTAAATATTTTCCAATATAAATACTTGTGTAGGTTGTCTCACCATAAATGTGTTAGTGTGTTGAAGCGTTAAACTATACGTGTGTACATTGTTTGTTGCAACATGCACAAGTATGTAGTTGCAGCAAGCTGTAGTAGTTGTCTGTGAAAGTGCTCATAATAAATTAATGTTTTTCAATTATAACCGTAATTGCAGACAAATTAAAATTCACTTAGCCTAAAAGCTACTTGACAATATTGCAAAAAATCATAAAAGTTGAAACAAAAAATCGAGTAGAAAGCATAAGCGAAAATGTAGATGAAAGACAAATTTCTGTGTGTTTAATATACATATATACGAGTATATATTTTTGTGTTTCCTGTTTTGTGTGCATCACCAACAAGCCGAGTTGATAAGCACCATTGAAAAGTTGTTGCAACGTGTGCTTGCTTGACTCGTGAAGAGAGTTTGTTATTTTTTCTGTGTTGCTGTTTTTTTTTATATATTTTTTTTTAATAATTAATACCATGATTGCACGAGTGTGTTGTCTGCACAGAAGGTGTATGGTATGACATTGTTGTCAGTTTGTTGTTTTTGCTGTGTCGTTTCTGTTTGACATGACTGCAATAATACTCCTTCCAACAGCAATGACTATGCCAGCTATGCCAGCATTAAAACAGGTGATGGTCAATTTATAAGGAAGAGGTGTTAAAGGTTCTACAATATTTTGTTAAGTTTTACATGGCTGCCACTGGAAAATACTTGAATTATATTGAACGTGTTCCAAAATAACTTAAATGTTCTTCCTATTACCTTATCAAAAGCTCATAAAATCATAAAATTAAAATTATTTTAAGTGACTAAATTTAAATAAATAAAAATAAATGTTAGTTTCGCCAACAAGTTGTTGGCGACAGCTGGCATTAACTTTATTTTTTATATTTGTTATTTATATTGCAATTTAAAATACAAAAAAAACCAAACATATTGGCCATTTCCTGTCTATTTAAAATTTTCCTACAAGTATAAGCCATTTAATTAGCTCCATTGAATTTTGTAGGGATCTGAAGAGAATTTATAAATTTCGTTTTACAAAAAGTATGTATAGTATAGCATATGCTCTTAAATATGCATATAAATTTATATCTCCCTATATATAAATTATTTTATGAAAAAATATTACTGAGTTGATAAAAAAAAATAAATCATGGTTCTTGTACATCACCGAAAATCATAAAAACAACTTGTTTGTGGAACAACATAGTGATGTGTCACATCTGCTGGTTACCGGAACGTGTAGCTTGTTGTTGTTGCACTTGCTGCATATTAATTTTATATTAAATTAATAACAAAATAAATTCTTATTTATTATGATACTGCGGCAAAAGAAAGGAAATTTTTCCAAGATATAAAAAATATATTTGGAGCCGGCCAGTTTTACAAATGAACGTAAAATAAAATAAATTAAATTAAAGCAGCTGGTATTATACACAGCGTTAAATAAAAAAAAAATTCATTAGCGCAGTTCACAATCTTGTGTAAATGGTATTGCAGCATTGCATTTGCAAAAAGCTTTAGCATATTTTTGTTCGACACTAATAAAATACACAGCAAGAGCAGAAATATGCTAAACCTTTTTGGCAAATGCAATTATGCAATACCATTTGCACAAGATTGTGAATTGCGCTATTATTTTTTATTCTACCTCTTAAAAATGTTTAAAGAAATTAATTAGTTTAAGAAAAAAGCTTATTTCTTAGTTCGTTCGAATAATCAAGAATACTATTGTAAAGTACTGGAACAATTGGCAAATTGGAATGCATTTTCTACCCGGCCAAGGGCGTCATCAGCAATCTTCTTGATTATTTGAACTATTAGCCTAAATAAAACCTTTCTCTTAAATTAAAAAATATTAGTTCATTTCCTTCCCTAATTAATAAAAATTAATTAGTGTTTCATAACTATGAAAACACTGAAATTAAAATAACTTAAAATACCAATATTCACAAAAAAAGTTATACTTTTTTGAATCAACTCAAAAATTCAATCAGGTGAGAGAGTATGCTTTTATATTGTCGGTTTTCAGGATTCTCAATATTTCCTAAATGTTGTTAATGAGGTTCTGCAGCAATTCAAGTACATTAATATTTTTTAAAGACAACCATACATTTGTTCCATTAAACAAACACAAACTGCGCAGCCTTCTTGGCTTATCTGCAAAAAGCACCCAGAGTCTTTAGCGGGAATCGAAACCGCAACCCTCAGACTGATAGTCCTGCGAACTTTCGTCTAGTTTATCGGGGCAGATTTTTTTTTTTTTTGTTAAATTTCTCTAATGTACGTAATTTGAACAAAGAACAAAACAAAAGTGCTCCTCATGAAACATATTCATATGCTGACAAGACATTATTCGACAAGCAAACAAATATAGGACTTGTAAGACCGGAACTAAGGTTTGCATAATTAACAGTATCTTTCGGAAGTTTTAACTGTTTTGCAATCATTGATTCAAGAAAGTTATGCAACAATTGCTTGTTTCTATTTTGATTTTAAATTGGTCAGCACTCATACAAATACAGTATGGGAAAGTAAGAACAATTATTATTTTTATTTGAACTGTTAATTTTAAATCTTTGATATTTCTTTTATTTATATTCAACCAACAAGAAAAATTATCAATAAATTTTAATAATAATTTTCATGTAACAATTCCTACCTTCAGTAAAAATAATTTAATGAAAAATTAAATTTAATGAACTCGAGCCGAAATAAAAGAAATATCAAAGGCATGGGAAAGTATATTTAGAATGGCTTTTACATTTTTTAAAATACCAAGTAGAAAATATTAATATGCTTGCAAAATAAATATAAGAATAGTATTTTAAATTTTTAACATTTGCAACATTTTCATTTCACCTATGCTTCTCTGCAATAAATATTCTTCCATAAAACTCAAAAAAAAAAAAACCCGTTGCTTGGTTGCAACAAATAAATATCCATATAATTGGTTTGCCAAAAAAAAAAAAATATTAATAAAATAGTAAAAACATTCAGTGTGTAAAACAGTTACTCACATGCAAACACCTCTTTGCCAAATAAAATAAGCTTAAAACAAAACTAAATCAACAATCCTGCATAAAACCGCAAAACTGCAAACAAAAACATGAACAGTAAAAAAGCATTAGTACAGCTTTTTTTATACACAAGCAAATCAAAATCACAAGTCCGAAAATAATCCATACGAATTTTCATAATGGTTTCCTAATGGACCATAAAATTTGTTGATTTTATGAAAAATTATTATAAAAACAAAAAACGAAAGCAGCCAGGACAACGACAAACCAAAATAAAAATAGCAACTAAAGCCCATTAGAAACGCTTGACCTATGTTAATTTGCCTCTAACATTGGCAATTTAAGGGAGGAGAGCAAACAGCTTTTTTTTTGTTGAAGTAATATTAAAAATATTTTATTTATAACTGTGGTAGATATTTGTAAAGGGGTTTCTAAGGAGTCTAAATCCTTTTATGATAAACTTGAGTATAGAAATAAAATTTGAGTAATGAATACCAAATTCGAGGGTGGTTCGAAATCTTCTTAGCCTAGAAAGCGTGGTATAAACAGAAAAAAGTTAAGTGATTTTGAAACTTCCAACTGTGTTATGAACATATTTAATTTAGCATGAAGAACTACAGATGCAAAAGCTTTCTGCAAGATGGTTGCCGCATTTGTCAACAGTCGACCAAAAACGCGTAAGAATGAGCATTTCTCAAACTTGTTTGGATCGTTTTAAAAAAATAAAATGGATTTTAAGCATCGTTTTATAACTGTGGATAAGACATGGATCCCCAACTATACTATAGAGACAAAAAAACAATCCAAGCAATGGACTGAAGCTGGAGGAAGTGCCCCAAAGAAGGCAAAAATAATTCAATCGGCTGGTAAGTTTTTTGGTTCTTCAAATGTATTTGATTGATTGACTATGTGCAAAAGGGCAAAACAATAAATTCAGAGTAATATTGCTACATTTTGGATAAAGTAAATGTAAAAATTGCAGAAAATGTGTTTTAACAATGGCTAAAATCAACGAATTAAAATATAGGTTGCTTCACCACCCCCCTTTATTCTCCTGATTCAGCTCCCAGTGACTTTTACCTGTTCCCAAATTTAAAAAAAATCCTAGCAGTTGTAAACCACTATTTCGAAGGTCTTGAGGAAAACTATTTTAATCAGGGGATATAATTGCTAGATAAGCGTTGGACTACGTGTATTAATGTTTCAAGAGAAAAATAAAAATATTTTTTAAAACTAGCTATTTTATTTCTTTGCTAGGCCAAGAAGTTTCCGAACTGCCCTCGTATGTATTTAACATATCTATATAAATTAGGTTGAAATTTTAGGAGATAAAATCATGACAATTTAATAAAGAAATAGTTTAGTTTAGAGTTGTAAAAGTTTTTTATAACCTTCACTGGTAAGGTTACTTATTTGTTAATAATTCCACACCATATCCAATTGCATTTTAAAAACTTTTAATAAAAAAGCAGATTAAATTTGCTGCAATACAAATGAAAATTTCTGACATACAATTAAAAAGTTCTAAAATACAATTAAAAATTTCTAAAATATAAATGCAACTTTCTGAAATTAAATTGCAAGTTTCTAAAATACAATTCAAAACTTCTTAAATACAATTGGAAATGGTGGAAAGACTGACCGTATTTCTTTATAAACTTTTTTAAGATATGTGCTTAAGTAAAATTTCAACTTTTCACTGTTTAAAAAGTGGACAAATCTATTTCAATTTAATAATATAGTTATTTCTTTGAATGTCTGTAAACGTACGGTTGCACTTGGCAAATATTTGCCAAAAATACGTAACCACAAAATAAAATATTTTTAAACTCGTTTATTTATTTAAAAAAACTTCGTTTATTTAGGACAAGACACAACATATATTCAGTATTATTTTATTTGATGCTATTTGATCTTGCAAAACTCTTGTAAAAGTAAACAACGTCAAACAAATTTGTGCTAAAATAAGTGATTACGCTTTTTTGAGTGTGACCGTACCTTAAGACACTAAAATCAACCAGTCAATTATTGTAGTAACAAAAGTGGCGGAACGAAGAAAAGCTTTTTGAGCGGTATCATGCAGGATTATAAACTGTGCCAGCAACACAATGAAGACTTCTGTTAAGATTATTAATTAATGTCAGGTAAATGCGTCTAAATCAATCATGAGTCCCTATACTTTTACTCGACAAAAGCTGTTGTCTGTGCCAGGGCTATGACTTTGGCACAAAACTGCTAAGCGACTTGAACTTACTAAGAGAAACTTAAAAACTAATGTTTTTAATAGTTGCACTTCTTTTTAAAAATAAATTTATTTAACGTGATTTTAACGATGAAAATATGCTTAACAGCTATTGAAGATATTTCTCAAAAATAAATTTCTGAGTCAGTTCTATGATGCTTTTTGTAAAAACAGTACATCATGAGAAATACGTGCCATTTTTAGAAAATAGAAAAGAAAAATAATTTATTTGTCAACAAGACAACACAAGTCGTCAAATAAAGGGATGTTTGTGTTAAAAAAAAATATTAATCACCCCTATCGTGAATAACAAGTGGAATTTTTGTTTTCCTAAATTTTTATTCCCCTCGAAGTGCAAAATGCTATCGTGAATCTGCCGTAATATTTTTGTTTCCTTCATTACATATCTGTTACATATCGACGCATAGTCAATGTAAAGAAACTAAAGTTAAATAAAACGCGTATAAAACTATTTAGAATTGAAGCAATAATTTTATTACAGGAACAAGAAAATATGCATCAACGAACTGTTCGACGACTTTTGCGCGATTCATCTGACACTTTCAAGCCAATGCCTTGTGACTGAACATAATAAAAAAAAATATTTTAAATTAATATTTAAATTTGTATTAGACTTATACTAAATTGCACAATAAATATTGCAGCATTTTCATATCTACTGGATTTAAATTTATTTTTTAAAACTGTAGTGCAAGTGGGTTTGGATGTTGTTCAAGTTTGCTGACGTACTTTGACGCATATTTTGTAAATTCGACGTTTACTAATGGCACGCCTAGATCTTTGTGGATTCGAGAATTTTTAACATACCATGGAGCTGCAGTAATAATACGTAGAATTTTATTTTGACCCCTTCAAACATTGAAAAAATTCAAAAATTCAAAATTTGTAATACATTAAAAAAAAATACCTTTCCAACGATATATATCATGATTATAAAATATGGACCGAATATGGGTTAAATCCGAAAAGAATATTTTTTGACCCGAATTTATTTGTTTTTTTTTTGGAAATGGTTCTATATGGCAGGTATGACAAATTATGGGCCGATCTTCTTAAATTTTGGAACAGTTATTTTCATGCATATGAGGATATTTCACGTCGAATTTCAACATAATAACGGTATATATAAGATATATATTAGTATTAACGTGGATTTCGGTAGTGAACCTTATGTGGGGGATATAGTCAAATATGGACCGATATTCTCAAAATCCAGCAGTTAGATTTAGGCATGTATGTAAATGATCCGTGTAAAATTTTGGATTGGTACCCTTATTTATAAGCGATTTATGAGTATTAAAGGGATTTTCCGAAGAGGGCTTTATATGGGGCATACGGTTAAAAATAGACCGAAATTAACAAAATTGTGTGGTATGATTTTTGTATATATGTAAATGATCTGTACAAAGTTTTGAGTCGGTAACGATATTTATACAATATATATAGGGAAAAATGTCTTTTTCAGATGTGGTCTTTGTATGGGAGCTATGACCAGTTCTGGGCCGACAACCATAAAATTTAGTACAACAATTTATTTGCCTATAAAGAGTATTTATGTCAAATTTTAGCCGTTTAACATTTTTTATATCTGTTTTATACGTATTTAAGTGAATTTTGGAAGTGGACTTTATATGGGGTCTATGGTCAAATATGGACCGAACTAAAAAAAAATTTCGGTTTGCGATTTCTTTTTGTATAAGACTTATTTTTGCTGAATTTTGTCTAGATATTCCAATTTTATAGGCATTTATTTATCATTAAGCCATATTTCGGGAATATATATATTTGTATGG
Source organism: Bellardia pandia (assembly GCA_916048285.2). NCBI lineage: Eukaryota > Metazoa > Arthropoda > Insecta > Diptera > Calliphoridae > Bellardia > Bellardia pandia. The sequence continues at coordinate 29,851,335 of OU696531.1, forward strand.
GGGCTATGAGAAATCATGGACCGATTCTTACTATTTTCCGCACACTTTCTTCTTTTGTCATACAAACAACGTATACAAAATTTCATGGTATTATCTGCAATATATTTCAAAATATTGCAATAAAATGGACGAAAAATATCAAATTTTTATAGAGGTGGTCTCACATATTGGTTCATAACTCTGGTTGACCTTAACCGATTTTGCTGATTTTAAATAGCAAACTTCTCGAAAGCACTTCTGATAGAAATATTGAAGGCTTGGATCCCGAGTATATCTGGGGACTTCAAAAAACTGATTTCAACAGACAGACAGACAGACGGACATGGCTTAATCGACTTCGCTATCTATAAGGATCCAGAATATATATACTTTATAGGGTCGGAAAATTTTTTTGTGGAAATTACACACGGAATGACAAACTTATATATACCCTTCTCACGATGGTGAAGGGTATAAAAAAACTTTTATGTGTTTACTGTTATGCAACGCAGTGTATTCCTTAATACAAAGAGATCCTTATTAAATAAATATAATATTTTAAATTTAATTGAATGTATTTCTAATCTACCAACAACTTTTAGAGTTTTTATTGCAAATATATTTTCTTGAACTTAAATATTAGCTAAGGATGTATTATATAAGGTGTAGGGTGTCGTGACACGCAGTATATACATATGTAATTAGAATATGACTAATTGCAAAAAAATACCTACTAAGTTTTTGCTGACTTACTCTTTGTAAATTTACTAATTACACAAAGACCATTTAAAAATCAATAAATTATATATTTTTGCAAGCAAACACTATTTACTAATTGATAATTTTTTGTTACTGTTTTCGTAATTATGAAATTGTATCATTCTCGAATGTCTATAAATTTTGTAAATAAACATCTAATTAAAATATAATTATTATAACAACCATTACATGTTATTTATATTATATATCATACACACAGAAAAAGTGGTTCAGTGGTTTCTGAGCAATTATATAAATTTTAAATATACATAAACTCAAACGTTCACAGACGAGGTAAAGTAAACTACTTGCTCTTTTGCAGTTTAGACAACAACTAAATTTGATCTGCAAATATTCAACTATATTAAAAATAACAATATTAAATAGTATTTTAAAGCTAAATTCGTGCTACCTGAGTTCGTTGGATGGACATCTTTATGTTCTATGAACTTCAGCACATGTTGCTTATTAAGTTCATTCCTAAGCAAAAATAAAGCAAATACAGCACAAATGTACAATTTACAAATAATGTTGTATGTTGTACATTGTATGATACAACTATCTGATTGTAAACACAATTTTGAGCAAAGTCGTATGTTTATGTGAGAAAAACAAAATAATTTCTGCATTGCATGAAAAATATAATCCAGACATTTTAACAATTGAGTCAAGTTGGTAAAAATTATTGAACGTTTTTCATAAATTAAATACAATTATAATACAACATTTAAATTTGTTGCTTATTAATTATTTTTTGCTTGTTTGAAATTTATCACTCAATATATGATTTGACTGTTTTAGCTCTTTTATAAATGTTTTGTGTGCTATGAAGAAAGTTTTATATTACTTCTTTTACATATTTATATGTTTATATGTTTTACGTGTTTAACATGTTAAATTTTAAGTTTTTCTTTGTTACTGTAGGTTTTTGTTTGATACTTAAATATTCTGCAACTAGAGCTCTTCTCTGCTCTGTTCTGCTCGTTGTAAATGGGCTATAAATGCATTTAATTCCATTGATTTTTAAGTTATTGATAAGTGTAAAAAGAGAGTAAGGAAACTAACGCTTCTTCCTCATTTAATTTTTGTGTTATTTTTCGTATTCTTTTGAAGTACATATACAGTGGGAAGCAAAACTGTCCGGATGTTTTGCATAAAGGATGGTGCTTTTGGAAGCGCTCATGCGGCCTATGCCAAAAGAATTTTTTTTCATCAGACTGGTATCGGTTGACTTTCGTTTAAGTCGCTTAAAATAACCCGTTTCCAGTCAGCCAGTGGGTTCATATTTCTATCGGAAATTGCTGACTTTTTCTTTTTCACACTAGCTACTGAACCAGCTTTATTTAATGCGCGTCTTACCTTCTAAAAACTGACATCCTAACCAATACTTTTTGCAGTATTTTTCGGGGTCTTGATGTCCTTATTATGTAGCAGTCCCTTGGTAATTATTGCTAGCTACATTACGCCGTCTTTTTATATAATTTTTTCATTCGAATTTACTTAAAATTAATTTTGCAGCAATTTTACGGCATGAATATTTAGTTTGCAACAAATTTATCACATTATTTTCAATATCAGTTGGCGTTTTTCTCATTTTTAAATATCTTTTAATTTTTTATTTAAAAATCAAGTTAATCACTTCACAGGTCAAACAATAATGCACAAAAAGAGCAATAAACGAGATAAACGGATCAAATGCCGTTACATTTAACAGAGCAATATCGTGATAATGTTTATTTCTTGTACTGTGCAAAAGTGTCCGTATAGTGAATTTTTTTGAGTTTTAAAATTTTTTTTTTGAAGCAATTTATGAGAGTTTTTGTGCTTAATAATTTAGAATAGGGTTCAATTAAATAAAAAGATACATAAATGTGATAATATACCTATATTTGTAATATTTTCATTGCCTTACTTCTTTAATGTAAAACATCCGAACAGTTTTGCTTCCCACTGTATGTTTCCAATTAAAAGCTTCCATATAGGGCCTTCCGAAAGTCGACCTTACAAGCATAAATGTTTTAGAAATATATAAGTATAATATGTACACAAATCATGGCTACTAAATGGCGATCGGCCAATAAATAGTCATAGCGCTGGGGTTGTTATATCTTAATATTTGCTTGATTTTTAAAAGATTACTTGACAAGCTTATTTATCAATATGGAGTTATCATATTTTAAATGCAAGAAATCTGATTTGATAATCATTAAATCCACTTTTATATTAACGATGTCCCAAAGGACAAGTGAAAATATCTTCATAAAAATTTATTTTAAATATTAAGTTGACAATCTCAGTCCAACGACTTGAATTAACTTTCGCTAATTTTTGCTTTGGTTTTTATTAAAATTTATTAATGATCACTGAACAACTTTAATTGTTTCAATATTTTTGAAAAAACTAAAAGCTGTATTTAAAAGTAAATGATTTGTTTCAAATGAAAAAATTGAACAGAAATCCATGTCAACAAATTTTATACACATAAATTAAATAAATTTTCTGTAGGGTATTATAAAGTCAGGCTTGATCGCTTATATTTTTAAATTTGTTGTTGATTAATTTCTTTTAATATTTTATTCGCTTCACGTTTATTTTTCACAAGCTTTATAACACACGCCATTAATCAAATCAGATATCCAGACATTATTTATTTACACATACAATGTGGGGAACATCATTTTAAGGCCAGAAAACAGTTGAGGTTATAAGTAGTAAATAAATACAACAGTTTGTCTTACTAAGGAGGTTGTGTGATAGGTCTAAGTTAAATTTATGTTGTTCACTATCTTGCACAAAATTGCAAATAAAGCTAACTAAAATAGGTAATTTTTTTATTGATATAAATATCTGAATTTATGCAACACTTTACTTTAATTTTTATAAAACATTTGAAAAACATATCGAGCCATAACCGCCGAAAAAATGTATCCCACAAACCCAAAATTTTACAGGGGAAGGTTTTTTTTAAATAAAATCAGTTTGAATAAAGCCATTATTTTAAAATTTATAACGTAAATATTGTTTTGTGTAATACATTTAATTTTAATAATTTTAAATGATGTTGAACTATCGATTTCGATAAAAAAACAACAATCGATTATGGTGTGGGATACATTGTTTTGGCGGTTATGGCTCGATATGTAAAAATGTCGTAGGTGTTGTACAACTATTGTAAATTTAGACGACGTACAGCTCCTACGACATTACAACAGCACTTGTGAGTTGAACAATAGTTTTTAAATATAAATATAAAACAAAAATTTATTGTTAAAATTTTTATATAAATAATTATGTCACAGTAATACATTTCGTGTTAATAATACAATATGTTATATTATTGCTAATTTCTGGTGTTACTAATATGACTTTTCTCTGTGTGTTAATTACATAAGAGAAACCAATTATTTTAATTATTATCATAACTTAATATGAAAAAGAGTAAAAAATAAAAAGTAAATAGATATTTATTATATTTATTATATCTAAATGTAATTGGATTATGCATTGTATAATTTTATGATTATAACTATATAATATAAATTTAATTTTAATTCTAAATGCTGGCCATATTTGCTTTATATTACAAATACACATAAAAAACAAATAAATATATTTGTTTATTGAAAACCTTTTATTAATATTAATACAGTTAACATTTATTAGCCTTGCAGCTAAATGCAAAATAAGTGAGAATAACAAAACTAGTTGTAAAAATGTTGTGAAAAATATCTAAATATGTATGAAGAATAAAATTCCTAATTCAACTAAATTACAACTTTAGTTATTGCAATAAACTGATTTAGAGAAAAGCGAAAATTTTGCATAAACTAAAGTCATTCAGAGCTAACAATATTAGTTTATTTTAACAAATAAATACCTTTTAATAAAACTGCAAAAAAGTACATTGTACCTAAACGGAAGATATAACAAACAAATATTTAACTAGTTATAAATATATGTATGTGCACTTAAAACAGGAAACGGAAGTCATTTAGTTGACATTATAACTTATGCTTTGCAAAGCAAACTAACAACAACAACAACAACTATAGGAAAAACTAACGTTATTAAATGAAGCTAAAAAGAGAATTAAAAATTGTTTCTTTTTAGTGAAGTTATGTATAAAAACTAAGCTAAAGCGTAATAGAAAAAATATGAGTAAATAAAAGATACTACTTTTGTGTAAGATTAAAGTCTTGCTTGCTTATTAAAATATTAAACACTAAAGTGGACTAAAATCATTTGCTTCTTAATTAAAAAGTTTTTGTTTATTTAAGCTTGTAGCTATACCTCCTGCTACATCAAACGAATTTTTTAACAGTCATGCCACACAATTCGAACGCAATGGTTTCAATTTCGTATTTGCAAATCGATTGTTTTTACTTGGCGTTCTATAAATTCCGATCGATTTTATTTATTTCCAAAACATTTTTAAATCTTGGTTTTTAACTTAAATATGGTAACGTTGTGTAAAACAAAACAAAAAAATATGATTTTTGTAATAAAAAGTTTTAAAAAAGCGAATAAAAAGAGCGCTAACAAAGAAATTTTAAATAAAAGTAAACTAAAATTTTTAGAAATTCCCGGAATTTCAATTATTGCTGTTTCAAATGAACAAAGACATCAAAACGCAGTTGACAAGCGACGAAGAAGAAATTTAAGGGTTGCATCTAAAAACGACAAAAGTGTGCTTCTTGCTGACACCTGACAACTTTGAAATTTTTAACATTTTATTTAAATATCAACGAGATAATTAAAAAAAAACAATGAAATAATAAAATTCATTATTTAATTGTCATTATAAATTAGTAGTATGAGTTTTTTTTAAGTACGAAATCATAAAAAATTACAATTCCACTTTAAAAATCTAAAGTGGTTTCATTCCGAAAAAAAAAATTGTTTTTCGTTTTCCAAAGACTCAATTTACGGAATCGATAAATTTGCGCTAAAATTTTATTTCTCTTGTTGTCATTACTTATTGAATTTTGTGGTTTTTATGTTTCTGTTTCCAAATAAGATGTAACTTTATTCTATTTTCTTCGACCTTTTTGTATGGTTTTTATAAAATAATTTTTAAGCTTGAGTTCACTTTTTGTTTTTTATAAAAGTTTTTTTATTTCTATTTATAATTAATTCGATATTTCGATTTCCTTTGGAAAACTTCTTCAGGAGTTATTTGATTTTAATATTTAAAAATTATTTGCAAGTTAGTAGTTCTCAAAAAGTTTCAGATATACAAGTTTTCAATTTCAATAAAAAAAAAACTTTGACTGAAATCGCCAAAGGTACCCGGGTACCTGGGTGCACACATAAGGGTTAAGGTGTCGATTCGGCCAGTTGGCCGTTTTTCACATGTGATATCTTACGTTTCGAATTAATACATTGGATACTTTTTTTATCGTAAGTAATGAGTCGGAACAAAAATAATTTATTTCATAGCGTTTAAACAACATTTTGGTCGTGCAAAATCTTCGCGGCTTTAATAAAAATGTTATCAAATTTCTCTACTGTTGAATGAATCCTACAGCTCACTTGTTTTGAAATTGCTGTTTGAATAGTTGCCAATGATTGAACAAGCTGGTGCTGAGTTAGATAACAATCTCGATTGAATTATGCCTCCAATTTCTGGTCTTCAAAAATTTTTTTGCTGGCCTTTGAGCTTTTTGTCAACAATAATTCCATACAGTTTCTTTTAGCAATATATTGTATATTAATATTTAACAGAACATGTTTTTTCTATTTATAAATGTCAGTACTTTATAATACTGGTCAAACTATTGCACTGGAATTGACAAATATTTGATATACTCGTACTACTGTGTATATGTATGTAAGTTCTCTAGCACTTGAGGAGTATTTTTTTAAGTAATTTGAGTATTATTTACCAGTTGACCACCAGCTCTTTTTACTTCTTCTTCTGTGCATATTAAAATTCATATATTTATCTTTCATTTCATTTTATCTATCTAAGATTTTCTTGTTTTTTCTTTTGTAAATCTTAAAAATGTTAAGTAATATGAACAGTTGCCATTTTCGTTTGTTTTTATTTCCTGTTCTTAGTGTTTTCGTGTCAAAGTGCATTTTATCAACAACTTTCTTTCTGCTCTAGTCTTTTTTTTTCGTTTTTGAAATTTTAATTTCAACAAAGTTTTTATGGTTTGTTTCTATCAAACATTTCCGAAAACTTTTTAACAAGGAAGTTTCAAATTTCCAACAAACAGCCTTGAGTGTGAAAGTGTAAAAAACTAAGAAAATCAGTGTGTGATACAGAACAATAGAAAGTGAGGGAAATTTTACCAAATGGTCAATCTTCTCTGGGTTGGGGTTGTTTTTAAGTTTTATTAAGATCTTTACTACTTTCAGCACTAAAAACAGTTTTTACCATTTTATTTACTAATATTTTATTTCATGTTATAGATTTTGGGTTAAAACTTGTTAAAATTTAGTTAAAGTTTACATGTTTGTTTTATGAACTTTAAGCTTGATGACATAAATTTTATTTAAAGCAAACGTTTTTTAGTTATTTCGTTTTTTTGTTAAAGCAAATTTATAAATTTATAATAATAAGTCATCATTACTAAATATCTTTATCCTGAAAAATACTTACAGCTTTTTTTTATAATAAAAAACGTATTATAAATTATAAACATTTACCTTTAAAGCTCTTGTTTGTTTATTTGAGTAATGTCTTATGATTTACGTTTTTCTTTTCCTTTAAAAATTATATCTCCATTAAAGGAAACGAGCAAAAGAACTACCAATATTAAGCTTCATTAATCAAAAAGTAGATAAATATGGTAAAATTCCAATTTCTTTTGCTTTCAAAGAAAAGAACTCTTTATAGATTGTAGGAAAAGATGATAAACGAAATGTTGGAAAATTACAATAAGCTGTATAAAGTCATTGAAAATTTAAAAATTTTGTTATTGTGTTTATCTATTTTATGAAGATTTTGCTTTTAAACAGCAAATTCTGCGTAATTTAAACTTACTTTTCTTTATATTGAAACAAATTATTGTAGTGAATTTAAACAAATTCTTATTAAAAATCTATGAAGGTGGGGCCAAAATTTACGTGCCAGCTAAATTTGTAAGACATCTGAACGTTTGGGGTCTTAACCCATTACACAGTACAAATGTGTTTAAGTTTAACGTGAAGCACCTGCCAAAATGGCTTATCTTCACGGCGCACTCAAACGCAGGACGGACTCGGCCCGTCAACCGCATTGTGTGTCCTACCAAAACACAGGAATAGCCTCATAGGAGGACTACTTTGTGTGCCTTGCCAGGGGTCACACAATTAGCAATTTCTCAATACTTGACTGCAAGATCACAATTACACAGTACAACACAAAAAAAAATTATTAGCATTTTTTTTTTTGGCTATTTTTGGCTTTATTCTAAAAAATTGTAAAAAACACCCTGAAGAAGGGGAAGGGCGGGGATGAAATGTTCTACAAAAATGTTGGCCATACAATTTTACTATACATGTCAGAACACACCAAAACCCAAAGCTTAACACAAACACTAAAAACCAATCAAATTCAAGATTGTCCATTAAAGATTAATTTAGTTATTGTTCACATATGTGGGTCATCCCATCTCTGGCGGAAAGGTTTGACACTCCAATACCAATACATAACATGTAGTCTCGTCGTGCTCACCTGGATCTAGCCAACGCATTGGAATGCCAAAGTGCATTGTTTTTAAAAGCAAATATCTGTTTATTTAATTTTCTCTGAAATTGTATGTAAACAATACTTTGAGTTAAATTTTTTGTAAATAACAAAATAAATTTATTTGGCACACTTAAAATCGCTAACGATAATATGAAATTCGATATACTGAAACGACCTGATACATATTTAATTTAATAATGTAAGAATTTCTATAAAAAAGAAGCATTACTGTTTTTGAACAATTTAAACACTTTCATGAGCCCCAATTAATATTTAGTGTTCAATTAAATAAAATCAAATTTTTGTATGCAATTTAAACTTAAATTGCAAACATTAAATTAAAACTCATGTTCATAGTTTGATTTTATTTAACACGCACATTTAAACCAGTAGATTTCGTTTCAAATAAAAAGTTAAAATCAACCATTTAAACATTTCGTACATGATTTTTGCTATTAAATACATTTCAAACACCCGCACTTGTACAGTGGTGATATGCCATGTCGTCCAGTAAATCAACAATTATATGGACAAAATTTATTGTTAAGATATAAAGTAGAAACAGCAACATTAAAACGAAGAAACAAGCAATATGAAGTAAAGCAGAAGTGCTAGTAGCTGTAGAAGTAGAAGTAACGTATATTTTGGTAATTAACTTGTTTGATGGTTTGCTGCCAATCACAGTTTACATTTATAACTCAACATTTATAGCCAGCATAAGCACTGCAAATCACGAATACTTTACGTTTTACTCTTGCCTTCTCCTTTCCATTCTTTTTGGTTTGGTTGGCTTTAATGGTCCTTTCTTAAAAAATATTGCTTGGAAGCATTTATAATAAATACAGTCATCCATTTGTGAGAAGGGTGAGAGAAATAATAGCACTCATTTTTAGGATATTTACAGTAAATTTTGAAATAAAATTCAAAACGATTCATTTTATGAACCAACCTTAATAGGAAAAAGGGGGGTTTTTAATGCATTACGTTTACTTAATTTTCTATTCGTTTTTTGCAGCTTGCAGGCATGTTTTTTAGAGCCAGAATTATCGAAACTTTTGAAGCTTTAAAAAAAAAAATTCTTTTAAAAACTTAATAAATCAAACATTTTTTGTTTTAGAAATTCTCAATAAAAAATCATGTACCTTAATTTTGAAAAAATCAGCTATAAATAAAAAAAAGTTGGGCTAAATTCATCCAGTGTGCGACAGGGGTTAATTAAAATGTTTGGTTTTGATTCCATTCATAATCACATTTTGTTAAGCATTATTCCGATTGACAGTGTTTTTCATGGTTTTAATGTTTGAATTCAGGTCAGTCACAAAAGCGTTTATGGTTTAATTTATACATTTCGGTTGTTATTGTAAAAGCTAAACCTTAATCACAGACTTCTTCTTATTAAACTGGATCTTTTTGGTGTTACATCTCGCAGTCTGAACTGGATAATATCGTATCTTTTGGATAAAAATCAATGCGTAAACTTTAAAAATAAATGCTCTAAAAATATTTTAGTTACTTCTGATGTTCCTCTAGGCAGCCACTTTGGTCCAATTCTTTTCTCCATGGTCATCTCCTTGTTCATCAACGACCTGTCAAATGTTTTAAACTATTGTAACATTCTAATTTATGTAAAAGCTAAACCTTAATCACAGACTTCTTCTTATTAAACTGGATATTTTTGATGTAAATCTTTTGGATAAAACTCTATGCGTAAACTTTAAAAATAAATACTCTAAAAATATTTTAGTTACTTCTGATGTTCCTTTAGGCAGCCACTTTGATCCAATTCTTTTCTCCTTGGTCATTAAAGACCTGCCAAATGTTTTAAATTATTGTAACATTCTAATTTATGCTGTTGATCAGTGTTGCCATTTTAGCACTTTCAGTGCTAGATTTAGCATTTTGTTACTCGAAAATGCATTGAAATTTTTCAGAGATTATGCTAAATGCTTTTTAGCATAATTTGCTTGATAAAAAACAATTTTTTCTCGAAAAATTTGTTACTAGCTATTTTGCTCCAAAAAATACTTTTGGAGAAATAAAAAATAACTTTTATTAATATTTCAACTAAATTTCTTTTGGTGTGGTAAGTAAATGAATTAATATATGACATTTAATCTATTAAAACAAGTCAACAATTGTTATGAACAAAATTAGAAAAAACTACAATTTATATTTGTAACATTTGAAATAAAAATTGTATTTTTACATTGAAAAAATTTAGCATTTTATTTTTCGTCTGTAGAACATTTTAGCACTTAGTTTTTCAAGTTTTAGCATATTTTGAAATTCATTTTCTGACAACACTGATTTTTGAGCTTCTCTCAATTTGTGGATCATTTATAACTTCAATCCGTTCTTACCAGTTTCTTTTTGTGGTGCAGTGAAAACTCAATGGAATTAAATTTCAGAAAATGTAAACTTATGCGCTTTTCAAGAAGAATATATTCCTACGAATTATATTTTCGGTGAGGTGTATTTGCATTTATAAAGTGTTGGGCTAAGAAATTTGATGATCCGTATGTCACAAAACAACTTTACATTTCCTTAGTAAGACCTATATTGGAATATGGCTCTATTATCTGGGAATCTTATTATAATATATTCATATTCATCGTATAGAGTCTGTACAAGAACAATTTTTACTCTTTTGTCTGCGTGGTTTACCTTGGAATCCTGATATTAACCTTCCATCATACATCGATAGACTTAAATTGATTAAATTACCAACTCTGTATAGTAGAAGAACTATGCTTAATGTAACATTTATGTTCAATATAAATAATGGTGAAATCTGCTCCGATTTCCTGGTAAATAATATTACTTTTAATGTTTTTCAACGATTTTCACGACATTTTAATGCCAACCATGTGTTGGGTACCAGGGCACTGTGACGTACAGGGAAATGAGGTGGCAGATGTACTGGCTTGACATGGTTCTGGTTTGGACCATGATACTAGAGAAAGAGGGGTCAAGCCACCTATATGTCACTTCTACAGGCTGATTTATGATAGATTCCGTGACTGTGCAGACCAATCCTGGGGCAGTAGGTCGGATTGCATAGTGTCCAGGGCCTTATGGCCAAAACTAAATGCAAACGCGACCGAAACGCTGACGGAATTGGACAGGTATAGTCTCAGGATTCTAGTAGAAGTGATAACCGGGCATTGTTCGATTGGGGCCTTCAGAGGCAAATGGGATAATAACACACAAGACTTCTGTAGAGTGTGTGGGGATGCAGAGGGGCCAAAGACAATAGAGCACATCATGTGCAACTGTCCTAGGTTGCAGGGTCATAGACTTAAGTGGCTAGGAAATAGATTCCTGGACGAACTCAGTAATTTTGCTGGCTGCAAACCCAGTAACATTCTGGGTTTCATTAGGGGAATAGGGTGGCTATTTAAGGGACATTCTACGGCGACTCCAAATCCGTATTTCTCTCTTTCCTCCTTTCTCCCCTTATCAGGCGGTTTTGGTTGTTCTTTTTATATATATCTATCTATCTTTCTACTCTCTATCTTTTCTACTGAAGGGAATCACAATGGACCACAGGGTCTCCGAGTGGAAGTGCACATAGTGCACAACCCTTCCTATCGTATCCTATCCTAATGTCAACTGTATGCCAAACATGTTAGAACTAATTATGCCCAAGCTGACCCATTAAGAAGATTATATTGTGAATTTAACAATCTATATGAAATAATTGATTTTTCTCTTACAACAAATGTTAGTAAACATAAAATAATTAGTTTATTAAATAATTAATCTTTTATACTATTTGTTATTAAATTGTTTATTATTCATATACTTTTTAAAAAGTCTGTAAGGATTTAATCCATTGACTTAATAAATAAATAAATAAAAAAATATATAGTTTTCATATTAGTTCAGTTTCTCTACGTTACCATTATAAATCCAAAATATTACAAAATTTTACCTTTGACCTTCATGATTTAAGGATTAACATTGAAGGATTTTAATAAATATTCTTTCGCCAAAATTTTGGAAACAAAATTATTTTTTCCGAAAAGAACTCAGCTTGCGTATGAAAGTATGAAAGGTCTATAGAAATACCTATCATAAATTGTATTCTAGGATATACTAAATAATTCCACAACATAATTTAAAAACTCTAGAATATGAAAAACAAAAAGTAATTTTTAAATTGTCGTTAAAAAACAAAAATTCATATACAAACAAAGTATAACAAGGTTAAGTTGTGAGGCCTATTTGTTAATTTATAAAAATTCTTAAAAAAAAAAATGGAATACAACTCTCATGTCTCATGTCGAAGTCTATTTTGGAGTTACTCGACCACGTACAGGAGAGGGCGAAACTGCTTATCGGTGACAGTAGGGTATCCAACTCTATTGATACATTGGAGCATTGGAGCAATGTGGGTTGTGTTTCACTGTTCTATCGATACTGGAATGTGTTCTGGCTGAAATTAGGGAACTTGTTCCTGAAAAACGTAGTTTTTATTACGTAATACACGTTCTTCAGTCAAGGCTCACCCATTTGTGATCGCGGGGACAGTTGATCGCACAACCCACTACAAGAAAAATTCATTCTTTAGCCGTACTGTCTGTATGTGGAATAAACTACCAGCAGAAGTATTCCCTGCCATATTCCATATAAGAAAATTCAAGTCTAATGTTCACAAACACTACTCCCTCTATCCTCCCTACCACAACCAATTTTCCTAGTTCCAACACAATACATTGTAGAAGTAAGGGTCGTTCCCTGAGTGCTGGTCCAAGGAAAAAAATGTTTCCATCTTTTGCAGTTTTTACTAATTGTTCTGGGGTAGATTGTATGACACGGAACATTGTGATGGAATAAGAAAGTCTTCATTGATGTGGGTTGTAAAAAAGGTAACACGTTTTATTTTAATTTGAGCCATTAGTGCAAAGTTAAATTGTAGCTCTGTCCTTGTATAACTTTTTTCTGGAGTAGTAGTTTTTCTAACGTCAAAAATTTATTATTTTTGATAACATTTTGAAATAAAGTCTAGCTTCGTCCGCATTGAAGCAATGTAATTAACTAGAATGAGTTTTTACTCTGATAGAGGAACTAATCACTTGGCTTCTTTCTTACTCATTTTGCAGCGAAGTTGAAGCTTTCCTGGGCAGGCAATTTTATGTTGAAACTGTTCGTCGTGTCTTGCACGAACATGATTTTATTGGCCGAGTTGCACGTAAGAAATCGTTTATAAACCCTAAAAACAGACTGTGCAGGCTAAATATCGTCGTTTCAGATGGCATGTCATATGTTTTGCGTAAATCAAATACAGAACTCAACAAAGAACACCTAAAGCTAACAGTATCATGCTTTGGACCTGTATGTCAGCTGCTGGTACTAGGAATTAAACATCGGTTGAAACAACCATGAACAAGTTTAAGTACTTTCATATTCTGAAGGAAGAATCAAATTTTCGATTTTATCAGGATAACCATCTAAAGCACAAATCGGGTATTGTGCAATAACTGGCACCGCCAGATGATGACACCGCCATCATAATCGCCAGACCTTAATGTTATGGAAAATTTATGGTCAATTTTAGAATTTTAGAAGTTCTTAACAAAAACGATTTAGGAAACGCATTACTAATGGCAACACAATTACACAGTTTTAATTTCACGTTTTCGTAACGACACGTATGGCCTGCATAAAATAGGCTGTAAGCTATGACATTTCAAACAAGCATTTTTATTTTTTTAGTTTTATTATGGGTATATTTAATTGTACATTTTTGCAATATATGTGTGGTTTGTTTGTTAGACTATAACATTTTCTCTTTTTAATGACACTTATTTAATTTTTAAATTCCTGTTAGTTTTATTTTTATGCAGCTTTGAAACCAAAAAGCTTTGAGCCGCAAAAGTAAAGTTATTTTTATTATGGATGATGAAATCTACACTCAGAATATTATTACAGTAACGGAATGTAGTTTATTTAGGAAGTATTCCGTGCAGTTGTTTTTAACTAAATAAACATTTAAAATTCTAAGAAAATTTATTTTTAACTGAATCTAACATTTATTCAAAAAACTAAGTGCACATTAATACGGATTTTCAGTTGCATTTAATATTGACAGTTGTTTACATCAAAGTATTTTGTAAAATTAAACGAAACTGTAATTTAAAATAACTGAAAATTTACTTAAAACCCGATCTACTTATCAGTTAATTTTTTAACATAGAAAATTAAATGAACCTTTTATGTAATTTAAATGAAAATTGAGTTGACCGGTTTTCAAATGAATGTTCATTTATTTTAAATTACATTTTCAGTTAATTTTACCTACAAAATATTTTGAGTGTATGTATGTAGCTCAGGTGGATCGTAATATATAAAAAAACTAGATTTTTTAAAGGTACGGTCACATTTGACAAATATTTCCTCAAAAAAGCGTAACCATTTGTTTTAGCACAAATTTGTTTGACGTTGTTTGCTCTTACAAGAGTTTTGCAAAATCAAACAGCATCAAATAAATTAAAACTAAATATTTGTTGTGCTTTGGCCTAAATAAGAAAAGTTTTTTTAAGTAAGCAAATGAATTCAAATAAATGTTATTAAGTGGTTACATCATTTTCGGCAAATATTTGCCAAATGTGACCGTACCTTAAGATTTATTCTTTTAGCAATTTTTAAATATTATTATAAATAAAAGTCAATTTATAGTTTACGTATGTTAGACTGATGAATCGATGAATTAAAAGTAGACGCGTTACATTTACGCTTAGGAGAGGAACTTGTCCATCTGTCTCACTAAACAATATGAATATACCACAGTCTGATCATGTCCCATACCTTGGCTAACGGGGTCCATATTACACTGAAATCTTATAGCCTCCACCGGCTAATAAACGGCCAATCTAAATTTAGCCTAGTTTGTAAAGTCATCCTATGTAAGACTGTTTTAAAACCAATTTGGACATAAGCAATTCAATTATGGCAAACTGCAAGTAATACCAGTACAGAGGGCCCATTCGTAAATTCTTAGGACCATGACGATAGCACCATGGCATATAAGGAACGAAAACAGAAAAATTCGTGAGAGATATATTTTGAAGTTGCAAAACCATCCGAACACGCTTGCGAGATTGTTTACTAGAACTCAAACAGAAACAAGGCTTCTACTAATTTAGGGACATTACATTGTCCATTACATATGTTTATCTCAACTGAGAGCAAATATGGTATAAGATTTGTATACTTATTGTAAGGCCTATAAAGTAAATGCAGTTTCCATAAATAAATAATAAAAACATTTTTACAAACTGGATTTTATATAAACAATTATTTATGGAGTGGTATTGTGAATTTTTACAGCTGTTTTTAACATGCAAAAATATTATTTCTACAGCTACTCAGTCATATACACAAAGAGAAATAATATAGTTGTTCGTGTTTACAACAATGTCAACATTTTTACAATACAAGTTTTTCAACAATGTTATGGTCACTGCAATTATTTATATGATTGTAGTAACCATAATATGGTTAAGTTACGATTCAAATGATTACTACAATCACATATACGATTGTAGTAACTATGTATTTATTTATTGCAATCATGTTTATGATGAATCCATTTATCATAATTTGTTGCTCTTTGATTATGATAGAGAACAACATAATATGGTATAATCTTACATCATAAAACTGATCACCATAAACATTACATAATTGCTATAATCATATATTGTTATAATCATGTGAATGGCAACTAAACCGTATCATGATTGCAGAAATCATATAAATAATTACAGTGAACAAAATATTTAAAAAAACTGCTTAAAAATGTTGAAATCTTGGTAAACATGCACAAACATATTTTTTCTCTGTGTGTAGTTTTTCAAATATAACTTTTATTTTCAAAAAGAGCATATTGGAATGACATGAAAGTCGGAGGTCAGATTTACAAAATTTTTAAAAATGTATTTAATTGTCCTCCAGCTGCAGGAAGAAAGAAGCAAAAAAGAAAATCTGGGCTGAAAAATTTTGACATTATACTTGTTGACATATCAGTAGTAAAAGTTTTTCGAAAGTTTAAAAGTTTAAGACTGCTATTCACAATTTGGTTGAAAAAATTGCTGCATTTGGGTTTCTGAAGTTCAAAAGCAATTGTTGAAAAGACTGGGCGTGCTGAACTTGTCGGTATATGAAGCGTTATGTCGTCTGCAGGCGTAATTGGTGAATTTGTTTGGCTGTAATGCATTTACAGTGAGTAGATCATGACATGAAGTGATTTTAACAACTAAATTCTGGCTCCTTATCAATGATATGAATATCACTAACATATGGTTTAAACAGGAAGGTGAGACCGAAACAATAAACCAAATTTCCTGAACTAAAATCACTACCCCATCATACGATTAACACACCACTGTGTTACTTTTGAGGGGCTATATTAAAGATAAATTCTATACAAACATTTTGACTTCTGACTGACATTTTATAATTGTCAAGCCTTTTTTCCAATACAATCTATATATATAAAATTCAATGTATGTATGTATGTATGTATGTATGTATGTATGTAACGTATAGACTCCAAAACGGCTGAGCCGATTTTGATGAAATTTTCACGGCATGTTACTGTGACTCTGGAAGGAATAATAGGGTACTTTTTTTACCACGCCCACTTTTACGCCCACTTTTTTAAAATATTGTAATTGAAGACCAAACCTTTGGACCGATATTTTTGAAATTTTCACAGCATTTAACTGGGACTCTGGTATGATTAATAGGGTACTTTTTTTGGCCACGCCCATTTTTACGCCCACTTTTTAAAAATTATGTAATTGCTCCCATATAGTTTTTAACAGATTTACTTCAAATTGTATACACATTATATACTCCAGGCGAGGTAAAAATAAAGATTTCTTAAGCCACGCCCCTTTTCACGCCAAATTTTTGAAAGTTTTATACTTTTTGTTCTCTATACAAATTTGTTCATTCCAACGTATTTTTTTTATTTGGTAGTATATTGCTCTTAATACTGTTAACGTCGCCATATAACTATGAACCACGCGATTGTACAAACGGGGGTGGCACCGCCCATATAACCCACAAATTTAACCCGCCATATTTTGGGCATTTTTTGACGTACGTCGGTGATATTTGGTACATATGGTATTGGCATAATTAGGAATACGTACCAGGAGAAAAGTGAGTGGGACCACGCCTCTTTTTAGGAAAATTAAACATCGTAATATAGTCTTAACTACTGGACCGATCGTCATTAAATTTTCACAACAGGATATGCTTACGAAATAATAAATTCTTGACTATGTAAGTGGACAAAGGGGCATGGTCTCGCCTAAAGCATTGCAATAAATACATTAAAATTAAATAAATAAATGTTTGTAAATATATAAATACGTTTTATTTTACGACGAGGGGGGGGGGGGGGTAGCAAAGCACACCGGTTTTAGCTAGTATAGTAATATAAATCATATAAATTCTTTGTTTTATGTAATTTTGAAAATTAAAGTTTTCGTTGAAAAATCCTACACCTTCGTCTATGTAAACTGTGTATAATTGTGTTTTGTGATTTATAAGATACTTGTTTAATATTTGTATTTTTTTTTAAATTTGAATTTAAAATTTTGTTTACTGCTCTTTATTTCAACTGTTCTGTCTGATTTCCTTACTAGCATGCATAGTATTTGCTGTTATATTACAAAATACACTTGTGCAATGAGCCACCCCTTTAAAATACCAACCGGAAGAGTAATTGGTAATTTATACGAGGATGTATTATACGTATACATATCTATATGTACCCTGCAGTTTAAAAAGTAGAAATTGACTTAAAATCGTTAGGTATTTCCCTAATGAAAAATCGACTAACTATTACAGTTACCACAAGTAATGCAAGAGTGCCCCGATAGACTAGGCGATAGAGTGCCGGACTATCAGTCAAAGGGTTCCAGGTTCAATTCCTGCCAAAGACTCTGGGTGTTTTTCTGCAGATAAGCCAAAGGCTTCGAAGTTTCTGTTTGTTAATTAAGAGTTCGCCTCTTGACTCTCTCACACATGGATATGTTAATGTCTCTAACCTAATTTTTTCTTGCGAGTGGAAAAAAACTGTGCCATTATTCCAAAGAAAATCAACAAGAAAAAAACTTATTTTAAGTAGTTATTTTGATTTTGTGTTGGCGTCAGTTGCAATTGGAAGTTCATGGTCACTGTACGTGTAATTTTTAGTAAAAAAAGTTTTTTTTTTTTTTTAGAAAGGTAAAATGAGCAGCAAAAGTGAATTGAAACGTCGCATAAAAAAAGAAAAAGAACAATTAATTGAAAAATTTATTAAATATTGAAAAAGAAATTTGTGAAAATAATGAAACAGACAATTCCAAAGCAGTTAGTTAAGCATTTCAGCAAAATATAGAAATAATACGTGAAGAAATTGTAGAAAATATTGAAATTGCAAAAAATATATAAATGAAAGTGAAAACGTAGCCTTTCAGTTAGGTATTTCGCTAAAGAAGCAGTGTCAGTGAAATGATTAACCCTTCAATCAATGGCAATTGACTACCGTCAATATCATCCCCATGTTAAAATCGTCAGTCGTGTGCATTGCTAGTAGTTAGGCTGGTGGTTAATAGAGTTGTGCCCGGTCATTCATTTCAGTGACCGGTCATTTTCGTTCATTTATCCAAGACTGATTCGTTTATTCAATTCGTTCAATCGTTCAATTTGAACGAATCAATACAATCCTTATTAAATGTGATTTTCTTGCCTTTTGATAAACACAGCTAAACGAAATTCATCAGTACACTATTGAACGAAAACCGTTCAGTTAAATGACCGGCTCATTCTGTTCAATGAAGTGATCCATTCATTTTAATGCGTTCGTTCATGAACGACACAACTCTAGTGGTTAATTCTAATGATTGGTAGTTACGGAAACTGCAGGGTATGTATGTGCAGTGATTGGCTTATACTATGTATATGTACATGCATACGAGTATGTATGCTAAGTAATCATTTTGCTTTTAAACTTTAAGCTCGATTTATGTTTTGTAATTTGTGTTCTGCGTGACTTTTGACAAATATATTTCATTTTGCTTTATTTTGGTCTTGTCTATTCTTTCCAATCATTCTTTGGACATTAATTCATCTGCTGGTATTAAACAAACACACACGCATTCAGACACACACACACACACACACACACGCATTTATTTTATATTTCCTGCTGCCTACCGCCTGCCAGTATAAATTGTTTGTCTACATAGGCATGTATTCCATATCGCATATCTTAAATGGCCGTAGCGCTACTGATGAACAGACTTAAATGGTATTTTGATAGCTTAATGTTGCTTTTGCTCTTATTTTAATTGTTTTACCAGTATTTTTCTTCCTCCCTCTTTTCTTGCTGCCTTGATTTGCTGGTTGTTTTTTTTTTTTTGTTTTTAAACAACTTAATGACTATTACTTAAGGACTAACTAACAAATGTTTGTGTGTCGTTTGCGTTTTTTCACTTTATGTCGTTCGTTTACACACTTTACACAATCAGTAGCAGTATTTAAATGTTGAATTTCTTTCGTTTTTTTTTTTTTGTTTCTGCTGCTTTACTTAGAGGAAGCAATTAATAAAACATTTAATGATGATGAACTGTTGGGGAATTAAGGTATTTGCTTTGGCAGTATTTCTTTATCGTTATATATTCTTGGAAGCATGTACGGAAGCATGCATACGAAATGTTATATAAAGATTTTATTCATGCAAATATAAAGTTACTCTTTCTTACTATGAAAATTATACTTTGAAGTAAAACTAAAAGATTTTGTTGTTAAATTATAAATCAATTATAAGTAAAGTTAAATTTAGATCAAGATATATCTTAGAAAGTATTGAAATATATTATTATTATTACTTTTATTAACTAAAATTTCATAAAATGCCAATAATATAATAATATTTGTGGAAAAGCAGTAAAAAGTACTTAAAACACATAATCATAGTATTCGTTTTTTTTTTAATTATTAAAATTTATGTTGCAGCATTTTGCAATCTCAGAACTATAAAATAAAAGAAAAGTACTTTCAGAATAATTATTATTTTTATTTTGAACTGTTAATTTTTAAATCTTTGATATTTCTTTTATTTCGGCTCGAGTTCATGAAATTTAATTTTCATTAAATTATTTTTTACTGAAAGTAAAATTTGTTACATGAAAATTATTATATTAAAATTTATTGATAATTTTTCTTGGCTTATGATTCGAACCTGGGTTGTTGGTTGAATTTACATATGTTTCGAGAAACACCAATTTCTCTCATAAGAATTCTTTACGTTCTCACCCTCTGCACCACTGCGGCGCCCGCTAGCCCACAGTCAAACATCAATCCTTTAACCAGTATCACTGGTGGTTCGAAATTTACTTTCTTCAAAAGAACACCATTTAAACGCCTTGTGTTTCTTTTATTCAAATGATCCAAAATATTGGCAGAAGTTCACCTACAGCATGAGTATTGAAATGTGAAAGTGAAAAATGTATGTTTTTAGTAATTTTTACCAATAAAGTTTTTAATGGGAATAGCAACATATTTCACCTTATACAAGCATATTTTTCATTGAAAATTGTAAACAAAAAAATTTTTTTGCTTCGAAAATGTTGAGTTTGGGTTAAATTGCATGATGTTTATAATCTAAAAATTTAAACTATTTATTTAAGTAAATTCTATGAAAAAATAAAAAAAAAACACTAAAATTTTGTCTAACATTTTAAAAATTTTTTAATTAAAAAAAATTGTTTTTTTAGTCTTTGATAACCCATTGAATGCGCCTCTCAAAGACCTTTCATATGATACCAAATTTACATATAGTTCCTTTGGAAGAAATGTGAAAAAAAATCAAAAAACCTCTAAAAATTACCTTTTTATCCTTTGATCCAGCTCACCAAATATTGACCGCAGGACAAACAAAAATGAGAAAAGTAGTCTTAAAATGAATCAAACTTTCATATTAGCAATTTTATTTTGGGGCTACACTAATGTATATGTTTAAATAATTGCATCATACCTGCACACAAATGAAAATCGAAAGACAGATAATAGTCTTGCAATTAAAGTGTTTTGAAGGAAAGAAAATAAGAAAATATTGATAAAATTCACACACGTTAAAGATTTCCTAGGAAAACAATATTTCTTTGTTAAATATTGGCATAAACATATTTAAACAGTTCTTACAAACTTCTAAAAGCTTTGTGTCTATAATTCAAATGTCTGTAATATTTCCAATTCATTAGCTGTCATCTTAAGCATAGTTTGACTGAAATCTTGTAGAGTTTTAGTAATATTTAAATATTTTTTTAAAATAAAAATTAAACTAACTATTGCTTCTTTGAAAAAAACGCATAAAAAGAAAAGTATAACAATTTACAAATTAGCATTTCAAATTCATATTTTATTTATTGCCACACGAATAGAGTAGCAGTATAAAATATATTTTATACAAAAACATTTTTACGCAAGACATGTTGAAATATGCTCGTTATGCAAAATGCATTAAATATGTGGCGATGACAATTCGAGTTTAGCATAAATGTTGCAATAGTAACATGAATTCCAATGGCAAAAAATAACATTTACTTTCGGGCGAACAGGGAATAAATTAAATCGTAAATAAGAGATACAGGAAATTTTGCAAAATGAACATTTTTGACAGAAATGCTGGCCTTAAATGGTTTTCTTGAATTTGTAAAATATTGTACGCATACAAAATGGCCGCGCAGCAAAAGCTTTTGTTTTAAACATTTTGTGACAACAAATTAAAAACTAAAAACGCAAGCAATCTGAATTTATGGTCATCACTTTAACTATCACTTGGTTTATTTATGTAAAATAATGGCTGCAGAAATGACATCACCACTCTTTACCAAAGTTTTGAAAAACCAGGTTGATGTACTAGAAAAATAAAAAATACTACTAAGTCCAATGTACATAAAGTAATTCTTATTGAAAAGTTTGATACAATTGTTTCCTTTAAATTTCTTCGCTGCTCACACAGCACAATTCTTTTGCTGAAATCAGGGATGCAAAAGTTGTGCAATTGTACTTTTTTTTTAGCACAATTTTAATGTTAATTAAAATTTAAATGTATTTTAAAAAATTCATTCATGAAATTCATGAAAAATTAACTAAATGAACTAATGTTTGAAGAATTGCTAAAGAAATATTATCCATCTGGAAATGTGGAAAGTATATTTTCGTATCGGCATTTCTACTTTAAAATAATCTTTCCAATTAATATAAGACAATTTTGGCCACTGAAGTTAGTACTTGCCTAAATTCACTTTTGGATCTTGAAAAAGTTTTAAAGAATTTTGTATCAATGAAAATTTAGCCTGTGTCGAAGGATTTCCACATTTTAATATTGAAAATTCTCCATACTTTAAAGAGTCTTATATTTTCCGGCAATCTATTTAACATTTCTTTTAGATATATAAAACAATTTTGTTTTAAAATGTTTACTTAGTCCATTTTCATATCTATTTTGTTTAATTCAGTTTCAAACTCAGCTTCACAATCAATTGCATCACATGAAAGTAAAGAAGGTGCACAAAAAGTCATAAATATTTTCAATGTCATTTAAAATTGTTGGTTTAAAGATTTTTGATGATAAAATAATTGTTACAGAAACTATTTGTTCGTACTTCCTGTATCTATGTGATACGAGTGCAATTTCAAATTCGAATGATTCATTTTATTTTTATCGGATTGATAAATACTAGAAACAGTCGATTTTTTTTCGTCTCATAACTCGTTGCATATATTTTGGGCACTTGTGTAATTTTCAGCAGTCGATATCAATCAAAAATTATTTTTTCACTCTGTCCAATGATATTTAGTTCTTTAGACGGTGGCTCCATATAATGACCAACGAGTTCCAGAAACTTAGACGAGCTTCCTAAAATTTTTTGAATCAACTCCACAAAGTGGTGACACGACTTAAACAATATTAATAGGATGACATATATATAAAAACATTAAATGCTATATTGTTAAGAAAAATTAACCAAAAAAAAAAATAGTTATGTGATATAAAAACCGCAAAGAAATCGACATGTCGTCAAATGACATTTTATGTCGCCATAAGCACCAAAAAATCGTCACGTTTGGTGTAAAATTACCACTTCTGACAGCCTGGATTGCTAGTACAATTCGATGTGCACTCGTATTATCGTCCCCTCACCACGATGTCTAAGAGGTAATCAGCTAAGCTTAAATAATTGCTTCGTGTATATTGGGACTAACTGTACCGAATAATGAACAATTAAAAGATATTATGAAAAGAATGTTAAAGCGGATTGTTACGTTGTTTCTTGAAAATAAATGACTTGTTACATACAAAATACAGACAAAACAAAAGCACGGATTTTTATATGAGGAAATGAATATAGTTTCTTCTCTTTTTTAAATATTAATAACGGAGTGTCAATTTGTAATTCAAAGTTATACAATCGTGTTTTTTTTTTTGTTACATAAATATTGAAACCTTTATGCGTACGGATTTTAAGCAAACAATACCTAAGGATGGGTTTGTTTAAAGGGTGATTTTTTAGCAACAATCTCTTTGACCGCTCTGCTATTTTTATGTTACATGTTACTGTTAAACATATCCATGAATCGACTTATCAACGATTATAAGTCGATTATTATAGAAGTTTAATATAAAAATTCATGTTCGATGAAGCAACACGCATTTCATCCGTTTTATGATCTGTGTGGGCGACCATTATTTATATTATTAAACATTAAACCACCAATACGTGGAGTACGGACAGGGGAATAAACATAGCTGTGTTGTTAATGACAGTGAATTACAATTCACAATATTAGGCCACATACCGTTGTATGTTACTTTCTTTTTTTTTATTAATAATTGAATCTGCCTTATTTCCTTAGGCCTAACAATAAGTATTCAAATCTTAAAACTAAAATAAATCTAATTTCTCTCTAACAGAGCATTAATTTGTTAATGGCTGTTAAGCTCTACGAAGCCTCGACTCGGTTACTTTCTTAGTCACGCAATAAATAAAAATAAATTAAAAAAATTTTAAAGAGAGCTTTATTTCCATTATTGAATCGAAAATCCACGCTAAATTGTAAAAATAAGATTTTACTCTACAAAATGTGTATACAACCAATTATGATATACGGATGCCAAGTCTAGTCAAAATGTTGTGCAAAAACGTATGTCAAAAAACTGCAAGTGAATCAAAATAAAAATCTAAAAATTATATTCAACTTACCTAGAAGATATTCAACCAATAGACTTCATAGAAACTATGAACAAAAGAAGTTCGAAACAGTAATTTGTAATTTAACGCAACGATTTGAAGATCGAAATAGATGTTCAAATTATGACATAATAAGACATTTGTAATATTAACAACTTCCTCACCTACAGCAATAAAGTTGATGGAAGCGTTAATGAAAAAATTTCTTCAAATTTTAACTAGGTTTTTCCTATCTTTTTTTTCCTAACACTGTAAATATATATTTTTTTAATTAGTATATTTATTTTTTAAAAAACATAAGTTTAAATTTGTTGTAATACCTTTAAGTAAAATCTCAAATAATGTAATTATTAAACAAAAAAAAATTTAACTGATGATAGAATAAAATATTAAAAAAAAGTATCAGACGGAGAAAATAAAAGAAGAAAACAAAAGGAAGTAAGAAAATTTACTAGTACCGTCAAGTATGTACCCCTTTTATACTCTTTTCCCTTCTCACTCAAAAGTACTTGCCTTGAAGAGTCAGAATTGAAACATGTGAAAGCAGCCTAACTTCTTTAAATCAATATATTTGATAATATTTTTTGGATTTTACAATTATAAACTCTTTAATATATATTCTACATATAAAATTAACCCTCTGGCCCACGATGTCGAACGATAACGTTCGCTTAGATAAAACTTAAGACACAAACTTTTTAGCGTATCTATTTTTTTACTCCATCAAGTTTGTTTATTCCACAATCAAGTTTGTGTCTTAAGTCTTATCTAAGCGAACGTTATCGTTCGACATCCTGGGCCAGGGGGTAAATGGTATGTAATGGCATCACGTGAGAACGCCTGCAGCGATTTGGCTGATGGATGAAATTAAAATATTTTATTTGCAAATAAATAAGAACAGGCAGGTTGTGAATACATCTTATTTTATATCTATATATATAAAATTTAAATGGCATCACGTGAAAACGGCTGGAGCGATTTGGGTGATTTTTTTATTCTATTCAAAATTTTCAGGAGATGGTTTGTAAAATAAAAATTTTAAAATTCCTTGTAAAACTCGGAAATTTTAAGTTTTTAATATATTGCCTCCTTTTCATTTCTCATTTTTCTTAATAAGAGACATTTTTTGAAGAAACTAGAAGAACTGGCACCAAAGCCTCCTTTTCACTTCTCATTTTTCTTAATAAGAGACATTTTTTGAAGAAACTTGAAGAACTGGCACCACAGCCTCCTTTTCACTTCTCATTTTTTTTAAGTAGGAGACAATTTTATGAAAACTCGAAGAAATAAATTTTACTGCCTCATTTTCATTTCTCAGTTTTCTTAATAAGTGAAACTTTTGGAGAAACTAGAAGAGCTAACAACACTGCCTCTTTTTCACTACTCAGTTGTTTTACTTAACCTAGAAAGTTCCTAATGAGTGATATATGTGTTTGCTCTGTGATATAATTTAGTCGTGTAAATTGATAAAAATCTTTGTTATTTTTTCTTTTACTGAAATTTGTGTGTCTTAATTTGTAATACTATATGAAATACAAATCATTAGTAAATACCGAGCAAAGCTGGGGCGGTCAGCTAGTAATATATAATTATAAATACAAAAAGTGGCGAATAAAGCTACGAAATAATGAATTCTGAAAGCCATTAAAATTAAGAATATAAGTAAAGTTATTGCTGGGTAGTAAATTTTACCACTTCAAAACTACAAGTTTGATAAGTACTTTCAAATGTCAGCATTATAAAACCTTAAAAAATATGAAATAAACTTTGGACAAGCAAAAGAAAGCAAGTAGTTAAGCACAAATATATGAATTTAGTAATATTTAACCAAAATAATAATTTTTAAGCACAACATAGCGCGTATATTCAAAAATATGTACATGTACTCGTATGTCTGGAACAGCAACAAATACAAAGCAAATGAAACATTTATCTTGCATTAAAAGCATACAAATGTAACATACTGCAGAGACAGCATGAATTATGAGCTGTTGTTATACGTAAAAATGTGCATTAAAACTTATGCGCTCATAGTGTTCATATTTATAACCATAATAACTGCAGAAATGTATGTATTAAACACATTAAGGTGGCCCTTAATAAGAATAACATTTTATTTAACAACTATAATTTAGAAAAACTGTAAGTTGATAAACAGTATAAAAGCGAGCAGATATTTTTATTTAGCTCCAAAAGATGTAAAATATGCATAACTTCTTATTTTATACAATATGAAAAGAGTCCTCAAGACATAACAAAGATATGTATAAAAGAAATGTTCGAAACATTTTTTGGATCCAGTCTAAGACGCATTTACATGTGTATTCGTATGTGGCTGTTAAAACAAAAATTTTAAATGCAATTACAATGTATGTGTACTCGTATCTCCAGTATACAGTTTATATGGTAATGAGCATACCACAGTACCACATACACACAGTAAAAATAATAAAAACAGCTTCTTCACTTTTTATGATGCGAAGAAAAAAAAGCGTAAAAACAAATAACTTTGTTGATTCTTACTGTCTACTACTGGTGATCTTATGTTTAAGCTATACTGATAAGTTTTCTATGAGTCTCGTTAATTGCCTAAATTCTATGGAAATTGTCAACTTGCTCGAAAAAATCAACAAAAGTTTAAAAGCCATTCTTTATATTTTTTTTGTACACTGTACATAGCAATGAGCTGTATTTTAGTTTGTTGTTATGTTGTATTTTTTTGTTTGCCTTTTAGTTATCGCCCTCGTATAGTCATAAAAATTATATAAATAAATTTTTAGAGTCACAAAAAGACTGCAAGTGCATATGAGTACGAAATGTGGGTACGTAGCTTTTCATTTGTTACACTTTTAAGCCCAAATTATAGTTTTTTTTTGGTACTTTTTAAAACATGTACTCGTATTAGATTGGTTCATAGTTGAGGTTATAGTTTAAATAAAAAGAAATAAAAATATCTAAAACAAAAATCTTGTTATCCTTAGATTCACACGTAACTAATTTAAAGACAAATGTTTTGAGAAAAGTTAACTATATACGGACAGAGTAGAGCAGGTGGTATAATACCTTTTGAAACAATTCTGTTCTAAATTTATTTACAATTTTTTGTTTTGTTTAACCCTTAAGAGAACACCAAATTGTGTTCACATAAGCGAACCCCAGGGCCTAGATGGAACTTTTTATAATTTGTATGGCTTTAAATTAAAAATCTTCAATTTCATTATCAATTTCTAACTCGTTTCCAATATCAGAAGCATTGTCTTCATTTCCATTAACCTCATTCTGAATTTCGTTTTCTATATCATTGGTAATTGCCTCTGCCAATCTGTCATAATTATGGTGAGATTTTGAAACTGTTTCACTATTAACACTTGTTAACTGCCAAGACAACAATAAAAAAAACTAATTTCTGAAACGTTCAAGCACATTGATTCTGCTTTTTATCGGTTTAATCTCTTTTGTTTTGATTTTATTTGCTGCATTTTCTACATAATAGGGCCTGGCTGGGCCCTGGTGTTACAAACATGCTGAGAGTAATTAGAGATAAAAAATTTTAAGTTTTTTTTTTTTTAATTTTTTTGTACAAAACACCTTTATTGAGGAATTCATAAAAAGTTAAGGGGCTCCGTCTAAGTTATCTAAGTAAAAAATTATAAAAATTTTCAAAAATGCCTGCCTAGGCCCTGGTGTTCGCTTAAGGGCTAATTATTAAAATATGTATTTATTATTTTCTAATAATTATCTTTAGGTTAAACAAAACATTTAATAGCGGATATTGCTGAAAAATACTGCGGCATGTTTTCATTTTGGAAAACATTCATATTTTATGTTTTGTATATTTGTTTTTATGATGTTTTTCTTTTTTCATTTTGAAGGTTTAAACATACGAATTTGCTCAAAATTGTTTTCACAATCAGATAGTCGTATCATACATTGTACAACTTGTGACTTGAACAGTTGTATTTAATAAAGTCCTCTTGCCTTTATCACAGCTCACAATCTTTAACACATACACTGTCGAACAAAATAAAGTGCGTTATCAAATATTTTCTTTTTTTTTAACATGTGTTTATTATTTTCTAATAATATTTTAGTTATTATTTAGGTTTTAGGTCTTTTTTAAAAAAAAATTTTAAATTTCATTTCAATATTTCGCTACTGTTTGTGTAGCTTTTCAAGAACAAATTTTAATTTAAAAAATTTCAAAAATTATTTGTCATAGGAAAAAAAGGATATGAAAACTTTTAACATAACAAAATATTAAAACAATTTAAAAGAAGTAGAAAATATTACTAATTATACAATATTTATAAGTGGTTTTATTGTTTATGTATTAAATTTCTGCAAATCTGTGATAGTTAATCCTTTTAGTTGTAGGTACATTAATTATATGTAACATCTCTAACATATAACGATGTTTGTAGTTATTTTTAGTGTTTAATACCGATACATTTTCAAAGTGAGAAGATAACGCAGTTTTTTGTAAAGTAATATTGTCTCTATATCTTTGGTCTGATTTATGTCCACCAATTCTGGTTTTTCGTTCTTAACAAAAAATTTGTTCGAACAATGTTTTTTTTTATATGAAGTTTGACATCTCTCTTTTTGAGATAGAGAAAATATTTTTGACGAACTTGAATTGGTTTAATTTTATATTTTTTCTGGACAAAAATATATTGAGTTGCCAATAGATTGCATTTTTTCATACAAATAATAATGCCTTATGTATTTCCATGGCCATCAGCAAAAGCAATTTTCTTTTTTCATTAATTTTGAATTTATAGCTGTGATTTTGAAAACACAATACTTTAAAATAATTTAATATTTGTATTTTGACACTTAAAACCCAAAGCAAAATAAATCAATGGCCGCACTTGTAAAAATAATAGATTTTGTTTACAAATGTCAGTTTGGGGTTTTCAGAAAAATCGTTCGAAATGTGTGAATCGTGCTGCAAAAAACTCTTAAGAACAAATGGGTGAATCCACCTTTAGTTTATTTTTCGAATACCTTAGTGCAATTTTCTTTATCCATTCCGTCACTTTCCGTCGCCTTTCCATCACACTATATATCACATTTTCTTATTTTATTTTTTGTTTTACTAGGTAATTCATGAAATGTATAATAAGTCCTGTAAGCCATTTTATATTCTATATTTGTGGGTTTTGTTGTTTACAAAAAGTTTAAAGATTTTTTTAATAAACTAGTTTCCCTGAAGATGCTACACATTGTTGAAGCAAAATATCGGAAAATTTAATATAGAAATCAGGGACCGGAAAAAGAGTTATTTTTCAATTTTTGAATAAATAAATCATACATAAATGAACATCGTAGAAAACTTTTAATTACACCATCATGATTCTTAGGCGAAATGCATCCAACATATTGCATGATTTTTAAATTTTGATTTTTATTTTAACAATCAAAAATAAGAGTTATTTTTGATTTTTATATTTTTAAATGAAAAATAAAAGTTATTTTTGATTTTTATATTTTTAAATGAAAAATAAAAGTTATTTTTGATTTTTATATTTTTATATCAAATAAAAATCAATTCAAACCTCTTATTTATTTGTTGATACCGTATGTATTATAATATGCTGCTTCATTAAAATTTCTATATGAATATAATTTATTATGTGACTTATCCATTATCAGCTATAAAAACATGAATGCATAGAAATAGCTTATAAGTTTTGGCTGCCATTCAAGTCAGTGTTAAGAGGTCATTTTCAGGTGTTCAATTTTACCATCATAATTGATTTTAAATGTTCCTCAGATAAATTATATCTCAAATCTCCCAATATTAATCTGAATGCTGAAAATGACCTTTCTACACTGACTTGAGTGGCAGGTACAGAATGAACAATTAAAGCTAATTTTCGAAGTCATGAAAACACACATTTTTTGTTCTCCCAATATTCCAAAAAATTTGCAGAAGTATCGAAACGCTTTTCATTGTAATTGTCTATTTCAAAATAAGCTTTGCGGACGCTGTCAATTGACCTTAAACCGTCTGCTAAAACAGATCGACAGCTTGCAACGGAGCTTTCATCTATTACAAATAAGTTTTCTTCAACAGGTGGCGTACCGCGTACCTATGTCACGAATTTTGAATTGATTTCTATTTTGATATAAAAATATAAAAATCAAAAATAAAAGTTATTTTTCATTTAAAAATATAAAAATCAAAAATAACTTTTATTTTTCATTTAAAAATATAAAAATCAAAAATAACTCTTATTTATTGATTTTTTTGATAAAAGTCATAACAGTTACGGTCCCTGATATAAATAAAAAGCTTGATAAAAATATAATTTTCAATAAAAACCGAAAGGTCGAACAATTAGTTTTATAATTTCAAATACACCAATACCTCGCTTTGCGTCGTTTCGTTTTGCGTTTTTTTTTTTCAAGTTGCATCGCTGCTTAATTAGTACTAATTTTTACTGTACATCTGCAACATCATTGGATGCTAAAACGATAACCCGTACAAGTAGTGCTTTGATGATCAAAATGAAGTCCTTGCTTTATATTTGGATTGAAAATCCAGTTGCGCACTTAATATCATTAAGTAAAATGGTTATTAAACAATTACCCCCTTATTTAAAAACGATTATTAAATTTAACAAACGTTTATTATGACAGATTTGCATATAAAATTTGCCTTAATAAACGTTTGTTAAATTTAATAATCGATTTAGAATAAGGAGGTTATATTTTATTTTTCGAAATTAAGGTCTTTCATTTTTATATCTATTTTTTATTTATTTCTTCCAATATTTCGCTACAACAATGTGTAGCATCTTCAGTTAAATAATGATAAAATGGTTATTCATACAAAAGCCAAAAGCTTATTTGATGACATAAAAAGTAAAGCATTTTCATACGATAGTGCTAGTGGTAGTAATACAGATAATTGCTCCAAGGAAATTTATTTTACGTTGAAAAAAGCTGTTCAGCAATTATTGGACCAATTTTTTGTGAAAGAAAGCCGACGACTTAGTATTTTCGTAACCCTATAACCTATCTTCGATCATTACATGGTTTGCTATAGAACATCTTAATTCTCTTTGCGTTTTTTCAGTTTGCGTCATTTTGAACGTAACCTCGACGCAAACTGAGGTATTGATGTAACTAAAAGTTGCTTAAACTATTATGAGAATACATAAAAAAATGCAAACTTCTTGGCCTTTTTTCAATGAAAGTTATTTTTTTCCATATATACTCCGTGTTCCCATGCTTGCATTTCTCTATTTTGCTACAAATTTGCTAATTTTTCCTATCCACTGTGCCAAATAAACTGTATATAAATAATTTTATTATTTCAGTTTTTATTATTTAATATACGTGCGTGCAAGTGACAATATATGAAAATACATTGTAGATACGTGCATTTCTACATATGAGCATCATTTATGAATTTATGCATTTTCATATGTGTTTATTATTTGCTGAAACATAAGAAATGCATGTAATTATCATTAACATTATACTCAGTTCCTATGAGTAACACTTTTTCATAATACAAGAAAATAATAAGAACCCTAAAGCAGTTTTTTGTGTGCTGTTTCGATTTTTTCTTTTTTGTAACAGTCTTTTACGTTACATTGCACTCATTAGAAAGCAATGCAGAGGTTTCCAAACTTTTTACAATTTTTAGAGAAATTTTAAGAAAAAGTTTACTTATTGTTAAGAACTAGTAAAACTTATTTACTAAACTTTAAAGCTAAACACAAATATACAATTCCTTCAATTCAATACAATTATTACATTATCCATCCCTGATGGCAAAAAATCTTAATGAGTGTAACGAATTTGTATTTAACTATAACCAACAACATTTGTGTAACTATTGTAAATTTGGACGACATGCAACTCATACAATAGTTTGTGAATTGACATAAAATGTATAACTGAAATCTACAACCTTATGATAGCATAATGTTTGTACAAAAAGTTTTAAACAAGTCCTAGCCACTTATAACAAATAATATAGCAAATATAACTGATTTTATTTGCCTTTAAATACCACATATCTTTTCTATTTAAATATCAAAATTTTCTTTTAAAATAACACACCCTCAACAATTCAATGTGTTACTGCATAACTCAAGTTATTCTAAGAATACTTTTCAAATATTAACGAAAATTCCAGAACCGTGTGCATTATTTGTGATGGGAATCCCTGCATGTTGCCAACATTTCCTTAAAAAGCACAATCATAAATATTTCTTCAAGAAAATGGGTTTAAGTAATTCTTGTGTTTTTTGTTTGTTTCATCATAAAAATTCGTGCGTAAAACATGCTCAAGTAATTTATGAATCTTCATTTAGTTGGAAACAAAGATGAACAGAAATGAAAAAGAAAAAGAAAAATCAAAGGAAAATAAATAAAGAGCAAATAATACTCAAGCTTACACTTGTATGCAAGTATGTAGATTTGCACAAATACGACGTATGTATGTATGATAAAAGCTGTAATGCTACTTCACATTACGTACGAGTACATGTGCATGTAAGTAGTTTGAAAACTCAATGCTCAATTTTCCGGAGGCAAATATGAGTTCTTTAAGATGCAGCAAACTAAAAAACAATCATTTACAATGAAATAATTTAAAATTATTGTTCATGTTTACAGGATTTATTGATTTATTTGTGCATTTTTAAATATAGGGTGTCTTCTTTATATGTATAGAATTTTAGTTTGGCTGCCCTTTTTTAAATGGCGGCCGTTTTGTCAGCTGTCAAGTGATTACATTTAGTTTGGTGTGGCATTTCCACATGAATTAATCATTATGCTGATCATCATTGAGTGCCGTCGATTGACAGCCTATATTCGCAGCAGCGGTTCATCGAACAATGTGGCGATGTTGATAATAAAAACAAAGTGTGCTTAAATAAATGCAAAATTGTATAATTCTAAATAGAAAATATGAAAATAAATTTTGTTACTAGTTCTTAAATTTATAAACCGGTTACATATATTTATACTAATAAATCATCTTTGGTGCCAGTCTACATACTTCGGTAAATTCACTTTTCTCTTACATTTTAATTTTACTTGTGAAAGCACTTGGCACCAAATAACGAATTTACCATTAACAACTCCCGAACTGTCCAAGCACAACATTAAAATTTGGCTCTAATTTATCTTTGAAAACTTTTGAAAGAAAATTTTTGATCATCAAAAGAAGTCCTGAAATCACCTTATTTTCAAATTGCACCTAAGTCGACATATTTCCTAAAGTAGCCTTTGTAATTTAATAGATTTAAAGCATTTTTATTTTTACACCTAAAAAAAAAACAGAAGAACCAAAAATTGGTATTTACATCAATCGGAATAATTATACACTTTTATCGTATTAATGGAGTAACTTTTATATAATTTGCCTCCTTTCAACAACATATAGCATATCATTGCTGAATAGGCATTCATCGCTGGAGAAGCCTGTGACAAATTTCATTAGCGTACATCTTTATATTGATGCATAATTAGTATTTTTCACAACTTCATGAGTAAAGTAAGAAATTGAAATAAATTGAAGACATAAAAAAACACAAAATGTGGAAGAAATATAAATATAGTAAATGTTATTTAAAAATTATAAAGTTTAAATTGGTGTGAATAAAATTAGAAGTGAGAATAAAAATTAAACAAATGGAGAAAAAGAAAAAGCAAAAATTTTGTAAAGTGTAGAAAATAAATTATATATACTGGTTCAACATAAATTATAAGGTAATTTAAAAAAAAAAACTATCTAAATTAGACATGCATTAAATAATTATAATTTCTCTAATTGTAATTATGATTGATTCGGATTATAGCCCCTTCAATTAATTTAAATCTACAATTGTCCGTCTTTAAATTGTCGTATTCCTTCTCTTTTTGATATTTTTCTCAACTTAATTAGTTTGATCTAATTTCGATATCTTTTATGTCACATTTTCGCAATTATTCAAACGAAATACAGGATGAAAAGACCAAACTTGAATACACTTGTATATTGATTTTCTAATATTTATATAAATTAATTTTTAAGCATTTTTATGTGTGCACCAAGGTACCCGGGTACCTTTGGCGTTTTTAGTCAAAATTTTTTCATTGAAATTGATAACTTTTATACCTGAAACTTTTTGAGAACATCTAACTTTCAAATAATTTAGTTTTTTTGCAGCCGTACGCCTTGACTTGTTTGCAATTTGTCTGAGAGACCAATTTACTTTTAACACCTTTACGTGTTTTATATGAGAAAGCGGTCATTGCAAGTATATTATTTGAAGTTGTTAGTAGCTTGCAAAACTTAAGGCGTTAAGAAAAATTATATAAAATATCTCTTAACTACGCTCCAACAATGTATTTAGTGCGAAAATGCTTTTTCTCTAAAAGTCCCATGTACCTTGCAGCACATTAGAAGGTGTTTTCTTTTTTTTGCCACACAAAATGTTTTCTCGTAAGATTTATTATAAAATTAATTATAACTTAGCTATCGGTTGATATTATTTTATAGAATTTAAAATCAAATTAAATATTTTCATTTGAAATTAAAAATAAAATCATGAATTTGTAAAACTTAAACTTTTGATTCTTTAGGCAAAGTAGAGCTTGTTAGCAAATATATTTGGGATCAGCTAATAAATTTAAGTGTGTGTTAATCATGATTGGGAGCGATATTGTTGCTTAATTAACACCTAAATGCAACATAACTTATAGATGCAAAGAATTTCAACGTTCAAATTCTATGTCACTTTTCACTGTTGTTGTTTAGCCTCTCTCATCTTTTTTTTTAAATTTCCATGCAATGAAAATATATATTACTATGTGGTCTTAATTACATCCAATGTTAGGTTCAATTACCTCACCCAATTGCCGACAAGCCAGAGCCGGAATAACAAAAGCATGCAACAACTTAACTGCAGCTCATTGTAAGAGGTTTCTCTTTTTTGGTTATATGCTACAAAACAAAGAACTTTTGGATTACTTGATTTTGACTCGTAAAAGTTGCTCTATTTAAACAATTAATTAATTTAATTTATATGCGCTTTTGTTTGTGTTTGTGTTTTTTTGTGACTTCAATTCTACTTAAAATTAAATAAAAATGCAATATAATTTTTTTTCAAATAAAAGCTTCTCTTTTAATAATATGTGCTGTTGACTTTATTTAGACACCCACAGTAAATTAATACAATCTTAGGTGATCTTATTCCATATTGTATTCAAATTTTAAACAAACCACTAAGAAAAATTATCACCCATAACATCCCTCGGAATGTCTCAGACTGACGTTGTTGTTTCCTACATAAGTATCTTGACTTAGTTTTGTTTCCCACATCAACACAATAAACTAAATCTGCTAGCGAGAAAAACAATTTCCACTTTAAATTAAATAGCAGCTTATATTCAAATTTATGAATTCGTGCAACAATAAAAATACAGTCACATACTCATATTTTTATATCTACACATACTCTATCTATCATTTATGTACGTATGCTCGTATCTTTATAAATTAACGTCAAAAGGTGGGGGAGTATGTGTGTCAATTTTATAAAATGACTACAACATGACTAAGACAAAATTTTATTTTATACTTTTTTGTTGCCACATTTTACACAATCACCAAGAGTTTTTTGTTTTTTTTTGTTTTTAAGTATGCGTGTATGTGTTTTTTTTTGTCAACGACAATAACATCATTATTAATAAGAACATCATCATCGTTGTCGTCAGCATCAGTATCTTTAGCAACGCCATTATTATTTAAGCAACAGAGTAATAGAAGACAACAAGAACAATGAGAATGTAAGAAAAATCGAGCCAAAAGATAACAGTATGGTTGGTACTTCAACATTATTTCAACCACTTTCAAGTAATTTCAATAATGGAACAAAGTAGCAACATTAACAACATCTAGAAATGAGCTGAGATACTTTTAAAATACAAAAAAAAAAACTACGAACAAAAATAAGAGTATGTAGTTGAATGTAAAGGGAAAAAAATACAGAACAAGAACTTATCCACATTTTCAGACATATCAAGATACGGCTGGAAGTATATACGAAAGCAAACTGAAAGGAGTTTTTAAGACATTAAAAAACACTCGCTGCTAAAGTGGCTTTGATGATCTAGGTTGATTAATAAAATTAATTTAAACTCAATTTAAGGAATCCTGCAACAAACAAAAAATTGTCTACAAGATAATGATCAATATTATACAATATATAGAAAATATTCTGTGGAAACTAATAAATAATGATGTGAAGTGTGGCATTTTTAATCCTTTGGAAAACTTCTTCTACCAGCCCTCGTACTTTGATATTAAACGTACTCGAATGTGTGAATGTCTTTGTATGTTTCGTGAAAATAGTTTTTATATAAAAGCGTAGTGATGGCGATAGAGAACCATTAAATGAAAAAGAAAAACTAAAACATTCAGACTTACCAACTAACATGTTGCAAGGAGTGTTTGTTGCAAGTATTAGCGTCTGTTTGTATATGTGTTTAGTGTGCCAGTGTATCATGTTGTTGTAAAGATACCATACACTAATCTTATGCACAGCCGTGACACTTTACAAATGATACTAAAGTTTATTTTTTGTTATATTCTTTTTTTTCTCTCTTACAAAGAAGACAAAAAGAAAATGAACAACTACTCGTCGCACTGAAAAGTCTTTTAAGTTTTTCGTTGCTGATGTTGTTTTGTTCTTCTATATTTTTTTCTTCCATAGTTGTTGAAAATATATTGCCATTTATTTTACAAATATCCTGTAACTATATAAAGAGTGGGCATGAGAAATTATTGTGTACTTAGATTTAGCATTTTGATATTGATAATATAAAATTAAAGCAATTGTACGTCACTGTTATAAACTATAACAGACGATTTCATTAGAATAAGTTATAAATTCGAATTCTCAATGTATGTGTTTACACAAGGCATCACAGTAAAGTGAATAATTATATTCAATTCAATTTGTTAATATTAGAAGAATAATAAACATGTTGTCCATTGATGTAGTGTGATTTGACATCTAGTATCTCTTTTATTGGGTGTATAACTTAAAATTAAGGAATTTTTTAGCCTTTATTTTGATATAGAATACCTGCCCTGAGGGCTTAAGCCTCCCCTTCTAACACAGGTACCCCGGTAACCGAACAAACTTTAAAGTAAAATAAACAATAAAATATAAAAAGTTCAGGTTCCGCAAGTTCCTTTAGCTTATAATTTTCTAAAGATTTTCATCATTTTAAGCTTTCCTGGTTTTTTTTGGATTGGCTGTGGAGCTACCGAAAGTCAAATGTCCTCTTAGGTTTAAATTCGCGGCGCTCTTAACGCTGGTGAGCTTACGGGCCAACTCTGCATTGTATGTCCTGCAAGAACATACTAATGTGTGTTTCAGAAAAGCATATTTGTATGAACTTGTCAGGAACATACAATTTGCAATTTCTCGTTCATGACTGCCACAATTAATGTAACGAGCACCTTGTTTAAGAGCTTGGACTAGTTTATCCCTGGCATCCGAAGCTTATGGTGTTTTCTTTTCTGAAATAAAATGTTACACCTTTATTATGTACATTTTTATAATGTTTACCCCACA
The DNA here is from genome assembly GCA_916048285.2 of Bellardia pandia. NCBI lineage: Eukaryota > Metazoa > Arthropoda > Insecta > Diptera > Calliphoridae > Bellardia > Bellardia pandia. Next base: position 29,889,602 of record OU696531.1, read on the forward strand.
TTTTAAAGATGTCGCATTTTTAATGGTCAGAATAGAACATAAAATTACAACAGTGTAACATTTTTTTTCATGTACAGCTGTTTTTGTTTTTTTTGCTAAAAAAGAAGAAGCAGATAGCTTCCTGGTAAGATCGCTTGAAATAACACAATGCATGAAATGACCTATGGCACTTTCCCGACTAATACGAAAGTTCTTCTCAAATATAAAAATTATATATGTATATAAACATACATTACATATATAAGAAGTAGGAGATATTGTCCTATGAAATTTGACATACATCAACTTCAGAGTATTCATTAATTACGTTCTTTACCAAGCCTTTCACTCACGGTTGTGGATTTCTTTCCATAATCATATAAAATATTTTATCATCATCTGATGATGAAGATGAATCCAACAAGTCATCCAAAATTTTTTCAGCACATAAAAAATATTTTCCATTTTGTATATTTTTTTTTTTTGTGTCTTAACACAAATACACATTCATAAACAAAACAAATGTCAGCTGCATCAATGCCAACTTAGCCCTTTTCAGGCTAGATTAAGTCGGTTTTTAGTCACTCAAAACGCGAAAAAAAAGAAAATTGGATGTGGTTTTATATGGATTTTTTTCCATTTAGCCCTTTTTTCAAAAATGTTTACGCGTTTTGAGTCTCAAAAGTTGGCATCACTGGTCAGTTGTTTTATCGTGCGATTCTCCCCCTCTAAAAATACAGAGTGTGAAATGTGCACCATTTTTTAAATTTATAGTGTGACATTTATAGAAAAGAACACACTACACTTTAGCAGTGTTGACATTTTTTCAGAAAAGAACACAAAAAAATTTAAAAAGATGCGAAATGGGAAAAACGTGTAACATTTTTGCCAGAAAAGAAAACGCCATTAATCAATCAAAAAAGCCAAGGACAATTACTAGACATGTAGCAATCGCTCCAGCTGCATACTGGTTCAGTATGGCACTCGCCAACCACTACTGCCAAGGACGAGATTTTACCGTGATTACATAGCCAATTGCCATCATTACTTATAATGGGTCTGTTGATTTGGCAACATCACCTAGAGATAATTTTCTGGCCCGAAATTTATCTTCTGTGTGCGTTTTTAGGTTTAAACCATAGCCATCAAGTGTGCCTCGAAGGGATCTACAATCACTTATTAGTTAGGAGACGAATCCCTTCTAACTGATCCCCTGATTCTAAATAAGACTCCAGTCAGCTGCGAATTTAATTGAAGTGAAATAATCAAACTCTTCCCAGTTTCGAGCCCGTGCAAGCTAATGGCAGCGGTGTCGCCATCTCGATAGAAACAGCGTCAAGGTACTGTAATTACAGCAGGACATATTAGCCTTTGGGGGTATATATTTGTACAATAAAAATTTTCAAAAAATTCGAAGTATTGGTATTGTTAGCTATGAGCTTTTTCCATTTTTCTGGCTAAACATAGAGAAAAAATATACTTGCACATTTTTACCACAAAAAATTTCAACATTTTTAAAAGTTTTTTTTTTTAATTTTATGGTTACTGTAATTGTTTATATGATTGGGGTAACAATTATTAGCTTTTATAGCGTTTAGGCAGCATTACGGAAAATAGTGTTTCACAGCAACTAAACCGGATAACAAACAAAGAATTTTGTTTTAAAATTTTCACATACCATTCCATTGTATTTTAATGCGGTCTAAATTTAAAAAGTAAACGTACTTTCTATCTAGGCATGTGAAATTTTTTTGATATCGTATTCATCGTTTCGAAATTACATATCCTATTCTTTACTTTTTTCCAAATTCCCTCACTATGCATCCTTAAAACGATTCTTGAAGTGATTCTATGTTTGGGAGTTACAAACACCACACACTATGGTGATGAAAGGTATAATAAAACCATATAGAAAATGAGAATTCTAAACACTCAGGCTTTATTTATAAACATATTAAAGCTTTGTTCTTTGATTATAATTTCCGAATATGTATATAATGGCCAGTTTTATAATGTAGTATACATGTCGCAACAATAACTCACTTTAACAAAGTAACAATTTTCTTTTTTTATGTTTGCTGATGTGTTCTTCATACAGAAACCAAGAAAGAAGACTTTCAACACATTTCTATAAACAAAACAAAATAGTGTTTGATTTAAAATTTAAATTTTTCAACAACTCATGTGGCTTCTTTACTAACGTCTTACAACCAATGCCACAACTTTTAATTTATATTTGTCTTTAATGACGTCTTGTTATTTTCATTACAAAAAGTTAAAAAAAAAAATAAAATAAAACCTGAAACATATTATTTTTATTTATTATTTTCCTTGCCAAAGATACCGAGCGCCCTTTGTTAGTATTTATTTGCAGTATGCGGTTGTATGTTGTTGGTATACTGATATAGTGATGGCAAATAAATACATTACATACCGTACACGACAACAACAATAACAACTACTTTAGCAATTTTATTTTGATAAATGTTTCAATTTATGTTGAGTGATTGATGAATTGTAGATATTTTACGCAAGCATATACATACATACATACATACATACATACATAAAAAAATGTGTAGAACTATAAATACAAATACAACAGCACACAAACGTCTATAGCTACAACAAAAAAAAAACAAGATAAACTACAATTTTTGTTTTGTTTTTAACAAACTAAAAGCTGTGTTTTTCTCTTCTTTTTTGTTATAAATAGTACATCGAGCCATTTGGGACACCTAGTGGAACAGAGAGAAAAAAAAATTAAATCTCGCAAATAAACTTTCATAGATACACTCATTCAGTCATTCATGCAAACATTTGTAAGATAACAAAGAAATGTACATATGTACAGTTGCAATAAACATTTATCATCCATATATGTACATATGTACATAGATATACAAAAACATTTATTTATACATACGTACATATGTCCGTAGTATTTATGATTATAAATAGTAGCAGTTTGACATTTCACAGGGCAGAATAAAAGGTCATTCTTGCCCAAACACGGGCAGGACATATTTGAATATCAGGAAAGTTTTGACATTTTTCTTGTTGACGTCTCAGATAAAACGAAGATAAATTTGGCAAATCCTTTGTTGGAACGACACTAAATAAAGAATTTGACCTTAAAGTGTACCCAAAAAAGTGTGAAACATAAATAATGTTCGTTAATGATAACAAGGCTGTTGGTCTTCATTTCGTTTCCGCCTAATTTATTGAAATATGGCATAGGTAAAATTAAACACTACAATATGCCAGAGACGAAATGTCGCTCCCATGGTAATTTATGCAGGATAATAATCTTAAAAACACGCCTAAACTAGTAAAGTCTTGACTTAAGGAACACAAAGTTCATGTTGTCATGCCTTGTCTCCCTAAAAACCTTAAATTAATTTCTTATTAGTCATAAAGTCTACATATTTTGAAAATATAGATACATTTTCCTATCCATTGACGTATAATATTTCAATATTATCTTTTCCGTATTTTCAATAAATTAGGGTATAATTAACAACTCAGGGTAATAATTATCGGAGCAATTATGATTGTTTTTTGGGCTCATAAAGAGCGTTAACGCTCCGAAAAAGGTGTCAGAAAAGACTCTTTTCGGACTCATATGGCTTGCTGGGATAATTGAACATTTGTTTACAAGAATCGACATATTTATGCATAGTCGTGCTGGACATCAGTTCGATATCAGTTTTCATTTATACTACTTAAAGTTTATTTTTTCTAATACAACAACATTGATTGTTTTTCATGTTAGTTTTAAAAACAAAGTTCTTGTTCTAGGGTTAAATATTAAAAAACCCCCTTTTATCTTCTTTAAATTATCAGCTAGGTTTTACATTTGTATAAAGAAGTAGAAGTGGAACTTCCATTAACCCCCTGGCCCAAGATGTCGAACGATAACGTTCGCTTTGATAAGACTTAAGACACACACTTGATTGTGGAATAAACAAACTTAATTGAGTAAAAAATAGATACGATAAAAAGTGCGTGTCTTAAGTTTTATCTAAGCGAACGTTATCGTTCGACATCGTGGGCCAGAGGGTTAGTTTGTGTTCTAATTTTAGTGAAAATGATCTGAAAAGTAAATTACAATTTCCAGTTTGGTTCATCATAGAAACAAAGTTTCACTCTTTTTCTAGAACGCAGTAAAATTTTCTATGAAGAATTGAAAACGATTTTAATTTCACTTCGTAGTGGAATATAGAACCTAGGCGTATATGATTTTCTCGCTGCTTAATTAATGCAATTTTCCATACAACCTGATACGCCCAAGTCTCTTTTAAAGACTTCACGGATTGCTCTCCTATGAACTTTTTGTTTGATATGTGCGTATGTGTGTTGGCACAGCAAATATTTATGTGCAAAAGTATGTGCAAAATTTTGTTTGCTTGTGTCCATTGTTACTGTGAGTTTGTACATTTACCATTAATCAAAAACTTAAATTGTAATACTTGAGTTGACAGATAAATGACCCCATTGTATTGACATGACATATTACAATATAACGGATTTTATTTAGTAACCGTCTTACTAACTGCTCTTTCTACCACCACTAACTACAACTGTTAAAAAGTGACACTTTAAGCATTTCATATGAGCTGTAAAAACATAAAATATATTTGTGGCTTAAATATTTATTGCTGCTAGATTGGTTAGTGCCAGTTTTAAAAACCAAAGACTACAATGATTTTTAAGAAAAAAATTTGTTTTTTTTTCTCTTTACAAGGAAATCTTACAAACCTTATAAAGATTTTCAGAAAATTCAGTGTTGTTTATTAACGCACAAACGCACAACTCCCGCGGAATTTTTATTCATGATTGGGCTGTATATTGCGTCATCTGTTTTTATGGGCGGTGTAAATATTAAGGAATCAGACGCCCTTGACGTTCTACGCATGAGAATCCAGTGTGATGTCCGCTGGACCAAACAAATGTCAAAGAAGCCTTCAAGTGCCTTGGTTTTTTAAAATGGTGTAAAAAATATTTCACTTCTCTGATCTTCTTACTATTTACACCACCTATATTCGACCGAAAATGGAATACAACTCTCATGTATGAGCCGGTGCTTCGAAGTCTATTTTTTTATTTACTCGACCGTGTACAGGAGAGGGCGAAGATGCTTATCGGTGACAGTAGGGTATCCAACTCTATTGATTCATTGGAGCATCGTCGCAATGTTGGTTATGTTTCACTGTTCTATCGACACTATAATGGAATGTGTTCTGCTGAAATCAGTGAGTGTCACAACTATAAACACATCTTATTTTTCGTTTTATAAAAACTTATTTAATGCAACATAATTATATATGGCCCCATGTTGAAGCCACTTTACTAAAAATACCAAGATAAATAATAAAACCAAATGTTTGACGTAGGAAGGAGCAGTTTGGCATAATTGTTTAATTTGGGGAAAAAAAATTCTTAGGCAAACATCGATATGTGATTTTAGAAGCTGATTTATAATTGTATATTTTTTACTCAAATCTATATAAATTATTAAACATTCGTGTCGTATGAGTAATATTGTATGAATTCAATATTACGTATACGCTTACAAATAGTTTTAATAATTACGTTTTAAACCTGGACAAAATCACGAATTTCTAAATCATTTTTATATTTGTGTACTATTAGATAGTAGGCCAGATACAAATTTTCAGCTCTATCAGTCAAGAACTGCCGGAGTTAGAGGGGGTGAAAGTTGGACATTTTGGTCAATTTTGGTCATACAGGGGTTTTTTTTAAATTAGTGTAACTTTTCACCTATTGGTCCTAGCAAAAATTGCCCAAAGGACTTTAGATAGCTATTTCTTCAATCATTTCAAAAATATTTTTTTTAATTTTAAAAAACAAAAATTTTAATTTTTTTTTAAATATTTTTTTTTTATTTTTTTAAATTTTTTCTCAAAAGAAAGCTTATACAATTTACTTTAAGGCCTTTATAATCGCTTAATGGGATGCGAGTGGGATATCTATCAAAAAAATTATTTTTTAACTCAATAATAGGATTTTTCAATAATTGGCAGCTGTCTCTGGCCTACTATCTAATAGTACTAACCTTGGTGCAAATTTCATCCAAATCGGAAGACATCGATTTTTAAAATTGGGTCACTTGACGTGAAATTCACCATATATTTTTAAACTATGCAGTTGAGAACGTCTAGTTTACACTATCCTGCAATAGTTTAGTAATAATGTTTTCTTTGTCGTTCATTAAACTGTCCACACAAATTATAAATTTCAACCAAAACGCTTAAAGTAATTTATTAATAAGCAATTAATAGATAAAAATCCATTATTATAGATAATTTTTTATCAATAGAACTTCATATTTAATAACTTTTTTTTTGCAAAAAAAAAAAAAAAATCACTCAAAAAGAAATTTTACATAATTTTTGTAAATTATTATCAAAGTCATGTTTATGAAATGTGATTAAATGAATTGAAAAGTTTAATGACACACAGCAGACATGACATCACATACTGTGATAGAAAAAAAATAAAAAAAACGTTAAAGAAACAGAAAAGTTTTATTAAATGTCATGTTTAGAGTTCAACATGATGAAAAATGAACATATTTATATTTTTGAAAAGCGCACATAAGAGCAGGTTGCTAAGCATAATGGCAAACAAAAATCATTGCTTAAAAAGAGTTTATAGAAGGCTAAAGTAAATGTAAACATTTAAGGTAAACTAAACTATATTCTAATAAACTGTCTTTCCTTTGTTCTTGAAGTTAAATTTTAGAAAATTATATTGTTTTTTAATAGAAAAATATTGTTTGTATTTAAAAAAATAAATAAAGACTTAAATAAACTTAATTATTTAAATTAATGACATAAATTAAATATAAAGTAAATTGTCCACGATTTTTTTTTTTTAACATAATGTTGACCCAATGTGCAGCAACATTATATATTATTTTATATATAGCTTTTGAATAATTGTTTTCATTTAAAACTTTTCTATGCAGACTGTATGTAAAATAGTGTGGCATTTTGTAGACAATAGAAAATAAATAAAATCAAATCGTTTTATTTAATTATAAACAACTTTAATTATTGCGTATGCAAAATGGAATACAAAATTAATATTTTGAAAATTTTCTTCATCTTAAATCAATTGTAAGCTGCGGAAATTTAAATTCTTTTAATGTATTAATAACTTAAAATTGAAAAACTTTAAACTATTATATGCGAGCCCAAACGCAACCAGTTTTCTCAAGCCGTAATCTAAACAAATAAACCTTTTATACGTCCAAAAACTCATTATTCAGCTTAATCCGAAAGAACACGAAATATGAATAATCACAATTTGAGGCCCTTTTCTCATTCAAATGCAAATTTACAATGTTATTGAGAATTAAACGGTTTTGAGTTTTGTATATGAAAAATCGCTTTGAAGTCAAAAATATAAGAAATATCATTGATAACATGCATATTTGCAAAGTCATTAAGCACACAAGAAATGTTGTCTTTTTTGTGAAAATTATATTTTGAGTCAGAAATATACGTAATCACAGATTGAAGCTATTTTCGCATTCAAATGCAAATTTACAACGTTATTGAGAATTAAAGGATTTTGAGTTTTGTATATGAAAAATCGAGATGAAGTCAAAAATATAAGTAATATAAATTTTCAATTATAAACTGACAAAAGGATTGAAGAATATATCAAGGATTTAAGATTGATGAGTTTTTTTTATTTTTTTGAAAAATAAATTTTCAGTTAGAAATATGAGAGATCCCTTTTCTCATTTAAACCTATATTTGCAAACATTATGTGACTTCAGATTTTAGAGTTTTTTTATATGAAAAATCGTTTTGGAGTCAGACATATGAGTAATTACCATCACACTTTGCAAATATTTGCTTAAAAAGACGTTACCACTAAACAAAATATTTTTGAACTCGTTCATTTATTAAAAAAAACTTTGTTTATTTAAGACAAGACACAACAAATATTTATTCTTATTTTATTTGATGCTCTTTGATCTTGCAAAACTCTTGTAGGAGTAAACAACGTCAAACAAATTTGTGCTAAAACAAGTGGTTACTCTCTTATGAGCAAATATTTGCCATGTGTGACCATACGTTAAGCCTCTTTTCTCATATAAACGCATATCAGCAATGTAATTAAGGATTGAAAACTGTAGAATCAAACCGAAAGCCGTTCGACCAAAGAATCATTATTGAACATAATCCCAAGCAGATCTAATTTTAATATCCGAAAAAATCATCAATATTATATTGTGAAACTTGTTTTTTCATCTTGAACTAACAAATATTAACAAATAAGACAAAATACCGAATACTGCAATTGGTCTGATTTTTGGCCTATTACGAGCGGAAGCCGAACACTTTTACGGACTCTAATAAGCGTATAAGTAATATTAAATTCACACAATATTACTAATACGATACGTATTTTATAAAGGAATACCTTCGATTTGCTGTCACTATCAATTAGTTAATTTATTAATTAAAAGAACCATTTCACTTCTTAAAAGTAAAGCCTTTTAGAGACTTATCATAGAGTACAGAATTTATTAGATTAAATACATACAAATTAATACAATTTCGTGATTCAATTTTAAACTGTAAATGAGATATTTTTCATCCAATTCGATCAATTTCTTTTTTGATACCAAAAAAATACATAATCAATCATAAAGCTGCCTCATTTTAATTTTCTATTTTATTTTAAATATCTGATAATCAACACATTTAATATAAAATAGTTTAAATTGGAAGCAATATGAAAGAAACCATATAAGACAATTTATCATTGAAATACTTTTCAGAAAAATGTGAAAACAATATAAGTTTCTTTAAAGCTTATTTTATTAAAAAGAGTCCAAAGTTGTTAATTTTAAAGTTTTAACCGATAAGCTATTTATTCAATGATGCCTTAAATACAAAATTTAGAATTTAATTTAATCTAAAAATACGTATTTTAATAATATCGGGGTAAAATATATTATTGGAAATACTTTACTGCTGCTTTACCCGTTTGGTTTTTTAGAATGTATGAGTAAATTTTTTAAATTATATTTAATAGCAATTTGGTCTGATTAGGAATTTAATTAAATTTTAGTTATAAAATTAAATTTATAGAAAATAGAATGCATAGAATATAATTTTTATATACACCCCTATCGTGAATAAAAATTCCACATGAAATTTGTTCCCTTTTCACATTTTTCCTTTTAAAATTTAATGTTGAAACAATAAAATGGAACAAATTTCATGTGGAATTTTTATTCACGATAGGAGTGATAATTAAAATATAATCTCCAAAATTTAGTAAATTATTTGTAATTATTTGCAAAAGAAAAAGATTATACGTTCACAAGTTTAAAATTGATTTTTGTTGAATAGATTTTTTTTTAGCAGAAAACAGATTTTTTTCAATTTCAATTCAATTTTTCATTTTACAATTTCACGCACTGTGCAGTGGTATTTATTTTCTCCTTTTTATAAATTGTTTTTAAATGTCTTTTTAATTATTTAAAATATATATTTGGTTTAATACTTTGTTGTAGGCCAAGTGTTATAAATTCTTTTAACAACTACAATCTGCACATATACGAGCAAAAATGCACAAACGAATAAATACCTATATTAATATTTCTAATAGGATGGCTTCGTTTATGTGGATGAAAAAGAAATAGTTTAGCACAAACATTAGTTTTATAGAATAACACTTCGGAAAAATAGCCTTTACGGATTTGCTCGCACATACGTCACATCAAAATGATCGTTGACTAGGAATGTAAGTTGAGAAAAACAAAAAAAAAAAAAAAAAATAAATAGAAAAAAATCAATTATTTTATGGTTTCAAAAATATGTTTAAAATGTTACCAGCATATTGTTAGCGCAAGAAAATGTCTCCGATAATGAAAGAAGTAATAGAATTCCAAACACCAATGCCAGTATCTCAAGAAGAATATGTGTGGACACTGGGTTTGCAATTTATCGTTTAAATAAATATCTAAATTTGTTAAGAGTTTTTTATTAAGAGTTGTATAAACTGATTAAAAGGACAATAGTTGGCCAGGAATTTGCAGTTTTGTGTTGAATAACACCCCTTATATCACATTTTCTACTACGTTTTCGGCCCGCAAACGCGTTTTCAGTCTCTCTGAAATGTCATCACTATTCAGTATAGTTTTGGCATGATTAGCTCCCTTTCATTAGGAAATTAAGTCGATGTAACTGAAAAGAAGTAAGAAAGTATAGTCGGTCAAGCGCAACCATATAATACCCTACATCCAGTATATAAATAAAACAGTTTTTCAGAAATGCGCGCTATATGGCAGCAATTACCTATTATGGGCGATCATTCAAAAATTTACCCCCTGGCCCACGATGTCGAACGATAACGTGCGCTTAGATAAGACTTAAGACACAAACTTGATTGTGGAATAAACAAACTTAATTGAGTAAAAAAATAGATACGATAAAAAGTGTGTGTCTTAAGTCTTATCTAAGCGAACGTTATCGTTCGACATCGTGGGCCAGGGGGTTAGTGTCATGACTTCCGTGAATGTAAATATTATGTATGTTATACTTTTTCTCGATATAAAGACTTTTAAAAGATTTATGGAGGTTAAAGTGAATTATGGAGAGGGTCTTATATGGGAGTTTCGAATAATTATGGACCGACCATTATAAAATTAATAGTCTGTTCAGCGATCTCGAACGATAACGTTCGCTTAGATAAGAATTAAGACACAAACTTAATTGTGAAATAAACAAACTTGATGGAGTAAAAAAAATAGATACGATGAAAAGTTTGTGTCTTAAGTCTTATCGAAGCGAACGTTATCTTTCGAGATCACTGAACAGGCTATAGGTGTCATCATTTCTATATACGAGTATATGAAATTTATTTTTGTTGAATTTTATTTAGATACAAACAATTTTAAGACATTTATGGTCGTAAAAGTGATTTTCGGAAGTGAAGCGTAAATGGGAGCTATGATCACTTATGCATCGCTCTTCACAAAAATTATAGATGGATTAATTTACTACTAATTTGTGGTGAAATTTGTTTGGATACATGCATAATTCAAACATTTATGATGGTTAAACCATCCGTCTGGTTGCTTCGTATCTGTCTGGCCGTAGTCAATCTGTTATTGCAAACAATAAAACATCAAAATCGTTACCAGTTCTTAGGGGCGTGCCACATTGATCGATACTTGGGCCACTACTTTTCTCAATTTATATAAATGATCAATTGTTACACTGTAATGTTCACTTATATGCTGATGATGTACAACTCTATAGTAGTAGTTACTTGCTAAATATAAATGATTGTGTTGAGCAAATAAATCTTGATTTACAGCGTGTTCACACATGGGCAAATGAAAATGGTTTGTGTATCAACCCTTCGAAGTCCAAATGCTTGATAATAAGGAAAAAACACATAAACTGTCGCTTGAACCTATTATATTGTTGAACAACCAACGAATTGAAATTGTGCAAAAAGCTAAAAATCTTTTTAACAACACACTCACATGGTCTGATCATGTAACTGCTGCTGCTGGGAAAACATATTCAATGCTGCGAGCGCTATGGAACACCCAACACATCACACCGCTTAATATTCGAATATTACTTGCAAAAACGTACATATGGATGCGAATGGTTTGCAAGTTGTGACTCAACAAGCCAGGGAAAACTTGAGAACACTTTCAATGCTGTATTGAGATGCGTTTTTAACTTAAGAAAATATGATCATATTTCCCAATTTAAAAATAAACTTTATGATGTTTCTCGGAGTAACCTGTTGAAAATTAAAACCCTAATGCTGTTACACAAAATAATATTCAAACATGAACCAGTGTATCTTTTTGACTGAATATCCTTTATGCGTTCAATAAGATCTTATGATATAATTCATACTAGATATATTCATACTTATGATATAATTCATACATACTAGTCAGGTTTCTGAACGCGATATTTACGTCAATTCAATCCGCCTTTGGTACTCGCTACTACTTGCCAATAGATCCATCAGCAACGCCTTGCTTTTTCCGAAAGAGTTATGTAAATTTTGTACCCCAAATTAATACTGTATCCTTCTTATTATGTTCGTATTTAACTAATTTAATTTTTTATTTCTAGTAATTAATTAATTATTTTTCATAATAATATATTTTTTTTTCTTACCCAATTATGTACTTACAATACAAAAACCAAATACTATAATTATAAGACGTGTGTCTTGTTGTATTTGTATCGTATAAATAAATAATTGGTCAGGTGAAATAATGGACCGATTTCCACTAGTTCCAATCTTGTCCGTCCTTGGACCGAAAAATACCACGGCAAAAAATAGACGGACGGACAGAGGGACATCATTAAATCGAATCAGCAAGGGATTCTGAGTTGATCGAGGTAGTTTTTGAACCAATATTTACGTACGTTACAAACATTAGCACAAATCTAACATATCCTCCACACTATTGTCCCAGGTTTAGCTTTTTCGAAGCAGTTGCATTCACTTCTCCTTCTGAAAGCTCACAGTCAGCACCAAAAGTTTTTGAAAATAAATCTGACATTTCGAAAGAACTGATCGAGCCATTTTTGATACTGAAAATACGCAAAATCGGTGGAGTACGATCTGAGCAAGAGACCAAAGTTTCAGACAACTTTAATATTTTTTAGATTTTTGTTTGCTATTTGCTTCAAATATATTGCAGATAATAACATGAAATTTAGCACACTTCATTTTTATTATAGACGAAAAATGGGCATTTTTTTTTGGGCAGCCTAATATAAAAACATACATACATATGTACACACATATGCATGCATATTTATGTATATGTGTAAGATTTATTATTTTTATTCAATTAAATAAACAAATGCGTTGTAATCCTATTATAAATATTTTTACAAAAATATTAAAAATAATATTTACGTATTGTTTGTTTGTTTGTTGTTTCTGACATTTTGCCATAAATCTTACCTTATGAAATTGTAATCAATCGCATTTGATCGTTCTGATACCAGGAAATCAATCTGTAAAAATATAAAATAAAATTGAAAAAAGTGATTATAAATTTAAAACAATAAATTAATTTTCTCTATACACATTTTTTTATAAAACTTTATATTTTATTGTTTGAAATTTTTTGTTTTGTAATAACAAAGTGAGTTTAAGAGTATGTGTGAGTTGGTGTAAAAATATGAAAAATTATACATCATATTATTTATGGTGATTTATGTATGAATTCGTTAAAAAAAAAATTAAATGAAATTTTTAAAATTATAAAAGCCAAAATGAAAGAGATTTTTTTATACTGTTTTTTGAAATAAATCACATACAAATCATTCATTATTGTACATTGTAGTTGTCATGCTTATTGCTATTGTTGTATTGTATGATAAATAACTGACATTATTGTTATTACAGCCGCCGCCACTATCACTGACACAAACATGTTTATTTATGGTCAATGTTTAAAACAAAAACACAACACTGAACGAATGATAAGTTATAATGGCTATTGAGATGATAAATGTGAAAAACAGGACACAGCACAATATTTAACAAAGACTGTGTAAACGTTAAGGAACTAACAACTGGGATTTGTTCTCAAATTTTTTTAAAACACTTGGAATTTCAGCTATTTCCAGTAGATTTATATAATAATACTCATTAAATCATTGTCTTTAAAATAGCTGCTTTAGCTACAAAATTCATTAACTAAAACAACACAAAACTGGTAGATAATTTTTCATCTTAAATGCAATCAACTAGAAACATACCGCCCTACCCTGCATTGAACATTTTTAAAATCCAACCTATACTACATACTAAAAGCAACAAATGTTACAAAAAAAACAATAATAAAACATATTATAAATCGATCGATAAATGAACAGACATAAAAATTTACAAAACAAAGCTGCACCACACAGCCAACAAGCATCAAGACAGTGACCAATGAGCGAAATGACAGCAAGTGGGAAATAGGATGTTGCTGCTGGTGGTGGTTTAATAAAACAACAATCAACGTAAATACAAATACCAAACTCTACAATGACAAAAACTCAATGATACAACAGAAATTAATGCAGAATAATGAAAATATTTTGATAAATCGGTTTGTTTTCATAATAAATGAATACAGGCGGGTAAAGGAAATAAAAAACATAACAGCCAAAAAATTAAAAAAAAAAAAAATGGAAAAACAGAAAAGTTCATGCATATTGAAAAGACAACAGCAATATTTAGCAGGGTATATTACCCACAACTAAATGTGAATATAAAATTTTGTGCACGTCTTAGTTATCTTCAAAATTACTACACTAATTAAGTTACAATGTAGAAATTACCGCCATTTCAACGAAACAAAATTGTGAAAAATATTCAATTTTTTCCAATTCAATTCTTGCGATATCACAAAGCTAAAAAAATAATTACATGTATATAAGTACATTTACTGCATTGCATAACTATAAATACAAACAACTTTTCTCAATTTGGCAAGTTAAAGAAAAAATTAAATAGTTTAACCGTGCATGTACTGTTATCAGTTTAGTACTTTTGAGGCTAGATTTAGCCTTTTAATTTACCCTTTAGCTTTGAAATTTATGTTTTAATGTCTGGCTTTTTTTAGTATTTTGTTAATTTTTAAACGGCCTTTTTTGTTAATTTAAATTCTACGTACAATTATATAAGCTTTTATTAATCTGGCATTGATGGTTGTTAAAATCGTAAACCATTTCCATAAAAACCAACAGAACCATTTAACAAAGTGATAGTAAACTGTCAACTTAAATATTAACTCATTATTATTCGCACCTAAAAAAAATTGTCATAGGCTCAGCTTTCATATCCATTTCAACAATATATGAGAGATGAAATAAAAATTGTGCTATTTACAATTGCTCTGCCCAGTAAATTTGCTTGTATCCACAAAAAGTGAATTCCCCTAAATTTGTGATATGAACATATTTCGCAAAAATTAAATTTAAGAAAAAAATTTAAGCCAAACAGATTTTGAATCGTACTAAATTAAATAAAATCGTGTAAAAAAATGTAAAATTTGTTTATTTTTAAATCGTGTTAAATCAAAACCGTGTAAAAACAGAATTAGGTGTACAATATATATATTTTTATATGTATATCATCCTACTAACATGTTCTTCAAAATCGGAAATCGAAAAATGTGCTTTATTTTTAGATATCTTGAAAGGGTATTTTTATTTTCTTAATTAAAAAATAGACAAAAATAGTGTTATTGTGTGAAAATTACAAAATGGAATCCCAAAGATATTTACAGTTATGATTATTTTTCTTTAACAACTTACACAATTTTAAATAAAAAAGTATTATTTTGGTACATTTAAAGTCTAGTCAAACAAGAGTTTTAAAGCGAAATGAAATAAAGATTTTCAAATGCCTTCGTCTTACCCATCTTAATACGGTGGTAAGAGCTTTAATAAATTAAGAGTCATGTCACAGAATCTAATTCCGCACGGAAGTGGAATTAATTCCGTATTTTGCTTCTATAGAAAAAGTAAAACGAAAAGTTTTTTCAGAATGAAAACACTTTTAATTTGCTATGTCGAATTGTAATTTGAAGAATTTCTACGTTTCATTCCGAAAAAATAGAAGCAAAATACGGAATTAATTCCACTTCCGAACGGAATTACATTCTGTGACATGACTGTAAATCTATGATATCCGCAATATTTAATGTCAAACGGTACAACCCATTAGAAACACATTATGTAATTTTTACACAATAATTATTTTGTGTAAAAAAATTCAGAAAAGCTAAACCGAGTCCTTTCAGTTGAGAGCAACATTATGAAAATCGCTTGAATCGTTCCGATATTATTACATCCTAAACATTGCTAATTTAGCACAAAAATGTCTAAAGTGTGCAAATTTTTTTTTGGGTTGAAAATTTATTAAAAAATACCCAAATTGATTGAACATTTGATATCAACTATAGTTTTAAATTTAAATAGAAAAATTTTTAAATCATTCAAACAAAATTTCCCCATTTCATTTTGAAATTGTTATGTTATTTGCCCTTATAATTACTCATATCCTTTAGCTTATAGGAACAAGTACACGTTTACAATAAAAACAACAACGTGTGTTATTATTGCATCTACTTAATGTTCATGTTTATGTGCATGTTAATATTGGTTGCATCATGTGTGTGCAGGCACAAGCATGCAGTGTACATTTGTATGTAACGATACGTAAAATAAATAAACAAATAGTAACCAATCCTTAAAAAAAAATATCCTTGCTGTTATTTTTGTTTTCGAGGAATGAGTTTGACAACTTTATGCAATAATGATGCCTGAATACGTTCATGGTTATTTAAACACTAGAGTGCATAACTAAAGAGACAAACATTTTGAAATATGAAAATAAAGTTAAAAAATTTAATTTAATTTTTTTGTCTTTTTCATTTTCTCTGTAGATTCCAAAACAAAATTATAAATAAATTGTTGCTTCTAAATTGGTGACCAGAAATTAATTTTTTTTAGCCGTTTTCTAAAGTTACTTCAATCCATATGTAGATATACTCGTATATATTATAAATGTCTTTGCGAGTTTGTTTGTTTGTTCCGCAATCATGCTTAAACGGCTGAACCGATTTTAATGAAATTTGGAACGTAAGTATACATATGTATACTAGCATTGATGACCTTAATGTTTTTTGATGTTACCATTATTTAATAAATAGGGGCATCGGGTCATCGGTTCCTTTAATGATGAAAAAAGAATCCTGAATGTCAACATTGCTTTGTTCATAAATTTATTTTTCGAAATATTTAATGAATTCGCTTTAAGAAATGCTGGTCCTTAAAAGAATTTGAGTTGCATTTTTTTATTTTTCCTCCTATAGAATAAACTGCCACTTTAAACACGAAATATGCTTCGTTTGTGTGCTGTGCGTAAAACAGATTACCAAAATATTAAATGATCAGTTGCCAGTAATAAAAGATCAATTATATCCCGGACAGCGCCGGGTACAAAAAACAAGTCAAAAAGTATAGTTGGTCATGCCCAACCATATAATACCCTACACCCAGTACATGCGTAAAACAGTGTTTCAGAAATGGGCGCTATATGGAAGATATAGCCTATTAAGAATCGATCATCCAAAAATTTAGTGACATGATTTCAGTTTTAAACTTTATCTCGATATAAATATTTTTAAAAGATTTATGGAGGTCAAAGTCAATTACAGAGAGGGTCTTAGATGGGAGTTTCGACTA
This sequence comes from Bellardia pandia, assembly GCA_916048285.2. Classification (NCBI taxonomy): domain Eukaryota; kingdom Metazoa; phylum Arthropoda; class Insecta; order Diptera; family Calliphoridae; genus Bellardia; species Bellardia pandia. The sequence continues at coordinate 29,906,872 of OU696531.1, forward strand.
ATTATGGACCGACCATTATAAAATTAGGTGTCATCAATTCTGTATATGTATATGAAATATATTTGTGTTCAATATTATTTCGTTACCAACTTTTTTAAGAGAGTTATGCTCTTTAAGATGATTTTCGAAAGTGGACCTTACATGGCAGCTACGACTAATTATGCACCGATCATAATAAAATTAGGCGTCATCATTTCCGTATATATGAAACTTATTTGTGTTGAATTTTATTTAGATACTAATATTTTTAAGAAATTTCTGGTCGTTAAAATGAAAGTGGGCCTTATATGGGAGCTACGACTAATTATGGACCGATCATAATAATATTGTACTGTATTATTTTTATATACATATACGAAATATATTTTCGTTCAATAATATTTGGATACCAAAATTTTTTTGAGTTATGATCTTTAAAGTGATTTTCGGAAGTGGGCCTTATACGGGAGCTATGATAAATTATGGACTGATCTGCACAAAATTTATAGATCTAATTTGGCTTTATTTACCACTCATTTGTGTTGAAATTTGTTTGGCTACTTGCATAATTCAAACATTTATGATCGGTAAACCCCAATTTCGGGAGGACATTTGTATGGACGCCAGGTGAATTAATAGACCGATTTCCACCAATTTCAATCCCATACATCCTGGTGCCGAAAAAGTATCACGTAGCAAATTTTGTCGAAATATCTTTAAAATTCCGATCTGTACTCTGCGCACAAGCTTTACATGAACAGCCAGCCAGACAGACGGACGGACGGACATCGTTAAATCGGTATAATTTAAGGTGGGTGTTGGACCAATATTTCTAGGCGTTACAAACAGCAGCGCAAATCCAATATACCCTCCCCACTATGATGGAGTAGGATATAAATATTATTATTTTTATACCCTTCACTGTTTTATAATTCAATACAGTTTCATTATTTGGCGAAAAAAAAACAGTTTTTCAATATGTAAACATGTGTGTAAGACTACATGTCTGTTTATTGTTGTTGCTGCTGCCACCATTGTTGTTGTTAGTTTTCAAACTGGCATGAGTAACTGTCAATCAAACAAACAACAACAAACAGTAATGTTGTTTTAGTTCATGCTCTCTTTTATTTGAATGCCTGATTTGACATGGCGCGTGTTTAATTTGTGTTAAAAGTGTTTTTATTGAACAAAAAAAATCAAATAAATTTAATTTAATTTAATTTAATTAAATTTTAACTTGTATTTGTATACATTTAAAATTTACAATAGGAGAAGGATTAAATTAAATTCTTTAAATGTGAAGCGATTATAATATTTAGCACCAAATCCTAAATTTTATAACAAACGTCTTTCATTGTTATTTTAAGCAAGCCTTTGCATATCAATAAATAACTTTGTTAAATATTTACCTCCTTATTCAAAAATGATTATTAAATTTAACAAACGTTTATTAAGCAAATTTTTATATGCAAACCTGTCATAATAAACGTTTGTTAAATTTAATAATCGTTTTTGAATAAGGGGGTTAATTAGCAAAACAGTAAGAAAATTCAATTCAATTTAATTTTGACAACCTAAAGGTATTAATTTAACCTAACAAAAAACAAGTTAGAGTGCTATATTCGACTGTGCCGTATCTTAAATACCCTGCACCTAAACATAATAAGAAATAGAAAAACTACACTGGTTATAGGCAGATTCAGACTTAGTGCTAGTTTTATTTATAACTAATGTACATTTTTACCAATTCTTACCATAATTTACAGAATTTTTCTGATTTTCATAATACTCTTGAGTGTAATTTAACAATTTATAAAATTGAAAGAATATTTTTCCATATTCACAACAAGTTAAGAAACAGAATATAAAAAGGGTAGGATTATAAAGTGAGGCTTCTTTTGGTTGAATTTTATTTCAATAATATTATTTACAAGAAATGTATAGGTTGTATAGTAGAAGTGGACCAATTATGGACTGATATCTTCTAAATCTATGTTTTTTAGGGTTATTTTGGTTGTATGGTTGGCTGCTATGATCGGATGTGGACGTAATTCAGGAGCTATTATTGACCGACAGCTGCAAAATCCAGTAGAATAATTGCCGTATAACCGATTTAATATGATTTCTGGATTAAAATTTCTCATCCATATAAAAGTTGGTTTGAAATCGATATTTACTAAACATTTTTGTGGGTTAATGTGTTTTTCGGAAAGGGAATGGCAGTTATGACAAATCATGGCCCGCACTTATTAAATATTGCAATATTGGATACCTCACGTAATGAAGTGAATTTTGGAAGTGGAGCTTATATGGGGAATATAATCAAATATAGAACGATATTCTCAAAATTAAGCTGTTTGATTTTGGCATGTATGTAAATGCTCCGTGAATCGGTACCGTTATTTATAATAGATTTATGAGTAATAAAGGGATTTTCGAAAGAGGGATACGGTCAAAAATAGACCGAAATTGACAAAACTTTGTGGAATGATTTTTGTGGATATTTAAATGACATATGTAAAGTCGGTACCGATATTTATAAGTTATTTATAAAGATTAAAATCTTTTTCGGATGTGGTCCTTATATGAGACCTGTGACCAATTATGGGCCGACCATCATGAAATTTAGTACAACAATTTATATATCCGTTTCGGTCGAATTTTAGCCTAGAACTATATTAGTACCAAATTTGAACGTATTTAAGTGAATTTTAGGTGTGGACTTTATATGGGGTCTATGGTCAAACATGGACCGAAGTAAACAAATTTTCGTTTTACGATTTATTTTTGCATGAAACTTATTTTTGCCGAATTTTGTATTAATATTCCAATTTTATAGGCATTTAAGTATCATTAAGGCATATTATGGGAAGATATTTGTATGGGGGCTATGAGAAATCATAAACCGGTTCTTACTATTTTCCTCACACTTTTTTTCTTCCTTTATCATAAAAATAATTTGTACAAAATTTTATGGCAATATCTGCAATATATTTCATAAAATTGCAAGAAAAATTTTTAATATTTAGGGAGGTTGTCTTACATTTTGGTCCATAACTCTGGTTCTACTATACCGATTTTGCTGATTTTCAATACCAAACTGTTTAGGAGAATTATAAACGGGTTTTTGTAAACTTTGTTAATTTTGGTGGTGTCTTTTGCTCGTGAGAGTGTTTTACACAGACAGACGGACAGATAGACAGACGGTAATACCTCAATCGACTTAGAATTGCACAGAATTGTTGGGTCTCAGATAAATACTTCTCAGTGTTACACACTGAATGACAAACTTATATATACCCTCATTCACCACTTATGGTGGTGGATGGTATAATAAGTACATTAATGTCTTTGTTTAGCTTAAATACTTACATATATAAATTGATAAGCCTTTTCTTCGTATAACATAAAAATTACAACATAAAAAATAAATACCAATAATTCACAGTCGGCTGTCTTGTTACTAAATCATTAATTATATTAAAAGCAGCATTTTAAAATATAGCCTTATTAAAATATAAACATTTAACATTTTAACAGGCTAAAGCATTTAAGGTCTTTCCATTGTTTTCCGCTTTTTAAAACATAAATAAATCTTTAAATTGTGTTTGATCTTTTTGCCTCCGCGACACATCAGTTGAAACATTTCATCATTTAAATATTTCATAAAAGGTCTTGCTCGTGTTATGCTCATTAAATTTTCCTTTTCACATTCACAAAGAAGACAAAAGAAGAACTAAGCAAGGCAAAGCCGCTCTAAATTTATATAGTGAAATTTTTATTGTAACTGGAAACAAACACTCTTTTAAATATCTATTGACATCTGAAAATGGTAAATAAAAATATTAAAAATATTACATTCTTGTGGTAATGTTGCCTCTATGAATAAATAATTTGGGGCGCACAATATAACAATAATTATTGATGTTGGCTGTAAAGAGAGCAATAGCAAACTGGATACAATTTCAAGGGTATAATTAAAAAAATTAAAAAAATAAATGCTAATTTATGAATAATAATATAAATAAATTTAACACGTAATAATTTAACCCACTTGGCGCAGCCTTCCTTTTAAAAGGACGGTTTTCTTATCACAAATTAAGGGAAAGTCCTCATGCAGGTGAATTTCTATGAATATTTTTTACTTATTATTATTGCTTATGCTTTGTTGTGTACCTTCGCAGCTCGAAAACATTAGTTGATGAAACCAGGTTCGCGTGTTTTAACTTTTTATTAAGCGCTGTGCAAATAGCGATGGAAAAAACATGTAAGTAAATAATTTACATGTAGATAATTGCTATTTTTTGTTTAAAAATCTATGTCATCACGTGAGAACGGCTAGAGCAATTTGGCTGATTTTTTTTTATTCGATTCGAAAATCTCAGGAGATGGATTGTAAAGAAAAAAAAAAATTCAAAAATTCCGGGTAAAACTCGGAAGTTTTTTTGTGAGTCCAGTCAACTTTAATTAAAAAAATCCTCCTAAAGCATGCTGTACAAATTTAGATATTGTATTTACAAATAAACAAGAACAGGCAGGTTGAGAATACATCTTATTCTATATCTATATATATACAAATTAAATGGCATCACGTGAAAACGGCTGGAGCGGCTATTCAAAATTTTCAGGAGGTTTGTAAAAAAAAATAAAAATTCCAAGCGAAGCCGGGGCGGTCAGCTAGTAATATATAATAATAATAGTAACATCTTAGTTAAATAACAAATAACTGAAAAGCGTGCGTAATGTTTTATTGGAGCGCAAATTGCGCTGTCCTTTTAAAAGGACAGTGGCTATGTTGTTTTGCAGTAAGTCAAACCGAAAGGCACTGACGCTTAATTAAATCTTGGAAGAACTGAATCAATGGGGTGATGATGAAGTTTTTGGCACCATTTACTTTTACACCCCCCGTCAACGCTAACGATAATATAACGTATAAAGACAGTGGTAATGAAGATAATGTATGCATATACAATTTACCGGTCAGTATCGTGCAGACACAGAAATTAGACATATCAATGTTCCTGACTATGAGGTAGCGCACCTAGTCAAGCGCAAAAGGGTTGCAGAGCCAAGACCGACTAAAAAGAAATGTGTAAATAAATGGCTTACCAAGGTGGTAGGCTAGGAACCCCATCCATGGGAATCAAAATCCAGATCCTATGGAAATTTTTATAAAACTGTTTCACGATGGTATATTTAACACGCTTGTTGAATACACAAATATGTTTGCAGATAGCCATAACCACTCTGGTGAAGTGACACAAAATTAAATGCGTTGTTTTGTTGGAGTTTTGCTAATGAGCACATCTGTCATTGTATAGAAATGGCTGAACAAAATGGTTGAAAACCTTTAGAAGACTGATTGCAAACGAATTAGCGGCATATTTTAAAAGATCCTTGAAGAGCGGTTCAAGCAAGTCCAGCGCCAATCTTCATATGCACTTGCGATTCGATGGACAGGGCCTCTTAGTACAAGACAAGGAACATCAAAGGAATGCTTTTTGGCGTATCATACTACAATTTAAAACATAATCGTTTTTCCAGCTACTATTCTTTTAAAAGGACACCCGATTCCGGGAAAACTATAGGTTTTAAGAAAAAAAAAAAAAGTTATTTAATAAAAAATTTTAAGTAGCCCATGAATATACATATCTGGTTTAAATACATACATACTTTAAATAATGTTTAGATTTCAGTTCTAGTACAGTTATAGTTCTAGACTAGATTCTTTAATATTAACGGCGCTCATAAAAACAGATAAAGCAATGTGATCTGTCGTGCATTTGTGTGTTAACATACAGCATTAAATGTTACGTGCGTTAAAATCGACTCTACTCGCACAACTCCATTCTTAGATTTTGTTCTTGATTATGTCTCATTGTGCTAATTTTCAAAGGGTTTGGTCTATGATTGAAAGAATATGAACTGTAAATGTTGCTATCATCTGCAAAAGAATTGGAAAGAGTTGGAAATTTGAAAGATAAGAAATAAAGTAGAAGAAATAATTAACCTTGAACTCGTCTGATGAGATCCCCTGTATAAAAACTCGTATAGTGCGATTTCTTAGGAAACTCGATATAAATCGAGACGAATTATCACCGACTACAGAAGGAATAAGTTTCGACAAAAGAGCACAATGCCAGATTCGAATGTCTTGAAAAACGATAACATTTTTCCAATAGGAAGTCTAGTCTCCCGTAGAGCATTCCCTATGGAAGCCGTATATTGTTGGTCCCCAAATATTTAACAAGATGCTAATTTACCATAGTTTCCATAACTTTAGAAAGTGCAGAGCAAATTGCTACTGGTCAATAATTATCAGCGTTGTTAGCCTTTCCGTTTTTGGCAATTGTCGAAGACCAAGTACTTCAAGACCAGTGCTGGTATACCAATCCAACCCAGGAGATTTATTGATCTTAAGATCTGCTAAAAAACCTTTTAATTGCGTGCGCGAGAAAGATTATATGTATTTGGAATAATTACTGATACGTTTTCGAGCTCGGGAAATAGTTGATTATCTTTTGGTAAGTTTGAATTATTTGCAAATAATTCGGGTCATTCTTTGTAATAGTAGGAATTGAATAATTAGCATTATGCTTTACACTTTTAATGAATGCCCAAAGCTTTTACTGCCCCAGAGAGCAGTAAGAAATTTAGCTCGGAGGCGTTTTCCTCACACTTTCTTCTCTTATCATAAAAATAACGTGTACAAAATCTGCAAAAATTGGAAGAAAAATGTTTAAAGATATAAAATTTGTATGGAGGTTGTCTCACATTTTGGTTCATAACTCTGGTTCTACTATACTGATTTTGCTGATTTTCAATACCAAACTGCTTACGAGAATTTTAAATGGGATTTTGTAAACTATGTTGATTTTTTCACAGACAGAGAGACGGACATAACTAAATTGACTTAGAATTTCATAAGGATCAATAATATATATACTTTGTTGGGTCTCAGATGAATATTTCTTAGTATGACACACGGAGTAGCAAACTTATGGTGCTGGAGGGTATAAAAATATATTGTATATGTAATTGTTAAATTTAAAGAAAAAATCTATTTGAGCGATAAAAAATTGTTAGATTTTCTCAAATAATACGAGTTTATATTTACATACCCTTTTCGATGGCAGTAAAAACCCCACCAGGCTTTATTGAAGTGTCAAAAACTACAATTTAGTTCAGCATGCAATTTTAAATAATATATTGTCATTGTCATTATTGTTTAATATTTTCATGTGGTTTTATGACATGATTTAAACATTTTGTTTCAGTTGTATTTTTTTTTTTAAATCTGTTCTGTTCTCCGTTTTTTCGAAGAATGATATTTTGTGAAAACAATTACCATAAATAGTTTTTGAATTCGTTTTTAATTAAATGTAAATATAACATACAGAGACTCAGGCAGAAACACGCATAGCTAACATACATACATACATACATATAATAATATGTACTTGTGTATGTTCAATCTTTTACATACAGAGTGTTATTTGTTTTATATGAATGTGACACTACCACATTTAAACATTACATTTTTGCTGCCCCATTTCAATATTTTTTCAGTTTGTTATTTTGTTAAACATTTTTTAAACAAATAATTGCAACAAAAAGCATTTTCAGTTAACATTTTATTGTCCAACCATTTGTTCGTTTTTATATAATTATAGATGGATACATTGTTTGCACTGCGGCATTTCGTTATAATAAAACTGAAAATAAATAGAATGGAAACTAAATTTGTTATGTTTTTATTTGTTTTAGTTTGTTTTGTTTTATATTGTTGTATTTTTATGGTTAACCATTTTGCAAACTTAACTAAACTGAAAATAGACAATAATCTAATTTTTAAAATATTTGTGTTTGTGTACATTTTTTTCTAAATTTAAAATTATGCAATATACTTTGTTTTGTTTTTTTTATAAAGGATAAAAAGGTGACCATATGAATGGCACTAAATTTTGGGAAAAGGACGCAACAATTGAGGATGCGGGTAGACATGAAAGCGTAATATTTCATCATTGAATATTATGAGTTTTGCTACACCGGCCTTATACTGCAGACCTTGCCCCGCCCTACTACTATTTGTTTCGATCGATGCCGAATGCTCTCTCTGGGATAGGCTTCGGTTTAGAACAGCGTTTCTGATACACTGTTTTGATTGATTTTTTCAAAAGTTGAACAGTTTTTTTAACGCGCTGTCTACATGTTGCCAGAAGGACGGTAAACGATTATAGCTAACAATATTGAAGCAATAGGGGAGGGGGGGGGCACATTTGAACACGGGGCACCTTTGAACAATGCTGACAAAATCTCAGTTTAAACTTTTTTCCGACCCTTAATCGAGTTTTTCACATGACAACCTTGTTTTCTAGCAACTTTAACAACTTTTGCTAGTTTTTTCAGTCGTCGACTGAACAAGTTTTCGCAGTTTTTTTGTAAGAGTGTAGTTCTGTTTTGACATTTGTGTAGTAAACACATGCGAAATACACGTTAATAAACAATGTTACGCTACACTGCTCCAGAACGCGGAATATTGCTGACAGAACTGACATTAGGGGCCTCGCAAAATTTATAGCATTTTGTGATAGGAGGATTACTTTTGCGCCACCTTGTATTTTCTCTAGGGAATATAAACTGAAATATGTTGTTTTCACATGAAATACATATTTCATTTAAACCTTCTGTGCTGTAAAAAGTATATTTGTTTTAAGCAGTTGTAAAAACATTCAAACATTTCTTATACCACCAAATCTCTGGTCACCTTAATGTGTTTGTTTCATATCATATTGTTTGTTAAGTCAACTAAATATTGTATTAGTAACTATCCTTGTCAAATAATTAGTTTTCTATTGTAAATAAAATTTCACTTCAAAAGCATGTACTGAATATATACAATGTTGGCATTTTAAAATAGTAACTGAAATACACAAAAACAGTTTTCTCTCTTTTTTCATATTTGTATTGTAATGCACAACTATTATTTAGTTATAATTAAAAACTGTTATTGTGCTGAAGTTTACATTTTAAAATAAGTTTAACTAAAAAAACCACAACAACAAACAACTATTATAACTTTTGTTAAGTTGACAAAAACATATGCAACCGAAAAACAGATGAGAACAGGATTTGCTGGAGTAACAAATAATGAAAGGTAAAAAAGTCATATTGATACATACAATTTTGCATTAAAGAGCTATTAAATGCTAATTTATATAAACTAGCATATTGAGATGTTTTCAGGACTGGCATTTTTTCTTTTAGTAAAAAACTTTATTTAAACAGTAGTCAATTCATTCTGCAAAATTGTTTGTACAATTTTAACCAAATGCTATAAATTTGCGCATTAAATTTTGTTTAAATGATCATAAAAAACACACATCAACAATTGTTCATAAAGTATAAATATCTGTCTATCTATAGTTTATTGTACTTTGTGCAGTTCGTAAGTGGTAATTGTATATTAGTTTGTCATAACGTTGGTATTTTTCACAAAAATATTTATAGTTCGTGAAAAAGTGCAAATTTGGTGGCTTATTGTAGAGGGAATACTCGAAAAGAAATATGATGTACGACTATCCGTGTGTATGTTGAAATCAACTTTGCAAAATTCCCCGAAAACGTACAAACATGTAGCTTGCATAAATCTTGCATGATACTTTCAAGGTTGTTGCTATTGAAAATCAGTTAATTGAGTCCAAGCACTGCTGATACAAGGTGGCGCAAAAGTAATCCTCCTACCAGAAAATGCTATAAATTTTGCGAGGCCCCTAATGTCAGTTCTGTCAGCAATATTCCGCGTTCTGGAGCAGTGTAGCTTAACATTGTTTATTAACGTGTATTTCGCACGTGTTTACTATACAAATGTCAAAACAGAACTGACATTAGGGGCCTCGAAAAATTTATAGCATTTTCTGATAGGAGGATTACTTTTGCGCCACCTTGTATTTAAGCAAACAAACTGCTTCAAGTAAAATTTATCTCAGCCTATTTTCTTTACACATTCCGTTGTACTTGTACTGTGTATCCGCATGCCGTATACCTACATATTTACCTTAGTGAATTTTATATTCATAATTCGCTGTTATAGGTCATATACAAGTCGGTATTGACTGAAATATTTTACTTATTTGTTTAATTTTAATTTAACAACACAGGAAATGCACGTAATTGGTCAATACGCATGAATTGTCGTCAATGCATGTTCAATACTCGAAAAAATAACACACTGTTGGACAAGCACACTCAGAGAAAAATTACAATTAACATGATTACAATATTATGGCCGCTTTAGTAATTTAAGCATTTTCATAATGAAGGCTTATTGTTGCTCTTAAATTATGATAATCATTAGTATGTAATGACTAATCATGAAAATGATAACCGCAATCATATATATGATTGCTGCAATCATGTGATTTTTAACCGTAACATTTTATTGTTGCCGCAATCATATAGCAATTACAGTGAATATATCTTGCTAATTCTTTAGAAAGTTTTTTTTACACGATTTTGATTTAATTTGGTTTGAAAATAAACAAATTTAAAATTATTTTTACACGATTTTATTACATTTAGCACGATTTAAGGTGGATTCACCCATTTGTTCTTAACTAAAAATTTTTCGGAAAAAAAAAATTTTTACTAAGAGTTATTTTGCAGCACGATTCACCCATTTCGAACGATTTTTCTGAAAAATCCAAACTAACATATGTAAACAAAATCTATTAGTTTTACAAGTGCGGCCATTGATTTATTTTGCTTTGGGTTTGAAGTGTCATAATACAAAGATTAAATTATTTTAAAGTATTGTTTATTCAAGATCACAGCTATAAATTCAAAATGAATGAAAAAGAAAGTTGCTTTTACTGATGGCCATAAAAATACATTGTTATTTGTATGAAAAAAATGCAACCTATTGGCAACTCACTTTATTTTTGTCCAGAAAAAATATAAAATTAAAGCAATTCAAGTTCGTAAAAAATATTTCTTTCTCTTTCAAAAAGAGAGATATCAAACTTCATATAAAAAAAAAATAGTTCGAAAAATTTTTTTGTTAAAAACGAATGGGTGAATCCACCTTTAAAATCTTTTGGGCTTAAAGCTGAAAGTCTAAACCAAGCGTTTACACGTTTCTCGCGTTCTAAACAACTGTCAAAAAAGTAGAATCAATGTATTTGTATGTTTTAAGTTACACACTTAACAGCGTAGGAAGCGTTGACGCTTGAAAAGTGAAAAGTTCGTTTACTTTTTACTTTTGAAAGCGTCGCAAACGTCGAACATCTGACATCGACAAATAAAAAGCAAATTAATTTTAAAGCTGATGTCAGTAGGAAAAATGACAGTTGAGAAAATATTTTTTATATGAAATTGACAAACAAATCGATAAAAAACTTCTTATAAAAAGAATCAGCTGAACTTACGACATCACCTTCGAAAGTACATTGCCGCGAAAAATCTTCACATGTAACATGAAATACTTGACGCTCAAAACGTTTGGAAAGCTATAAACGCGTTGACACTAAAAAGCGAGTTGTGAACCTCCAGCTTAAATCGTTAAATATATCGATTTCATAAATTAAGGGGAATTCCCTTTTTGTGAATACAAGCCCATTAAGGGTCAGAGCAATTATAAATACTACAAATATAGGGGAATTCCCTTTTTGTGCATACAATCAAATGAACTTTTCATACAGTTTCTTACATTGCTTTTAATCTTAGAGTGAATATCTTTTTTTTTCTTAAATAACTTAAGCTTGTGTAAAAACACATTGTATATGGGATTTAATATTACCTATTAGGATTAGAAAAAGCCTAACTCAATTAAAAAAAAATCAATTAAAAAAACCCGATCTTAGATATATTAAAACAAAAATAAAAAAAATTTAAATGAGAAATAAAACGTGTTGCTTTTGTTTATTAAAAATTGTATTACAATTTTTGTTGTATCTAAATATTTTCTAAAGTTTTCTAAGTTTTTTCCTTTGTTTTCACTAATTTCAATAGCTTTTAGAGATAAGGTACCAATCAACTATTTTGCATAAGACCAATGTTTTTTTTACACTGGGTTTCCTGGAACGAATTACCGTGTAAAAACAGAATTATGTGTATGTACTACTACCATGTTAAAATGATAGTTGTATTCATTAACAACTATATTTTATTTCTGGTTGTGTAATATGTCTGTCCACTGCTCAGTAACAATATTGTTTTCACATTTTGTATTTATTTACATACATTTTTTTTTATATTTAATTAAGTTTAATGATTTCAATACAAAAATGCTTTAATAAATATAATGAGATTTTTTTACGAAACTTTTTACTGGCATCTGTGTTAAACAAAATATGTACTTTAAAAACATAAATTACTATTTTAATTCAAGCTAAACAATTAAAAAAATTAAGTGACTAAATGCAAAGGTAATGATAAATTACTGTGGGTGGGTCATTATCAAAGATTTTACTGAAGGTTTATCTCAGTAGTTGACTAAGTTTACATACAAAAATCTCACTTAGTTTTGTAAGTATTATGTAATTGCCCTGGAATCTATGTTTCTTGAGAGTTAGTTGAAATATTGGTTCCTCTATGAACTTGACCACTCTGCATGATTCTAAATTACGTCATCTCTTTTAAGCTTTTTTTTTTTGTAAAGAGTGTCTCTGAAGGTACAACTATGTATTAACAGTACTGATTAATAGAACAGTTGCTTGGACAAAGTACCATTTGTTTGATGACTAAAACATTAGATATCAAAGTACGAACAAGACACTGCCATTAATAGTCCTCGGCAGAATTACTACTCACACCATGTTAGATATTTAATAATTGGATCTCAAAAAAATACAGCAAAATAACTCCTGACTGTTGACTGAAACATTGAATTCTTTATCAATGTTTATATGTCAAGTGCTATAGTCAGATGGTTGTTTAAATATTGTGGGCAATGGGACTACTATTTCTATATGCCATGAATATTGTTCTCATATAGTAACATGCCAGATATCATTAGAGTGCACTAAAACTTTGAACTCCATATGTGGAGTTATATAGCCAAATGTTTGTTATGAACAAAATTCCTGTATGACTGCGTTGCATAACTATAAATACATAAAACCGTTTCTCCTTTTTGTATGAAACGAATAAAAAAAAAAAAACAAATATTATTTAACAAAACCAAAATCATTATTATTTATTTTGTATAATGACATTTCATAACTATAAAAACACCGAAATTCAAATTAACTTAAAATAATAATATTCACAAAAACCTGGTGTTCACGAAATGCTTTGATTTTTTATGTTGATACAGAGATAACTCCAGTATTATTCCCTGATGTTTACGTTGGAACTCTGTAATGGCAACATGCGGACAACTTTGTGTATAAACATTTAAAAATTGTGCAGCGAGATATTGCTTGTAAAGCGTGATCCATTTCGAGGTTTCCTACGTTTAAAAAAAAACACAGAAAATTCATATTTAATGGGAAATGTTTATTATCATTAAAAAAAAAAACATTTGTTTGCATTTACTTTTAAAGATTATGTCTAACAAATCTTGGCCATTGCTACGTCGCAGATGGTCTACCCGTTGGGTCCACATTTTGATGACTCCTTCTAGCATATCGACCAGTAACTGGCAAATGACACGCGTGATGTTTTCCTCCAAGGACTAAATAGAAGCGGGATTTTCCGCATAAAGGAAAGGAAAATTCTAACGGTGCTATAGGACACGATCTTGGTGGCCAATCGACCGGCCCAAAATGTGAAATTATGTGCTCACAGAAGTGTTCTCTCAACAAACCTATTGATTGAGGCTTTATTTGTTTCACAAGCCGTATTTTGTATGCTTTCATTTAAGATCTCGACGTAAAATGCGCCAAATGGTTCCATACGTCAGTCGGAGTTGCTGCGAACGGCGATGAATCGACTCTCCACAGTCTTCGTGTACACTCTCAGCTACGGCCGCTATATGTTCTTCACAGCGTGCTGGACGTGGTCTATTCCGTCGAATATTATCCAATAATGAATGCTGGGTCTCAAAATGGGTGATAGTGTTGCGAATAGTACGCTCAGTTGGTCGATATTGTTGACCATAAGTTGAGCGAAGTGCACGAAATGATTAGTTGAACGATTTGTAAACGTTGTTCAGGCGTAAGTCTTTCGATTATGAAATGCCACACAATACTTAACAAAAATAACATGACAACATGGACCGAATAATTTTTTGAGAAATTTCGTGCAGTGCGGACGTGTTTTTTCCTCGCTCCGTATAAAATCATTTTTTAAATACAAAAAGTATATAAAAAGCATATAAAAATATTGCGAAAAGACGCTAAAAAAAATAAACAAAATTAAAATAAATCAGCTATCATTATCCGCTGTTAATGATGCTACATACTAAATAATAATCAAAAGTTTAAAATATAAATAAGCATAGAAAATATAAAAATGCCCATTGAGCGCTCTCCCCCGCCGGAGAGGTGCCGCTCCCCTAACAATAAAAAAAGTGATAAACATCTGTCTCAGTCGAACCTTACTACAGTAAATAGCTTATGTGTTATAAGTGCGAATGGTCAAGCACCATCAATAAGCTCAAACTCTCTTCCCGCTCAAAATACTTATGCATCTGCATCAGATTACAATCCGAATGATCACCACAAATATCCTAGTCTCACTGCGCAATCGCAATTGAAACCCCTCTCTTGGAGCTCTCAATGTACTACTCCAACAACTGATACTCAAATAACTGCAACTACATTCCAATTTATTTCAACAACCCCCACACTTACAACTAATAGCACAACTCCTTACTCTTTGGTTACTACTCTCGCACCAACAACTACAACTACCACAACATCGTACTCAGCAATAACAACTCTAGCTTTAGCAACAACAACAGTAACATCAACAGCCTTCTCATACTTACCAATAATGACAACAAGTAAGTTACATGAAATTCATACTCCCTTAAATAAAGAGAAATTAAAAAACAGTAACATATCAAAGAGGCCTCGTAACTCACCCACAAAACTTATTGAAAACACAAACAGCAATAAAAAAGTTAAAACTAAAGAGCAGCCACAAAAAACACTAAAATCTTACTGGTTAAGCCAACCTTCAACCCCAAATAGGTTTGAAATATTATCTATTGATGATAATGAAAATAAAGAAGACCAAATCCAAAATGATGGTGTTCCCCACAAACAACCAGAAAAAAATAAACCTACAAAGCCCCCACCAATATATGTTCAAAACGTGCAATTCATAGATAACCTCAATAATGCTTTAAACTCCTTACCAAATTGTCATTACGAAATACGTGTTCTTAAAGAAAATGAAATAAAAATTCAACCTTTAGAATCTATTCACTACACCCAAATAGTAAACCTATTAAGAGCTAAAAACACCCAATACTACACTTATAAACCTAAAGAACAAAAAGGTTTCAAGGTTTTCTTGCGTAATATGCATTATTCAACCGACAAAGAGGAAATAAAAAAAGAACTATGTGAACTAGGACACGAAGTAACACATATCCAAAATATCCTACAAACTGGTACAAAAAAACCACTATCTCTGTTTTCTATTGAACTTAAATCAAGTCAAAATAATAAGGAAATATATTCTTTAACCCACCTTTTACACTGTAAAATTAGTTTTGAACCTCCACGTTCAAAAAGAACTTTACCTCAATGTACAAACTGCCAAAAATATGGCCACACCAAAAACTTTTGCAACAAAATCCCCGTTTGCGTTAAATGTGCTGGAGATCACAAAACTATGCTTTGCCCAATCAAACAGAAAAGCGAACATATTAAATGCGCGTTATGCGGTGAAAACCATACCGCAAATTATAAAGGATGTATGGTATACAAATCCCTCAAAATTAAGCAATTTCCACCACTAAGAAACAAAGAAAAAATAACCGTCCAAGAACACCAAACACAACAAGCTGATAATTCTCGAAACGTACCTACAACAAACAGTAGAATAAATCCAACAGTGACTTACGCTCAAGCAACAGCACAGAGTCAAAACCCTAATACTGAGGAAATGTCCATTATTAGTAATTCTTTATTCAGTTCCACTACACCGCAAATAAGTAATGATATGCAAGACCTTAAAGATATGATGAAGCAACTGATTTCTCAAGTATCTAACATGATGAACATTATCACAGTACTTCTAACTAAGCTCGATGGACAGACTAAGTAAACTTAATATAGTACAATGGAACGCGAACGGGCTTATCCAACACACACTCGAACTAAAATTATTTTTAAATCGCTCTTCAGTAGACGTGCTACTTGTCTCTGAAACCCACTTCACACAAAAAAGCTTTATAGCCATACCAAACTACTCAATCTTTTATACAAATCATCCTGACAACACAGCGCATGGGGGTACAGCAATAATAATACGAAAATCCATTAAATGTACTGAATTACAGAATTTTAGAAAAGATTATATTCAAGCTACTTCCATTTTAATAGAAGATATACACGGTCCATTTGTATTATCTGCAGTCTACTGCCCGCCGAAATATAATAACACAAAAATTGAATATCTTGAACTCCTTAAATCTCTTGGGAATCGGTTTATAGTGGGTGGTGATTTTAACTCCAAAAATACAGTTTGGGGATCTCGATTAACACTATCGAAAGGAAAAAATTTACTAGAGGCAATAAATGAATTCAAATGCAAATTTATAAGTACTGGAGAGCCTACTTACTGGCCTACAAACATTCACAAAAAACCAGATCTCTTAGACTTTTTTATTACCAAGAATATAAGACATGACTATCTAAATATAAAATCATGCTTTGAATTATCTTCTGACCACTCTCCAGTGGTACTTATATACCAAACCGATGTACTTCTATCCAATCAAAATAAATTTATATACAACAAGAAAACCGACTGGGATTGTTTCAGGGAAATCTTAGAGACTAAACTCGAGACAAATATATCGCTAAAAACCGAAGAAGAATTGGATAATTCTATAACTTTTTTCAATGATACGCTTATAAACGCGGTTAGTGATTCTACTCCAACCAGAACACACACAGTAGATAAATTCAGTATCCCACCTCACATCCAAGAGAAAATAAAAGCCAAACGAAGATTAAGAAAAAGATGGCAAACTACAAGGTCAATTCAGGACAAAACCCACCTTAATAGGCTCACAAAAGATCTCAAAAACTTGCTAAAGAAGGACAAAGAAGATAAACTACAAAGATATCTTACTAACCTTGGCTCATCAGCTACAACAAATTACTCGCTCTGGAAAGCAACCAAAAAAATAAATAATGGAATTTTACATCAGCCGCCGATCCAAAAACCTGATCTCACATGGGCCCGCACAAATGAAGAAAAAGCTAATGTTCTTGCAGATCATTTTTCTAAAACCTTTACAAATCCAATGGACGAAAAGGATATAACTCTTCAAAGTTTTCCAAACAGCTCTTCCAACTCTCATATCAAAAGAATTTCAATTAATGAAATTAAAAAAATTATAAAAACAACAAAAGATAATAAATCTCCTGGTTATGATCAGTTCACCGGAAAACTACTAAAAGAATTGCCGAATAAGGCCCTAGTCTATTTAAGAAATTTATTTAATTCAGTTATAGATATTAAATATTTCCCAAAAGTATGGAAAGTCGCTGAGATAATCGCTATTCCTAAACCAAACAAAGATGCCTCAAAAACAACATCTTACAGGCCAATTAGCCTTCTGCCACTGCTGTCAAAGATCTTCGAAAAACTCTTCTATGAACGTATTGAACCAATTCTTCTAGAAAGACAACTCATCCCCAAACACCAATTTGGATTTAGGCGAAAGTTCTCTACTATACAACAAATTCATAGAGTAACAAATAAAATATCGTCTGATATTGACAAAAAAAACTTTTGCGTTGCAACATACCTCGACGTTGCAAAGGCGTTTGATAGCGTATGGCACAAAGGTCTTCTTCATAAACTAAAAAATCAATTGCCAAAAGAATTCTTCTTAATACTACAAAACTACCTACAAAATCGAAGATTCTATGTTAAATATAAAGACGAGTATTCAAAAATACTTTCTATAAAAGCTGGAGTACCTCAAGGTAGTGTCCTCGGACCAATGCTTTACCTCCTGTTTACATCAGATATTCCAACTCCTACAACAAATAACAATATGATAGCAACATTTGCTGACGACACTGTTCTACTATCATCACACGCAAACATCAAATGGGCTATGCAAAACTTACAACAACTGCTCAATAATACAATGAATTGGTTCCGTAGTTGGGGAATTCAAGTAAACAGTGATAAAACAATTCAAGTAATCTACACTAATAGAAAGATAACAAACTTTCAACCTATTCAAATAAATACTCTACCAATTCTTATGGATACAAAGGCGAAGTATCTTGGCATTATAATTGACTCAAAACTTAACTGGAAAGATCACATCACTCAAAAGAAAAAAGAAATAAACAACAGGTTTAGACAATTATTTTGGCTGTTAGGGAGAGAATCTAAACTAACAACTCAAAGCAAACTACTTATATACAACACAATTATAGCGCCAATTTGGAAGTACGGGGTAGAAATATGGGGTACAGCTAGCACAACAAACTTAAAAATTATTCAACGAGTTCAATCTAAAATATTGCGAACTATTGTCAACGCAGAATGGTATATTAGAGATGAGGACATACATCGAGATCTAAACGTCAAAACAATAAAAGAAATTATCCGTATCAGCAGCATTAAACATACAAATCGTTTAACACAACATTCCAACATGGAACTCAGACAGTTGCCGGCAAACGAAATCCTGGCACCTAGAAGACTTAAACGGTATACACCTTCAGATCTAGCTGAGCGATACTAAAAAAATTTATATATTACTTATCATTCAATAATTCGATTTAAGTTATCTTAGGTACTGATTTAAGATAATTATCATCCCACCTCTGTAAATTAAATTACTTATTGTCATCTTGTTGACAGGTGTAATAATAAAGGGAAGTTAAAAAAAAAAAAAAAAAAAAAAAAAAACTTCAATCACTCTAAAGAAATGCTAACCGGCAACTTATTTAATTTTTAGAAAATGGGAAATCATAATAATAATTTGCAAGAAGATGTCTTGATCGAATGAATGGAAAACCATCCAGATATAGCCCGGGGTTTTACCAAAGGAGATAGGATTAATGTTGTTAAGCTTTATCCATCCCGAAGAACATTTTCTTTTCAACAGGCACAATATTTTCGAAAAACATTTTGAAACAGTAGTGCGATGCATGTCAATATTTACATCATTTCCAACAGATCGTTAAAAATTTCCTTCGGCAAAAAATCTTAAGGCAGCTCCCAATTGTATTGTAAATGGATGAACCTCTCGACCTATTTCCAATCTTATTTAAATCTATTATAAAACTATCCTTGCTTAATCGAAAGTATTCCATGTTTAATAAATAATAAATAAGCAACTGTGTAATGTACACAACACAACCGCTGTACTGTGGGCAAATGAATCACCATTCCAGTGGTGTATCAAGCCAATAGACTTAAAGGATGTTATGTGTAAGTGAGCGTTTTATTTTATTAACTGCATGAATTCTATGGGACATGAAGATCGACGATTTGGGAGCCTTTGTACTGCTAGCTTTCAGTCTTTCGGGGTGGGTTCTTGTCTTCTACATACCCTAAACTCACATACTGGAGTGTACCAATATCATAATATTTTATAGACTCCCTTGCCTCTGTTTATTAAGTAAGGTTTAAAATAAATGAATTTAATACACACAAACTACCAAGAGAAATATATGTTGGACACCCTTGATGTATTGGGGCCATTGCCTCTTTACCCTCCCTACCAATGTTTTAGCGTAGGCTAATTATGCTAAAACCCAAAAACGCACTATTCCTATTTCATATCACATCCGTAAGAATTCAAATTAGTCTTAAAGATTCATATTTCATAATTTCGGAATTTATTCACAATTCAAGTTAAATTTTAAACCTAGTATAATATGACTAAAGCAAAGGGGAATCATAACTAGTTTTAAGGAATTCAAGTAAAAATTCTACTATTAATTCTATAAAATCTATTAAATTTAATTAAAGTTATTTCTTAATATATAAACATAATTATTCACTTGGGAATACGTCCCTTACTAGTATCATGAAATTTAAAAATCAACGCAAAGCAAAAAAAAAGAATAATAATATAAAGATACAAAAAAAAATATAAACAATGATAGAGAAGCAATAACTAAAATATTAAAAGAACATTTCATCAAACATGTTGGATATCACTTGTTTTAGTTGTTGCTTCTTTTAAAAAAAATAAATGAGAAATATGCAAGTAAAATAAAATGTATGATCACTCACCAACTTAAATGAAGTAATTCTTGTTGTATTTTGCGTTTGATGACGTAGAGGCCTCTTCGAACATCTGCATTTGTTTGCTGTTCTGTTGGTTTACTTTTTACAGTGAACTATAAAAATGTAGTTATGTACTTGCATATACCTATTTTATGGAATTTATAATTAAATTAGAATTAATGTAAAACTAGAGAAAAATTTCATTATTATACATACCAAACTCTTATACTTATACTAAATATGTATATTTCTTAATTTTAATAATAATTTTAATAACTTAAAATTATTATTGGTATATCAGTAATTATGGTTAGAAACATTTGTGCAATATTTAATGTGATATTTTATCTGTGATAAAAAAATTGAATGTGCAATATTAGAATTTAAGATTTTCGTATTTTAATAAATTTTAAACATTATTTTAAACATATATTTTAGATTTAATAAAATTTTAGTTTTAATTTAAAAATTTTAAAATTGTTCAATATTTTTAGATTTGTTCATTACAGCATTTTATTCAAATATTTCTGATTTTATGCATGTTATAGGTTTTTATATTTTTAAAGAAAATTTTATATATTTTTATGACATTTCAACAAATTGGAAAAAAATTACACTATATTATGCTTTAAAACTTATTTTTGCATGATTATCTAACCATAATCCCGTGGAATTTAAAAAAAAAAACTTATCGGTTAAATACCAACTAATAAGTATATGTTAAAAATGATGTCTTTCTTGCTTTTTTCTTCTCTCCTTGTTTGATATTCAATTATCAACTGGCATGCTTTTGAAAATTTATTTGTAATATGTAAAGTTAAAATTTAAAGCTAGCAATTATGTGACATCACACAAGCTAACGGTCGCTCTTGATGTTTCTCATCAATTTACCAAAAATTTGATGTGCAGTGGCGTTGAGAATTATAGCACCCACTAATAAAAATCTTACATAAAGACGAAAAAAAAATTGTGGTTTTGGGGAATCTATTTAAAATATTTCAAAATTAGTATAAAAAGAAAATTATGTAAAAATAATAATTTACCTTCAACTTCTTTGTATAGATTTTCTTAACTATTATAATTGGGTATCCTAACCTATCCAGATCACTGGATAAGTAGAGGTCACAAAATGTGAGATGTAACCAATAACCTATACACAATTTATATTGAAATTTTTAATACTAATAATCACTGAAATTTTATTTAATATTAAATTTACCTTTTTTCTTTATTTTACTGCCGTTGGAATTTATAAAATTGCAATAAAAAAATGTAAAAGAAAACTAACGGTTACCTTATGGTTTTTTTTTTTTATAATAAAATGCTATTATTCCAATTCACTAATTGGTGCGTGTTGATTCTTGTAAAGACAAAATTAAAAAGAAATACTTAATGCTTTACTAAGACACAATTAGCCTCTCACTAGTGTAATGCACTCAAATATTCACATGTATATTTAACTAGTCCCAAAAAGTGCTGACAAATTAATGCAATAGTTCAGACGCAAACCTATTCTTAAGTACTGTATGCAACAGATACGTTTTTACACTGAAAGTTTATTTTAGTATTTGTATATAGACATTAACTAGTTTTTATTAAAGTTTTTTTTTTCTATTATTATTATTTATAAAGATTTTAATTATTTTAAGAAAATATTCATGCCATTTTTTTTTTTTTTTTTTATTAATGCTAATAAGCTGTAATGACCAAATGTTCACCACAAAACCGCATGATACTTGTATTTTATGCAAAAGTATTAGGAGGAAAAAGAACATTACTCCCTTAAGTCTTTTGCATGAAAAGTTCCAAGTACTTTTCCATTTAAGTCTTCTAATATATAATAATTTTGGCCAACTTTCTCTCTGATTTTTGCTTTAATATATAAAGGTGCCAATTTAGAGTTATATTTTTTCTCAAAATTGCTCTGTGAAAAGTTTTTTCTATATACGTATTGCCCGACAGTAAAGGTAATTGGACGAGTCCTTAAATTGTATTGTTTTTGGTTTGTCTGATAAGCATCTAAAATGTGTTTTCGAAGTTTATTTCTTATTAATGATAAGCTATCATCTCGTGAAAGGGGAGTCATCGATTCATTAAGCATGTTAACATTTTTCAACAGTTTGTACGAATCGCCGTGTGTTATCATATCTTGCCCAAAAACAGCATGATATGGGGAAGTCTGTATAGCTTGATGAACACTGTTTCTTAAAGCGTAACTTATAGAACTTAAATTTTCATCCCATAACGTTTGGTCTTTTTTTAGATATGCACGAATTCCTGCTATCAACGAACGATTGACCCGTTCGGAAGCGTTGGCTTGAGGTGAATACACCGCAGTGTATATATGGTTAATGCCAAGTGCTGTAAAAAACGCGTTTAGCTCATTTGACTTAAATTGAGAACCGTTATCACTGATAATGTGCTCAGGAATACCGTAAATGTGAAAAATTTGTTCTAATAAAAACGTTTGAATAGATGAAGAAGTAAATTTTCTCATTGGATATAGCCAATGAAATTTGGTTAAGTGATCTAGTACTATTAACAACCCTATATTACCTCGCTTACTTCTCGGGTAAGGACCTAAAATGTCTATGTATAGACGTTGGAAAGGGCGTGTAGATGTTGCTGGTTTTCCCATTTCGGGTCTAGTAATAAAATTTGGTGATTTTGTTGTTTTACAGACCTCACATTTACGAATATAATTACGTACATCAATGACAATGCCAGGCCAGAAAAAATTCCGCCTAATAACATGTAACGTTTTACCCATACCACAGTGTGATGATATAGCAGAGTCGTGTGCTCTAGATATAACTGACTCACGTAAAAGTTTTGGAACCCATAATTTCCAGGTTTCTTGTTGTTGCATTTCATCGCCTGTGTAATGTTCTGTGCGAATGTAAACGTATTTTCCAATTACTTTTAAATCAGGATATTGTGAAGCATTATCTTTGATTTTAGTAATAAGTTCGACATAATCTTGATCTAGAAAATGTTCAGAATCGAGGTCAATTTCGGGTTCAGCTAGTTCAACCCCAGAGACTTCATTACAGTGCATCCGAGAGAGAGAATCTGGCACAATATGATCTTTGCCTTTTCTGTGGCTAATAGTAAATTTGTAGCCTTGAAGTTTGAACATCCACCGTGCAAGTCTTCCACTCAACTCACTTTGCCTCATTAGCCACACCAAACTCGAATGGTCAGTAATGACTTCGAATTCTTGCATCTCGATATAGCATCTGAATCTATTAATTGCCTCTATTGCTGCCAGACATTCTCTTTCGGTTACACTATAATTACGTTGTGCTGTATTCAGTTTTTTTGACATAAACGCGATTGGTTTTTCGTCTCCGTTGTTATCCAACTGAACTAAAACAGCACCAATACCGAAATTACTAGCATCGCAATGTATGTAAAATTTTTTACTAAAATCAGGATTTGAAAGAATGGGGGCTGATGTAAGAAGAGATTTAACGTGCTGGAATGCTTTTTGCGCATCCTCAGTCCAGCAGAATTTTTTCTTGGTGGACAATACTTCCGTTATAGGAAAAACTATAGTGGAAAAATTAGGGACAAATCTCCTATACCAGCCAGCTATTCCTAGGAATCCTCGAACCTGTTTTATATTTTTAGGGACAGGCCACGCAAGTATCGCTTCCACTTTTTCTGGGTCTGTTTTTATCCCACCATTACCAATGACATAACCTAAGTATTTTGTTTCCGTAACGCAAAAACGAGATTTGGAAATATTTAAAGTTAAGTTTGCCTTTCTAAACTCTTGCGCAATTCTAACTAGGACTGACAGGTGTGTTGAAAAATCTTCTGAGACAATCACAAGATCGTCCAGGTAACCAAAGACGCATTGTTTAAGGTCAGGTGGAATCAGTTCATCCATAAGACGACACATTGTTTGCGGCGCGTTACAGAGCCCAAAAGGCATTACCTTGAACTGGTAAAGAGGTCTACCAGGGACTGTAAACGCCGTAAGAGGTTTTGCTTGATCGGCTAAACCGATCTGCCAATATGCATCCTTTAGATCCAGTTTTGAAATCAGGTGTGCTTTTGGAAGTCTCGCCAAAATTCCCTCAATACTCGGAAGAGGATATGCATCCTTTTGGGTCACTTGATTGACCTTCCTGGCATCTAGGCACAGGCGGACAAGGCTTGACAACCAAGCGCATGGGTGAACTCCAAGGTGATGACGATTGCTCAATCACCCCTAAAGCCAGCATTCTATCTATTTCTTTATACATCAGTTTCTCCACAGCGGGAGAAACTGGATAGAACCTTTGTTTTATAGGCGTGGCATTGCCAACGTCTATGTCGTGCTTAATTAAGCAGGTTCTTCCCAAGCCCTGTGTTTCAAAATTGGGGAATAAAGCTATAAAAGCTTTTAACTGTGAATTTTGGCTAGGAGTTAATGGATACTGATGTTCTTCTGAACTTAATTCAGACTTAATTGTGTTTACGAACAAAATCTCGGACGTTTTTTTAAATTCAGACAAATCAGAAGGACAACTAATTATAGCGGATTCAAATAGATCCGGAGCTAACTCGAATAACTTCCAAAAATCCAGACCTAAAATCAAATTTTGGGAAAGTGATGGAACAATACATATTTTCATTGAACGAATTTGATTCCTGAAACAAACATCTACTTCCAGAAAACCTGTCACTTTCTGTAGCTTACCGTCTGCGGTTTTAACGTAAGATTTAATTTTGTGAAATTGCTTCAAATTAGAAAAATCTGTTTGTGCCAAATCACCACCAATACATGTTATATTGGCACCAGTATCCAAAAGGCCTAAGGGTGAATAATTTAAAAAATTAACTTTTGCATAAAATCTTTTATCGTCACAACTATTTACTACAGTGGAAATGGTGTAATTACTTGCACGTTTACGCATTTTGTAATACTGTCTAAGTCGAATTGTTGAACGTTTGCTTTTTGACTTATAGTGAGCTGTTATAGAGGAAACGTTAAATATCTCATTTCTTTTTAAAATATATTCTTGCCATCGTTCATGGTACGGGCGTATCGGATACAAAATTTTATCTGGACATAAATCAGGTATTTCAGAGCATTTAAGAGTTTGTAAATTTTTAGTAATGTTAATTTTTGAGGTAGAATCGGTTTTATTTGACAGAGAAGACGGAAATATTTTTACGATTTGTTTGGGGGTGGAAATGGGCGTTGAAAGTTTTTTGAACAAACATTTTTGGAAATGCATTTCTGGCACTGGGGTTTATATGTATTTTTGGCCCCACAGCCGTAACAAAAAATAGATTTTTCACTCAGGCAATCTTGCCAATGATGACCTACGTCATCCCAATTCCAGCACTTGTTTGTAGTTGGCTGCTGTATAGCATCAACAACTAGTTCAGTATCAGGGGATGCACACAATTCTGAATGTTCAGTTAAATCTAGTTCTGCAACATTGCGTCGTGGATAAGCTTGATTAAATGGTTTTTGCAGAGTATTTCTACGAAAATAATCATCACTCATTAGATTTTCCCTCATTTGGACTAATTTCCTCAAATGAGCAATAGAATAAATTGGCACATAAAGTAATTCGTGACGGATATCTGGTCTTAGGTTTTTGGTCAAAATTTCAATTAGCTCACTCTCAGGAATAGTAGTATCAAGGCGGTCAATAATAACAGAAATAGCCTCAAAAAAGGTATCGAAAGATTCACCGGTCTTCATTTTTCGATTTCGCAATTCTTCGCGTAGATCGAAGTTTGACTTAAAATCTTTGTACTGATATTTTATTGCCGCACAAAACTCGTTCCATTGGATATTGTTTACCTGTTTGTGGTAACGCCAATACCAATCACGCGCTTTGCCTGATAACAAAATATGCAGGTTTTTACAGATAATTGAAAAATCATTATTGAAATTATCGTTTGTTAATGAACGAATTCTGTATAAAAACTCATCTACAGTTAAACCGTTTACCGAGCCATCAAATTTCAAATTCCAATTTTGTATAATTGACGTAACCTTATCAGCACGTATATTGAAATTGTCACTATTGTGAGAAAGAGAAGATGGAAGTCGATTTACATTGCTGTAAACATTAGAAGGTAGTTGAACAGGTGGTGTTCGGGGAACGTTAGGTATTTGTGTATGAGCATTTGTATTTTGAGCTATATTCGGTAAAATATTTAAATTTCCTAAAATTCTGGCAATACTTGTCTCAATAATTTCGGTAAGTTGAGTCTGGTTAAAATTGAAATTTTCCTGACTACGATTTCTGTAGCTTGGAGTATGTTGGACATCAGGAAACATGGTCTGTGTGTTCTGAACAGCATTATGAGGACTACAAAGTATATTTGGATTTTCATCCTCAGATTGAATGGGGACGTTGCTAGAGTCTAATTGGGGATTTTCCTGAAACAAAGTTCTTGTAACATTTCGTGTGTTATACCTTTTACTAATTGCACCTCGTCCTTTTCCTCTGACGTTTGCGATAGTTTTTGAATTAGGATTTACTTGAAATAAAGTTTGAAGATTGAACTTCTTAAGATCAGCAAGATCACATGGTTTATGGCATTCTGGACATTTTGCTACCTGAGAAAGAGAATTCTCTATACACATTCTGTGAAAAATATGACTACAATTAGTCAAGATTAAACAGTCTTGTGTTTCTAAAAACAATTCTCTACAAATTATGCAATTTGTACCACTGGTGGTAACAGGGTTAGAAATGCAAGGTATATTATCCTTAGGTGTAGGAGCAGGAGCAGAAACTAGTTCTGAAGGTGTCCGTTCTAACGACATTTTGAATATTTATTAACGAATTAAAAAAAAACAGCACAAAAGAAATGCTTTAAACAATTTTTTAAAAAAATCGAAAAACATTTATCCAAACAAATTTAATAATAAATTAACAAAAAATATATTACAAAAATAATAACTACAAATCAGGTTTAACAAATTCTTACGATAATGATGTGAATGAAAAAGGGAATAGTCAAATATTTCTCAAATATGTTTGTATGTATGAAGAAAAAAAAATAACTATTATATTGAGTTTACTAGAAAAATTTTGCTTTGATTATTTAGAACAACAAATAAACGGGATATAAAAATGCAATCAGCTATATTTATATAGTTCCACACTCATTAGGATACGAATATCTAAGTACAAAATAACAAAACAAAAAAATTTCCAGCAGACTTGTCAGTAAAAGCAAAAATTTAGTAGATCATTTTCAGTTAATAATAAAAAGGAACTTTAAAGAAATTATCGGTCGTCATATTCGATTTTACAATGCTCAAATAGACGAATATCCAGAAAATGTTTAAAATTTATTTTAATAATAACATCTTGAATCTCTATTAAGTTTGAGCAATTACAAAATTATTTTTTTAATGAAAATTTCGCTAGTAAATTGGAACCAATAAGAATTTAATTCCTATGGGCCCCACGTTGGGCGCCAAATTATGTAATGTACACAACACAACCGCTGTACTGTGGGCAAATGAATCACCATTCCAGTGGTGTATCAAGCCAATAGACTTAAAGGATGTTATGTGTAAGTGAGCGTTTTATTTTATTAACTGCATGAATTCTATGGGACATGAAGATCGACGATTTGGGAGCCTTTGTACTGCTAGCTTTCAGTCTTTCGGGGTGGGTTCTTGTCTTCTACATACCCTAAACTCACATACTGGAGTGTACCAATATCATAATATTTTATAGACTCCCTTGCCTCTGTTTATTAAGTAAGGTTTAAAATAAATGAATTTAATACACACAAACTACCAAGAGAAATATATGTTGGACACCCTTGATGTATTGGGGCCATTGCCTCTTTACCCTCCCTACCAATGTTTTAGCGTAGGCTAATTATGCTAAAACCCAAAAACGCACTATTCCTATTTCATATCACATCCGTAAGAATTCAAATTAGTCTTAAAGATTCATATTTCATAATTTCGGAATTTATTCACAATTCAAGTTAAATTTTAAACCTAGTATAATATGACTAAAGCAAAGGGGAATCATAACTAGTTTTAAGGAATTCAAGTAAAAATTCTACTATTAATTCTATAAAATCTATTAAATTTAATTAAAGTTATTTCTTAATATATAAACATAATTATTCACTTGGGAATACGTCCCTTACTAGTATCATGAAATTTAAAAATCAACGCAAAGCAAAAAAAAAAGAATAATAATATAAAGATACAAAAAAAATATAAACAATGATAGAGAAGCAATAACTAAAATATTAAAAGAACATTTCATCAAACATGTTGGATATCACTTGTTTTAGTTGTTGCTTCTTTTAAAAAAAATAAATGAGAAATATGCAAGTAAAATAAAATGTATGATCACTCACCAACTTAAATGAAGTAATTCTTGTTGTATTTTGCGTTTGATGACGTAGAGGCCTCTTCGAACATCTGCATTTGTTTGCTGTTCTGTTGGTTTACTTTTTACAGTGAACTATAAAAATGTAGTTATGTACTTGCATATACCTATTTTATGGAATTTATAATTAAATTAGAATTAATGTAAAACTAGAGAAAAATTTCATTATTATACATACCAAACTCTTATACTTATACTAAATATGTATATTTCTTAATTTTAATAATAATTTTAATAACTTAAAATTATTATTGGTATATCAGTAATTATGGTTAGAAACATTTGTGCAATATTTAATGTGATATTTTATCTGTGATAAAAAAATTGAATGTGCAATATTAGAATTTAAGATTTTCGTATTTTAATAAATTTTAAACATTATTTTAAACATATATTTTAGATTTAATAAAATTTTAGTTTTAATTTAAAAATTTTAAAATTGTTCAATATTTTTAGATTTGTTCATTACAGCATTTTATTCAAATATTTCTGATTTTATGCATGTTATAGGTTTTTATATTTTTAAAGAAAATTTTATATATTTTTATGACATTTCAACAAATTGGAAAAAAATTACACTATATTATGCTTTAAAACTTATTTTTGCATGATTATCTAACCATAATCCCGTGGAATTTAAAAAAAAAAACTTATCGGTTAAATACCAACTAATAAGTATATGTTAAAAATGATGTCTTTCTTGCTTTTTTCTTCTCTCCTTGTTTGATATTCAATTATCAACTGGCATGCTTTTGAAAATTTATTTGTAATATGTAAAGTTAAAATTTAAAGCTAGCAATTATGTGACATCACACAAGCTAACGGTCGCTCTTGATGTTTCTCATCAATTTACCAAAAATTTGATGTGCAGTGGCGTTGAGAATTATAGCACCCACTAATAAAAATCTTACATAAAGACGAAAAAAAAATTGTGGTTTTGGGGAATCTATTTAAAATATTTCAAAATTAGTATAAAAAGAAAATTATGTAAAAATAATAATTTACCTTCAACTTCTTTGTATAGATTTTCTTAACTATTATAATTGGGTATCCTAACCTATCCAGATCACTGGATAAGTAGAGGTCACAAAATGTGAGATGTAACCAATAACCTATACACAATTTATATTGAAATTTTTAATACTAATAATCACTGAAATTTTATTTAATATTAAATTTACCTTTTTTCTTTATTTTACTGCCGTTGGAATTTATAAAATTGCAATAAAAAAATGTAAAAGAAAACTAACGGTTACCTTATGGTTTTTTTTTTTTATAATAAAATGCTATTATTCCAATTCACTAATTGGTGCGTGTTGATTCTTGTAAAGACAAAATTAAAAAGAAATACTTAATGCTTTACTAAGACACAATTAGCCTCTCACTAGTGTAATGCACTCAAATATTCACATGTATATTTAACTAGTCCCAAAAAGTGCTGACAAATTAATGCAATAGTTCAGACGCAAACCTATTCTTAAGTACTGTATGCAACAGATACGTTTTTACACTGAAAGTTTATTTTAGTATTTGTATATAGACATTAACTAGTTTTTATTAAAGTTTTTTTTTTCTATTATTATTATTTATAAAGATTTTAATTATTTTAAGAAAATATTCATGCCATTTTTTTTTTTTTTTTTTTTATTAATGCTAATAAGCTGTAATGACCAAATGTTCACCACAACTGGTCAGTTTAGTAAAATGCACAAGTAAGCTCTTAGTGTATGTGTGCCATGACTGCACTAAATACACGATCAACTTTGAATTACTTAACGGTAAAACCAAACTCTTTATAAGTCTAAATTTACACTAAGCAATTCTTTAAGCTAAACTGATTACCTGTTAGACAGCAGGGTGAGGGGAAGATAAGACGAGTGCACACTAGATTGTACTAGCAATTCTTGTTACTATCTTTTGCGTATTACATATGTGTATACAAATGTATGTATACTCTCAAATAAAAATGCGAGCTATTTAAACAATAACAATTGTGCTGTGTGAAGAAATTTCAAGGAAAATTTATCAGCCCTGTCACAGAATTTAATTCCGTTCGGAAGTTTAATTAATTCCGTATTTTTTTTTTTTTTGTATAGAAAAAGTAAACTCAACAATTTTTTCGGAATGAAATCTAGAAATGCTTAAAATTACAATTCCACATCGCAAATTAAAAATGGTTTCATTCCGAAAAATTTGTTTCGTTTTGCTTTTTCTATAGAAGCAAATAACGGAATTAATTCCACTTCCGAACGGAATTAAATTCTTTCAATCTTTTCTATAAACATTGATTTGTGTAAACTGAGACTAATAAAAGATGACATAATTTTGATTTTTTTTTTTACTCATATGAAGTGAATTTTTGTTATTGTAACATCACGGCCATCACGTATTAATAGTTTCCTTTTTTATTTTCAAACTATTTTTAACAGAAAATAAAGGGTGTCCCAACTAGAACGCAATTTTTAAATATTAAATAAAACACAGATATTAAAAAAAATCGTTAAACTTTATTATATTGTAAAGTAGACAGAATGAGGTTATGTATGGAGCAAGATATCGTGCAGATGACCGCCGCGGCTTTGTTGGCACACACGCGATCTTTTAATGAAATTTTCAATGACCTTTTTGCAAAAATGCTGCGGTATTTCATTAATGCAGCGTCCAATTTCCTCTTTTAAGGCTTCGTCTTCGGCTTATACGCGTAAAGCATCGACTTCAAAAAACCACAAAGAAAAAAATCAAAAGGTGTTAAATCGCACGATCCAGGTGGTCAATTCTGGTCTCCAAAACGCGAAATAACACGACCGGGAAATGACTGAAGCAGAAATTGAATTGTTTTTATGGCTGTATGACATGTGGCGCAGTCTTGTTGAATCCACATGCCCTCCACATTCATTACTTCAATTCTAGGCAAGAAAAAACTGGTTATCATTTCACGATACCGAACATCATTGACACCATTGCGTTCTAGTTGGGACACCATTTATATTAGTATTTTTAAAATTTAATGCTAAGCATATTATTGAAAAATGCTAAATAAAAACAATGGTCCATGTTATCACACCTAAAAAAGATCCTTGCTTTCCAGATTTCCAAAGAAAACCATGTACTAACTTATCGACACGTTTTTCCCACATGAAAGGATATTAATTAAATTGAGTCCATAATTTAGCCGACATTATTGTGTGTACAAAACGATGGCTTATCAAGACTTGAAGGCTTACAAAGCGAAAGAAATTGTTACCTTCAGATTTTTTTTTAACTTCTAGATTTTCTGTAATTTACATCAGTTAGTAAATAACTCCATAATGATATTTTAAATTCAA
This sequence comes from Bellardia pandia, assembly GCA_916048285.2. NCBI lineage: Eukaryota > Metazoa > Arthropoda > Insecta > Diptera > Calliphoridae > Bellardia > Bellardia pandia. The sequence continues at coordinate 29,938,949 of OU696531.1, forward strand.
ACTTCAGCTTTAACATTTTATAAATTTCTTTCTGTTTTGTTTTGTTTTGTCTTCTAAGTTTTTATTTTGCAATTTGTTGCAATTGAATGGAACTTTCATCTAATATAAATACTTTATGGTATAAGTAGCATATTGAATATAGAAATAAGTTAAGGAAAAATAATGCATATATGCACATTAGGGTGGTGTTGTTTTTGTGAAACAAAACAAATATTGTTAAACTCTAATTAAATTCATTTAAATATTTTAAATATTTCAATTTTTGATAATTTTAAGTCAGACTTGAGTTCATTAAATTTAATTTTCATTAAATTTATTATTTTTACTGAAGGTAGGAATTGTTTTGACAATATGAAATCTTATTAAAATTTTATTGATAATTTTTCTGGGCTGAGCTGGGGATCGATGAAAAAAAATTTAACATTTTTATATAAAATTGAAGTGACCTTATTGCTTGTAAAAAGAAACTATTAAATATTGCAAAAGGTCAAATAAACGAACTAAATGTTTGAACAAATTTTAATAAAATTACAACAAGTGTTTGGAAAAAATCCTTAAATTAATGAAATAAATTCATATGAATTAAACGTTTAATTGGGCCCATCCTAATATATAGTTTTCAAGTGTTTTCACAATTTTATGTTTTGCTTTATTTTGTTTTTATTCATTTCAACTCTATCTCCTCTTAGCAAAATTTTACTCTGCAATATACAATCATTGAACTGCTCCAATACTCAATATGTTGAAAAGTACTACAAGAGCTTTGAAAAAAACATTCACAAATATTCAAAGAAAATTAGAGAAAGTTGCTTGTTTCTTTTTATTTTTTTTTAACTATAAAACACTTTATTGATATTGCAGCAAGTACCACAACTTCAAGTTTGTTATAGTATATATATAGAAAAAAAAGGAATAGAAGGGCAGATAATGTAACATAAAAAGACGCAGAGAAAAAACACAAACTGGAAGGAAATTTAATGCAACACAATTGCAATTTTCAACAGTTATCTGCAACAAACAACAGCTCTAAAGCAGCTCCTAGCAGCAGTAAAGAAATAAAACTAAATACAACTCAAATATAATGGAAATAAAAAGCATTTACGTACAGCCAACTGCCCAACCCATATTTTGTTTTACAGACAAATGATGCTTTGTTTGCAAAATTTTCTTGCCACTTCTTTTGCTGCCTCGGGTAGTGTTCTTTTAATAAATTGAATAACTTGCCGCAAGACTTTCAATAAATACAACAGCAGTCAAATAAAATATTTATATATGTTACTCGTTTTTTGCATTATCTTTACTTTTTGTTTTTTTTTTTTGTTTAAACAAAAAAATATAATAAATGATATTTCAGCAGAAAATATTGGTTTTTGATATAAAACAATTTAAAGGATTCGGGCATTTTTTTGTTTGCAGTATCAAATATATGAACGAAAAATGTACAATGTGATATTGAATGGAACTTAAAAATTATTAGCTTTGAAGACTTACCTCATTACCACTTCCTGATTTAACTTATTTAACCAAACAATTTATTATACATTTAAACGTATACAACTTGTTTTTCATAGTTTGTATTGCTGCTTGCTTTCACTGGTATCGTTTAATGAATCTACTTGTTTGTAATTAATCTGACTTATCGTCTGTTTTTATCGCCATAAAAATAGCAAACAAAAAGCAATGAATTAAATGAGGTTCTCATGTCACTCACTTTAAGCTGCAAGAAATAAATAACACAAAACAAGTATTCAGCTTTATTTCCCAAAACCAATCAATTTGTTTAAGTATAATCGAGCAAAAATAAGAATCTATTATTATCTACACAATTTCATCGAAATTGTTTGCAAGTATTCGTATAGATTTATTCATTCATTAATTTACATATGTATGTCTGTATGTATGTATGTATGTTGCCAAGTATTGGCGCAGATATAAAATAAGTGCTCGTACAAATGTATGTAAATTTTACTTTAAATTCCAACATTTATTTTATGTGTGATGTTTTTGCAAAAAATAAAAATAAATACGAATAGTCCAATAATTAAAATTGTTTAATGCCATGCAACACAGATGATTGTAAATGCTTGACAGTATGTAGCCGTTCTCCAAATAATAGTGATGCGATCTAAGGTACTTATTTTCCTCAAAAATTGTGTTGTGGAAAAATGCGTTTACTTTATGCAAGAAAATTTCTAATAAACATGAAATTTATAAATATTGAAACCTGAGGCGTATGATTCATATTTATTTCATGCTTAAGTTAAATATTACGTATACGCTATAAATGTTTAACCCTTAAGCAACAAGTAAGAAAGCATAGTCGGTCAAGCCCGACCATATAATACCCTACACCTAGTATTTTCAGTTTTTCAGAAATGAGCGCTACATGGGAGATATGACCTATTATGGACCGATCATCCAAAAATATAGTGCCATGACTTCTGTGAATATAATTATTATATGTGTTCAACTTTATTTCGATATAAATATTAAAGTGAATTACGAAAAGGGTATTATATGGGAATTTTGACTAATTATGAACCTACCACTATAAAATTAGGTTGCATCATTTATGTATGTAGGAATTTATCTATACCGTGGGCAAAAACAAACGAAAAGTATAAAATAAAAATATGTAGTTCACTATGCCGCGTCACTTCTGTTTTCTTTGACTTCTCGCTCAAGACTCATTGTCTACCTCAACAAACAAAAAGCATTAAGTTGTTTATCTTAGTTATCTAAATTGTCACTTATTGTCTATTCCCCATTCCCATTCGTCCGTTAACCCCTTACTGTCCACACTATCCGAATCCTACATGTATGTATGTATATATGAAGCTTATTTTTGTTGAATTTTATTTATATACCGACATTTTTAAGAAAGTTAGGCTCTTTAAAGTGATTTTCGGAAGTGGGCCTTATACGGGAGCTATGATAAATTATGGACCGATCTTTACAGAATTTATAGTTGTGATTTAGCTTCAGTTACTACTCATTTGTGGTGAAATTTGTTTGGATACTGGCATAATTTAAACATTTATAATCCTTAAACTCCTATTGAGGGAGGACATTTGTATGAGGGCCATGTGAAGTAATCGACATTTTTTTCACCAGTTTCAATCCCATCCATTCTTGGGCCGGAAATATATCACGTACCAAATTGTATCGAAATATTTTCAAATTTGCGACCTGTAGTCTGCGCACAAGCTTTACATGGACAGCCAGCCAGCCAGCCAGACGGACGGATGGACATCGTTAAATCGACTCAGGAACTGATTCTGAGTCGATCGATATACTTTCAGGTGGGTGTTGGACGAAAATTTATGGCCGTTACAAATATCAGCACAAATCCAATATTCCTTCCCCACTATTGTGGTGTAGGGTATAAAAACTAAAATGTGTTCACATAAGCGAACCCCAGGGCCTAGCTGGGAATTCTTATATTTTGTATGGATTTAAATTGCTCTGCATATAGTATAATATAACATAATTGTAGGTTTTTAAAATTAACATTATTTTTAATACATGTTCAAGAAATTTTATACATATATTTTTTTTGACAAAAGCAAACAAATGATAAAAAATCCAATAAAATCTTAACCCAGATATGCCGGCCGTATACTACATGTAGTACACCTATTATGTTCAGGATTCTGTGTTTTCTGTGCTTAAAATTTTCTAATATACTTGCTGTTGTGCTACAGAATGTAAAGGTCAACAAAACATGCCGTGATAAGTTTTGTAAAGGGTAATTGCTTGTGTGTATTTTTTGGATCAGAGATTCCAGTTTTGTGAAATTGGAAAAAGTCTGAAGATGTCACGTAATCGGTGAGAAAATGATTTATAGGCAGGTATTATTTTTGTTGCGTTTCTATGTTTTTTAATTGTTAAAAATATCAATAGTACGCCCTATCTACAAAAACGGTACAAAAACGGTACAAAAACGCAGCGCTTCATTTTATTTGCTGCATTGTCTGCATAATAGTATATAACCTGGATGGACACGGTTGTTACAAACATAAAAACAAAAATTTGTTGAGAGTAATTACTACGCCTATACGTAAACAATTTTAAGTTATTTTTAAATTTTCTGGTACAAACCACCTTCATTAAGAACTCATAAAAAGCTAAAGGGCTCCGCCCTAGCAAGGACCTGGTGTTCGCTTAAGGGTTAAACAGTAAATATTTTAAAACCCTGCTCTTGCACAACCTTAAGTACTTTATAAAAAATTGTCTACCATCTCTATCTGTTGCTGTCAATGTGTGACCTAAAAATTTGGCAGCTACTAACAATAAAATGTGTATAAATATTGTTTTCTCTTCTTTTTTTGTGCAATTGACTTAATGAGTCGTATTGTTTTATTTATTATTATTATTTTTAAATATCTCTTTTGTTTTTATTCATTGGTTTTCATATTAAAAACAGAAATATTTATGAGTTTTAATTTACTTTATTAAATAAAGACAGCATACGTAAACACACAGACTTTCGTACGACCATGTAAAATTCATATTGATCATTGCATGCAGCGTACAACACTACTACGTGTTTACATCATGTAGTACAATATTAATTTAAAAATAAAATAAAAACTCCAATTAAAGATAAAATTGTTAAAATATTTAAAATTTCAGTGATATCGTAAAAATGTATGCCTTTTATCTTAAAACAAAGTAAAATTAAATGAACAAACCCTAATTAACTTAATTGGAATAAAAAACATTCAGTTTACAAACAGTTTATATATAGAGTGTTTTTTAGATGTATAGAACTTTATGTTGACTTGACTTGAGCTGACCAAATGACCGCCAGTTAAAAACAAATTTGTCAAATGTAGAAGAATAAAGTTCTGAACAATTGAAATGATATAAAAATAAACCCCTAAATAAATACAAAAAAATTGTGATTTTAAGTGAATTTCTAGTGACCAAGAGCATAAATACATGAACTTAAACTAAACTAAAACTGAACCAGAACTGAACTAGAACTGAACTAAAACTGAACTAGAACTAAAAAAGAACTGAACTAGAACTTTTTTTTCTTTTTTTTTAATAAAATTCTTCTTAAAAAAAACTAGAACTGAACTAGAACTGAACTGGAACTGTTGTAAAAGTAGAAGTTGCAGTAAAAGTAGAAAAGTAGTAAACGATTGTTCTTTGTAGTATGAATAAATTTATATCGTAAAATGGCAAACTAAACTGCTTTCAGACAAAAACTTTGCATTATGTGGCAATTTCACAGTATAGCAAGTCGATTAAGAAACATCATAAATAAATGTTTAGCGCTGTAAACAATTTTGAAATATGTCACTTTTCCACAAGTGCTAAAATAAAGTATTCATGTAGAAATATTTTAAAGTAGTGAACATAAATGAAAAATAAACCTCTGATAGAAAACAAATTCAACAAATGTTACAAAAGTTAAAGGAAACAACTGTAGAGACCAACAAATTATTGACAAGTGAAATGAGTAGCAAGACAGAGAGTTAATTTTTGGCAGAGTAATAATATTTTTCGCACCTTCTAATATATGAATATATAAATGCACTTATGCAAGGAAAAGTGTGATCTATTTCACTTAGTTCCAACATGATTCCTATATTGTTTGCTGGGTTATATGCTGTGTATAAGTATGCATAAACGTAACTATTTATGGTACTACAGTGGTTTAAAGTACAAGTTAAATAAAGACCTCAAGAAATGAAATGAAAGAGGAACAAATTTAAGTTTCCAAAGAAGTTGAGGCGTGAAAATTCAACACAGTTGTGTAATTCTAACACAAAATAATAGAAAGGCAAAATAAAAATATTAAAAGGAATGAAAATAAAATAAAACAATGAACAAAATGAAAGAGCTACAGTTTTAAGTATGTATAAAAAGGGTTTCCCCTGCAAATATTTAGCACTAAACTATATAAAAGGCTTAATCAATTAAAAAATTAAATTCGTTTTTCTCGAATCTTCTCATTTTGTTGGATTTCTATAAGGGGCACCCTTTAAAGTTCAAAAATATTCATGTGCGTTTCTGCTTACAGTAGTGGTTAAATAACAAAAATGTTACTCACGTTTTGTTGAAAACTTTCTACAAACTTAATAGAACAATAACACAAGACATACAAAAAAGTTTTCTTTTTTTTTTTGCATTCTGAGTGTGTGACGCTACTGAATGAGTTGCAAGTGGGTGTGGGGTTGGGTGACTTTAAAGAAGAACATAAAGTTCATCTTTTAGTTTTGTTAAAACGAAATCACGTAATAGCTGTTTGTGGCTGCTTGTGTATAACCGAGTTGTTGAACAATTCCCATTGTTTTTTAAGGTGTTGTCTTACTATAAATTGATGGAAAACAGAACAGAACTAGAACAGAACTAGAACAGAACTTGAACAGAACTAGAACAGAACTAGAACAGAACTAGAACAGAACAGAACTAGAACAGAACTAGAACAGAACTAGAACAGAACTAGAACAGAACTAGAACAGAACTAGAACAGAACTAGAACAGAACAGAACTAGAACAGAACTAGAACAGAACTAGAACAGAACTAGAACAGAACTAGAACAGAACTAGAACAGAACTAGAACAGAACTAGAACAGAACTAGAACAGAACTAGAACAGAACTAGAACAGAACTAGAACAGAACTAGAACAGAACTAGAACAGAACTAGAACAGAACTAGAACAGAACTAGAACAGAACTAGAACAGAACTAGAACAGAACTAGAACAGAACTAGAACAGAACTAGAACAGAACTAGAACAGAACTAGAACAGAACTAGAACAGAACTAGAACAACACTAGAACAGAACTAGAACAGAACTAGAACAGAACTAGAACAGAACTAGAACAGAACTAGAACAGAACTAGAACAGAACTAGAACAGAACTAGAACAGAACTAGAACAGAACTAGAACAGAACTAGAACAGAACTAGAACAGAACTAGAACAGAACTAGAACAGAACTAGAACAGAACTAGAACAGAACTAGAACAGAACTAGAACAGAACTAGAACAGAACTAGAACAGAACTAGAACAGAACTAGAACAGAACTAGAACAGAACTAGAACAGAACTAGAACAGAACTAGAACAGAACTAGAACAGAACTAGAACAGAACTAGAACAACACTAGAACAGAACTAGAACAGAACTAGAACAGAACTAGAACAAAACTAGAACAGAACTAGAATTATGACTAGAATAAAGCGATTATCTATTAAATAAATGTCATTAATATTTTACTAAACATTAGACAAGCTGGTCGTTCCACTCAATAAAAAATACCGCCATCTTTTATCGTAGCGGGAACTTGTCAATTTAGTGTTTGAACACATAATTTTAGACACCTTATTAAAATTTTACTTCTATTTAAAATTCCAAATAACAGGCATGAGATCCAAGAGTTTTCCAACAAAATGTATCCTATTTAAAGTTTAGCTCCAAAAACTTGCGTATACTTAAATGTGGTTAACCCCTTATTTTGCTTGCGAAATAAAGTTAAATGAAATGATATATATATATATATGTACTGTGTCTACAATTTATTTCACTACAAATTTCATTGCAATACAGCACATAAATATATTATGTACACAATTATCCCTATACATAGATTATATGTATGTAAGTCTGAGCTGTATACAAGAAGTATTTTTTTTATAACATTCACTAGTACAAATTCACTGCTTGTATGTTGTCAATATTTGAAAAGAGGGCGTTTCTGGAAATTGTCAAGTACAAGTATTTGCTTGTTTTCCTTTTACTCGTACTCGTTTCCTTTATTCACAACAATTTAAAAATCTCAAAAGTTAAGGAAAGCATTTGATATAGCTGGCATAAATATTTTAAGAAATTTACATACAAATATATCTAAAACTAAGGCAGTTTTTAAGTGAAACACGCCTATCGTTTGAATTGAATAAATAAAAATAATTTAATTTTGGTTGTGTATTGCTAACGCAGAATACTTATAAGACGAGTTCAATAAAATATTGTTATTTTCTTAGATAAATATTTGTTTTAAAATTAAGTGTTTATTAAAAAATCAAATACAAAGTTACACCTTTTCAAGTTGACACTGAGAAAGTACAATTTGAAACTCAGTAATTCAATTTGATATTGAGAAAAAACAAATTGAAATTAAGAAATGTAAATTAACATTGAGAATATACAATATAAAATTGATATTGAGAAAACACAAATTGAAATTCAAAAATAAAACTTTTTCTTATTAGACTTGTAACTCAAAATCGTGTTACGTATTTTATAATAATTTAAAATTTAAAATAATTTAAAATTTTCCTACACATTTTATTTTTTAATTACAATTTTTATTATCTCAATATCAATTTGTATTTTCACAAAAACAATAAGATTTTTAATTTCTCCATTTCAATTTGCATATTCTCAATATCAATTTACATTTCTTAATTTCAATTTGTTATTTCTCATAATTTTTTTTTTTTTCAACTCATCTTTATTTAAATTTTATATATACATATGTAATTAAATTTTTCGGGATATTATCTATAGATATTACAACGATTTAAATTACTAATCACAGATCTTGAGTACAAAATATTTATTTATATCATTTTCGAAGGAAAATTAGGTAAAACCTTCATATAAAAGAGAAATGTTTAAATTAAGGTGAAAATATTTCTCATCATCAATTTGCTTTTCTAAATTTAAATTTGTTTTTCTTTCTCAATATAAATTTGGAATTTCTCAGATGTAGTAATATGGATGATGGTTTTTAGAAGTATGATAAAAATGGCGTTTAAAGTTTCGGCATCTCGGGAACTATTACAAATATCATAAGGATATTTCACATGGCTGAGGTGTTTTCTGGTTGATTTGCTTTTTTTTCTCGTGGAGGGGGCCATTGGGTGGCCCCACAAAGTTCAACACTATAGGTCTCACAAATAAAAAAAACTCCAAAAATATATTTACAATCTAAATAAGTTGAAATTTTTATTCCGATCGGGATAAAAAATGGTAACAAAGGAGCATTCGTGTTTAAAGTTAGATAATGAACCCTACAAACACTCGAGAGGCGGAATTATGGGGTCTAAAAATATGTCACCTTTGACATATACAGTCGAACTTTTATAATTTCAACTACTATTACTTACATTTTCTATAAGTTAAAGCAAGTCTAGTGGCAACAGCATCTTGGAGAGAAATTCTATCAGGTTTTGCTTTTTTAAATTGAACTTCCATAATATTAGCTTCTCTATAACTTGCAGAAAAACAGTAGTACAACGTTTCTATAATTTGAATTTTTTCGAAAAAATTTTCTTTTTTGCTGGCAGAAATTACCAAATTATCCGCTAATAGAAAATATACATACATATCGTCACCTGAAATGCAAAACAATGGATCATCAAAAAAATTAAAATCGGGTTTTTGATTGATTATGATTCACTAGACAAAAATATACGTCTCCAAAAAAAAATATGCATTTGCGTCAAAAAATAACGATTTTGTAAAGAAAATTCAAAATAACGTATCATCAAGTACACAATATTCATATACCAAAACAACGTATCATCACATTTGTAACAATTTAAAATTTTGTTTTTCTAACAAAATTTTGTTTTTCTGCTTATGGAATTTTCTTTTGTTTATATGTGAGTTTTGTGATATTAATGTAAAAATTAGTAAAAAAAAAGTTAATAAATATTGGTGAAAATATGCAAAATGTGTTCTAATATTGAAAATAATTACAATGAAAATGTGAAAATATCTAAGAAAAGTAAAAATAAAAGAGAAAATAGTAAAGTAAGTCGGATGTGTGGATTGAAATATAAAGGTGTTTCTCAGGGAAATGTTTGTGAGATAATGCCTAGACAAATAAAAGCTAGATGTATTTCAAAATATTGTGAGAAAAGTTTAAAGCGGCATTTCTATTTCCAAAAACAAATGGCAACATTTGCAAGACTTAAAAACTTTGATTCCAGCAGACTATGGATCCTGTAAGAATACAATTATAAACCTCTGCAACTGGTAATTCAAAACGGTAACGCCAAGTTAGATAATTTCATTAACAGTTGTTTGGTGTGGAATTTTTCAAAACTGATTCAGAATTTCAAAGTGAAATTGTTAAAATTTCAAACGAAATATAGAATTTGTATTCAAAATTGAATTCTAATTGAAATTGAGAAATTCTTTTTATAATTGAAAAATTCCAATTGAAATTTAGAATTTCCATTTGAATTTGAGAAAACTCCAAGTGTAATAGAGAATTTCAATTTGCTACAATTCCAACTCAGATTAAGAAAAATTTAAATGAAATTAAGAGCTATTGAATTTCAACAATTTATATGTAGTTATATAGAATTTGGATTGGTTAATTAATTATTCAAGATGAAAAAAGTTTTTGTTCTCCAACATTAGAAGGCTTTACAGTTGGTGTATTCATGCTCGATTTATTAACACTTTTGATTATGCACCAATTTATTTCAATTGGATTAAATTGTAAATGTGTTGCTGGAGAGTTGTCGAAAATCTGATGTAGACGACTGTCGGCAAGAGACATTGTCACATACCAGAACGATATCCCGGATAACTCTTCCCATCAATTTTTTTTTATTATTTAATTCTTATTAAAAAAAAGTAAATTAATTTTCCAGCCTTAAAAAATCCATTAAATAATCGAAATATCAAATTATTTACAACACAAACAATTTTCAATTCAAATTCTAGCATTTGTGGATTAAAGCCAAACAATTAGAAAAAAAAAAACTAAGCAAAAAATGGTCTTTATTAACAATTATAGAATTTTTTTCTAAACAAGTAAATTTGCCAGAGTTTATTTTAAAAGTCATTGTTCTAAAACTTTTATGCAAACAAACAAATAAAATAAAATGAATAAAAAACACAGCATTTCAAATATGTATTGTTTAGTGTTGTGTTTGTGTGTTATGTAAATGTGTATGTATGTATTGCACAACTACACAGACTTGCATATGTGAGCCAGTGCACTTGCAAACTTATATGAATATAGGATTTTACTATTTTCCCCCATATTCGTCGTAAATCCATTTTATTCTTCTATTGTCACTTGCAGTTTAAATTAAGTGCAAAAAAAAATGTAAATACTCATATGAATGAAAAGAAATAAATGTTGAAATGTTGAGTTAATAGGGTATCCCTTTAAAGAAAATGTTGGCGATAGCTACATTTCAAAGCTGTAAAAGCATTTTTGGGTAACGTCATGGTGTCGTTATGATTGGTGAACGTAATGGATAAGTTTTCAATAATTTTTTTTTAATCGTAACTATAGTGTATTTATTCTTTATACCAGTTATGGGCATCTCATGCCCCAGTGTCCCCAACGGATTATTTTAATAAACTGTTAAGATTTAAACACAATGTTTTACAAATTAAATATTTACACAGTCTACAAGGTTATGAATTGTATTATGTATTTTTTTAATATTATTTCCACAAATAAAATTTAAAATTTATCCCTAAAATACATATTTGTGCCCGCCCCTGTTTCATACAAATAGTCAAGCAAACACATTTTTATTTATATTTCATATGTGTTGTTGACAGTTTTAAATAAAAAAAAACTTATGCTAAGAATACAACTGGGACGAACGACGAATTACGTGCAACACGACGAATTTGTTGGCGACAATTTACTGTGTAAATTTTTCATATGAAGCACAATAACGATGACACAAATACAGCTGTTAAAATTGACAGCTTTGTATATATGTATGTATGTAAAACTTTTTCTTACCGGATAAATTTACCATACCAGCAATTGTATCACATATAATTATATAAGCAACCATTGTTTTTAACCATTTGAATTATAATTTCACATACATAAACATATCTATTTCAACGCAGTGCTCAAATAATTTTTAAAAATTTAATGTTTTTGTTTTCGTATAACAGTTGATAAATAGTGTGACCATATTAAAGGAAAAATATATATAAAAAATAAATACTAACAAAAACACAGGTAATCACAAATTTTATAGTTAATTATTTTGTATATTTTATTAAATTATATAAAGAAAAAAGAAATAAAATAATAATCAAACAAAAACATTAAAAAACTAAAACGAAATATGGGCACCGTTCGCCGTCATAATAAATAGAAATATACTCTATTTCAGAGTTCGCCGCATATGCTAAATTCAGCCCCAGCCGTTTTTGTATGTATTTTCATATACACAAATGTGTTGTATATTTTTAAAAATTCGTCGTACGTCTCAGTTGTGTTCCTTAGTATTAATATAAATGAAATTTGTAGCAAATACTTATGTACTTGCACAGTTATTTACAGTGAATAACATAATAGCTAAGAAGATTTTATTTTACAAAAAATTTAATAAATATATAATTTCGTTAATATAAGAAAAACATACTTGTATCATTTCAACAAGATAAAGGTCATTGAAGAAATAACTTCTGAAAAATATTATGTTAACCCGAAATAATCCACGATTACCATAATGTAATGCATTACATATCCCTGCACATAATATTGGATTACGTGGTGCATTGTGACATAAATGAACTAGTTACAACATGGTCCAATATTCTGTCGTATGGACCATGTTGTGACAAATGGTTGTATTTGAACATGCACTATTGCCAAGAATTGTATGATCTATAATATTAAATATTCTCCCCTATTTTGACTTTCGATTTGAATCGAAATTTTCTCCGTTTGGCAAATTTGTTATTCAGAGTTTCGATTCCGCTACATTTCTTTCGATTGTTGGTATATTGAATTACGATCGTAGTTACGTTTTTCTACGCTTATATTTTAGCAACGGCATTTTTCGATTGCTCTTTTTCTAAACTTAAAAAGTGTTTAATTTAATTAAAATTTCAGGTAGTTTTGGTCCTTTGGTCAGTATGAGCGATGATTTTTCCTGATACATTGAAAGCGCTACCAAAAACTTCAAATCAACGGAAAGAGGTTACTCGGAATCTATTGCAATGCAAAGTACTGGTATTCGGTTGTATGTATGTTATCTACCTGCTTTGTTAAAAATATGAAATCAATAGCACAGCGTTATTCAAAGGCAAGTGGAGCCAAAATTAATGTACCCCGTCTTTGTGCGATTACGAAATATAACAAATATATGAGTCAAAATCAATATTCATGACAATTGGCAGTATACTACTGCAAACATTACGGTAGAAAAGCCAAATCATTTGGTCCAATGCCATCCTACAGATATGAACAATAACCTGTTGAACACACTCTTCGTTATAATCAGATTGGTCAGTTAGTAGTACCATCCAATCGTAGACATTGTGCCGGTCAACGATGCAAAGTTAAGGGCAAACAGCAGATATAAAATGCATCGAGAACTTTGCGTAAAGTGTTTCGCCAATTACCATACCACACCATGTTTTATTTCATTATTTCAGTTCAACGAGTATCTTTATATTTTATATACATAAATTAATTTTTTTGTTTTCTTACTTATAATATTTTAAAGCAACTATTTTTGTGATTTAAAAAAAACATATCAAAAACCCATTTTCTTTTATTATTTTTATTTTGAACTGTTAATTTTAAATCATTGAAATTTCTTTTATTTCGGCTCGAGTTCTTCAGTTTTTTTTCGTATTCATGCCAAGACTTCGTCTCGAAAACCTGAATACATTTTTATTATGTTTCTTGTCTACTTTCTTTTTAATTAAAAAAAACCTGAACCCTATGCGACCCTGGGTTGGCATATGGTAACGCTAGTTTTTCGTATTTCCCGGAAAAGCGCAACAATGTATTTACAAATGCACTTCATTTATGTGCTCCAGAGGGCGAAATATATAAGTACACATCATTCCATCAAATTATTAGACAAAAAAGGTTCTGGGAAATACCGGGTTATTATAAAAGCTATAAATGGTGTCCAAACTGCTTGAAAACAATAAATTTATTCGGTTCTTTTCTTTTAAATTTTGTTAAAAAAAATTTGGAATTTTTAGAATTTTAGAATTTTTATATTGTATTATTTACTTGTCAAAAGTTTTACTAAAAAACGGAAAACGCTCACTTCTAAATCGTTAATAATACAAGTAAAATTTATTTATATTTGAAATTTTCATAATGTTATACACTGCTTTGCACAACTATAAATACATAAAATTTTGCTCAATTTCGTAAGCTAAATAAAAATAGTTTAACCTATATGTATGTGAAACTAACAAAAAAACAAATGTTATGTAATAAAAAAAATCATTATTTTCACTTTATCTCTTAAAAATGTGCAAAGAAATTTATTGGTGTTTCATAGCTATAAATACATTGAAATTAAACTAACTTAAAATATCAATATTCACATAAAATTTAGACTTTAGTAATATGTTATGCCTCCTTTTTTTTGAATCCACACAAAAATTCGATTAGGCATACTATTCACAAGATTTATTCTTATATCTTAATATGTAAATCACAAAGCTTATATAACAGCTTTTTTTAGTTAATATGTATATGCTTTCATATTGTTGGTTTTTCACATAAATTTGACGGCTCAATATTCCCCAAATATTCTTAATGGGGTTCTGATCTGGGGAAAATGCTGGCAATTCAAGTACATTAACATTTTTTGAAGACAACCAACACTTTGCTTGCCTGCTTACATGTACCTAAACAGGTACGTTGTGTTGTTGAAAGATAAATTATTTTGCATTATTATTTTCTAAAAATGTCACACTAATTTCTCTTCAGTAAATTTGTGGAATCACAAGAATTAATTTTGGTGCTTGTTAACGCCAAATCAAGCATACTGTGTTCACAAAAACTATCCAAACCATTAAAGAACCGCCTCCAAAATTTCTGTTTGAGAAATATAATGCTTCCTTCCGTATTCCTCTTCAAAAGCTGTCGCAACCATTTAGAACAAACCAGATTGAGTTTTTCTTATCGTAAAAATCACCTTAACAAATATATATTTTAAGTGTCTTTTAGCGAATTCAAGTCTAGCAGTTTTGTGAATGATTTATAGCCTTGGCACGTGTAATAGTTTATGTAAAGCAATTGTCTGGGATTTTTTTTTGGCAGTCTACTTATGTTTGATTTGGAAACATTTACTTCATACTCCTTAATAATCTTACAAAAACTCTAATTATGCGATTGTCGCGTACAGAATTTGTTTTTCTGACCAGCACTTTTTTTACCTTAATATTTCGGTTTATTTGCATATTTGTTACTACAACATGTGGTTTATTATTATTTTTTTTTTTTGACAAATGACAAATGAAAAGACTTTTTATATAAATCCTTCTTTGGTTATCATAATATGTATATAAATACTCGTAGTTATGAAACACAAACAAAATATTAATGCACAATTTCTCTTTTAATTTAATGAAGTGGTCACCCAAATTAAACATACATACTCTTAACCCATTAAAGACGGCTAATAGACCGCACTATACTAACAAAATACACAGCAAGAGCAAAAATATGCTAAACCTTTTTGCAAATACAACGATGCAATACCATATGCACAAGATTGTGAATTGAGCTAATATTTTTTTAATTTGCAACCGTTGCTATAGCAAAAGTAATACTCAATATAACATACACTCCCAACTAGCTAAAATAAACTCAAAACTAAAGACTCAAATATTTTCATAAAAACAATGCTGGCTATACTCAAATACATAGAGTGCATTAAGCACGTTGTTGTTTGCTCTTATCTAATGTTTTTATTTGATAATAGAGCGCATTTAAGCTGCAGACACTCATAAATAAATAAAGAAACCTGTTATCAGCCAACATGTGAATGTCAAAAACGTGTTGAGAATGTAGTAAAATAAATACAAATGATAAGAGCTAAGAGACTGAGACATAGAAATCAATTACCCAGCTTAAAATGAAAACATAAACTAAATATATACATACGTATATCTGGATTTAAAATATATTTAAAATAATTCGAAGTGTAAACTCAAGCCACAAATCATAAAAATTTAAAAGCTATTCAAAAGTTATAAATTTCTATGTACGTGTATACACATTTGTAGCTAAATCAGCTATACTATCTTCTCAGATAAGATACTGCATATTTAACTAGCTAAAACCCGGTGTGCTTCGCTACCCGTATCGTAATGAAATAAAAAGTTTAGAGTTAAATAAATATAATTATTAAGTTATTAAAATCTACAGTTTTCCTTTTATATTAAATCTTATTACATTATCTTATTATGGTTTACAATATTTTGTATATTGTTCACATTCACTTTTATATATAGATAAGGGTTTCAAATGTATACAAATTTTAACATTTACCTCATATTGTTGCTAGTCAGCGCATTGGTGTCATAAATATTAATAGCTGATATAGCTTTCCCTATATATAATTTGTCATCATATCTGTGGGAGGTGCCACGCCCACTATTGATAGTCCCATTATTGTCCTAAATATTAATATTGATGGTAGAATAACCGTACCATATATTTGATTGACTGTCGCTACTACTCCCATTTTGTCCGTAAATATTTTAACAAACAATGGAATTGCTCATGCAAAATTTAAGTACTATAGCTATTATAGTTTCCCAAGTATTTGATTTTTAAAATTATCTTTGTATGGGAGGTACCACGCCCACTTAAAATTTCAGAAAAAAAGTAGCCTATAGCTCTTTCCAGACATACAGAAATATACTGAGAAAATTTCAAGCAAATCGGTTTAGCCGTTTAGCAGTCTATAGATCCCAAACTAATAATAATAAACATATATGCATACATACATACAGACACACAATCACTTTTATATATATAGATGCCCCAACATGTCAGATGCAACTCAATTTGAGTAAATACTTTTTAGATAGCGTGAGTATTTATTTTCTCACATTCTTCCTCTCCAGCGTTGTCAACTTTGATATTTCCAAAAGCACCAAAATGAAGAAAGAAAACGCGCCACTAAAAAACGCACCAAGTTTAGAATTTCTTTTTTATTTAAAATGTTTATTAAATCTTATTTAATTTCAGAAAATATATATAAAACTTTTTAAAAATAGTTCAACGATTAATAATAAAAGCTTTTTTAAATAAACGTGCTAATAAAGACAATATAAGGATTTAACTACTCGAAATGTAACCCACAATATGCTTTCGGAAATAAAGTACTAATTGGCAGAAAAGAGATAATTTCAGTACATATTTGGTACTTTTTTAAATTAGTTTCGTTTTCTATTTTAAGCACTTCTATTTGAATTTTTGCAATAAAATTTGTTAGGGCTTCACTGGGACTCTAATCATGGTTATTCGTCTAGATTAGTAGACCAGGAATTTTTATTTCTATGTTTAAAATATTAATTTTATTTTCAAACAAAGATTTTCACCCAATTTACATTTATCAATAACTTTCATGTGACGAATTTGATAGTACTCGTTTGAATACATTTATCATACATTCGTATTTAAAATACATTTAAGGGGTCCTTTTTCATGGTATAGATTTCATGATAAAAAATTGTTAATGAAAAGCTGCAATTAAAAATTAGTAAAAAGACAGGTTCAATCACATTTTCGGAAAAATTTAAAAACGCACCGAAATTAAAAAAAATGCGCACCGCGCACCAACAAATGAATTGTTTGCACAAAACAATTAAAAAGCACCAAAAGTGCGAAACGAACCCAGTTGACAACGCTGTTCCTCTCACTCTCTCTCTGTGTATTTACCAAAACTATGTTTAGTATCTAACACGAATATTGTATTTATTAAATGAATATTTTTACACACGTATAAATGGTATTTATCACTCAGCATTAAATTTATTGTTGTTTATTTGTTGAATGAAACCCAACATTTTAATTTATTGTCACCAATTTGAGAAGCTAATTATCGTGTGTATATTTATTTGTTTGTTTATGCAAACCAATAGTAACACGATTATATTGATTACTATAGAATATACTTTATTTTAATTTAAACAAGTAAAGCTTTGTATAGACGATTGTCAGATCTTACAACATTGTCCAAAAAATGTTCAGAAAACGTCTAACAACCTTGTGAACTTAAAATTTTTGTCTTCCAACGTTGTAAGAAAAAACATTGACAATTTACCTTTTGCTAACAATTTTTCAATGTCAGTACATTGCTAGCACAACATTGTATGATCTGACAACCATCTATACATAGCTTAAGAAAGTATTTTTGGTCAAATTCGACAATATTTTATCTTGTATAGAATAAGTTGTAAAAGATAGCGATTTATGTCAAAATTAAAAACATTTCTGAAACAAACAAGGAGAACTAAAAGTTTGTTTCTGCGAGTCCAATTTCAGAATTTTCTAAATGTATTTCTGAGGATTGGTAAGAAAGGCCTCTACAGCATTTCCAAATGTATTTCAGAAATTTGTAATTGTATTTAAGAATTTTTAATTTGTATTTAATAGGACTAAAAAGGGTTTTTAACCAAAGTCAATATTGTTGTTGATTCTATAAGATCGATGCATGTATGTATGAGTATGCTTATCAAAATATACTTTTTAATACAATGATTCCATGCTCTGAGCACAAAGAAACCCACCAAAATGCAACAAATTAATAAAAACAAAAATTGGAGTGGCAAGATCTTAGGATGTCATATAATAAGTTTGAAAATTAATGGCTTTAAAAAATTACGAACAACAGAAAATATTTGCTTTGATTGGCAACAGATAGTGCTCAACTCGTGTCCATCACTCTATGTGAATATGAATACTCTACTAATTTCAAAAAAAGCTTTTGGAGACATTGTTGGCTATTGTTTGCCCAAAAATATTCACCGATAATGTTTATTTTACACTATGCAACAAATTAACAACATTTGTCACTGGATTTACTGTTTGCAATTATTAATTTTATATTATATTAGAGTATTTCTTATTAAACACTGAAAACCAATGAAAAGTGGTTTCTATGCTTTAAGTGCACATTAGCTAAAAGTGACTACGTGCATATTTTCAATGTTAAAATATTTGCTAAAATGTACATTTGTTTTCGTTTAATTATTAGCAATAAGTACTCTATCTGAAATCAATTGCAGATTAATGCACAGTAATACTTATTATCTTATTGCTAGAATACATAAACTTATATTTTTGTTCTTGTCATTTGTTTATTTATTAATCATAATATAAAGGGTGTTTTTTTTAGATGTACACAACTTTCAACGCTTTTTTTGGCAGCTGGACATTTTGCCGGCTGTCTAGTGATTTATGTTTAGTTTTAACATGAATAGAACAACACTTCCAAATTGTGCAAATTTATTTGGAAAATCATGGTTCTGTTCGAAATACGAAATCGCGATTTTTATAAGCGAATTTTGTTTAGCGCTGAAGTTCACTTTTGCTTGAATAAACAAAACTGCCGTATTTGGAGTGATGATAATTCTCAAGGGCATGTTGAGACCAGAAAACTGACCGGCTGGTGGAATAAATAGTCCGTACTTCTTAAAAAACGCAGCAGGCCAAAATGTTACAGTCAATGGTGATCGTTATAGATCCCTGATTACTGACCTTTTCGTTCATCAATTGAACAACCATGAAGAACAGGAGTTGTGATTTCAACATGTTACAAAGCTCGTGACACAATTTATTTGAACAACCATGAAGTACAGGAGTTGTGATTTCAACATGTTACAAAGCTCGTGACACAATTTATTTATTTAAGGAAACGTTTGGTAACCACATAGTTTTGCGTTTCGGAACCCTAATTTGCCACCAAGAGCGAGCGATTTAACGCTGTTTGACTATTTTCTGTGGGGATATGTGAAGACGCTAGTCAACGCCGATAAGTCCGTAACGATTGACCACATTTGCCGTGTTAATGCCGATATTTTTTTTTATTCACAACCACCAATAACAAGTTGTTCGGATGTCAGTTTTTTATAATTAACAAACACAAACTGCGAAGCTTTTTGGCTTATCTGCAGAAAACACCCAGAGTCTTTGGCAGGAATCGAACCCGCAACCCTCTGACTAATAGTCCGGCAAACTATCGCCTAGTCTATACGGCCGCAAATGTTGGAAAAAGTCATAGAAAATTTGACCTACAGATTACTAAGTTCGAGCCAGCCGTGGCGGTTATATTTGTTTTAATTATTATTATTTAAATTATAATGCCAAAAGACTATTTTCCGAATAAAGACAAATTCGTGTCAATTAAAAAAAACTCATCTTTGTTTTATTCCATTTTAAAGTTCTATACATCTAAAGAAACACCCTTTAGTCATATATACATACATATGCTATACAAAATATGCTTTATACATATAATCAAAAAATTTTGACAATTCCCATCGCAACAATACTTTTTGATTATAAAACAAATGTTATTTACAAAAGCGTGTTACTATCGACAAAATGTTTTAGTTGTGAATGAGTTCATTTTCGACTTTATTACTGCAACGATTAGTAATTGTTATCGGGGTTTTTTTTTTTTTGTTGATCAAAACAGAAAACTCTCAATCTATTTGGAATTTTCACGTGCGTTATCATGGTGAATACTAAAATTCAGTATGTGTTTCTAGTTATTGATTAATTCAATAATATTGTTGACGCTTACAAACAAGTGATAAAATATTCAACATGTTTGAAGTTTGATTTATCACAGCGCGGTTAATCTATTATTTGTATGTACGAGTATATACATATGTCCATTGCAAATTTGAAAGGTTCAAACAGATTTTTGTTTTTAGAAATTATTATTCTACAGCTTGCTTTTCTTTATGTTGATTTGTGATTAGTGACATTGAAACCACAAATAATAGGGGATTGAAGCGGGCCCCGAAAATGCATTCAATATTCAACGAAATTATTATAGCATGTGTTGAAATAAATTATTAAAAAACGCGGATAAAATTTGTTAAAATTTAGTAAAATTAAAAACATATACAAGATTACAAAACTTACCATGGTTGCTCATGTGTTATCTGCAAAATAAAGATTAAAGAAAGAGTAAGATTATTTTTGAAATACAAAAAATATTTTTAACCCTAATCCTGTATTTTGCCCAAACGCGTTTTCAACTCAGCATATCTGGCGTGTATTTAGTAATATCGGTATGAAACTTCTTGACAATTAGTCTTTTATGTATATTTAGCAGCGCTGTTAAAATTTATATTGTGGCTCCACAAAAAGGCATCCCTATAAAAAAAGTAGCAAATCTTGTTTTTTGGGCAAATTTTGCCCAATACAATTTTACTAGTTTTATTACTTTTTGTTACAAGTATTACATATTATTTCTACATGGGAATGATTTTTGCACACAAATAAGTTACAATTCATACATTTTGTATTATATTTAGTACTGTTAGACTTATTTTCACGTTGTTTTTTGTATTTTGGGGAAACCCCAACTTATGCACACTTGTTTTATCGCTCCAAAAACATTAGAAAGAGGGAAACATTCGACATTCATCAGTTCAGTTTTGTTTTTTTACGTGACTAGTTGATTCTGTTGCAGTCGCGGGTTGTGAATTGTATAAATCAATTTTTACAGCACGAAAAAAAGGAAAAGAAAAAACGATGTCCAAAAGGGTATGTATAACAAGTAAAAAAATTATAGTCAGTCAAGACCAACCATTTGATACCCTATACCAGTTTTAGAGTTAGGTCTACATTTCTTCATTTTTATGAGTTATAAAAATCAGCACAAGTTAAATATACACTGCTTCACAGAGTGGTATAGGGTATAAAAATGTGTCTATATTTTTCATGAAATGCCTATATTTATCAAATTCAATTAGTCGGAAGTGCTAACTCGACGCCAAATAGAAGAGCTGCTGAGTGAATCAGACAGTGAGGCTGAAGAGCATGAACTCGACCATGAAAGCTCTTGGATCGACGAGCTCGCGATAAGTTAACACCTATAAGAGTTTTGTGGGACAAATGGGCTAATAATTTGAAGATTATGTATAAGCCAAACGAATGCGTGACAGTCGATGAGCAGCTAGTGGCATATCGTGGCAAATGTCCATTTAGGCAATATATTCCTTCGAAGCCAGCGAAATACGGAATTAAAATTTGGGCACTATGCGACTCTAACACCAACTATGCCTAGTCTATGCAAGTGTATATCGGAAGAAATCGTAATTGCGTTCCTGAAAAGAATCAAGGCATGCGAGTGGTACTCGAACTTGCAGAAGGACTCAAAGACCGAAATTTAACTTGCGATAACTTTTTTACCTCATATGATCTTGCTGCTGAGCTTCTGAAACAGAAAATGACTATAGTTGGGACTGTCCAAAAAAAATAAGGTGTTTCTACCTCCATATATTTTGGACATGAGAAAAAACCCTGTCTTTTACTCAGAGTTCCTTTTTGAACATAAAAATAAAGTAACATTAGTAGCTTATGTTCCAAAGAAATATCGGTGCGTATATCTAATAAGTACATTACACCAAGACGCACAAATACACGATAACCAGTCAATAAAACCAGAAATAATAGAGTATTATAACCATACAAAGGCAGGGGTGGATACACTCGACCAACTGGTTGCCACATATACTTGTAAGCGGAAAACTAATAGGTGGCCTGTAGCTCTATTTGCAAATATGCTTGATGTATCCGCATGCAATGCTTTCGTTATTTGGACAGCAATAAATCCCGAGTGGAACAAATCAAAGCATTTTCGTCGCAGGCTTTTTTTTTGGAAGAACTGGGATTTGAGCTTTTGGAGGATGAAAAGCAGCAGCGTAAGACATAGCCATATGGTACTGTCGCAAGTAATCTACATCACCCGCAAAAAGAGAAAAATACAAAAAGAGGCCGTTGTCACTTCTGTGAAAATAAGTCTAACAGTACTAAATATAATACAAAATGTATGAATTGTAGCTTATTTGTGTGCAAATATCATTCCCATGTAGAAATAATATGTAATACTTGTAACAAAAAGTAATAAAACTAGTAAAATTGTATTGGGCAAAATTTGCCCAAAATACAAGATTCGTTCCTTTTTTTCTTTACAGGATGAGGGTTAAAAAAAAAATATATATAAATCACAATTTTGATTTCTAATTATATAGACATATTATTTCGCCGCTTGTGCGGCTGTTCTCTTTAAGGTCTATTTATTGATTATCTTTTAATTCTTGAATCTATCTTTATGCTAATATAAATTATTATTCTTACATACTATAGGAATATGCTGAGCATGCATATGCTCAACAAAGAATGAGTGTTCAGTTACATACAGAAGGTATGGTAACTGCGACTAGTAAAACACACTACATATGAACACACGTTACATTTCTTTTCGATCTGCCAACTTTTTCAAATAGAAACAGATGTTCGAAAACGGCGCATCCGCGACTGTATTACAAGGGAAAAATTAGAAATTCGGGGTGTCAATATATATTCAAATAAAAAAGGTTTATTGGGCCAAGAAATTCATAATGATATGGTGAATGTGTAGGTGAAAGTGTTCCTTCATATGCAAGCATTGAGGATGAACCACGTAGTGCACGTCCAAAAACAGCAACAACAACAGCAACTGATCCAGTCGATTTAATTTTGCATGAAGAACAGTCGACTAAAAACGCTTTAGAATGAAAATTTCTCCATTTTGTTTGGATCGTTTTAAGAAAAATAAAATGGATTTTAAGTGTCGACTCATAACTGTTGATGAGACATGGCTCCAACACTATACTCCAGAGACAAAATAACAATCCTAGTAATGGACTGAAGCTGCAAGAAGTGCCCCAAAGAAGCAACAACAATTTAATCGGCTGTTAAGGTTATGGCAACGGTTGTTTGGAACTTTAAAGCTATTTTACTATCTGCAAAAGGGTAAAACAATAAATTCAGAGTACTATTGCAACATTTTGGATCACTTTAGTGTAAAAATTCGAGAAAAACGTCCTGGCTTACAACACAAGAAAATAATTTTTCATCAAGACAACGCACCAGCGCACAAAATTGTTTTAACAAAAAATAAAATCAATGAATTAAGGTACAAGTTGCTTGATCAACCACATTATTCTCCTGATTTAGCTCCCAGTGACTTTTACTAGTTCCCAAATCTAAAAAAAATTCCTAGTTGGCAAGCGTTTTACCTCAAATTAAAATGCAATTACAGTTGTAAACCAATATTTTGAAGGCCTTGAGAAAAACTATTTTAAACAAGGGATAGAATTGCTAGATAAGCGTTGGACTAAGTGTATTGAAGTTTCAGGAGATTTTATTATATTTCTGTGCTAGGCTAAGAAGTTTCCGAACCGCCCTCGTACATATAAAAAACAAATAAACAAAAAATCATTTTTTTATTATTATTTTCAGTTATCAGTTCTAAGTGCTTGCGCTCGTACTGAATACTCATGAATTTGATAAGTTCTTTGAAATGTTTATGATCAAAATTATGAGTGAGTGAAATGTAAACAATTGAGTTGTTTTCTGTTTTCGATATCGTATACAATTCTCTGCTCGCGCACAACAGGCATTCTTGTTTATATTGGCAAAAATAATTTTAAAAAGAATTTAATATTTGGCCGAGACATTAGTTCATTAGCAAAATTGAAACAAGAAGCACTAAATAAAATTCAAAAGAAAAAAAATATTTGTTGTGTGAAAAACGAAAACATATACATATGTACAGACATACATACATTGTATAAAGAATAAAGAAATAAATAAAATTGTTTAATAATACAGTGTGCCTTAACACAATCAATACAATACAATCAATTTATATTTTAATTACTTATGATGCAGGCGCTGGCAATTTACTGAATTTCAATTAATGTGTAACCCACAAAGTGTTTAATAATGTTTTATTAATTCATAGCAATAAACATTTAGGGTATTTTGAAATTTTTTGAAAAAAATATTTTTCAATTGAAAGCAGCCGCACACAACTCACAACCACCGCTAAATAATGAATCGTTCAAGAAAAAAAGTTATACGTCCACAGAATCCCTATGCAAAAGCGAATATATTTTCTCGCATGAGTTTTTGGTAAGTTTTGTCGGCAACTGATAATGAAAAAATATTTTGCATTTGACAACATAATCTTACAAATGCGTATAGACAAATTATATTTTATTACCAGCCAAAATAAAAAAAAACAAGTGTGTTGTTGTGAATTTTAGCAGGGTTCATTGAAAACCGTACTCAAACAAAATATAGCTGGGAGTTTCTAAATACATATGGACTTTGTGTTATACGTTTGAGGTTGTTATATATTTATCTATCTTCTATATATATAAAAATGAATGTCTAACTGTCTGTCTGTATGTTTGTGCTTAATAGATGGCCAAACCCCTGGAACGACCTGTGACTCTGGTAGGAATAATAGGCTATTTGAAGTTTTGATGGGACAAATGGGAGTGGCACCGCCTATATTATCCAAAAATTTAAATCGCCATATTTTGGTAATTTTTGACGCACGTCGATGATATTTGGTGCATATGATATTGGCATAATTAGGAATACGAGGGAAAAAGTGGGTGGGACCACTCCTCCTTTTTAGGAAAATTAAATCTAGTAATATGGTCTTAACTACTGGACACAAGAGGATATTCTTACGAAATAATAAATTCTTGACTTTTGGGTGAAGAGCCATCCAAATGAAGATTATGAAAACGAAAAGTACAAGATTTTTTAAAACAAATTCAGTAATTTATTTCTTCTACTTTTGCGTTTAAAATTCCTGTCATTTTACATTATTATTATTTACTTAAAGACACTTACAAAAATAACTTACTTTTTCGCATGAAATCCAAGAGAATAAACTTCTTTATCTTTTGACAAACGCGGATATATTGCGTTTTTCTTAAATGAAAAATACCGCGTGGAAATAAATAATAAAATTCCAAATACATATCTAAATATGAGATTTAAGCGATAAGTAATAGCAAAATTATAATGATTATAATCGATAACCAGTAATGTATTGTAGCGATTAGGATGTGGCGCTAACATTGCCTATATAAAGTTGTGAGTGGACAAAGAGGCGTGGCACTGCCCATATAACCAAAAAAAATTAAATCGCCATATTTTGGACATTTTTTTGACCTAAGTCGATGATATTTGGTACATAGTTGTGAGTGGGCAAAGGGGCGTGGCCTCGCCCATATAACCCAAAATTTAAAATCGTCATGTACGGTGACCATCCGTCCTGTATTTTACAGGACAGTCCTGTTTTTTAACATGCTGTCCCTTGAGATTTTTTTGTAAATACAGGACAGTACATTGTCCCTTATTTCCTAATTTGATATGCAAATGTCCTCTTTTTAGCATATACATTGCACGAACATTAATACAAAATTATCATAAAAATCCAACTGTATACTTTCCCTACATTTCCAAAAGTGAAAAATTTGTTTACTGGGATATGGGAAATTTCCTATAATCTGGCAGTTAGAATTGAAAATTTCAAAGAAATATGTGAAGATATTGAAATAGAATAGAAAAAGTTACTAGGACATAGCAAAACTCGATGGTTAACTTTAATGCCAGCTTTGCAAAGAATCATAAAACTATTTGAAGCTTTAAAATTATATTTTATGTCTCAACCAAAATGTCCGACAATATTACGAAATTTTTTTATGAATCCTTGTGCTGACTTATGGTTATCTTTTGCATATAGCCAAGCTTCAACATTTCATAAAGCTATTCTTAATGTAGAATCACAAAATATTTCAATGCCTGAGGCTTCAACTATTTTAAAAGATTTAAAATTTAAATTGATCGAACGGAAAAAGGAACTGTTTTTACCCCTTACCGTCAAAAATATTATTCTCGAATTACAGAAAAGTAATGATTTTGATGAAACAATAACTAAAGAACATAAAACAAATTTTTACCAAACATGCATTGATTACTTAAATCAGTGGGATAAAGCTTTTAGATGTAATATGTTATCTTGGGACAAGATTGAAAAAACTTTATCCTATCTAAATGAATTTAGAAATGAATTCAAAATAAATAATGAAGATTTATTTTATGAAGTGAGCTGCGTGAAAAATTTTGCAAATAATGAAAAAATAGAAGACTGGAGGGTAAAAAATATATCAGTAGATGAAAGCTGGATTGAAATTTTTAATCA
Source organism: Bellardia pandia (assembly GCA_916048285.2). Taxonomy (NCBI): domain Eukaryota; kingdom Metazoa; phylum Arthropoda; class Insecta; order Diptera; family Calliphoridae; genus Bellardia; species Bellardia pandia. The sequence continues at coordinate 29,965,968 of OU696531.1, forward strand.
CTTTAAGACAAATGTGATTGCATATACAAATATATTGATACTTGTTGAATTTTGTCTATGTCTACCAGCTTCAAATGCTGCTACCGAGAGATTGTTTTCAATAATGAATAATATTTGGACCACCGAAAAATCGCAATTAAAAGTAAATACTTTAAGATCATTATTAATTAAAAAATGCAATTTTAAAATGAATTGCTCAGAATTTAAAGGATTTTTAATTAACAATCCAGATGTTTTAAAAAAATCCATTCTGTGGGAAAATATCAAACTTCATAACTAAATTTATCATTTATGGTCAAGAAGACTGTTTATAAAACCACATTTATTTTTTTAAATTATAATATTATAAAAACTTTAACTTTTTATTCTTTTCAAGAAGACTTGTATTTGTTATTACTTAATTTTATAATAATAATAATAAATATATTATATGATTATTTTTTCTGTTTTTCTTTTAATTTTTAACATAATTTTGTATTTGTCCTGTATTTTCCTTTCCCAAAAATGGTCACCGTATATATATGGAAAGGAGGAGAAGAGCACACCCATTTGGTTGCGATATATTGGAGGCTTGACCTGTTAACCGATCTTAAATTTTCACAGCGTGCAGCTTGACTCAGGAATACTTATTACATGATAATATTTTTCGACCATGCACACTGCTGCGCCTACTTTTTTACAACGTTTATTATCGGCTTTACCTCAAAGGGTGTAGCGAAGCACACCGGGTTCAGCTAGTAGATATATAAAGAATAAAATTTAAAAAGATTCTTCTTTTTATGAATATAAATTAAACAAAAATATAAATGTTAAGAATTAAAAAAAAAACAACTGATAAGTTTTTTAATTTGTTTAAAATACTTGATTTCGGTCATATATACACGTTTTTTTTAGCTTCAAATAAGAAACAAGTATGTATGTATTTTGTTTGAAATAAATCGCTTGCAAAAGGATTAACCACCTTTTGTTAATATGAAAGTATCATTTGTCAAGTAGAGTGTGACAGAGGTTAATAGCCACAATATGTTTTAGAATTATTTGGGTTGTTAAGCGAAAAGGTTGTTATAAGTGGATTTGGCTGACCACTTCAAATATTTGTTATTTATATTCAAATCTTCATTTAGGAATTTAATACGTGCATGTATTTGTTTGTATATTTGTGTTCAAGTTCAAAGCAAAAAATTATTATCGGACATGTTTTAATATGTATGTAACAAAAATACTTTTTATAAAAATAACATAAAAATAAACAAAATCAAGATAGCATATATAGTCTGTCAAGCCCGACCAAATAATACCCTACACCGAGTACATATACATATGTGAAAAAACAGTTTTTCTCCGATTATCCAAATATTTAGTGTAATGATTTCTGTGTATATGTAACATATTTGGGTTGAATATTGTTTGGATACCAATGTTTTAAAGAGAGTTAGCTATGTGCTTTAAAGTGATTTTCGGCAGATGACCTTATATGGAAGCTATGGTCAATTATAGAATAATGTGCACAAAATTTGTAGATGTTATAAGGCTTATTTGTAGAGACATTTGTTTCGATACGTGTATATATCAAAGATAATAATGTACTAAATTTTATCAAAATATCTTAAAATTAAAAAAGAAAAAAATTTCCTGGAGATGTTCACAGCGAAATAGCGAAATATAGAGAATAAATATTTTATTTAAAAAAGACTTTAAGCTTAAAAAATTATTGAAATATTAATTAAAAAGGTTAAATAAACTATAATATGTAACAATGAGAAATATTCATCTGAGACCAAAAATGTATACATATATCGATGGTCTCATGTAGAAAGGCCCTAACTCGCATATTTGAAACTTTACAGGAGAAGGTAAAAACATAAAAGAAACTGTAATATTCAACATGTAACTTTTTTTGTACAACTGCTTTTAAAAGCGTTATTTTTTACATTATTGCAGTAAATATTTGTGAGGAGAAGTATTTGCGTTAAATGCATTGGAATCGCAAAAAAAAAAACTAATTTCGAAAAATAGCGAGTTAGGGCCTTTCTACATAAGACCAACGATATATTTCCGCTGTATCCGTCTGTGTAAAATATTCTCATGCCAGAAATATAAAAACAAAATCAACAAAATTTACATGGAATCATTTATCATTCTCCTAAAAGGATTGGTATTGAAATCAGTAAAATCGATGCAGTAGAAAGAGTGTTATGAACCAAAATATTAGACAGCCCTAAAAAAGGTTGATATTTTTCAAAATTGTTTTGGTATTTTGTTTCAATATATGTATTGCAGATAGTCAAATGAAATTTCACACATGTAATTTCTAGATTAAAAGAAAAGATAAAATCAAATTATTTTAGAATCGGCTCATATTTCTTCTATACCCCATGCAAGGTCTACTTTTAAAATTCACTTAAATACGTATAAAATAAAAATATATTAACCACATATGTATAGGGTATTTTTTCAGATGTATAAAAATTTAAAATTGAATAAAACAAAGATGGTTTTTTAAATTGACATAAAATTTACTCTATTCGAAAGATAATTTTCTGGTATGATAATTTAAATATGACTTCTGATATATGACCGCCACGACTGGTTCTGACGTAGTCAAATTTGGAGGTACTATTTTCGATTTCCAACATTTGTAGTACATCTAAAAAAACACCATTGATACGTATTTCAAACAGACCATGATTTTCAAAATAACTTTGCACAATTTGGAAGCATTGTTCAGGTGTCGGTCTATGTATTTTGAAATGTCAAACCAAGCTGAACGAGCAAAAATGACCGCCAGTTAAGAAAGTGTTGCCAACTTCAAGTTCTATACAGCTAAAAAAACACCCTATATATACATCGTGGTAGCGAGTTTTGTGTAGATCCCATATAAAACCACTTTCGACAAATACATTAACAAATGTATATAAATCTTTTGTAAATATCGATGGTGGTTAAAGTTTCAATTCTTATTACATTTAGCACTCTAGCTTGTTTAAAATTCATTTATTTGAATTTGTATTTTTCTAAGGGTACCGTCACACTTGCCAAATATTTACTCAAAAAAGCGTAACCACTATTTTTAAGCACAAATTAGTTAGACGACGTTTAATCTTACAAGTGTTTTGTAAATGCAAACATCATCCAATAGAAAGAACACTCTAAATTTCTAGGCTCGTTTGCTCTTAGTAAAGAAAGTTTCCTGAATAAACACAAGAATTTCACACACATTTTATTGAGTGGTTACGTATTATTCATCAAATATTTGCCATGTGCGACCGCACCTTAAGTAATTTCTGAAATACAAAAACAAAAATCTAAAAATAGAAAATTGTTAAATATATATGTACCTACATATATACTTCTGAAATATAATTAATGATTTCTAAAATTAATTTTAAAATTTCACAAACACTTTAGGAAACGGTGTATTCTTGTTTTATGTATATGTGTGCTAGTAGCATGGGGTCTAATTTCTAATAACAAAACCAATTAATTATGATGAAAGTTATAAAGAGGGAATTTGATTTTTTGTTAAAACTATAAATAACCTCCTAAGTAAATATACAAACAACTTGTTTTATTTCTGTGTTTATGGCCCTCAAACTTATAATTAACTCGTTCAAAATAAAATAATGGAAAGTTTATGTTTAGGAATATATCAAAACTTTATTGTTTGTTAAAACAATGCGTAACTAAGTTATAAACGTTAAACAAAAGTCTGGATAAATCTGGTTTTCGAATATTTGTTATAAAAACTTGTTGTTGTGCAATGTAAATTCCAAGAAAATTTGTTTACCCAAACACGAGTTTGAGCATAATTAAAGCAACACATTCAAAATATATCATATGGGTCAACGACAATTCTATAATTTACGTAGATTGTTGTTTTTATTTGCCAGACATGGTAAATTGCAATTTTGAATTTGTTATACCCACTACCAAAAAAATGGGTGCTATATTACGTTTGTCATTCCGTTTGTAACATATCGAAATAAGTCTATATATGATGGGTCGTTACAAGATCCTAAGACGATTTAGCCATGTCTGTCCGTCCGTCCGTCTGTGGTTGGCATAATAGAGCTTCGAAAAAAAGACATAGAACAATGAAATTTTTACCAAAAATTCTTTGATTTACCGAAATTTTTGGTATTGTAAATGAGAAAAATCGATCTAGTAGGATCCAAGTTATAGGTCAAAGTTTCAGACTGCCTCGATATTTTTCATATACGTTTTGCTGTTTTCTTTAAATATAATGCAGATAAAAACATGCAATTTTGCACACTTTATTTTTATTATAGAAGAACAAGTTTTGTTGAAAATGGTGGGTATTGGTCCTCTATTTTTCATAGCCCCTATAGAAATGGCTTTATTGTATATAAATGTCTATAGAAAAGACATATCTAAACAATCTGCAATAATAAGTTTTTTGCAAAGTGAAATCTCAAAACAATATTTTGTTGGCATCGGTCCATAATTTTGACAAAGCCTCATTCAAATACCACTTCCTAAATGAACATATGTAAATCCTTCGTAAAAATTACTATCAAGTTGATATCCGACAAGCCTAATCAACATATACATTAAAATTCTCATACCAAATTTCATGATGGTCGGTCCATATTTGACCGTAGCCCCCATATAAAGCCTACTTTCGGAAATCACTCAAGTGCACATAAATCTTTTATAAATCTCCATCATAGGTGATTTGGTGACGGGTAAATAAGATTCGGTACAGGCGAACATAAACCCTTACTTGTTTTAGTTTAAAAAATGCTAAAAGGGACTCAACTGAATAATTTGTTGTATAACCATTCTATGGAAATGCAGATCCATATCAATAACAGTGAAGAGTTATTCACATGCATATAACCTTCTCAGTACAATTGACAATCTGCTGATACATATTTTCCTGCTGACATTTAACAAAAAGTATGAAAAATTCAAATTCAAGTGTCACCAGGTTATTGTATTAAATATATGTAGGTGCAAATGGTAATAAATGTGAAACGATATTCATTTAATAAAAACTAATTATGTAGTAATACATACTCTAGTTAATATTTAAAATATTAACCTCATTTAAATAAAACTTTTAATTCAGACTACTTTATTTTCTATTTTCTTTCTAGGTGGACAACAGATCTCTTTCGTTTGGGTTGGACAAAATCTCTAGAAGAAAACGATCTCTATGAAATACCTCGTGATTTAGACTGTGAAGATGGCACTGAATTCCTAGGTAAATTATGGGAAAAAGAAAAGAGAACAAAGCAAAATCCAAATATTATACGTGTGATATGTAAAGCCTATGGTAAACGTTTCCTGCCAGTTGGCTTTTTCTGTGCTTTATTGGAGACAACACTAAAGTACTGTATAAACTTAAAAACATAAATTCAATACTAAATTTTACAAATTTACTTGTACAGATGCCTGCAGCCCTTATTTTTGGGAGGTTTAGTGTCATTTTTTGCCGCCGGCCAAACTAATGTTAGTGAAAGGGAGGCGTTCGGCTATGCCGCTGGCATTGTCTTGTGTTCCTTGTTGCTGGTGATGTCACTGCAGCCGTATCTTTTTTATGCATTTAAGACAAGCACTCGCATTCGTGTGGCCTTGTCCGGTTTAATTTATCGCAAATGTTTGCAAATCTCTAAGAATTCCAGTGAAGATGGTCTACGTGGCAGAGCCATTAATATACTGGCCAACGATTTGTCTGTGTTTGATTCTGCTTTGTGCTTTATACAGGACTGGTGGAAGGGTCCAACGGAATCTTTAATTATAGGTTATCTAATGTATCGTGAAATTGGCTGGGCAGCAGTAGTTGGTATTTCCTTTTTGTTGGCTTTTATCCCCTTGCAAGTGTGGGGTGCTAAGAAGGCGGCTGGTTATAAACAAAAGACTGTGGAATGCACTGACTGGCGTGTCAAGCTAATGAATGAAATTATTCAGGGTATACAGGTGATCAAGATGTATGCCTGGGAGAAATCATTTGCCCGGGTTATAAGTTTTGTCAGACGCAAGGAAGTGAATGCCATTAAAGGTTCTTCTTATGTATATGCCAGTCTGAATTGTACCTACATGATCTCTCCTATTTCCATATTCTTGGCTTTGATTTCCTACATTTATTTCGGTGATGTTTTGACGGCCAAAAAGATCTTTACCATTTCCTCTTTCTTTACCATGCTCAATGAGTCTATGGTAAGATTTTGGCCAATGTCTTTGATATTTTTGGCTGAAACCTGGATTTCAATTAAGAGATGTAATGAATTTTTATTGTATAATGAAGAAGGACAAATGGAAGAGCAGAATTTCTATCATAGAAATATTCATAGTAAAAATGGCAAGCAGGAAAAATCTGCCCAGGAACTTTTGCTTGAGGGCTTCAAGGAAAATAAACGTACCGTAAATGTGCAGGCTAAAGTGAAAAGCGTGGAGATGCGCCATGTTTTGGCTATATGGGAAACGCAAGGAGCCGAGGGTACAATGAAGACTCCAGCTTTACAAAATTTTAGTACCACATTTGAAGAAGAAACATTGGCGGCTATTGTGGGTCCTGTGGGAGCGGGTAAATCTACTTTACTCAATGCCATTTTGGGAGAAGTGAAAATAGAGTCGGGAGAAATTCTAGTTAATGGCAAGATCTCCTACTGTTGCCAAGAACCCTGGGTATTTGAAGGTACTATTAAGGAGAATATTGTCTTTGTGGAAGACTATGATGATAGGCGTTATAAGCAGGTGTTGAAGGTGTGTGCTTTGGAACGTGATGTGGAATTGTGGCCCAAACGTGATCTGACAATGGTGGGAGAACGCGGTGTTAGTTTAAGTGGTGGTCAAAGAGCTCGTGTAAACCTGGCCAGAGCTATTTATCGCAAGGCCGACATTTATCTGCTTGATGATCCCCTATCGGCCGTAGACACTCATGTGGGCAAACATATAGTAGACTACTGCATCAATCAGTTTTTGTTTGATAAAATACGCATATTGGTGACACATCAATTGCAATATCTCGCCGATGTCGAGCATGTTATACTAATGGATGGTGGCAGCATTGCGGCCCAGGGCAATTACCAGGAATTGCAAAACTCCAAACAATTTCAGTTCTTGGCTCAAAAGGAAAATGAAGACAGTCATGATGACGAATTGGAATATATTGATGAGGTTACCGAAGACGAAAGAAGTCTCAAAACCCATAGATCTCGTTTGGCTTCCGAAAATAGTACAGATTTTGATTTGCATGAGATGGTGGTTGATGAAAAGGAAGAAATTGAGGAACTCAATAAGGAGGCACAGGCTGGTGGTTCTGTTAAGTTTGACACTTACTTAACATACTTTAAGGCATTGAATAATACTTGCTTTTTCATGACGGTAATTGGTCTCTTCATATGCACCCGATTCATGTTGAACAGCATGGATTATTTCTTATCCAGATGGTGAGTAGGAGTTTACCTGCTTGTACTTGGATTTTTAAACTAATTCATTTTCTATTTGCAGGGTCATTTGGGAAGAGAAAATAGCTTTGGTTCCATTTAGTAATATCACAGAATTTGCAGCTAATAATATTACAGAACTTAACAGAAATAATGCTTCTTTGTTGTCAGTTAATAAAGCCAGCGATTTTGTGTATAATAATTCAACCCAACAGTCCAATTACGACAGCCATAATGAGGAGCGTTATGAACGCATTATTATGTATTTGATTATATTGGTCGCCACCATGGTCGTTTATATTATGCGTACTTTTGGTTTCTATCGTATGTGTCTTCAGATCTCATTACATCTTCATGATTTGCTGTTCCGTGCCATAACTAGCACTTCAATGTTGTTCTTCAATACAAACCCCTCGGGTCGTATCTTGAATCGTTTCTCGAAAGATATTCGTACATTGGATGTGGATGTACCACGTACTTTAATTGATTGTTTATCGGTAAGTAGAAAATATTTCAAGTTTTAGTGGATATCTTTATAAGTATTTTATTACCAATTTTCTAGTTTGTAATTGATATATGTGGTGTGATGACTATAGTGGCCATTGTCAACTATTGGCTGCTGATACCTTCCCTGTTGATTGTTTTGGGTCTCATTTCATTAAGACAAATTTTTGTTAATACCAGTCGTGATATAAAACGTTTGGAGTCGATTTGTAAGTTTATTTTTTACTAAACCCAAATTAATATTCCACTAAACTATTTAAATACTTTCCTGTTATAGCCCGCAGTCCCATCTATTCTCTAACAAATCAGACATTCCAGGGGCTAACTACAATAAGAGCTTTGGAGGGTGAACAAGCTTTAGAATCCGCGTTTTATGATCATCAGAATAACAATACTTCTGCCTGGTTTTTGTTCTTCTCCTCCAATCGAGCCTTTGCTGCCTGGATTGATATCCTGTGTGTATGCTACATAACCGTAGTCACCTTTAGTTTCCTGGCTTTGCGTTCCAGTTTCAATAGTGGTGATGTGGGTTTGGCCATTTTGCAGTCATGTGCCTTGGTGGGTATGTGCCAATGGGGTATGCGCCAGTCGGCGGAATTGGAAAACAATATGACAAGTGTAGAACGTGTTTTGGAGTATACAAATCTGCCATCAGAACCTCCGATGGAAACCGAAGAAGACTTAAGACCTAAAGGTCCCTGGCCTAGCAGAGGACGCATTGAATTCGTAAACTTCCATTTAAGATACAATCCCAATGATGAATGTATTTTGAAAAACTTGAACTTCACCATTGAACCTAAGCAAAAAGTTGGCATTGTGGGTCGCACGGGAGCTGGCAAATCTTCTATAATACAGTCAGTCTTCCGCTTGGCCTACAATGAGGGTGTTATACGCATTGATGGCGTAGATATTGAAACAATTGGCCTGTATGATTTGAGAAGCAAAATTTCCATTATTCCACAAGATCCAGTACTATTCTCGGGTACTCTGCGCTATAACTTAGATCCTTTGCAAGAATACAGCGATGACAAAATGTGGCAAGCTTTGGAAGATGTGGAATTGAAAGAACATGTTACAAAATCTATGGGCGGGCTAGGCTGTGCCATGTCAGATGGTGGCTCCAACTTTAGTGTGGGTCAAAGGCAATTGGTTTGCTTGGCTCGTGCCATTTTGAGACAAAATAAGGTGTTAATATTAGATGAGGCTACTGCCAATGTCGATCCCATGTAAGTTGTCGAAAAGTTTTTATTAAAAAAAAAACAATATAATAAATATGTTTTAATTTGTTTCTTTCTTGACAGCACTGATGCCCTTATACAGAACACCATACGCAGTAAATTTGCCGATTGCACCGTCTTAACGATTGCCCATCGCCTACACACCGTTATGGATAGTGATCGTGTTCTTGTTATGGATGCTGGTCATGCTGTTGAATTCGATCATCCATATTTGTTGTTGCAAAAGCCTAGAGGTTTCCTACGCAGTTTGGTAGACGATACTAGTTCTGATGCGGCCGCTGCTTTATTCCAAACAGCCGAAGAAAGTTACAAGTCAAAAATGCAAAGTGTCTAGTAACATTTAGACTATAGAAGGGAAATACTAATAGACTTGAACTAATTTAGAGAATAATTATATTAATTATTAAGAAGAATCAATCTTTATGGACTTAATTATATTTATATGTACATATATAATTAGAATTTTAACAATTTTATATACATATGTAATTTAACATATTTTTATAAAAGTATTTTTAATTTGTATTTTTAAATATAATCTGAAGAATTTATTAAAAACAACATTTTAACAGTATTTTGTATTAATTAATGTTTTGTGTGGAGAACGGTACAATAAGCAGCGGTGGGGTCATTCAAGTCAGGCAAAGTTGTGCTTAAGTGACTTTTCAACAACTTTCTTATTAGCATGACTGTATTTTGCAGCCCACCTGTTTTCGTGTAACATGTTACTGTTAAACATATTCTGTTTCATATGTAATTTAACCTTGAAACGACTTACATTAATCTACTTATATTTGCATATTCTTTAATTTTATTATCAAAATTCATGCTCGATTTACAAAGTGAAATATAAATTTGAGACTAAAGAGAAAAAATGTTAATGGATATAAAATAATTTAATTTACTTCGGAAAAAATATATTAATTATTAAGTTATTAAGGACTGAAAAACCTACATGTATTTCTTATTAATTCTTAAAGTATTTTAACCTTAAAAAAAAATACAAAATTTACTCCCACCAAGATCTTAAAAAGATTATATATTTATTTAGGGTATGTAAGAGTCGACACTGCCTAATACAGCATTCTAACTTGTTCATTTAAGACAATTATCTAGAATTCATTAATTCGTTATTATCGTATATATGTACATGCGTTTTTTAAAGTCATTTAAATTGATTTAGTTAACCTTATGTGGGTTTTTCTTTTTCATATTTCTCGCAACTGTTTGTATTTTTTCATAATTGATATTGATTTGGATTATTTGCCAATTGAATTGTGACAAAGTATGATGGTTGCAATTGTGCATATACGAGGTTGCATGTTAATGGAAAGGTTTTATTATTAATTTTACTTTTTCCGATCAGTCTGCCAGTATAAAAATTTGTTTATTTTTATAGCAGATACATCAATACCAATATCCAAGTAAATAGTTACTTAATATTAAAACGTCATGACGGCTGGTAGTAAAAGTGTTTCTTTTTGCAGACTCCACAAATTTGTTTTAGAGTCGCTTACCCTCTTCCGTACAGCAGACATGACTTGTGTATGTCATGTTTTGAAAATCTGAGTGAATCTAAAATATTTAAGCAAAACAACATCAATTGATGAATATACAAATATTATCTCAGATTTTAAAATAATAAAGCATTGTTCACTTGAAATCACATAAAAGTTTATGTGTTAAAAGTTTCAAGTCTCATAAAAGTTATTTTTGTTTATAGAAACCCGATAGAATAATTTAAACAATAAATCTAAGAAATGATAATAAGTAACTTAAAATCATTTACATTTATCTGTGTTTAAATCTGTATTTTTGTTTTGATGGGGAGCTCATTAACTGTAGCACAACATGGTGATCCACATGATCATTGTTTTATTGTCAATATGTACATAACCAATCTGCTTTGAATTTTCTCTAACAATTTTCCAATTTTATATAGTTAGTTGATGACACCAACTGTGAAATTTTTAACGTTTTATTTAAATCTCATTGCGATAATTATGAAATAATAAAATTAATTATTTAATTGTCATTATAAATTAGTACTAAAGTATAACCCGGTTAAATACCCCACGCTTAATTACCTCGTTCGTTTATTTACCTCGCCTTGTAAATCACCGTTTATTTTTTATATTTTTTCAAACAAAACAACACGTTTTAATACGAAGTTTGTCCCCTTGAGTCTCACATTTAAAACAAAAATCATCAAATATCCATTTATAATGTATATAAGCTGAAATATCAGTATTTATACTGGTTGAGAAGATCTAAAAAAATATGCGTATAAATATGTTTATATTATCTGTTTAGGTTTATTTTTTTTATTTTGTTAATTTTGCACGATATTTTTGGGGTTTTTAGATATGGCGGGCCTACGGAGGGTTAAAAAAAGTTTTCTAATATATCTGCCATATTTGTGTTAAAATTCTACATATATTTTTCTTATAAATAAATGAGAATTATTCCTCTTGCGAGTATAAATTGTAAAATTTAAAAAATGTAGTGTATACAATTTATTTTCAAATAAGTTGTATATTTAACTTGAAGTGAACTTCGATTAAAAATTTTTAAATTTCTTATAAATAGTTACAAACATATAAAATTAGAACATGTTGCCAATAGGTTGAATTTTTTCATACAAATAACAATGCCTTATGTATTTTCATGGCAATCAGCAAAAGCAACTTTCTTGTTTCATTAATTTTGAATTTATATCTGTGATTTTGAATACACAATACTTTAAAATAATTTAATATTTGTATACACTTAAAATCGAATGCAAAATAAATCAATGACCGCACTTGTAAAACTAATAGATTTTGTTTACATATGTCAGTTTGGATTTTTCAGAAAAATCGTTCGAAATGGGTGAATCGTGCTGCAAAAAATTCTCACTAAAAACATTTTTCTCCGAAAAAATGTTTGTTAATAACAAATGGATTCACCTTAACACTAAATGCTTATACAAAAATCTTAAATTTACTCTAAACCCTGCTACTACGTTTATGGTTTTTTGATTACCCAAATCGTATTTAAGCCTTAAAAATATTTTTGAAATAAACAAATTTGAATTTTCTCAATAAAAAAAATGTGGGGTCAAAATATGACCCGAACATAACATGTGTATTTTTTTTTCTAACATAGTAGCAGGATTAAGAAGCTCTACAGATCTTGTTGCCTTTCACAACTTTCACACAACAACTAACGTTTTTTCATATATTGCACACAAAATATAAGTATAGCTGCACAGTGGAACAGAAACGATTTTTTTTTTGGAAATAAATTTGTCATTTCAAAACCGCTGGTCATGAGAGTAGCAAAATAGTATTCGTGTTTTTATAGTTTGATGATGGACCCCACAAACCCTGCAGGACGGAGTTGAGAGGTCTAAAAATGGGGCATCCTTGACACGTAATTTGTTTAAACGTATATAATTCATTTGGTTTTCATCTAATTCCTAAGATTTATAATATTTTAATTTCAGAAAGTCTTTAAAATAATACATGTGTGTTCTTAACCAAGCATGTTCGTTTGTAAATCGATTCATGGTTAAATTAGAGACCAAACTGAACATGTTTAACAGTAACAAGTTACACGAAAATAGCTGAGCTGTCAAAAACAGTTTTGCACAAAAAAAAAAAAAGTTGCAAAAAAATCAGCCTTTAGTTACAAACCAATGTGTTTATCAAACAAAAATTTATTCACGTTTTTAAACAATAATTTAAATCATATTGCGTGCAGTGGCGATGATCCGATAAAGGTAATTAAATGTAGAGAACCTTTCAACTACTGATTTAATATAAATTATTGATCTGATTACTATATAATTGCTTCACTGAGAAAACAAATATCAAGCGTATATTAAAACAGAATAGAAAAAAATTTGTTTCTCTCTTTGTTTTCTTATCTCTAACAATTTGAACCTGCCCCAACTCAAAAACAAAAATTATCCGAATTTCGTATAAAACAAACACACAAAAGCAATCAAATTTAGATTCGTCGTATTCACAATAAAGACTTACAGTGTGTTCTTTGGATTGTGTATGATCAGATACATGAGTGGAATATTTGAGTGTTTTTGTTTTTTCTTTTTTATGAGTATGTAACACTCTCTGCTCCCATAAAACAATCTTGTTTATGTTGGCATGATTTTAAAACCAAATAAAATATTTGAGCGATACATTAGTTAGTTGTAAAGTAAAACTGAGACAAGAAAGAAGCACGTAATAGCATTTTAAAAATATTTATTGCTAACAAAATTAAGAGAAAATATAATTGATATAAATTGAAAAAATAGCTAAAATAAAAGCTTTACTAACAAAGAACACAATTAAATATTGTATAAAAAAAGCATAAAAACATGTGTAGCTGGCAGTGGCAATTTAATGAATTTCAATTAATGTGAAATTCATAAAGTGATAAAAAGATGCTTTAGTAATACAAATGTATTAAAATATTGTTTTTCTTTTATATAAAACAAAGTAATCCCAAAAATATAAATATAAAATTCACAACTCTCATACAATCATTACCCACCGTTAAATAATGAATCGTTCAAGAAAAAAAGTTCTACGTCCACAGAATCCATATGTAAAAGCAAATATATTTTCACGTCTGAGTTTTTGGTAAGTTCTTGTTGGCAACAACTGTTCACAAATAAATAAATAACTCTTTCGCTTTTAAAAAATATTGTGAAATATTGTTACACAGATTATTCAACAAGTGTCTGTCGGTGCGGTGTATTTTTGGTGAAATTATTCATGTTGACTAAAAAAAAACCCCCGCTATAAACTCTTAAAAATTTAAATAACGATTGATGGTTTGTGCTAGACATTTGTCTGGAAATATTTAATATTTCACGTTTTTTCTACAGTTCAAAATAAAACAAGTTTTTTTTTTAATTTTAATTAATTTTGTTTATATTTATACTTTGGAGAAAATGAATGCGTCAGTTGTTTGTAGTTTTAATTCATTGTCATTTGTTAACTTGATTTGTTAATTAAAATGTGAACAAACTTGTTGGTTAGTATTTTTAAATAAATTGTTTTGAAATTAAGAGATAATTATGAAAAGATAATTTTTAAGAAAGAACTGAAAAGAAAGAAACTTTTGAAATAAATTTTTTTGTGATTAAGAGATAATTAAGCAAAATGCAGAGGGTGAGAACGTAAAGAATTCTGATGAGAGAAAGTGGCGTTTCTCGAAACATATGTAAATCCAACCAACAACCCAGGTTCGAATCCTAAGCCAAGAAAAATTATCAATAAATTTTAATAATAATTTTCATGTAACAATTCCTACCTTCAGTAAAAAATAATTTAATGAAAATTAAATTTAATGAACTAGAGCCTAAATAAAGAAATATCAAAGATTTAAAATTAACAGTTCAAATAAAAAAAAAAATAATAATTCTTAAAAGACAATTTTTTACAAAAAACTGAGTGAAATATCCGTTTCATATAAATAATAGTTTTTATAATGTTAAAGAGTTCCATGTTGAAGTTTTAGAAACACATTTTATTTTATATGAAAAACTAAATTTTGGTGAATAAAAGTTTTTTGAAAAAAAACTAATTTGTTGCTATGAATATTTGATGAAATTACCGAAGTTTCCTCATTGTGGAGTTACATGTCTAAACTGTTATGTTTCTCTTTAGACATGCTATTGTCTCTGTACACAACTTCTTATAAAGATTTAAATATTTCCAGCTAATAGTAACCTGTTTGCAAGTTTTGTGTAAATTTAGAAAGTTTATTTCAATATAGATCACTATTACCATTCAAGTACCCATGGAAAAATTGTGCACGATCATCATACATCACCATGAACACCGCAATAATTTGAAAATTTGAAAATTTTTTTTTTAACAATATTGTGTTTACTGGAGTTTATGTTTGTGGCAATCATAATACACTGCATTTTATATAACTATAAATACATAACACTTTTCTTAATTTTGTAAGTTAAAGAAAAAGTAAAACAGTTTTACCTAAATGGATGTGAAACGAACAGAAAAAAACAAAAATTATTTAATAAAAAAAATCATTATTTTTATAACCACTACCAAAAAGATGGGCAGTATATTAAGTAAGTCCATATTCGATCGTAGCATCCATATAAATTCCGCTTCCACATAAATCTATTATAAACATCACTATTAACTTGAAATTCATCAACACGGAAATCAGTTTCACACACTAACATGTATTCCTTATTTATCCTTAAAGTATTTTACCAGCCCTAAACAAACCCAATTTTTAAGAATTTCATCTTATTTTTTGGGAGCTGCAGGATTTCCCTTCATTAAATTATATAAAACAACACATTTAATATACTTTAGATTTCAATAACATTAAGCTAATTAACAAAGATTTATTACATATTGCAAATTTGTTGATTTTATAAAAAACACAATTTTTCACAAAATGATGATAAAAATTTAAATATCGTATACAATTTGACCCATATATACTCGTATCCTGCTCTAAATTCTTTTATTTAGAAAAAATAATTTTTGAAGATTAGAGTAGGAGTGGTGGCAATTCTAATATCAAGTAATAATGTCAACAATAATGTGTTTTGTCTATCTATACAATATTATTACTTCGTGGCGGCTGTCAATCTTGACCAAATATGATTAATTAACTCTTATCGGTTTTTTAGTTGGAAACAAAGATTCAAATTCAATTGAAAATTTTGTTACATACTTATTGTTTTTTTTTTTTTTATTTTAAAAATGTTTCTAAGTAACAAAGCATTCTATAAAAAATATTACAATCTCATTTTATTTGTTGATATAGCTTAAAACTCTCATTGTTAATTCGTTATAATATATTCTTATAGTAATTCTTAAAAAACAAATCAAATTTGGATTTTTTGAGGCAAATATTTTTAAATTTAAGTTAATGTGCTAATGACCTGTAACCTTTGGTAAATAAAGCTTGAAAATCTATTTCAATAATTCTTTAATAATATCTCGATTAAATTGGAGTATAAACAATTTAAGATTTAGATATTTTTGCAAGTTTTTACCAGGTTTGTTTAACGATTCAAATCGCTTAAAAAGTAACTGTCACCAATTAATTGAGATTGTAACTAGGGGATACCTATTATTCGATTTTTCCTTTGTAAAATGAATAGCTCGATTCTAACCTGTTTGAATAATTTAAATGTTCGATATAAAGTGAAATGAAAACGTATTTTCTTCATCAAGTGTTAAATAAAATAGTCATCTACATCCAGCTTAAATAGCATCACTTATATCAATTCTATTTTAAATTTCTTTGTATACTTTTTGATATTTTTCTTAGTTAGGCTTAAGTTCATTTTAAATTTAATTTTCATTAAATCATTTTTACTGAAGAACGATTGTTTAACAACTTGAAAAAATTTTTATTTTTGATAATTTTTCTGACTAGGATTCGAACCTGGGTTGTTGGTTGAATTTACATATGTTTCGAGAAACACCACTTTCTCTCATCAGAATTCTTTACGTTCTGACCTATGCACCACTACGGTGCCTGCTAGTCAACAGACAACATCAATCCTTTAACCAGTGACTGGTGGTTCGAAGTTTTCTGTAATTATCATTTTTAATTAAATTCTATTTTTAGTTGTTGTTTTTCCTTTTCTTCAGTTTTTTGAACTTAAGCCTAACTAAGAAAAATATCAAAAATTAAATAGTAACAGTTCAACTAAATACTACAATTATTCTTTGTATACGTTAAAGTAATCATCATCATCATTGTTATACTTCTTCATCATTCTCAACACCTCATTCAACATTACTCTAATAAGTCAGATATCCTTTGTGGAAAGTCTGTTCTGTTTGCTTGAAAGGCGAGCACGCCGATTTACATTTATGGTTAAAAAGCGGATGTCATGAGAATGCTTTATGAGAAGTTAAATCAGCGTCTAGCTGAATTCAAGTCTAGTTTCATTCTTATTTTATTTACTAATTTCTCTTGCTTATATACTAATTACAAACTATTTTCTTATTACTATTTACACATACATACTTTCCATATTCTTTATACATGTTTGGGTGTTATTGAGTATGCAGTTTTAATTGCATTTTGGTTTGTCAATTCAAACTCATATTTGTTCAAACTCATAAGTGGATTTTTGGGTTATTCCTGTAACATAAATCCACTATGTGTTTTGATTGTCTTTATGAGTTTGAGTCATACTTCATGGCATGACGTGTATACACTACAATACATTAGGTTAGCTTATAAGGATGGTACTGGTTCAATTGCGATAGCGATTCGTTACACACTTCAACACGAAAAATGGTGCCTTACATTTGTTAGTCAAATTGTATAAATCTTATATAGGGCTCCAATTCCTCTAGCTCACTTTTTTGGAGATGTAATATTTATTTAAATTACGTATGTATGTATGTAGTTTACAATTTTGAGCAACATAACTGATGAACAGTGTAACCTACTTAGTGAAAAGAAAAAACCAAAATTTAGCTAAAATATTGCCTTTAGGCTGCTCAAACATAATATTTATTTTTGTTTTTCATTTATAAAAAATAGAGATAATAACAAAAGGTACAATATTTTTCTATAACCATATATGCAGACAATTAACATGATGTTAAACATATTTACGATTTTGGCAATATTTTTATATTTAAGGCTGCCAGTCATAACCATTCTAAAATCTTTCAATATTTTTACTAAATAAATAAGATTTCTTATTAGAATAATAATATATTGCAATAACATTTACATTTTTGTATTAGCATCAATCGGAGCACTCAGCTACTCGTATATCGTGGGTACTCTGACGTAACCTCGTATCTTAAAAAAGACTACTTTACAAGAGACACAAAAAACACTTTATTAGAAAATCTAAAAAAAAGCTTTTTAATATTTGTTATTAATTTGAAAGTTTTATTAACTTCTTATAGATATATATATTTAATTATGCTTAAGAAATTATTTTATGTTTAATTTTTTAATTAAATTTTGAGATACGAGTTTACGATCCGCTAAGTTTACTATGAAATGTCAGTTACGAGGTTTTACATGTATAAATAAATGCAGTATTTTATTTAAAGTGCTCAGAATAAATGTTTTCTAAGATCAAATTTTAATAACTTAAAACGTGGGATTTATTTTAAACTAATTTTTTATACATATTTAACATACATATAATATGTAATGAAATTTTTTTAAAATACTTTTAAACATTAATAGGTTTATAAAGCCGTGTTTATTCATTAGTATGAAGTAAATTGTCATAAAAAGTATGATAATCCTTATGGATTAATGATTTCAATGATTGTAGATCTTTGAAGTTTTGAGCTGTAATAGGTATACATAACTCCTTGGTACAAAGGATTTGCCTGAACTTCATTGTAATTCTTAGTCAATCGTTGAGGTAGATCCTTCCACTTACGATTAAATGATAATTTATACATAATACTATCTTTACTGTACTTCAAGAGCTACGTAACTGTCGGAGATCTAGACTTGTTACCTGGTCTAATAGATTTACAAATTTTCAATTCTGAATAATTACAAAAAAACGTATGACACAATACTTCACTTTATAAGGATTTTTAGCGGGCACATACAATTCACGATTTTTTTTTACGTTTTTCGATCGTTAAATGTACGGAGTCACACTCCATTTGCGCGTGTTCTTTGACTAGATACTTTTGATATATGATTATATTTTTTTGATTCGCAAATTGATAGAAGACGTTTGCTAGAGCTATATTACGATTTTGCGCGCTGCAACCATCGCTATAAAAAATATGAACAAATGTCATTGCAAATATTCTCCATCTGCAAGAACATACGAGTAAGTGAAACCTTACAAAATCTCTTCTTCCATCTTACATTGAATAACCTCAAACAACTAAAAAAGAAAAGTAGCATAGTGAGATTTATTTTTACCATAATTTTTTCCAAAATATCTTTTAAAGCAAAAATTTAAATTATCTTGGTTTTTCTAAAACAGGCTTTTAATTTATTTAATTTGGAATTGACGTTTCTTACAAACTGAAGTTATTAGATTGTACAAAACTTAAAAGGAAACAAGTCTGGCAAGTTTGGCCAATTACACAAACAGCAATTTTAAGCAATATCATGAGTCCCATTATTATTTAACTTTCATATTGTAGTTTAAATTTCATAAAAAATGTCATGTTAAAGCATATATCATGGTGTAATTATACAAGGTGAGTGCAAATCGGCAAAAATTACAATACAATACAGAAACAACAGGCACTTTGTTTGCGTAAAATAATTTACTGCTGTCAAAAACACTTGAAAAAGTATTACTTTTGACATAAGTAAATTGTAAACAAAGTCAGACAGCTGTGCTACTGCACTCACCTTTTATAGTTACACCATGACATATACATATATTAATTTTATTCGATTGTCCTTTACAAAATTATTCGTTATTGCAAAATGCTCATTAATAAAATCTTCGAATAATTATTCGTAAGAAATTGTTTTAATATTCGAATGATTCGAATTCGATTCCTACATGTAGCATTGTTTTGATACTTCATACACAATTTAATACTCTCACTTATTTCTATTCCAGTTGGACAACTCACTTATTTCGTAAGGGTTGGAAAAAATCTCTAGAAGACACAGATTTATATGAAATTCCAAAGGAACTAAACTGTGAAGATGGCACTAAACTCTTACATAATTTATGGGAAGAGGAAAAGAGAAAAAATAAAAATCCAAATATTATACGTGTGATATGTAAGGCCTATGGTAAAGCTATTCTGCCATTTGGCTTTTTCTGTGTATTATTGGAGACAACATTAAAGTACGCTCAATTTTCAACTGCTATTAATTTCGGTAACTAAATAATTAGAAAAATACTTTTACAGATGCCTTCAGCCATTATTTTTAGGAGGTTTAGTTTCATTTTTTGCTGCTGGTCAAACGGATGTTAGTGAAAGAGATGCTTTCATGTACGCCGCTGGTATTGTTTTGTGTTCCTTGTTGATGGTGTTGTCAGTACAGCCGTATCTATTTTATGCACTTAAGACCAGCACTCAAATTCGTGTTTCACTCTCTGGTTTAATATATCGCAAATGCCTGCAAATCTCCAAGAATTCCAGTGATGAGGGTTTACGTGGCAGAGCCATTAATATATTGGCCAATGATTTGTCCGTATTCGATATGGTTATGTGCTTTATACATGACTGGTGGAAGGGTCCGTTGGAATCTTTAATTATCGGCTGTCTTATGTATTGTGAAATAGGCTGGGCAGCTGTGGTTGGCATTTCCTTTATGTTAGCCTTCATACCCTTGCAAGTGTGGGGTGCAAAGAAAGCGGCCAGTTATAAAGAGAAGACTGTGGCACGTACGGACTGGCGTGTAAAGTTAATGAATGAAATTATTCAGGGTATACAAGTGATCAAAATGTATGCCTGGGAAAAATCGTTTGCCCAGGTTATAGGAGCAGTAAGACGCAAAGAAGTAAATGCTTTTAAAGGCTCGGCGCATGTATATGCTATACTCAATTGTACACACATGATCTCCCCCATATCAGTATTTCTGGCTCTGATTTCCTACATCTATTTTGGTGATGTCTTGACAGCCAAGAAAATTTTTACTATATCCTCTTTCTTTACAATGCTCAATGAGTCCATGGTAATGTTTTGGCCAATGTCTTTGATATGTTTGGCTGAAAGTTGGGTCTCAGTTAAGAGATGCAAAGAATTTTTGTTGTACAGCGAAGAAGTTGATAATGGTAAAGTCGCAGAGCATAAAGTTACCCATCGTTATGGTGAAAAGGAAGAAATGACAGCCCAGGAATACTTGGTTAATGGAAAAAGCCAGCAGAAAAACAAACGAGTTGTTAATCTTGAGGCTAAAATCAAAAGCCTACAAATGCGTAATGTAATGGCCACCTGGGAAAGTAAACGTGATGACGGTAATATAAGAACTCCTGCTTTACAAAATTTCACAACCTCATTTAAAAAAGAAACTTTGGCCGCTATTGTGGGCCCTGTGGGAGCTGGTAAATCCACTTTACTTAATGCCATTTTAGGAGAAGTAAAAATAGAATCGGGAGAAGTGCTAGTTAATGGTAAAATATCATTTTGTTGTCAAGAACCCTGGGTATTTGAAGGCAGTATTAAGGATAATATTATATTTGTGGAAGACTACGATGACAGACGCTATAAGCGGGTGTTGAAGGTGTGTGCTTTAGAAAGAGATGTAGAACTGTGGCCCAACAAAGATCTGACTGTGGTGGGAGAACGAGGTGTTAGTTTAAGTGGTGGCCAAAAGGCTCGTGTAAACTTGGCAAGAGCTATTTATCGTCAGGCTGACATCTATTTGCTAGATGATCCCCTGTCAGCTGTGGACGCTCATGTAGGCAAAGACATAATGGACAACTGTATCAATAAGTTTCTATGCGATAAAATACGCATCTTGGTAACACATCAATTGCAATATCTCCATGATGTAGAACATGTCATTCTTATGGCTAATGGCAGCATTGCTGCCCAGGGTAATTATCAGGAATTGCAAAACTCCAACCAGTTTAAGTTTCTAGCTCAATCTGAAAAGAGAAATAATAACACAGAAGTTGATATGGAATACATTGATGGGGTATTAGAAGATGAGATAAATGTCAAATTTTGTAGATCCCGTTTGGCTTCTGAAAGTAGTGCCGACCTTGAGGCAAAAGATTTGTTAGTAGCTGAAAATGAAGAAATTGAGGAGCTTAACAAGGAAGCTATGACTGCTGGTTCGATTAAGTTTGACATTTATTTAACATATTTCAAGGCCTTGAATAATACCTGTTATTTCGTTATGATACTAATGCTATTCATAGCTACGCGATTCTTGTTAAATGGTATGGACTACTTCTTATCGAGATGGTAAGTTGGCTCTTTAATGAAATCAGTCGTCAAGTGATTTTTATTTATATTTACTATTTATAGGGTGATTTGGGAAGAAAACATTGCTTTGGCTCCTGCAAACAATTACACAGAGTTAGCATCAAATAATTTTACAGAATTTAGCAGCAATAATGAAATGGATTTTGCATTGAATAACTCAACTGATAGGTCAAATTACGACAGTCATGCAGATGAGAGATATCATCTTATTATTGTCTATTTGTCAATACTGATTGCCACTACTGTTATTTATATTTTGCGTACATTTGGCTTCATTGATATGTGCCTTAAGATCTCATTACATCTTCATGATTTGCTATTTCGTGCCATAACACGCACATCGATGCTGTTTTTCAATACGAATTCCTCGGGTCGTATCTTGAATCGCTTCTCAAAAGATATTCGCACCTTGGATGTGGATGTGCCACGTACGTTAATGGATTGTTTATCGGTGAGTAATAATTTAGGTTAAGGTAATTGTCATAAAGATCACACAGCTGATTGAAGGTTGAATCTTTAGTGTAAACAAATGCAAGCATTATGCTGTTTTAAACCATATTTATTAGTTTCGAGTCTTGACAGCAAAATAAGTCTAACTGACAATATGACAATAAAATACCATTTATTGTTACAATTTTAATTGTACATTGCTTGTATTTTTCACACTGTCTCATTAGTTTGGGGCTCAAGCATAATTTGAAAACTTATAGGTTAAAGTATTTTTGAGGTTTTTCGGAAAATCTGTTAAGGTCGCACAAGTCGAATTTTTGCAAAAAATCGGATTTGTCGGCCGTTTTTTGAGTGTTCTTCATAACTTTGTCAAAAACCAAGATTTTGTTCACGTTTGAGGAAATAACTTAAAAGAAAAATGTCCAAGCTTAATTTTTGCGTGCAACAATTATACGTTGAAATAAATTTGTTTATTTAGGTACCCTACATTCCATGTAGGGTATCTATATATAAATTTCGTAAATAATGCTTAACAACTTTTAAAATTTATATTAAAATGTAAAATAATAACGATGCAGTTTGAAAGATTCAGTTTGCAAATTCATTGCAAAAACTTATAGTTTTTGCACACAAAAATAAAGCTTGGCAATTTTTAGTTTAAATAGTTTCCTCAAAAGTTAAGAAAATCATGGTTTTTGACAAAGCTATGAAGAAAATTAAAAAAACGGGCGGCAAAGCCAATTTTTGACAAAACTTAGACTTGTGCGACCTTAAAACCTTTTCGGAAAAATCTGTAAAAAATCTCAAAAATACTTTACCCTATAAGCTTTCACATTATGCTTGAGCAACCACGAATATTAAAAAAAAACTAAATTTTTTTGGACAACCTAGTCGACATTCTTAGAATTAATTGCCCTGAACATAGTTCTCACAGAATTACTAACAAATTTAATTTTTTAATTTTTTTCTTTTCTCCAAAAATTTGTCTTCTACAAACTAAATTCGTATTATTTCTTTAGTTTTTCGTTGATATATCTGGTGTTATGATCATAGTGGCCATAGTTAACTACTGGTTGCTGATACCAGCCCTGGTAATTATTGTGGCTCTTGTAATGATAAGACAAATCTATGTTACTACCAGTCGCGATGTGAAACGTTTGGAGGCAATTTGTAAGTTTCAATAATACTTATGAAATATTTTAAAAGACAATTATTAATTAATGTAAATTTTCTCTCATATAGCTCGCAGTCCTATTTATTCCTTAACAAATCAAACATTCCAGGGTCTAACTACAATAAGAGCCTTGCAGGCAGAAAAGGCATTGCAGGCTGAGTTTTATGATCATCAAAATGCCCATACAGCTGCCTGGTTTTTGTTCTTTTCCTCAAACAGAGCCTTTGCCTCTTGGACGGATGTATTGTGTGTCTGCTTCATAGCCATAGTCACCTTTAGCTTCTTGGCTTTACGTTCCAGTTTCAATAGTGGTGATGTGGGTTTGGCCATTTTGCAATCATGTGCTCTGGTGGGTATGTGCCAATGGGGTATGCGGCAAACGGCGGAATTGGAAAATAATATGACAAGTGTGGAACGTGTTTTGGAGTATACAAATTTACCTCCAGAAGCTTCCACGGAAACAGCGGAGGAATTAAAACCTGACGAATCTTGGCCCAGTAGAGGATGCATTGAATTTATTAACTTCCATTTAAGATACAATCCCAATGATGACTGCATTTTGAAAAATTTGAACTTCACTATTGAACCTAAGCAAAAAATTGGCATTGTGGGTCGCACAGGAGCTGGCAAATCATCTATTATACAGTCACTCTTCCGTTTGGCCTACAATGAGGGTGTTATACGCATTGATGGTGTAGATATTGCAACAATTGACCTGTATGATTTGAGAAGCAAAATGTCTATTATACCCCAAGATCCAGTGCTATTCTCGGGTACTCTGCGTTATAATTTGGATCCTTTGGAAGAATACAGCGATGAGAAAATGTGGCAGGCGTTGGACGATGTAGAGCTAAAGGAACATGTTAAAAAATCTTTGAATGGATTAGACAGTGCCATGTCAGATGGTGGCTCCAACTTTAGTGTGGGTCAAAGGCAATTGGTTTGCTTGGCTCGCGCCATTTTGAGACAAAATAAGGTGTTAATATTAGATGAGGCTACTGCCAATGTCGATCCCATGTAAGTTGCCGAAATGTTTTTATTAAAAAAAATATGTTTTAATTTGTTTCTTTCTTGCCAGCACTGATGCCCTTATACAGAACACCATACGCAGTAAATTTGCCGATTGCACCGTCTTAACGATTGCCCATCGCCTACACACCGTTATGGATAGTGATCGTGTTCTTGTTATGGACGCTGGTCGTGCTGTTGAATTCGATTATCCGCATTTGCTGTTGCAAAAATCTACGGGTTTTCTACGTCGTTTAGTAGATGATACTAGCTCAGATGCTGCCGCTGCTATAATACAAACAGCACATAATAGTTACAAGTTAAAAGTACAAAGTGTTTCCTAAAATTAAGGTTTAATAATAGGGGGTAATTATTTCAGATATTGGGTAATTAGTTACATGTTGGTACTTAATTAAAATGATTTATGTAATTTGTATATATTTAACATAAGTTATCTAAATGAATTTGTAATGTGTTTTCATAATACTATTAAACATTTTATAACACTAGAATTTGAGGCTTTCTTTCTTTATATATAAAGGCTGCATGAATATGAGAGCGGTTCGGAAACTTCTTAGCCTAGAAAAGAAAGCACGGTACAAAAAGAAAAATGTTAAGTGTTTTGAAAACTTCCATCTGGAAAAATCGCATCAGCAATTTTTTTAATATGCAAGAAATAGAAATTCGTGGTGTTATTAAATATATATATATAAAAAGGATTATCGGCACAAGAAATTCATAATGTTATGATGAATGGGTTAGGTGCATGGTGAAATTAAATACCAGGTGACCGCATTGCTACAACAATTACAACAAGGCAAGAACAACAGGCATTTTTCTATATGAAAAACTTTCGTCACTGTCAAAAAGTTTTTTTTTTATATAACTTTTTGGCATTTTCAAATTCACCATGAATAATCAGCTGGCGCTACGCTATCACCTAGTATTTAAATTCACCTTGGTTAGGTGAAAGTACTCCTTCATATGTAGAAGAAAACAAGTAAAAAAGTATAGTCGGGCAAGCCCAACCATGTATGTATAAAATAGTTTTTCAGAAATGGGCGTTATATGGGAGATATCACCTATTTTGAACCAAAATTTAGTGTCACGATTTCTGTGAATATAAATATTATATTTATATATTAACTTTATCGCGATATAAATACTTTTAAAAAATTCCTAGCTGGCAAACGTTTTACCTCAAATTAAAATGCAATTAGAGTTGCAAAACAATATTTTGAAGGCCTTGAGAAAAACTATTTTAAACAAGGGATAGAAATGATAGATAAACGTTGGACTAAGTGTATTGAAAAATAAAAATGTTTTTGAAAAACTAACTATTCTTTCAGAACCGCCCTCCTATTTTGATGAAAGGAATTTACTATTGCAAAACATTTCTATCCAATTTCCAAATCGCATATTTTTTTTATTAATGTCAACAACTATATCTACTCAGCTTTAAACCTTTTCCGTATAGCTCAATATTCTTGGAACATTTGTTAGGTTAGTATATGAAGCTTATAAAGCTAATTTGAAATAAATGTTTATATATAAATAATGTTTATGTTTTAAGACATAATTTGTGCTATTATAAACAATTTTATTAAAATTGCAGCGTCTTAATATATGAAGAACTTCTGCTTTACCCATTTCATTTAGAGTTTATTTTTAAATTCCCCCTCTTTTAATTTCCAGCTATTTAGCAAATTTTTTATCGTTTCTTTGTTTACAAACACTTTGCGTCTCATGGCAAACAAACAATTAACAACAATTAGTTTTTATTAAATTAAATTCTTGGAAAACATTTGTTAATTATTTATTAAAGTACAGTAATTGAACAATTTAATGATATCAATATCTTTTCAGTCTTTTCTTCTGAGTAACTGCTATAGAGCTACAGCTATGTAGCAATGTATGTCAGTGGCCAGAGCTGAGGTTTTGTATAAAAATACAACAGAACAATTAAAGAAATACTAAAATAAAAATATATCTCAATATACATTTAAAGGTACATACATGTACAAATATTTTTTTTGGTTTCCTTTTTGTATATACTCCTGCTGCAACAATATTCCTAAATGATATGGCAGTTTTATAGCTGTCGTCTCTTTTATGTTACCCGAAGTTTGGCCAACAAAATACCACATTCATATAAAAACAAACACACGCACCAAAACACACACAACATCAACAGCTAAGAGAGAGAAAAAAATATTTTCTATATTTAAAAAAAAAAAAAAAGAAATTAATTTAATTAAAAAACTTTAGCAATTAAATGCAAACCGACTGAAATTGTCTTTAGTGGATTTCGGTTGTACGAAACAAACAACACATACATTCATACGTTCACTCACTCACTTATTCCCAACATCGTCACAGCTTTACACACAATCTATATCACTGCTTTGGAGTATCTTTGTATCTATGTATGTATGTTGGTGTTTGTGTGTGTGTTTCTGAAGTTAATATGAAAATTTAGACAATATAACAGGGAAAATTAAATATACATACATATGTTTTTTTATTACTGAGAAAGCCAAAAGAGAAAAAGTAATTTTAGAATATTTAAGGCTGTTATTGTTGTTTTATAAATAAAATAAACATTTTTAATATTTAATAAATTTAAGTTAATTATTTAAAAATGTTTCAAAATTTAAATCTTGTGAAAGAGAGAGTTCTAAAGTTTAAATTTGTTAAAGCAATTCATTTAAAGCAATTTTACTGTTAAAGTGTTTGTTTGCCTAAACAATTTAATTTTTTCAAAAAGCGTTTTGAAATAGTTTTTTAATTTGTTGGGTAATAATTTAAAACAAAAACGTTAAATAATTTTTTTTAGTTACCATAAAATTGATTTTTCTACTAATTTTAACTTTGATAACCCATAAGTAGGTCCCTACAAAGCGTAGCACCCTTTCCAAACTCTCATTTCATAGGCTCAACAGTTATCTATGATATGCTGTTTAAACTGTTCAATTATCCTATTCGTTTCAAACGATATGATTTTTGCAACGAAAAAACGCAAATGGCGCCAATGTGCGCCAATGTGCGCCATACAATTTCTGCAACCATGTCTTTTTAACCTTTTTTTACCTCTAGAAGCCAAACGGGCACGTACGATAAAGCCTTTTGAATTATGTAATGAAATAATCAAAGAACAGGTTTTGCAAATATGGCAAATATATAAAAATATAATTTTTTTTTATTTTCCGTCAAAGTTGAAAAATAGTGAAAAAACGGATAGTTTTTAAATAGTGATTTACCAAAAGAAACACAAAGCAAACAGGTAATTTTTTTTTATCATTATTCATTTAGTAAATACATCAATTAATACAAAGAAAAAATATGGCGATTCGTTACCTATTTTTCGTGATATTACACCTGAAATCGCAACAAATTGACTAAAACTTGTGTGTTTTTTTGAAAACCGAAAGTCGGTCAACTTTGAGCGGTTATATCTTTTAAACTAAAAATGTGATATTATTAAGAGTGGCATATTTGAAATCGTTGAAAAGTTTCCTATAATATGGGTTTATTCAAAACTTCGTCGGCGCTCATGAAAATTTTGATTTTTGCAACCTTGTTTGCTCTACGGGCGCCACTGTACGGCGGGCAAATTGGAGCAGTTTTTTTTTTGTTTTTAAGCTGAGACCCTCATCTTTAATTTGGTATAGGACTCCATGTGTCGCACTGCTTCGCACACAACTACAAATCTAACGGAAAATCATAAATGTTTATTTTTTTGGCTCAAAATATATTGTCAAAGGAAAAAATGTTTTTTTTAAGTTTTTTAATATTTCTTTTTTAATTTACATAATGCTTATTGTCTAATTTAAGTGAAAAAATACTTATAATGTACATTCGGTGTATAGTTTATAAGTAACCAGCTTTTGAATAGAAAACTATTACATTTGAGACTTGTTCACATACTTCAAGTTTGTGCTGCTCGGGACAGAAAACCAATGGAAATATTCGCATGAAATTTTCCACACATGACCTTTAGATAGTTTTTAACCATCTGTGCAACAATCATCAAAATCGGAGAGCAGGTCCAAATTGATTTATTGCCGCAGTGGACACGGTCTGCGCCCTACTCAATTGAGAGTTTTATTGTCAGGATATATAACTGGATATAGACATTTTACTAGTCCTTTATATTTCGTAAAATAAAATTCTTAACATTTTCTTTCAACATAAACGACTATTTGAAAGTGCTTTTGTACGCATGTTCGAGCGGATCATTTAAGTTAGTAGTTATCATGGTGTATCTATACAAGGTGAGTGCAAATCGGCAACAATTACAATACAATACAGAAACAACAAGCACTTTGTTTGTGTAAAATAATGTACTACTGTCAAAAATATTTGAAAAAGTATTACTTTTGACAGACATAAGTAAATTTTAAACAAAGTCAGACAGCTATGCTACTGCACTCACCTTGTATAGTTACACCATGATAGTTATTTTAAATTAACAAATTACTGAAACAAAAATTGTTAAAAAAATACTCTTTTGTCGAACAGTTTTTGTCGTTTCTCATATATACGTATGAGTGATATTTATTTTGTATGTGTAACAAAATATTAATCATACGTCACACAGTACGGTCTATAGAATCAAAATATGAAAAAGTTAATATTTTTAATACATATTTATTATACTTATTGGGTGTATAACGAGATTCACAACAGGCTGAGTATATTTTGTAAATAAGTAACTTATATGTAATTTTGAAGGCTACATGTCTGTCATTTATTCTCACTTAGTTATTGAACATTAAAAAATAAAATCAAAAAACTTTTTTTTTTTTTGCTTGATCGAAAGAAATTTTGAGTTTTGTGTCAGCAAAGTGTCATAGGCGGGAAGTTTTAATTTGCAAAAACGTACCGCTGAAGCACACCGATTATTCAACAAAGTTTATGGTGAATAGGTTTCAATTAGCGAGAGATGATTTGTGCTGTTTAGAATTGTTGATCTGGAAGAGTAATATCGCACAGATCAGTGAAAAAACTTTGGAGATCAAGAATTTAAGGCAGATCCTCACAAGGAAGTGAGTTGTTTGATTTTTTTTAAAATTAGTTAACATTTTAGGAACATTTTCAAAATGCCCAAAGGTCTATAAAAAGACCAAAAAGCTTTTAGTTAAAAGTTTCTTTTATTTTATTTTGTAGCTTGTTAGTTTAAAGTACGTTTTTGCAGAATTTAATCTATAGTGTTCATAAATTCCAAGAGAAGAAAAATGTCTATTTTTAAATTATCGTAAAAATATCCAACCAACTGATAGAAAATAAAAAACACGTTTTTGTATTTTTTTTTATTTTTTCTATTTTGGTTTGTTTCTTTTTCTCTACACATTCTTTCTTTCGTTTTGTGCATCAGATATATATTTATGTTTGTTGGCTGTATGTCTATGTTTCTCAGTAAATTCATTTTGTAAAGCAAAAAAAAAAAAAAAAAAACCGAAGCAGGCAATATGAGGAAGCATCCAGATTGTGCCAATCTATTTGCTTAACTGCATTGTTGTGCAGATTATTTTATATACGTTTTTTTATTTTTATTTTTATTTATTTACTCCATTTTACTTCATTTATATGTACTTGTTCGTATTTTATTTTTCTCTGTGCAAATGACATTGGAAAATCCTCATGCTGACTTATGACTTTAGGCTGGCAAGAGGTTGTAACTGCGTTTATTTTTCTAGGCTTATTTTTTGTTCTTGCTGTCCTATTATTTTCCTTCAAAGAAATAATAAAATGTTTTATGTTGAACACGATTCTATTAAAGCTGAAAAAAATAGGGAACGACATTTGATATGTATGCTGCGTTTGCATTAAAAGAAAAATGGGCGTAGGTTAAATGTTTAAGATTGCTTACAAGTTTAATTCAATTTTCAATATTTCTAAGAATTTAAGTTTTCCTCTTGGGGATCTTAACAATCTTCTTAGTACTAGTTGTGGGATGATTTCTGTATATATGTAAATGATCTGTACAACATTTTGAGGCGGTACCGATATTAATACAATATATATAGGGATAAATGTCTTTTTCAGATGTGGTCCTTGTATGGGAGCTATGACCAATCCTGGGCCGAGCACCATAAAATTTAGCACAACAATTTATTTGCCTATAAAGATTATTTATGTCAAATTTTGGCCGTTTAACATTATTATTAGTTTAATACATATTTATGTTAATTTTTGAAGTGGGTCTATGGACCGAACTTAAAATAAAATTTCGTTTTGCGATTTCTTTTTGCATAAAACTTATCTTTGCTGAATTTTGTCTTGATGTTCCAATTTTATAGGCATTTGTGCATAATTGAGCAATATTTCAAAAAGATTCTTGTATGGGGGCTATGAGAAATCATAGACCGATTCTTACTATTTTCTGCACACTTTCGTCTTTTATCATAAAAACAACGCATACAAATTTCATGGTGTTATCTGCAATACATTTCAAAATATTGCAATAAAATGGACAAAAAATATCACATTTTTATGGAGGGTAACCATAACTCTGGTTACCCTAAACCGATTTTGTTGATTTTTAATACCAAAGTTACCTGGAAAAGAAGAAATATTCTTCTGGAAATTTGGTTTAGTTAAGTTGTATAGTTTGGACGTGAGAGTGTTTTGCACAGACAGACAGACGGACAAACGGACAGACAGACGAACATGGCTAAAACGACTTAGAATTTCATAAGGATCAAGAATATATATACTTTCTTGGGTCTTAGATGAATACTAAAAAATTTTCACACGGAATGACAAACGTAATAGAGGGTATAAAAAAGAAAAGAAAAAAGTGATGATTAAAGCAGAACGAAACAGACATAAGCCTACTTCCTACTGATCATGCTCATACAAAATCTATATCTTCTACATGTGAGAGGTTAAGCTCAGTGATAACTGGATATATAACTGAAGGCTAAATTATGTATTTACGTTTGTCCTACTACATTTGAAAGCACTTTTTTGAATTACTTAGAAAAGTCTCCTTTTTTTCTTAGGGAATCAACAAAAATTCTTTCGAATTCGGAAGTTGTTTTTTTATTCTTCTGACAGTTTCTAAGACGTAAGATGAAGAATTGCCTAGGACAGGGTCTCTAGGCTAGTAATCAACATTAATTCAGTACAATCTGAAACAGTCCAACATTTTTGGAATGTACAATCGGGAGTGTAGTAAATTATTGCAAGATTTTTATACGAGATTCTACAACTAGAGGCTTTACCTAAGTACTTTTATACAGTAGGCAGTACTTTTATATTATACAAAAGACGCTGCATCAATTACTATTGCTTCCAATTTAGCACAACAATTTGGCAAGTGTGTAAAATTTTGACTAGTAAAAAAGTAAACAGATTTACTATATATCCCACTAATAAGTCAGTTCTATTGCCTTTTTAACTTGCAATACGCAACCCTTCCACAACCCTGTCTTATACTAAATCAGAAAAAAAAAATTCCACAAAATAAAAAAAGAATGTATTTCTATTTTGATGACAGTCACGTTTATCAAATACCAAGGGGAAACTTGTACAGAAAACTACAAAAACTGTTAACTTGGCAGTCAACGCTTCAATTGCAGTTTTTCTGGCTTTTAAATTATAAACTAAATGTACGTATAACTTAAGAACGGTTTAAAAAGGGCAAAAATTAACAACTATTGAAATCTTAAGGGATTTCAAGGACTTATTTTCCGGAAATTTAATGTTATTTATGCAGCTAATGTGTTGCAATATAATTCAAACTCCTTAGTTAATAAGTTTTTACACAACTTAAGTATTTAGTTAGGTAAAAACTAAGATTTCACAATTATGACAGTTTTAAAAAGAAAGAGTTATGAAAATTTTAATAAATTAAACCAGAACAACTCTTATACTCTGCATTAAAGTGAATTTCAGAAAATATTTAGTTTCGTTTTAAGGTTTTTAATTGGAATTTAAAAAAGCTGTATTAGTTTGGTACATAACACATGATTAATAAGAGATTTGTTGATGCTGAAGCAACTTCTGTCAGTCTAATGGAACTTGAAATGTTGTTTAGGATTAAACATTTATTACTGGTTACTATTTGCATGTAAGCCACGTATAATCAATACAGTGAACAAATTTGAAAGTAGTTTAAAATTAATTTCATTCTAAAGACTTTTCAGATAACAATTCATTCTAAATGTCTTTCAAAATATATGAATCAATTAAAAATATCAGTTAAAACTGCTTTTAGATTTTATTTGGTAACTTAAATAATGGATTTTTTAACAAGAATTTTGTTGTGCCAACTTAGAATTACAGAAATAAAGATTACGCCTATTCGAACATAAATTTTTAAACTTCTGCGCTGGTCGCACAGATGACGTCACGCAAAAAGTATTCCTATTGGCCAACCAGCAACAATTTAAATTGTTTGATAATAATTTTTTGTTTTTATATCCTCTGCTCCTTCGATTTCTTTTGCTTCCGTCATATGTGCAAATGTGTTTAAAAGTATTCAGTTGTCAGCAACAACTTATATCCATTTAGCTTTATGAAAATGTCATCATATAATGGAAATACTTAAAGCATTAACGATTTTTAGGCTTGCTTAGACCACCTTAGCATAGCTGAATAACCCATTAGTAGGTCATATAGAGGATTACCAGCAATGCCAGGATTTGTACTTTTATACCCATCACAAGAAAGATGGGGGATATATTGCGTTTGTCATTCCGTTTGTAACACATCGCAATAATGGTCGTAGATCCAAAAAGTCTTTATATTCTGGGTCCTTTTAAGATTCTAAGACGATTTAGCCATGTTCGTCCGTCTGTCTGTCAGTTAAAATCTTGATAGAGCCTCAAAAAAAAAAAAAAAAAAAACAGCTTAGAATAATGACATTTTTAAAAATCGGTCTAGTAGGATCTGAGTAGGGCATATAAAATTACCGAAATTTGCTTTTACCGGTAAACGGTAAATTTTTTATTTAAAAACCGGTTTATCGGCAATTTACCGGTAATTCTGTTTAATTTTAAGTTTATCAGTAACGAGTAAAATAAATGCTTAAAATTGTGTAAAGAGAAATATATATTGTTATATATTAAAGTAATAAAACGTTTAATGCATTGTTCAACAAAGTTATTTAAAATAAATGTAATTCATTAATAAAACAAAATAAGAATGTTAAAATATATTATATCATTAAGAGAAAATTTTAATTTTTGAATAGATCTGCGTGTGTATTAAAATATGCTCGCAATAGGCAAATGGTGTCAATTGTATTGTCATTAAGGCTGGTTCTAATTTTTGTGCAAATTAACCCTGCTGCAGAAAAAGCTCTTTCTGATCCCACACTCGTCGGCTTTACTGTCAAGAGGTGGTCCACGCTTTTGTTCTTTTTCAAGGAGTGCGATTTCTTTTTTTATTACTTTTGTTAAAATCGTGGTATTGGTTACGTTGGAAATTTTATTCAATTTTATTTTATTTTGATTTTTATTGGCCAATTGTAGCCTGTCTTTCATTGTTAACTGGGTTGATTGAGGGATTTCTTCTACATCATCAAAAGACTCGTTTGAATCATTTGTCGAGTTACATTCATTTCTCATGTTCAATATAGAACGAAGCGTCACAATAGTTTGTATCAATGAAGGTTTATGTAGTTTTAACCTAATAATAAAAAAAATATTTCTTAAAATATAACATTTTATATTTAAATTTAACTTCAATTGGAATGAAATATTTATCAACAATTACCGAAATTGCCGGTATTTTTCTTTTAAATTTACCGGTAAATTCGGTAATCAATACGACCGGTAAAACCGGAAAACCGGTTAACCGTTTACCGGTAATGTAACCTCTAGATCTGAGTTATAGATCAAATTTTCAGTACAAATCGGTATACGATTTCTCATAGCCCCCATACAAATATCATCCCGGAATATGGTATCTAAACAAAAATCTGCAATAAGTTTCAAGCAAAGTGAAATTTCAAAAAAATATTTTGTATGCATCGGTCCATAATTTTGACCATAGCCCCAACAACCACACAAAGCCCCATAAGACAACTTCCGAAAATCACTTAAATGCACATAAATCTTTTGTCAAAAAACTATCCAGGTGAAATTTGACAAGCATTATCAGAATATACATTTAAATTGTCGTACAAAATTTCATGCTGATCGACCCTTAATTGACCATAGCCCGCATAAATCTCTTATAAAACCACTATCAAGTTGGAATTAAATACAAATAGTCCATACATGTCGTCGATGTCTGATTTATGATGATCAGTTTAACCGGATCCCCCATATAAAGTCCACTTCTACAGGGTGGCGTAAAAGTAATCCTCCTATCAGAAAATGCTATAAATTTTGCGAGGCCCCTAATGTTAGTTCTGTTTTGACATTTGTGTAGTAAACACATGCGAAATACACGTTAATAAACAATGCTACGCTACACTGCTCCAGAACGCGGAATATTGCAGAACTGACATTAGGGGCCAATCGCAAAATTTATAGCATTTTCCTGATAGGAGGATTACTTTTGCGCCACCCTGTAGAAATCACTTAAATGCGCATAAAGCTCTTATCAGCATCAGCAGCAAGTTTAAATTCGACAAATTTCGTCACTCTGAATATAATGATGATTGGTCCATATTTAACCGTAGGCCCCATATAAATCCTACTATCGGAAATCACTTAAATGCGCATTAATATTTTATTAATCTCCATAATCGGTGATTTTGTGATGGGTATATAAGATTCGGCCCAGCTGAATGTAAACTCTTATTTGTTTTTACATGTACTTATAGTTACGAAACACTAGCTATTACAGCTATTACTTAATTCCTTGTTATCTAGTATTTTAATTTTAATTTTATGTATGTCTGGTCTACTTGCAACTTATAATGTTTTTATTTGAAATATATCTACGGAAATTTAAATAAATATGCGCCGTACCAATGCTGCCAAGCAGTGTATAAATTTTGTTATTTCGTTTTGAAAAAAAAGTTGTCGTCTAAAAAATTGTAGTATATGTCCTTTTATTTTGGCCTAACATCTTTCTCTGACATCCCTATCTCTAAATAAGGTTTAAGATATTTTCCAAATTGTTAAACAAAACAATAAAGGCTTCTTAATGTACTCTTTTATAAGGTTTTACTTTTTTTCATATTCAAGACGTCCTATTTCCTAACCTTAAACGGTTTTTAGACAAAAAGCCAGTCATATTATGAACAGTTTGAATAAGTAATATCCTTGGTAAATTTCACTGAAATCGGGGATAGATTGTTTTTTTTTTCGCTTAAGAGTGGAATCTTACATATGTACGTATACTTATTGCAAGAGAGAAGAATTAAATGTTACGTATACGTCACAATTAACAAGTTTGTGCAATTGCTTTAAAAATTTTGAACAATTACTTTGTAATATTTATGTAGAACAATTTTTAACAAAACACTCAATAAAACATTTTCTTAATTTAAAAATGATTAATAGCTTTATACTGAAACCGTATGACCGTAAATAGTTATCTGCAGTTTAATTTTACACCTTTGAAAAGTCATTTTTGGTTTACTAGCCATGTCGACAAAAAAAAGAGAAAAAAAAAAAAAAATAAACGAAGAAGTTTAAAAAACCAAATCTAATATTCACCACACCTTAAAGCGTTTTTAATATAGAAAAAACGAACTAGCTCAACCGCTACCTAAAACCCAGCAAACTAAAACAGGAAAACAAAAGCAGATGCAGAGAAAAAAACTTGTCCAAAATTGTTTTCCTTTTTGCATGGTCTTAAACGTTTTGCCAAGTTATCAGTATCAGTGTGGTATGCAAAACTTATCAAAATGGAAAATCGATTAAAAATTTACAAAATGACTGCTAACAGTTTTAGTTTATAACACAGTAGACAACACACATACATTATAGTGATATGACTAGAAACTGAAAACATAAAAACTATTAAGAGGAAAAATAATAAACAGCAGAAAAGCAAACAAGTAAAAAAATAAAGAATAGAGTAAGAGAAATTTGTGGGTGTGTATTCCAGATGTAGATACAATAATTGTTGTCTGTTGGTAAACTGCAAAAAATCAAAAAAATAAAAAAATAGCAGCATGGAAAAAATTGCAGTGCGGAAAAAATTGTACTCAATGCAGCACTTTGAGTTTCGCATGCCTGTTTATATGTATGTGTGTAACTATATCGCTACACAATTTGCCCTGTTTTTGTATTTTAAAATCAACCAAGCAGAAATAGCCAGAGCGATACTGAAATAATATATGTACAGGTATATTAGGGTGATAGCGTTAAACTTAACGGCAAGTTGGCGTAACTTTAACCCTTAAGCAAACACCAAAATGATTTTACATAAACGAACCCCAGGGCCTGTCTGGGACTTCTTGTATTTTGTATGGACTTTAGTTGCTACTGCATGCAAATCAATAAAATATACTTGTAGGATTAGGAAATAAACTATATTTTTTTTATCATACTCAAAAAATATTACAATTTAAGAAAAACAAAAGCAAACAAGTAAAAAAATAACAATATTCAGTATAATATTTAAAATAGAGAGCACATTTATAAAATCATATTCAGTTTTGGTTACATTTAAAGCATGTATATTCACATTCGGAATGCTGAAGGCAAACCGGATTTTTACAAAATTTGCAAAAAAAAAACCAAGTGCTGCGTTTAACATTGTCTATGTCTTTATAAATAGCGTACTTTGATTAGTTTTTCAACACCACAGGGCCGCTCTCTTGAGTCAAGATTTCTTTAGGTTCCTAAAATAGATAAATCTCTTCAAGGGCATTGTTGCGCGAAATAAAGTGTATTTGTAGCTTTCCAGAGCTCCTAGATTGCCTGTGTATTATTGTGGGTCGCTCTAGCACAGTACTCCTACGGAACCTTCTAGCTCTTCCATAGTCATTGGTTTCCAAACTTGAGTTTTATCCGTATTATTTGCATTTGATAAACCATACACTTTTTTAGCATGTGTATTTGTTGCACATACTATAATTTGTTTATGTCATTTGAAAAAAATCGTTTGAATGTCTTTAGCTCAAAAACATCTTCAGTTGTTGGCCGTCCAGTATATTTCAAAACATTATGAGACATAAATCTTCTGGACGCTGGTGGCAACTTAGACCACTTTGTTTCATTTTTTCCGTAAAAAAAACTATTTGTGTTGGAGGTTTCCTGATTTTCTAGTTGTTCTTCATTTTCTTCTTCACTTTCTGATGAACCTTTGATTTCATTATCAACTCCTAATTCTTCTTCAATATCTGAAGCTTCATCTTCTGCGTTATCATCTTCATCTCCATGAACTTTATTCTGATTTTCGTTGTCTATATCATTAGCAATTGCTCTAAAATATTGTCTACTTCAGTATTCATTGTAACACTCTACACTTGTCAAATGCCAACACAAAACTGAGAAAATCATTTATAAAATATACTAGCAGCACAATTCTGCGTTGCCGTTAAAATTTTCTTTTGCTAACACGCACATATGAAACATTTTGTTGTCAACTTGCAGAATTGTTCGAAATAAAGGCAAGCAAAGACTTATTTTGTGTTTATTGTGTTTTTATACGTTTTGTTTTGAATGTATGCAATGTTTTTTTATACGTAATGGTATAGGGCCTGGCTGGGCTCGGTGGTTCAAACGTGAATTAAAATTTTCTAAGAGTAATTACCACACCCACAGATAAAAAGTTTTGACTTTTTCAATTTTTTTTTTTTTTAACAAAACACCTTTGTTGAGGAATTCATAAAAAATGCTGAGGCTAAGTCTATGCTATGTATAGAAAAAACTAAAGCAAATCTCAAAACTGCCTGGCCAGGACCTGGTGTTCGCTTAAGGGTTAAGACACATTTTCAATTGTTTTGGCGAAAATATTAAATGATTCAAGTTTTTATTGAGTTTTTTTTTTAACCAATTTAGTTTTTTTTTCATACAATTATGAAATTTATATGATATTGAGAAGGTTTAGGGAGCTCTGCAAACATAAAGAGTGTTTGAATTTTATGGGCCCATGTTGAATGTGAGCCACACCTAAATTGTTTTTTAAACTTTACACCACCATAGTGGGGAGGGTATATTCGATTTGTGCTGATGTTTGTAACGCCCATAGAGGGTGCCCCGATAGACTAGGCGATAGAGTGCCGGGCTATTAGTCAAAGGGTTGCGGGTTCCATTCCCGCCAAAGACTCTGGGTAGACCAGTCAGACATATGTAAACTAGTCAGACATTTGGTAGAGAATCTAGGGCATCGCAATGGACCATATTGGTGTCTGGGTGAGGGTGTGAGGTGACTTTCACCAGCCTTCCTACCTAACCTAACCTTGTAACGCCCAAAAATATTGATCCAACACCCACCTTAAAGTATAGCAATCGACTCAGGAGCACTTCCTGCCCACCCGTCCGTCTGTCTGAGGTTGGCTGGCAGACTGACCGGCTAGCTGTCCATGTAAATCTTGTGCGCCAAACGCAGGTTGCACTTTTGAATATATTTCAATAAAATTTGGTACGTGATATTTTTTCGGCCCAAGGACAGACGGGATTGAAACTGGTGGATATCGGTCCATTATTTCACCATTGGGGTTTACCGATCATAAATGTTTGAATTATGCAAGTATGCAAGCAAATTTCACCACAAATGAGTGATAAATGAAGTCAAATCACATCTAAAAATTTTGTGTATATCGGTCTAGAATTTATCATAGCTTCCATATAAGGCCCACTCCCAAGTCTCACTTTAAAGAGCATAACTCCCTCAAAAAGCTTGGTATCAAAATAATATTGAACACAAATATGTTTTATATATATGTAAAAATAATATGCTACAATTACATGATGATCGGTCCATAATTAGCCGTAGCTCCCATATAAGGCCCACTTCCAAAAATCACTTTAACGACCATAAATTCCTTAAAAATGTTGGCATCTAAATAACAGTCAACGCAAATAAGTTTAATATATACAGAAATGATGAGACTTAATTTTATAATGGTCGGTCCATAATTAGTTGAAACTTCCATAATTCACTTTAACCTCCATACATTTTATAAAAGTATTTATATCGAGATAAAGTTGAACATATATAATATTTATATTCACAAAAATCATCATACAAAATTTTTGGATGATCGGTCCATAATATGTTATATCACCCATATAGCGGCCATTTCTGGGTGTATATACTGGGTGTAGGTCGGGCTTGACCGACTTTCTTACTTGTTTTGCATTTTATTTGACATTTATCAATTTAATTCTAACTCAATCTGAACCATGGCAAGATACACAATCGAGCAACGCGTTATGGTTATTCAGGCTTAATACACTGTACAAAAATTTTCAGGTGATTGCTTCGGGACTCAATTCTGATAATTGTTTATGAAAGTAGCCCCAAAAAGAAGAACTTCTGCATCATTCGTTTGTTCATTTTCCATGAAGAAGTAATTTGAAAACTAATTTGAAATTAGTAAGTATCGTATAGAGAATTTGTCACGTTTTAAGCTCTTTTGCTTTGTGATAACTCAAGAACCACTAGTCCGAATAAGGTGAAACAAAATTAGAAAAATTAAGAATTACAATTCCTTTAAGAGCTTTGTGGTAACTTAATGGGATGCGAGTGGGGTATCTATAAAAAAAAAATTCCAACTCAAAGAAGAAAGTGTTTCAATTTGTACCATATGCACTATTTTAATTTTTTTTCCTATTTATTACTTATAATACTAAATAAGAATAATAATAATAATAAATAATTTAATAAAATTAATATATAAATGAAAACGATACATGTGGCAAATACTGAAAAATCCTATTCTTGAGACAAAAAGTAATTTTTTTTGATAGACATCCCACTCGCATCCCATTAAGCGATTATAAAGGCATTAAAGAAAATTGTATAAGCTTTCTTTTGAGTAAAAAAAGGGCCCAAATTGAAAAAAAATTAAAAAAAAAATATTTAAAATTAAAAAAAAAATATTTTTGTAATGATTGAAGAAATAGCTATCTAAAGTGCTTCGGACAATTTTTGCTAGCGCCAATAGGTGAAAAGTTACACTCATTTAAAAAAACCCTGTATGTCCAAAATGGACCAAAATGTCCAACCTTGATCCAAAGTTCATCCAAATCGATTTCTAAAATTGGGTCACGACGTAAAATTCACCATAAAAAATCAATCAAAAAGTACAACACAGCGAATACGTTATATATTATTATGAAAGCTATTAGTTATCAATCATACGTCCCAAATTGCAAGATTTTTGCGTGTTTGATAGCGCTGAAAATATAATAACCTCTATATTACAAATACAAAGGCGTTTTCAACAAGAACTTTTTTTTTCAAATAGGGGCATATTTGAAAGTTTTGAAATTTTAAACGTTGGCATATCAGCTTTGGTAATTCTTACTCGTACAATGAATTTCGCTCGAAGATTGCGTTCAAATATTAAAAAAAATGATTTAAAAATAAAATTGTCATTAGTTTCATTAGTATAAAAGCTAAACTGGAGTATTTTAGCTTCTAAAAACCCATGAGCAATTTTTGTTTTTTTTAAATGCTTTACAGGCGTATTTGGCACATTTTTTTTTGTTGGAAAATTCGACTAGGTTGATTACACTGTTTACAGATTTTAACAAAACCAACTTTTCCTTACCGCATAGTTTCAGAAAATGCAGATGTTAATTGCTTAACGCTTCACGCAAAAACTTTGCAAATAATTATGCTGTTTAGTTCTACAATAACTTTAAATTATATTTTTGCAAAGCAAATTTTTATTGATCTTTATGTTAGAGACAAGGCCCAATCCAAAGATTTGTAGGACCATATAAGAAATGAAAACATCTACAGAGACTTTGAAGTATCATTTAGAAGACAAATTCAAAAAAAAATTTGTTAGAGTTATTTGTAGAGCCAGTAAAAAAAATTATTTTTAACTTCGCGCAAAATAAAGGCGGAAATTGGACAGCAAATAAGCGCAGAGATATCCACATAAACAATAAAAAGACGCTTAAATGTGTCTGGAATTCGTGGGTGGATTGCAAAAAAAACTCATGTCTCAAAAATATCATGAAACTGATGCGGGTTGCAAGATAAATGCTCAGAAAATATCCTAGTTACTGGAATAGAGTTCTCTGGAGCGACGACTCTAAGTTTAATTAGTTCCAATCTGTTGGAAAATCGTACGTTAGAGATCCTCCAAATAAATACTTAGACGCCAGGTATACAGTGGCGGCTCTATTATGGTCTGGGCTGCCTTTTCATGAAGTGGCGTGGGTTCAATTGCACGAGTTCAAGGATCAGCATTAATATTAAAACATTACGGAATATGTAATGGAACCGTATTGCTTTAAGAATATGCAAGTCCAATACATTTTCCAGCATGATAATGATCCAAAGCACACTTCTACTTGTAAACATCACTATTTAACTCACCATTTATAGCGAAATAGAATTCGGGAATTAAACATATTTTTTATTACATGTTATGAGTTAGAACGAAATTTACTTACGTTTTTTATGAATTATAAAGTAATAGTTCCAGCTTGTCTGTACTGGAGTACAATAGGTGGCAACTAAATTGCTGCATATGTACGAGTATGTTCAAGATTAAATTATGATCTAATTAAGTTTGAAGTAACAATTTCAGTAAATATGATTTTCGGGTTG
The DNA here is from genome assembly GCA_916048285.2 of Bellardia pandia. Classification (NCBI taxonomy): domain Eukaryota; kingdom Metazoa; phylum Arthropoda; class Insecta; order Diptera; family Calliphoridae; genus Bellardia; species Bellardia pandia. Next base: position 30,008,308 of record OU696531.1, read on the forward strand.
AAACCCCTTTTAATGTGTACAAATTGAAGAGAAAAATAGTAATTTTTAATTTTTGCCTTTGCCTCGGTTATTGTAACAAATAAATTGCCATAGTTAAAACCAAATTTAAACAAGCTTAATCTACTTGGCTTTAATTTTTCATATTTAGCATTAAAATTTCCGAACTTTAAAGTTCCAGAAACAATTTTTAATGCCATTTTTTAAAAATTTCGAATTCTATTTTAGACTCTGCCATCTTTCACATAAACTGCTTATAAACAGAAAAGAACAAACAAATGATTAACACTACTATGACTTTAAATTAAATAATTTTCTTTGAAAATTATGAGATTTTCTATGAAAAATAACAACTACTGCTTGTTTATTTAAGTACTTTCTGTATGTTTAAGCAGCATCTGCAAATGAAATGCACTTTGCAAACTACTGTCTATGGCAACAGAATCCATCTAGAAATTATTTGTGTATTTTTTTGTTGGTGTGTTTTGTCAACACTACTTTTCCATCTCTCTGTTCTTTAAACAAACATAAAAAGGTAACTTTATCCAAAAGCCATTAAAAGTCACTTTTGTAAACTTAAAACTAGACAAACTTTAAACTCACCTGAAAAACTACAACTCGCTGCCTCTTATATTTATTTTCTCAACAGCAGCTTCTTCATTTTGTTGCAATTGAATGTCATCAACAAGAGTAAGAGTTGGAGTGGCAACATTAGCACAGCATAGCACAGCTGTCAGTCAGCAAGTGAATGAGTAAGTGGATGAATGAGTGGATGAATGGTGTTGTGCAACAAGAGAGGCGGTGTTCCTTTTGTGTGTGTGTACGGCTGCGTGTATATTATTATGCCATTAAAGAAATGATGCAGCTATACAATAATTTTGTCATAGTTTATTGCCATAGCCGGGTGTTTGTTGTTGTTGCTTGAGTAAAAGTTGCCATTTTATTTTTGTGTTTCTAAAAGCAACATCATCAACAAGAAAAAGTTGTAGACGCAGAATAGTTTCTATTAAATTACATTTACCATAAATGAGTTTTATTCGTTGCCAGTTCTTTAAACTGGTTAGCAAGCTCTGCCTCAGCCTCCGTAGCAGTAGCAGTAGCAGAGGGAGTTGTTATTGTCATACAACAACAAATTACTTGGCCTTAAGTTAATGTTTTGTATTGCCAGCAACGTAACAACAGCATCAGCAGCAACGCGAGTCGTTGTGACAACAATAGGGTTAATATTGTTGTACAAAGTAATTTTGTAAAAAACAGCTGCATCAACGTCCATGTGCGGAGTGTAGTTGGTGGCAACATCTAAAGCTGGAAAAATATAAGAAAAGTAAACAAAAATAAGTTTTTTTTTTTTTTTGGGGAGTAACGGTGGCAGTAGTTGCTGTGAGAAAAAGTCCTTAAGAAAATTAAATATTGTTCGTAAACTAATTAGAAATGCTTTTTCTGTTGTTGTTATTGTTGTTGTTTGTTCGCTAGAACGCTCTTTCATCTACTATTACATTAGAATAACATGCTATAGTATTTTGTTTGTTATTTTTGCCAGTTCGTTTGCTTTGGAGGCATGAGTAATTCGGTATTTTGTTTTTCGTCTTAAGTGTAAATAACAATTAAGTGATTTTTTACATTAAAAATTTAGCAAACAGTTTTTTTGTCGCCCTAATTCCATTTTGTTTTTAATTAAATGACAATAAAGTGACAAATGGGGGAACATTTTAATGGCAAAAGTGATTTGAGTTTGATGTGGGCAATTCAAGTGGGGTAAGAAGTAAAAATGTAGATTAGAAATTTGTTAGCAAACATGAGGTAGGTGGTGTCTTAGGTTAAAATTTAGGAACAACTCAATCACATTATCATGTTACTGGGTTACATACTGGGTCATAAATAATACCAAATGTTTTTGGCTTCCGTTTTAAAACTAGTCAGAAATTTCCCTAAATCTGACATACAATACAAATGTCATTTAACTTGGAAATGACGAAAAGCTTAAAACCTTAAGCTAAATTACAAGATGTTTGCCATAGTCAAGTAGCGCTAAAAAGAGAATTGCTTAAATATTATAAATATTTGTTGCAAATTCTCAAGTTCTATATAAACGGTGATTTTTTTTAGCAACTTTCTTTTTGGCAAAACTGTTTTTGGCAGCTGATCTGCTTTTGTGTAATACGTTACTGTTAATCCAATGTGTGCACCAAGGTACCTGGGTACCATTGGCGTTTTTAGTCAAAGTTTTTCGATTGAAATTGCTAACTTGTATATCTGAAACTTTTTGACACGACAGTATGCCACACAGTTATAAGTGATACGTGAAAAAAAAACAATTGAAAAAATGTTTAAATTAATCTTTCTATATCTCTATATCTAGACAGAATTCAGCAGCATGCAATAGCTCATAATAGGACCCTTCTGGTTGCACAAATAGCGCAATGAAAATTTGACTTTGTTATCGATTCGGCTGGTAGACCGGGCTTATGCTTCGGTTTAACGTTTTTTCATCGCAAATAAGGAATCGGTGCAGAAAGGATTTTCTTTTAAAGCGTTTAAGCAGCATTTTAGACTTGCAAAATCATCGTTCAAGCCATCTAATACCGTAGACAGACGACAGAGCTAATGTGCATTAAAATCTCACAAATTTGAATTAAGATTTTACCCTGACAGACGACAGTTTCTGCATTTAAAACAGCATTTAAACAGCTGTTTGTTTGTAAACAACTGTTTAATTAGGAAAAAATTTGTTTAGCATTTGGTGAAAAATCAGTATTTATTTAAAAAAAGCTGAAAATACTTTTACTGAAACTGCTCCGTAATCCAAAAATTGTTCATGCACTATCAACCATCAATCTGAACGTGTTGCTACATATGGGGACCGCAGTGGGACACTCCGAAATAAGAGAAAGGCAATTGTGGAAATTTATTTTTATTATTTTAATTTTACAATTGTCTTCTTCTTCTTTGACAATAGTAAACAATTTGAAAACATATTATTGATTTTCGTCGATGTTATCATATTGAAATAGCTAAATTCAGTATAAATTCACTGATTTTGTGCATTTACGTCTAACTTAATGCGCTTTAGGATGGAGATAATTCACGAGTTAATTTGAATTAAGACTGCTAATGGAAATTAACTGTGTCGTCTGTCTACGGTATAAGCTTCAACTCATATGAAAGCTGATTTTTCTGCCTTTGTACGAATCCTGCTGCTAACAATCATTTTTAAACATTAAAGTTTAACAACAATTTATTGCCTCTAGTTTTTGGTCTTCAAACATATTTTTTTGGCAATCTTTGTTTTCTGTGTAAAAATCAACACTACGATAGATATATTGAAAGTATAATCATTAGCTGTGAAATTTGATTTATTGTTAGTTTACGTGGGTTTTATGGTTACAGAGCTGGTTTTGCTAACATACAAAGCTGATTTTATTTAGTATTTGCCCACAATAAAAAGCCATCATATTTCTGTAGATACAGTGGGTGGCCAAATTATTAGTTACACTTAATAATTAAGATTCAACCGCTTTTAATACGTATATAATATTGTCATGTTTGGTACTGTATATTCACTTTCGCAATTATTTTAAGACATTACATTATAATCTTAAATGTTACTTTAATATGTATTTTTTTTTTAACCACAATTGTTCTTGAAAAAAGGTCTCAATAAAAACTAGTTAATTTATTAATACGTATATAAATTTATTTCTTGTACCAGAGCATGCCAAATATACATTTTTAAAACAAAAGAATTTATTTTTAATTGCATTAAAAACACTTAATTTACCTAAAAGAACAAATAAAAGGATAAATGTTCACTATTTTAAAATGTTATACGGCTTCAAACTAAACAATTTTGCATGTGAAACTAATAACTTGGCCACCCACTGTACATATGTATGTATGTACACATTTTAAGGTTATTTTTTATTTGTTATTGTGACAGCTTAAAGATGAATGTAAATAATAAATTAAAATCAATTTTTTTTCACAAACTGAACATTTACTCATGCATTCAATAATAATCAATAATAATTCTTAACATTTAAAACCCAAAAATTCTATGTATTTTATGGCCTCATCATCAATATTGACATAAAAGATTTTATTTTCTATTTTTTAATCTGCATTCATAAATTTTACGTATTATTAAAGCTAAACAAAAGAAAAAATTCCCACCCAAAAAAAAAAAAAAGAAAATAGAAAATAGAAAACAAGGTGAAAGCAGGAGAATAAAACTGTGCATAAATTAAGTAAATAAAAACAAAATTTATGCAAATATTTTTGTTTACTTTTCAGTCATTTTAAATCCATATTTTATGATATAAATTATATTGGTTTATAAATCTATACAATTATTTAAAATAAATATACAAAAGATATTCAAAAAACAACAACCTAGCTAAATCCCCTTGAAAAAGAAAATCTAGTCAAAAAAAAAAAAAATCTGCATAGAAATTGTGGTATTGTTGGCATACCTGCTGCCACTGCTGTCACAATATAAACAACAAGGTATACAAAAATCCCTGAACTACAACAAAGGTGTCTCTTATTTGAGTAAAAAAAGAAAAGCTAAGACTGTTTAGACGTATAAACTCTCATCGATAAAGTATCTAACGCAACCAAAATTTAAACTAAATATTTGCCATACAATAAAAACAACATTTATAACCCACAAACCAACAAACAAAACTTCTAACCAAATTTGATTTGAATATTAAATCGATCTTAAAAGCAGCTTCAGTGAATGGTGCGAAAGAAAGTTTGCCAACATCCTTTGAAAAAAAAAATCTGTAACACCTGCCATAAATAATGCAAAGAGTGTAGAGACAAATAATTTTTACATAGAACTTGAAACAAGTTAAAAAGGAAACATTTGAAGTAGAATTTTCCACAAATACTTTTTGTATTTATGTAAGTAGTAACACAATTCCAAAATGTTAAACAAAAACATATTTGCTTTATTTAAAATATTTATTGGGTTGTTATTTATATGCAGTGTTGCCATTTTAGCCTTTTTAAGGCTAGAGCTAGCCCTTTTTTTTCTTCACTTAGCCTCAAAATTTTCTTTTTAGCCTTTTTTCAATTTAATTTTAGCCTTTTTAAGTACTTTTATTGCCCTCAAATTCGCTAGTTTGACTCATTAGTATATAAAAACCATAATCTGGCATCATATTTTATTTTCTTTAATAACTACAGAAGTAGTATGTTCAGTGTAAATTGATTACTTACAAGCTGTTAAACAAGTCGATTGAAAATTGTGTTTTTTTTTGCAAGCTGAAGTAAAAAACAAACAAAAAGGCGATTAAATTAATTAATGTTATTTTATGTATTTTTGTGTTTAAGTATGTGACTTGATTCGATATAAATATGGAAAGGTAAGAAAACATTTGTGGATGCACATAATTTCATTTAGAAAAGATGAGGAAATATTTCAAGGTATTTAAAGACTTTTACCAACTGGCCCACGATGTCGAACGATAGCGTTCGCTTAGATAAGACTTAAGACACAAACTTGATTGTGGAATAAACAAACTTGATTGAGTAAAAAATAGATACGACAAAAAGTTTGTGTCTTAAGTCTTATCTAAGCGAACGCTATCGTTCGACATTGTGGGCCAGGGAGTTAGACTCTCGCGTTATATATTGTAATGATATTTCTGATTCAGATACCGAGGAAATGGGCATAGTAATTTCCTCATCTGAATGAATTAATCTTCAATAGTTTTAGTAGATCATGGTTGATTTTTAAATCATGACAATATTTTTGATATAAATGAAATAAAAGTAAAGAATATCAATCATAATTATATAAATTTCTATATATATTTTAAGTCATTGAAAAAACTGGAATTTTTTGCATTAAAAAAATTTGAATTAAAAAAAAAGATTCAGGTGTTAATGAAATCCAATGGCTGTTGGAATAAGAACTATTACCAACAATCGTGGGTAGTTCAAATGCAGGGTCAATTCCGGCAGCTATTACATTTCATAAACATTTACATTATTTTTAGTATTTTAGTCAATTTCTTTGTCTTCGATTTTGTAAAATAATTTTTGTTTTTAATAAAAAATGTTTATACTTATAAAACATTATTAACGGTAAAGTTTATTGTTACTTAAATGAAAGTTATATTTTCAGTTTAGCCTTCATTTTTATATGTATTTGAGATATCGTGTTGCTGTTTCGACTTGTTATATTTACGGTCTAAGTGTTCGCGAACATGTTTCCGAATACCAGAAACTAATTTTAGAGTGTAAATTTGACCAATATATAAATATGAGGAAAATCTTATTTTTTTATAAGACAGTTAAATATGGAAAGCCATCTTACCTCTCACAAAAATTTATTTTTGGTAGTTCTAGTAGAACGCATGCGCTTATTATACCTAGACACTTCTCAATTGTTATGAGTCGATTGTATTGCGTGACTATATTGAGATTATGGAATTCAATGATTCCGTATGAGGATCGCAGATTTTCACACAGTTTGTCAAATTTCAAACTCATTTTCTTGTCAAATTTATAAATGAATATTGAATTAATACTTTTTTTCTCTATTTCGAGTTGTCCATGGTACATTTAAACAGGCAAAATTATTACGAGTGCCATTATTTGTAATAAAAAAATTTTTAAATTGTGCTTTGTTTGTATGTTTTATCATGGGTTAACAATCATTTTCCTGCAATTATACATTATTTATAGGTTTTGTGCAAATATTAGGGACTCTTCATTATAATTATTTTAATCTTAACTTCTTTTTAATTTCTCTTCTAACTTAAAATTATTGTTATATATCTAAATAATTGTATTTATATTATTGAATTGTTAGTAGTACTGCTAATTTTGGCCCAATGGGCTTGCGGCATATTTTTGAAATAAATAAAAAAAAAAAAAAATAAATAAATGAAATTTGAATTGAAAAAATCTATTCTTTTGAATTTTTTTTTTGCCTTTTCCAGCCTTTTTTTAAAGCCCATTTAGCCTTTTTTCACTTCTGGTCCTGGCAACACTGTTTATATGTACAAAGAGCGACAATATAAAGTGAACACCTTATATTGTTTAACCCTTATGTGCGCACCAAGGTACCCGGGTACCCTTGGCGATTTCAGTCAAAGTTTTTTGATTGAAATTGTTAACTTGTATAATAATTTAATTTTTAATTTGCCTGAGAGACCAATTTAACACCTTCTAATGCGCATCAAGGTGCCCGGGTACCTGTACGTGTTTTATATGAGAAAGCGGTCATTGCAAGTATATTCTTTGAAGTTGTTAGTAGCTTTGCATGAATAAATAAAAGTCTGTATACTCGTAAATTATGAACAAAAATAATTTATTACAACTCATTTGAAAAAACGAACATAAAAATCATAAAATTCAATAAGTAATGACAACAAGAGAAATACAATATTAGAGCAAGTTTATCGAGCAGTTTATACGTATTGGTGGACTAATTGTGAATGTTGATGGCACATTGGCTTGGATCAGCCAGTACAAGCTTTGCGAATCCTTCTCTGCTTCATACGTAGCTGCGAGCACTCGTAACATGTTTCTACTACTGGAATACGTCCGGTTGTGTCTCTGTTTTGTTAATTAGATGTTGCAGTTTCATAGTTTGGTATATACAAAATTTGTATTGCAGATAATGTCAATGACTGTGAATTTATTTTTGTACTTTTAGCCCGATGCTGACACAAATCAATGCTAAGATCTTTTAAGAATTTTCGATGACGATTAAATTTTTAATTTACATTTAAAATTTAAACTATCTGTTAACTACGCTCCAACAATATGTTTAGTGCGAAAATTTTTCTCTACATATATTATTAAAATAGTTATGGTAAACATGCAAAACTATATGTTTTCTCTGTGTGTACTTCGATTTGTTAATTCAGCAGGCGTTATTATCACACTACATACACTTAATTAAACAATGACATTTTCTTCCATTTATTAATTTAAAAATGATTTAGTAGTAAAATGTATTTTGTGCATATTGAAATTTCTTTGTTGGCACAATTTGTTGACGAAATTTTCTACCGAAAACAGACAAAAAAAGAAATGAATAAATTTTATCATAAACACACAATCAGTAACCTTAATGTCAATATATTTGCATAATTTATGCTTGTCTTTATATCATTAAACTTTATTCATGCTTCTTTTCTTTAATTTGAGATTATTTAAATTTTTCTTGTTTGACCGTAACTCCCCCTAGAAATGTGTTTTTAAATTTATGCCCTGTTGAAGATTTCAGATAAACTTGTTCCACGAAATTATTTATCGTGCAGGAAAATATTTTATTATAAATTTTGATATTTTTTTTTTGCGCAAATCTCATTTGTTAAAGATGCTATTTATTAATAGTTTTTGATTTAATATCTTGTTATTTCGCAATACTAAAGCTTTAAGAAAATATTTGTATACCTTACACCACCATAGTGGGGTGGTTAAATATTGACTGTCGTATTCATAAAAACTAAAGTAGGTTTGAAGTGGGCTTTTAGACAAAATTTTCATAAAAAATTTCCTGAAAGTACATTTGAAGTCTACTTTAATTTTTTATGAATAAGGGCATGAATATGTGACTAAAAATTTTATTCTCACACCCACCTGAAAGTATGACTTTATCAGCTTTAAATATTTCTTTTATATATACAGAAGAGATCAGTTATGAGTACTGAAAACCTGAGTATACTTGAATCATGACTTATAATTTGTTATACTTATACGTACTCATACTTGTCTCAAAATCATCAAACCAATATTCATCTTTAACGTTTGAAGTACTCATTATATTCATTATATTCTCATGTATGATGTTGTTTATTTAGACTCTCCTTAACTCAGTGTACGTAGACGATCATGCGAGTGTCGTTCCCCAATATGTTTTTTCTATAAACTTACTTGTATGTTTTCATATTTCTTTTTTACTTATTTTGTATAAATACCTAACGGAATAAGCTGAAATTTTTTTAATGACTTAACTGAGTTGATTACTTTATGAGTATGTGAGTATTTTTCTTAAAATGTAAATCAAAATACCGCGGTTTATGAATAAAACATATTGGGAATGGTATGAGCTCGATGTCGGCGTAGTGCTCATACTTATATCCACCCGCATTTATAAGTCAACGTTGTTGTGAGTTTGAGTAACTCAGAATAGTTAAATATCAATGATGTAAAACCACTTATACTTAAAATCTTATGAGTAGTTGTGAATCGTAAAAACGCCGATCTCTGATATACAGTGGTGGAGCACATGTGTATATTTTAGCACTTTGTTCACTTGTTAATAAAACTAATTAAGAAAATTAGAAAATGTTTTTTGTCTTTTATTTTATGCTTAATATTTAACAATATAAATTATATTTTCTTTCAATATTTCGCTACAACAATGTGTATCATTTTTTAGGGAGAAGTGAAAAGAGAATTAAAAGGGTACAAACTTGGTACTAGTCAATTTTCGGATTTCCTTTTGTTTCTTTTATGCATGTTGATTTGCATTAAAAAGTACGCAAATTAAATTGCCGTGTGTGAATGAAATGGCAAGTTCAAAAGAGAATTGAACAAAAACTTGTCAGCTAACACTGAAGAGTGTGAAACAAGACTAATTATCAGAATGAAAAAATTTTAAAAATTACGAAAACAAAAATATGAGAAAATCAGCCATGTCACAAAATTTTATACCGTTCGGAAGTGGAATTAATTCCGTATTTTGCTTGTATAGAAAAAGTAAAACCAACAATATTTTCGGTATGTAACCAATTCCATATATCAAATTAAAAGCGGTTTCTATAATTATTAAGGAGTTTCCTTCAGGCTAATTTGGTCAAATGTTTGTTTCCAAACGTAAATAAAAAACTTGTTCGATTCTTATTTTTATTTTATTTTCCCAACGTTTCGTTAGTTTTATTCTAACTTCTTCAGGGGTCTCGTTCTAAATAATCTAGTGACAAAATTGATTGGTTTATGATATAGCTTTAATTTATTGACTAAGTTTTACTTACATCTTTGATGTTTATTATTATGGGATATTAATTTTTATTATTAATTAATAAAAATATAATATACAATACACGAACACAAAACTTAAGTCAAGTTTAACTTAAAGCTAATATCACAGAACTGATTTAATTATTAATTGCAGAGGAGTATTGAAGTTTCGTGTTGTCTTTGTCTTCTTTCGTATTCATTGTTGTTCTTGTTTTTTGTTTTTCTTCCTTTCTATATCTAATATTTTAACATTCTCAAAATCTGTCACATGATTACACTATTTTACGTGCTGTGAAAGTGCCGTCGATATTTTTCCATTTCTTATATCTGTTTTATGTTCGTTGATTCTTGTACCCAGCATTCTTTTTGTTGTACCAATATACACCAAATTGCACACCTCCCCCTCGTTTCCATCACATTTGATTTCGTACACAACATTTCATTCTGAAAAAAAATTTTCGTTTAGCTTTTTCTATAGATTTAAAAAACGGAATTAATTCCAATTCCGAACGGAATTAAATTCTGTGACATGGCTGAATAATTCAGTTTGCTTTTCCGTTTTTATAAATTACATATGTAAGTGTCTATAGGTTTGAGCAACATTATCTGTATCTGCTTTCAAATTAATTCTAAGATTTTTTGGCACATTTATAATTTCGAACATTTCTAACATATAAAGACGTTTCTAATTATTCTCAAAGTCGGGATAGTGATTCAAATTTGCACAATATGATGATAATGCTGTTTTTTGTGATGATATACATATATCTATATTTTTCATCAGATTTGTGTCCAGCTATTCTAGTTTTTAATTTACTTTTAGTTGTACCTACATATACTTTATTAAATTTTTCCTTATCGTTACCATTATATGGTATTTTATAAACTATGTTTGACATTTCTAATTTATGTATCCTATCTTATGTTTTACTGAATAATCTGCCTACTGTACTATACGTTTTTAGAGCTTTTTTGTATTTGTTATTATCAAATATATTTAACTTTTCTAATCTTTCGAATATTTTAAGTACAAATGTTAATGTTTAATATATCATAGGTTCAGAAAATCTTTTTATTTTTGAATTGCTAAAAACGCACTAAGTTCAAAGAAAAAATATAAATGAAACTTAAACAACTGGCAGGTAGTAAATTTTGCACCATACAAAAACTAGAGAGGATATGAGTCTTCTTAATATTTAGTTCTAATATTATTTCGCAAAGCACTTTTTACACATCTTGGCATACTCTACAGTAATTTTTCAAAGATCGCAATCCAAATGGATTGTAGTTATCAGCATTTTCCCAACTGTCTCTGACCATAAATTCTCAATCGGTTAACATTCGGGACTTTGTGCTAGCCACTGCATTTAAAGTAATTTGTTCAAGATTTTGGAAGTGTAATTTGGGTCAACGTCTAACTGAAAAGTAACTTAGCTCCACATAATAGATGAGTTTGCAAAATATGCAGAAAGTCTTCTGTGCTTATGATTCTTTGAATTTGGTGCAAGGTGACATCATATAAAGCAATGCCATATCATAATGTTCCTCCCACCTTGCTTCATTGTTTCCCTTGCCTGGTGACTTTGAAATTGCTGGGCTATTCGCTGCCAGAAATATTGTTTATCTTCGGAGTGAAAACGATTGAATTTGAATTCGCTTGACCAGATTACAAGTTTGCAGGGCTCAACTCTCCAATTCCCTGTGCTTTGGTCTGCTCAGGCCGGATTTTATGTGTTTAATGCTTATTATTATTATTTTTATTGCAGTATTCATTACCATGCAACAATATCAATAATTCAGGGCATAATATAATTTAATTTCGAATATGAAACAAGTTCGCCATGTGTCTTTTGTCCCTAACATACCCTAATATCAGAACTTTTGTATAAAGACTTTGGCAAATCCGTTCAATACTTTAGAATAGTCATAACCCGTAAATTAGTTAATGTTAATAGACGATACATACTTTAATTTTAAACCACCTGCAATAGCATGCATATGATTTAAAAATAAATCCGCTTTTAGATCCCAAAATGCGATTCGAATTGCAGAAATCAGAAATGTCGCTATCAATCATTAAGCCAACTAAAAATAAAAATCTCATTAAATAAAAACAATTAATTTTTCTGTAATGACACGTTGTTTAAATGTTTTAATAACAATAATAATAACAACAACATCAATTACAACTACATCTACAACGATGATAACATTTAAACAATAAAATAAAGCCAAACCGCCTGCTCGTCATCTCCGGCACATTCGCATTTGAAACCAACGATTATTTCAACAACACAATTACAATTGCAATTACAAATGAAACAATTTCAATTCAGTCACTGCAAACAATAATTGAAATTAATTAAAGCCGAATGCATCATTGGTTAAATTTGATGCCACAATAAATGGGAATGGGATTTACACACACGAACACTTGCTTATAAATGTATGTATATAAATATGTATATGAGTGAGTGAGTACCCTGCAAATAATATTGGTCTACGTGATCCATTTTAGATGAAATGGACTACTTACAACATGGGGCAATGTAATGCAGTCATGGACCATGTCATAGATAAACAAGAGTTTGTAGTTACACGATATGGTTTCGTGTTAACACGATTGCATATTAACCTTCGCTCTCATGAAGATTTTTTTGTGCACAGACTCATAGCATCTACCCGGGTAGATACAAAGCATTTGCATAGAATTATGTGGGGCTTTTTATGGTTGAGCAAGAAAAAGTTTTATATTATATTAAAAATGTGTTTATAGAAGTGGCTAACTTATCGCTACTTTAACAAGAGTAACGATTGTTGGGGCCTTACTCGAGTACAAAAAATGTATCGCCAGTGGACACGTTTTTTTGCATTATGAGTTCACCAATAATATACCAAATTTGTAGATTCACCAACAAGATTAACAAGTTACCGATGAAGAGTTCAACACATTCTTGGGAATATTACTTGTGATGGGGACACAAAAATCGTCGCAAGAAGAGCTGAGCGAGCTTTGGAAGCAAAACGCCTTTCCCCTTTATCGTGCGACTATGCCTATCAATCTTTATCAACAGCTTTTACGTTTTATTCGTTTTGACAATCATGTTACAAGAGCTGCTCGCCAGTTAGGAGATAAAGCCGCACCAATAAGAGACATATTCGAAATGCTAAACTCAAATTTGAAAGCGCACTTCAAGCTTTATTAGTGCACAACTGTAGACGAGCAGTTGTATGGATATCGAGGTCGCACCAAGTTTACGCAGTACATACCATAAAAACCCGCAAAATATGGAATAATAATTTGGTGGGCTTGTGGTACAAAAACTGTTTACCCCTTATTTGAGAAAATTTATACCGGAAAAGAAGGCAATTCCAGAGACCTGAACCAAGGTGAGCGAGTAGTGAAAGATATGGTGTCTTCTTACAAATCTCTGGCCAGAATGTTACGGTAGATAATTTTTTCTCTTTGACATAAAAAAGAAAATCAGCAATTCTTTATCAAGGCAGCAATTGAATGCGTTTTACGTATGAACGCTTTTGACAATTATTTGCTCAAACTAATATTTATTTTTACATTGAAGGTGAATCGAGCTCTGCACTCGACTGTGGTGATGATTTTGAAGCCAACGATGAGCCAGAGAGAGATTCAACATGCAAAAAACCACTGCCTCATGCAAACCAAGTGTCAAGATTGTTATCAGGGTACAACTTAAAAACAAAACACAGCTTATGGTCATAGATAATATTTTCTTTTGTTGCCCTAAACTATTTTTTTATAAAAATTAAAAAAAGGTTCCATGTGTTCGTAAAAGTTCTTATGTATCTACCACGGTAGATATTAATGAGCCTATGTATACAAAAAAACAAATTTTGAAAAAGGCTGTGAAAAACTACTTTTAAAATATTTATGATGTTATTTACTAAAAAACAATAAAAAGTTGATAACAAAGTTGAGACCATTTTTAAATTCATTAAAAACTCAAAAAGTTATTAACACATCAAAACCGAAATATCTAGCCGGGTAGATACTATGAGTGCGAAGGTTAAGTTGTTGTTGTTTAAAACTAACCCTCTTGAGTACTCCATGGAGTAGAAGCATGGAGTAGTTTTGGGACTGCTCCGATTGGTTACCTGGTCCAATCCTAGGACATCGCAATGTTACATCGACCACCTTTTTTTTCATATATTTGGAGTAATTTTGGAGTACTCCTACTCCTCTTTGGACTAGTATTTACATGCATGTATGTACTAGTCGCGTTATTTGCAGGGTATCTGTGATACAGGTATACATTTAATGCATATATTCATACAACATAAATAGATACATTTGCCTGAGATACACACGCCATTGTATCTTGGCATTTATATGTATCTATGTATGTAAATGTGGTGTGCTATTTAAGTAAGTTTGTGTGTGTGTGTTTTTGTATTTGCACTGCTATTGTTGGAAATGTATTCAATTAAAATAAACCATCAACATTCACACTATCAGTTGTATGAATATATCACAATATTTGTATACGCTGAGAAGGAAATTGAAACTATTAAAGATTTTATAACTTTTGCTGTATAAAACGGATGACATTTATGAATTTGTAGGTAACGTATTGTCATAGCTATGTATGTGTGTTACTTAGACAGAAGCATATACATAAATTGCTCATAGTATGTATGTAAAATAAGTTGTTATTTTTCACTCGTTTGCATATAAGCACTTTAAATTTACTGCTGCACGTTTATTTAAAAGAAATTGGGTTTAAAACATTTTACTCAATATAAAGATTTATTTTCAAGAATAAATGTATTCCTTGAATAACATAGGAGAGAGAGAGAGAGAAAACAATAACTCTGTTTTGCAAAACAAAATAAAACAAAAAATTTACATAAATAATTGTAGATTTTAAGTGGAATTAGAACAGATAATCAGACAAACCATCAGGTAGATATTCACAGACATTTAAGAGATACTCTTCTGATCTTTATCAGAGCTAGTATGCATGTTCTACAGTATACCAAGTCCTCTTTATAAATTTAAATAAGCAATATCCAGGGATCACAGCTTTAACCCATTAACGCCGGATGGGTAGAAAAATACCCAAAAAGAGAGATGTTTTTAAAAAATTCCTGCTAGAGTCCGGTGCGAGGTATCACAAATCTGTTTTCACTGACAGATAGAGGAAGGATGGAACTAGATAAAAAAAATTGCTGGGTCATATAGGGTCATGTGTTGGTGCAAAATGAGCGGGTCAAAAATCAGCAATTTTACAAAATCAAAAACTTTGAACGTCAATGGCTCTGGAAGATTTCAAGCATTGACTTTCCGAAAACCATCTTAGTGCCTTATAGCCTCAGATGTCGTCTACCATTAACGAAAATCTCACAGGGATAGGACCACTCGTTTGGTTCACAGCTACGATTTTATGGCATGGGTATTTAAATACCCACTTAGGCATTCAAGGGTTCTAAAACACATGAAATATGAATTTTATTTTTAAAGTAAAAATGAGTTTTTTGTAGTGTTTTTTTTTGTCGGAATTCAAGAAAAAAAAAAAACAATTTTATTATATTTATATTGACAAATACATGTCATGTAAGAGACTTCCCAAAAATGTTTTCATTTTTTTAATTGTTCGCTTATGTCCCATATATGCGACCAGCCCTGAAAACGTAATATTACTTCATAACAACACTCGATCACAGGCTGCAATACCTATTAAAAACTAGTTGGAAAGAAGTGATTTTGGCAACATCCGCCTTATAGTCCAGACATTGCTGAATCTGACTATTATTTTTTAGTGCTCTCTCTTTTTCTCTAGGATACGCTTCACTTAAGAAAGGGGTATCCAAAATTGACTGAAGTCCTTCTCTGCTTCAAGATATGAGTAATTATTTTGGCGCGTAATGCATATGTTGCCAGAAAGATGGGAAAATGAAAGCTAAAAAAGTTTTCCAAATGAAAATTTAATCAATAGTTTACAGTAAACTGACAAAGCTGTTAAAAGAAATTATTATAATCATGTTTTAAATAGAAACTAGCGGACCCCGATGCACTTCGTTGCAACCAACCAAAAAAAGAAATGAAATATTCTAGATTTTTTTTATGAAATGAATGCATTGTATTTAAAAATTATTAATGTTAATCCAAAACATTTGGATATACAATATTTTTCGTTTGCCCATTTGAAGCGAGCACAAACAAACAATTTGGAGTTCCAACTCTTGAGCAGGCCACGTATAGCTGTCCATGTGAAAAGCACGGCTCCCCCAAATTTAATCCGCATATTTGAAGCGTTTGTCCTTGCGCCTTATTGATGGACATGGCAAATGATAGACGCACTGGGAATTGCAAACGCTTAAATTCAAATGGCATGTCTGTTGGAATCAGTGGAATACGTGGTATGAGCACAATTTCAACTTTCGCTGTTCCGGTCAATATTGTGGTTTCAATTAAATTCGGCATCAATTTTTTTACTGCCAATCTTGTGCCATTGCACAATTTCGGTGCATTTAAATTCCGTAGTAAAATAATTGATGAGCCAACCTTTAAATTCAAACAATGCGGTGGCATACCAGGTGGCTCCAATGAATTCAAAAATTCAATTGGATAATTCACTGCATCATCTGCATTCATTGCGCTATCAACAGATTTATATGATGTCACTGCACCTGGCAATTTTTCTTGAATCTGATAATTGATTTCATTGACGTGTACATTTTTTGGTGCCAGTATTGCGCGTTCTCTCAACCAATTAAGATTCCTGTAATTTTGAACAATATTTGGAAACACACTTTCAATCAACTCTTCTGTTGAATGGAGAATGGTACAAAAATTGTTAGGCAATATAATCAATCCATTTGTATTATCGACTCGAACTTTGCCATTTCCAATATCTAACAATTGCTTCGAGAACCGATCTGCAGATTGGTCGTTGTGCAATTGAACGCGCATATTTATTTTCAATGTCAATTTTTGCACATGTCGCCACAGAAGAGAAGACTTTAAACATGAAACATGCGTTGATCTCATCCGCCGGTGTTGATCGTGGAACCACAGGCAATATTTGACGAAAATCGCCTGACAATAATATCAATGCTCCACCAAAAATTTCTTGATTCTGACGTAGATCTTGCATTGTACGGTGTAATGCTTCTTTTTATGCGTCATTGTACATTCATCCAATAGAATAATTGCTGCTTGTTGCAAAACTTTTGCCATCGCAGAATTTCTTGAAATATTGCACGTGGGATGTTCAATCACCTGTTAGTTTGAGAATAATTACATTTTAAATAATCTATATATATAAAATTCAATGTATGTATGTATGTATGTATGTATGTATGTAACGTATAGACTCCAAAACGGCTAAGCCGATTTTGATGAAATTTTCACAGCATGTTACTGTGACTCTGGAAGGAATAATAGGGTACTTTTTTTTACCACGCCCACTTTTACGCCCACTTTTTTAAAATATTGTAATTGGACACCAAACCTCTGGACCGATATTTTTGAAATTTTCACAGCATTTCACTGGGACTCTGGTATGATTAATAGGGTACTTTTTTTTTACCACGCCCATTTTTACGCCCACTTTTTAAAAATTATGTAATTGCTCCCATATAGTTTTTAACAGATTTACTTCAAATTGTATACACATTATATACTCCAGGCGAGGTAAAAATAAAGATTTCTTAAGCCACGCCTCTTTCACGCCCCTTTTCACGCCAAATTTTTGAAAGTTTTATACTTTTTGTTCTTTATACAAATTTTTTCATTCCAACGTATTTTTTTTATTTGGTAGTATATTGCTCTTAATACTGTTAACGTCGCCATATAACTATGAACCACGCCTACTTCATCGCCCCCTTTTTTTTAATTCAGATACTTACTTATACCACTAACAATGTTTGCTATACAAAATACTTTTTTGTAATATGTATTTACCTAAAGTTTTATATACTTTTTAACTACATACATTTTTTTATTACCAAATCCCCATTTTTCGCCCCATTTCACCTTAAATTATATTGCTTTTAATCTATATATATATCTATATATATAAAATTCAATGTATGTATGTATGTATGTAACGTATGGACTCCAAAACGGCTGAACCGATTTTGATGAAATTTTCACAGCATGTTACTGTGACTCTGAAAGGAATAATAGGCTATATGAAGTTTTGATTGTACAAACGGGGGTGGCACCGTCCATATAACCCACAAATTTAAATCGCCATATTTTGGGCAGTTTTTGACCTATGTCAATGATGTGTGGTACATATGGAATTGGCATAATTAGGAATACGTACCAGGAGAAAAGTGGGTGGGACCACGCCCCTTTTTAGGAAAATTAAAAATCGTAATATAGTCTTAACTACTGGACCGATCGTCATTAAATTTTCACAATAGGACATTCTTACGAAATAATAAATTCTTGACTATGTAAGTGGACAAAGGGGCATGGTCTCGCCTAAAGCATTGCAATAAATACATTAAAATTAAATAAATAAATGTTTGTAAATATATAAATACGTTTTATTTTATTTTATGACGAGGGGGGGGGGGGTAGCAAAGCACACCGGGTTTAGCTAGTCTATATATATAAAAAGAAGTGTACATTTTGATTGTCACTCCATAACTCGAGAACGGCTCGACCGATTTTGGATTTCAAAATCAACTAACCATCATCACTCCTCCTTGTACCTTCCCTAAAAATTTTATGGCAATCGGTCGAGCCGTTCTCGAGTTATGGAGTGACAATCAAAATGTACACTTCTTTTTATATATATAGAATAGAAGAAATTAGTAAACCTTTGCAAATTTTATTAATTTACTCATATAAAAAGTTTTTCAACCAGAACTTTCTTAGCCAACAGGCAATCTTGCAAGAAATATTTCTTTGCCTAATTTTTTCCAGATATTCATACAGATGCTCAGTTGGATTGGGGTCTGGGGACTCTTTCACAATTTTGGAAAATCCAGTTCTGTGCTATTTGTTATTTCTCTATACTAGGGGCTATAATATTTATATTCGCTTCAAAAGAATTATTTGCATTCGGTATTGATTTCCAGTGGTGGTGTGACCAAATTTCAGAAGAATATAACAGAAACAACCTTTCAGTTGCACCTAATAGAGAATGGAGGAGTTCATTTGTCCAAGTTGCTTTTTCATTCTACATACACAAATCCTTTTTTAGTTCTTAAAAAAAACTGTCTTGTCTGTTAAATTCAAATATTACACATACTTTTATTTACACATATATGTATATAGTATAAATGTATATGTTTGTATGTATGTTACAAAAAATTTGATAAAGTCTTTAAAGTACACCAATACCTCGCTTTGAGTCGTTTCCTTTGGCATTTTTTCGAAGTTGTGGCGCTGCTAAATTAGTACTAATTTTTACTGTGAGTCGTTAGATTTTCAAAGTTGCATTGTTTTGGGTTCGAGTCATTAATTTTTATTGAATGTTTGGCAAAATTTGCAACATAATTAGATGCTAAAATGATGATCCCTACTAGGAGTGCTTTCCATTTTGATTGAAAATAAAGTTGTGCAGAAAATACCATTAGGTAAAGTGGTAATTTTGATGAAAGCAAAAAATTTATTTGATGACACAAAAAGTAAAGCGTTATGCTACGATAGTGCTGGTGGTAGTAATACAGACAATTGCTCCAAGGAAATTTATTTTACGTTAAAAAAAAGCTGTTCCACAAACATTGGACCAATTTTTTGTGCAAGAAAACCAATGTCTTCGTCTTTTCATTACCCTGGAACCTTTCTTAGAAAAATATTAATTCACTTTGCGTCGTTTCAATTTGCATCGTGTTTTTGTGGAACGTAAACCCGAACCCCGACACAAAGCGAGGAATTGGTGTGTTTATGTTTAGCATTTCCATTTTGGTCCAATCTCTCACTTTACAATCGGCTGACTGACTTGTTATTGTCAATGGCACTTTGAAAATCATATAGATTACTGAAGTCTTAACGAATATAAAATAGTAAAAAAGTTTTTTAAGAGTATGAGCACAGCACTGCTACTTGTACAAATATTTATGTATATATGAATGCATATTTTGTACAAATACTCATACAGTGGCTCACAGTTTTTTTTTTGCAGTGCATATTTGTTTGTTGGCAAAGCACTATAAATGGAAAACTAACAGGACATCAAAAAAGAAATTGGTGGCATTTAAAAGCAAAAATGTTAAGCTAGATTTACACGATTGAAATTTTCTTCAAAATGCTTCAAACTCGTGTAAACAGCAAAATTTCTTAAAAATTTATTTATTTAATAACTATTAATAACTATTAAATTAATAAATTTTGAAGAATTTTTGCTGATTACACGAGTTTGAAGCATTCTGAAGAGCAATTTTGAATAAAATTTCAATCGTGTAAATCTAGCTTTATAGTCTAACAAACAAAAAAAAAATTATTGAAAAAATGTTGATTTCAATATATTAGAACTAAAAGAACAAAAAAAATTCCCGTTTTCTCACTGCACAACTTATTTGATGAATTTTATGCAACTGGCAATTATACGATTTAATATTTGGTTTGATAGCCTTTATTATATACAGCAGATCTAAGGCGATTTGGCATAAATGCAATGTTGGGTAATACTCGGCGAAATATTTGACCACTTCGTGGCACTTTTTTTAAATCGTTTTGTTAGAAATTTTGTGTTTCGTTCTAAAAATTACCATACATTTTTCAATATGTTAGTAGTGTCCTTTTGATCGGTATCCTGGTTAAATCGATACATTTATCTTATGCCCAGCTTATCTGTGCTGTCTAACAAGTTGTCGTTCAGAATCTGAAGGTATTCAAACTTTGTTGTTTCAACAAACGTTAAATGCCCAGTACCAGCAGCTGCCATACAGGTCCAAACCGTGATCTTGCCAGCAATATGCTTCACTGTTGCCTTTAGGTTTTCATTATTGAGGTATCTATTTTATTTCCGTTGGATACGACATGCTATCTGAACTAAAAATATTTAACTTAAATTTATCGGCGAAGATGATAGAATTCCAAAATGCAGATTCCTTGCAAACAGGCTCTTTGGCGATATTTAGCTTGCACAGTCTGATTATGTGTGCAACTCGGCCGTTATAATCGTGTTGGCCCAAGATATGTTGAACAATTTTAACGCAATACTGCTGACCTGGCTCAGCTTTAACTTTGGAGGCCATTTGTTCAGATGGCAGTCTTGGATATGCTCTAAGTTTCCTAAAATATGCTGCTCAGTATGGCCTTAGAAAATTATATTTGATGCCTTTTTGTTTTTGTTGTGAACCCGCGTGAACCCGATTTTCATAAATGAAGTGGTCAATGATTTTTAGGACTATATAATGTTAGCTATTGCTGCTATTTTTCGTTGTGAGTGGCCATTTTGAAAACCGTTTCTCGTTGTTCTATCGTTGTACGCGGTTTCATTTGAACTATTTTAAATTTAAACTTGAAATTAGAAAAACATACTCACAATTTAAGAGAAAAATATTGATAGAAGTAGAAAAAAAAACAGAAAAACAAAGAAATAAAATAAGTTGAAAAACGGGTATTTTTTGTTTTAACATATTAAAATATAGAATTTTACAATAAATGTCTTTTGTTTGTCAAAGTTTCTTTTTTAAGTTCCTCCTGTTCGTTTTCCTTTTATAGAGCTTTGGGAACAAAAAATGCACTGCATAAAATAAACTGTGAGCCACTGTATATGTACATATGTGTGTAAATATTTGTTATTTTGTTTTTCACAATTTTTGTCATTTACAGCAAAATATTTTTTTCACACAAGTCAGTTTATATTATTCACACTTGAATTGTTTATTTGACCAATGGTGCCATTCAAAATACTCACATAAATATGTATGCATGTATAAAATGTAAATAATAAATATTTATTTATTACCAGCAAACAATTCCCCCTACATACTGTTGAGCATTACCAAATGATATTTTACTATAAAGATTTATAGAATTGATGAGTATGTTTTAAATTTTGGTGAAACTGATGTAAAATAAAAAGATTTTCGATAAATATACATACCTACATATCGACAGTTCAATTCCAAACCATGCTATGTCCACTTAGCATGTTTTTAATTTTTTTTGCGTTTTTGAAATTAGATTTTTTCAACATAAATTCTGTCAAATTTTGCTTGTGATTGGCTAGTTCAATCAATAGTTATAAACAACAAAGTTCTACCTGATATGGTTTTTTAGATATCGCCTGTAACTTTAGGCGCTTTTCCTGTAAAACTCATTTTTTCGACTTAGCATGTTTTTGAATTGAGCTGTCGATATGTAAATTTTTCTTACAAAGTTCAAAGTGTAAATAAAAGTCGATTTGTTTAAATAATTTTTTATTGTTTAGATGCTTGTTATTTAAGGAAAATATCTTTAATTGAAATTGAAAAAATGAAAAGAAAATCTAAATAGAACAACATATTTTAAATTGAATCTTAAGTGCAAACATTTGAGAAAAATTAAAAATCATTGAAATTTATTTTACAAAAATTACAAAATTTGGGATAAAGATTCATTTCCATTCATATTTGGGTAATTTTTACGCTATCAAAAATGGCCCCAACATTTAGGGCCACCTTTCATTTTAGCCTTAGGGTGTTTTGTCATAAAATAACAGCTAAATTTCATAATGAAATTCTTTATTTTTGTGGACCATATTGCACAGCGTCCATTTACTTATTAATGGAATGTATTTTCTGGGTTCTTGTCCATTTACAAGTTAATGACAAACTGTGGCAAATGGATTGCTAAACTTTGTGTTTATGATTTTGAGCACTAAAGATCCAACAGTGCTAAATAATTTTCTACATATTTCACTCTGCAAAAACTAACTAAGCCTAAGCAATTTCGAAAACAAATTTCCGCCTCAAAAAAAAAAAGAGCCACGAAAAATGTCGCCGATTGCAATCTCTTTACACAGGATGCCTCATACATAAATGTGTGTGTTTATTTAACGTTTCAAGAAAAACTAACAAATTTGCAAAGTTTGCTAATTTTTTTTTACCAAAAAAAAAAAAAGAAAAACTTCATTTATAACTAAAATTTTCCCCCAAAAAAATCATAGAAAAAACTATTCACAATTTTAGATGAAAAGGCAGAAAAAAGTATAATGGCGTCAGCTTGTCCCGTCGTGATACAACCTGTTTTTATTGCAATATTGTTACAGTGGGTGTTTTATGTCTATGATTTTTTTTTTAAACACAATCAAAGGCATACAAAACTCATATGTTTGTTGGTATAGGGTATGCAAGTAGTTGTGTTGAGGAAAATATGAAAAACTTTCAATGACATGGTCCACCAAGTTGTTATTTTTTTCTATTTAATTTCATCAACAATTTTTTCCACTGTAACGTGGAAAAAATCACTCAGTTTTGTTTGTTATATTGTATTTATCATACCTTCCCTTGCCATGCTGTGACACGCAGTCTTTTTTTGTTCTTCTAAAATCATTTTGCCACATATTGTGTCTTCTTTCATACGTTCCAGTCATAAAGACTAAAGTTTTCTTTGTGTTTTTTTTTCTTAAATATATTTGTAGAGTGAAAAGTAGAAAAAAACAACAAGGAAAGCTGAAAACTTTTACGAATTCACCAAATTTCAATAGAACTTAGAAGTTGTAAAAGTTTTTCTTTTATTTTTATTTGAATTTCCGATAATGTCTTTTTGGTGAAATATAAATGATTATTATCAGCGGTTAGGAAACACTTATGCAATAGTTAAGCTTTTATTATTTGCAATAATATGACTTTTTAATAAGCTCTTGGAAAAACATAAACCGATAAATTTGTTATTTAACCCTTCTGCACTCCTTGGGTCAATTTGACCCAATTTTGTTTTTCAAACAAAAAATGTTTGCTTTTAATTATAAGCTATGAATGTGAAACTTTATTTTATCCTCTACAGCGATGAAATTTATGCTTTTAAGACAAAATAATAAAATTAATACTTTTACTCCCCCCTCCACATCGCTTAATACGATTTACACACATATAGTATCCTTTGGGTCAATATGACCCAAAATGCGGTATTCCAAGTTTAACTTCATTTATTTATTTATTTTTTAATTGAACTCAATTGAATTGAGTTTATCTTTATAAAGAATTATCGATCATTAATTTTCTTTACAAAATTATCAATAAAATCAAAGAAGAAAAGTAAGTATTGTAAAATAAAACTTCTGGTAAATGTTGTTTCATAGTGAAATTTTTACAGATTTTCAGTGCTCTTCAATTGCAACAAATAATGAACGAAGATGATGATGACAGTTTTGATGATAGTGATGAAGACGAAATATTTTTACCTGACAACGATGTAGAAGACGAATCGTATTCATCATCAAACAATAGTATAGAAATATGATTGATGTATCAGCTTATAACTCCTATTTCATATGGACTGAAATGAATCCTGCCTGGAATTTCAACAAAAACTTCAGACGCAGGCTTTATTTAGTAGAACTTTCCGATCAGCTAATAAATGAACATATTTTGCGAAGAAAGGTTTTGCCACATGGACCCTCAGCCAGAAATATTGTTAAAAATATTCAAGAACAAAATGATTCTACAAGTGACTCGCAATTTTCTGGAGAAAAAAGTACAAGTACATTATTATCGAGCACTTTACCAAATAAAATACAGCGGTGTTTCTATTGTCAACATGGAAAAAATTCGAATAAGTATTCCAATAAATGTGATTCCTGTAAAAAGTTTATTTGAAAAGAGCATATGATCTTATTGTGTATTAAATACATATTATTTTTTAATTTTTTTTTTTCAAAAAAAAGATTGAATTTAAAATTTAATTTTATATATAACTTTTTTTCTTAGTAATTAATTGCTCAGAAAGGGCTATTATATTATATTAAACAAATAAAACCACAAAACAAATAAATTTCCTACATAAAATAAAAATATTTTGTTTAAATTTTCCTGTTGGGTCATATTGACCCAAAGGACCATATGAAGGGCACATATCCAAGGAATGCAGAAGGGTTAACAAAAGGCAATTGCGGGATTATATTAAATACAGTGGCTGACAGCGTATATTATGCAGTGAATTTTTTTGTTTTCAAAGCTCCATAAAACGAAAACTAACAGGAACTTGAAAAAGAAATTTGTGTAATTAAAAAAAAAAAAAAAAACATTATAGTCTAACAGCCGTATTTATAAAAAATTAAAGTAGACTTCAAATGTACTTTAAGAAAATTTTGTATGAAAATTTTGTCTAAAAGCACATTTCAAGCCTACTTTATTTTTTCTAAATACGGCAGTAACTGTTTATTGAAAAAATGTGTTAATGAAATTAAAAAATTACAAAAATGCTCGTTTTTACATGTCACAGCTTATTTTATGCACTCAATTTTTACTGTACCAATGCAGCGTTGTTGGCTCTCCGTTTTTCTTTTTCTTTTGAATTCTGAATCCGAGAAATGGTTTTAAACCATTTCCCAAATTGCCACATCGAAATATAGCAAAAATTGTTAATATTAAAGCTTCCACAGTCCAAAAAATCATTCAGCGCTTCATCAATTAAAATCGGCTCAATAACAAAGACAGAAATGCACCAAATAAAATTTTCAATGAGATCGATAAGCGATACATATTATCAACTTCACAACTGGCCTCCGATGTTAAATCTGACCTCTGAAAATAATGTTGCGGTGAAACTGTTGGACGTGTCTTGCGTCAACATGATTTTGATGCCGAATTGCAAGCAAGCAACTGTTAATAAACCCGAAAAACAGACTGTGCAGACTAAATTTCATAAAAGAAAATGTTTGCAAGGAATCTGCGTTTTGGAATTCTGTCATCTGCGCCGTCGTATGTTTGGCGCAAACCAATTACAGAACTCAACAAAAAAAAACTAAAGGCAACAGTGCAGCATGTTGGTGGTAGTGTCATGATTTGGGCCTGTATATCAGCTTCTAGGTCTTGGAATTTAATATTTGTTGAAAATACCATGAATAAATTTAAATACCTTCTGATTTGAAAGGACAACTTGTGGGGAAGCGCAGAGAATCTTGATATAAGATCAGATTTTCGATTTTACCAGGGTAACGATCTAAAGCAATTTGTGATACTGCCAGTAACTGCCTACATTTGATGACACCACCATCATAGTCGAAAATTTATGGTCAATTTTAGAAATCAACATAAGATGTTTAAATACTTGAACATTTATAACTATTTATTATATTTCTAATTATTAATTATTTTTTTATATTTTATGAAAATGTAGTTAAATATTTTATTTATAATTAAATATTTTTTTATTGTTTACATATATTTCTACACTAGAACGCATGTGTGCATTTGGAAGATAAGGATTGAGATCCATGTCACTTCACACATGTATTTTAAAGAAATGTTTTTATCACTCGTGTGTTGTTTACCACACAGAGTGAAAGGAGTATTAAATGACTGAAATATTGACTATAAACAAGAATACAAGAGATCTTATCTTATTACTAGTTGAGTTTTAAGATTTGTATTTTAGTTATTAAGGTGTTAGATTGTCAATAAAATTTTATGCCCTTATTCATAAAAATTACAACAGGTTTATACGAGGTATATAAAGTGAATTTTGTATGAAAATCTATATGGGGCATACGGTTAAAAATAGACCGAAATTAACAAAATTTTTATATATGTAAATGTTCTGTGCAAAGTTTTGAGTCGTTACCGATATTTATACAATATATATAGGGACAAATGTCTTTTTCAGATGTGGTCCTTGTATGGAAGCTATGATCAGTTCCGGGCCGACCCCCATGCAATTTAGTACAACAATTCATTTGCCCATAAAGAGTATTTATGTCAAATTTTAGCCGTTTACCATTATTTATATCTATTTTATACGTATTTAAATGAATTTTGTAAGTGGACTTTATATGGGGTCTATGGTGAAACATGAACCGAACTTAAAAACAATTTCGTTTTGCGACAACGTTGGGATTTCTGTTATCGGCCGTAATATATTTCTGTGTTTTGCAATATCGTTTTCGTTTCCTTGCCAAATCAGGACTAGATTTTAATGTCATATGAGATTTTAGGGCTGCCTTGCTGCTCATACAGATCTGTACATGTTTCTGAATACCCAAATAAACCTCAGTCAGTTCAGCAGCTCTTTTTATGTATAAGAACTCAGTCTTAAAAAATATTACAGCTGTTTTGTAATCTAAATAATACAGGCATCCAGTTTATAAAAAACTCATTTTGACGGCTTTTAAAACCATGCAATGAATTCTCTCGACAAAAATATTACCTCGCAGGTTCTTCAGTCATGTCGAAGAAAGGTTTCTCAGACATAAAATCTGTCAGATTACTGATCCATGGCATTCAATTTTATTCAATATAACAAAATTCTTACACTTTCACTTCCTTTTTCTACTGCCATAAAAACACAACAAAAGGAATCATTCGGAAAAGTGACTGTGCAATTGTAAACAATAAAGTTTTAGTTTGTTTTGTATTTGTATTTAAAAACTGTTTTTGATTTAGTTTTTACTTACGGGTGAACTTGTGTATTTGATTATAATATGCACATAAGCAACATGCAACATCAAACTGTGTGCATAGAACAGAAGGAGGTTCATACCAGAATCTTAGTAAGAGATCAATAATCTATATGCTACACATGCATAGCAAGAATTTAGTTTCAACATATTAATTAAATGAGAATTTTTCCTCTGCGAGTATTAATTAAAGAATTTTTTATAAAAATTTCTATTCGAAGTTTTCTTCAAGTTAAATATACAATTTATTTTCAAATAAAAATTTTTATAAAAAATGTTTCAATATATTTTAATATTGTTTATTTTAGTTTCAGATTTGTTGAAAACTACAAAAGAACAAGTAGTTTATTTTTTTCTCGTCCTCCGTCACCGAAAAAAACAAAACTATTACCACCAACTATTTATAAAAGCTTCCAAAAAACGGCCGGATTTTATTTGAACAAAGCTTTGCATAAATATATACGAGTATATGATGACCTTTACAAACCTTTTATCGACTTTTCGTAATTTCAAAAATATTCCAAAAATTTAATTTATTACATTTTCCAATTAAAGTCCTAATGAAAAAAACCCCAGACTGGCAACATAAATTTTAAACAAATTAACTTTAAGTAAAATACGAATAATAAAACCATCTCTTATTTAAATCAGATATTTCTGGTTTTTTGCTAAAGTTTCTCGAATAGAATTTATCTAGTTATCATGGCTGCTATACTTACATACGTAGTTAACTATACCTACCTACTGTGATAAGTGTATAAATATGATTATGCAAGTACTTTTAATAAATCTTTTTGTTAATACACAAATTTTAGAAACCCTTTTTAAACAATTTTTTTTTTAACATTTTTCATTTCATTTGTAGTGGAAAATTTTCATACTTATTTTTTGTTATAATGTCATTAGTACAAGCCTTTTGAAATGCGCTTCTTTCACTTACAAACATAGACAGCAATACGGCAAATTGTGTAACACTAAAAGGGATTTTTAAGTAACTGGCTCCATTAATAAAAAAAAAAAACACCAACATTAGTACATAACATCTAGTCTCAAAAAAGAAAAAAGAGAGTGCGAGTGTTTATGTGTACATTTTATGTAAATGTATTAGATTGCCCTTGCAGTAGTTTGTCCTCTTAGTAGCATGATCAAAGTTACACATTTTTTTTTGGGGCAATATTCTATTTTTGTGTTCATTCTTGGTTTGAAAACTAATTATACTTATGGAATTATGGGGCATCTCATAAATTAAAGTGTTTTTTCTTGTTGTTTTGTGTGTTCGTATGTGTGTGTGTTGAAGTTTTTTTGTAGCATACTTTTGTGAGTGTAACCCTTTTATGAACACAGGCAAGTAAGTTTGAACCATGATGTTTTGTTTTAATTTTATTATTGGCAATGAAAAGAATATGTTAAAAGGTGATTTGTAGAGGACACATAGTTTTCCTGCTCTAAATTGTTTATTTTCATTACAAAATATCATATTCTTTCTACAAAATGATAATGATATACTTTCGAATAATAATATTATAAATAACTATGTTATAGTTTGCATTAGTTTAGAAGTTCTAAAGTATTATAGTTTTTAATATCATTGCGAATTCATTTATCTGAAGAAGAAAATTTAGTCCAGGAAAAATATTGGTCAAATGCTTTTCGAGATTTGCTAATATATCAAAATTTTAATTAAAAAAACTGTTTTTTAGAGATGCAACAAATAAGCAATATAAAGCGTAATCCATTTCGAGGTTCCCTACTTTTTTAAAGAAAAAAAAAAAAAAAAACGCAGAAAATTAAAATTGCTGATTGTTTATTAGCATTTGAAAAAACATTCTTTAGCATTTATTTTTTGAAGATTATGTCTATCAAATGTTAGCCGTTGCCACATCACAGATGGTCTATACGTTGAGTCCAATTTTCGATGACTCGCGCGAGCATTTCGACTGGTAACTGGTAACCTGAATCAAAGCCGGTTGGTCTGCATAAACTTTAGACTTTACATATCTCCACAGAAAAAAGTCTAACAGTGTGATATCACATGATCGTGGTAGCCATTCAATGTGTGGGAACTGGCGCCGTCTAGCTGAAACCAAACGTCGCCCAGAACACGAGCTTTATTTTCAGACATCAAATAGTCGGTTGTCATGGCACGATAACAGTCTCCATTGACAGTTGCGTTCGCGCCGGCATCATTTTTAAAGAAATATGGACCGATGATTCCACCGGCTCACAAACCACACCAAACCGTTGTTTTTCTGGATGAAGTGGCAGTTCTTGATTCTCTTCAGGTTGCTCTTCATTCCAAATTGTCAATTTTGTTTGTTTACATACCCATTGAGCCAGAAATGGGCCGATTATGTTGACCATAAGTTGAGCGAAGTGCACGAAACACATTCCTCATACAACGTGAATTTTCGTAATAAAGTTGATCAATTTGTAAACGTTGTTCAGGCGTAAGTCTTTCCATTATGAAATTCCAAACAATACTAAACAAAAATAACATGACAGCATGACACAATTCACATGTGACGTTTGAAAAAAGGCTATTGAAAAAAGTTTCTCTACTTGAATCACCCTATATAATCAAATCTTTATTTATTACCTGAATGCAATGAAATTTTCAAAGTAGATTAAATTTGTCATTCTTAAGCATAAATTGTTCAAATATTTAACAAATTTAAAAGGGAAATCACGAAATTTATATAGACTTACATCAAAATTACAAAAATGCAATTTTTTTAAATTTTGCTCACAAGTTCCACATTTCTAAAGTGGAGGACAATATACGTTCAGGATAAATAAGAACACATAAAGGTTTTAGAAAATGTATTCCTTTTTGTAATGTCAGCTTTGCAAATTTAGAACATATAGCAGAAAATGAAAATCTTCATAAAAAATAGATCAAATTTGGAACGGCATAAGGGCTCTGTGCAGATGCCCTTCAGAAGTATATTAATTCGTTATATATTCTCATAGAAAGTTTTTTTTATTAACAAAGATTTAAGGCACTTTTTTAATTAGTTTTAAATTCTCAAATTTATTTTTTATATTTTATTTATTTATTTTTATTTAAATTAAATTAAAAAACTAAAGAAAAAGGAGGCAACATGTAAATAAAAATGGAAAAATGATAATTACAGCAAATTTCGAACCACCGGTAATACTGGTTAAAAGATTGATGTTTGACTGTTGGCTAGCGGGCACCGCAGTGGTGCAGAGGTTAGAACTCAAAGAATTCTTATGAGAGAATGTGGTGTTTCTCGAAACATATGTAAATTCAACCAAGAACCGAGGTTCGAATCCCAAGCCAAGAAAAATTATCAATAAATTTTAATATAATAATTTTCATGTAACAAATTCTACTTTCAGTAAAAATAATTTAATGAAAATTAAATTTATTGAACTCGAGCCGAAATAAAAAGAAATATCAAAGATTTAAATTAATTTGAGCAAAATGATTAAAAAATTCTACCCGAATTTTAAAAAACCAGAGCATCGTTTGAAAAAAATTTCAAATTTGTGTTTGCAAATGCTATTAACTCAAAAACCATAAGTGATAAATAGCACATGTAAGCAGAAAATACGAAAATCTTAGAATTGGACAACAAATAAATTCAATTCCAAAGGTGTAATAACACCCCCTGGAGTATTAGTGGAGTCCATCTTCAAAACTAAAACTAGAATACTCCTGTGCTAATCTCATGTAAAATTGTATCGTGTTCGAAACATACGTTTATTTGCTAATAAAATGATTTCTATCCCACTGTGCACTTTTCAATAAAGTAATTTCCTGATTTAGACTTTATTCAAAAGCTGAAATATATTGGTATTAAGAGAGTCTGGTTGATGTAATAGAAAAATACAATATTTAATCCTCTATCACTCAATAATTACGATTTATTAGATTAGATTCTTCGGCTATTTTCGAAAGAATATTAAGAATATCTATACATAGTACATGCAGTTCAGTTTAGTAACATTAAATTAATTTTATAAAAGGAATTTAAATACATACATTCGTCTTTTATGTTTTCTAAACTATTTCTAAATGAATTTCAATGTGCATATTAAATCGTTTTTTTGTACATATAAATACAGTGGGGAGCAGAAGTGAGTGTATGTTTATAGTTTGTGCACTTGTTGTTGCGTAAAAATTAAACTAATAAAGAAAACTATGAAATGTTTTTTACCATTTATTTTATGTTTAATATTTAACAAAATAATGTATAAAACAAAACTAAAGCATCAAAATTTTAGAAAACAATAAACAAAACTAAAACAATTTGTACTCGATTTTGCATTTTTAAGGAATGATAGCATTTTTTATATTTATTACACAGCCAGTTATATAATCTCTTATTCTCTCTGAACTAATTGCCAAAGCTCGCCCAATTGGGCAGAAGTCATTATTTTGATTCGTGTTGGATAATTTGCAAAAAGTGTTTACCAAAGGCAATTAAATTACTTTCAAACTAAAGTTTAATGCTTTGTTTACGATTAATGTCACACATTTAAATTTAACGATAAACTTTGATATTTTTGTGCAAATATTTCCGAGGACAGACACACTTGTTTAAAATTGTTTATTTTCCAAAAATTATTATTTTCCAATATGTATTGTAAATTATTTTGTTTACAATTAAATCTAAAATAAATGACAAAAACGTTTTTCAAATGTCTTTATTAGATTTATTTGTAAGCTATAAAAATTCATAATTATGTACTCATTTGCGCTCACCACTGTTTTTATATATATATTTATATATATACTTTTTTTAAATATAATTTTACAAAAATAACACTCTAAAAAACAACAAAATTAGCTATTAGTTGTTTGTAGTTTTTTTCTATTTTTTTTAGCTTTTATGTTGTTAATTAAACTTTAAACACATTTCTTTGACAAGCTAAAAATACAGACGAAAATTATTTTCTGAAAAGTTTTAAAACATTAATTAATATCCTTGAATAAATAAAATGCTTTCAGGAATTTTATAAGTAAAAGAGAAAAGCATAATTGCTATTACTCAATTAGTACATGCTTTTTGTTTTTGTTTATTTTTATTTTTAATCAATGAATTAAACAACTATTTGTATTAAATATGAAAACTTTTAAGTGTTTTAACGTAAAACTTTGGGGATTCATAAAAAAGTTTGTAAACATTTACCGAAGAAGCCTGAGTAATGAAATTTTTGGTAAGTTTATTTAAATTTTTCATATAAATAGTTTCCTAGACGACAATGTTTCGCAAAATAAAGCTTAGACATTTTATTTTGGCTACTGCACAGTAATGGCAAGTTAAAATTGTTGGATGGAATATTAGATAAGTCAATACTTAGATATTATATTATAAGCCAGTTCTTAGTACATAACTTCAAGTTGTCACTAATTCTCAATAAAGTTTTACTTCGATTTCAATAATTTGTTAGGTTTTGACAATAAACAATTGCTAGAGATTTGTATTAAAAAGCAGCTCAGCTGGATGAAAATATTTTGCCACAATTTATGCAATCCATCAAAACTAAAATTAAAATTTGTATAAAACGACATGCTTTATAATTTCTTTGTTTGCCTTTTTTTAAATATTAATACACGGTGGTTTAGTTCCTTTAAATAAAACGAATTCCTGTTAATTGCAATATAAAAGCATCAAGTATTTTAAGAAAGTTTTTACAAATGTACACAAATATAATTTTAAATGAACACTCTGTCTTTTGCTACTCTTTCACAGTTTACTTTAACACTTATATTACAGTTTGAGAAAATTTTGATGTTCACTCAACGATGAATAACAATAAATTAAACTACATTTGAGTGGTTCTATTTATGTACTAACTATAATTTCTCGATGGTTCGGAGCTAGTTCGGAGAAGATACTAGAATTTTCGTGTCCAAAATAGTCAACCAAAGCCATTAGAGCTTAATTTTCCCATATGGCTCAGCTATGTTTATAACAGCGTGTTATCAACAATGTTTATAAATAGCAACTACTTCTACTAATGCAAATGTTGTTAAACATGTTGTATTACCAATAAACATTATTTTTGATAAACATGTTGTATTATCAACATACAGCCGTTGATTTTTAAATTTCGTAACAATCTTTAATATTTATTTTATTTCGGCTCGAGTTCATTAAATTTAATTTTCATTAAATTATTTTTTACTGAAGGTAGGAATTGATGTTTGACTGTTGGCTAGCGGGCGCCGCAGTGTTGCAGAGGGTGAGACCGTAAAGAATTCTGATGAGAGAAAGTGGTGTTTCTCGAAACATATGTAAATTCAACAAACAACCCAGGTTTGAATCATAAGCCAAGAAAAATTATCAATAAATTTTAATAATAATTTTCCTACCTTCAGTAAAATAATAAAATAAAAATTAAATTTAATGAACTCGAGCCGAAATAAAAAAAAATTAAAGATTTTAAATTAACAGTTCAAATAAAAATAATAATTATTTCGTAACAATATTAATATTAAAACATGTACACATGCGACTGGATTTTATGTGAGCAATGTTTTATTACTAATTCTGAATTTAAAAAATTTAACAAAACTTTTATTCATCTGCTTGAAAATAACCTGCGGAATTCGGTGTCAATTGCTTTAAATACCAGACAAGTAAAATTGTAAATATTACTAAACTTCCCTGAGGGAAGTGGTCTTATACACAACTAGTGTATAAGATCCTGCCTTTTGGAATATATTTATATTGAACTAACTCTGAATTTTTATAAAATAGATTTTTTCGCACTAACTTCTTCTTTATATTATTTAAACTTTTAATTTATTTATACAATTTAAATTAAGCTTGTTATTTTATCCAATTTATTTCAACACTATAGGCTTTTGTATCAATAACAAAAGCTTTTAATTTAAACTGGCTAGAAGTCCTAAAACGTCTGCGAGAAATATTTATTGCTACACACAAGCAGTTTCTACAATTTTACAGATTCTCACTACAAAAGTATTTTCATGTTTCAATAGAATTGCTCAAAAAATTGCAATCTTTTTCAAATATTTGTATTTTCTATGTGGTGTTTTTGAAAGCAATAAACCAATAAAATTGGAATGAGAAAAAAATATTTAGGAAATTTACGTTACAAATAGTAACCTTATACATATGTGCCTACATGTACCTGCATGTCTTAAAAGCGAATGAGTGAATCCATCTTAAGTGAGATTAATTGACGGATATACGAGTATAGCCTATAAAATGATATATATGTTACAAAAGACAAAAGGAGTTATGAAACGTGTTATGCGTCGTATAGAAAAATAACACAAATTGTTAAAGATTTGCCTTGATAGAATAGATTTGTATATTTTTTTGAATACTTGGTTAAGGGCAAAAACAATGGTGTTTAGCTAGCTCAGTGGTACAAATAGTTCTTAACCCGGTTTTATAGACGTTTTTAATATAATTATAAATTACATTAATTTTTAAACATATTTTTATGTAAAATTCGATTATTTAAATGCAGGATTAGTTTCAGTTTTAGAACATAGATTTACATGAAAATTTGAATACTTTTTTTGATTTAGCTTAGAAACATTTTAGTAAGTTTTGTTTAGGTATTTACAAGAATTTTAGTTGGCTGCATGATATTGCGTATCTGAATAATTTTTAGCAATAAAGTTCTTATGAACACAGAAGATGATAGAGTTTGATGTCACACAGAAAAATCGAGTAGTTCTATGGGGAGACTTTGCACCACGTGTTAAAAATTAGGTATTGGAATAGAACGTCCTGGTTTTCCATTTTTGGTTCAAAAAAAAAAATCCACGACCAATTTAAAATTTAATTCCTTTAAGGAATAAACAAAGAATCGGAATTACTTTTGGCACAATTAATCTTCTGACGAAATCTAAGCTTACCTTGTTTATCAAAATTTTCACTGGTTCACAGTTTTCATTTGTAATTATATTGTTGTTAATTAACACAATTTTTTTTAATTTCTAATTGCTTGCTTTCTGTGATATATCACATTAGTTTTAAACAAAAACACTGGTATTAGTAAATTTTATTTTTACTAGCTTTGACTTGTATCATCTACGTTCACTTTAATAATGAAATTTAAAGCTTTAGTGAGATGTTTAAGTGCATTTTTAAAATAACGTACTGCGTAGAAAAAATAAACTGACCATAGTAACAGTAAAAGATAATGCTATGTACTTTTTTTTGATCATAGGTGAGAAAAAGACAAAAAGTGATAATTTGATGCAACCAAAATTATTACCATATATGGTAGTGAATTTAGGAACATTAATAAGTGTTTTTGCAATGTTATAAACATCAGCACATGTATGTATACATACCAATTGAGTGGTAGAACAAAGCAATAATATAATATCTTTAGCATGCGAGATGTTGAGAAATAACCCCAACTACATTGTGTCAACTTTGTACATTATTTGCATGTTTCTTAAATTGAACTTTCAGGAAATTATTTATATAAAATTTCAAATACGATAAAAATCGTAACAAACGTGAATTTTTAAGTTATACACTCAATAATTTTCCTTTTCCAATTGGCAGTGTTACTTTCTTCATTAGTGCTTGTAGCGTATATGTATTTTTTTTATCAATCATACGCACAGTATACAAATCAAAAGCTATTTAAATAAAGGGTGGTTAAATTTCAAGGGCCGATGTTGAATGTGAACCACACCTAAACGCCAAGCTTTTTGCCGAATTTTATTTGACATTTATCTATTTCAGACTTACTCAATTTGAACCGTGGAGAGATATACAATCCAACAATGTGTTAAAGTTATCCAGACTTATTATGAAAATGGGAAGGAAATTTAGGAACTCCAGTTAAATTTTAAAACTGTATTGATATCTACAAAAAAAAAAAAAAAAAAAAAAAAACGTTACTTAAGCAATTCAAACTAACTAAAGCGGATCAATAAATTTACATTAAAAATGACAAATTTTGTATAGATGATTAGACTTCTGTCACAACACTTATTGTGGACGGTTTAAATAAATAGATGTCATTTGTGTATAAAGCAGCACATATACAAACAAACCCCACCATAATATACACCACAAACATTGGTAAACAGTTTTGGAGAGAAAAAAACATTTCATATAAAATGTTCTTATATTTACCACAATTTAAAGATAAATACAAAGAATAAATCACATACATAAGCAATAAATTCTAATTTATGTGAACGATGACAAATTCTTGTTCTCGCATAAAAAAATAAATGCCAAAACATGATGACAAATAAAATGTTAATTTTTACACTTACCCAGAGAGAGAGAGAGAGAAAAATAGAAGATTTCCGAAAAACTAGTCAGACGACTTAAAAAATATTGCAATACTTGATACACAATATATTCCAAACAAACAGCGATGATGATTAATGACAGGCCACACCAAAACACTCATATACAAATGCAGAACACGGAGCACGAAAATGACAATGGCAGATATTTGCAGTGGAGATGACGATGCTGGCGATGTTGCGATGTTGCTACTAATGTTGATATCTCTACATGTTGTTGAGGTGGTTGATGAAGATGATGATGATTTGGAGTTTTTGAAAAAGCATATACATCAAATTACCTACATATATATACATATGTATGTAAGTACATACATATATGGAATGCTAAAATGAAACAAAGAAAGGACAAAGTATTATTTTTTTTTTATACAAAAATCCCTAAATAAAATAACAAACGTTTGAGAAAATATGTAAGAAAAATTACAAAAAAATAAGAAACAAAATAGGAAGCATGTACATACATACATACATATAAATGATGATGATGATGATTAAAATTAATCGTCCTGAGTAGAAGAGTAATAGGATGACAATAGACAACAGGAACATCAAAAGGGAGTTTTAGCAGGGCTAAGCTGCTATTTAGGCTTTTTGGCAGGTTTGTTCTGTTTTGTTACAACGAATCGATTTGTTAAGATTTCTGTCAAATTTATTTTATTTAAAATGTGCCATGAGCAACCCAAATGTATGGACATATGTTATTTTTTTAATTCTTTTAAATTATAAAAAAACATGTGTATTTATATAAATAGTAACAACATTTATAAGAAAAAGACTTAAAAGATGGATTTACTGATTCGTTGTGAACAAAATATTGGTTTGGACAAAGTTTTTTTCATATGAAATTTGACGTCTCTTTTTTTGAGAGAGAGAAAATATGTTTTACCAACAACTCTCTGCTTGAATTATTATTATTATAAAAATGAACTGAGTTGCCAGTAGGTAACATTTCCATCTGTGATGTTTGTGAAATTATATTATTCATTTCATTTATTCATTAAAAACTTTGTAAATTGTTTTTGAAAAATATACACAATATTTTAAAATAATTTACTATATGTTTTTTGACACTTAAAAACCAAAGAAAAATTAATCAATGACCTCGAAATTGCCACTTGTAAAACTACTAGATTTTGTTTACAGATGGAAGCTTTAAGTTTCCTGAAAAATCGTTCGAAATGGGTGAATCGTGCTGCAAAAAACTCTCAGTAAAAAAATTTTTCTTCCGACACAATTTTTGTTCGAAACAAATGGCTGAATCTAGGCTTGCCAGACGTACTGAATTTAGAAGTACGCGTACTTTTTTTTTAATAATTGTACTTTTGTCTGCATATGACCTAAAGAAGTACGCAAATGTACGTTTGCTCAGCCTCTGTACTTCTTTTTGTACTTTTTTTATTTCTTTTTAAGGAACAATATTTTATTTGATAGCAAATATTTTGCTTAGTGTATAAAAGAAGCAACTTCAAGTTATTTGAATCGCCCTTTGTATGTTTATATTTTCAATTCCTCAAATGCGGCAACCGAGAGAATTTTTAGTTTGATGTTAAATTTTTGGAGAAAGGAGCGAAACAAGCTTCTAATTGAAAATGTAGAAAGCGAATTTTGAGTATACTTGTAATGAATTTTGCAATCTTTTAAAAACGGAAGATGCTAAAAATGGAATAGTTAACCAAGTCCAAAAAAAGCGATATATATTTATAATTTTTTTCAAGTTGCCAAAAAAACAAGTTGTATTAAAACATTTTATATAGAACTAGCTAAAACCCGGTGTGCTTCGCTACCCGTATTTTTTAAAATTAACTTTGTATGGGAGGTACCACGCCCACTTAAAATTTCCAAAAAAAAAGTAGCCTATAGCTCCTTCCAGACATACAGAAATATACTGTGAAAATTTCAAGCAAATCGGTTCAGCCGTTTAGCCGTCTATAGACTTCAAACTAATAATAATAAACATAACGACACACATTCACTTTTATATATATAGAATAGAAAAAAATTATTTTATTTTTTGAAACTAAAATCTAATACTAATGTTAAGTTATTTTTTATTACACAAAAATATATATGATCTCTTATTTTGTTTTGTTTTTATTATTTGTTATTTTCTTCATTGAATTGTTATTGGTAAAACTGAATTTCCTAGTTGTTAGTTACATCAATTACATATTTCTTTTATGTACTGAATTTTATGATTTTTTAATATAAAAAGTGTACTTTTTTTTTTGCTTATTTGTACTGCTGTTTTTACTTCGATTTGATATCTGTACTTTTTTTTGTCGATTTTATATCTGGCAACCCTAGGTAAATCCACCTTAACTATTTTTAATATTACTTGATTGTTTAATACAAACTGGTGGCAAATGTAGACTTGGGATGTTAACGTTTCTGTACTTATACCGAAGACTTAATTTTACGTGGGCGAGTAAAATGCTGTTACAAAACAACATTTATTTTTAGAAAAGCAATTTACTGTCTCATTTTTTTGAAAGCAAAGAAAAATCGAAATATTTAAAACGTTTCCATGGTGTTAAACAAATAAACAACAAGGAGTGAACAAATATAGCAGTGGCCATATAATTAAAACATAATTCCAATCTCATCCAATTTAAAATTTGTAATATATACTACGATAATATACCTTGGCTGGAAAAAGTGAAATATCTACGTTTGATATTAGATCCTAAACTTAAATTAAACTTTCATATTCCACATGTTATCAACAAATTAAACAATCTAACAAGACTACTATATCCGCATGTTAAAAGAAACTCTAAATTTAATACACACAATAAAATCATTATCTTAAAATGTTCGAGGATTAAAAAGTAAATGCTCTAAACTATATCGAGACAGCTTCGACCTTAATAATCATATTATTTGCTTCACCGAGACCTGGCTTAATAATACTTTTTTAAATACGGAAATTTTTTGCAATCATTTTCAAGTCTTCCGTCGAGATAGAAATACAAATACGACTGGGGGTGGTGTATTAATAGCGATCTCTAATAACTTTTCAGCTGAGGAATTAAAATTTGATATAGCCTGTAACATTGAATTTATCGCTGTGGTCATGAAAATTAGTCACATAAAAGTTTTTATTACCTGTTCGTATATTCCTCCGCAATCAGATTTATTAATTTACCAGCAGCACATTGCTTTAATTAAAATGGTTTCTTTAAAGACTAATCGTGATGATCTGATTTTTGTTATTGGTGATTTTAATCTACCTCGAATTAGCTGGCAATTCTCCACTGAGAATTATAATTACATACCCATAAGATCTGATGAAAATGGTGCCGATGTATTTTATAATATTTCAAATCTATGCCTACACCAAATCAACGGAGTCTATAACATTTGTAGTAATTTGCTTGATCTGGTATTTGTAAACGTACCTAATGAATGCACAGTGAATCGTGTTGATCCAGTTACACTGCCCGAAGATCGTTACCACCCCACTATTGAAATAAGCTGTAATATTCAAGGTTTAAATTTCGCTAAAAATGTTACCAAAAAGGAAAAAAAATTCTGCTTTCAACGTACAAATTACGCCGACTTTAACAATCTTTTATATAATACAAATTGGCTTCAATTATTATCTATACCAAATGGCTTGGCGAATTCTGTTGATAAAATGATTAAAATTTTTTATGAAACCATGTACCAATATATGGATGAATGTATTCCAAAAATTACACCGCGTTCTCAAACTGGTCCACCCTGGAACTCTAAACAATTATCTTCCTTAAAAAATCTTAAAAATAAATATTATAAAAAATACAAGAAATATGGCCATGCATTGGATTACGGAAAATACTCTGTTCTTCGTGCAGAACACAATTTGCTAAATGCTCAACTGTACAAAAACTACTTAGCCAAAATGAAACATAGTTTTAAACATAATCCGAGATCGTTCTTTACGTTTGTTAACTCAAGAAGGAAGAATTGTGGCACCCCCACATTTATGAAATATTTAAGTAGAGAGTCAAGCAATGAGTCAGAGATTAGCAATTTATTCGCTGAATTTTTTGCCGCTACTTACTCTAACGCCGAATTCGATGATAATGAACCCTATCCATTTAATGTTCACTCTATTCAAACAATATCAATCCCATTACTTGACACTACACACATAATAAAATGTTTAAAAAACTTCAAATCCTCAATGTCGTGTGGTCCAGATGGCATACCTAGTTGTCTTTTGAGAAATTGTGCAATAGCTATTGCAACACCTTTAGTAATTATATTTAATACTTCATTAAAATATGGCTATTTCCCTAAAATCTGGAAAGAATCGTTTCTTATTCCTTTATTCAAATCTGGCAATAAGTCAAATATAATAAATTATAGAGGCATAGCTAAATTGAACGCTATTCCAAAGCTATTTGAAAAATGTATTACTGACTCTCTCGTTCATCAAGTATCTCCCTTACTTACACCCTGTCAACACGGTTTTCGTAAAGGATCTT
Organism: Bellardia pandia; assembly: GCA_916048285.2. NCBI lineage: Eukaryota > Metazoa > Arthropoda > Insecta > Diptera > Calliphoridae > Bellardia > Bellardia pandia. Next base: position 30,049,602 of record OU696531.1, read on the forward strand.
CAGCTATGACTAACATTCTACAATTAACTACTTTGGTTAATGAAGGATTTACTAGTGGTCAACAAACGGATGTCATTTATACTGACTTCAGTAAAGCCTTTGATAAAGTTAATCACAAACTTCTGCTTAAAAAATTGGATCAAATGGGTTTCGATAATACTTATTTAAGCTGGTTAAAGTCATATCTGTTATGCAGAACACAGTCCGTTAAATTTAAATCTGCAAATTCTAGAAATATTTTGGTAAAATCCGGTGTTCCGCAGGGAAGTCACCTGGGCCCAATTTTATTTTTACTTTTCATCAACGATTTGCCTGAGGCAATAAATTATTCTAATATACTGATGTTCGCAGACGATGTTAAAATATTTTTAAGCTTCAAGCATTCACCTGATCACAGTTATCTCCAAAAGGACTTGGATAATTTTTATAATTGGTGTTACATTAATTTAATGGAACTTAATCTCAAAAAATGCAAGCACATGACTTTTTCGAGAAGGCGTGACGCTGTTGGTCACTATTATATCAGTGGTCATAAACTGGAGTCAGTAAGCGTTATTATGGATCTTGGTGTTTTGCTGGACGGAAAATTAAACTTTGTACAACATATTACGATGGCTGTTAATAAAGCTCGAGGTATCTGGGCTTTCATCAAACGATGGGCAAAAGAATTTAAGGACCCCTTTATCACTAAAAGATTATTCACGTCACTTGTAAGACCGATTTTAGAGTATGGCTCAATTGTATGGGACCCCTACTATAACGTTCACATTAATCTTATCGAATCTGTTCAGAAACAGTTTTTAATTTTTTGTTTAAGAGATGTTTATCGAGGATACTCTGCGCTTCCATCATATTCATCACGACTTGCTTTGATTCGACTACCAACATTAAAAAGCCGAAGAATTATGCTTAACGTTTCATTTCTTGTAAATCTTTTAAATGGTAATGTTTCATCAAATTTTCTATTAAGTAAAATATCATTGAATGTTCCTCAACGCACATTACGATTCAATAACCCACTATATGTTAAAACTTTTCGAACAAACTATGAGATGGCAGATCCGTTTAGGAAATTATGTTGTTGTTTTAATGAAATGTTTAACTTTATAGATTTTTCTTTAAATATTGATGTTATTAAACGCAATATTATATTAAGTTTGAATGTGTAATTTGAGTTATATTAAGAAAATTGTTGATTAATATTTAGTCTGTAAGGATTGTATCCATAGACTTAATTAATTAAATAAATAAATAAATAAAAGTAATTTTCCCCGCAATAATGTTTTATGATGCTTCAGCTTAGTCTCTACATTAGCAAACTGCCATAAAAAGAAGCTGCAAATAGCTCAAATTAAATTTTTTAAAAATGATTTACAATTTGCCTTGGCACCACTACACGCAGCGTCTTCATATATTAGCAAATGACGAACTTATTAATGATAAGTTGAATCACCTAACATTCAACTTCAACGCCAGGTGTCTTACCTCTGGGATGACCATATTAAAGAGATCGTCTGATCTTAATTTTAAATCTTTAGTTTAAGCTTTTTATGTAAAATCCACCAAAAATTATAAAAAATAATTTATAAAGGTTTTTTTGAAAATGTTCTCCTTACCATTAAATTCAAGTTTTTATAATTTTTTTTGCAATTTTAGCAATACTTTTCCACAATAATTTTCTGTTTTAAGTCTTACGCTCTTAATTTCTCAGTTATTTCTCTCTAGTATCACTTTGTTTTTAAAATAATGCGTTATTTTGGATGGACACATTATTAAAACATTTTCAACTTTGTTTTAATATTACTTTTAAAATAATATATTTTCAAATTGTTCCTGAAAAATATTGTCTTTAAGTATTAAAAAAGTGTTTTAATGCAAAATTATGTATAAAGTTTTATATTGAAAAAGAACAGAAAAAGAAATTAAAATTGCTTTGTTGGTCCAGAACAAAACTATACAACGCCAACAATTATTTAAATATATATTGTATAACTAAAAATTGTGCAAGTGCTGCCAAACAGCGAAAAAGAAACACGATTTGTAAAGCATTGTTAAGAGGAACAAAACATAAATATTTTAACTTGGCCTGATGATAATCTAATTGAGATTTAATAAAATGAAGTTTAAAAAAGTTTAAAAGGCACAAACAGCTAAAATTTAGATGAATTGTGGGAAAACATTATAGCGGCCTGGAAAGCTACACCCATTTCACTTCGCCGGTATTTGGTCGAAAGTTTGCCAAATATATGTCTTCATGTGATAACAGTTAAGGGCTAGCCGATAATATATTAAAGGAAATTTATAATTATTTGCGCGGAAATTTAAAAATTATTAGGAATAATAAAACAGTGTTGAATGTTTTAATTATTTGTCCAAACCCATTAACGATTTTTTTTTTATTCTTTTTTTTTATTTTCATAGAGGGGCGCATATAGATTTAAGTAGTGAAGAAATGTTTGTTTTCTTTTTATAAATAGAAAATAAATTGTATAAGTTACTGTTGTGATGAATGTTTTAATTATATGACCACCACTGTATACGTTGAATTTAAGTAAATAAATAAATATATAAATATTTTTGATATAATTATAAAAATATTATTGTATTATTTGTATTTTGATGAGTTGTAAACACGTTTGCAATAACAAACACACATATCTATGTATATGTTCAATTCACAAGAAATGTTGTAGTGTCGTAGGAGTTGTACGTCATATGATTTTATAATAGTTGTGTAAATATTGTTGATAATTTATATATAAATATTATTTACAACAATTACTAATGTTTTTACTTATGTTTTCCAAATGCTGTATGAAAGTCTATGTGTTGCCAAAAATTCGCTCACTTTTGTTTAAAAAAATAACCAAATAGTAACACTCACATCATAAACTGATTGAGTAATTTAAAACTTAACTTAAAAAAAAAATAAAATTAATAAACAAATAATCCGATGAATGAATATTGCGGAAAATACTACTTTATATTTTAATTTTGGAAAATATTCGTGTTTTATGTTTTGTATATTTGTTTCTAAAAGATTTTTCTTTTATCTCTTTGCTCAAAATTGTGTTCACAATCATATATGTACATAGTTGTATTATAAATACAATGTACAATACATTTTAAACTTAGTTGGTACCGTGGTACTACCACGAGTCATATGGTACAATTTCATGGTATTTCAGATGAAACAGAAAAATATTAGCCATTTCACAGAATTTAAATCCGTTCGGAAGTGGAATTATTTTTGTATTTTGCTTCTAAAGAAAAAGTAAAACAACCAATTGGTTTCATTCCGAACAAATTTTTCGTTTTGCTTGCAAATATTGAAAAAATCCTATTCTTGAGTTAAAAAATATTTTTTTTAATAGATATCCCACTCGCATCCCATTAAGCGACTATAAAGGCCTTAAAGGGGAAAAAATTAAAAAAAAACAACAACCCAGTTTCGAATTCTAAGCCAAAAAAAATTATCAATAAATTTTAATAATAATTTTCATGTAACAATTCCTACCTTCAGTAAAAATAATTTAATGAACTCGAGCCGAAATAAAAGAAATATCAATGATAAAAAAAATAACTTTTAAAAAAATTTAAAATTTTTTTTTTTTTAATTAAAAAAAAATATTTTTGGAATGATTGAAGAAATAGCTATCTGAAGTCCTTTGGACAATTTTTGCTAGGACCAATAGGTGAAAAGTTACACCCATTTTAAAAAAACCCTGTATGACCAAAATGGACCAAAATGTCCAACTTTTACCCCCTCTAACTCCGGCACTTCTGGACTGATAGAGCTGAAAATTTGTGTCTGGCCTACTATTAAATAGTACTAACCTTCATCTAAATCGGAAGACATCGATTTTTAAATTGGGTCACTTGACGTGAAATTCACCATACATAAATCTTTTTAAACTGTTTATATCGAGATAAAATTTAATACACAAAAAATATTTATTTTTTTGAGATGATCAATCCATAATTGATCATAGCTCTCATATAGCGCTCATATCTGAAAAACAGTTTTTACACATATAGATACTGTGTGTGTGGCTTTATATGGTCGGGTTTGCCCGTGTATTTTTTCTTATTTGTTTACTATGATTTACTGATCTTAGTTAACACTCCATATAATATGTTTATTATATGGAGTGTTAGAAATGCGCACTGCAATCAACAAACGAAATGTGCTAAATTGGCTCACCTACCTATGATGATACAATAAAAACTAAAGTAAAACTTTTCTCATTTGTTTTTTGCAGTCACCTTATTTTTATTCAGTATTTAGCAATTCATTATGAAATGTTTCATACTTCAATAACGTTTCCCAATTGGTCAACATATGGTATAATAATCGACTTTCGGTAACTTCGCATTCAGATCATGTCAGTTGACCTCCAGATTCATGTGATATTACAACTCTTGGTTTTTGCGCGATATACAAAACCAATATTATAGAAATTAGAAATAATATGATAAACTTATATGTATTTAACTCTACCCTACCAAAAATGATGTAGGGTATACCGATACAAAAGTATTCAAAACTCAGAGAAGTGAACAAAAAAGTAAATGAAGAAAACAAACCAAAAATCAACAATGGTAAAAAGTGTGGTTGGTGACAAGGATTGACAAAAAATGGTAAAGAAGAAACAAGAATGAATTCCATCTGTCGCTTTGGTTGCCAAGCCAGTCGTGATGTTATTACCAATGAATGACATATGGCTGACTGGAGTCATTGTTGCAATACAAGGCTAGATGGCAAAAGAATAATTCTCGGAAAGAGCAGCAAATAGCAGTGAAATAAAAGACAACAATTTGGTTTCATTATTTCTTACTTTGTTCTTTTTTCCAACGAACAAATTAACACGTAAAGATTTCGCAATAAGAAAACAGGAGAAATACACTTGTTTAATAAATTTGATGGCAAAATAAGGTTGTTTGCTTGTAAAAACTTTGTTACTTTTGGAGATGACATATTTGGAAATATTTTGTAATATGTTACTGGAATTTGTCTTTTTAAACGTATTAGTTTAAGGACTTGTGCAGAATATCCTAATTAAACTAACTTTTTCAATGGATTGTTTTATTATTTATAAATAGTTACATGTATGTTTGTTGCAAATGATCAATCAAATGTGAAAGATGTTCACACATACACCATGAAATTTTGTTTCTTTATATGACATGTATAATAGACACCCTGTTCGTCATTCTTAAAGGATATATTCATAAATATAATTAATTATAAAACTATAATTTTGCCTGAATATGTTGGGAAATAGACAACATTTTCGGGTTTAATTTTTACTAAGGTCTCCAAACTTTAGCATGTGTTATTTGTATTTGTGTTATTCTCGATTCATAATTAAAAATAAACAAAAGCATCTCATACCCTTAAGATTACATAGATTTCACAGCCGCTGTCAAGAAAATGTTACATGCGAGCATAAATACAATGACATTGATTAATTTCTTAGACACAAACAGAATTTCAAAATCACACTACGATACGCAAAATATAACGCTAGATAATAATTTTGATGTGGCTGATGTTGTTGGTGTTTTTGTTGTAATTGTAGCACTTTATGAGGAAATTTTCGAGTTAATTACATTTGCCAGATGTTAATAGCTACTATAAACTGCTACTTGCGAAGGCAGTTCTTAAAGTTATTTGAAAATAATTTTACAAACTACACACAAAGTATTTTAACAAGTTTGTTTTTACACTTAATGCCGACATAATTTGAAGAGAAGTAAATTTCTGTGTCATATAAATGATTGTCACAATATAAAATTCACCAATTTATGGTTATCAAAATCGTGAAAAAAATGGTTGTGATAACGCACAAAAATATTTTGTTTTTTGGTTGCGGTGCATTTAGTCAAAATAATTTCACCCCCTGGCCCACGATGTCGAACCATAACGTTCGCTTAGATAAGACTTAAGACAGAAACTTGATTGTGGATTAAACAAACTTGATTGAGTAGAAAATAGATACGATAAAAAGTTTGTGTCTTAAGTCTTATCTAAGCGAACGCAATCGTTCGACATCGTGGGCCAGGGGGTAAATTTTCTATCAATGGTAATAACTTGTAAAAGTTCTAGAAAAATTATTAATAATAACTCAAAAACATATTGTTTTTGTAACGGATAATAAGTGGTTAGTAATACTACTGCTGCATAGATAGCTGACGCTCTTTATCAAGGTAAGTCCGAAGCAGCCATGTACAAAAAGTGTACAACTGTGTGTTTCGTGCAAGACAAAAGTGACGAAATTTGGAAAAAAGGAAATCTATCCGTTATTTCAAAATGGTAAGCTTAATTATAATAAAGTTTCGCACACCCAGAGATCAAGTGCTGTCAAGTTTAGGTTTTGAATTTATGCCTCATAAAGCAAGCAATGGCTGTTCCAGAGGTCTCCAAATTAGGACACCTCAGGTATGTGACAAATTTAAATTTATTTCATTTATTTTCCAAATGAGCCATTTTTGTTTTGTTTTACAAATTCCTATCCATTGATATATAATATGGCTTCCTTGTAGTTTCTGCATGTGAACTTAATTGGAGAATATACAAGGTATGTAAATATAATGCGATATACAATTGTCCATAACTTATTAACTTTGATCACTACAATTCGTTCCTAGCTTTTGAAGCGTTTTTAAAGTTTTGAAATGATTTTTAGTTGGAAATAAATACACATTAAAATTTATTTCCAACTAAACAAGATCGCCGCTGGATCTCATACACCATAAGTTTCGCTGAGCAATCGTTTTGAGAATAAAATTTTGATAGTTAAGTTTCAAAATTACCTGTATGTTAAGAAAGACCAAAATCATGATCAAAAGATACGCCACCTATAATGAATCCTGTATTTTATATGACTGTGGATAGAAGGGGAATTGTTAACTGACGTTTAATTGACGGATTGGTTACAGATTGACTGAAAAACATTAATTTCATGGACATTGGGTTGTGCTGTTCCATATTGCTCGTATTGGTTTAAATTATTTTATTTTTAATAAGTTAAATATTCTTCTTGCAAATAAACGTGTACATATGTAGTTTCATTAAAACATGGATTGAAATTGCTGAGTTTTATTTTGAGGGAGATGACAAGAGGAAAGTAGAGAGTAATCCAATTCTACAATTGGAGGCTCAACCGTGACATTTGCTAATTGAGCTAAAGACGGAAATCCTACATATATATATACGAAATTCATCAAACAAAACTAATTTTAAAAAAAGAATAAAGCATTTGAAAAAGTTTTGAAGAAATTTCATTTCTAGAATTCAGCAAAGTGTTTATAATAGGAGGAAATGAATGGAGTTATTTCTTAAATTAAAGAATGCTATGAAGTGCTTGTTGCACTTTTAAAAATGTTAGTAGACTTTTTGAACTCTTTTTAAGAAGTATTAATTTATAAATTCTAAACATTTTCAAAATACTTGTCCATACAGTTATAGAACGCTATTGATGTCATTGCTAAATAATTAACTAAAAACTACCCAAAATACAATTGTAGCAAGTGAAAATCGTACAAATAGTCTTTGTAATGCGATAGACTGGAAACTTTGCCAGTACAATAACAAATCGAATCTAAAATATTTGTATTAGTTATTTTAAAACAATTTTGCTAGACGAACTTAAAATAATTTTTTATTTCTATAAAATTTAAATTATTTTGTTTTTAGCAACAAATTATCTTAAAAGGTTTATGCCTTATGTCTTATTGTTCTTAAGTAAAATGATAGAATTTTATAAAAATATTAACTTTTATACTTTTTGAAGCATTATTTATATTCCTGGGAATTCCGATAAATGCAATTTTTCATTTCCGTTTCGTAGAGATTCCAAGTCGGTGAAATTCCAAATTCTAGCCACCACAAATGATCTGTGACATTCGGTCATATATTTGGAAAATCAAATATGTTTTTAATACATTTAAAATTTACTATAATTTTGTAAGTAATTTTACTACCTGACCTCATATTACAGCAAATAAACGTGTATACATATATATAATAATTTTATCAATATGTTGGTATCTTGATGGTTTATTAAAGTTTACTTTAGGCTTAAATAAACTTAGTAGCTCACACACTAATACATTCGAGCAATACACACACACATACATTTGCTATTTTCCGCACATTGTGTTTGTGAGAGATTACAGTGTCATGTGCCTGTGCAACGGAGAGAAATATAAAAATAAACAATAGTGAATGATATAGTACCTATGTATTTGTATGTACATTAGACTGGAGCATGAAAACTTGATACTGCAGTTTGGTTCAATATCTCTTAAATTCTTAAACTGCTTTTGAAGTCTCAGTCATTAAAAAGCTTTTCAATACTTCTAAAAGTCCATATTATTCCGTATATTTTTGAGAATATATTTCGAAATTTTTTTTTAAATGAGGGCATGTCTGTCCAATATACTCATGGAATTAGAAAAATTTAATAAATCATTTCTTAAACATCAGAATATTATACACAAATATACATACATAGGAATATATTGTATATTGAATACAAAAACCTGTAAAATATTATGTGCTATACGTTTTTTTAACTCTGTTGGTGAATATGCACTCGTAGTTATATTTATACCCACAGAAATGACACAACTGTCAACAGACATTAACAACTGTATGACATCATGCAAACACTAAACAGATGCGCTACAATGAGACTTTTAGATGGAGAAGGGTTAAAGAAAACTATTGATGATACAAATAGTAGTTGTTTTCCTGTTTTTGAAATCGAAATCCATATAAATAAACATATATAGTTTAAACTTCGGCCTATTTGTGTGAAACAATTTGGTTATGCCAAAGTTTACATACGAAATAATTAAACTCTTAAAGAAAGAAGATCATTTAAAATAATGTTTTTCAATTTACAAATTTCAAAACTGCATGCACAGTTTCTAATTTACAGATTCGCTCAACACATAATTTAGAGCCACTTGAGTTTCCCCTGCATGTTTTTTGAGAAAGATTCACAGTCTTTTTTTGTTATATCGCGTAAACATGAATAGAAACCTCTTCAATTGCTAAAAGTACGGTCACACTTGGTGAATGTTTACTCAAAAAAGCGTAACCACTTATTTTATCACAAATTTGTTTGACGCTGTTTACTTTTACAAGAGTTTTGATAGATCAAACAGCATCAAATAAAATAAAACTAAATATTTGTTGTGTCTTGTCCTAAAATAAAGAAGTTTTTTTTTTTTAATAAATAAAAGAGTTTAAATATATTTTAATTAGTCTTTTTTGGCAAATATTTGCCAAGTGTGACCATACCTTAAATAATATACAATGACAGATGACCCTTCAAAACATTACAAAAGACGTTACTAAAGATCTGTTATAAATCCTTAATTTTTAAGTTATTACCTTTTATACTAGAGTTTGTTCTATGATTCTACTGGATCGATATCACTGATACCAAACTACTTCTAAGATGGGTAAATAGGTTTACATAATTTTTTTTTGATTTTGTTTGTGTATTTTAATCTCATGTGGGAGTATTTTATACAGACAGACGGACATCTGTAGGATCAAGTATTTTATCAGGATCAAAAATATATATACGTTGGGTCTCACATGAATATTTCTCAATGTTACACATGAAACGACAAACGTACATACACTGTGTTGCATTACTATAATTACACTTGATGTTTCATATTTCTTGTAAAGTTACTAACAGTTTTTTAAAACGTGTAACATGTTTTAAGGGTATGAAAATGATGTCTATTTATCCAAAATTTGTAAGCTCATTTCATTAGTTTAAGAGAGATATTGTACATTAATATTTAATTAGTATTTCTTAGCTATAATAACATTTTATGATAAACAAATAAGAATATTAGAAAAACAAATATATAACTGTTATGTATTCTTATTATATAATCTTCTACAATTTAGTATAAAATTCTGCATGGTTTGTATCTTAGTAATTTTGAAAAAGGTAAAATTTTTATATAAAAAGTGGCTCAAGTTTTTGAGCAATTGCCAAACTAGTAAAACGGTTCCATGTTTATTATTTTTTACAAATCTTGTATTATTACAAATTTGTTTTTTTTTTTTTGCTTTTCTTGCTGGGTCTACTTTTTTTGTAGATCAATAACAACAATGTATGTATGTTTTTGTTGTCATTTCTCCTTTTTTCTTTGGTGGTTTATGTTATTTTTTTGTAACTATGAAACCGGAGATGGGAACAGAGTTCTCAATACCAAATGGAAATTTTTGGACAGCATTACTTTTTTGGGACAACCTACTGCTCATATATACATACATACATATGTTTCTTATGCCTTATTTGTCTCTGGAACTGATTGTATTTTTTCACTTTTCCTTAAGAGTTTCTTTGGCTTTAAATTAATATTTTCTTTGACATAAGGCAGGTTTTAAAACCCAAATAGTAATTTTCTCAGGTATTTTTGTAATGTCAGAGATATTATTGACTAAGAAAAGTTTTCAATTGGAGCTTTTAGAAAAAATTAGAATCAACATCAATTTCATAATTATCAAAGTGTAAACTATATAAATTTAAGTCAGTTAAAAATTAAGACAATAAAATAGTCTTAAGCACAACTTGCTGCCTCTTTATTATTTTAGCAAACTGTTTAATAAACCAGTTTATTGCCTTCACTTTATAATAAGTTTTTCTAAATATTTTAACATGTCTAGCTATTTAGTTATTTCAACTTTAATTTTCCGTCTCGTCAATTTTTTTTTTGAATTAGTTAGTACCATAGTCAAAACTTTTTTTTATTGTTAAAGTTTTTACTACGTTTTTTATAATTTCTAAATTGTTTTGTCCTTTTTTTTTTTTTGTTTTTGGTTATCATATTTTGGTGTGTTTGTGTAAATTTAGAACATTTTATTAGAATACATATACTTTAGGGTGTCGCAAAAAAAAATTTTCTTTCTGATTTTTATCAATCAAAATTAAAAATCTTATAGGGTAAAGTATTTTTGATTTTTTTTTTAAGAATTTTCGGAATAGGTTTATAGGTCGCGGAAATAGAGTTTTCTTAAAAAAACCAGCGTTTTCGGCCTTTTTTTAAATTTACTCATAACTCAGTTAATACCACGGGTTTCTTCACTCCTGTAAAACAGTTTTAAAGAAAAGTATCCAAGCTTTATTCCTGTTGGAAAAACTTATAAGTTTTGGTGATGAGTTTACTCATTTAGATACGGTTTATCCTTAATAATTTTTAAGTTATCGACTGGATTTAAAATACTTTGGAATAATATATACAGAACCGGTGGCTTTTAGATTTTACACAATGATTTATTTTCTAAAATGGTTCTTAAAACTATTTGACATATAAAAATCCCAAGCTTATTGACAATTTTAATGATATGTATTTGGCAATTCAAAATTTACTAATAAATGTAAAGGTATTAATTAATTTTTTAAATAATTCATTTTTGTAAGTAATTCAAAATTTAACTTAATTCTAATAATGAATAAACAGATACCCTAAATTACAATGAACAATTATTATTTTTATTTTGAACTGTTAATTTTAAATCATTGATATTTCTTTTATTTCGGCTCGAGTTCATTACAAAAATTAAATTTTCATTAAATTATTTTTACCAAGAAAAATTATCAATACATTTTAATAATAATTTTCATGTAACAATTCCTACCTTCAGTAAAAATAATTTAATGAAAAATTAAATTTAATGAACTTGAGCCGAAATAAAAAAATATCAATGATTTTTCGTAATTTTTTAAAAAATTTTGTAATAACGCTTTACAACTTTTTAAGTTTTAATGAAAACGAAACAAAAATATTGTTGCAGTTTCAAAGACAAATTAATTCTAATTAATACGAATAAACAACTTTTAAATTTTCTCTTACCGTTCCTGAGTTATACCCGTTTTTATCTTTATACCCAGTAAATGTTATTATAAGCTGTTTGCCAGTTCACCAATCATATCCAATCGACAAAACAAAAACTTTTCTTCTGCACTGTGAAAAATCATTTATTGAGGTTCTTGCGATGTAATTCTATACCTGGAAATCAGTTTTAGAAGTTGTGACATTAATACAAGTATTAGCCACAAAGCCACACCTCGTTCTGTCATATCATTTATTACTTGTAATTGTTGAACTTTTTGCTTTGCCTCTTGAAATGACTTGATGGCTGTCCAATTCTCTGGATATATTTTTAAAAAATCGATTGAAATATTGCAATTTTCAAAAAAAGTAAGACTGGCTTTTGAAATGAATTATTGAATTTCTTTATTTCTAAAGTTTTCTTCTGTCAAAGTTACATTTGCTACTTTATAATCGCTACATAGAGTAGCTGCAAGTTTTTGGTGTCGATACGTTCATCAAAAAACGCTAAGGCAGCCAATTTAGGAGTTAAGTACCACTGATGACCTAGAAAAGTTTTAAGCCAGACATCTGCAACTGCTTTGTTAGTAACTTTATAACTATATAATTCCTTTAATAGGCTCAGATCATTAAGAGAAGCGTATAGAGGGCACTGGCAAAGGTACCAATATTTAATATATATTCTTAAAATAAATGAACTAAATTCAAGCAAGGCATCAACTGTTTTGTCTATATAAGATTTCATCATCCAGCGAGCCCGCTTGATAGCTGCTGTAGCTTTTACTGTTGGGTATAGCACATATATTTATCACCTAAAAACATTAGACTCTGATGGAGTAGTTCTTTATAGTCCTATCTTGGTTGCGTGTCTTCAAGTTGGCCTTTAATAAAATTGCTTAAGTCTTCGCGTATTGGTTCCAGAATAATCTTTTCAACAATATTGTGATATTAAAGCTGAATATAATATTAAAGACCCAACTATAAAACTTTATGGAAATATACAATAATTATAACGAAAAAAATATCACCATTAATTGTTTACAACTTATCGGTATTCAAAATCGCGTCACTAGTTTTTACACCTTTCATATAAATTTGAAAAGTAATAAACCGTTTTTTTTACAGAAATTGTTAAAAAATTACAAAAATACTTAATATGTGGAATCGTAATGGATAAAAATATTGCCGGAACTTAAAGTTTTTGCATATGGAAATAAAGTTTGTGAAATTTTCTTTAGCAATATTTGGTCAAAAAATTAAATGAACGTGCTTATTGACAAAGATATGAGTCAAGTTTGAAAAAAGGCCGAAAAAACAGATTTTTAACACAGACTTGATTTGCGCGACCTCTAAACCTCTTCCTAAAAATCTAAAAAAAAAAATCAAAAATACTGGACCCTATAAGCTTTCAAATTATGCTTGAGCCTCTGACAAAAAATTTTTTGGGACACCCTAATATACATATACTTATATATAGATGTATGTTATGTTTATTCTAGTTAGCGATAATTTAACCCAACTCATACACAGACATACATATACAGTGGTGGAAAAATAATAGAGACGGCTGCTTATATTTTCAATAATGTTCAATAAAATTTAGACCATCAACTTATGACCATTAAACAAGTTCACAGAAAATGTATTAGTATAAATTCAACGTAAGATCATTCCAAAATAATCGTTATTAAGTTTTTCTTCTACACATGAGTGAAGATTTATAAGTTGTTCTTACTTATTATATTTTCCAGCACTGTCCGCATGTATGTATTCATAAACAAACAAACAAACACATATGCAATAAAACGATTACTAAAACTCGTGACAAGGCAATTTATCAAGCTCAAACACAAACCTAAATTTAAGGAATATAAATAAAATAAAACTGACGAAACGAATATGTGAAATATATTAAAAAAAAGAATAAAAATTTTTATAAATAATGTATGTATATATAAAAATATCGCAAATAAATATGTGTGTGTGTATATGTAAAATAAAATGAATATATACTACATATATACTTACATATATATATTAAAATAAAACATACATCTGTTTACTGATGGCTGATGATACTAAAAAGACTGAGATCAAATAATATTTTTCGACATTTTTACATTTGTGATGTATGAGTTCACATTTGTTTAAATGTCTGTTTCTATGTTGAAAAAGTTGTACAAACGTAAATCAAAAGTTTTATTAAGCACATTTGTTCTGTTAGTGTTTCATCCACGATTCATCATCTGAATTGTTATTGCTGTATTTTACAGTGATTCTTACCACTCTTACATATGTATACATTATTGAGAAAATAATATCGTGAAATATTGCTGCACGTCTTTTGAAAAAGAAAATGTAAAGCAAAAAATGTAAAATCAGGACTCACATTAGAAGCATGTTTTAAAAACCTAGTGGAAACACTTTCGTTTTTTCAAATTTAGCTACAGTTATTTTACTAAATAATTTAATCCATCTTAATAAAGAGCGATTTCTAAGAGCTATCGCATTGGATTTAAGAAACACATACAATTGCGAGAAATGTACAAAGTCTTTATTTGGGTCGATCGATAGAACAATCTTGTATATAATTCAATGTTTAAAGAAGACTTCAAGTAAATATTATTTGCGGCTGCACCTTAAATGTTTCAAACGCTGGGACAAATTTTGGCACAATCTCATTAAGATGGAGGCCAATATTTCACAAATAAATTCTTCAAAATTAGCTGCCATTACATCAACCTTTGCGGTTCCCCATTGATACCAGCCTAAACATACCTCCACAAAAAACTGCTAATACGTTAAATAAATAAACGTGAAATAAACTGTTCATCAAACTCGATTTACAATTGTATGCAAATGTCAATGTCTTGAGAAACCACATATCAGCCAATTCAACCTCTTCCATTTTGTGCAAAAAAAAAAATAAAAATTATTGCACGGTAACGCTCTCTATTCACAGTAACGTTACTGTCTATAATGGTACAAAAAGTCCATATTTTTTTGGGAAATTTTAGAGAATATTTTTCGAAATGATATCTTCAAGTGAACTGCGAGGTTATTCTGTATTTCAATTTGAAAGCAAACATTTTTAAAATACAATGCATGAAATATACAAATTCAAACAGGTTTTATTTCGGAATGAGTTACATAATAAGAGTTATCCCAGAGGACATCTTTAGCTGAATATGCCATTATATATTAGCTTTTAAGTAATTTTTCTTATTTTATTTTGCATATAATCTAAATTTTGTTGTAGTATTTGGACGAAGTATTGTTTTGCCATATAGTTGATGTTCTTGGATAGGAATTTGTTATCATCGATTGTGAATTGTAGTGACTTTTTAATACAAGTTGTAAATTAAATTTGTTAACCGCAACATAATTCGAAAAAATATACAGCCATGTCGTAGAACTCAATTCTGATCGATTCTGTAAATTGAGTCTTTATACTGAAAGAATTATCTCAATGATATTTAAATAAAATGTTTAAAATTTCAAAATTGGTGTTAGCAACCAGAAAACTTTTGTTTAAAAATAAAAAATAAATAAAAATATTTACACAACACTGGCATATCACAAAGTATTAGCTGCATCGCTTAAATTTCTTATGGGTAGCTTTTTAACTGCATTTTAATATCTTTGTTCATTTAAAACAGCAACAATTAAAATTCTGCACAGTTTTATACAATTTCGTTTACTTTTATTTAAAACTTCTGTATTAGCGCTCTTTTTATTCGCTTTTTTAAAACTTTTTATTACAAAAATCATATTTTTTTGTTTTGGTTTACATAACATTACCATATTTAAGTTAAAAGCCGAGATTTAAAAATTTTTGGGGAATAAATAAAATTAATCGGAACGAAAAGTAACAACTATCTATTTGCAAATACGGATTTGAAACTATTCCAATCAAATGCCTGAAAATAAAAATATAAATAAAAAGGAAAGTTGTAACCAACAGGCAGTTTGAATTACGAGTAAATAATAAAACAAAATTAATTTCTTTTAGTTTTTTGTGATCTTGCCATTTTAGTTTGATCGCCTGTGTTTTTCCTACCCAAGTAATAGCAGACTTGGCCCAGATCAATTCAACATGGTATAAAATCATTTCTGTGGTTTTTTACAAATAATTTAACAAGATTAGGCAGAGTGGTAAATAATAACAAAAATTGCCCTAACAACAAAATAAACACAGAATTTCACAAGAGAAAACTTATTTTAACTCTTTTAGTCTTTCGTAGATATGTATATATAAGTAGCAATTTGTGATTCAACACAATGAAATCTCTCTTTTTGCTACATAAAAAAGGAAAGATATATGCTAATAGCTTTTGTGTGAACAATACTATACATTTCCTATTATTTACTTTTCAACATAAGTAGTTATTTATATTAGGGTTTGTATCAATTTGTTTAAAACAAAACTCTGAATTTAATGCAAATTCATCACATTCTTGTTTTAAAAGCAATTACGGAATTTCCATAAATATCATTTATTAGTTCTTATATCCAATGATGACTACTTTAAATAAAGTGTACTAATATACATTGAAAAACCTACTTGCCATTTTAAAAACATATATGTATATTAACATTAAAACTTATTTTTATGCTCAATTACAATATTTATAGTTTTCAATTTATTTTGTTCTTAAAATTTTAAGTTATTTATGGCTGCCGTTATGAAAATACTCTGGATGTGTTGGTAGCTTATGCCGATGACTGTAGAATATCAGAGAAAAATATAATAATGTACAATAAATGAAACTGCTTTTTATTTTAAAGCCATTAAAAAACGAAATAAATCATATAATTTTATTAAGTATGTTTGTGTTCTATTACACACATATAACACGCATAAAATGCTTAAAACGAATGCAACTACAGTGTTAGCTAGAGGTTTGAGGATAGTTAGAATATTTGCTAAAACATAAAGTTTGCCAGAAATACAGAGCTTTCAAACTGAATATTTTATCAAAAAGTTATAAGTAATGACACAAGATGCACATTGATACACGCGGAGAAAAAAAATATCAAAACTATCCCAATATTTTTAATTTTTTTTTAATATTATGGTTACAGTAATTATTTATATGATTGCGACAACCAGAATATGGTTAAGTTTATGATTTACATGATTATAGCAAACATATATATGATTATAGTAATAATATAATGTTTGCAGTGATCAGTTTTATGATGAAAAATTACACCATATTATGTTGTTCTCAATCATAATTGTATTATGATAAATATGTATAGTATAAATAAAGTATACAATCGTATAGATAATTGTAGTAATCATCGGAACCGTATATTAACCATATTATGTTTACCGCAATCATATTAATAATTACTGTGACCATAACATGGTTAAAAAACTTGTAGAAATGTTGACATTGTTGTGGTAAACATGTATAATTTTATTTTGTCTCTATGTGTAGTTAGGTATCACAGAGGGCGTTATCAGCCAAATCAAAAATTGCTGATGCAAATGACTAGGAAATCAACTTTTAAATAGTAAAAAGCAAATTAATAATTATAACACTAGTTCTAGGTAATGTACGTAATGTAGACGTAGTGTACATTAATTAGTAAGTTATTGAGTAAGTAGTTACTAAGTTTTTGCAAATATAGTGCTTAAAATATTGGTTTTGTATTGTAATGTTGGGTTATATTACAATAATTTTTAAATTAAAAGAAAATAAGAAAAAATTAAATTAAAATCAAAATAAAAACAATGAAAAGAGTCCCTAGTATTTACAAAAAAATCAATAAATAATGTATAATTGCAGGAAAATGATTGTTAACCCATGATAAAACATACAAAACACAATTTTTATTACAAATAATGGAGTTCCTAATAATTTTGCCTGTTTGAATTAACCAGGATTAGCTCAAAATAGAAAAAAAATAACTATTTAATATTCATTTATAAAATTGACAAGAAAATGAGTTTGAAATTTGTCAAACTGTTTAAAAATCCTTATACGAAATCATTAAAAACCATAATCTAAATATAGTCACACAATACGATCGACTCATAACAATTGAGAAGTGCCTAGAGTATAATAAATATAAATATCTTATTATTAATTATATGACCTTTTTTATTAAGATTTTTCGTAATTATTAAAGCTTAAGGTCTTTTTTATAAAATACACTGTAGAACAATTTCAAACTTTTCCCAAAATTACGGGGTTCCGACGATTGATTGTTGTTAAGAAGACCAAAAAAAAATATACGTGTGTCGGCGTTTTGATAGATCACATCAGAATTTCATTTTAGAAGCGGTTAAAAATTCCCAGCTCTGGCCTGTTCTTGCAGCATGCATATCGGTATATAAAACTATGTTTTCTTTACGTCTGAGGTTCAGCATTTTTGTAGAAAATGGTATGGCAAATATTTTTTTAGAACATATTAACCCTCTAACTGCCCCCCCCATAACGGCATTTTTGGCTTTATTCTAAGAAATTGTAAAAAACACCCCGAAAAAGGGGAAGGGCGGGGATGAAATGTTCTACAAAAATGTTGGCCATAAAATTTTACTATATATATCAGAACACACCAAAACCCAAAACTTAACACAAACACTATCTGTAACATCTCTAACATATAACGACGTTTGTAGTTATTTTCAGTGTTTAATACCGATACATTTTTAAAGTTTGGATAGTGATTTAATTTACTACAATGAGAAGCAGTTTTTGTAAAGTAATATTGTCTCTATATCATTGGTCTGGTTAATGTCCAGCAGGTAGTTTATTACAATTTTCCGTCACAAGGTATCTTATATACAACATTTGACATGTTTCATTTTCCTATTTTATCATTCGTTTTATTAAATAATTTATCTAATGTGTTATAAGTTTTGTAAACCATTCTATATTTATTAGAATCGAAAATTGTTGATATCCTTATCGTTCTGATATATCCGAAATATAAGTTATTGATTTGTAAATTTTCGGTTCTGTTGTGTTTCTTGTATTGTTACTATTTTTGTTCTTTTATTTTCTTATTAATTTATAAATTAGCTGAACTGGGAAATTATTGTCTTCTAATATATTCCTTATCTTTTCATTGTTCTTCTTGTATATAAGATATCCTGAAGAAGCTACTCAAAAAGTAGCGAAATATTGAAATAAAATTTAAATATTTTATAAAAAAGACCTTAAGCTTTAATAATTACCAAAAATCTTAATAAGTATAAAGATTTAAAAGAAAACATTATTTCAAGTAGTTTTTATTCCACCTTTTTATGTGTAATAAATAAAAATGTTTTTATTTCAAGCTCGAAATAAAAGCATTTTTAATTATTAGAAAACATTATTTTTATATTATACGCCTAATATTTATTTTTCAAAAAAGTTGCATAATTATAGAATTATCTGCAGTGCTCATTGAACAAACCTTGAGTCTGAATATCATTTTGCTACTGCAACTATATATTTGCCTTTTACTGCACAAGTAAACATGAAAAACTAAACAACTATGAAAATGCATAAATTATGGCAAAATTAAAAAAGACACAAAAAAATTTTAATGCACACATACATGCATACAATTGTAAATGTGTATATTACACCTACATACTCGTACACATAAACTCGATTACATATATATATACATTTAATTTATGTACATGTTTTGGACTTTAAATGAACTTTACTTTATGAAAATATCAAAAATCGAAAATAGACAGTGTATGGAATTTTTATAGCAATTTATTGACAAACATTTTTACAATATGATATTTAGTTGTTGCTGGCTGGTATTTTGCCCTTAAAAGTATCTGTCAATTTGTTTTGCTATTGTTGTTGTTGCTTTTTATAAAAGCATGAATTAATTTGTTAATAAGTATGCAGCAACACATGTATTCGAGTAAATAGCCTTTTTTTAAGGTCTATTACAAATTTCCATTTATCAACATAATAAAGACTCGTATATATGTAGATAAAAACCTTTAATATCCTATATCATATCATGAATATTTCAATTGTGAAAACATTTACAGGCCGGAGTTTTATTTGTTACAATTTTTAGCTAAAGTAATTGACGGTTTTGTGAAAATTACATTTAAATCGAAAATGTTGTTGAACGTATGTAACTGCGTTAATAGGTTTATGTAAATTATTTATGCACAAACCACTGGCGCTGTTACATACACACATTTAAAGCCAAAGTTAAATGCAATAATAATTAAAACAAAATTGTATTTTGTAGGAGTATGGGAGAAGGGCTAGAAACAGAAACCTCATATCGGTGACCTAAAGTCTGACCAAACAATCATTTTTATCAGACCATAAACAACAGACTGTACAGCCAGCAACAACAAGAAAATTTACAACTACTATTACAACAACACTAGCAACAACTACAACAATAACAACAACTACTGAGTATGAAGTGCTAAACCGCACAGACACATCGTTTATTACTGGCTGTGTTTAATATAAAATTTCATGGTTTGTTGCAGGCAAAACGGATGCTTGTAGTCTGTTGTAAACAGTTTAGGGCCACTAAACCATGAGAGGGCGATTTTGTAGTATGATGACTAAGTGTTGTTGTAATAAATTCAATTTAGTGCCTGCTTGGAAAAATGCATTAAGAAAAACGTTTAACGGTGCAATGCATGCAATTTACTGGCAAAAATTGAGTGCGAAACATAAATTTGTTATAAAGAATTATTTCGTTTATCATTAGTGTCTTTTAAAAATTATTGTATTTTCTATGAACCACTGGATGCCTGCTCCTTATAAAATTTTAATATAATCGATAGTTAATGGAGTAAATCTTGGGCAATTGCAAACATAACAACAATGAATTATTATTATATATTGTTGTTTATGCAAAATTTCACAGAGTTAAAATATATTAATATGAATTACTTTGATATATTTGATTATGTTGAAATTAAGCATCAGTACCACATGTTATTTTTAAGTCGTTGGACTGAATTTTGCATTATGTTGCAATTACAAATACTTCAAAGATGTACAAAGTGTTTCGAGCCTCTTCAAATTTTAGCTCTCATATGCATATACGAGTATACATACTGAACGTATGATAAATATTGAATTGATTATATTGATGGTCATTAATTATACGCAGTATTGGCCCACATGATTAAATGTTAGAATATTGTTACGTTTATACCTTTCAAAAATGATTGTGCATTTTCTTTAAATATTCGGATTCCTTTTAATTGCAAAATAAAAGCGTCAAGTAGTTTGAAGACAATATAACGAGTCTTTGTATATTTAAATGTACAACGATGACTTACAATAAATTGAACTCAACTCGAGTGGCCTTTTTACTCTATCTATACACTAATCATAATTTCTAGATGGTGCGAAGATAACATACTAGAATGTTCATGACTGCAAGTCTAGAATGTTCAGCCAAATTCGTTAAAACTTAATGTTGCCATATTGCTCAGCTATGTTTATAATGGGTCCGCCATCTAACGTTTTTTTTCAACTAGTGCTTATTTCGTGAATGGTAACACTTAGCTCAAGTCTGATTTGACAGATAATTAGTTTTATCCTTCCGCTATGGTTGTGTATACGCTTGAACAACGCTGGGAAATATCAACTTACAGAAGATACCGATTTTGCCAAAAAAAAATCATCTTTTCAGTTGAAGCTCATTTTGTATTGGCGGGTATGTAAACAGGCAATATTGTCGCATTTAGGTCACAGAAAGCCCACACGCATACATTGAAAAGCCGATGCACCCAAAACGAGTCCCTGTTTGGTGCGGATTTAGGTCCAGAGGCATAATTGGGTCATTTTGCTTCGAAAATGATCAAGGAGTGGCCGTTACAGTCAATGGCGATCGTTATCGACAGTTAAATGAATTTTTGTTAACAAAAATTGAAGAGAAGGATATTGGCAAAATTTGGTTTCAACAGGACGGCGCACACTGTGTCCACTGCGGCAATAAATCAATTTGGACCTTCTGTCCGATTTTGATGATTTTTGCACAGATGGTTAAAAACTATATGAAGGTCATGTGTGGAAAATTTCATGCAAATACCTCCATTGGTTTTCTGTCCCGAGCAGCGCAAAGTTGAAGTATGTGAACAAGTCTCAAATGTGATAGTTTTCTATGTTATATTCAAAAGCTTGTTACTTATAAACTATACACCGAATGTACCTTATAAGTATTTTTTCACTTAAAATAGACATTAAGCATTATGTAAATTAAAAAAAAAAATTTTAAAAAATTTAAAAAAAAAATTTCCTTTGACAATATATTTTGAGCCAAAAAAATAAACATTTATGATTTTCTTTTAGACTTTTAGTTGTGTGCGAAGCAGTGCGACACATGGAGTCATATACCAAATTAAAGCTGAGAGTCTCAGCTAACAGACTAAAAAAAAAACCTGCCCCAATTTGCCCGCCGCCGAAAAAACAATGAAAAACCAAAAAATTACAGTAAAAAATATGCGTTATTTTACGCGTGCAAAAACAAATGCGCATTCTTTCTTTCTTTGCTACTCGTACACGTAGCCGGTGCCAATTTGGGATCGAGAAATACGAAAATTTCATTGCATGTGTACTATATAGAAAAAACCTAAATTTGAGTCCCGATTACAAAAACAAATGTACACAAAAGTGTTTATCAAAGCAATATCAGTACATTGTTTACGTAGACTAAACAACAAAAAATCTAAATGTGAACTTACTCCACATTAAATGAAGAGCTTTACATATATTACACTGCTTTACAAATTTTTAATTTGGAAAAATACCAAGAACGCCACTTGCCTAGATAAGTTAATTGGGACCTCCTGAACACGAAAAACGCTGTAATTTTTTTTCTAAGTACCGTTTTTTAGATAACGGTACTTTTGTGTTTTTCGGTGTATGGTCCCATTCAAACCCTTGTGGAGCCCAACCGAAGAGCCCGATCGAGATGAATGGCATATCGTTTGAAAGGTAATCGAATGCCTTTTCCGCCGATATGCTGCAAATTTCTATCTGATAGGAAATAGCTCAGTTATGGCACCTCAAAGTTCGAAATTTGTCTATTTTTTACGTTTTTTTCAAAATTTTTCTTTTTTATTTCGTTTTTTTTCTACGTTACAGTTAATATCTGGAATGTTTTATTTTTTATCCAAATAGTTTATTTAATTACCAACATTTTAAACGTAATTTGAAAAAAATCGGATGAAAAATAAAGTTTTTATTAATATTTTTATTATTATTTTGTGGAACGACAATATTTTCATCTTCATTTTTACACACTATATTCGGCGTAAATTCAAAAACTTTAAATTAAAATGACAAGTGTGAGCGTACTTCATCAAGATTTTTTAATGACAATGAAGAATGGCTAACACATTCTTATACGTTGTCTGATGAAGTAGTGGATGATACATTGGATGAAGAAGAGGATTTTCTTCATATTTTCAAAACAGCATTTAATAGATGTTATATGCATTTTTGCGAAAAATAAACATTCTAGTTACAAATTTACAGAAGATATGGCATTTTTGAAATATCATTTGTATGGGAGATGGGCGTAAAAGTGGGCGGATTAAGTTCATATTTTCAGGAGCTCATTCTACAATTATAATATTAACGTTTTATGAAAATTGAGTTGATATATTTAAAATCATGGAAGTTATGCCACATTTTCTATTTAAGTTGTATGGGAGGTGGGCGTAAAAGTGGGCGTATTTAAAAAAAAAAAAAAATTAAAATTCTTAAAAAATTTAACATAAATGTGTGCAAAATTTCATGAAGCTCCGAAACCTCCTTGATTTAAGGCCATTAAATGCACTACACGGCCACAGTGTGCGGCGCTACGTGCCACACATCCAAATCTACACTCGATGTGTTGCGGAGCTGCGATTTGACACCGTTGGACTATTTTTGTGGGATGCCGTCAAAACTAAGTGTTACGCTGACAAGCCAGAGACAATTAACGTGAAGCATTGGTGAAATACAGCTGCACAAAATCGATAATGTGCATAAAAATTGGACCGATCGTGTAGGCTACTGCATGGCCAGCTGAGACAGCCATTTGAATTAAATTATTTTTCATTATTAGCCGGAAGGATTGTACTTTCAAATAAAAAAATAAATTTGAGAAAATATTCAGTAGTTTTTTTATAGCATTGTAAACAAAAGTTATTTGACGGACCCTTTACCAGGGTGTTAACAATGTAAATAGAAACTTCTACAAATGAAAATGTTGCTAAACAAGTTGTATGTTGATAAATATGTTGAATTGAAACACAATTTTCTAACTTTATAAATAAAGTTTAATTTGTTTGAAAAATTGTTTGTATGTATACAAGTGTGTGCCTTTAAGCAATTGAATTGTGCTGTGTAAATACCAAAGAAATGTTAAGGAAATAATTGCATCAATTTTGCAATAAGAATTGCATCGCGCAAATTGGGACTATCAGCCATGTCACAGAATTTAATTCCGTTCGGAAGTGGAATTAATTTCGTACTTTGCTTCTATAGAAATAGTAAAACGATTTTTTTTTTAAATGAAACCACTTTAAATTTGCTATGTAGAATTGTAATTTTTAGAATTTCTAGGTTTCTTTCCGAAAAATTGTTCGTTTTACTTTTTCTATAGAAGCAAAATACGGAATTATTTCCATTTTCGAACGGAATTAAATTCTGTGACATGGCTGTATATTTTGATTTTGTTGAAATTTAGAATCCGTTTTGTTGAAATTTAGAATCAGTTTCAGTTGTTCTTTTTAAGTCCTTGAACTGAGTTTTGCCTTATGATTCAATTACAAATACATACTTTAAACATGTACGAAGTGTTTCGAGCAATTTCAAATTGTATCTCTTATCATACTGGACGTATGATAAATATTGAATTAAATAAATTGTTGGTCATTAATCATACGCAGTGTTGGACGATATGATTATATGTTAGCATGAATGATAAAATAAAGATTACGCCAACGCGCGTATAATTTTAAAATGTTGTGCGCATTTAGGCCCTGTGACGTCACACATTCTGTGTTTATATTGGCTAATTTTTTCTCACTTGTTTTTTTTTTACTCATGTTTTGCTTGCATTTGCACACTGCACTCTTTTTTTTATATTTTTTATTGTTTTTTTTTGTTTGTTTTTCTTTTTTAAACAGATTTTATTTTAGAACTCTCAGAGATTTCAATTGCAAGGTTGCCAACTAGCACATAAAACATACATTTTTCGGTAGAAATTTTAATTCTAATTATTGTATGTTAGAATATAAATAAATTTTAATTTGTTTGAAATGTTCTGCAGAAAAGATGAAAAACAATTTTAAAACTGTTTTTTTTTTGTAAGTACAAACTTAAAAATATGGATGAACTGGAATGGTTTTAAAACGCAGAGAAACAAGAATAGGTTCCAAATTTGGCAGTGAGTGTACGATGTAAACGATAGTTTCAATCTTCAGAAAACCCCTACGGTTTAGGAACAGAGAAGCTCTACGATCTACTTGAAGAAACTTTTTAGCAATAAAGAAAATCTTTGAAAAATCTAACAACAAATCAGAAGTGTTTCAATTTTATATTAAATATATAGATCATTTAATAACAGAAGTTTTATATAAAACGAAACTAAACTTTTAGCAGCAGCAGAGCAAATTAAGCTAAATTATAAAAGAAACATGTTGGCGTTGTGAACAATTCTCACGGAAAGCTTAGAATAGCATAAACATGAAAATTCCTTAAGAAAGAAAACAAAATCTACAAATATGTATGTAGGTTCCAAAGTCAGACAAGCTGAAAGGTTCATTAAATGATTACATGTTTTTTCAACAACAACTTTCTTTTTTAAATCAAAATAAGGCAAATTATTTATATGAAAATCATACAAATTTTAATTGTATTGAAAAGAGTAGGGTTTGGCAAATATACCCATAAAAAAAATTATGAACATCATAGATATTGATTATTTTATTAAAATTTTGTCACAGATTTTGAGTTTTATTGCTGTTATAGATTCGATTAGCTCTTTATAGTCTATTGCCCTTATGCACAAAAAATTAAAGTAGACTTCAAATGTACTTTAAGAAAATTTTGTATGAAAATTTTGTCTAAAAGCACACTTCAAACCTACTTTATTTTTTATGAATACGGCAGTATAGCTTTAACATAACACCACAAAAATATTCCAGTAGTATTAAAACGAATGATCGAGGTGACTAATTAAGAGAAGGATTTTGTGAAATTATTCATACATTGTTTGCGTGTCTGTATGATATGTAGCACCGTGTCACCGACTTAATAAAACCTCATGTCAATGGTATCGATATTATTACAAAAATGGTTTTTAACATCTTTCTACTCGTATAGCGTAATTTATTCCATATAAGTGGATTTCTAGCCGAATTTTCAAAAAAAAAAAAATAATGACACAAAATATATAGATATCGATCGAACCACTAGAGTGTTGAATAGAAGAGTTTCGCAATATGCCAGTGGATAAATTTAATCCAACCTTCTTCTGTTATCACATACAAAGCTTTGAACGCTCAATATAAATATATTAAATTTCCTGCAATTATTCGATAACATTTTATGCCATAAACTTATACCAATTATTACATTATTATTGTTAACAAAAACCGATTGTTCTTTAATAAGAATTGTATTACCTTGAAATCTTTTAGCATTTTGCAAGCCCTACTATTTATCTCTTTACACAGCAACTTTTGAGATCAAGAGTCACGATTAAAAATATTCATGTCATATATATATACATTATATACATACTCGTATGAATATATATACATACGCAATGAAAAAACCCTATTCCTTAATAAGGTATTAAAGTATTAACTTTATTTTTATAGGCCTACACAAACAAAAACAAATTGGTGTGATTTATATAGCAGCATAACAGGCGCTTTTAATCCCTGTTACAGCTCTGTGTCTGTTTAAACTTATCTCACATATACTTTGGCACACATGTTTATGTACTCGTAATTTAAATTGTGCATATAGTATGTGGCTCCATACTTGCATTTGTATAGGTATGCAAGTGTGTATGTTGTATATATGTACATATGTATGTATGAGCGTTTAAGTATCTGCATTTAACTTTAGTTGCATAAAATGCAATTAAATCGTGTAAATGTTGTGCGAATTTTTTGTGCGCTTCATTTGGCAATATTAATGTTGAACGCGTTCTTGTACGAAATTACATTTTTATTATTTTTTTTTTTGTGAAATCTTCTGAAAAAATATTATAATGACTGCTGTGCTTTAAAATAGTTCATTAAAGGCTTGCAATGAGTATGGGGTTTAAAGTTTAAACGTAGTTTATGAGTATGAGTATTTAAGCAAAACTGTTGATAATAAAAAAGTGTCAAAATTAAAGATTTTTTAAGGATTCAGGGACAATGGTTGCAATGTTTTAACATGCACATTTTAAATAGAAGTATTACAATCAAGGTTCAACCTTTATTGTAATGGAGTAAATTACTTTCAATATTTATATAGCCTTTAACCCTCCGTCATGCACATATTTCAGCAGGCACATATGTAGCGTATGTATCTGGCCAGATACACTATGTATTTCAATACATTTATATGAAAAAAGGTATTTTAGTGATAATACGCCAGTTAGATACATAGTTTCTTAGTACATGTTAAACCATCTATCCAGGAAAAAAATTAACGAGACATAAAATGTTTTAATTTAAAATAATTGTTTTAAAGTTTATTTCGATAAGTTTAAAACAAAATTAAACAATTATATTTTATTTTCCAAAATAACAGTTCCATGTCGTCATGAATGATGAAGCCGAAGCTTCGTAAGAAGGAGGGTCATTGTATGTTTTCCATGATGCTAGCATGTCCATAATCAATATACTTCCAGACGCCCGTTGCACTTAGTCTCACGGCATTATTCATGGCTATATTCTTGGCCATTAGATCAACTGGTATCCAGTTTAGTATCGCAAAAAGCGACTTAGTAGAAGTAGTGCTTAATGCTTCAGTTATCAGGATCGCAGTCCTTCTTAGTATCTTGTTCAAGATGACACAATTTGAAGTCTTGTCAAGTGCCTTCCACCAGAGAACTGCATAAAATAAAATTGGTTTAATAACTGTTTCAAAGAGCCAGTTCATACATCTAGGATTAATAAGAATTTTGCCCTTTCCGAGATTGTCAGTTCTGTACCATTCAATCTAGGAAGCGTAAAGGTGGGAATCTTGTACTTCTTAGTGAATATTACGAGTTCCGTCTTGCTAGGATTGACACCTAACACACTTTCAAAGCTCCACCTACTAAGTGCTTTAAGTGCATCCTCGATTCTCTGCGATATTTGTAGTATGTGGCTATTTGAAAATAACCAAGCGAAACTTTTTCTCTGTTTTTTGGAAATCAAACTGTTGAAAAACAATAGAAATCGTATATGAGGTCTGAGGCCTAAAAAAGACGGCGGGAGCCATTATACGCTAGCTTCAATCGGTTTTGGGGAGGTTCGTGTCTTTCTTATACTCTGACCAGTTCCACATAAAAAAATTTATTATAGACTCCCTAGATATGAAATTAAAATGAAATTAAAATAGGTCCATATAACCAAAAAAAAAACTAGCCCCATAATGGTTATAAATAAATGAAAGTAAAAAAAATAGCAAAACAAATAAAGTACTGATTCAATAGCTAATCAATAAGATTCCTGATGTCGTTTGGAATCAGTGCCTCTTTACCCACCCATACCTGTATTTTGTCTGGCACAAACGGTTTTGATAACAAAATCCCAAAAATAACTTCAGCCTTTTAAATTATACCATGGAAGAAAATTTAAGCAAAGTTAGCCTTTCATAATGACAAATTTAATATTTATTTCAACCCATATGTTATAAAATATATATAAAAGAAAATTTTTCTATAAAACAATAATTCAAAATTTAATTGTTAAACCTACAATACAATACTATACTTAATAATTAAATAGATTTTAAATAATAATAATATATGTAGATATGCGTATTTAATTTATTTTTATCTTAGTAATATTTGTCAAAATTTAGCATTATTCAAATTCGGAAAAGTGTAAATTAAATATGCATATTACAACAAAGAAAATAGCAGGTAAATGTAAAGAAAAAAAAATAAGAACAAAACACTCTAACTAAACAAAAAATGTAGTTATAGAACCAACAAAACAAAGGGAAAATGAAATAGGTTCT
This sequence comes from Bellardia pandia, assembly GCA_916048285.2. Lineage (NCBI taxonomy): Eukaryota > Metazoa > Arthropoda > Insecta > Diptera > Calliphoridae > Bellardia > Bellardia pandia. Next base: position 30,078,647 of record OU696531.1, read on the forward strand.
CTTACGTGAGGTGTTATTCTTTTTCTTTAACCTCTTACCATTTACCAGCACGTATTTTAAACAATTAGGTAAAAAAATATGTAGATGCAAGAATTAAGAGTAAATAGATAATTTGATTTTATTTCACTCACCCATTTTATATTGTTGTCGCAGAGGCCTCTGGATCAAATATATGAATGGAGGAGACTAAATGATGAATGGGAGAAGAATTCTTGCATATACGTAAAACTCCAAAACAGTGGGTAATAAAATAGTACAAAATAATAGCAACAAAACTTACACTTAACTTATTTAATTGAATTGTTAGATTTTTAGCAAATTATGTTATAAAGATAATTTAATTAAAAAAAATTTTTTTTTTTTTCTTTTTTAGTAGATTTTGAAAATTTAAGTTAGAAATAAAATAAAACTTCAATATCGATAATTCAAAATAACGTTAATAGAAATTAGCTTAAAAAAAATTAAATTAAAATTTGAGAATATTTATATGTACGAATGTTAAGCTGACACAAAAAAAAAATTTTAAAAGCCTAAGTATTGTACTCTAGTATATGGCAAAATTTTAGTTCTGCCTCGGGTTTTGCTTTTTCTTGCTACCGCATTTGATGTTACTAATATTCTAGTCTTAGAGACTTCTAGAAGGAAAGTTGCAGAATTTTGGAAAATGTTTTCATGCAAGAACAAAATTTAGTGGCTGGCTATCATTTAGTCTCTCCTGGACGATGATAGACCTAATAGAAAATAAGACTTTAGCGCAAATAATATAAAATCTAAAATAACATCTTACCAGCCCCGGTTGCATTGAGTATGTATTAAAATTGAAAGCTTAAAAGCAAAAATTAGGATACTTGCTTTCCACAAATCTTGTCGTTCCAAAAAAATTAAGTATCACCTTCCAGTTGCTCAGATTTTAAGCATGTTAAGCTTGATTTCACCAAATAAATTCCACTTTTGGCAATATATAATAATAAATTTTACTCTTTACTAAAATATAATGACAAGAAAATTTTCCATTAAAAAGTCTAATAGGATCGTTGGCCGGCAGAAAAATCTTACAAAAATTTGATTAGGCACGTGTCCTTAACAAGACTCTATTTCACTTGTGCTAGTATAATTGATCTTATCGCAGCAAATGTTCGCAAGAAAAGAATAATTTAATGGCTTCTATTCTCAAAGAAAATGGTCGTGACTAGTGTTGCTAATTATAATCCCCACAGTGTAATAATTACCGAGTATCACGAGTAACAAGTAACTACTATCTAAACAAAGTTTTTTTTTTTTTTTTCTACATTGCCATATTTTATGAATGAAAACAAAAAGATGATAATAAAAAAAATAAATAGATAATTAATAGTAATTCTCCTTTAATATTCAGTCAAAAAATAAAAGTATATATTAAATACTCTCATTTTGTTTAAAATCTTATAATATTTGATTTACCAAAAAAAATTATCAATAGCATTGATCTCTGATATTGATGTGAGACTTAAGAGAATATCACAACATGTTTATATACATCTATGTATATGACTTTAGCAAAATGTTGAAATGTAGAAACATGAATGATGTTTATACTCAAATGGTTATATGGTACGGGTATGTGAAGCAATATAAAAATATTGTTAAGGTTTTAAGATTTTTGGTAAATTCAATAAGTCTTAAGAAAATAAAATAGAATTTATTTCCTATATTTATTTTATATTTATTTTTTTGTTGGATCAAATGCTAAAATATATATTATAAGCGACATTATTAATAAGAGATTTTAAAGAAATTTAAATTGTGTATTTTGTCGAATAATATTTGAAAAAAAAAAATTTTTTTTCAGTTTAGTTCGTTTTTCGATAAACGGTCATTACATATTGTGCCGAAGTGGAAACCCGAGACTGCCACTGCCACGTCATCCGCGTAAGCTACAGTTGTTTGTCCCGTATTATCCATTTTCTTGAGCATATCGTTCATGGCCAAGTTCCACAATAGTGGAGATAGGACATCTCCTTGGGGAGTGCCCCTAGTGGACAGTCTTGTGATGCATGTCGTGCCAAATTTGGAACGTATGGTCGTTTTACTCAATAGCTTCGTTACGAACCTAGTGATTGATTCGTCGAGACCAAAGTCCTGTAGGGCTGATATTATGACTTCGGGTTTTACGTTATTGAAAGCTCCTTCTATGTCCAGAAAGGCTATCATCGTAAAGTTGTCAAATTCTAGCGATTTCTAATTATAGCTAACTAGCGAGTGAAGTGCCGTCTCCACAGATTTGCCTTTCATGTAGGCATGCTGGGATGGCGATATAAGACTCTGATCAATAGAATTTCTGATGTGGATATCTATGATTCTTTCCAAGGTTTTCAAAAGGAATGATGAAAGACTAATTGGCCTAAAGTCATTTTCCTTGGTATGAGAGATTTTTCCTCCCTTTGGAACGAATGTTATATTGTATTCAGTCTATGGGTAGGTATGACCATGACAAACAGGCAGTCCCATTTGTTACCTTTATTTTATTTTTTTTTTGCCAATATTGAAGCTGAAGGCCTTATAGGTGTCTATGCTTGATATATGGCCAGATACAAAAAGTCTAATAAACAATAAATCATATAAAGAAAAAAACTATGCATATAATAATAAACTGCATTTATTTTAAATCAAATTTATTTTAATTATCTTGTATTTAAATTTGAATACGAATATTTCAGCAGCAAGCCAATATAAGCGTTGCTAGCATTAGTTGATGTTTAAAACTAACTCAACTGCCTCCACCTATAAATATTTATATTAAGTGTTTATTTATGCTGAAAATAATTTTGCTCTAAAAACACATTCTAATTAGTATTCAATATTGTAGTTATTTCGTGAATTAAATTCATTTATCTTGTGCAAACACAATGCTTCAAACATTCGACAATTATTGATTTTCGGCAAATTAAAACAGTAAACAGTGTATTTAGTGCTGAGAGCACCACTAAACTGAAATTAATTTAATAAAGTGCCGGTCAAAATCAACTAATCGCATTATTTAGATACGCATTTGTGTTTATATTTTGGGTATTATATTTATTTATTGATAATGTAAACTTTTTTTTTTGTGTTTGCTAAATGAACAAACATATTTTTTTTTGTTTTAGAATTGAGTTGGGGGTGGTGTTTGTGTGAAAAGCGGCAATGATTTGTAGACATTTTATCCCAATATGAATAAATATATAGTGGTAATTAAATGCAATTTTAATTGTGTTGATAGGGGAGTATTGATTTAAGTGAAAATTAGTTTTGCTATATTCATTGTTGACGGCAGATCACAGTAGCGTTTTAAAGCACAAGTCAGATTGTAATATAAAACAGATTAATATATGCGGATTTAAACTCGTCAAATACCGTTTTTTAAATAGATGCTACAACAAATTTGGAGAATCCTTATAACTTAATGCAGATGACTTGTTTTTAGTTTATATTTTAGAATAAAATTAATATAAAATATCGTTATTGAACTAATTGTGAGACAACCTCCAAAAAAAATTTATACTTTTTTTTTAAATTTATTGCAGATATAACACAATTCCTTTTACTTTAAATATAACTTAAGGTAAAAAGAATTGAAGATGGTGAGAATTTTATGATAATCCCACAAAACTCTCATAAACATCTAGTTAAAATTCAATTTCAATAATCCTCATATTTACAAACATTTTGGGAAGCTTGTTCCATTATTATTAAACGTCACCAGACTCTAATATACTTTTTGCCCAAATTAAGCGTACTGTCATCATTCCAAAGCTGCAATAGTTTACTATCAATGAAATCAGGGTGTCCTAATAATAAAATATATGAATGACACTAATTAACACCAGTTTCTGCCAATTAAACAATATTAAACTATTGTCCAAGAAATGCTAAAGAGCAGAGCAAGTGAATCAAAATGTTTTGAGTAAGTTAATATGGATAGAAGGAAATTAACTATGATTTTTAGCTTTTCTTAAATATTAATAAATATCAATTTGTGTTACAAAAGTATTCAATGTTTTTTTTTTTTTTTTTTTGTTGCATAAGTATTTATTTTATGTGATGTAAATGTTTATTTTGTAATAAACGGCTATAAATCGATATTTTTGCAAATACGTGTTAAGAGCATATTCATTATAACTACTTATTCAAGTATATTTTTGTTAATTTCACCTTGTAAAATTGCCATACGTCAGTAAATATCAGTGCTTAAACTTTTACACAAACATACAATATTGAAAGTTTCAAGGAATGGAAAAAAAAATAATTGTTATCATTTTGTATGCAAATGTTTGCAAGTTACAAGAAGTATAAAGAGTAGTACACAATACATATGGATAGCGTCAGCAAAAATGCGAAAAGCTAAAAAAAAACTTTACTGCAAATAACTAATTAAATAGAAATGTTTTAAAATTTATTACAAAACAAAATAAAATATATGTTTGATAAACATTTGTACAGAACTTAGTATACGAGATATGTCATACAATTTCAAGGCATTCCCGATGTTTTGCTCACATCTCGGCACCGTTTATGAGCCAATTTTACTAATTCTAGCTAATAAAATAGCTAAAGCATCCAGAAAGTTGATAACAAGTTTTATATTTATAATGATCTTTTTAATTTATAGTAAAAGTAATAAAATGCTAGTTCGATGATTTCACATTTCACTCAGCGCTATGTACTTATGTCTATATAATTTTTTTTACCTTTCATTTAATGTGCAAAGGAACGTCAAACAAAATGTTTGTGAAAACCTTTAACACTTCAACACTTTTTAGCATTTTCTTGTTGCACTTTGCAAAATAACAAACTAATTACCACCTTAAAATTCACAGTAAAATTAAACTTTTCTCACAGAACATTTTTGTTGTTCTCTAAATTCGGGTTTGCACAGACAAAATGTCTATGCTAGTGGGCGGAGAGAGGGTGTGATGGAAAATTAGCAAAACTAAATGAAGTAGAGAGTTGATTTAGGTTTTAAGGAAACTTGAATACAACCTATTCAGCACGAAAAAAGTTTTTACTAATTTTTAATATCACTGCTGCTAAAGCTAAATTATGGCATACGATTCGTCAGCAAAGATTTCATGATGAATTTGTTTTTATTGAGACGTTGATTCCCATGGGATTAAGTCGATATTATTTTATTTTAAAGTACGGTCATATTTAGCAAATATTTACTCAAAAAAGCCTAATCATGAGCGAAACAACTTGCTTCACCATACAAAATATTAAGAGCGAATCAAGTAGATTCAAATCGTAGCAAGTTTATTAGTCATGTAAACAGCATGATTCATAAACATGATTGAGAAAGCGAAGCAGGTGATTCAAATTGTCGTGGAAACATACTATAAGCACTAGTTTTAGCACACATTTGTATGACGTTGTTTTCTCTAACAACAGTTTTGCAAGGTCAAACAGCATCAAATAAATTAAAATGAAATATTTGGCAAATATTTGCCAAGTGTGACCGTACCTTTACAACTAGCAATCTTATATATTCTCTTTACTTCTACAAATTTCAATTTCAAGTTTATATTAACAGTGTAGCTCATCACAACCATCCACCCCCTTAAACTTTAACGAATAACAAAATATTATTGTTTTAATTTTCGACATGCCAGCAAAAGTAGCAGCATTATCATCTTCAACTGCAAATAAGTTATATTTAAAATATTATTTTGAATTACACCATATTCATGGCGTTAAATTGCTTAACAAGTTTACGAGCGGTGTCAAGAAAAACAAAAGTTTATTTTTTGATTCTTGTTTCTCTGCTACAGCTCAAGTTTTCTTGTACACTGCTAGCTTTCTGCCTCATCTGATCCTTTCAGCGGCGCTAACTGACTAACTGTTTCAAGTACTACTTATAGCAGACACTTTACCAAAAAATAAAAAAAAAATACAAAAGAAAAACGTGAATGAATTAAAAAAAAAAAAAGAAAAGAAAACCTTTGTATTTTGCTCTTGTTAGATTCTTATTTTACGGTTCTGTACTTTAACAAGGAGTAATAGTTGGTTGGTTGGTTGGTTGGTTTACTAGGTTGTACTTGTAGTATCTGCTTCCTTTTAAATTTGATTATATTAAACATACAATGTTCTCAAACACTAATAGACAAGTGAAAAAAATTGGCAAGACAAGAACATAGATAGAAATAACGAACATAAAGGCAAGATAAAAATATAAACGTGATACGTAACAGATGACTCCGATGATGGTAATGATGATTATGTTGATGATGATCATCATTATTATTCTCATTATTTTACTGCACAAAATGTAAGAGGTGTTAAATAATATGCAGTAAGTTCATTGCAGCGGAAATCATGTTTGGTTAGACATTACCAGTTGCTAGCCAACAACAAGCACTCATATATATATTTTTTTTATCTATAAAGGGTTTGCACGAAAATTTTAAGCTTTTAAACTAATGTTTGGTTTATGAAAATATGAAATATGCTAGAAATCAAATGAAAAATAATTAAATGTTAAGAGTGGCCTATTTTGACGCCCACAAAGTTTAAACTCAAGTATTCTTTGACCATGCCCATGAAAAATTGTATATTGATCGAAAAAAACATTTAAAAATGTCAGAATTATTTGCAATTAAAATAGATTCTGCTCCACTGTATATTGGAGGCACCCTCAAAGGAAATAGGTCCTAGTGTAATTTCAACACATTGACTCTCTTTCAATCCTGGCCAGATATATGGCGATACCGGTGCAATGAACATAAACAAAGCCGATATAATGGCAGTTGATTTAAAGACTGATGTTTGGTCTACCAAATTGCTCTAGGTGCTGTTGCTGAACAACAACAGAGCCATTGAAAGTAGTGGTGACACTTAGCTCGCCCCTCAGGAAATGTATGGGAATTCTGGCTTTCATGGCATTTGTGTTAATGATCCGCCTTTGGATGAGGTTAAATATAAGGCCCATGGTAACCGCAGTAAATTCTGCTCTTCAGTGATCGGTCAGTGCAATGTTGCAATTGCTGCTCTTCTAGTAATTGGAATGGGTCATGTTAATGAACTAGACTGTTGATGACAGGGATAAGTTAGCGCAAGCTCTTAATTAAGGTACTTTTTACATTGATCGATGCAGTCATGTATCGAGAAATTGCTAATTGTATATTCCTGGCAGGTTCATACAAGTATGCTCTTTGCAAGCAATATATTCTATATTCTTGCTAGACATACAATTCGGTGGTGAGCCGATTTCAGCCTGCGTTTGAGTGCGCGTGCGGTTTAGGCCTAAAAGGCGGATACCCAAGTTAAACTTAAACACATCTGTGCTCTGAAGGCAAGTTCTTAGGTACACCTTATAAATAAGCCAGTACTTTAATATCATTAGTACTAGTTACAACTAATGACTTAACACACATTGATAGTTAGTTCTAACAGAAACCTTTATCAGTTTGCAATTGACTGGCAAGTAAGCAGTTAAAAATCAAATCAAATAAGTCAATATACTACTACTTCTAAATAATGCAGACCAGAGAACAGAATGAAAGCCTTCGCTTTCATTGCATATTCACACCATGCGTTGCTTTTGCTATGCAGTCACTCGACAATGTCATGCCATGTAATGCATTGTTTTTTTAATTGATTGCCTTTTTCGTATTCGTTTATTATAATGCCTTTACATATTAAGCAACGAAATGAAATGATGATAGATTAAAAAACTAAAAACATTCGCACCATTCGTTCAGTATTCGTTGACCTGTTGGAGTAATTAATGTACTTGTGTATAATTTTGGCCTACTGATATGTTTTTAGTACTTCAAATAATGCAGCACGCAGAAATTTTGGAAAAAGTAAGTAATGGTGTTTTTCATATAATTAAAAAAACTTAAAAAGTAAAATTTGAATTTTAACTTTTATTCAATAAGCATTGTGTATTGTGTGAAGCGTTGTGTATTCGTTGCTTTTGTGAGTATTAGGTGAGATTAATAGGAGACATGCAATGCAATGCATGGTATTCGTTATACTTAATTTTTTTGAATGGTGTCATTTATTGCTTTTCTCAAATGCTGTGGATTGACAACAACATGCTCACATTTCGTGATTGCATTCGAAAGCATAAAATTCTGCATTCAAATCATTCTGTGATGCAGACAATATTAAGTAGTTATTGCGGAGTAAGATATTGAATAATTTCCATAGTAATTGTATTTAATGTTTTGAATATGTAAATCTGCTTTACGAAGCCTTCTTTCTAGCAAGCGGTCTGGGATGCTTTTGCAGCTTCAAGATACATATATGTGTATCTAACTAATTTTTCTTTTACCTTCTAAATCTCTATGGATATTTTCATTTGTTATTATTTTCGATTTGGCTCTCTGTATGAGATCAATAATGGTATTACTTGCTTTCAATTATGGGGAACTGCAAGTAATACCAGTATTGGTCTTGCACAGAGACGGGAGCACCATGGTATATTGGTTTTAAAACAGCCTTATACAGAATTATTTTGCAATCAAGGCTTAACTTAAGCATTAAACACATTCGCCACAGCAGGCTACCAACTAAAGTATGTCAAAAAATAAAACACACACGTTTATTTGGCACAGCTGTCGTAAAAATAATTATTCACATATCCTGCTGTGGCGACTGTGTTTAATGCTTTAGATTGGTCGTTAATTAGCCAGTGTCGATTAGAAAATTTTAACAATATATGGACCCTCTTGTCTTCTATTTGCCTACGCCAGTTATGGTGTCTAATTTTTTAGTTAAATAGGTGGACAATTTCCGTAAACGTAACGTGTTTACTTTTAGTTTAATTTCTTATTATTTTTCAATTTTTTAACCAAATTTCCCCACGTCTAAGATAATTATCCAGTTCTCTGGATGCCAAACTTGCATCCACATATGAAGTACGAATGACAGTGTCATCTGCAAATGTAGATATGGTTAAATTTTCACTCGTTGGCAATTCAGAAGCACATATATTTAAATACTAGGAAGCAGTAAACATTTAGTCTTATGTATTAGACCAGGAGTGCCCAAGCCTTATACTCCTGGTGCTCTTTTGTATTTGTAAAAGCTCTTAGCTATAGGCTGTGTGTTTTGTATACTCATTACAGAACTCTGCACTAGCAATATGAAATACACAAACAAATGTGCCTTATTTGTTTTTTGGTCGTACTTCACTCTATACACGCAAGCGCAAAGCAACAACACTTTCGTATGCTCTACTGGTAAACATTGGTGACTGCGATCGTCAATGTAGATTTTGTTTTTGTTTAACGTATGATACCGTTTAAAAAAGTGCGTAGTTTCTTTGTATGTATTGGCTTTTACAACAAAAAAGACTGAATAAAAATTAGTCTTTATTTAAATGTTTGCTCTTACATAAGCAACTTTTGGGCACTCCTGTCAAAATTTTATCAAAGGCCTGTGGGACATCTAAAAAGCCAAACAATATTGTTTAAGCTCAAAAGATTTTCTTATCTCTCCATTTAAAATGTTAACCCTACACTGCATGACCTTTTATATTAGATCGAAAAAAATGTTTTTAAGGGGAAATTATCGTCTGATTACAGGAAAAATAATAAAAATATAAAAATTTGCATATGTATCACCAGTGATACACTATGCAGTAGGGAAATGTATAACATAATAATAAATAATAATATTGCAATAATAAAATTGTATATCACCAGTGATACAATATGAAGTGTAGGATTTTAAACGGAACTAGTACTTGAAAACTAAAAAAATCATGACCGAACTAATTATTACTAACTCGATTACTCTTGTGATTCTTAAGAGAACTAGATCACAAAGAAAAACTTTAGTTTATAATTATTTTAATAAACTAAATATTTTCCTCCAAGCACACCCTTTAAAAAACATTCAACACTTTTCAACAACGCCACTAACAACAACTCAATGCTTTAACTTCTCAATTCAGCTGTTTTGTGTATTTTGTGGTGAGAACTAGAGAAAAGAACAAAAAAAAAAAACAAAAAAGAAAGAAATCATACAGCAAAGAAAAAACTACTCAACTTGGTGCTGTTGAGTTGGTTAAATTAGTTAGAAGAAGAGTCAGAATAAAATACCACATACTCGTGTATATATACATTTAAACATACACTTGTATAAACATCACAATCAAACAGAGAGGTTTACCTATGAAGTATATTTACACATATGTAGCTACCAAACAATCATACACACTTTGAAATTGTAGTAGTAAGTATGTGTTGTACATGGCATCTCATGCATATATACAGACATACATACGTATATATCTATATATGTCTGCATTATCTGTGGTGCGAAAGGCATTTTCTTTATTGTGGTTTAAATAAAAGATGTTGAAATTTAACGAAAGAGCAAAAAAAAAAAACAGAAAAAAATACAGGTGAAACTGAAAAACGAGAATTTAAACTGACAGGTGAAAGCATTAGCAGTTATTTTATATTTAGAAAACAGGCAAGCTAACAGCAGCAGCATTAGCAGCAGCAATAGTAGCAAATATCTTTTTAATGAAATTAAAGTGCAACGAATTTATTTGGATTTTCTATATTTTGTATTTGTATATATAAAAGAAAATTTACTGTGAGTGGGGATTTAAAAGACACATGCTGCAAATTGCGAAAGTTAAATGTAAATTTTGATTAAAAAGAAATTAAATTGTGCTTGTTGATCAAACATGTTCGTTGGAATTAATTGAACATAATAAAGGAACATAATCTTTTGCTACAAGAAATTATACTTTTCTTAAGTCTACGGAACTAAGTGTGCAATTGGATTATTTAACGAATTACAAAAACATTGTTATGGAAGAGTTTTTATAATGTATAACGTGTTGGAAAGAATAAAAGGTACAGATTCCTTGCTATCTAAGATGAGAATAAAGAAACACTTAAAATCATATTACTTTGTTAATTCTTAATGTGAAAGTATTTGATGATTTTATAGTGAATGCTTAAGGAGAAGTTTTGCAGGAATCTCTGTAATGTCCACTGCATAAATTTTATAGAAATTGTTAACTTACGCACTTAAAATAATATTTTAATTTATTTTCAATTTTGTATTTAAGACATCATTGGATTTTATAAAAATAGAAAAATAATAAAATTAAGAGAAAAGTTAAAACCAGTTTTCTAAAGGAGTTTTTTTTTAGATGTATAGAACTTTAAATTGATGAAATAAAGACGATTTTTTTAAAATGGACATGAAATTTACTTTATTCGAATGACAATCTTTTGATAATTTCATTTAAATATTACTTCTGTCATATGACTCGCTCGGACGTAGTCTAATCTTGAGTGCCAAATTTCGGTGAGTTAAATCACTTGACAGCTGACAAAATAGCCGCCAGTTAAAAAAGTGTTGTCAAATTGAATTGAATGAATCTTGCAAAAAGTACTATAAATTATGTTATAAGTCCCGGAAAGAACTCGACCAAGTGGGAGTTTCGGGCCGCATTTTCTTCCAAGGTGTTGTTGGAGACAAGGAAAGTGTTTTCATATATTCTCCGCGACTTAAAGGCTTTTGATTAGTAGAAATCGTATTGAGAGAGTAAATCGCATATGTTTATAATCGCCATGTTTAGCATTTCATAAAATATTGGTATTGGCCATCTGCAGGCTTTTCTTGAACATGACTGCTGTGAGCACATTTGGTTTAACGTATCGACACCAAAATTTGTTTGGTTATAATATAAAATTATATCAGGTTTTCCTGTTTTTTTCATCAGCGTTGCAGGAAGACAGCAACAAATTTTAGATGGATTCGGTTTATATAATAATAATGTCAAAGGTTCGTCGTAGCAAAACTTTCAAACTCGCATTGCCCAAGATTTTTTTTTATTTTTTCAGGGATTTCTCGTTTGTTTGATCTTATTGCTCCCACGGGAGTCACATTGTATGGCTGCTTAAGTACACTCTTTGCTAAGGGAACAGATTTAAACCAATTGCTATAGGTTATGTTTCGACAAGTTCTAAGAATTGGTAGCCAAAAATTACATAAAGGATAACAATACATCTCCGAGACGTATGGTTTTGAATTTTTCAAAAACCAGATCAACTTATCGCATGAAAAAAGCCACCACTAGCAAACTACTGATACTGACTGAGAATACTGAGAATAAAAATAATCTCTGATAATAAACAGCAAAGATAGAGTACAAAATTAAAAAGACATACATACGTCTGAGAGACGTAACTTATCTTTCTAGGATGAAATTAAATATAAATCAGTGATGCCCAATGTAGAAGTATTGGTGAGAGTGACAAAATAACACTGGAAGAAAACAATTTGCTAATCATTTTATTTAGTCGTCTGCGAGATTGCGACGAAAGTACATGTTTGGCGGGTGTTGTCATTTTTTTTCTGTTTCTTTGTTTAACATAAGGGAAATAGTAAAATTAATGAATGTACATATTTTAGTAATACTCTTGATGAATGTATTGTTTTTAGTAATAATCTTGATGAATGTATTGATAGAGATATATATTATATATCTCTATAATACATACATATATAATTTATATATCGATGGTCTCATGTAGAAAGGCCCTAACTCGCATATTTGAAACTTTACAGGAGAAGGTAAAAACATAATAGAAACTATAATATTCAACATGTAACTTTTTTTGTACAACTGCTTATAAAAGCGTTATTTTTTACACTATTGCAATAAATTTTTGTGAGGAGGTGTATTTGCATTGGAATCGCAAAAAAAACTAATTTCGAAAAATAGCGAGTTAGGGCCTTTCTACATGAGACCAACGATATGCGGACATCTGGATAGTATAATATATTTCGATGTCGGGTGACATCATTAATATATCGCAATAATTTCAATTTATGTGTTCACTGACAGCAGTCTCGATGACGATTAAAATGTAATCGTTAAATATATTTCCTTTTTGATTTTCATTGTTTGTTCCAAAAATATTTTAGTAATAGGTATTCGGTTTCTTTTATCTTGAATCATGGATAAGACACAGCAATTCTGCTAGTGTATTTTGTCTCTCCCAATCAACATGCTGATTTCCTATTGGCTGATTGACGATTAAACAAAAGAGCGTAAGTATACGTGTGAGTTCAATTTGCTGATATCAGCCACTACTGGGCATCAATGATATAAATATAAAATAAGACGAGTTTCGTAAATGCTCCAAATAGAATGCGTTCATCGAATATTTTAAAATTGTTTACTATTATCTCTACAATGTAGGAAGTGTTCAATTGACTTCAACTGAACATTAGATGTATCGATCAGGTCTGAACCACTAAGGAAGTAAAAACAGAAGAACTACTAAGAACTCCCTTTTGTCACCTCTTTAATAATGACTATATATATAAAATTTAAAAATATTTAAAAACATTCCAGCAGAAACATTTGCTGCCTCTTATCATACTTCGCCAGTTATCAGTAAAGTTTTCACCTGATTTGGTTCCCTATTAAAAAGCTGCAATGGATTAATATCAAAGAAATCTGGTCAAAGTACAAACGTTAATATTTTATATACATATTGTATATTTTCTCAAAATACAATAAAAAATTATAATATCAATTAATTAAAATAGTTAAATGCAATCTACACACAGACACTATTCAATCACGCTTACATTACTTGAATGACATAATTAATATTTATCACACCTTTTTAAAATATACAAACACATTAAGCCATTAATTAACAAACTATTAAAATTAATAAAACAATTGAAGTGCAATAAATGAAAAAATAAATGTCACAAAAAGTAAAAAAAAACAAATCTACAACTAGTCATTAATTAAAATCATCAAATACAATTAAGTTAGAAAATTGCTGAATGTTTAATAAACACGTACAACATGATTTATAATTAAAATATAACCTGTAATTTAATTTACTCTTTGAGCAATAAGTTTTCTCATCCTCCTCGTCCTCCTTTGCCAAGAAACTGTAAAACAGTTTTGATTTAAAACAGCAGACTACACATGACTGGATTCTTAGAGGAAAATAAATACAAAAGAAAAGCAAAGTACTCGTAAAAGTAGAAGTAGAAGTTAGAGTTTTGCTTTGTTTGGAGGGGTGTAAGTTTAACTAAATGCAATATACTTATACATATATGATTACAATTGTTGTAACTTTATTTCATTTATTATCATTGTCCATTTTTTTTCTAATGTTTCTTTATAATTTTTAAACTTAAACAAACTTAAACTAATACTCATGTTCATGTTCATGCTGAGGTGCTGGCAGTTCAACTCAATTATAGTTGAAGTTAAATATAGAAAAGTAAACTGTTTGTTTAAGTTAAACTAATAATTAGTATAAAATGAAATTTGAAAAACCTAAAAGTTTGTTTAACCCTTTTTGTTTGTCTCTAAATGTGTGTTGTAGTACAGGGTGGGTGGGCTAGATGATTAAGTTGTGTTAAATTCACATTTTGTAAAAAGAGTTTGCTTATAGAGCAGTTCAATTAGTTGACAAATTATAATGTTACACAAATTATTAGGGTTTGTTGGAGGAAAGCTTAGATTGCTTTTAATTTGAACTGAAATTTAATAAATCAAATTAAAACACATAAAATCTGGCCAAACTATAGAAAATTCTGTTTATTTTAAGCTGTTATTCACCGAAACAAAAACATTGCTTATTATAAGAGCAATTAAATTTTATTAATGAATGTGAAAGAACAAAGGCCACAGCCAACAGTTTCCTAATCTTATTAATAAATTAATATGTATATAATGGGTGTCCCAACTATAACGAAATTTTTAAATGACTGATGCAGCAATTGAATTCTTTCTCTGACTGTATGACATGTAGCGCCGTCTTGTTGAAATCACATGCCCTCCACATTCATTTCTTCAATTCTAGGCAAGAAAAAACTGGTTATCAGTTCACGATACCGAACACCATTGATAGTTTGCGCTTGGTCTGCTTTATTTTCATAAAAAAAAGTTCCAATAATTCCTCCAGCCCAAAAACCACACCACACAGTGACACATTGAGGATGCATTTGCTTCTCGTGAATCACTCGATGATTTTCCTCACCCCAAATGCGATAATTCTGCCTATTGACGAAGCCATCAATATGGAAATGGGCCTCGTCACTGAAGATGATTTTATAGGCAAAATCAGCATGTTCATGTCGTCTCTCCAATAACCAATTAACGAGCTCCCTTCGCTGCCATGGTCAGCTGGTTCCTGTTTCAATTGAACTTTGTATGCATGAAGATGCAAATTATTCGTCAAAATTCGCTGCATAGTAGATTTGGAGACACCAATTTGCTGAGCTCGGTGTCGAATTGAGATGGACGGAGTTTGAGCGACATCATCACGTACAGCTGCGTTGTCTTTACATTACTAACAGACCCAGTTTCGTCATATTTATCCATTAATCTCTTTACATTTGACTCTTTGGGAGCATTATTGTGACCCCAAATTGATTGCAATTTGCGAACTGTAGTCGCAAAACTTTCACCATTTTGGTAAAACAATTTCACAATGAGAATGCGTTGTTCATTCGTGTAGCGCCCCATTTTTACTAACCTCGTACCTTCTACTAGCAAACAATAACAATTGTTCAAATGTCAAACAGTGACACTTCGAATGGCGCCAAATTTAAAAGTTGCGTTCTAGTTGGGACACCATTTATTTATTATTAATTTTATTATTTTATTAACTTATACTATAATTACAAATTATTAGATAATATAAGTATAAGAGCAATAGCGACTCAATATAATATAATATAATTAAATTATAAACTTTTGAATAATCTATTAAGTAATTGTAATTTTTATAAAATTATGCACATTTGTTGTGTCTAGCAAATTTATAATTTGTTTAACACTTTCAGGGGAAGGGTTAGTTAGGGCTGTCATTGGGTGTGTTTCATTAAATACGCATAAAATTTGGTACTTTTCCATTATACCTGCCGTTAATTTAGGCCCATTTGCCCAAATTTTTCTCAATAACTTTGGAACGGTCTCCTATATTGTTTTGAGGTTACGAGTCACGTGTTTTATTTTTGTAACAATAATATTATGAAAAATCTAATGCAACCTGTACGGAAAAAATTAAAAAGTTACTAATCTTGTATTTGGGACCATTTGGTCCAGTGAATATTTTAATTTAATATAATTTTTTATTTGTCAGAATAATATTATTTGTTTTCCAAATAAAACTTTCGCAATTTGATAAGTTTTATGTCAGATTTAGCCTTGCAGAAACTACAGATTCCCCGCTTTCTTGCCACCGCTTTATAAGAAGCAATTTTTTATGATCTTCCGGAAAATGAAGATGGGGTTTGTATATTAGTCCATAACTTAGCTGAAAACTGTTGTTGTTGTAATCTATTTCGTTTCATCATATGGGCGCTTGCCAAAAAAAAATGCTAATTTTCGCAAAAACCCTCCTCTCTGCCGATTTCGTTCAGCCGGTGCCCATAAAGTACCGATCTCAGAAGAGGGCACAGAACAGATGCATTGAGTTTATCAATATAGATAGTTGCTTTGTATTTGTGGCTGACATATGACACCAATGTTGCAATATCACAGAAAGAAAACGTAGATTTGTATAATGGGAGTTGTTTTACATTCATTGTTTTATTTTGGCGTACTGTGCCACGTACGTTTTCTTTCAAGTAATTTTTTTTACTAAATCCAAAGAGGAAAAGAAGTTGTCGCTTTTATATTTTGCCTCTTTATTTTTCCGTTAGCTCCAACACAACTCGCATGGTTTTGTGTAGGCTTTGCATTTTTAGCTTTTCCAAGATTTGGCTGTATTTTCCAGATGTAGACGGATTTTGAATCTTCAGCTAACCAAAATTCCAGACCATATTTTGCAGGTTTTGTAGGCACAAATTGTCGTATCTTGAATCCAACAAGCTGCTCCTCAATTATAACATTCTCATGGCAATTGCAAATCGTTTGGAGAAGGAGGGTGATGTAGCTTAATTGGTTAGCGCATTTGATCATTAAGCATGAGTTGGTATTTGCTTGCAGCCCGGGTTCAATTCCCAGCCGCTGCCACTCAAACAACATAAGTTTCTGGTAATTATTATTGTTCTATCTATCATGACTAATATATATCACAGCGCCCTCCTTCGGTGGTATAGCATTGAAACGCCACCGTCTACTCACCACCAGATGCGATGCAGTGCTTCACTAAAACCAAATATAATGCGCAATTGCAGAGTTGTGATATAAAAGCTTTCTTCCTTCACAACCTATACTCCTTCAACCTATCTATCACCTTTTCAAACAAAGTAGCGCAATTATATTTGGCATATTAATTGCCTGAGTGTTAATTCTCTTTGAAAAAAAAAAAAACGTTTGTGAAGGACATGCCAATGCTCCCACTCAAGAATAGGAACAAACTTGTCATTACTTGCAATATTATCAAAGCGGAGCGTACTTGCAATCATGTGAAAATTACCTTCAGACACTATTGCATGGAAAATAGGGCGACCAAAATTTGCATCAATTAAACCATGAATATCTCTATATTTTTCACTGTTATCATTCCAAAATGTTATTATTCATTATTGTTACTATATTTCTGTTAAAATTATTTACTGTTCAATGTTATTATCGAAAATTTAAAATTATTTTTCTGTAAAACATATTTTCAATTTTGTCAACCCCTTTCAAACTTATATCAAAAAAAAAAAAAAAAAATTTTTTACACATAGAAAATTTATTATAATATTAAAATAACACCTGAAGAAGATTTCCAAAGGAATAAAAACACCTTTTATAAATAACAAAAAAGTGACCTCAAGCTTAAAAATTATTTAATAAAAATCATTAAAAATGTCGAAGAAAATAGAATAAAATTATTTATAAAATTTGTATATAAATCACATTTTACATACAAATACCGATATATTCCTGCAAGACTGAGAATAGCAATATAAGCCTTCATCAATATCTGTCAACTTATCACCAAATTTCATTTTGCCATAAATATCTTTGTTTTTGACGATTATTATCTCCACAAAAATGCTGATCGTATATTATTACATCTAGATATTGCAAATCTGGTAACCGAGTTTAATTTTAAATTTTAATTTTTTACTGAAATAATATTCTAAGCAGAAGTTGCAATAGATTGTTGTAATGGATTAGCACTCTATAGTGCATAAATATATATATAAACGGCTTGTAAGTTCAATTATCAATTGGTTATAATTACGTGTATAATTTAATTAAAGTATTTAATCATATTGCATGCGAAAATAGAATTAAATTTGTATGTACGTAATTTGGACCAAATGGTCTCTTAATACAGGATTCGCATATTTTTTAATCTAACAGCAGGGTTAAAATCTAATTACTTTTTTATGTTTTTTATTTATTTTTTCTTTTTTGTTAATAAGTTATAATTTGTTTAAGTTACTTTTACATATCGTAATATATTTTATGTTAAATTTTTACTTGTTGTATATATAATAAAACATTTTTTTTAACCAAAATTAGATCGTTATTTTATATTGACGTTGCCAATTATTGCTGCTTTATTTGCCGAAGAATAGGTAATGTCATGTTATTGTTTATATTTTTGCTTTACCAGACTCAATTGCTTTAATTTGACAATTAATTTTTTGTTATTATTGAAATATTATGGTTCTTATTAATTTATCCAACACTTTATAAATGCAATTTTACACACCTTTCATGGCATAACGTTTAATGACTGGTATTGTGTTCTTATTTTAGTCAGCCATCTTCCTGCAGCAAAAGAGGAAGTTTTCAATATGATTTTTAATTCAAGTATTAAATTACAGACATTGCAGTGGCTGCATGCAGACACATCATGCACAACATATTTTTTTGTTTAAGAAAAAATTTGTAAGTTCGTTGTTTCATTTATATGCGAGTGAATGTAATACAGTAAGACAGTGGTTCCTCAACTGTGTTTAAGATATACGTTTTTAAACAATGCAACGTCTTATTTCTTTATAACGTAAAAAAAAATAATATTTAACAGTACATAAATGAGCAAGATTAGAAGTAATTAAATTGACATATTGTATTTACTAGATTATCGTATCCAATATATAGTTGTTTGAGGACATATTATCAGAAAAAATATAAATAATATTTCTAAAGGCATAATATTATTTTTATATTTACTTTGTCTAATATTTCTCAAAGCATAACTAACACATATTCTTTTTATTGCAGTCTAGCTGAAATATATAACACAACTAGCTGAACCCGCTGTGCTTCGCTACCCCCCCCCCCCCCCTTTGAGGCAAAGTCATTAATAAACTTAGTAAAAAAATTAGGTGCAGAATTGGGCATGGACGAAAAATATTATCATGTAATAAGTATTCCTGAGTCAAAGCTGTACGCTGTGCAAATTTAACATCGCTTAACAGGTATATAATATATCGCAAACAAAGAAGCGTGCTTCACCCACTATTGTTTTGGTACGTATCTCTATTCATGCCAATTTAATATATAGCAAATACTGCCGCCATTGGTCAAAAAATCAACAAGATATGAAGATTTTAAATTTTGGGTTTATCGGCGAAACTACGCTCCTTTATCCACTCTCAACTTCATATAGTCAAGAATTTATTATTTCGTAAGAATATCCTGTTGTGAAAATTTAATGATGATCGGTCCAGAAGTTAAGACTATATTACGATTTTAAATTTGCCTAAAAAGGGGCGTGGTCCCACCCACTTTTCTCCTGGTACGTATTCCTAATTAAGTCAATGCCATATGTAGCAAATATCATCGACATAGGTCAAAAAATCACCAAAATATGGCGATTTAATTTTTGGGTTATATGGGCGGTGCCATGCCTCTTTCCTTACAGAGTCACAGTAACATGCTGTGAAAATTTAAGGAAGATCGGTCCAAGGGTTTGGTCTCATATAAAGTACAAACAAACATTTATATATGTATATAGATTACGAAACCTACAAACCAATTTCAAATATATCACAATTTATATATACTCGTATGTAAATGCAACAAACAAACATTTTAAGAACCTCTGTTTAATTGGTCTATCCTTAGTTTCTGTTAAATATGTATTTAAGTGTTCAAGTCAAGTCGAAATGATTTATGGCAACTGTTACTATCTACATACTCGTACATATATATGCCAAGCTAAGAGAGTCATTGTAAAGACATTTAACGATCCTGCCCTCTTATTTGGAAACTAATTTCTTGTATTGTAAAATGTATCTATTTAAGCTTTACAGCAAACACTCACTCTCACCATTGCAAACAACACAGACATTTACATATAAAACACACAGCTACACGTTTGGATGAATGAAACGGGAACGTAGATTTTGATGTAGATTTTGGTGTTAAGAGCGGAAGCACATATTAGGGTGATACTAATTTTAACTCAAGTAATATTTATAATTAATACAAAAAAAAAAATCATTTGATGTTTTAAACAAATTAGAGGTTTGACGTAATTTATTTTTGGTATGCAAAGTTCATCAATAGATTAGTTTTTTTTTGGGCTCTTGCAGATGCAGATTTCTTTAAAAAAATATTAAGGGTACTCATTATATTTCTTAAAATTGCCGTTTGTGCAATTTGGCAAATTTGCGAGACTCATTTCATGAAGCTTAGTGCATTCTAAAGCTAAAGGTCCACAACTCGCTTTTTAGCATCAAAGCGTTTATAGTTTTCTAAACGTGTTTAGCGTCAAGTATTTCAAGTTTCATGTGAAGATTTTTCGCGGCAATCATTTTTGTTTTATAAATATTTACTTTCGGAGGTGATGTCGTAAGTTCAGCTGATTTTCTTTTTCTAATAAGTTTTTTATCGGTTTGTTTGTCAATTTCAAATGAAAATATTTTTTCAGCTGTCATTTTTTTAGTGACATCACCTTTAAAATAAATTTGCTTTTCATTTGTTTCGATCAGCTGTTCGACGTTTGCTACGCTTTCAAAAGTAGAAAATAAACGAATTTTTTGCTTTTCAGTGTGTAACTTATATAAGTGTGTAACTTAAGATATGAGATCAGTTTTATGATGAAAGAATATACCATATTATGTTGTTCTCTGTTATAATCACAGAGCAACAAATTATGATAAACGGATTCATCATAAACATGATTACAACTAATATATACATAGTTACTACAATCATATTATTATTATATTATTACAATCAGATTACTACAATCATACATATGATATACGATATATATATATATATATATATATATATGATTATAGTAATCTGATTGTAATCACCTGAATCGTAACTTAACCATATTATGGTTATCGCAATCATATTAATATTTACGGTGACCATAACATTGTTGAAAACCCTGTAGAAATATTGTTGTTGTTGTGGTAAATAACTATATGTTTCTCCAATATGCTAAATTTATCACAGAACTCGTCAACTCAAACAGCTTGCAACTGATATTTCAACAACAACATGCATATATTGGTATTGCATCATTGCATTTGCAAAAAGGTTTAGCATATTTTTGTTCTACACTGACAAAATACACACCAAGAGCAAAAATATGCTAAACCCTTTTGCAAATGCAATGATGCAATACCATTTGCACAAGACTGTGATTGGCGCTTATATAATAAAGAGTTATTTCGATTAATATATTTTAATGTTAAAGTTTAATTCTTGTATTTTGACAATATACATATGTCCAAGTATAAATAACTATTAAATCTAAGTTTTCTACAACATTGATCGTATCCAATATACAGCACATTTTAGCTAAAAAAAGCTGTTGTTGTCAATATCTGGTACTAAATAAATGCAAAAAAGAAACGAATTTGGTAGACATTTATCTGCAAGGAGTTTTAAGCTTTTTAAGAATAAGGAATATTTTATCCAAAATAAATATATTTAATATTTCGGTTTTACACGATTTTTTTTTAATGTTTTTTTTATTTGCGTTTATAGGCATGAAACCCATTTTTATAAATTTAAATATGATTTATATTAAGAGTACGTTTATAGTTGTTACACTCAGTACATTCCCTTATAGCTCATTCTAAAGTATATAAAAAGATCTGTTAGTAGTATCTTTAATTCGTAAAGGACAATAATTTTGCTAAAAATTTTGAAACTTTAATTTTGTTTAAATAAATTTGCACCACCTTTATTATATATCAATGTATTAAAATATTTTTATGTATCCTGATTACACCACCTGAATAAATTGTTGAAGGTCTATTGAAAATTAAACGCAAATTTCGGATATCTTTATAAAAGTATTAATATTACAATCAACTTACAAAGAGCGATAATTTTTTTTTTTATTAAACTTAAAAAAACATATTTATTAAAAATAATCACATTGTGAAATTAATACGTGAAAAACTTCGAAAATAAATGATTGTTTACATGAAGTCTAGTCAAATGCATGACACTGTCCGTTTTTGCTTTAAAAACTTGCAATTTTTTCTTTTTTTAAATAAAAGGAAACCTATAGTTATAAAAATAAATTCGTGATTTTATAACTCGAGAACCACTCAACCGAACAAGTACATGCGTTGGAAAGGTCTACTTTCACTGATGGTTTATAAAAAAAACATCGATTTCTCCGTCATATGCGCACTTTTATGGTGTGTTTTCCCCATATAAAATGTATTTTTTTTTTCTTTAAATAATTACATTTTGTTAGTATGTATATGTCTATGTTTGCTGGCGTCAATTGACTTATTTAACTTCTGCGAATTTCTTGATTGCCATTTAAGTTTACAGTGCGAGCATTGAAATTCTTTAATTATTGATTTGTAATCTTTCAGTTAAAATTAAAATCTTTTGGATCAAAAAAAAAATTAAAAAAATTATTCAACAATGGTGCGACGAAGACGTTTACAAATTGACCGACAAACACGTTTAAATAGATAAAATCAGGATGACCAAGAGCGATTAGAAAGTAATGCATTAGCAAGGCAAACGAATGGCATGATCAAGATCAAATCAAAATCAAGAACAACGAGAAGAACATATTGAAAGTGTGAGAGTTAGAAACAGAAGAGATCGTGAACGTGACAATCAAAGCAGGCAACAACGGAGACGTAACCATTTAAATGGAAATTTGGGCCGTGCAGGTTGTAATTATAATCATAACATTGATTACGCTTCGTATCCATATATTCAAATTGGCAAAAAGCATAAAGTTTGTAATAAATGCAGTGCATTTACATTTAAAAATGAAACCCATGGAATGTGTTGTTAAAAGTTAAATTAACACAATTAAGTCCACCATCTGTACCATTCTTTTTGGTTGGTCAGTCAAAACATTTCTTGGAATTCTTGCAGTTGTACAACTGTTGCTTTCAAATGACATCATTGTTCGTGATCGATTTATTCCCACTTTTAAGGTAAATAATGCGGTTTTTAATTCAGATATTAATATTGTATATTAATCTCTGCAATAATTTTTTTCTTTTTGATGTTCTCACTTTAAAAATTTATATTATTTTGGACTTCTTTTTTAGGAAAATATCTATTCTTTCTAGAAAATTTAATTTTTTTATACAAAAACGTAAACGTATGTTATTGTATTGTCCAGCAATGCGGGCAGGGTTACTCTAGTAAAATATAAAAACGTACATACGTTATTATTCAAAAAAAAAAAAAAAAAACAATTCTATAAAAATCAATAAATAAAAAAACTTCAATGCTTTTTGTTTCCAGGAATTGTTGTAGTTTTTTCAAAAAGAAAAATTAAGCAATGAATTTACCTGGAAAGCTTTGAAATTTGTACCTTACACCTTTATAATGGGGAGGGTATATTAAATTGTTCAGATTTGTGCCCAAAAATATTAGCCCAGCATTCACCTTAAATTATACCGATAGACACAGAATCTCTTCCTGAATCGATTGAACGATTTAAAATGTGTGCGCAAAGTACAGGTCGAATGATCGATCCAGAATAGTTCCCCTGTACATTTCATTTCCGAAAAGTGGTGGGGCTTGACCAACTATACTTTCCTACTTGTTTTTATATTGGAAATAGTAGGGACGACGACTATTTTATCAAAATTTTCAATCTAATTTGGTAAAAATTTGCAAGTTTATTTCCTTAGTCACATTACTGATTTCTAATTTTAAGGCTCCACCCAGTGATATCTATATCATTGTTGTTATCATTTTTAGATTTATTTACCGAAACCATAGAATAATCAGCGGTTTGTTCTTAAAAGCATTTTAAATATTTTAATGTCATTTTCATTGTAACAATTGCCAACGATTCCACTACTGATATGTCAACAAGAAAATTGTCAAACTCTTCATGTTATTCCAATATGTCCCTATTGATAAAATTGTAAATAATATATTTTATTATTGTTGTCATATTTTCTTATTGTTGTCATTAATTTCAGTCACTTTGATTTACTTCTGTATTACTGATTAAACATTTTTCACTTAAAAAAAAAATTGGAAATTACAACAATAACAAAAATTACTGCAATAAAAACAACAACAAATAATAAGAATACATACAAAAATAAGAAGACTACACGCACATTGTAAACGTATGTAAATTTCTATCTAACGCATAACATGTTAAACGAAATATTATTAATTCCCCAAATTTATTTCTCAATAATGTTGCGTTAAATAGATGTTAATTACAAGTAGATCTTGGACAGTAACCATTGCTGAGTCCCAATTTACACAAAGCAATTTTTATTGAAAAGATTGATAAATTTGTTTCCTTAAAATTTCTTCGGTGTTCACACAGCACAATTCTTATTGTTTAAATCACTCGTATTTTTATTTGAGACACACAAAACACATATGTAATACGAATAAGAGAGTAACCCTAATTGTTAGTACAATCAAGTGTGTACATGTCTTATCTTCCACTCAATACGATGCCTAAAAGTATTGCTTCGCGTAAATTGAGACTGATTACGCCCTTGGCAGGATATAAAATGCATTCCAATGTGCCAGTGGTCTGAAAAATATTATTACTTTACAATGGTATTATTTAAATTATTAATTAAAATGAACTCAAGCCAAATAAAATTCCTCTAATAATAAATATAAAAAGTTTAACAATTTTTTTAATAAAAAAAACAGACAACTCTAACAATTAAATCATAAAAACTCAGTTATAAATACCATTACATTTAGCATTGGAACAGTAGTTGACTTTTTTGTCTGCTTGCACCAGCACTCAGGGGATGACCTCTACTTATGCAATGTATTGTGTTGGAACTAGGAAAATTGGTTGTGGTAGGAAGGATGGAGGGAGTAGTGTTTGTGAACATTTGATTTAAATGTTCTTATATTGAAAATGGCAGGGAATACTTCTGATGGTAGTTTGTTCCACATATGGACAGTACGGCTAAAGAAATCTACTGTCCAGTCGACCATGACAAATGAGCCCTGACTGTAAAACGTGTATTATGTAAAAAACTACGTGTTTCTGGAACAAGATCGCTAATTTCAGCAGAACACATTCCATTATACTGTCGATAAAACAGTGAAACATATTGCGACGATGCTCCAATTATTCAATAAAGTTGCATACCCTGATAAACATCTTCGATCTCTCCTGTTTGCGGTCAAGTAACTCCAAAATAGACTTCGAAGCACCGGCACATACATGAGAGTTGTATTCCATTTGTGGTCGAATATAGGTGGTGGAATTAGTATGGAGATAAAGTATTTCCTACACCTTTTTAAAAAACCAAGGCTTCTTTTGACACTTGAAAAATGTGTTTATTCCAGCGGACATCACACTGGATTCTCATGCTTAGAACATCAGGAGCCTCTGATTCGCCCATAAAAACAGATAAAACAACATGATTAGTCACGCGTTTATGTGTTAACATACAATATTGAGTCTTACGTGTGTTAAAATCAAATCTATTGGCACACTCTAAGATTGTCATAAGATCCCGATTAAATGGGTCATTCATGTTCTGTAACATTTCCCCTATTTATAAAGGATTTGGTCCATAGTTAAATGAGTAGCTATGAATGGCAAATGTTGCTATCATCTGCTAAAGAATAGATATGATTCAAAGTTTGACATAAAAGGTCATTTATGAAGATAAGAAATAAAGTAAGAGCAAGAACGGAGCCTTGCGGTAAACCGTATATTCACCTCAAAGCAATATATGATGACAAAATAACTCAAACCGTTTTTACCTCAGCGCAGTCAAATATTGTGCATTAAGAAAAATATTTTTAATTTAGGAGTTACCTCGTGTAGCAAGAAAGATTATCCTCTTTATCTTCAACGCTATTTTACGCCTAGAATACTATCCTGCAGATTGGAAGGTGTCTATGATCACTATGATTCCTAAGCCAGGGAAGGACCACACCAAAGTGGAGTCATATAGGCCAATTAGCCTACTGCCGACAATTTCTAAACTGTTCGAAAAATTGTTAATGACTAAATTGACTCCAATTCTGAATGACACTGAATGTATTCCTAATCATCAATTCGGATTCAGAGCTAAACACAGTACCATCGAACAAACTCACAGATTGGTAAATGTGATAAGAGGGTCGTTTGAAGATAAAAAATACTGCTCCGCCCTTTTCATTTCATTGATGTGTCCCAAGCGTTTGACAAAGTTTGGCATGACGGTTTAATGCACAAAATAAAATCAACTCTGCCTGCTAACACCCATAAACTCATGGAAAGTTATTTATACGGTCGCAAATTTAAAATAAAAGAAGGTGATTTTTTAAGTACCGCTCAGCCAATTGAATCAGGTGTGCCACAGGGTAGCATACTGGGTCCAACTTTATATTTGATTTATGCCTCCGACATGCCGTCAGACCCCAAAATCCACACGTCAACTTTTGCAGACGATACAGCCTTTGTCAGCGTCCATAAGGACCACCAAGTTGCATCACGGAATTTGCAGAATTATGTTTATAAACTAGAGAATTGGCTAGAGCTTTGGAAAATCAGGGTAAATGAACAAAAATGTATTCATATCACTTTCACATTGCGAAAAGATACCTGCTCGTCCATCAGAATAAATAATCAAATTATTCCTCAACATAATGAAGTCAAATACCTCGGCATTCACCTCGACCGCCGTTTAACTTGGA
This sequence comes from Bellardia pandia, assembly GCA_916048285.2. Classification (NCBI taxonomy): domain Eukaryota; kingdom Metazoa; phylum Arthropoda; class Insecta; order Diptera; family Calliphoridae; genus Bellardia; species Bellardia pandia. Next base: position 30,105,657 of record OU696531.1, read on the forward strand.
AGTCTCATATTGAAGCGAAACTTACACAAATGAGATTAAAAGCAGTGCAACTTAATTGGTTAATCGGCAGAAACTCTACATTGAAATTGGATTGCAAACTTTTGTTGTACAATGCAATTCTAAAGCCAATCTGGTGTTATGGAATTCAATTATGGGGTACTGCCTCAGCATCAAACATTGAAAAAATTCAAAGGGGTCAAAATAAAATTCTACGTATAATTACTGCAGCTCCATGGTATGTTAAAAATTCTCGAATCCACAAAGATCTAGGCGTGCCATTAGTAAAAGTCGAATTTACAAAATATGCGTCAAAGTATGTCAGCAAACTCGAACACCATCCAAACCCACTTGCACGAGACATCCTTAACTTTAGTGGCCACAATCGGTTGAGAAGGAGGGATACCCTTGCTTTAACTCAAGCGCAAAATAGATGACTGGATCAGCTGATGTGAAATTTTTTTAGTATCATAAAAATTTTTGTCTAGCACTGGCTGGGCTTATTATTTTCTTTTTAGTATTAAGATTTGAATACTTATTGTCATTTCAAATATGAAGATTCAATAAATAATTAACTGCAAAAAAAAAAAAAAAAAAAAAAAAAAAAAAAAAAAAATTTAGAGAATTATCAATCTACATACGTAGTATTTTTTAATCGTCTGATCTGAAATGTATACATTTACAGACATTAACTTGTAAGTATAGGTAGATGTATGAGAGCTCATATAAAAAATATATTGTACATATGTATAAATGACTATATATACCCTGCAGTTGTAAAGACAACAATTTTAAAATTTGCACTAGTTATAATGATTGAAGATTTAAATTTGTTACTTTGTTCGTAATCCTAGAGATAAATTTCCTACAATAAAACCGTGGAATTAAATAAATCTTGCAAGAAAATATTTAGTCTTGTTTGTAACTAACAAATGTATTCGATAACATAGAACTGTGTTTCATAGACTGCTGGGCTGTTTTCCTGTGTTCACTGGTATGGCTGTTATTGTACATTCATGTGGTTTTACATTTTTAACACAATGAATTTGTAATTTTTACTTTCACAAATTTTTTTAACTGCACCTGCACACTCTTACACTTGGCAAACACATTGTCACACCTAAATGTACACATGTATAAATAAAAATATGTATGTATATATGTACAAAGTATTCCACTCAGACGTATAAATTTGCCCTTCTCCTTCTCGTACAAGCAGGTTGCTCGTTTGTATATTTCGCCACATTGACTGGTTTTACTACTGTATATTTTTGTTTAATGTTTTTGTTTTACACTGTATAAAGTTTAATGTAGAATCATTGTTTGAACATTAATTACCATGGAGAGCTTAATTTAATTTACATTTTCATTTTGATAAGATTATTTTTTTTATCAGACTGCTGTATTTTTTGTTGCCCCTCTCCTTTTCTCTCTATCTTACTCCATGTGTTTGTTTATTTAGTTGATCACAACTTTATCAACAATTTTATAACATAAAATATTAAAAACAAAAATTGTGTTTCAACAAAAAAAAGTTACACAAATTATTTTATTTGAAAGCTATAGAAATTAAACCACAATCATTTTGTAAATTTATCCCCGTAGGCACACTAAAGTTAACAGCAGCAGTAATTTGATGTATTGCTGGGAAAACACAAGCTAAAATACAAAGTTAACAAATATTGCCAGTTTGCTATTGAAGTTTTGCGTTGTGGCTAATTGTTTCAGATATTGTTTCGGGTAATGAAATGTTTTAAAAAAAATTTACATGATATTGTAAATTTTTCATTAAGCTAATGAGAGCTGATAGAAAGTTTGAGTTAAATGATGAAGAAAAAGGTATAATTACCAGTTAAACGATTAAAATGATTCAACTAAACTCTTTATACAAATTATAAAACCTAAACTGACGACTATCAGAAGCTAATAAGATTTCAAACATGACATGAAATATGGCATTTTATAAACTATAAAATTCTCTGTTTCGTAATTTAAGAACATCAGCCCATGACTTGTCATAGCTGCCGTATAAGGAACATTTCCATAAAATAATTTGAACCACAAAAATATCTAATAAATGTCGATATCCACATTAGAAATTTTACTCCAGACATCATACAAATATAGGTTATGAGATAATTATGCTACTGGATTTTGTAGCTATCTGCTGCAAATTAAGTCCACTTTCGAGTATAATAACTAAAAATACAACTTTTGAAAATCAGCTTATTGAGGTAAAATTTAACGAAATTAAGCTTAAAGTATATATATAGAAATCACATAAGTGGATACTGGATTTAGAATCTATCAGTCCACATGTTTTTCACTAATAGTCCCCACTTACACAGTCGAACATTTGGAAGAAAGACATTTAACTTGGCAGAAAATTACGGGTGGAAAAGATAGACACAATTTTGTGTTCGGTTCTCGGTGAACATGCTTTGTTGACATTTTCTTTGCTGGAATTAACTACAAATTATTACACAGCACGAATAAGAGAAATATCAAAAAAGCAAATAATAATGAAATGTGTCTGACAACATTGTTCGACAGTGTGACCGCGAATGAAAAAATCATAAGAGAATTCCAGATGTTTTTCTTCCAAATGTTCCAGTGTGTAAACGGGGATATAGTATGCCAACCATAAAGCTCTTGTAAATAAAGTTATTCAGATAAAATTTATCCAAAGGAATCATCCCCTTATAATTTTGTACTCTGTTTCTTAACTTGTTGTGAATATGTAGAAATGTTTTTTTTTAATTTTTTATAAAATTTTTTATTCGAAGATTTACTTCTAGTTAAATATAAAATTTATTTGAAATTTATTTTTGTATACTTCTGTTATATGTTCTACATTAGCTTTCCGTTGGAAAGCATAAATGTAAAATCATATAGAAATATACAAAGAGACACTAGCAAAATGTAATGCATTTTCTGGCCTGCTAAAGCCGTCGTCAGCATTCTTTGTGTCTATTGTTGTTTATTTTAAAATTTTTTATATTTAACTTTTTAAATTAGAAGTAAATCTTCGAATAAAAAATTTTATAAAAAATGTTTACAATAATACTCGCAAGAGGAAAAATTCTCATTCAGTTTGTTTTTTAAGTTTATAAATTACTAGCTGACCGCCCCGGCTTCGCTCGGTATTTACTATTGATTTGTATTTCATAGAATAAGATGTATTCACAACCTGCCTGCTCTTATTTATTTGCAAATTTGTACAGCATACTTTAGGGGACTTTTTTTTTCAAATGTTGAATTTTTTCAGGAAAAAAATCATAACTGGAGAATGGCTAGACCGATTTTGGATTTCAAAACCAACTAACCATCATCACTCCTCCCTGTACCTTCCCTAAAAATTTTATGGCAATCGGTCGAGCCGTTCTTGAGTTATGGAGTGACAATCAAAATGTACACTTATTTTTATATATATAGATAGAAGATAGATTAGAGAAGATTTCTTATTACATATCGTCGCCCCGGAATTATTTTGACGTACATCCCGAAAATCGAGTTTTGGCAAATTAATTTTTCAGTTTGAAGCGAGATAAATAAAAATTGGTTCGAAAAACTTTTATCGATATTTTACACACTCATAGTGTCATTTATTGAGTTCATTTTGACATTAAAAAAAAAACTAGTTTAGAACCAGAATCCTTATTTTAAAGGACTTTTGCACAAAACCATGCTGCCGTACACGCCATTTGTGCCGAAATTATTTGCAGTTGTATTACGTACGGCAAAATAATGTTTACATACGGCAAAATAATAGAAATAACAATGTACATAAGAAAACATTTATACGTACCGAGGTTTATAATTTATAAACAAAATGTTAATAATGAAACATAAAAAAACAATAATTTCAATTCATTTTTTTTTATTACAATAATAAAAATAAAATAAAAAAAATTTATTTTTCTTAAAAAATTTTATAAAAAAAATAACAATTTATAAAAATATAGTAGGTATATTAAAAATATTTGTACTGACTTTATTTAACTGTCTTATTAATTATTTTAACAAACAGTCATAATACTGCACGTCAATTTTTGGTAAAAACCCGTAAAGGCTTTTTATATCACTTTTTTTATCAGCAGATATTTTTTTTGCTGCTAATATTTTTAAATTTGTATCAAATATATTATTTGGTGTTGGTATTATACCTTTCGTGGACTTTTTTTTCAATGTAGTAGTTTTATATTCCATTTCAGCTGCCGAAGTCTTATAAGATAGTTTAAATAAATCTTCTTTTTCATATTTAATAAGTTTTATCCGGCTAAATGGTACTAATTGAAAATGCATTTTATTAGATTTTTCAGAATAGATCTTAAAATCTCATGAAACCATTTCTATAACTTGCAATTGTACTTTTGGTGATTTATAATTTTTTAATTTTCGGATTAAATCTAACAAGCTATGGAGCTCTTTCAATTTTAAATATCTATCAATTGAACTATGGACAGCATCAACTTCTTGAATCTGGGAATGACCAGGTTCAGAAAATGTTTGGATAATAGATTTAATTTGTTTGTTACTATACATGAATTGCAGCAACGAAGTGGCCATGATTTGATTTCTATTTTGTGGCACACATGAATCACACCATAATATAAGGTGTGGAATATCTTTAAAATCATTTAAAATTCTTTCTAAAATTTTAATTACAGAGCTGGCAATATCATTTCCTGAACGGCCACTGTGCACCTCGCTCCAAATAGCACAATATGTTATATTCGGCACTTCTTTTGATTTCATACATACAGTGGCAGTCATATTGAAAACAGTAAGTTTTCTTTTATAATAAAACGTTGAAGAAAATCCTTTAGGCAAAGTAAATACACTTTGTAAATCAAAACAAATAACGAGCATGTTTCGATTAATGTTATTTCTATCTTTGTCACGTTCAAGTTTTAATAATCTGTTTTGATTTCTGTGTGATTCATATTGGATTTTATCATTTTCATTTAATAATTTTTCTTTTTCTTGATTTTTAAACATTGTACAACGATCACACTGATCTTTTTTTGGTTTGAAGAATGACAAATTAAAATTGTTGTTAAATATTCTTGAAAAAGATGTTAGTGAAGTGGTATTTCCAGGATGTTTATCTTGAAAAAGACTAAACATTTTGGACAATGTTAAACCCTCCTCCAAATATTTTCGTGAAGAGTTGGCTCGACAATAATGCGAGTCAACCGTAGGAAAACTCTTAAAGTGATCTAAAATTTTATTTTTTGATTCTTCAGAAACACTACGTTTAATATGTCTCTATTAGTAACTCCAGTTGCTTCATCACGAAGATGGTTAAAGTGATAATATATACGTTTGTTTGAAATGTTTAATGTATTTAAAAAGAAGAACTTACATACTTGATGAATTGTATTATCTTTTTCTAAATAATACAAAAAAGTATTTTTTTTTTTTACAGAATTTTCCATTCTTCGTCTTTTAACATCTTTTTTTCATCACAAATTTACCATAAAATCCATTTTTTTCATTATCATTAAGAGACCAAAAGCTTTTAAAAATGGATTGTCTAATATCCTCACCAAAATTTTTGGTACACAAATAAAAGCAAGATGGTGCACATGGAGGTTTCAGTTTTTTTTCTTGAGTTGCAACTCCTTTAGATGAAATATAAGACAATCCTTGTTGACGACGTTTTTCACGAATATTTTGTTTCCAATTTTCTTTATTAGTTTGTCTTTTCCGATTTATTTTAGGTATGAGTTCCGAAGTTGATGATATACAACTTGATGGTACACTAAGTAAGTTATCATTTTCATTCTGATTTTTAGTATTTGGTGATTTATTTTCATCGTTAGTGTTGGTTTGAATATCCGGACTATATTCATCAGTCGATTCTATATTAAAAAGATTAATAACATTACATAGGAAGTAATTGTGAATTTTTATCATCTAAAAAGTTTTCGTAAAAACGCTTGAGTTGCGTTCTTTCCTTTGTAATATTAAAATCAGGATCACGTGCCGAATCATCTGAATCAAAGTCTTCTATATAAAATAACTTATTTAAATTTAATTATTTAATTTAAAAATATTTCAGTTACCAATGATGGAACAATCCTCTGATATTTTATCTTCGCCTAATATTTCATCGGCCATACTAAAAAAAGAATATATCGTTGAAATTTTGCCCAGAAATAAAATATGTAGCAATAAAACTATATGAATATTATATATTGTATTAAATGTATAGCACATACGTCACAATAATGGCGGGTTTATAAATTCCGTATTTTTGCTTTAGTTTTTGCCGTATATCCAAAAAAATGCTGAATACGGCACAATAAGAATAATTCTATTGTTTTTTGTGGTGCGTACGTCAAAGCCAACAGAGAATATCTCGCTGTACATAGAGGGTAGGAACATTACGAGAGCACAGATCGATAGAGCTGGAAAAAATTTTCAATACTGCATTTTTAACTTTTTTTTTTTGGTTTTGTGATATACGACAGTATAATTGCGGGGCAACGATATTTTGGCTTGAGTTAATTTTTAATTAATAACTCAAAGAATACCATTGTAAAGTTATATTTTCCTAGACAATTGGCAAATTGGAATGCATTTTCTACCCTGCCAAGGGCGTCATCAGGAATTTTCATTATAAATTGTTACATTACATTCAAGATTGTTATGAAAATCAGACAAACTCTGTAAATTATAGTAAGAATTGATAATTACATCGATTATAAATGGTGAAAATTAGATAAAATATCAAAACATTTGAAAAAAGTTATGTTGTTCGTAAAATTGTCTTTCAAACAATAAAATAAAATATAATAAAATATGCACTAATACTGGACAGAAAACACAGGACAAGGATATTCCATTCTCATAACTAGTATAGTTCTTGTATTTCTTATTAAATTTCGGTGAATTTGCACTCTAACTAGTTTATACTATTTTTTTGAGTCTGCCGAATAGGGAAAAATTTTGAACCCATTTTTATTTTATAAACTGTTACAACACATATAAGATTGTTATAATAAACCGTCAACCTTTGTAAGTAATTGTAAAAAACCCATCAATTATAAATTACATCAAGAAAATTTTAAAACATTTCAAATAAATTATTTTGGGCATAAAATTGTCTTTCAAAAAATATTTATATACATAAATATATTTAATAAATTTGAGCTAACACTGAATCAAAAAAACTGAATAAGGATATGCTAGTTTAAAAAATAGAGTAGTTTTGTAATTCTCATTATATTTAGTTTGTTTTATAGTGAAAATAAAGATTTAGATTGAAACACCCTTACATATTTAAAAAAAACACTATTACCTTGGTGTACTATTCTGGATTATAAATCAATTGCTGTAATGCTAGAAAGCTTAATATATTGTTTAACCACATCAAAAAAATATGTGTATGGTTTAAGAAGCTTTGATCATGTTTCTGCTGCTACCAATAAACTTTATGGAGCCTACGAAAAATTCCTATTCTTATATTCTTGCACAAAATAATAAATACTCAAGCTCCCAAACATGTATTTGAAAAAAAAAAAATACGTTTCTTCCAATCGTCTCGACATCGAAATATTGTAATACCTCGACATCAGCACCTAGTGTCTGAATGGCAGTTTTATGTACATGCCACTCGTCTTTGAAACAATCTTCCACCAATTCAACAAAGAAATAATAATGCCAATAGTTTCAGTAAATGTTTATATAACTTTTTCACGTAACATATTGTTAATATTGTTTTTTCTTTAACAAGTTTGTTTATGCTCATTAAGAAATTGTTTATAACGTAATGCGTTCCTGCACTAAAGGGTGATTCAAGTAGAGACAATTTTTTTTAAAATACCCTTTTTTTACAGATCACATGTGAGTCGTGTAATGCTGTCATGTTATGTTTGTTTAATATTGCTTGGCATTTCATAATGGAAAGACTTACGCCTGAACAACGTTTACAAAAAGATCAACTTTATTACGAGAATCCACGTTGTGTGAGGAATGTGTTTCGTGCACTTCGCTCAACTTATGGTCAACTTAATGGGCCCATTATTGGCTCAATGGGTATGTAAACAAACAAAATTGACAATTTGGAACGATGAACAACCTGAAGAGAATCAAGAACTGTCACTTCATCCAGAAAAACAACGGTTTGGTGTGGTTTGTGGGCCGATGGAATCAAAGGTCGATATTTTTTAAAAAATGATGCCGGCGCGAACGCAACTGTCAATGGAGACCGTTATTTTTTTTTTTTTTTTCTTTTTTTTTTTTAAATCGTTTATTTTATTCCAAAATTTATATTAGTTACTATAAATAAACAAACAGTATAATTATAATTTTTAATACACAGTCCCTTTAATCGGGCTCTCAAGTATACTATATAAAATAAAACTTAATTTTTAGTTATATTTATAATTTAATATACAACAATTATATTTTTATATAAGTTTAAATGCAAGAAAAAATTTGTTTAAAAAGCTCACTTTTATATAATAGAAAGTAAAAAGAATGGTCTAGAGTTAAAATTAAAGGGTAAAAATTAGTTGGCAAGCCACCAAAATTTTTTGATATTAAGGTTTGGTTTCATGTGTTTATCAGCCAGATAAACACTAGTGTCGAATCTAATATTTTCATTTGTAGGTTGATTACAGGTTATGGATTTAATATTGGCTCTTCTATAAATGTGGTAGATTATAGGTATGCCGTTTTCATTCTGGATATATCCATTTTTATCCAGGAAGAGGAAGGCTTCCGGTGGAACGTAGCCTGTTTGTAATGTTTTTGATATATACTCATCATTAGCGTAGTATGGGGCCATAATTATATTGTTAACAAAGTATTCTGTACTGTTTAGAATATGGTTTCTTATTAAATGTATTATAAAATTATCAATCCTGCTTACTTTGGCTTCCGTATATAATACTTTGTTTGATATATACTTTTTATAATCGCTATTTGCTGATCTATAAAGGGAGGTGCAGCTCCTTAGACATTTTCTTTCAAACATTCTTAGTCTTTCCATATAGGATGGAGATATGTTGAACCAAATTGGACAACCATATGTGAGAATAGGCCTTATTAAGGACTGATACATAATTATTTTTACCCTTGATTTGATAAAATTTGAGAAAAATAATTTTTTATATAAGAAAAAGGCTTTTTGGGCTTTTCGAAGTTGTAGATTAATATGTTCATTAAAATATAAAAATTTATCTAAATAAATACCTAAGTACTTAACAATTTGTTTGTTTGGAATAAGTACATTATTAAGAGATTTAACTCCAAATGATTTCCAATTACGTTTTATGTTGTTGTTACATTTTCCTACGGGGGGACGGAACAGTATTGTTTCACATTTATTTAGATTGATTTTCATTTGCCAGTCAGCTGAATATTTTTCTATAATATAAAAGTACTTTTGTAGTTTTCTGTTAATTTTTTCGATTTTATCATCGGAGTGGTAAATAATAATATCATCAGCAAAGCCAATAATGTTTTCAATTTTGTTTAGAAGATCGTGTACGTATATATTAAATAAAATTGGTGCATTAACGGTTCCCTGTTGCAGACCATTAACAATGATAAATTTCTTGGAACTTATGTTTTTGCCATCACAAACTTGGAAACATTTATTGTTTAACATATTATGTATTAAAATAATTAAATAATTTGGAAATCCATAATTCAAAAGTTTTGTAATTAATCCAGGAATCCAGATATTATCAAAGGCTTTTTCGAAATCAACTAAACATGCCCCGGTACCTAATGATTTATTTAAATTCCATTGTATATTTGAAACTAACGAATGTATCGCATGGATTGTAGAATATTTGAATTTAAATCCAAATTGCTTATCATTTATTAAACTCTTTTCATTACACTGTTTTAGTATGTTATTATTAATGGAAATTTCGAAAACTTTACTTATGTTTGGAAGTAAGCTAATTGCTCTTAAGTTGTTTGGATTACTAGTGTCTTTATCTTTCTTAGGTATGACAACCACTTTGGCTATTTTCCAAGCATGAGGAAAGTACGAGTTATTCAGCATATTGTTAAAAAGGGTACAGTACTCCAGAATCATTTCCTCTGGAATATTCTTTAACACAATATTGGGAATATCGTCAACACCTGCTGACATTTTCTTTCTTAAATTTCTGAAGATATACATAATTGTGTCCCTAGTAATAAAATAGTTGCCTGTGATAGATTCAGTGAAATCATTGGCCTTCTTACATGTTGCAAATGTGGTAATAGTTGATTTATTGTATTCATACTGATTTTTTCTTTGCAAAAATCTGGAAAAACAAGTATCAATTTCTACATGTAAGTCATTATCCGCATCAATCTCTTTATGAGAGTGAACCGATTCTAAGAAGGTTCCAATTACATTTAATTTCTGATCATCATCTCTTATTAAGAAATCATCGCTATTTATATCCTTCTCTATCAACTCAGGGTTTAATCCTGCATTTCTTATCCATATTTCCTTTTCTTGAGGAACTCTAATTATATCTACATTTAAGGGTTGTATATTTTTAAATTGTTTTTTAATTTCGCTAAACATATTTGAAGAGTCCCTCTGGTCAATTTTTGTAAGTTTGTCGTGATAATAATTATTAACTGCCAGAGTAAAATTGTCATTTATTAGTTTTTTGACGAGCTTAAGTTTCGATTTAAATATATTTATTTCTGTTTGGGTTAAATTTATTTCTAGTCTATTGTATTTTTTAATTATGGTTACTAATTTACTTTTTTCAGATTGGAGTTTTTTTAATATCGGATTAGTAAATTTGACTAAAGGGCTGTGATTTTTATATTTTGGGATTGATATTTCGATTGCATTGTGGATAAATTGATTTAGTCTACAGAGATAAAAGTCTATTTCTGAGTTCATTAGATTTCTATCGTTTGGAATCTTTCTATTATCCATTAACTCCGAACAAATATTTCTTTTGAATCTCTTCCAGTTAGCTTTAGTATAATTTGGTTTTAAAGTAGGTGTATCTTTGAAAAAAGTTAGTGGATGATCATTTTCCACTTCTAATATATGTATCTTAATAGCATTGTGATCGCTATCGTAATCAAGAGTTTCAAGGCAGTTTAAAGTGTTATTTAATTTATGAATAATTAATCGTGAGTCTGCTATACATAAATCTAAGTATGAGCCGCAACGTGGGTATGATGGAAGGTTAGAAGCATACAATCTGCTTCTAAACATAATTTCATATGATAAAAACCATTCCTTTAACTTAATTCCTTGGGAATTATTAGTACTGTTCGACCAATCAATATGTTTACTATTCAAGTCACCTGCTAAAATATAAAAGTGATTTAAATTTTCTAATTTTAAAGATTGAAATAATTGCAACAATTCTGTCTTAAGAATGTTACAGTTTTTTCCAGAGGGGAAATAAGCTGATATTACATATAATACCTTATTTGATATTAAAGGTATTTTTACGATGCATGTTTCTAAATATTCGAATTTATTAATGGTGTTGTTAGTAAAATTATTGTATTTGATATCATTTTTTATCAGAATCGCAGTACCACCGCCTCTTTTCGCATCTTTTCTGTCTTTACGTATTAAACAATAGTTTTCAAAATATAATTTATGTTTAGCATTAAGTTTAGTTTCATTAAGTAATACTAAATCAGGATGGTACTTTTTTATAAATAGACTTAAATCATATCTTCTACTTAATTTAATTAGTGAATTTACATTTATGTGAATGATATTAAGCTTTTTTTGAATTGTTTCAGCCATTATAATTAATTAATTTTCAAGCATCGAAAAAATGGTATCTATTCTAGACGTTTGGATTTGTAAATGTTTATTTAAATTCATTAATTGACTAGCTAAGTTTTGCATAGAATTGTTAAGTTGTTCTAGTACGCTGTTGATGGAGTTGTTGATATTTTCCGTTTGTGGATTGTTGTTTTTCACCATATTGGCGAAACTTATGTTTTCATTTATGTAAACTGCAGATTTAATATTTTTTTTCTGTGACAGAGTTTGTTTTTTAGCCCGCAATCTTTGTTGCAATTCTTTGTATCTCTCACATCCTTTATATGATGCAGGATGGCCATATTTATTGCATAAAACGCAAAACAGTTTTTCTCTTTCATTTTCTGGAACTTCTTTTAAGGAACATTTTCCAATATCATGATTTTGGGTACATTTAACACACCTTCGTGGTAAAAAACAATTAGCAGCACTGTGTGAGAATCGCTGACAATTTCTACATTGTGATATTTCTGGTTTTCTAAGGGCTTCCCAACGCACGCATCGATATAGGAGGCTTTTAATAGTTTTGAGATCGTTAACTTTACTCTCTTCACTTATCTGGACCAAAAAAATTGGTAATGCTTGTCCGTTGTTTAATGATTTTTTTGTTGTAAATGGATTAACTTTTAAAAATTTTAAATGTTCGTTTTCGAATTTATTTAATTCATCTAATATTTCTTTTGGGTCAGTATTGGCACTTAGGCCCTTTAGTAAATAAGTCTTTGTCTTCATGTCTTTGGGTGTAAACGAAAAAAAATTCGTTTTTGTTTTTTCCAAATAATTTTTAATTCTGCAGTAATCTGCAGACGATGATGTATACAAAGATAATTTGTTGTTGTTAAATTCTTTTATTTTGAATTCTGTTATGTTAAGACCATCCTTAATAAACTCAATGAGTTTTTTAGATTCCACATTAAATATGTTTATAGGTGGATTTTTCTTATTTTTGTTTTGATTATTTTGTGTGTAGTCTTTATTATTGCTCTCGTTATTTATTGCAGTACTATTTGTAACAGTGTTTTTTGTTTGTGCAGGTCTCTCTTTCTCCTGCACATATTTTTCGAAATTTTTTACAATCTCTTCATTGCAGTTCTTGTCATTGTCAAGAACAGACCAGTAATTATTTTTTAAATGCTTAGGCATTGGGAATATATTTAAATCACTTTTTCTTTTTTTATCATTCTCTACAGTAGAATTATTATTGTTTAGAATTTCGTTTACACTGATATTATTTTTGTTATTGTCATTTTTTAATTTCGAGTTTGGAGCATCATGCTCACTCATTTTTTAGCAGTTTGTTTTGTTTGATTAAAGAGTCTCTGTCTCTATTTTTTAGTAATAAAAAAAATTCAAATTATGGAAAAACAACGCAATGTAAAAATGCGTTAAACAAAAAACAATTGCACATTGCATATATAATTAAGAACGTTGTAACCGTTGTACGTCTGTCTATCATGACAGTCACGATCGAACTCTGGAGACCGTTATCGTGCCATGACAACCGACTATTTAATGTCTGAAAATAAAGCTCGTGTTCTGGGCGACATTTGGTTTCAGCAAGACGGCGCCAGTTCCCACACATCGCATCAATCAATGGATTTATTGAGAGAACACTTCGGTGAGCACATAATTTCACGTTTTGGGTCGGTCTAATGGCCACCAAGATCGTGTGATATTACACCGTTAGATTTTTCCCTGTGGGGATATGTAAAATCTAAAGTTTATGCAGACAAACCTGCTTTGATTCAGGCCTTGGAGGAAAACACCACGCGTGTCAATTGCTAGTTACCAGTCGAAATGCTCGAAGGAGTCATCGTAAATTAGACTCAACGGATAGACCATCTGCGCAGTAGCAACGCCCAATATTTGATAGACATAATCTTCAAAAAATAAATGCCAAAGAATGTTCTTTCAAGTGATAATAAACATTTCCCTTAAATTTGAATTTTCTGTGTTTTTTTCTTTTACAAAGTAAGGAACCTTGAAATGAATCACGCTTTATAAATACTCAGTCTTGTTGTACAGGAAATGAAAAAATTCAATAAATAAAATAATTAACACTATGTATAAGCAATGAGCCATTTCGAAGACTTTTCTAAGTACCAATTCCGGTAGAAACTCCTTTAACTCAAATTCTTTTACTAGTTCATGATAATATTTCTATATATCTCATGGCTTCTGCTTTGCAATAGGTCAAACTTTATTTACTAACTTCTTTACAAAATTTCAGTTTTTCCGCAAAATATATGTATAATATTCTCCAACAATTACTTAAATTTTAAAGAAATGTTTACTAACGAGTTAGCATATGTAAGTATATCTAATTTATTATGCTGTGACTTTGAAGAGGGCTGGTAAATATTAATATTATTGTACTAAAAATACATCTAAATTTGTATATCTCCTAAAAGTCTAGCCAAACAAAAAATTCCCAAATTAACATAAAACTGTCTACTTATAAATTCTTTATTGATTACAATTACATGACATTTGTAACACAAAATTATTATGGTAAATTAAGTAAATTTGTCTCGCAACAATTCTGCCATGAATTGCTTGCTACTGAAGTACTCACTACAGGCTGGCACTACTGGGAATAATCAATGTAAACTACAGCAATTTTGCCACAAAATACATACTTAAATTGTTGTAGTAGTCTTACAAAAACTGTAAACATTATCATAGATTTAGGATTTATACAACTAAATATTGTTTGTATGACAATACCAACAAATAATATTTGGAACATTTCCAACAAACATTTTTTTATGTATAAAACAATAACAAAGCATTAGAAATACTGTCACTTAAAACTAAATAAATGTATGAAATATGTAAAACTTGAATGACAAAGGTAATTTAGGTTATTTACTTCAAAATGTCTTTCTTATAAATAAATAAATTTTTAGATTTTCGCCTCTTGTTATAATATCTTCATTATATTTAAGTGTTAGTAATAGACATGATTTAGTTTTGTTTGTTCCTACTCCACCACCACCTCCTGCTTTATAATGTATTTGTTATTTATTTTTGCAAAGTTTACAGAATTTGAAAGGTAACACCTTTTTCTTTCCCTTGCATACAACTTACACACTCTTACAGCTCTATAAAAACTATGCCAAAAATTGATTGGGACAACATTTACTACTTACTTACTTACTTACTGGGCCAAATAGTTAAATGTCATATGACCATTACTAAAAACAATGTCAGCTTGACAAATACTGCATATTTGGGTAGACATTAAGCTTAAGTTGCCCATATGTATACCTTTAAAATAAAAGTTGAAATGCAGGCTTTTGAATAAAGATTAATTTATTTCAAAATAATTATCAAAAATTTCGGCTAAATATTGCTGTTTTTTGAGCTTAACCTTCTTACAACTGTTCCAAAAATATAATTTTCTTTCAATAGGATACTTACTTAATAGTCACAACAGAATTTAAAATTTTGTTATAATGCAAGAGATTTTAAATATTTTCTGTAATTTTTTCATTCTAAATAGTAATTAATTGCATTTGAATTATTCCCATTGGTCATGCATGCGTATGATTAATATGTAATTTTTTTAACAAGTATACGCATGTGATATTTCTTATGTGTAAAAATTGTGATCAAAGAATAGACAACTGTACCAGCGTTGTCAACTTTGAAATTTCAAAACGCACCAAAATAGAGAAAAAAAACGCACCAAAATAGAGAAAAAAAACGCACCAACTTTAGATTTTTTTTTATTTAAAATGATAAATTAATATTTTTTGTGTGCAAAGCACATGAACAAAGACATCAAATAGAATTATTGAAAATTGTATGTATGCATGTAAGAGAACTTTAAATATTTCTTTAATAAACATTCTTTCTATACATTCAGTTTTAAAGCTTTACAGTTTTTATACATGTAAAATGTTTCTTTACACTTTTCATATGATTTGGTACATTATGAATGAACGTCAGTCATTATTTGTGGCCTGTAAAATTGATTGTTAAAAAAAATTGCAAGTATTGAATGGTACTACTGACTGAAACACGTGTAAATTTTATACAAAGATTTTTTCTCACACTGAAACAAAAAGTTGTGTGGAATTTGTTTTGGTGCCACCAAAAATTAAAAAGCGCACCAAAAATTTAAAAAAGCACCAAATATGGTGCGAAACGCACCAAGTTGACAACGCTGAACTGTATGCCAAATCGAAATGGCCAACTGCCCCTTGTAATATTCAATTATTATTACCAAGTATTACTCTTTCCAGTATAAAAATATTTTTATAATCTTCATATAAATTTTTTCTTATATATTTAAAAAAATTAATACCTCGATTTCTTACCTATCTTGACCTACAAGTATATATCAGTTGCTAAAACAGTAAGTCCTGTTTCACACTCTTTAGTTTTAGTTAACCTGTAGCCCGTAAAATGTTCCACGTGAAGCGAGGGAACTGCAACAATAACATTGTAAAATTAAGCAAACACGTTTTTTTTCACACAAGTGTTTCCTTGTCTTTACTTGGCGAGAATTATCTGTTATGTAAATAAATTTTCAGCAATTATTGGAAGGATGTGAGAAAAAGTGTTTCTGTAACAATATTTTGTGAAGAGTTTCTCATAAGAACTGTTAAAATAGTTCACGTTTCAAATTGGTGCGAGAAACATATAATTCAAAATATATGGATATTTTTAAATACATATACATAAATACATATATAAATTTTTTTTACATTATAAACACATTTGTTTTTTTTTATGTAAATAATAAAACACAATTGTTGTATTTTAATTTTTTTAGCCTTTTACTGTTTTGATTTTATTTTGATTTTTTCTTCGTTGATATTTGGCTTGCATTTGACACTTACTTACCGGAAATATTCCAAATAAGAACAGAATACGCGTTGTCTGTTGTCGCATTCAAGTTAAGAAACAAATCGAGAAACGATGGAACTTTACGTAAGAAATTTTACAATGAGAGAAATGCAGAAAGGAGCTACAGTTTTTGTTCAAATCTCTTTTGAACTTGCCATTCGCACACGTCAATTTAATGTTCGTACTTTTTAATGCAAATCAACATGCATGAAAGAAAAAAAAACAACTGTTCGCCTTTTAATCTCTTTTCTCTTCTCATCCAAATATACTTGCCTTGACAAGTCAGAATTGAGGAGTACAAAAGCCAACTAAAATATAAAATAACCACTCAAATACCACTCATGGGCGATTCCTCCGTGAAAATCGGGTGCATAACAAAAGCAGAAAGGACATAAATAAAATTTTCAACGAGCATGATGAGCGACACATTTTAGGACAAATAAGGGCAAACCAAGGCTATAAGCTTCACAACTGGCGTCCTTAGTTGAAGCTGATCAGGTCAAGCAATGCTGCGTTGAAACTGTTCGACGTGTCTTGTGCCAACATGATGTTATTGACCGAGTTGCATGCAATAAATCATTTCTAAACCCGAAAAATAGAACATGCAGGCTTATGGCGTTTTCTTTTCTGGCAAAAATGTTACATATATGTTACACTTTTTACCCATTTCCCCATATAAAAAAGGAAAAAAGTGTAACATTTTTGCCAGAAAAGAAAACGCTATTAATTTCGCAACTGATCGTGTTTAGAAGGAATCTGCATTTTGGAATTCAGTTCAGTTGGCATGTCGTATGTTTTGCTAAGACCAATTACAAAACTCAACAAAGAAGACCTAAAGGCGACAATGCAGCACAGTATATCAGCTGCTGGTACTGGAAATATAAAATTTGTTGAAACAACCATGGACTAGTTTTAATACCTTTACATTGTGCAGGACAACTTGTTAGAAAGCGCAGAGAATCTTGGTATAAGATCAGATTTTCGATTCTTCTAGGATAATGATTCAAAGTACAGATCGGGTATAGTGCAAACGTGGCTAATATATTAAACAGTCTGCCTTTGATTACACTGCCACCACAATCGAAATTCAATTATAGAAATAAGATTAAGGAAAAATAAAATTTTAAACAAAAATTTAAAAAAAGCCTAAAGTGGTCGAGTATTTCGCTGAATATTACCCACAAAATGGTCGCATTGCCGTAAATCTGTTGTAGATAATAAAGGCATTAACACCAAGTATCAAATTGTGTAATTGCCAGTTTTAATTTCAAGTTTGTTTTCTTTTTTTATTTTTAATATATTAAATTTTACATTTTTGCAATAAATTATTTTAGTTTGTTAGACTATAAGAGTTTTTCGTTTAAATGACTTAAATTTCTTTATTAATTTATGGTTTCCTTTTGTTTCAAACCATAAAATGCACAGCATTAAATAAGCTATGAGCCACTGTATGTTGTCACATAATGAATTGTTGAAGAATTGAACCGGTAATGTTGAAATATTGCAATGTTGGAAACGAATTTTTTCTAAAATCTATTCAATGGAATTCTATTTAATGTATGTTTAGCATCTTATGCAGCGTCAGCTGAATGAATACATGAATTTTTTTTATTATTTATTGAATCTGCCTTATTTCCTTAGGCCTAACAATAAGTATTTAAAAGTCTTAAAACTAAAATAAATCTAATTACTCTCTAACAGAGCATTAATTTCGTATTGGCTGTTAAGCTCTGCAAAGCCTGGACTTCGTCTAGCTCTGAGCGAGAATTCTAGCCAGCGGATTTGGGTGAGTTTGTAGCTTTTTGATGTAGTTCTCATAAATATATGCGATAAATGCAAGTCTTGTAATTTTAAAAAAACAATTAAAAATCTCATCTGTTTCTCGAAACAAGTTCTTAGCCTAGCAATTTCAAAAATAAATCACTAATGCAAGAACTAGTTCTGTAACTTTTCCAAAGAATCCTGTAACTTTTCTTAAAGAAAGAAAAGGAAAATATTATAAGTTACAATAAAAATACCAAAAGTTTTTCATTTGCAAGTTAATTGTTTCGTAAATGCTTGAATAGTAAATTAAACTTCGGCCATATAAACCAATTTTAAATTGTAAATCGTGTAAAATCTGAAAAATCTTCAGGACTTTAGCAGCCAGTCCCAAAATGGTTTTATCAGAATATTTTACTTGTATTATTTTGAGATTAAAAATGTTTATAAAATTTAAAATAAATTCACAAACGATACGGTCTAAAGTCTCCAAACAATATTTAAACTGAGGGTTTTAGAATAATTTCAAATATTTAAGTTATGAGATGTTAGTTAAAAAAAAGATAATTATTGGAGAATATAAATCTTCTCATAATTAATTCCAGCAATTTGCTATAGTGATTTTTGGCAAAGATTTCAAATAAATAACAAAAAATTCAAAAACCTTTTAAAACCTTATTGAAATAAAAATTTCTTTAAAGAAAAAATTGAATCAATTGCAACAATATTTAATAGACTAAAAATTCAGTTTAATTATTTACACTAATGTCATTAACCAATTTTCAACTGAATACCAAATAACGCTCTATTTAAATACTTACCACTATGACCAGGAGCCACTACTAAATTATTTAGGCAGGAAAAATAATCAATAATATATTTTAAAACACAAAAAGTTCGAGACAATTTATGTATCAAAGTAAGTAGCTAGTCACAGCAGACAACGAGCTCTTGCTAAATGTTTTTAAAAATTCAATAGATTCACCATAAACTGCACACGACATAAAGAAAAACAAAAAAAATAAAAACTTAAACTAAAAGCAAATACCGATGAGAATTACAACACATGTTTTCAAAGCTAAAAGAAACTGAAAAAAAAACCGTAAAAAAACGATTCACTTATAGTTCCTTACTATTTGTTTGGTCTTTTATTAAAAGTTTCGTTTTATTTTCTTTAACTTGGATTTTATTTTATATTATTTTTTGTTTGGTTTTCATTTGTATTTGATAGTTGGTTGTTTTTTTAATGGCCCACATTTTGACCCCCGCAATCACATGTAATTGTGGCTAAATTTAGTCAATGTAGGTTTTGGAAATATAAAAATAATGTTTTCTTTTTTAATTAAATTGCTTTAAAATTTAAATTAAACACTTGATTTTTTCCATTACAACTTTGAAATTATTTTCATTTTATTTAAATTATTTATTTTTTTTTGGTGTTTTTTATATATATATTTTTTTTTTGTAAGGAAAAGGTAAAAAGTTAACAAGTTAAGCAAGAGAGTAGCAGAGGATTAGAACACAACCACTCCAGTCGATATGCCACTATCAACTGAAGACAATTGCTGCTGAATATTTGTTTGCAAGTGTATAGAGTAGAGTATGCCACCAAACAACGAGCGTACACAACCATCGACTGTGACTAACCAAAAAGACAAACTAATACAGACACTCCAGCAGGACACAAATGAAAGGAACAAAATACAAAAAGAATAGCAACAACATATCGAACAGTAAGGCAAACATAGACAACAGCAGCAACAACAATAAAATTTAATACTAAATTCATACATATACTATACTTTCCAACAGACACTCACTGGCACCCACACAACATCGTATACAATGTTCCAAAATAGTACACGTACTGCTAGTACACATCCCATCGTAGTCAAACACCTTACTACAGTACCTACACTATCTACTACAACAAAAACAAAAAAAAAAAAACAAAAAACAAAAAACAACAACAGCAATAACAACAATAACAAATTTGAGTTCGTGTAGGGAGTATGTAGTAATAAAACATTTGTTGCACGAACTCCTTACAACTCAACCGAGCTGTTTGCGACTGTCCTTCATACAAACGGTGTTGCCAATAGGAATATTTTAACCCTTATGTGAGTGATAAAAAAACACCTTTAACAGAGTGACAGGGTACCCGGGTACCACATACGATATATACGAAAGTTTCATATTATAGTACAATATATATAAAGATTAATGCTACGAAATGTAAAATATACATTTTTTCAAAGTCTAACATCAACACTAATCTGGGGATTTCCCTCTGGCTTTGTACTTGATCGACAAATTCAGTTACTTGCTAATGTCATTCATACATAACTAAGTGCATACATGAATAAGATCGGTAAGCGCGAGAAGGTAAAGTGTTATACAATGGCTTCTTGTTCTCAAAAAACTCGTTTAAACCGATATAAATGAAATATTAAACGAATGTGGGAGTGATGATGGAGAACTTATATCAGATGAACATATGCTGAATATTTGCGACATAATATCAGAAGCATCCGATGCAGAAAAAATGGGATATATTGAGGCTAACAAGGATTCATACGATTCTAACGAGAGTAAAGAATTTGAAGAAAAAACTGAACTCTGTGGAAAGGATGGTACGCGTTGGCGGCTTAATCCCTATTCAGAATACCAATTGAATTCCACTAACTTTGCTTTTAGCCAGGATGGGACATTGTGTTCGTATGTTCAAAAATAAAAGAAAGCAGTTGTTATGTTTTCTTCTATGCATACAAAGCCTGGCACGGAAAAGAAGAACAAGTCGATGGCCGCTAGCATTATTTTGTAATGCTATTGATGTATCTGCTTTGGCAGCTTATATTATACATGCCGAATATAATCCAGAACGTAAATCAACAGATCGGCGACGACAATTTTTAAAGGACTTAAGTTTTCAATTGTGTAAAGCAAATATAGAACAACATATGACCAACCCAAAAATAATTGCAAAACCTTTCACCCGGTCTGCCATACACCAAGTTTTTTATATTTTTTATATAGTAAAGTGTATCTTATTTCTAATTTTTTTGTACTTTACTCAAGTCTTTTGCTTGAATAAATAAAAAAACGAAATACACAAAATAACGGACAGTGTCTTTTATTTTTCATTTTCATTCATGTCAAAAATAAGAAAATCGTCCAACAGAAATACCCCAACATGATTTTAAACTCATTTAAACTCAAATAAATCAAAATAATACTAATAAAAAAATGTTATGTTAAAAATTTCCATTAAGGTACCCAGGTGCCCTGTCACTCCGTTAAGGGTGAAAAATGTAAATTGACCCACAGCATCCTCTCAAGTTAAGGAACTAAGCTAATGTTTATCCAAATATATCTTAAACACAATAATAAGAGTTCTCAAGAGGTTCCACTCCGTCAAGAAACTTGAAACCAACAAAAAACGCAATTAAAGTTTAAAAAGTTACGTACCCTGTCACTCACATAAGGGTTAACTGAACAATATGGTTACAGTGATTGTAGGTGGCTGGCTATTTAATTTACTACTCCTTTGCGTTCAATGAATTAAACATACTTCGATCATAAGACGTCATTAATCAACATCCTCAAAAGGCCTCCAATAAACAGTTTTTAGCCATTTCATATTTTTATACCCACCACCAAAAGTATTGTTCCTAAACATTCTTTGCATTCTCTAATTAGTCGTACCTCCTGCATTGTGCACGATACATCTAATACGTAACACATAAAACGTAATAATTCTCGAATTCTATTTCTCAAAAAACGGTAAGTTAAATAGATGATGTTTACAGATGGATCGTGGACAACGAAAATTGCTGATGACGCCCTTAGCAGGGTAGAAAATGCATTCCAGTATTCTTTGAAAATTTGAACTATTAGGCTGAAAGAATAAAACTTTTCTCTTAATGATCAAAATAATGTTTGTTATTGTAGTAAAGATATACAGGAGTAATTGCAAAACCATTCGTGTTTGCTATTGAGAAGGCATAGTGGTATGAGTTTCGAATATTTTAGAATCTGTGAACTGGTCTTCTATAAGGCCTACACACAAAGAAAAATATATAGTTGTATATGTTTAGCATAATTATTCATATGATTACGGTAATCATACTAAGGTTAGATTACGATTCAGATGATTACTTATATTGTAGTAACTCTTATGTATATATTGTTTGCAAACATGTTTATGATGTATTCATTTATCATAATGTGTTTCTTTTGATTATGATAGAACACAACATAATATGATATCGAGCCATAACCGCCGAAAAAATGTATCCCACAAACTCAAAATTTTACAGGGGAAGGTTTTTTTTAAATAAAATCAGTTTGAATAAAGCCATTATTTTAAAATTTATAATGTAAATATTGTTTTGTGTAATACATTTAATTTTAATAATTTTAAATGATGTTGAACTATCGATTTCGATAAAAAAAACAACACTCGATTATGGTGTGGGATACATTATTTTGGCGGTAATGGCTCGATATAATCTTTCATCATAGAACTGAACACCACAAAGATTAAATAATTACTATAATCCTATAAATGTTTGCTAAAATCATATGAATAATAACTTTACTTAATAATAATTTATTATTATGGTTGCCGCAATCATATATATAATTGTAGTGACCATAATATTTAAAAGAAAATTATAAAAAAGTTGGAATAGTTGTGGTAAAAATCTAGGCCATATTAGCTTAACAAAAATAAAAATCATAAATTCATCACTCTGGCCAAAGAAACAACTGCAACCTGATTAACTATATTTTTTCTCTGCGTGTACAAATGGAAAATCTTGCAATTTTTACCGCAGGGTTACTATATATATATGTATATGTCTGTATTGTTATTATTGTCATATATGTTGCGGCTAAATGTTTGAAATATAAGTGTAAAATTTAAATAATACCTTTACAATATCAATAAATATTTAAGATGTTGTTTCAAAATTTAATAATTAACATTAATTGAAATATTAACAATTTTTATCTCAATAGAGACTTTATAATTTATTAAAAAACTATTTTTTTAATCATATAATTTAAAAAGTTACATTAATTTAATTACATTTCTAAAATAATAAACACAATTTAAATATGTATGCACATACAAACCCGGTATGTGTGTCATCAATTCTACGCAACACAACAATTCCAACATCATACAAGACAGCCGAACACACAACTCCTACAACAGTTCCAACCAACAATCTGCCCAACAAAAGCAAACAAATAAAACTAAAAGCTTAAGGAAGAGGGAAATAAAGGAATCCCTTGTTGCATTTGCTATTCATATGCAAACCTATTTACCCACTTTGCTACAAAATTCTGTGTTGCCTACTATAACAAGTGTAAAGGGAAAGGATTTTTAAAACGGCCATGCATGTCCAACTTGCAATTGCATTTTTTGTTTTGTTGTAATCATTTAAAACATTGTTTTCGTGTTCGGCAAATTTTAAGTTATTTCTTTTTAATTTTAAATTGAATCGGGTTGTAGCAAACGTAAGCATTACTAGTGTCCATTTACTTTTAAACTCTAGATTTGTTGTATAACAAAAATGTTTCTTTCTCTTATTTATACAATGTTGCATGGTAATCGTGCATTTTTGCGAAAGTTTTGAAATTTTATTAAAACACTTCGTGTTGCATTTGTTTGTTTGTTTTATTTTATCTGAGTTTTTTATTTCATACATGTTTGATGTTTTAAATAAAATACGATTATTAACGAATGAATATATCCCACTGAATTGTTAAAATATTTCAGACCTATTAACTTGACAATATTTTAACTGTAGCTGAAGCTTAATTGCAATAAAAAGATTATGTTACACCATTATAGTTGGGGTGGAGGGTATTGGATTTGTGCTGATGTTTGTAGCGCTCACAAATTAAAATATACAAATCGAATCAGTTGATTAAAATATGTCTCTCCGTCCGTCTGGCTGGCTGTCCATGTAAAGATTGTGCGCATAGTGCAGGTCACAATTTTGAGGATATTTCAATAAAACTTGGTACATGATATTCTGTCTCCAGGACCATTGAAATTGATTCAATACGCTCCATTATTTCACCTAGCCCTCACACAAATCTTCTACCGAAATATGGGTTTTACAGTCATAAATGTAGATTTATGCTCGTGTCCAAACAAATTTCAGCACACATAAGTTGTACATGTCACATCTACAGATTTTGTGCTGATCAGTTCACAATTGACCATAGCTCCCATTTAAGGCCCACTTTCGAAAAACAACTTTCATGACCAAAAGTCTCTTAAAATATCGTCATCCAAATAAAATTCAACACAAGTAATTTTCATATGTACAGAAATCCCGATATCTAATTTTATCACAGTCGGTCTATAATTAGTCAAAGCTCTGCCCCTAAGATCCCCTTCGAAAATCATGTCTACAAAATCCTTCGATTCTTTGCAGTGGCCCACCTTTTAGCAGTTTTTCTATTACTCGTATAGAATAGCTTCTTTTGTAATATTTACAATATTTTCCTCAATGGCAGTTTCTTCGTAATTTGTACATATTATGATTTGATTCGTGTTGGATAATTTGCAAAGAGTGTTTAGCACATGCAATTAAATGAATATCAAAATAATATTTTGTTTACGTCATAAACTTATTTTTGTGCAAATACTTGTCCGAAATTAAGTATATGTAAGTTTTTTGTTCTAAAGCTATATGGTAGACAGATTTTAAAATATTGTCCGAAAACTTTTCAGAAAATTTCTAACAAACGTGTGAACTTAATATATTTGTCTTTTGCTGGTGTCAGAAAAAGTATTGTCAGTGCATTGTAAGACAAGATTAGTGTCAGACATCTAATAATCGTGTGAACACAGTACGTTTTAATAGTCAGCTAATAATCATACACTTTTTATTGTCAAATGTTTGAAGTTATGCATCTGACAATAGAACCATTGCCAGAGAAATATTGTGTATAAATGTTTGCCTTATTTTATTTTTCCAGTTTATTTGCTTTGCCAGACACACTGAGAGAGTTAACAAAAAACATAAACAGATAGACATATGGTGAGAGAGAAAAAGCGCACAAAAAATATTTACTGTAATTACACTAAACAAACAAACTGATGTTGTTGTTAATTTTTCTTTATCTTCGCCACTTTATTCAGGACAATATTTAAACATTTTAAATTTAATATAAACATACACATAATTATGGCAATGTTTGACAACGAATATGTCAATTTTTGCCATACCACAATCTGACAACAGAGTGAGCTGACAATTTCTGTTGACAGATAAATTTATTGTGTGACAATTGTCTGGCAATGAAATTGTAATATTTTTTTAAAATCATCTGAACTGACAATTTACCCTTTTGCTAACAATTTTTTCAATGTCAGTACATCACCAAGATATTTACATATTTGATAATATTCTAGGTTTCGGCAACTGTCTGCACTTAGCTCAATTGTTTATTTGACAAAAATTTGTTTTTTCTTAAAAAATAAACGTCAAATAAATGATAAAAAACATTTTTTAACAATTTTCTTTATCGGTTTTATTTTGTATGCAATAAAAATTGCACAGACCTCACACTGTATATTCAAGAAAGCCTGAACAAACGCTTATTAGATGTCACCTCTCATCAGCAATATTTTGGCAGAATTAATTTTCTTTCTTAAATAATAATAAATGAGTATAAAGTTGTGATTCAAAGGTATTAAATTTTTTTTTAGTGAAATAAACATCAAAGTATTTATGCTGCCTGATTTCATATGAACAGGGTTTTATATTTACTGTAATGAGTTACATATGTACAAAACATTACATTATAAATTACAAAATACAAGAATAAGGACATCTAAAATTTGTTTTTAATCATTATATTAAATTATACTTTATTGAATGGTACTTTGCATTCGGTACAGACGAATATAGTACTCTCAATTGTTTTTTTGTGACTGTTGCATTAAGTTGGCCATGAACTGTACATATACTTATTATATTGTAACAAAATTTCTCATTTAAACATTTAAAAATTTATCTGTTTTATTTGATTTGTAAGGCCATATTGAAATTCAGATTTTCTGTTAAATATATGTATAGACAATACATGTATGTTTCTCTTATACTTGTTTATTACAAACTCTAATATTAATATATATATGTATGTGTGTAACTTATATATTAAAATGTTTTATTTAGTGTTGTCACATTTTTCAGTTTTGGGGAATATTTTATTAAATTTAGGATTTATATAAAATGTATGTAAAAGGACTAAATTGCCGACTTCTTTATCAATGATAAAGTTAAAAAGTGAAACAAGACAACTTACCTAAAAACCAACCATATGG
Organism: Bellardia pandia; assembly: GCA_916048285.2. Taxonomy (NCBI): domain Eukaryota; kingdom Metazoa; phylum Arthropoda; class Insecta; order Diptera; family Calliphoridae; genus Bellardia; species Bellardia pandia. The sequence goes on from OU696531.1 coordinate 30,132,395, forward strand.
TTATAGCCAATGTGGAACAACTGAAATAAACACGCCGCGATAGGGGTCTTCTAATTTAGCCTCTATTTTTACCCCTCACTCTCGGATTCGACCTAACTCTTGCTAACCTGAATTTGTTCCACAGTGTAATGCTAGTTTTTGTTATTTTACCAAAAGAAATTTTGTTCGTTTCTTAAATCATTCGACAGGCAATGTGGAAATTTTAACATAGGCAACACTCTAAATCTTTAGTTCTCTTTAAAACCAAACAAAATTCTCCTGGAACATGTTTGTTATCTCTTGTCTACTCTTGCAACCAACATGTTGCCTCTTAATTACTGTCATAAAATCTTGCAAGCCAACAACACATTTCCATCACATAAAATATTCTCGACCTACACCACTAATTTCGTCAATAGCTCTGCTGTAAAAAAGCAACAACAAACTCTGATAAAGCTGTATTGTCGGACCTAAAGTCAAAAACACAAAGAACGTAAAAACAAGTGTAAATGTAAAACACAATGACAGACAATCAAACTTATACAAAAAGCAACGCGCAAAAAAAAGGAAAGTATAAGCAATGTTGTGGTGTTTGTTAAATACCATGCATCATCGCTTATGCGGCACGTGATGTTTTGGGGGCAACTAGAATAATATTTGAAATTATGCTTGAATGACTAAACTGACGGAAGGTATTACAGTTTAGTTCAGTTTTAGTTTAACACTTATTCACACTTATTTACTTTAACTAATTGCTGTAAATAAGAATCACCACACACACACACACACTCACCACACTGATGTGCTTTTCTAAATAACAACTGGAAATTCTGGGAAAATGTTTTTTCATAATTTTTTTTTTATAGTAAGAGGACGTTAAAATCTTGTCTTATTATAGCAATCCCTTATAGATTGATGTAAAACTTAAAAAAATCCAGAGGTGGCAACTCGTTTCATATAACTATAAAACTTGCGAAAGTTTCCATTTAAGATGTTTAAGCTTGTTTGGCAAGAACTAGATTAAAATAGTTAGACTAAAATGCAGATAAATAATTACAACAAGTTGAGACGAACACCACACAGCTAATGCAAAAACTTCTAGACGAAATGACAAATAAAAAAAAGTTGATTCAGTCTGAAAAAAGCCGAACTGAAAACACTACATATTCACATTAATTTACATATGTGTCGTATACGTAATATTTAATATTTTTAAATGAAATATTATGTATACAAACGTAATATGTACTGAACATCAGTGATGGCAACTTTTGAGACTCAAAACGCGTAATCATTTTTGAAAAAGGGCTGAAAAGGGCTAAATTGAAAACAAATCCGTTTAAAGCCACATCCTGTCAAAATTTTCGATAAAGTGCGAAAAGGCGCTAAATTATAAATTGTTTATTTTAAAAATCAAAACAACAAACACATTTTTATACGCATTTAAAGATTTCTTAGAAATAAATTACTGTCATTAATACATACATATATCAATTACATGCGTAGATTAAATACATAGAATTAAATCGTATACATTTAAAATTGGTCCTTACTGAACAAAATTTCGATTTCTTGTTCATCATCATTTTCAGTCCATAAGAAACTATTAATAAAATATTTATATTTTTTGTATGTTTCATTCGAATTATTTTTTAGGCTATATTGTATTAAACTGTTACACGTATTTAATAACATTTTGTTTCTAATTTTATTTTTGAATAAATTCATGACACTAAAACTCCTCTCAACTTTTACATTTGAGTACGGATATGTCAATATGTGTAAGTCAAAGCTGGACAGTTTAAGGAGTGGGTTATTACCAATAGCATTATTTGTATATTATTAGATTAAAGAAAGAAAAAGTACGAAAAAGCTAAAATGTAGCCATATCGAGCAAAAAGTAATAATGTGCTAAAATGGCCAACAGATAATTGCAAAACATGCTAGATTAAAGCGTTTTTTAGTTTAGGTCCAATTTGCTTTTTTCGCGTTTTGAATGACTAAAATCGGGCCCGAAAAGGGCTAAATTGGCATCGCTGCTCAACATTGTTTCTAAAGATTCAAACGAAGTCTAAATATTTAGTGGGTTTCCAAAAAGAACTATGTTTTTCAAAACAAATATTAGTATACATATTCCTACAATGATAAATGAACTATTATATCAGTTATTTATTGAAATGTTCAACCACATTTTTCTTAATCTCGTCACGTACTCAGAGTGTGAAAGCTGTAATCGATTCGATTGACTCTGTATAAAGTCTATCTTTAGCATAAAATTTCAAGATCGGTGCGGCTAATTACCAGCTTAATTTTGTAAAATTACTAATTGTGGAAATATGGTTTCCAATAAATTGATGGCATCGATGGTTGTGTACCACATATCAGTGCTAGTAATATCGTCAATAATAGGCCAAAATATAAATGTTAACATCTTCTGGCCGATTTGTCTAACAAAACAGCCCAGACACATCTCCAGACTACTGGGACATTACTTTTTGGATTTTCAGAAGACCAAAGCTATAATTTTTATGGTTGATGTACCCAGACAAATTAAAATGGCCCTTGGCTGAATAAATATTTTTTCAAAAACCAGCTGCTTCTTGCTGAATAAATTCAGTGATACTAAGGCAAAATTAATGGTAGACCTGCTTCAATTCATGCACCAATTCGCCATGTAGTCATTGTGATGTGGAACTAATATAATATAATTGATTATAATTACTATAGTTAGGTTACAGGTAATCATAACTACATGTGACTATAACTACACCCTACACTTGTTGTTGTGGGTAATCTTAATTGTTGACCATGTCGAAGAATATTAGCTTACGGTTACAATATTTTCACTGGAAGGTGTACCTCGCGTTGCTGTTGTCACATTTTGTTGAGTTAGTTGACTCAAGTGAATCGAACTTATTATTAATAACGTTTTTACAAACGAAATATTACTTTTTAAGATCCATGAATTTTGTAGTTAATTTTTAATAGGATTTTGATCTAAATTGAAATGTCAACATTTAAAATATCTAAACTTTCAAATAACTTCAATATGCTCCTATTAGAAAACATATGTAGTTCCTATTGACAAATTCGCTACTTTAAAAGTATGGTGGGATCCTGACCCTACTCTTTCAAATAATCAAAAAATTTTAATAACTATAACCATTTTCTAATAACGAATAATTTAATTAATATTATGTTCGCTAATCAAATAAAATGAATACAAATAATACAAATAATTGCTGATCTGAAAATATTTGACAGTTATTAATAATCTTTATGTTGAAGCAAATATTATCAGATTAATTTTAGATCTGTGATCCAGGTGTAGTCAATATGATAAAGATAAGAATGCAGCTGATTAGTATTTGTTTATTGCTGGTAGTTTTATAATGTCAAACTTTTGGTTTTATAAGAAAAAAATATGAGATTTTATAAAAGCACACAAATTTATTTTCTTCTTTTATATTCCAATAATTGTTTAAGCTTATTTTTAAGCTAAGTGCGAAATATCGAGAATAAAGATATTTAGCCCAATCATGAATAAAAATTCCGCGGGAGTTTTCTCCCTTTTCCCATTTTTCCTATTCAAATTCAATGTTAAAAAAATAAAAAGGGAAAAAAACTCCCGCGGAATTTTTATTCATGATTGGGTCGATTATTTAAAAAAGACCTTAAGCTTTATCAATTATTTAAATAAATGAAATAATGGACTATAATAAGATATAATTTCCTCTTTTAGCATTTCTTGAATATTTGTTAATAAGCATCAATTTGTGGTGCAAATATATTCAATCGTTTATCTAAATATTAAAACATACGCGAGACAGGCTTTTATGTTGAAATGTTTTATTGTATTTATTATATATACACACATTTTTTGCTTATGATATTGATCATTAAATTATATATGTGACCCGGCCTATGAAAAGGTGGCTTATGACCCAAAAAAGAAATTGCGAGACACAGCTGTTAAAGATAAACAATGCAACGAGCAACTTCAAAGGTTACAACAAGGACAGCGACGAAGAAAACTACTTAATACTGCTAAATAAATATTTTTTGTGCAAAACAGTTTTGTTTTTTTTTGTAAAATCGTTTTTGCAGCGTTCAATTCTGTTTTTAAATTTTTCAATTCCATTTATTATCTGGATTCTGGATTTTCAATAAAATTCTGTTTTTCTTTCATTTGTGCTCTTCTCTCTCTACATTTTTAGTACACTTCTAAGCAATTTAGGACTTTCTAGTTTCCACGGCGTATAAGAGCGTCTCAAAAACTATCAAAACCAAAAAAAGGGGAAACATTTTTTTTTGAATCATAAGCCACCTTTTCATAGGCCGGGTCGCATATAAAGTGTAGTTCACATAAATTTATGCTTTCTCTATGACAAATCATGAATGAAAGAAACAAGATTACGCATTGCGCAGATCCGTTAGTTTTGTTGCTTTCACTCAGCTCATTTTGTGATGTAGACAGAGGGCATTGTAATTTATTGTGAAAAGTAAAAAGTCTTTAAAGTTAAAAAAATCGTGTAAATTAAAAACTAAAAGGTTTTTAGTTTACAGAAAAAAGCCGTGCACAATCAGTTTATTTAACTTTCCGGCAGATCCAAAGTTATTAAAACAATAGATAAGGCTTGCTAATTAAAGACAACTTCATACAGTCTCACGTACAACAGGCTGATCATATTGAATGTGACAAAAAAATAAAACCCATTTTTTTAGATCTCGAATATATTTTAAAATAAGAAAATTAAACCAGGAGCTTATAGAGAGATCGAGTTCGAGAAAAAGAAAATATAAAAATTAAATTAAATTTCTTACTTTATATTAATAACACAATTTTTTCGTTTTATTTAATTAAAAATAAAAAATAACCATAATATTTTTTCATTTCTACCACAAATCTCATACTGTTTTCATAAGATACAAACAGTTGTACGCTCTGATGACGTAGATGCGCAGAAGAAAATTTGTTTGAAGAGAGCTGTCTGTGTTTATTGCTTCATGATGACAAATAGTATACCAAATTCAGAAAATGTGTATGATGAACATATGTAAAAATGAGTGGTGTGCTGATAATGCAAGACTAATGCTTCTTAAATGTTTATAAATTTAATACTTCATCTTTCAAACTGATTTTTGGCACTAACGAATAAAAATATATAGACAGATTGAATACTTTTGGCGAGTATTATAATATCTTTATTATAGATGTTAACCAAAGTGATGATGAGAAAAAGGGGTTTGACCTATAGCAGGATTAAAGGGGGTAATCTATAATAAAGATACAATTATAATTACTCAGAAATTGAATAATTATAATTGTGGGTTGAGAGAAATTAAGGGATTAGATGACAAAACTTATAGGCTGGTTCGTATAGAATAAATATCACCTTTTGGTTTAGCTTGTATATAATTATAATTCAGTTTCCTTTATTGTAACTTCTTCAATGTTCGATATTTTAGTTTGTAATGTAAAGGCAAAGGTAAGTATATAAAATTTTAATTATATAAAAATTTAAATTTCAAATAAATGTGTATGTGTATTTGTAATTATTTAGTTTTAAGATAAGTTTAGGTTTTAGTAAGAACTGAGCTCCTTGATGGTTTTAAGGCAAGTAAGTTTTCTTTTCTTGTAAATTATGTTAGTTAGTTATTAAATTTCCAGTACGTTAAAACTTCGTGTTTTTAACGGAAACTGGCGATTGAAAACTTAGCGCTGCCACATTTTGTGTCTTTTACGATATAGCTTACACTACAAATGCTTATATTAATTGCGGTTTAATAATTAATATAAAAATTATATAATTTGCATTTTATAATTTTAGTGTTCAAACTAGTTTGGACATGCCGCCGGCCTTGGCACTAGGCAAGAATTGGACCCTCTTGGGCGCATAATACGTGAGCCAACGAACGAATCGCCTCTACCAATATTTTATTATCTGGTGTTGTTGATTTAGTTTGTGTTATAGCTAGGTGAGTGACTTGTTGACTGGCTTGCTGTTGGTTGTCACGACTAACAGGTGGTTGATGTTGTTGTTGACTGTATTGGTTTGGCTGCCGACGATGACCTTGTTGCTGTTGATGATGAACACGTTGACGACGTGTAGAGCGCTTGTAGCCTTGTCAATTTTTTTATTAAATTTTATTTTTGAATAATTCGAAATTTTCTGTTTACTTCGTTTTTTTAGGAAATTAAGAATATACAAAATTTTAATTACCAAATTGTATATTTTTTTTATATGTATATGTATATGTATATGTATATGTATATGTATATGTATATGTATATGTATATGTATATGTATATGTATATGTATATGTATATGTATATGTATATGTATATGTATATGTATATGTATATGTATATGTATATGTATATGTATATGTATATGTATATGTATATGTATATGTATATGTATATGTATATGTATATGTATATGTATATGTATATGTATATGTATATGTATATGTATATGTATATGTATATGTATATGTATATGTATATGTATATGTATATGTATATGTATATGTATATGTATATGTATATGTATATGTATATGTATATGTATATGTATATGTATATGTATATGTATATGTATATGTATATGTATATGTATATGTATATGTATATGTATATGTATATGTATATGTATATGTATATGTATATGTATATGTATATGTATATGTATATGTATATGTATATGTATATGTATATGTATATGTATATGTATATGTATATGTATATGTATATGTATATGTATATGTATATGTATATGTATATGTATATGTATATGTATATGTATATGTATATGTATATGTATATGTATATGTATATGTATATGTATATGTATATGTATATGTATATGTATATGTATATGTATATGTATATGTATATGTATATGTATATGTATATGTATATGTATATGTATATGTATATGTATATGTATATGTATATGTATATGTATATGTATATGTATTTGTATATGTATATGTATATGTATATGTATATGTATATGTATATGTATATGTATATGTATATGTATATGTATATGTATATGTATATGTATATGTATATGTATATGTATATGTATATGTATATGTATATGTATATGTATATGTATATGTATTTGTATATGTATATGTATATGTATATGTATATGTATATGTATATGTATATGTATATGTATATGTATATGTATATGTATATGTATATGTATATGTATATGTATATGTATATGTATATGTATATGTATATGTATATGTATATGTATATGTATATGTATATGTATATGTATATGTATATGTATATGTATATGTATATGTATATGTATATGTATATGTATATGTATATGTATATGTATATGTATATGTATATGTATATGTACATATACATATACATATACATGTAGGCACCTCAGGTTTCCCTAATGAATAAATTTTAATTAAAATTTCAGATTAATATTTTTTCGGGGAAAACAATATTTTATAATACTTACAAGTAAGTTTCTGTGGCTATAGTGGCATCTCTCTTATGTTGAAAGTGCAGTGTCTAATAATGATAATGCAGGATTTTAAGCGTTGAAAAATTTAGGTACGTTTTAAGACAACGATGATTATGTAGGAGGGGGGGTAGAAATTATGGATAGAGATAGAGTAGACTGAAAAGTAATATGGCACGCTGAATTAGCGCATTTCTTCCAGAATGCTAGAAGTATAAAAGCCAAATTTTCTCTAAAATAGAGGCCATTTTTGTAAAAATTTTAAAAAGATTACTTCGACGAAAAGTAAAAACACAAACTTCTTTAACACTTTCATTGGAGAAGGATATTATTATAAAAAAACCAAAAAGAATCCTGTCCTTTTTATACAATTGGTCGAATTGGTGCCAAGCCGAAAGTGAATCTATTATGCTGTTGCTAATAGTGATTCCTCTATCTCCAATTGGATTTTACCTGATGGCTGCAGGGAACACTCTGTGAAAATCATCCAGCTAAATTTTGTGAAGGAGCAACAACGCAGCAAATTTCCTTGACTGATGGGTTGTAATAATCTAATAAAAATTCCGTCAAAGTTTAAAGATAATTTAATAAATTAATTTAATTTGAAAGACTTTAGTTAAACCAGATTGGAGGTTAACTTATCCATATCATACCAAAGTCGAAGTCGATTCCAGAAAGTTTCTTTAAATGCAAAAGAAAATTTAATTTTTTTAATCGGTTAACAGAAACTCGATTATGCTCAAATTCTTAGTTTTATTCAAATTATAAAAAAAAGAAAATTATGTAGTTAAGCTATTTTTGTTTACTTTAAATTTTATTATTGTTCTTAACTACAAAATTTTAAATTGTAATTATACGGGTATTATTATAAAAATATAGATAAAATGTGCAATTAAAACTAAATAACAAGTGTTGATAAAGTAAACGAAATAAAACAAACAAAAGAACAAGAGAAACATAAAACATTTTGGACATAAAGGTTTATTGATCTATAAAAGAGACTAACTTTAATAACAATTAAATATCTTTGAGAAAAAAAAGTCTATCAATTGTTTATGTTAATTATATATCAATAATTTCAAAAAAAAAAAAAAAAAAAAACTATAAACCCATTTTAAGTCAAGCAAGGAGCCGCTGAAAGATCTTTCCGGATTCCCATAATCAAGTAAGTCTCAATGAATATCATTATTTTAGTATGTTATTGGTATATTTTAATTAAGTAAAGAAATGATCATATATTCAAGGTCAATGTAAATAAAAACAAAACAAATGTTAATAACATTTTGCTGCTACCATCGTAATATGTTATTATTTAACTTTAAATTCCCCAAAACTTTATGGAAACAAAAATAAAAATACATTGAATGTATGATATTTCTAGTAACTATATAAACAATTGAAGATTTAGTAATTTTTATTTACTATTTTTAATACCTTATTCGTCCATGTTAACGAAATGTTGATCTAGCGTAGTAGTTAGAGGCTACTTCGTCGAGCCGTGTGTTCTGAGTTCGAATCCCAGTAAATAAACAAAGTTTATTTTATTTTTTTTGTTTCGTTTATTACCTTTTTTTCTTTTGTTTTTTTTTTGAATGAGTTTAATTCAAAAATTTTAATTGCACAATTTATTTTTTTCGAAAGTTTAGTTAAATCAACTTTTTTTTTTTGTTTTTTTGGCTCAACTTTATTTTTTTACTATTCTTTTTTATAATGTTACAAATCTTTAGTAGTAAAGTTATACTAAATATTTATGTACTGTTAAGTTGAAATTTGAAGTTAGCTATGTTAATTAATTTTTTTATTTAATAAATTTGTATTATTTATTCACAATGAAGTTCTAAAAGAATTTTGAGTTCTGATTTTTGAACGTGCTAAGGTGAGTTATATGTTAGGGATCATATTAGCCAATTTAATTTCCGTGCGTTACGCAATATGATCATGGTTGGGAGGGGTATTAAGCGTTCCAATATCTTCGCTTAGCTGTCGAACTTAACTCTTGCTTATTTAGAAAAAATGCTCTATCTTCTGTGCTATTTTCTACTATTCTTCTTATTTTTAACTGAAGCATGCAAATTAAAATAATGTTAGCTGTAGCTGGTTAAAATTGAGTTTAGCAAAAATAAGAACCTACACCGTTAGCCGACGAGACAGGAGCCGGAAACATTTATTGCATGCTCGCTAAACGTTTTAAAACTTACACCATCTAGTTTCAAATCAAGGTTATTCGCTACAGTATAATTATTTTTGGCGCCCAACGTGGGGCTCACACATTTAAACTCCCGCTTTAACACCTTTTGAATTTTAATTCAATCTATGTGTGGCTCTCAATAAAAATTTTATTTTTCTTCTCTTCTTCTTATTCTTATTTCCTTTTTACTTTCGTTTTCTTATTTTTTTTTTAATAAATTATGCACTGAAATTTGATGGTGAGAAATTTAACATAGATGATTCTGCTTGATTTGTGTTAACTACTATTAGATTTCACGCATGTTCTTTTACTTTAAATCTTCTGACACTGTTTTACAATTGGGATGAATAGTCCTTTTCTGGAAATGCTGAGCATTGGTTTTATCTGTACTAAACTCAGACCGTTAGGATGCTATACATCAACAATAAAAACAGTTCTATTTCTTTGATTAGTTAGGAAATTACGAGTTTGAATTTATTTAGACACGCACCAACTAATAATATCTATTTTTCGTATTTATTTCTATTTACAATTTTTGTTCTTTTCTGTGGGATTATTTTATTCGAGATAATGCTAGAGTTTATTCATTATTCAGTTATTAATCTTGCAGGCCAAATCGAACATTTATTAAAATTTTAAGTAAATTTTTTTTGCTTCGTTCATTTTAAATTTGCTCACAAAAGTTTTTTCTTTTGTTTAAATTAAGCCAGTTTATAGATTAATAAGTGGATTAATATAAAGTTCGACATATAATATATAACAAACTTTTTTTTTCACCAGCACTGTTCAGAAATCAGAAACTTTTATATGATATTTATTTTTAGTTTGCGTTGCTAAAAATCTTTTGATTTATTCTTTTACTTGGTTTTTTTTGTTTCTTTTTTTATATTAAAATTTTTTTTATAATTTTTCTGTTAAATTTTTTTTATTTAAATTTTTAGGTTATAGGATAATTTATAGCTACTGAATTGTGTTTGATTAAAATTTGTCACACCTAATATAGTTTATCAGGGTTTTTTACTTTCTATTAGATTGTTTTCATATTTGAGGTTTTCGTTTTTGTAGTTCAACTGAAATACATCTAATACGAGAATTTTAATTTTTTTAATAATAGATTTCTTTCTGAATTTGTCTCACTTACACATTTGATTCTTTTATTGTAATTAAGTTTCAAACATGTCTCTGCAAAGAAGTACAGATGACCTTGTTTCCTTAGGTAAATCTTTGCCTAATTGTGGTGTCTGTGCTAACGCTATATCGAACTCGTCATATCTTTATAAAACAACGTGTGGACATAATTTTCACAAATCATGTTTCCAAAAGCATACAAAGCAAAAACAAATCTGTCCAACATGTAATACAAAACTGAATTTGGTAGCAACTCCATCAGCTCCACCTCCACCGATAGTAACTAGATCCCAAGCCCAGCGTGCTCAAGAATTTGATGTAAATCGCTGTGATCCTTCTACCCCTCCGAAATCCGCACAAAATCAGACAATAATACCAAATTATTCTGTAATGTCTTCAAGTTCACCTCAGGAACAAAGAGAACATATTAGAAATATGGTAACTGCCGCCGTAGGAGCGCAACAGGCCGAAATGCTGACTAGTCTAAGTCAACAACTAACCAAAAGTATAGAGGATAATATTGAAGCAGGTTTTAGACGATTGAGCTTGAATAATTCAACCCAGAGTGACACTAGTAATAGGAATCCTAATCCTAGAATTACGGTTCAAAATAATGCATCTCAAGTTCCAGTATTACCTTCAGTCCAAAGACAAACATTGGAACAATTGTTAAATCTGCCTTCAAATGTAGAGGAAAATCCGAATTTTCCAAACCGTGCTGGAAATATAAATTTAAATACTAGTGGTTCAGCAGATTCTTCCCTGAGATCCGATAAGGTAGGTCACATTATTCACAATTGGAAAGTTAGGTTTTCAGGTGACGCTAAGGGAATGGCGGTCGATAATTTTATTTATAGAGTAGAGGCTCTCACACATCAAACGCTTAACGGAAATTTTGATTTGCTATGTAGACATATATCTACATTATTCGATGCTAAAGCATCAGATTGGTTCTGGAGATACCACCGTTCGGTTTCAGAAATTCATAGGGCCGATTTGTGTACTGCGCTAAGGCATCAGTATAAAGACTCCAGAACAGACGTCGATTTTAGGGAAATGATCAGAGATAGAAAACAGCGTCCAGGCGAAAACTTTGATTCTTTTTACGAGTCAGTAGTTGACATTTCTGATCGTCTATCCACTCCTTTGCCCGAAAATGTTTTGGTCGAAATTCTGCGTAGGAATTTGTTGCCTGAAATTCAACATGAGATTCTGAATATTTCGGTGTATTCTGTATCTCATTTGAGAGACATTTGTCGGCGCCGAGAATTCTTTTTACTAGATATAGGCAGGAAACAAGTGGCAAATAAACCTTTTATTCAACGTAGGCAAGTACACGAAATCGTAGAGAATGAAGTAGAATTGACTGACGATACTGAGGTTTCAGCAATAGCTTTGGTTTGTTGGAACTGTCAAAAGGTTGGTCATAGATATCAGGATTGCCTAGAAGAACGTCGGATTTTTTGTTATGGATGTGGTACGCCGGATACATATAAACCAACTTGTACCAACTGCAATGGTTCAAAAAACTCGAATTCCGGTGCTCCGAAAAGAGCACACAAACGGATGACAGCAGTGAATACGAGTACCGATTAATTTCAAAAATAAATTCCACCCTTAACATTAAAGAGTCTAGTTCTAATGACAAAATAGAGACAGATTCTATTAAAATTATAACACACCCTGATTTAGAAACATTTCCTAAAGTTTTATTGAATACTATTCCTGAAAATACAAACCAATTTCAATCAAATTTACCTAATATTTTAAATCCAAACGTATCTGAAACGTCTGTTACTCCCACTCCAACCTATATGAAACCTTTTCACGTTAGACTAGCAGAATATAACGCAAAAAGGGCAGAGATTTTCAACGAACCTACTCCAAGTGTTAAGAAAAAGAGATCATCTGATCGTATGAGGAAGTTTTGGAATCTTGTGAGGCAGAGTAGGCGGAGTTTATTAAGCTCAGTTTTTGACAATCCAACTGACATTCGGCCCTATGCTGATGTCCGGATTTTTGACAAAGACTGGAGAGGTTTACTCGATACGGGTGCTTCTATAAGTTGTATTGGGTCAGATTCTGCTGTTGAATTTATAGAATCAAATTCTGATTTTAAGAGAATACGATCGTTTGTCAAAACTGCCGATGGTAGATCCCAAACTGTGTGTGGCTATATTTACGCAGATGTTACCTTTCGTGGACTGACAAGGAAAATTAAATTTTATTTAGTCCCTGACTTGTCACAAAGCCTTTATTTGGGAATCGATTTTTGGCGTGCTTTTGATCTACTGCCCACAGGATTGAATTCTGCAATTAGTTGCAATTTCGGGATCAGTAGTATCAGTGATTCAGTAAATCAAAAGAAATTACTGGGTGAACAAAAATTTCAGCTTCAACAGGAAATAAACACGTTTCCCTCATTCGCAAAAGAAGGATTAGGTCGAACTACAGTTTTAAGTCATATAAGACCGTAGGGAACTGTATAATACATCTTAAAGCTACAAGCGGTATCAGCTTTGGCATTTTTATGAACCCCAAATCTGATTTTGGCGGGGGGAAAATGTAGAGCGCTTGTAGCCTTGTCAATTTTTTTATTAAATTTTATTTTTGAATAATTCGAAATTTTCTGTTTACTTCGTTTTTTTAGGAAATTAAGAATATACAAAATTTTAATTACCAAATTGTATATTTTTTTTATATGTATATGTATATGTATATGTATATGTATATGTATATGTATATGTATATGTATATGTATATGTATATGTATATGTATATGTATATGTATATGTATATGTATATGTATATGTATATGTATATGTATATGTATATGTATATGTATATGTATATGTATATGTATATGTATATGTATATGTATATGTATATGTATATGTATATGTATATGTATATGTATATGTATATGTATATGTATATGTATATGTATATGTATATGTATATGTATATGTATATGTATATGTATATGTATATGTATATGTATATGTATATGTATATGTATATGTATATGTATATGTATATGTATATGTATATGTATATGTATATGTATATGTATATGTATATGTATATGTATATGTATATGTATATGTATATGTATATGTATATGTATATGTATATGTATATGTATATGTATATGTATATGTATATGTATATGTATATGTATATGTATATGTATATGTATATGTATATGTATATGTATATGTATATGTATATGTATATGTATATGTATATGTATATGTATATGTATATGTATATGTATATGTATATGTATATGTATATGTATATGTATATGTATATGTATATGTATATGTATATGTATATGTATATGTATATGTATATGTATATGTATATGTATATGTATATGTATATGTATATGTATATGTATATGTATATGTATATGTATATGTATATGTATATGTATATGTATATGTATATGTATATGTATATGTATATGTATATGTATATGTATATGTATATGTATATGTATATGTATATATATATGCATAGCGAATGGTTTAGGGTCAGAAAATTTTTGAACTTTTACCTATTGGTTTCGAATCTTTACAAGAAATTATTAATATAATTTCCGAGAATTTCCCTTTGGACTTCTGGAAGTGCCTCGAAAATACGTTTTATTATACATTGTATATTTTAAAGTCAGCTATATACGGTGCGTTTAGTGAAGAGACCTGTCCGCATAGTAAACTCTGTGTATACGAAATTTATTATTGCCAGATTGTTTAATATTTTTTAGAAATTTTTTTAACGGCGTCGTGTTTTCCCTATTAGCTATGATGTGTAGTGTTACGATTGTGTCAGTGATGCTAAGAGTAAATTTGATACTTATAACGTTTTTATTCAGCCAATACTAAGAATGTGCAACATTGGAATAGAAAATATAACAACCCTTCCAAAAATGTTTTTATACATATTTTTTTATCACAAAAATATAATTAAAACTATTTTTTTAGAATAATAATTAATTGCGAACTTATGTGTTAATATTCATTTATGTTACAACATCTAAAGCTTTGTGGTTGAGTAATAATGTTTACACTATCTTTGCGCCTATAATTGTGTTTTTATTTTTGTAAATAGAAGTTGTTTCAAAATTAATTTATGCCCATTTTTGTATTTCTCATAAAAATCTGTATTATGCGAAGCCGGTGTTTTGTATATCAGAGAGCAGAAAAGCCTTTTCTCTCGTGCTTTCCAATAATGATACCTAGACACATATACCTTAAATAATTTAAATTTTTATGTTTTCGTTTAAATAAAAATTGAAAAATACTTTGAAGAAATATTGACTTTTTATTTTTCCGATTTTTTTTTTTCTTTGACGATTTTTAAAATTTGAAATGGCGCATTTATGTTTCATATTCCGGCAAGACATTTATTAGGTCCATGTGTTCATAGTATTATCAATATATAGTAAATAGATATGTACATATTCTTTGAAAATATTTAAATTTCATAATATGCATACACTCAAAATATTTCATGCACAAAAATACGAAATTGTTTTTCGTAAAATTATTTTCGTACATTTTACTAAATTTTGTATATAATATGAAATTTTAGTAATTTTTTTATTTCGTAAACTTACCAAATTCGTTAATTTACAAAAAAATGTTCGTAGAATTATTTTTGTATATTGTACAAAAATTTCGTTTATAATACAAAACTTTCGTGTTTAGATCTTGTAGAAAATTTAGTAAATTTAGAAATTTTTTGAATTTTACAAATTAAATTTCGCTAATGTTTTTTTTTTTTGTTTATTTTACAAAAATTTCTCGAAAAATGCGAAACTTTCGTATTAAATGCAGAGATTAATGAAACTTTTTCTAAAATAAACAAACATTTTTTTATTTTTACACAATTTTTAGTAACTTTACGAAATATTTTTAGAAAATTTTGTAATTTTACCAATTTTTAGCATAAATTTACGAAACTTTTCGTGTATTTTGGAAATATTTTCGTGATTTTACAAAATATATTTCGTTTTTTACAAAATTTTGTAAAATAAACGAAAAAAATATGAAATTTTTCTTATACCTACAAAATATTTTTCGTAAGTTTAGAAAATTTCGTAAAATTAACAAAACAATTTTGTATTTTTACGAAATATATTTCTTATTTTTATTTAATTTTGTAAACCAGACCAAATTTAAAAGTTTTATTTACGAAAATTGTTTGTTAAATAACGATTTATTTTGTAAATTAACAAAATAATCTTCTATAGTAGTATAAACACAACCTTGTATAAATTTGTTTTTTGTATGTAGCGAATTTATACAAGGTGATGACAGTCAGACAGCTGATTTGTTTCTTCGCCTATAAGATTAGCTCTTGTTGTTGTAGTTTCAACACTAACTTCTATTTTCTCGTTTGTTCCAAGCTTGTTGTTGTAGAATCAACATCACCTTGTTTAAACTTGTATTGAGCGCGTTCATTTGTTAAGAGTTGCCATATTTTCACGAGGTTGAGTTGTTTGTGTTGAAAGTTACCACAGTTATATATTACATAAGACTACAATAAATCATTTTCTGATCATAATAACTATAAATTATATTAAATTAAATTTCTGTTTCTCTTAGGAGTTTAAGTCTTATAATTTTGTAGCATTTGCGGTTATTTTTTTACTAGAAAATTTCCGAGAAATGTGTATTTTAACAAAAGTCAACTTTATAACTATAAAGTACACTTTTTTACACTCTTTTTGGCCCATTATTTGTATTTACGTATAAAGTTCAAATTCATATTTCATTGAATTTATTCTGAATTATATAATCTATAAATTTTTCTAATTAAAGAATTCAAACTTTTAAAATGTTTTTGTTTAAATAAAAAATAATACAATTCTAATCAATACGTACAATAAATATGTTTTTATTTATTATAAGTATTTAAATAGTAGTTATTTGATTAATAACATGAAGTGTTAAAATTGCTATATTAATATATATATTTTTGTTATGTTGTCTTAACAATAAGACATCAGTGTTGTATTAACAATAGTAAATCGCAGAAAATATCCTAGTCAAATTTTTGTTATAGTGGCAACATTTGAAGTGTGATTTTGTTGTCCGGCAACAATAATAATTACGGTAAAATGAAATAGCTTTTCATTCCAAAAAAAGTTTGCAACAGGTTGGTAAGTAAAAATAATTTCGATGCACAATTTTTTTAAAAGGAACCTCGTGGTTTTATTTTTATATTTCAATTCTTTGGAATAAAAAACTCCGGGTTCCTATTGAAAAAATTGTTAAACTGTTATTTAATATTTCATTTTTTTTCAGGTGGGTAAAAAGACGCGAAGCAAATTCAGAGTGGGCAGAAGTTAAAAAGTGGTAAGTACAACATTTTGTTTAAACCGAAATTATATTCATAACTTTTTGTTTTAAATAATAGGTATATTTTAAAAAATATAGACAGCCAAAAAGAAGGAAGAAGAATAAAGCAGAAAAAAGGAAAGCTCAGTTGGCAGAAGTTAATACATAAAAATTTTGTTTAAAGGAACCTCGTGTTTTTTTATTAATCAGCCCAATCATGAATAAAAAAAATTCGCCGGAGTTTTTTTCCTTTTTATTTTTTAACATTGAATTTGAATAGGTAAAATGGGAGAAAGGAAAAAAACTTCAGCGGAATTTTTATACATGATTAGGCTGAATAATTTCAGTTCTTTGGAATTGTTAAATTTTTATTTAATTGAACTGGAATTTTGAATTAATTCAAATTAATTAGAAAAATGCATTGCAATTCATGTAAATTCAAATGAATTAGCATGAATTGCAATTCAAAATTATTCAAATGAATTAACATGAATTGCAATTAATTTTTCTAATTCATTTGAATTAATTCATAATTCCAGTTTAATTAAATAAACCTGTAACAATTCCAAAGAACTGAAATTATTCAGCTCAATCATGAATAAAAATTCCTCGGAAGTTTTTTCCTTTTTCCCATTTTACCTATTCAAATTCAATGTTAAAAAATAAAAAGGAAAAAAACTTCCGAGGAATTTCTATTCATGATTGGGCTGAATAATTTCAGTTCTTTGGAATTGTTAAACTAATTAATTGAGCTGGAATTTTGAATTAATTCAGATGAATTAGAAAAATGAATTGCAATTCATGTTAATTCAAAATTAATTCAAATGAATTAACATGAATTGCAAAATTAATTCAAATGAATTAACATGAATTGCAATTCATTTTTCTAATTGATTTGAATTAATTCAAAATTCCAGTTCAATTAAATAAAAGTTTAACAATTCCAAAGAACTGAAATTATTCAGCCCAATCATGAATAAAAATTCCTCGGAAGTTTTTTCCTTTTTCCCATTTTACCTATTCAAATTCAATGTTAAAAAAATAAAAAGGAAAAAACTCCCGTGAATTTTTATTCATGATTGGGCTGAATAATTTCAGTTCTTTGGAATTGTTAAACTAATTAATTGAACTGGAATTTTGAATTAATTCAGATGAATTAGGAAAATTAATTGCAATTCATGTTAATTCAAAATTAATTCAAATGAATTAACATGAATTACAAAATTAATTCAAATGAATTAACATGAATTGCAATTCATTTTTCTAATTCATTTGAATTAATTTAAAATTCCAGTTCAGTTAAATAAAAGTTTAACAATTCCAAAGAACGGAAATTATTCAGCCCAATCATGAATAAAAATTCCGCGGAAGTTTTTTCCTATATTAGTAAATGGTATTTATTTTCATTTAACTAAACAAAAAATTTTTATAATCTCATTGTTTTTTCTCTATTTACAGGTACCACCCAAGATAATATCATTTCCTTATCCACTACCAGATCCCAAAAATAATAATATGTAATTTGTTTTTTTTTTTACTTAACTACAATAAGAATTTTATTTTCATAGTTTTAATTAACTACAATTTTTATATACATATATTGTGTTTTTGATCTTTTTTATTATTTTAAAATATTCTTCTTTAATAAGCAATGATGTAGTTTTATATGTATAAACAAATTTTTATATATTTAGCTTTTTTTAATCCGATATTTCGCTATCTCAATCGATAGCTTCTTCAGGGATATTATAATTTTTAAATTATAATATCAATTGAAATACGAAAAATGAAAATTTTTAACATTTTCGTTTTTTATATTTGAATTGTTATTATAATTTCACATGCCTGTAAGATTAAAATTTTTCTAAAGAAGATATTTTAACTTAACTTTAAGTTTGAATTATGGCAGTGATGGAAATCGAAAACGAATGAGTTTTAGAAGTCAATTTTTTCGGAATATTTCTGTATTGAAAAACTTTTATCACATAAAATATAAATTTATTGTGCTACTAAAGAGAAACTTAAAACAAAAATTTTAAAAATTGGATTATAAATGCATTAAAATGTATTTCCAAAACTGATTTGTTTTTGTTTTCGATATCCATTACATGCCTGTATGTTTAGTATTTAAGTTTTGTAATAGAAATTGTACTTTAAAACAATTTTATATACCTATATATATTTTTATTATTATCTTATTAAATATCTTTTATTAAATATGTTTTATATACAGGCTTCTGATGGAAATCGAAAACGAATGAGTTTTAGAAGTCAATTTTTTCGTAATATTTCTGTAGTGAAAAACTCTTATCACATAAAATATAAAGATATTGTGCTACTAAAGAGAATCTTGAAAGAAAAACTTTAAAAATTAGATTATAAATGCATTAAAATGTACTTCCAAAACTGATTCGTTTTCGATTTCCATCACATGTCTGATTATCTTGATATTACTATTCTCGATATTTTGCTACTTTGTTGTGTAGCATCTTTAAGAAACATTTCTTTTATAAATTTCAAATTATTATTTTATAATTTCCTTTTTTTATATAAGCTTTGAAGTCAGTTATTTTTATATAATTTATTTTTTTATTTCAATCTAATATTTCGCTATCTCTATCGATAATAAAATTTTTAAATAATAACAATTGTTTTCTTTAATACTTAATGCTAGATCTATAGGTATACAAATAAAAATTGAAAAATTATGAAAAATAGAAGATGATAGATAATAATAATTATATTAATAATAAATAATAATAATTATTTAGTTCTTTTATTCGATCTTTTAAAATAATAAATACAGCTAAGAATTTAATTGAAATAACATTAACTAAAGGTGACAGAGAATTTCATAAGAAATATATAGAGAAGATACGGAATATATTAAAGGACAATATTTTTCCAATTCATTTATGTATAATTTAGTAAAACAATATCAGTCTAATTCATAAAAACTTATCAAGGGTTTATAACAGGCTTATAAAGCAAATATCCATACAAAATTTGCTTTATAAGCCTGTTTAAACATTTGACAAGTTTTATGGATAAGGGAGTATATATATATATGCACATCGCATAATTTAGGTACATTTTTTTGATGTAAGGCATTGTTTGAAGACATTTGGATACTTTGGAGACAGTATATATATATATGCACATCGCATAATTTAGGTACATTTTTTTTTTTGATGTAAGGCATTGTTTGAAGACATTTGGATACTTTGGAGACAGTATATATATATGTATATGCACATCGCATAATTTGGGTACATTCTTTTTGATGTAAGGCATTGTTTGAAGACATTTGGATACTTTGGAGACAGTATATATATATATGCACATCGCATAATTTAGGTACATTTTTTTTGATGTAAGGCATTGTTTGAAGACATTTGGATTTGTAATTAATAACACTGTCTCCAAAGTATCCAAATGCCTTCAAACAATGCCTTACATAAAAAAATGTACCTAAATTATGCGATGTGCATATATATATATATTGTCTCCAAAGTATCCAAATGTCTTCAAACAATGCCTTACATCAAAAAAAAATGTACCTAAATTATGCGATGTGCATATATATATATACTGTCTCCAAAGTATCCAAATGTCTTCAAAGAATGCCTTACATCAAAAAAAAATGTACCTAAATTATGCGATGTGCATATATATATATACTGTCTCCAAAGTATCCAAATGTCTTCAAACAATGCCTTACATCAAAAAGAATGTACCCAAATTATGCGATGTGCATATACATATATATATACTGTCTCCAAAGTATCCAAATGTCTTCAAACAATGCCTTACATCAAAAAAAAATGTACCTAAATTATGCGATGTGCATATACATATATATATACTGTCTCCAAAGTATCCAAATGTCTTCAAACAATGCCTTACATCAAAAAAAAATGTACCTAAATTATGCGATGTGCATATATATATATACTCCCTTATCCATAAAACTTGTCAAATGTTTAAACAGGCTTATAAAGCAAATTTTGTATGGATATTTGCTTTATAAGCCTGTTATAAACCCTTGATAAGTTTTTATGAATTAGACTGATATTGTTTTACTAAATTATACATAAATGAATTGGAAAAATATTGTCCTTTAATATATTCCGTATCTTCTCTATATATTTCTTATGAAATTCTCTGTCACCTTTAGTTAATGTTATTTCAATTAAATTCTTAGCTGTATTTATTATTTTAAAAGATCGAATAAAAGAACTAAATAATTATTATTATTTATTATTAATATAATTATTATTATCTATCATCTTCTATTTTTCATAATTTTTCAATTTTTATTTGTATACCTATAGATCTAGCATTAAGTATTAAAGAAAACAATTGTTATTATTTAAAAATTTTATTATCGATAGAGATAGCGAAATATTAGATTGAAATAAAAAAATAAATTATATAAAAATAACTGACTTCAAAGCTTATATAAAAAAAGGAAATTATAAAATAATAATTTGAAATTTATAAAAGAAATGTTTCTTAAAGATGCTACACAACAAAGTAGCAAAATATCGAGAATAGTAATATCAAGATAATCAGACATGTGATGGAAATCGAAAACGAATCAGTTTTGGAAGTACATTTTAATGCATTTATAATCTAATTTTTAAAGTTTTTCTTTCAAGATTCTCTTTAGTAGCACAATATCTTTATATTTTATGTGATAAGTTTTTCACTACAGAAATATTACGAAAAAAATTGACTTCTAAAACTCATTCGTTTTCGATTTCCATCAGAAGCCTGTATATAAAACATATTTAATAAAAGATATTTAATAAGATAATAATAAAAATATATATAGGTATATAAAATTGTTTTAAAGTACAATTTCTATTACAAAACTTAAATACTAAACATACAGGCATGTAATGGATATCGAAAACAAAAACAAATCAGTTTTGGAAATACATTTTAATGCATTTATAATCCAATTTTTAAAATTTTTGTTTTAAGTTTCTCTTTAGTAGCACAATAAATTTATATTTTATGTGATAAAAGTTTTTCAATACAGAAATATTCCGAAAAAATTGACTTCTAAAACTCATTCGTTTTCGATTTCCATCACTGCCATAATTCAAACTTAAAGTTAAGTTAAAATATCTTCTTTAGAAAAATTTTAATCTTACAGGCATGTGAAATTATAATAACAATTCAAATATAAAAAACGAAAATGTTAAAAATTTTCATTTTTCGTATTTCAATTGATATTATAATTTAAAAATTATAATATCCCTGAAGAAGCTATCGATTGAGATAGCGAAATATCGGATTAAAAAAAGCTAAATATATAAAAATTTGTTTATACATATAAAACTACATCATTGCTTATTAAAGAAGAATATTTTAAAATAATAAAAAAGATCAAAAACACAATATATGTATATAAAAATTGTAGTTAATTAAATCTATGAAAATAAAATTCTTATTGTAGTTAAGTAAAAAAAAAACAAATTACATATTATTATTTTTGGGATCTGGTAGTGGATAAGGAAATGATATTATCTTGGGTGGTACCTGTAAATAGAGAAAAAACAATGAGATTATAAAAATTTTTTGTTTAGTTAAATGAAAATAAATACCATTTACTAATATAGGAAAAAACTTCCGCGGAATTTTTATTCATGATTGGGCTGAATAATTTCTGTTCTTTGGAATTGTTAAACTTTTATTTAACTGAACTGGAATTTTAAATTAATTCAAATGAATTAGAAAAATGAATTGCAATTCATGTTAATTCATTTGAATTAATTTTGTAATTCATGTTAATTCATTTGAATTAATTTTGAATTAACATGAATTGCAATTAATTTTCCTAATTCATCTGAATTAATTCAAAATTCCAGTTCAATTAATTAGTTTAACAATTCCAAAGAACTGAAATTATTCAGCCCAATCATGAATAAAAATTCACGGGAGTTTTTTCCTTTTTATTTTTTTAACATTGAATTTGAATAGGTAAAATGGGAAAAAGGAAAAAACTTCCGAGGAATTTTTATTCATGATTGGGCTGAATAATTTCAGTTCTTTGGAATTGTTAAACTTTTATTTAATTGAACTGGAATTTTGAATTAATTCAAATCAATTAGAAAAATGAATTGCAATTCATGTTAATTCATTTGAATTAATTTTGCAATTCATGTTAATTCATTTGAATTAATTTTGAATTAACATGAATTGCAATTCATTTTTCTAATTCATCTGAATTAATTCAAAATTCCAGCTCAATTAATTAGTTTAACAATTCCAAAGAACTGAAATTATTCAGCCCAATCATGAATAGAAATTCCTCGGAAGTTTTTTTCCTTTTTATTTTTTAACATTGAATTTGAATAGGTAAAATGGGAAAAAGGAAAAAACTCCCGTGAATTTTTATTCATGATTGAGCTGAATAATTTCAGTTCTTTGGAATTGTTACAGGTTTATTTAATTAAACTGGAATTATGAATTAATTCAAATGAATTAGAAAAATTAATTGCAATTCATGTTAATTCATTTGAATAATTTTGAATTGCAATTCATGCTAATTCATTTGAATTTACATGAATTGCAATGCATTTTTCTAATTAATTTGAATTAATTCAAAATTCCAGTTCAATTAAATAAAAATTTAACAATTCCAAAGAACTGAAATTATTCAGCCTAATCATGTATAAAAATTCCGCTGAAGTTTTTTTCCTTTCTCCCATTTTACCTATTCAAATTCAATGTTAAAAAATAAAAAGGAAAAAAACTCCGGCGAATTTTTTTTATTCATGATTGGGCTGATTAATAAAAAAACACGAGGTTCCTTTAAACAAAATTTTTATGTATTAACTTCTGCCAACTGAGCTTTCCATTTTTCTGCTTTATTCTTCTTCCTTCTTTTTGGCTGTCTATATTTTTTAAAATATACCTATTATTTAAAACAAAAAGTTATGAATATAATTTCGGTTTAAACAAAATGTTGTACTTACCACTTTTTAACTTCTGCCCACTCTGAATTTGCTTCGCGTCTTTTTACCCACCTGAAAAAAAATGAAATATTAAATAACAGTTTAACAATTTTTTCAATAGGAACCCGGAGTTTTTTATTCCAAAGAATTGAAATATAAAAATAAAACCACGAGGTTCCTTTTAAAAAAATTGTGCATCGAAATTATTTTTACTTACCAACCTGTTGCAAACTTTTTTTGGAATGAAAAGCTATTTCATTTTACCGTAATTATTATTGTTGCCGGACAACAAAATCACACTTCAAATGTTGCCACTATAACAAAAATTTGACTAGGATATTTTCTGCGATTTACTATTGTTAATACAACACTGATGTCTTATTGTTAAGACAACATAACAAAAATATATATATTAATATAGCAATTTTAACACTTCATGTTATTAATCAAATAACTACTATTTAAATACTTATAATAAATAAAAACATATTTATTGTACGTATTGATTAGAATTGTATTATTTTTTATTTAAACAAAAACATTTTAAAAGTTTGAATTCTTTAATTAGAAAAATTAATAGATTATATAATTCAGAATAAATTCAATGAAATATGAATTTGAACTTTATACGTAAATACAAATAATGGGCCAAAAAGAGTGTAAAAAAGTGTACTTTATAGTTATAAAGTTGACTTTTGTTAAAATACACATTTCTCGGAAATTTTCTAGTAAAAAAATAACCGCAAATGCTACAAAATTATAAGACTTAAACTCCTAAGAGAAACAGAAATTTAATTTAATATAATTTATAGTTATTATGATCAGAAAATGATTTATTGTAGTCTTATGTAATATATAACTGTGGTAACTTTCAACACAAACAACTCAACCTCGTGAAAATATGGCAACTCTTAACAAATGAACGCGCTCAATACAAGTTTAAACAAGGTGGTGTTGATTCTACAACAACAAGCTTGGAACAAACGAGAAAATAGAAGTTAGTGTTGAAACTACAACAACAAGAGCTAATCTTATAGGCGAAGAAACAAATCAGCTGTCTGACTGTCATCACCTTGTATAAATTCGCTACATACAAAAAACAAATTTATACAAGGTTGTGTTTATACTACTATAGAAGATTATTTTGTTAATTTAATAAATCGTTATTTAACAAACAATTTTCGTAAATAAAACTTTTAAATTTGGTCTGGTTTACAAAATTAAATAAAAATAAGAAATATATTTCGTAAAAATACAAAATTGTTTTGTTAATTTTACGAAATTTTCTAAACTTACGAAAAATATTTTGTAGGTATAAGAAAAATTTCATATTTTTTTCGTTTATTTTACAAAATTTTGTAAAAAACGAAATATATTTTGTAAAATCACGAAAATATTTCCAAAATACACGAAAAGTTTCGTAAATTTATGCTAAAAATTGGTAAAATTACAAAATTTTCTAAAAATATTTCGTAAAGTTACTAAAAATTGTGTAAAAACATTAGCGAAGTTTAATTTGTAAAATTCAAAAAATTTCGAAATTTACTAAATTTTCTACAAGATCTAAACACGAAAGTTTTGTATTATAAACGAAATTTTTGTACAATATACAAAAATAATTCTACGAAAATTTGTTTGTAAATTAACGAATTTTGTAAGTTTACGAAATAAAAAAATTACTAAAATTTCATATTATATACAAAATTTTAGTAAAATGTACGAAAATAATTTTACGAAAAACAATTTCGTATTTTTGTGCATGAAATATTTTGAGTGTATGCATATTATGAAATTTAAATTTTTTCAAAGAATATATACATATCTATTTACTTCAAATATATTGATAATACTATGAAATTTTGCACATATTTTTTTTTTACCAAAAATTAACAAATCCTGTTGAAAATTTTAAGAATCAGTTCATGATTTCACATGGACCTAATAAATGTCTTGCCGGAATATGAAACATAAATGCGTCATTTCATAATTTAATTTATATTGTCTCATGTACAATACGTAATATTACACAAATTGTCATTCCAATTTCTTATTTAAAATGTTAAAATTTATGTATTTTCATGACTTCTTATTTTTCCTATTTTTTTGACGATTTTTAAAATTTTAAATGACGAGTTTTATTTTATTATTCATCTGGTAGCCCTGGGCGCGATTAGTTTAAACATCAAATACATCACTGTATACATTTTCCAAACGGCGGTAGAGCAAATATGAAATGGCGCCAAAAAATACTTATATCAAAGTCATTCAGCTGTTAATTTTTTAACGGCGTTAAATACAGAATTCATTGCTGAAGAGTGGCAACTTCAAACAAAATTTTATAACTTTAAAACTTAAAATTTTTATACTTAAAGCGTATATATAGCTTCAAGAACTGGTTTATATAATATTTTAAACATCGCGGAATGTTTTTATGTAATAAAAAAAAATCGGAAAAAAAGTCCTCAAAGTATCAAGACGCCAAACTACACGCAAGACCATAAAACAGTTTGAAGACTGTCTTCAAAGAATGCAAATGTCTTCAAACAATGCCTCATATCAAAAAAATGGCCGCAAAAGATGCTCTGTGCATATATATATGTATATGTATATGTATATGTATATGTATATGTATATGTATATGTATATGTATATGTATATGTATATGTATATGTATATGTATATGTATATGTATATGTATATGTATATGTATATGTATATGTATATGTATTTGTATATGTATATGTATATGTATATGTATATGTATATGTATATGTATATGTATATGTATATGTATATGTATATGTATATGTATATGTATATGTATATGTATATGTATATGTATATGTATATGTATATGTATATGTATATGTATATGTATATGTATATGTATATGTATATGTATATGTATATGTATATGTATATGTATATGTATATGTATATGTATATGTATATGTATATGTATATGTATATGTATATGTATATGTATATGTATATGTATATGTATATGTATATGTATATGTATATGTATATGTATATGTATATGTATATGTATATGTATATGTATATGTATATGTATATGTATATATATGTATATGTATATGTATATGTATATGTATATGTACATGTACATGTACATGTACATGTAGGCACCTCAGGTTTCCCTAATGAATAAATTTTAATTAAAATTTCAGATTAATATTTTTTCGGGGAAAACAATATTTTATAATACTTACAAGTAAGTTTCTGTGGCTATAGTGGCATCTCTCTTATGTTGAAAGTGCAGTGTCTAATAATGATAATGCAGGATTTTAAGCGTTGAAAAATTTAGGTACGTTTTAAGACAACGATGATTATGTAGGAGGGGGGGTAGAAATTATGGATAGAGATAGAGTAGACTGAAAAGTAATATGGCACGCTGAATTAGCGCATTTCTTCCAGAATGCTAGAAGTATAAAAGCCAAATTTTCTCTAAAATAGAGGCCATTTTTGTAAAAATTTTAAAAAGATTACTTCGACGAAAAGTAAAAACACAAACTTCTTTAACACTTTCATTGGAGAAGGATATTATTATAAAAAAACCAAAAAGAATCCTGTCCTTTTTATACAATTGGTCGAATTGGTGCCAAGCCGAAAGTGAATCTATTATGCTGTTGCTAATAGTGATTCCTCTATCTCCAATTGGATTTTACCTGATGGCTGCAGGGAACACTCTGTGAAAATCATCCAGCTAAATTTTGTGAAGGAGCAACAACGCAGCAAATTTCCTTGACTGATGGGTTGTAATAATCTAATAAAAATTCCGTCAAAGTTTAAAGATAATTTAATAAATTAATTTAATTTGAAAGACTTTAGTTAAACCAGATTGGAGGTTAACTTATCCATATCATACCAAAGTCGAAGTCGATTCCAGAAAGTTTCTTTAAATGCAAAAGAAAATTTAATTTTTTTAATCGGTTAACAGAAACTCGATTATGCTCAAATTCTTAGTTTTATTCAAATTATAAAAAAAAGAAAATTATGTAGTTAAGCTATTTTTGTTTACTTTAAATTTTATTATTGTTCTTAACTACAAAATTTTAAATTGTAATTATACGGGTATTATTATAAAAATATAGATAAAATGTGCAATTAAAACTAAATAACAAGTGTTGATAAAGTAAACGAAATAAAACAAACAAAAGAACAAGAGAAACATAAAACATTTTGGACATAAAGGTTTATTGATCTATAAAAGAGACTAACTTTAATAACAATTAAATATCTTTGAGAAAAAAAAGTCTATCAATTGTTTATGTTAATTATATATCAATAATTTCAAAAAAAAAAAAAAAAAAAAAACTATAAACCCATTTTAAGTCAAGCAAGGAGCCGCTGAAAGATCTTTCCGGATTCCCATAATCAAGTAAGTCTCAATGAATATCATTATTTTAGTATGTTATTGGTATATTTTAATTAAGTAAAGAAATGATCATATATTCAAGGTCAATGTAAATAAAAACAAAACAAATGTTAATAACATTTTGCTGCTACCATCGTAATATGTTATTATTTAACTTTAAATTCCCCAAAACTTTATGGAAACAAAAATAAAAATACATTGAATGTATGATATTTCTAGTAACTATATAAACAATTGAAGATTTAGTAATTTTTATTTACTATTTTTAATACCTTATTCGTCCATGTTAACGAAATGTTGATCTAGCGTAGTAGTTAGAGGCTACTTCGTCGAGCCGTGTGTTCTGAGTTCGAATCCCAGTAAATAAACAAAGTTTATTTTATTTTTTTTGTTTCGTTTATTACCTTTTTTTCTTTTGTTTTTTTTTTGAATGAGTTTAATTCAAAAATTTTAATTGCACAATTTATTTTTTTCGAAAGTTTAGTTAAATCAACTTTTTTTTTTTGTTTTTTTGGCTCAACTTTATTTTTTTACTATTCTTTTTTATAATGTTACAAATCTTTAGTAGTAAAGTTATACTAAATATTTATGTACTGTTAAGTTGAAATTTGAAGTTAGCTATGTTAATTAATTTTTTTATTTAATAAATTTGTATTATTTATTCACAATGAAGTTCTAAAAGAATTTTGAGTTCTGATTTTTGAACGTGCTAAGGTGAGTTATATGTTAGGGATCATATTAGCCAATTTAATTTCCGTGCGTTACGCAATATGATCATGGTTGGGAGGGGTATTAAGCGTTCCAATATCTTCGCTTAGCTGTCGAACTTAACTCTTGCTTATTTAGAAAAAATGCTCTATCTTCTGTGCTATTTTCTACTATTCTTCTTATTTTTAACTGAAGCATGCAAATTAAAATAATGTTAGCTGTAGCTGGTTAAAATTGAGTTTAGCAAAAATAAGAACCTACACCGTTAGCCGACGAGACAGGAGCCGGAAACATTTATTGCATGCTCGCTAAACGTTTTAAAACTTACACCATCTAGTTTCAAATCAAGGTTATTCGCTACAGACGTTGGTGTAACAATGTGTGATGATACTTGTCACATATCCTGCAGGTGTCCATTGATTGGCAAGCTCTGATTGTGTGGCTTTTAGCCAGACAGTTGATGCAATAGCGGTGGTTCTCCACCACGTTCTCTCTCTTCTTAGGGCTCATTTTTAAGAATTTGCGACAAAATCGCAGTGCGTGAAAGCTGGCACACAACGCACACTTGTAGATGTCCGGGTCGCGTCTTCTGGCACTATTAGTGGATTGGCTGCGGCGACTTGAAATAGGCCTTGTGGTTTCGTCTCGACTTATAGTGCGATGAGATGTTTGACTACGTCGACTTGCAGTCGGCCGGGTAATTTCGAGCCTTCGGTTGTTCCTATGGATATAAATTACTTTTATTAAAATAAATTAAAACAAAAATGGATAAACGGAAATGGGAAGGTTATGTGCTGTAGAATGCAAAATTATATGTACATAATTTTACGAATATAATTGAGCGATATGTAAATGTGTGTGAAGTAAGCTAAAGTTTAAATTAAGAGATAAAGAGAATAAATGTGAATTCATATATTTTATAACAAAGGTTTTGGTTAATATTAGACAGAAATTCTGAGATTTAGCAAAGAGTTTCGTCCTTGTTTGCAAAGGGAAGGAGACACAATTTAACAATTGGGCGAGTTATTGTTCCGGTAGCTATGCGTACCTCAGCTGCACGTATATTGTTATCAGATCCTGGGAACGTTTTCTCAATCCTTCCCAAACGCCATTCGTGGGGTGGTAATAAATCATCTATTACAACCACTAGGTCACCAACATGAACATTTGGAGAAGAGTTCTTCCATTTATAGCGCTTGTGTAGAGACTTGAGGTAGTCTTCTTTCCATCGTATGGAACATTGATGGTGAATTGCCTTCAATTTTTCCCATCGGTTTATAAGGGACATATTCTGGAAGTTTTGTTCTGGGAACGCTATCAAGGGAGCGCCTCTTAAAAAGTGACCTGGGGTCAATGCTGTCAAATCTGTGGGATCTTCAGATAGTGCAGATATTGGTCGAGAGTTGAGTACTCCTTCAATACGAGCTAACACAGTAGCCAATTCTTCATAAGTGAATTTATGGCACCCCGCAACTCGTTTAAAGTGGTATTTGAAGCTTTTTACGGCGGCTTCCCATAAGCCGCCCATGTGCGGAGCGTGTGGTGGTATAAATTTCCACTCGAACCCGTGGGTAATGTATTTCTGAGCTATGTCGTGAGCTGCGTGTTTGACAAAAGCTGAAAATTTGAGTTCAAGTTCTCTACTGCAACCGATAAAATTTCTGCCATTATCTGTTACTACCCTTTGGGGTAGGCCTCGCCTCCCAACGAAACGACTAAATGCAGCTTCAAATGCAGCAGAGGATAGATCTGAGCAGGGTTCTAGATGTATCGCTTTCGTGCTGAAACAAACAAAAACACTGACGTAACCTTTAATATAGGGTGATTTTCTTAACGAAGATGTTTTTAATTCAAACGGGCCGGCAAAATCAATACCTGTTATTTGAAAGGGTAGAGAAAGGTTACATCTCTCCGGAGGTAAGGGTGCCATTATTTGTGAACATGGCTGTTGTTTGAATATTATACAACATTTACAGTTACGTATTATCTTTTTAATACGTGGTTTCAGTCTGAATATAAAAAATTCAGTTTGTACTGCTCTATACATTTGACTGCATTCAGCATGACATAAAAAATTGTGTAAATGGGTTAGATACAATTGGCAAAATCGTGAATTACCAGGTAAAATGATAGGGTAACGTTCTGAATAAGGAAGAGAGGATTGAGATAATCTACCATTTACTCTCATAATAGAATTTGGATCTAGAAATGGGTTCAAACTTTTTAGAGAACTTTTGTTTGAAATAGTCTTAGAGTCATTTAGACAACTATATTCTTCGGGGTAAAAACTTTTCTGAGCTAAGATAATTAGTTTAGTTTTAACATTTTTCATTTCTTTTTGAGTTAAATGATGCAGAGCGTTACTATTATCATTTTGTTCTTGCTTTTTTAAGGATCTGTTTAAGAATCTGAAAATGTAACAAATAATGCGTAAAGCCTTGGAGTATGATGAATATTTGTCTAAAATATCATTTCTTTCAACTTCACTGTGAAAGGATTGAGTTTCTGTGCATTTTTTGATAGCGTGAAGAGGATTTCGTTTTGGCCATGTAGAAGAGGGATTAGTTAGCCATGAAGGGCCATACCACCAGAGAGAATTATGAGCAAGTTCCTGTGGTTTGCAGCCACGTGTTCCCAAATCGGCTGGGTTGTCGTGCGTTGAAACGTGTCGCCATATTGCATCTGGAGCAATGAGATTGATCTGAGAAACTCTGTTGGCCACATATGTCTCCCATGTTGAGGGGGGTTTAGAAAGCCATCCCAGGACTATGGATGAATCAGTCCATAAATATACATCTTTGGTTTTAAAATTCAATGTAGTGTTAACGTACTTAAGGAGTTTTGTTAAGAGTAGGGCTCCGTTAAGTTCAAGCCTTGGAAGACAAACTGTCTGAATTGGAGCAACTTTACATTTGGCTACTAACAAATTTGAAAACGCTGTGTGGGTATGAGTTTGACACCTTACATATAACACTGCACAGTATGCTGATTTGGATGCATCAGAAAAGCCGTGAATTTGAATAGAGTCTGAAGGTGTAAATTGTAGCCAGCGGGGTATAGATATAGTGTCTACTTTCTGTAGATCTTGTACAAGAGTATTCCAATTTTGAAGAGATTCTTGGGAAACTTCTTCGTCCCATTGTAGTTTTTCTAACCACAATTGTTGCAAGAAAATTTTTGCTCTGATGACTATTGGAGCCAGCCAGCCAGCGGGGTCAAATAACTTTGCAATTGAGGAGAGTATTTGCCGTTTTGTTATTTTTGTAACTCGATCAATTTCTGCAAATTGATAAGTAAACGAGTCATTTAGCGCATTCCATTTAATACCAAGGGTTTTGGTAGCGCTCGTCTCATGGAAGCGAAGAAAATCATGATCATAAAGATCTTCTTTTGGTAAATGTGCGAGAAGTTTGGGATTATTTGCGGTTATCTTTTTTAATGGGAAACCCGCTGAATTTAACGCTTCTATGAGCTGAGTTTGGGCAGTGAGTGTTTCTTCTATTGTGTAGCCACCAGACAGAATATCATCAACATAAGTTTCTGTTCTCAGAATTGATGATACCTTTGGGTACTGGGATTCTACATCTGAAGCGAGTTGTAAAAGGGTGCGAATCGCTAAAAAGGGGGCGCAGTTTACTCCAAAAGTAACTGTTTTTAACTCAAAATCTTTTATAGGGCTGTCTGGTTGACTTTGGAACAAAATCTTTTGATAGGGTCTGTCATCTGGGTGTATAAGAATTTGGCGATACATTTTTTGAATATCGCCACTAAATACAAATTGATACTTTCTCCAATTGAGTATTGTTGTTATTAAATCATTTTGAAGTGTCGGGCCTGCATAGAGAACATCATTCAGTGAAACTTGAGACTTTGTTTTCCTTGACGCGTTGAAAACGACTCTAACCTTTGTGGTTTTGTGTTCTGGTCGCACAACCGCGTGATGAGGTAAATAATATGAGAGATATTTACCTTGAGATATAATTTCTTGGGAGTTAGATTCTTCCATATGATTTAGCGATAAATACTCTTCCAAAACTGCTTTGTATTGGGACTGTAACTCTAAATCTTTCGACAGTGTTTTTTCCATTCTGGAATATTGAGCAAGGGCTACGAATCTTGAGGAACCAAGGAAGATTTCTTTAGGATATTCTGTTTTGAATGGTAATCTAACTATATATCTACCATTTTTATGACGAGTGGTTGTCTGAGTATAGAAATTTTCACAAAATTCATCTTCTTTTGAGTTTGTGTGAATCGATGGGATTTTTTCATCTTCCCAAAACTTTTTTAATAGTTTAGCGAGTTCATCATTTTCAGACGAAGTGACTTCAGTTGTGAAGGCTTGAATTGCTTCAGCTTTCATGGGACCACTTAGCACCCAACCGAAAATAGTTTTATATGCCGATGTCTTGCCACAAATATTCTTTTTTATGCCATCGAGATTGATAAAATGCTCATAGTCATTGCCTAAAATCAAATCAATTTGTGAAGTTTTATTAAAAGTTGGGTCGGCTAGATCTAAGTTTTCAAGTTCTTTTGTGTTAGGGATTTCAAATGAACATGCTGGGAGCCGTTTTGTTACTTTTGGCAAGACTATAGCTTTTATAGGTATTCTTATATTTGTTCTTTTAGCGTATAGTGTGAACTCACATTCTTTATTTGCGGCCTGTTTTTGACCACCAATGCCCACGATTTAGAAATGAGTATTTTGATACGGCAGTTGAAGACGATTTCTAATTCGTTCAGTTAAAAATGTTCGTTGAGAACCAGGGTCAATTAAAGCTCTTATAGTAAATAGTTCGCCTCTACATTCTATTTGCATGAGTGCAGTTCGTAATAGAATGTTTTCATTGCTAGAAGAACAATTAGCTTGAATGTGTTTTGAGGTGGTAGGTTGCTCACTTTGAGTGTGATTTTGAGTAATTTTTGGGAAAGAGTTTTGGGAATTAACTGGTTTGTTTGAACCATTTTCAGCAATTTCATTATTATTGGCAATATTTTGGGATTTTTTAGCCATGTGTAATAGGGTGTGGTGAGGTTTCTTGCAATAGAGACATGTTCGTTTGCTTTTGCAATTTACTTTTATGTGTGAATATCCTAAACAATTATTGCAATATTTATTTTTGAACACAAAATCAATTCTCTCTTGTACCGAGAATGATCTAAACTTTGGGCATATTCTAAGTGTATGTTCTTCATTACATAACTTGCAAGAAGAGTTTGCGTTTTCTTGTACTACATATGTTTGTATGTTTGAAGATTTAGTGAGGGACAAGCTATCTTTCGAGTTTCTGATGCTTGTAATACGTTCAACAGCTTCGTATCTATCTACTAGAAACTGTGACATTTGGGACCATTTTGGAAGCTCACGAGGCGCTGTAAGCGTTTGTTCCCATAGAGAAAGAGTTAATTCTGGCAGTTTTGTTGATATTAGTCGAATGAGAATAGGATCCCAACTTTCGACAGCAACACCAAGAGTTTTAAGGGTTGCTAGAGAGTCATTAACTGACGATTGAATTCGTCTGATAGACTCACTATCCTCATTAGTAGCTGGAGGAATGTCAAAGAGAATTTTTATTTGATTGTCTACAAGAACACGCTTGTTCTCGTAGC
Source organism: Bellardia pandia (assembly GCA_916048285.2). Lineage (NCBI taxonomy): Eukaryota > Metazoa > Arthropoda > Insecta > Diptera > Calliphoridae > Bellardia > Bellardia pandia. The sequence continues at coordinate 30,167,233 of OU696531.1, forward strand.
GGGATTTTAAAGCATTCCATGCCAGTTGAAAATTATCATGTGAGAGAGGATATCTTTTAACTATATCACCAGCTTCGCCTCTTGTTTTGTTACGAAGATGATACAATTTTGTGACGGGAGTGAGCTTTGAGTGATTAATATACACTGCGGTGAACATATCACGAAACGAGGGCCATTCTTCGTAACTACCTCTGAATACTTCTGTATCACAGGGAGGGAGCTTTATGCAATCGCTTGAGTTATGTGGCATAATGTCTTGTGTTAAAGCTAGAGCTGGGATAGAATAGCGGGATGTTGACTGAAATACAGGCCTATTTGGGGTTTCTATGTGAGAAACTTTTATTAATTCCATAATTTGGGAAGAACAGTGATAATATGCGCTTGCGCATGCGTCATATTCACTTTTAGCTTGTACTTTAAATTCAGAATCAACTGTGTCACTTTGAGATAACATGACATTTTTGTAAGAAATATCTAAATTTGTCCATCTTGTTTCTAAGTCTTTTAACTTAATTTCCAGAACTGATCCAGTTTGATCCTCTACTTCAGTTCTGTTGAATAAGTCGCAAAAGTGAAGCAAATGTTCACAATTGAACAGAAAACACTCTTTAGAAGGGGATCCAGTTAAATCGTTGGACGTACTATTGGATGTAGAAGTCATTTTGCTGAGTGAAATAATACTAGGTTTTAATAAGTGAATACAATTGAACCCTGAGTATATGGGTGTGATTGTATTTAATAAACTTTCTAATGAATAGAATATAGAATACGACACTAAATATGTTATTTAGTTTATTAAGGCAACTTTTTAGGTAAAGGTATAAAGAGTTATAGCATTAAACACTTATTGTATAGTGTTAATAGTTAAATTCACTACTCTGCTCGTTGTGATAGAGATAAAAAACTATGGGATATATAGCACTAGTTGCGAGCAGAGCATGTAAAATTGCCTAGTTGAGTAAATTCACTTTTAATAGCACCGATTTAATGGATTAGAGTGTAAAAATTTATTTTAAAATTCTTATTTTATGTGGACTGTAGAAAATTATCAAATGGAAAATCGATAACTTTTGTATATTATTTATTATACTTCAAATTATGATAAATTTATTTTTCAATTTTTCAATATAAATGTTTTCGGAAATAGTAGTATGTATTTTAATTAAATTCAACTTTCTTATGAAAATTTTTTTTTTTTTTTTTATAATTGTGTTGTATTTGAATTTTATTTAAAAGAGTAAAATAACACAATGGTAACTCTTATGAGAAATATGTATGTACCTATACTGCTATGTGAATAGCTTAAATTATTATTGTTTTTATAATTAAATTGTTGGCGTATTTTTATTTAATTTAAACTTTTTCTTGATTATATATAATCAGTTTAACTTTCTCAAGTAAAATTTTTAATTTATTCTGTAAAACAATTACAAATACAATATTCACTTTTCCATCTCTGATTTATTTCATGTACATATTCTTTTTGGGTTTGTTGTTTTCTCTTTTGTACGGAATTTGTATTTTTTATTTAAGTTACTTTTTCTTTGTAACAAATATTTTTCTTGCTCTTTTTATAGTGGACTGTAAGCTATTTTTTGGTTTTCTTTAAGAGCAAAAAATTTTATGAAGTATTAATTTGAATTAAAATTTCCTTAATTTTTTGTATTTTATATTTATATAAATCACAATACTATTTTTGTTTGGATGAATTTGACAATATGAAAATGAATGATTTAAGAGATTTTAGAATTGGTAAAATATATTTCAAAAGAGACTTACTTAGTAAAGAGAAAAAGAGAATGTGTTTGTAGTTGTTTACTCTTAGATGAACGAGTTGAATTTTCGAGGTTGAAATTCTCTTATTTGTCGGGATGATCAAATGATGTGGTGTAATATTTGTTTCTGCTTTTCTTAAACACTTGTTTCTTGTATTTTTGTTTTTTAATATAGGTATGTATGGAAATGTTTTCTCACTATGTCTGTATCAATGTAAACTTTATATTGTTTAAATGTTTTCTTTGTGAAAGTTTAAATGTTTTCTTTGTAAAAGTTTAAATGTTTTCTTTGTAAAAGTTTAAATGTTTTCTTTGTAAAAGTTTAAATGTTTTATAATTTATTTTATGTAAATATGTACCACTGTAGGGGAAAATTTGTTGGTTTGCATGTATGATTTAAATTTGCTATGTACATATGTACCTACATATGTATGTATTTAATGTGTGTAAATAATTTTTTCAGGCGAATTTTAACGGTAATTATGTATGAGATTTTAGTGTTTTCTGTTTTTGAACTATGTATATAAATACATACATATGTATATATGTATATAACAGGATTTTGCAAATTTAAACTGTTGGTATGTACCTATTTAATTTTTGTTGTTTTTTATGTGTTGAAATATGCATAAACTGTAGGAGCAAATTAGAACGGTTTGTATGTGTTGGAATAAATAAATATATGCCGCTATTTATTTTTCTTATTTTTATATGTACATATATTGCAAATTTTGTTTCTTTTGTTTTTGGTTTTCTTTTTTACGAATTTTTTCTTTATTTGCTGTAATATGTCATATAGTACATATGTACATGCATATGTAATAACCAAATTTAGAATTTTTATTTATTTTTTAACAACACTTCTTTTATCAACTTTAAATTTTTTGTATGTATGCACTTTTTTGTTTTTTATACACCACACTTTTTTTGTTTATTTGTTTGAGTTGTAAATTTTGTTTCTTTTGCACGTTTTGTTTTGGGTTATACTTACTTTGCCGGTTATTTTTGTACTGAAGAACAAGTGTTCTATTTCTTCTTCATTTACCTCATTTGTTGGTGAATTTTGATGAATGCTCAATTTATGTTGTTGTAACAATTAATGTTGTTTGTGTATCGTTGGACCATGAATACTTTTGGCGAGTATTATAATATCTTTATTATAGATGTTAACCAAAGTGATGATGAGAAAAAGGGGTTTGACCTATAGCAGGATTAAAGGGGGTAATCTATAATAAAGATACAATTATAATTACTCAGAAATTGAATAATTATAATTGTGGGTTGAGAGAAATTAAGGGATTAGATGACAAAACTTATAGGCTGGTTCGTATAGAATAAATATCACCTTTTGGTTTAGCTTGTATATAATTATAATTCAGTTTCCTTTATTGTAACTTCTTCAATGTTCGATATTTTAGTTTGTAATGTAAAGGCAAAGGTAAGTATATAAAATTTTAATTATATAAAAATTTAAATTTCAAATAAATGTGTATGTGTATTTGTAATTATTTAGTTTTAAGATAAGTTTAGGTTTTAGTAAGAACTGAGCTCCTTGATGGTTTTAAGGCAAGTAAGTTTTCTTTTCTTGTAAATTATGTTAGTTAGTTATTAAATTTCCAGTACGTTAAAACTTCGTGTTTTTAACGGAAACTGGCGATTGAAAACTTAGCGCTGCCACATTTTGTGTCTTTTACGATATAGCTTACACTACAAATGCTTATATTAATTGCGGTTTAATAATTAATATAAAAATTATATAATTTGCATTTTATAATTTTAGTGTTCAAACTAGTTTGGACACAGATAATTCGGATTGCAGATTCCTTTCTAGCGCAATACGTCGACAAACAACATCAACTAAAGCTAGAAGATAAATTTAAAACACACATTTGTCTGATCTAAAGTGTTGTCAAACATGTTTTAAATGTCAATAAATTTGTGGCTTAAAAATATTCAATTGATTTCTTGTTAACAATAAACGGTTCATTATTTTTTAATACGTATTAAGACACTAGCAAGGAAAGCGATTTCATATTCGTCTTTCGGACATATTTTTAGCACTAAAATATATAAACAGGAAATTCGGATAATAATAAAAACAGTTTTAGTTTTTAAAAAACGTATTGATCAAATACGAGCTAGAGTGAATGTAAAAAGCGATGAAAAATATTTCACTGCTATTTGACAAGCATATACAGCTAAGTGCAACTAAATGGACAGCAGTCCAACACCACTTAACAACATAGCACCGAAAAGCACTATAGAATTTTCTGCATGCATCAAAGTGCCGCGGATGTACTTTGGATCACATTCTTTCAACTTTGGCCGGCGAACATATTTATTTTTTTCCATCTGGAGAGACCCTATTTTTTATTTCGTCTAAAAATAATTCTATTTTTCATTCTACGTCTGTCGAATCGAGGTACTTCTTGGCGAATCCGAGCCTCTTCTATCGGTTACGTTCAGACAATAATGACTTTTTTTGTGAAATTCTTCCAAACAGACCAACTTTTTGCAATTGACTTTTTACTGTATTACAGAAGGTTTTGCCTCATGTTGGATAAATGCTGCAATCCGAATTTTATTTGCTGATTTATGCGAAGTTTTTATCGACTCGTGCACAATGTAAAGGTTTTTTACGGGCCACCTATTTTATAGTCGAATGCTTTCTGAAATATTTCGCCGCTTGAAAAACAATCGTTTTCTAAACATTCAAGGCTGTTACGATTTTTCGATAAGTGTTTCCAGCCTGATGCATTTGTACAAGAATCTTTCGCAACTTATATCTTTCATATTTTAAATTTTTTAGAAATTAGAAAAAAAAACACAGTAAAAAAAGTAAAACTGTTTGTTTAAGGGGATATGTGTGTATATGGTGGTGAAGGTGTATACTTATTTGGGGTAGGTACTAGATGAGTATGATGAAAAGGGTTGATTTACGATATTGGTGGAAATATGTACATAAGTGAATGTGGTTGCCTCGGAATTGGTGACTGGTAAGTTTTCTCTCACAGCTTGGGATGAACATGTTTTTATGCTGGTTAGGGATTCTGGAATATTAGATTTGATCACATATTTTTGGTTAGCAAATAGAATTAGTAATTAAAGTTGTTAGTTGTTAACAGGTTGAATGAGTACGTAAGTAAGTAAGTAAGATATAAATGCATCATACCGCGAAGGCTTAATAAACAATTCAAGAGCTAAAGGATGAGATAATTCGGCACATTAACGGCATAAAACCTCCATTATGCCTCAGGGTCATCGAAAATTTGGACCATCGGATGGACGCCGTGGTCGTGGCGCCTATTTGGCCGATATTTTGTTCCATACATAATTGAGTAATACCAATATTTCATAATAAAATGAAATTACAATAATTTCCTAAATAGTTTGTGTTTTATTCAAAATCAACATCGGCCCTTACAATTTAACCACCCTTTATAAAACTTTGACAGTTGAATTATATACCAAAAAAAGATGGCGTATTTACATAGATTTGGCGGGAACAATAACATTGTGAACTGTCATGTTATTCTTTATGGTATTTTTTGTTATACTGGGTAACACTTTAAATATAATTAATTATTACTATAAATTCAATGATTAAGTATAATTAGTTACAATAATGATTAAATTAATTACTGTAGTATAATTCATTTTATAATTCAAGAAATAATTCAAATGCATAAGCATAACACTTTAAGCTAATTTAAGCAGTGTTAAATTTTTGACATTTTAATAGAACTATTGAATACTACTATTAGTTGCACGCAGCTTTACACATGTAGCGTATACGTAATATTTATCATTAAATTAAATATTAATTATACGTCACGAGAAATCTAAAATGCATCGTTAGATGCAATGCTTCTAAAATTATAAATTTATTATTTTACTAAAAAAGCTGTTTAAATTATAACAAAGTAGAACCTATACCTGAAACCCTTTATAAAGGTAAACATTTATTTTAGTTCTTATAACTATGTATATCGTTTAATTCACAAACAAAATTCTATCAAGGCTTCTTACTAATAACTTTTTACTTTTTAGCATAAAAATACACCCTCTATTCTATGTGTAGACTTTGTAAATATATTTCATTTGTGCACATGTGTTTCCCCATTAAATTTGGCAAATTTTTGCAGAGTTAGTTCGTATACAACTTTTAATCAAATAAACATTTACAAGTATGTTTACATGCAACATAAAATTAAATTATTCTCCTTTATTCATTTATTTATTTATTTATTTATTATTACGTATGTTTTTGATTTCTTCCTTTGGTATTTTATATTTTAAACAATGTTTTTTTTTTTTGTTGTTTTGTTTTCGATTGTGTCGTTGTGGAAATGCTCACGATATTTATACATTTGAAATGTATTTGTTGTGTATTTATGTTGCTACATCACGTACATTTGTTTACAAAACAACTTCATTTTGAAGTTGACGATTTGTTTTAACATTTAACAAATTTTCCTGTTTTTAATATAAAAAGTTTACCTTGGTTTTCGTTTGTTTTTTTTTTATTTCTGTTGTGTGATTTTCTTTTATTTGTTATATTTTGTTTTACCAAAAAGTATGAAGAGTATTGCAGCTATACTGTGCTAGAGTTTGATAGAGAAATGTTAGTGTTTCATTTAAGCTTGGCTGAGTATTTAGAGTATGTCGCGTGCGCTATGTAAGTGCATGTTTTTCTTAAAAACAAATTAAGCTTCTGAGTAGGGTAATCGAAATCGGCGAAAACAATTGGTAAGCTGCGGAAAGAAAAAAGTTTAAAATATAATAATATCGCACGATAGAAAGAAAGAATATGCTATAAAAAAACATAAATTTTTCTTTAATACTTGCCAGCAATCATTGGAAATTGCAGTCAAAATAAAGGCTATAAATGCAGTAACAAGAGGCTTGGTTAAGTTCAAAGTTATTGAATCACCGTTTCAAAACCAATCTATATTATTAAATACGAAGCTTTTATTGAAATTATTTAAACTAAAGCTATAATTAGATGACTAATATGAATAATATGGCGTGCTAAATCACAGCAAACATAAAACCAAAGTAAACATTTAATGTCATTTCAATAAGTAGCTACATTATTCAATATTAATTAAAAATTTGTTTAGAGTCTGTCGAAAAGTAGTTATAGTGCTTATCGCTAGTGCTTGTCGCATTCGGGATCTCATGTTTATTGCTATTATATTGGTGACAATTAATCACCAAAACCTAACCTAAAGATACTTAATAAAAAAGTATCTAAAGATTTCTTTGTTTTGACTTCCAGGATGTCGCGTTCGAGATCATGAAAATATCCAAATATAGAAATTCATTTAATACCCAAAAAAAGTACAGAAATAATTTGAAAATATTTTTCGACTCCATGGTACTTAATGAAGTAAAGATATCTCAATTCGGTTGATTTCTATTCAAATCACTTACAGTGGTTATATGCATTCTCATAGAATATACAATACATTATATTTCACAGTAAATTTAAAAAAAAAGAAACAAACAAAAATGAAAAATAAAGTTTCGTCACACAAAAATGTCTAGGTAAAAAGAATCACAGGTATTAGTGTGTGCAAAATAACACGTATTTAACAAAATAACGCATACGAATGTGTTATAAACACGTCTGCAAATATCAATGTGGATAAATCTGACAAACAGGCAATTTGCCAACAACAACAAGTGCAACAAAACTCACAAGAAACCAAAACGGCTGACAGACAAAAATTAAACCAAAATAGAAAAATAACACAAAACAAAAAAAAAACTAAAAGCACAAATAAAATATGAAAACGGCCATATGGTTGTTAAAAAGTATGCGAAACAAACTGCAACATTTATTTATTTCAAAGTAGCAAATGCGTCTACATTTCAAAATGAAGTAAAAACTGCACAAAAAAAAAACAAGAAACAAAAAATAATGTAATACACATAACATGTGGCAACAAACTACCATTACAATATCTATATTGAAATGGTACACAACAATAACAACAACAACAAAAATTCAAAGTCAAGACCATACGGATACATAAAGCACACAGCAAAAAATAAACCAAAATACTGCAAAAAAAAAAACATTAAATTAAGCTCATGACATTGCAACCCTCTAAATGTTGCAAAGGTTGCATAAATGTCTGCGAATGAAGAGAAATATGCATGAAATAAGTATTAAAAGCGAAAAAAACAACAACGAACATTACATATTTGCATTTAAAATATGTTTATGCATGTTACACTTGCAATGCAAAATTCATTATTACATTGAAACATTAATGTCAACATGTTGTTGTTTTTTCTAGCCATTTCTTCGACTTCTTTGTTTGTAATAAATAAACATTTTACTTACAAGGTCGGAAATATGAAATTACTTATAAAGAAAATATGTATGTATGTATAATGAAATGATACAATAACAACAACAACAACAACAAACCCCATTAATAAGTAGTAACATTTTAAGGTGGAAAATAAACATATACCCCCTAGTCCACTTAAGACTTAGCACACAAACTTTTTATCGTATCTATTTGTTACTCCATCAAGTTTCTTTATTCCACAATCAAGTTTGTGTCTTAAGTCTTATGTAAGCGAACGATATATTTCGACATCGTGGGCCAGGGGGTAAATTATTTTAAATTATATTGGGTGGTAAGTGTATTGTAACTGTATTGAAACTATGAAATAAATTTATTTAAAATTTCTTAAAACATATTCGATTTAAATTTCCTAAATTTTTGCAATATATTATTTCTGTTTGTTAGTTTGTTTATTATTTTTGTTTGTTATGACCTTAATCCTTTTAAGTGACAGCAATTATGTTTTAAGTTCCTGTTAGTTTTTATATGGAACTTTGAAAACAAAAGAAAAATACAACGCATAAAAAAGCTGTGAGCCACTGTATATTAATTTGTGACCATTATACTACACCTTTGGCCCATTAATTTTTTGCTGATCATGTTTAACTTGAAATTAATATTCTATTTATTTGTATAAAGTTCTTTTAAATATTAAATACTGGCTGTACCCTGCGCGCGTTACTACGCTACCAATTAAAATAAATTTGAAAGAAAGACATTACACAAATATTCAATTTATTGCAAATAATTCTTTTGATTTTGCTCATTTTGATAAATTGTGAAATTGCTGTCAGTGTTTCATTTTAATTCGTCTTTTATTGGAGTGCTTTTGGATACCCAATATTTTTTGTTTTTCCTTCCGGTGCGTAAACGAATAAATCAGAAGGTTTTCCGACGCGTGAACAGGCCACATAAAGCTGCCCATGTGAGAAGCATGGATTCTCCAAATGTAATCCACACACTTGCAACGATTGTCCTTGCGCTTTGTTGATAGTAATTGCGAAAGCAAGTTGCTCTGGGAACTGCAAACGTTTGAATTCGAATGGCAAGAATTTGCAAAATTAGGTATTAATTTTGGTTTTTAGAAAGTGGTGAGCAAAAAAGTTCTTTAATTTTTATAATAATTTTGAGTTCAAAATGTATAATATTGTTTGAAAGCATATGTATGCACCATGCGCGCGTTGCTACGCCAATTCAAACAAATTTAAAATAAATACATTACACAACTATTCAATTCATTTTGAGTAATTTTATTGATTTTTCGCATTTTAAAAAAAGTAGGCGGTCGAAAGAAGTATTCTTAATCATACCGGAGTCTTAGTTGTATTCCGTCAAATTTTTAGTAAGATCGGCCCAGCAATCTGACCTTACCGGCAGGCATTGTCCTGCATGAGATGGGATGTGAAAGGGGGCGTGGAGTAGGAATCTTAATTTCTACCTCACCTAGAGTAACATGTTTATTCGATTTGAAGTAAAAATGTTAAAATCCGAGTAGACTCAATTACACATTTAAGAAAAAGTAGGAGTGGTCGAATTAAATAAGAGGGTTTGGCACATAAAATTTTTATTTTTACCTCGCCTTCAGTAAGATGTGTGTACAAATTGTTTGAAGTAAATCTGTAAAAACCCATGCAGAAGAAATTAATCAATTTAAAAAAAGTGGGCGTTAGAGTAGGCGTGGTCGTACCAACTGAGAAAGCTTCCCGTACTCAATCACAACAACTTTGCCGAAGATCATCACATGATCAGATGTATAGTTTACGATTCTATAAAGGACTACAAACATTCATTTTTATATATATATAATATTAACTATTTACTTTGTATGAGAGTTGCCACTCCCACTGGTCTGGTCCCGCCCATTTTTTCCTGATTATTCAAATCAGTAAAATATGGGATACTGCAATGTTTCAAAACTCTTGCTATCACAATAGTCAAGATATATGCTATTATTTCATTTATGTAGGAGGGGCCACGCCCACTTGAAATATATATAGCCGTTAATCTAATTTGGAATATAGCCTTTCAAATGAAAACGGTTTGGGCCAAATCGGTTGGATAGTTTTAGAGTCTCTAGAGGACAAACATATAAACATTGTATTTTATATATATAGATTAATAAAGCCTACATGTGAGTTTAATAATTAATAATTTAATAATTTCTGTTTCCTTAACAATAACAATTTTAATAGAAAAATAAGACTATTATCTATCGCTTTTAAAATTTAGTCACCAGTTTGAAACGTTTAAAAAATTTCCAATTATTTACATTGTAATTGTAGTGATATACAACATTTTTTTAGTATTTTTTTGGTTTGTTAAATTTCCAGACAATTTTTATTACTTTAAATATGTTTTTTCATAAATTTGCATTTAAATCACCAAAATGTCACCCTGAATCACAGGCAACAAAAATGTATGTTTGCATATTAATATGTACGTATATATATTCTCCAACATTTCTGTGTTTAAAAACTACACTCAGAAATAAATTGCCGAACATTTAAATTTGCCAAAATATATTGGAAGTTTCAGAAAGAATAAATCATGTTATCATAACATGGTTGGATGCAAGGTTTTGCAATCACGGACATTAAATTTTTCAAATATGTTGAAAAATTAATTTTTAGACAAATTTTGAGAAAATACTTAATCGTTTAGAACAGGAGTGCCCAAAAGTTGGTTAGGAGAAAATACTTAATCGTTTAGAACAGGAGTGCTCAAAAGTTGGTTATGTAAGAGCAAACACCAATACATTTAAATAGAAAGTAATTTTTATTCAGTATTTTTTGTTGTAAAAGCCGATACACACTTTTTTAAACGGTATCATACGTTAAACAAAATCTACATTGACGATCGCAGTCACCAATGTTTACCAGTAGAGCATACGAAAGTGTTGTTGCTTTGCGCTTGCGTGTATAGAGCAGTGCCCGCAGAAAGAGAGAATTTGGTAATTGCATATGTATAGGTGACACTACACAGAAAGAAATAACATGTAATATTTAAATAATCCTCAATTAAAAATTCGTTTGTTATTTTGTATACATTTGTACGTAATGTATACACTTATGTGATCACTGCTTCTCAGTGTAGTGAAGACAACAACAAAAATGAGCTGAAAAAGAAAAAACATGAATGAAATATTTGTATGCTCTTGTTGTTAGTATTGTTTTCGGTCGTGTTGTGTACATGTAAATAGCCGAAAATCTTCGTATTCTGAACAATACTAGCGAGGAACACTGGTATAGAGTGAAGTACGACAAAAAAAAAACAAATAAGGCAAAGTTGTTTGTGTATTTCCTATGGCTATGGCTGAGTACTGTAATGAGTATACAAAACACACAGCCTATAGCTAAGAGTTTTAACAAATACAAAAGAGCACCAAGAGTATACGGCTTGGGCACTCCTGGTTTAGAAAATGAAATTCTTATTTATATTTAGCTTGTAGTCACCCTTTAGTTATTTTATTGTAAAAACTAAACACTACTTTCATTTAATTTATTTGACTTCTTTGAGTGTATCATTTTTTTTTTGTATATTTTACATTTCTACATTTAAACTTACGTAGGCCCAAAAAATGCATTTTTTTTTAGTTTTACATTACAATATTTCCAACTGACTGTAAGACGTGGATATACAAACAACATCAACACTCAAACAAACGAGAAGTTGTCTAAAATTATATCCTTTTCTTTTTTGTTATTAAAACAACAAAATCTATTACTTCTTGCACAGAGGATAAGGAACTTTTATAACAAACCAATTTGCTTGATATTTAACAATACGTTTTGCTTAAGGATCTACAATTTATTTTTTTCTGTTTTCGCTTGTCATTGCCCCTACGTTGGGTATAGTTGAATTAGTATTTGTTTAGAAATTGTTTGTATATTTATTGGTTTTTTAACTTTTTTTCTACATAACTTAGCAGCAGTATTTTATATAGAATCTATATTTCGCGGCATCAAATCAATAGCAAATCTATATTTCTTCTCTTTCATGTAACAAACATAATGCCAAACTAAAACTAACTAACGAGCACATTCAAAACCCGAAATATTTTGGTTAACGTTGAAGGAACACACCAACTAAATGTGTTGTAAATTTCGACATAACAGTTTGTCTATTTTGCAAATCCCCACAACTTGCACTACTACCCACTATACAACAGCAACAAAATCAGTCTGTTGGATTTTCCTGTCTGTTTGTCTCACTGCCTACTACTTTTTACATACTTTTCGTTGTCTGTGTATGTACGAGTATGTATTATTGTGTTTCTTTTTTTTTCAAATAATTTTTGTTGTCTTGTATTTTGGTTGCGACATTTCCAAACGAGTACACTTCATTACGTGAATTTTGTCTGAACTTTTTATTATCTAAGTAAGTATTTTACCCTTGCAATGCAATTTTTAGTTGCAACCAGGCTACAGCAACAACAAAAGTCATCATATCAAGTAAGAATTATACATTTAAGATAGTTGTGATATTTTTGTTATTTTTTTTTTCGAGGGTCTTTCTATATGCCTGCTGTTTTTTATATATTTCTGTCTTATTATATTTTTTTGCCGGTACTTGGAACGCTATTGAAATAAAGGCAACTTTTGCACCCAAAAATAAATGAGGAAAACAAACGAAAATCGCAGAATGTTTGGGAGTAAAGGGTTTGCAGTTGAATCTATTGCATTAAAAACTTAGTTATAAGTTAGATTTAGTGAATCACATTTATATCAAAGACTATTACACTGTCTTACTTAGCTATAATTACATTAAACTTTTCTTTATTTTGTAAGTTAAAGAGAAATTAAAAAAAGGAGCACAAGAGTTCTGACATTTATAAGGTTTTCGAATGAAACGCCATAAAGTGAGCGTATCGAACTACATTATTGAAAACTACATTTAACTTCTGCTTACTTACGGAATGCCGAAAAGCTCACAGCCATAAAGTAAACTGGGCATAATGTAAGTTTGTGCTAATAGCATTCTAATATGTTGCGGGGTAAAATGTTGGGTTCGCCAGAGTGATCAAAGTTTAGCATACAGGTCGGAAGCCCGTTTGTTTTGCTGTCATTAGAGAACAAATTTGTACATTCTCCGAAATTTGCCTGTAATTTGTTGTTATGTAGGTAGGAAGCAAAGTATCAGAATATTAGCATTTTAACTAATTACTGGGTAGTGAAAGTTTTAGTTGGGAATTTAAATATTTTGTTTGAATTCATAGCAAATATAATGTTTAACATTTTACTTTACCACAAACCCTTTATAACATAAACTCACTACATTGCTTGTCTGTAGGTAAATATATATGTAATGGGTAATCTCTTTAGAGCTTTTAATAGATCACACATGTATTGGTTGAAAAGGTTCACACCGCCATTACAATAATTATTATTTACGAAAACGAACGTTGAGAAATCATGTTGCTAATTTGTTTTCCGGGCCTGTGATGTGGCCTTTTTTTTTTTGGGGTTATATGTAGTAAAGGTCGTAATTCCAGAGAAACCGCTAACAAAGATGAAAAGAGTTGTAATTTGCAAGACACTGAAAAGAGTGATTAAAACTTAAACCTTCTAGCTGGCAACATTTAAATGGGTTTATTTTTAAAAAGTGACATTTTGTTCCTTTGGACAATAATAAAGATTCCCACATCCACCGTTTTATTTAAAATAAAACAAAGTTGTAAATGAATCACCCTACATGTGTGTATATAAAATTATATACGAATAAAGAAATATATTTGTTGGTTGAGTTACATTTATATATTTTTTATTTTTACTGTTCGTTATCTTTCTTTCTTAGGCTGAAAAATGCACTTGCACTCTACAGCCGAAATACCAACATCCGTTCAGCCAACAACAAAACAAACACATGCAGACAACAAAGTTATATACTTCGCGTCCATACACAACAATACACGTCTGTGCAACATTTGCAAGTACTGACTCAAATTCATGTTGTTTCTTACAGTAGTGTCTGTCTAGTAAATTTTCTATTACAAGCACTACGAACGAACGAAATAATTTTGGTGCAATTTTTTTTTTTTTTTTTGTTTTTTGCTTTTAATTCATTCGTCCTATCAAGCGGAAATATTCACAAAAGAAAATAAACAAAAAAAAATAAAAGAATAAAATAGTGTTTTGGTGTGTGGTTGTTGTAGTAATAAAAATGTTAAATTTAAAGCTTTAGGAAGGCACTAAAAACTACTAAATGTAACACGAGCAAAAAACAAAAAAAAACCGAACACCAATAACAACATCAACTGGCGCTAGTTTTCTGTTCTTTACAGAGCAAGAAACCTTAACGTACGAGTACAAACACTTTTGTTTCTAGAAGTACAATTTCTATTGTGTGTACCAGTGTTTCGGTTTATGTGTATGTAAATTTAAGTGTTTTATGACCAAAAAATTATCCTGCTAAAGTGTAAAATTTCAACGCCAACATAAAACAAGTCAAAAACACAACTATCTCTTAAATACTATGGCAACGAAATGTTAAGCATTTTTAAAATAATATTCCAACTTATTTAATCAACAATTTTATTTCATACATACAGTGGATCATAGTTTATTTAATGCAGTGGGCTTTTCGAGGCCCATTTTTATTTTGAGTAGTCGCCAAGTTTTTCCTTTTTTTTTTTTTTTTTTTTCTTGTACCAGCACTCAGGGAATGACCCCTACTTATGCAATGCATTGTGTTGGAACTATGAAAATAGGTTATGGGAGGGAGGATAGAGGGAGTAGTGGTTGTGAACATTTGACTTGAATTTTCCTATATTGAAAGTGGCAGGGAATACTTCTGCTGGGAGTTTATTCCACATACGGACAGCACGGCTAAAGAACGAATTTTCCAAAACGGTGTAGAGCGTCCTCTACGGAAGCCGTCGTCCTGGCGGTCGTTAAGTAAATTGTTGGACTCTAGATACTTCACAAGATGGTAATTTACCATACTTTCCATGACCTTCGAAAGTGCAGAACAGATTGCAATTGGGCGATAATTTTCAGGGTTTGTAGCCTCTCCCTTTTTAGGAATTGGCGTTACATTAGCAACCTTCCAACATATGGGAAATTCACCGGCACGGTATAAGGTGCTGAAAAGGTTAGCTAATGGACGAGCTAGCGTCGAAGAACACTGCTTCAAGACCAGTGCTGGTATGCCATCTGGCCCACGAGATTTATTTATGTTAAGATCTGCTAAAACCCTTTTAACTGCACGCGTACGAAAGAATATATTTGGCATAGTTACTGATACTTTGTCGAGCACGGGCAGTGGTTGATTGCTTTCCGGTAAGTTTGAATTATTTGCAAACAATTCAGCCAAAAGGTTAGCTTTGTCAACCGGGTTTGTGAATGGTTGGTCATTCTTTAAAAGAGTAGGAATTGAAGAACTAGCATTATCCTTTATTCTTTTAACGAATGACCAAAAGCTTTTACTGCACCGAGGAGAAGTAAGAACTTTTGCACGAAGGCGTTGCTCATATAGATATTTTTCACGCCTCAGCACTTTGGTGCACGAAGACCTCGCTTGATATTCGTAGCGAGTCAGTTTCGGCGTTTTTATTATTTCGCCAAATCCTGAATGCTTCCTCTCTGGATCTGATTGCAATTTTGCACTTCTGATTAAACCAAGATGTTTCTTTAGATTTAATCGAAATTTTCTTTGATGGTATGCATTTTTTTCATCCCCATCATAATTATATTTTCGACCATATTCGCCATGGCATTGACATTATTGTCTAAGAAGCAAAGTTTCCAATTGAAATGCCGAAGAATTCGTTGCTCTGAGCAACTAAATATTTTATATCAACTACCGCTAATTCCTTCTGAACATAATGAATTCAGTAAAATATTGTTACTATTGGTTTCGTAGAACAACCTTGGCTGTTTATGTAAAAATGTCGAAAGTGTACCTACTGGGCCTAATGAAGCCCATATGGAAAATTAATGACAGCTGATCCACATTCAACACAGTTGATCTTCTGATTGACGTTAAGTTGCAAAAATGTGAGTATTTTAAGGCATCATTATTATTTATTTGTGTTTTCTTAATATTAAATTCGATTTCCCAATTTAACCAGGTTTTTTTCTCAATATAAATTTGTTTTTTGAATTCAAAATTGTGTTTTTCTCAATATTAACAAACACACACAACAAATACACAAAATTTTCAAAAGAACTTTAGTTCAATTTAAAAACCAACAGAATGCAACAATATTCACTTGTTTATTTTAAATATGTTAATTAGTTACATGGCAAACTTTATAATTTTATTTTATTTTTTTCTATTATTCATAATTTGTTCATCTCTTCTTTATACATTTTATGGAAAAACATACATACATACATTTAATGTAAGCACTCGTATTCAAATTAGTTAGCAGTGTTTTATTAAGTTTTTTTTTAAGCAATATATTTTAAAATGTATTGAACAATTGTATAAAATGTTTATATTTTGTTTAGTGTTGAAATCAGACTTCGCAGTAGATAGAAGGAATAATTAGTGACCCAGCAAACATTTTTTAGTAAAATGAGAAAACTTAAAGTTTACAAACAAATGGCGGAGATTGAGGGTGTTATTTTTGTTATCCTGCAAGTGGTCAATCGTTTCGGGCTTATCGGTGTAGACTAGCGACTGTAAAAATAAATCACTTGACAACTGAAAAAATGGCCACCAGTTAAAAAGTGTTGCTAACTTAAAGTTCTATACATTTAAAAAAAATACTTGATATAAGCAAGAATACACAAATATCTTGGTGTTTGTCTACATCATGAATACTTAGTTCTATATATAGATAATATTTATATCAAATGAAAGGTATTATTACAAAGAACAGTAAATTTGCACAAAAGCCCGTTTTCAGGCCCAAAAAGGAGTTTGGGCATGGTTTTACAATTGTCATTTATTTGTACAAAACTGTACCACTGTGCATAGTCTTTCTATTTTCCAAATTTTTACGGTGATCGATCGATAATTGTTATAAATATTTTATTTTCCTATGAGAGAAAATTTTGCATTTGGCTTGAGTTAATTTTTTTTAATTAATAACTCGAACAATACCACTGTGAAAACTATATTTTATTTTCGTTAAATTATTAATACTGCAATATGGATGACAATATTATTTCATAATTTATTAAGCCAAAAATCCTAAAATTCACTCTACTGTTTGCTAATTTATGTGCCAACGAACATGCCTTTACAAAAACGTTAAACTCGTTAAGATCTATTCACAATTGTCAGCCTCCTGGGTACTTTAGATCACAGTTCAATTTAAACAGAATGGTGGCTGTGTTAGCAATCAAATTAAATGCAATTTAAACGCATCAATGGTTTATGAATAATTTTAGTATTTCACGAAAAAATGCACAATATAAAAGCATTAAATAGAAAGAATAAAAAAATTCATTAATTCATTAAATGAATGAGATAAAAAAAGTCAATTTATTAAAGTCATAAGTACATTGTACCTAAATATGAACGGAATTCCAATGTTTGGAATCTATATTGTACACAGCATTATAATATTAAATTCTACTAGTTATATTCCAAGAAATAATATGCACCGAATTAATAATACGATGCTCATGCTCAGCTACTGTGATTAGCACAAAATGTAGGCCACTATTTAGTTCCAGTTGAATCAAGGTCCTACACGACTTTTTAAATTAACTTTGATTTCTCTGTACTCAGCCATCATTTTAGGCAATAAAGAGAACTGAAGCTAAACCTTATCTACTGAAAGAAATAAATGATTAGGTTAATATAGAATGTCATATCAAGTTTATCATTCCCTTGGTAACACATCGAAATATTAGTCGTGGAAGTCAAAAACATGTCTATTCTGGGTCGTTATAAAATTTTAAAACAATCTATTTATGTACGTTCATATGTCCTTCTGTTGAGCTGCGACAAAAAACAAAATTTAGAGAAAAAAAAAATAAATATTTTTATATTTTTCATTTAAAAATTTGTTACCTTATGACCTTATGCCGAACAAAATTTACAAACAATTTAGAGAAATATGTAAAAGGTTTGATATTGAATCAAGTTTAAGACAACCTCGATATTTTTCAAAATATTTTGCTATTTTCTTTAAATTGTTGCAAATATAACGATGAAATTTTTCACCTAAGTTTTATTTTTTCTAATAAAGGGAAAAGTTCTGTTTAAAATCGGTTTCTGATTTCTTAATGCCCCTATAAAAATGTCTTCCCGGAATATGCCTCTATGAGACATAAATGTCTATAGAAATACAAAAATAAGTTTCATTAAAAAAACTCACAAACTGTTATTTGGTTTGAATCGGTCCATATTTGACTATAGCCCCTTTTTCAAACATATTCAAACATATACACCTAATTCTATTTTTACAAGATCTGTTTTGATTTAACATGGTTAGGTTAGGTTAGGTCAGAAGGCCGGTATGAGGTTGTCCACACACCATCACCCAGAGCCTAATACGGTCCATTGTGATGCCTTGCAGAAATGATTGGAGACACTTAGTATGTTCCAAGAGCGAAACATCTAAGCCCTCACAAAGCCCCTTCCCCTGTTGCGCAGCCAGGCCATATTCATTACAAATCCTTTGAGATTCCCGAGCCTACAACCCGAGATATCCCCTAATTCGCTTATGATTCTACTGCCTAGCCACCTCAACCTGCTAACTTGCTGCCTGGGACAATAGCACATAATGTGCTCGATCGTCTCAAGTTCCTCCGGGTCCTCGTATAACCCGCACATGTCTGACAAATCAGATCCCATTATCCTTGCCATTCTACCTATCATACAATGGCCCGTGATAACGTCTATCATGGTTCTCATGCAGACCCTGCTCTCGCCCAGCAACGATTCCGAGTTGGACTTCCTAAGCACCGGCCATATCGTCCTTGACACTCGGCAGTCCGTTCGGTTTCCCGCCGCCTGGCAATCAGGATCCTCCGAATCTGAGCCGAGTCTCGCCAATTCATCAGCCAATTTAACATGGTTTAAAAATAAACAAATTTAAAATTTTTTTACACAATTTTATTCCATATAGCGCGATTCAAAATTTTTTGGGTTTAAATTTTTTTGTTGAATTTAATTTTTGCGAAATATGTTCGTATTACAAATTTAGGGGAATTCCCTTTTAGTGCATACAATCAAATGAACTTGTCATACATTTTTCTACATTACTTTTAAGCTAATAATGCAAATCTTTTTTTCTTTAATAACTATACTTGTGTAAAAACACGTTGCAGATATACGAGTATGTAAAAAAAAGTGTCAAAATCGAGCACAATGTTATTACCCCGAATTCTCCTAGCGTCATCATATGACGACAAAAAAATCGACAGCTTCTGATGGCTAGTGCGCCGTTATATTTGCATAGATACAAAAATAAACAAAACAAGTGTGTTCATTGAAGATTTCTTTTTCATAAAACAGTTAATTCAACGTTGTAGTGCAAAGTGTTCGTATTAAGTAATTTTTTTACTTTTGGTGTTTTTTGAAAAAATTTTAAATAAGATAAGTGAAAAAAACGCCGTGAATTATATATATAGAACTTAAAAGTTAACTAGAATGAAAGTTTACATTGGGTTACAATATTTTTTTAAAGAATCACCAGTTGTGTTGTAGAAAAAAATATTTTTTTTTTTGAGAATACATTTGTGTTTCGTCATACTATGATCGCACTATGTTAAAATGGACACATTCTGATTTTTAAATTTGATTTTATTTTTGGATTTTTTAGCAGCAAGTTTCTTAGCGTTGCAGAAATATTGGATGTTTTGGAGGAAGAATGTGAGATAAATGATTTTTACATCGATCCTCCAGAAATTAGCGTCTTAACTGATGAAGATTCGAATGAATAAATCGATGAAATATCAATTCTTTGTCTCATAATCAACTTCTGATACCTTCTGAAATACGATTAAAAGGCAATAAAGAACTTCTTGCACGTACTGAACAGCAATATGCCAAAGAAAAAAGTGGAAAGACAATGCGGTCGTCACAGCAGATTCAACAGCTTATTCTGCAGATCTCGAAAGAAAAGCAAAGAGATGAAATAAGGCTGACCTTAAACATCTTGAACTAAATAATCCATATTCTGTTCAAAACTATAATAAAAATATGGGCGAAACCGATCGAATGGACCAAAACATAAATGCTGACCGTATACTTATACGAAACAGAAAATGGTAGTGGGCATTATTTTCTTGGCTGTTGTACGTTTTTTGAGTATTAGTTTGAGAACATGACCAAAAACTTTGTCAGAAAAGCTTTCGAAGTGACGTGGCTATGTCATTTCTTCACTTGGAGAATAATTCTCCAAAACGACCAGGGAGAGAACCAAAGATGCAGCCTGGAGCTGATTCCATGAGGTATGATGGGTACATGCACTATGTTCAAAGCACCACAAACAATAAACAAAGATGATCTTTTGGCTATAATTGCAAATCCAGTGTAAGAACGGAGTGCAAAAAATGTGACAAAGGCTTATGTATTGATTACTTCACCCCTTATCATGATAAATTTTATATTTTATATTATATTAAATATTTTTTTATAATTTTCTCTAATACAATGAATTGAAAATAAAATGTTTAAAACAAAAAACTTTATAAAACTTTTTTGTAATTTTGTACCTATATATTGATAGCGTCGTCATATGATGACACCCATTTTCTCGAAATGTGGACTTAACATGACAATTTTTTTTCTTGATATATATTAAAAGGGTCCTAAACAAGCAGTAAATGAAGTATTATTTTAATTGCACTCCTATTTCTAAAACCGGGAGAATTCGGGTTAAGATCATGAGACAAAACTTGGCCAGTTCAGTAAATTGCAATTCAAAAGTCTTTTACATCTGAACACTGAAGAAAATTGTTGCAAGATTCATTTATTTGTCTTGGAAACATATTGGAAATCCAAACAGTATTTTAAATAGTTTTTTTTTGTTTTTTTTTTTATTTTTTTTTTGGCTTTCCATTGTAATTAGAGTTCATTAGAGTGTTAAAAAACAGAAGTTTTTAAAAAATCGTTCTAATGAAAGCATTTTTGTAAATGTCGGCTTAGCTTAAAAAACCTTTTAACCTCTTTTTCAGTATATGCAGTATTAGTTAATTTATTTATTATTTTTAACTAGAAAATATTACTTTCAGCTCAGCTTTGCTGTTAATCTTTTTTCTTTTAGCAATTATTTTTATTATTATCTTATATATTCTTAATTTTCACTTGCAATTTTCAAGAATATAAACAACAGTCAGTAATTGTATCGATACTTGTGGTATGTTGCAGGGGTGGTGTGTGTACAATTTATGGCAACCACAGATTGGAAAATTGGAACAACAAACAAGTTGTTATGTACAGCACGATAATATGTTGTAGTTAAAAATTTATGCTACAACAAACGAAATTGCCACCAGTAGCCAGTATCAATGTATCTAAATTTCTAAATAAAGAACAAATAATAATAGAAGGCAAAAAGTGAAAGACAGAAGTAGATAAACACCGAATACTAAGAAAATTTAAATTTAAATTAAATCTTAAAAGTAAAGAGTCAAAGTAAACAAAAATGTAAATTTTTAGTTTTAACAGTTGATTACAATAAAGTTATTTTATTCGAATTTCAAAGCAAACCAACTCGAAACACCATATTTCGATGTGATGCAAGAGAAATTAAAATTTATGACAAAACATAAAATTAAAGCGAAAATATTTCAAAAGTTATAAAAAATTTTAATGTTTAAAAACAAAGGTTATTGCTTGCTTTCTTGTGCAAAATATGTATAATTCAATTTTGAAAATAATTTTTCTCATTATTATGTTGTGATTTACTTATTTATTTTAAAAATTTTATATAGTATTTGGAAATTAAAATTAAAATATCCAACAGCAGGACCCCAGGAAATTCTAGAAAACTTATTCTAAACAAGACTAGTTTTACAACAAGTTAAATCTGAAATTTTTCATATTCTTTAGTGACTAGTTGGAGCTACTGATATTGCAATTACTTCTAGAACCAGTTCTCTAGAATGCTATCTTCAGGCTAAAGAACATCAACAGAGTTTTTAAGATACTTTTGTGTTAGCTTTGGACCTGATGATTTTGCAAATAGTTCCGGAACCTGTTCTATAAAACACTGTTGTTATACAGTAATTGGAAACTAAGCAATAACAGAAATTTAAATTTAAATATCCAACAGTAGGAAACCAGGAAATTCTTCAAGTTTAATCTGAATTTCTTCCAATTCTTTAGTGACTAGTTGGAGCTACTGATATTGCAATTACTTCTAGAACCAGTTCTGTAGAATGCTATCTTTCTAAATTGATTATTTTGTGCTGGTTTTCACAGTTATTGCAGTCTAAGTATATCATAGGTAGGGTATTGTTCACAAACAAAACCCATAATATGTCGATCTATAACAACAACTTTACTACAAGCATTTTTTAAAGATTCATGATTGGCCATTCTGTGGTTTGAAGAGAGAAAAGAAAGAAAATAACAAAAACATGTGCCAAAAACAACCATACCATCTACACTCAGATGCAACTGATAAAGTATTTAAATTTGCAACCACATATTGTTCTACTATGGCCATTAGACTGCTACAGAATTGTATATAAAAGAAACGAACTGTACCCACTTAAAATATTACTGAAAATATTTTATATTTTGTAACTTGCTGTTTATAGTTTTATTTAAATTAAAATTGCGGTAGTTTTGATGGCAGACATAAGTGTGCATGACAATGTTAGTCGAACAAGAACATTACATCGACAAATTTTGTCCACACGAGACAAATTTATGTGCGAACTGAAAGAAAAGAAACTGTTCGCTGAGTAATGCATTTTTTTATAAGGCTACTTGAAGTCTAGAGAGCTCACTTGTCCTTTTGTACAGTGTTGGCTTTGCGCTAAATATAGTAAAGTTAGTAATATTTCAAACAAGAGGATTAAGGATTTCCTTAATGTAATTCCTAATGTTTCATACATTTGCATATCATACCCGCCAAAACACACATACATACACGCAAACCAACATGTATGCAAAATATCCTTAACACAACTACTTTACAACACGATAGTATGGTTGGCTGTAGTAGTGTTTGTTGGTTAAACGCCATCATCACAACGAAGGTGAACTATTTAAGTATTTTGGCGACACTTAACATTTGGCCATTTGCCTTTAATGGATTTTGATAACAAAAAAAAAAAAACAAAAAAAAACAAAAAAAAAACACAAAATTTCAAAAGCCACCGCAAACAAAAAAGGTATAAAAGAAAACAAAGAAACTACTAAAATGTGTTATTTCATACATTTTGGTTTGCTTTATGTTATTTGAGCCAAGACAACAAAACAAATTCAGAAAAAAAAAAAAAACAAATTCAAAACATTTTTTCTCTGCCTTAAATAAAGTACATATTCACTATCTCTGTATTCTTTGAAATCCATTAAAGAACAATTAATAGAATGACAAAGCATAGATAGAATAGAATAGAACAGAATAAAATAAAAGATGCTCAATTTGGTGGGGGGCGATGGTAATCATTAAAGATTTTTCCGATATCCTGTTGTTAAATGTCCATTTTGCACTCTTTTGACTTTTTTTCTTGTTTTGTACTTTTTATGTGAAATTTGAGTAACACATCTTTTATATATTTTTTTATGATTTCTTTTCTGTCCCTATAAAAGTAAGACATAACTGCCGTTTTTAATGGCATATTAATGGTAAATTATAAGATTTAATTTTTGGTTGGACATTTCGTAAAAATTATCCATAAAAGAAAAAAAGGACAATCAAGTAGAAATTGAAGGCAACAGGAATATATATTTATAAGTAAAGTGTCTCTTATTTTGGCTTTTTGTTTAATTTTAAATTTTACCCAGATGTAATATCCCAGTAAAAAATGTTCTCCAAAAGGAGCAGGTTTTATGTATGAATTTATACCTCAAATCGCTTCAAACCTGCTGATGGTATGCATGATTTTTGTATGAGTTGTTCCCGGTTTGGAGGACTAGATACTTTCTGCCGATAATAAGCGTTTCTTTTCACCTAATCAAACATGCAAATACAGCACTTTCCTAAAGTGTTTTATAACACTTCGCGCACACCAATCAAAGAACAAATTCTATCTGAATGTTTTTGCTTAAGAAAAATTAAGAAAAAAGTTTACGACAATTTGTAAACTAACCCCCTTATTCAAAAACGATTATTAAATTTAACAAACGTTTATTAAGAAAGATTTCCATATAAAATTTGCCTTGATAAACGTTTGTTAAATTTAATAATCGTTTATGAATAAGGAGGTAAATATAAAATCAGCTGTTAAATGAAGAAGTTGTTTATATTTGTTTGAAATTTAATAGTGCTACCATACTTCTATCATAATTAAATACCAAACGCAATTTGAGACTGAAAAAATGAAACCATATTTAAATAAAACTTAAGTTTAAGGAAAATAAAACTAATTTCGTATTTAAATATCAAGTTAAAAACTGGCCATAAGATTTTCTAAATTCAATAAAGAACTTTTGCTATACGCACAAAGACGTACACTAAATCTCCAGAATTTTTCTAAATAAAAAAAATGTGTTTAATCTAGAGAATATTTCTAAATGAAAAATTGGTCTCATCTTGAAATTTTTTTTTTTGTAAACGCAAAAATATCTCTAATCTAGAGACTATTCCGGAATTCAAAAAAGGCTTTAATGTAGAGATTTTTAATCTACAGATTTTTTTTTTAACAAAAAATGCCTTTAACCCCCCGTTGCCACATGCAAGTAATTACTTGCAAGTAGAGTATACATATTATCTACGAAAAATACCGAAAAACAACAATATTTGCTTGAGTGGCTACACTAGCAAGTGCAAGTTAATTTTTTAAATGTCGTCAACAAAGAAACTTTATACAAAATTTTTTCATAAAATTCTGTTAATTTTGAAACACATATGGATCCAGTATTTCCGTATTGTCACAGGAAAAAAAAATACGGAAAAAAAATTTGTAATTTACAATTTTTTTTTGCATGAAATTTATATTTAAAAATTGTATTAAGATGTGTTGTGTAATAGTTTTGCTCTTTTTTTCTTTATAATTTTTTGTAAAACCCCGACAATTTGTTATAAACATAATTTTTATTTTAACACTGGTAGCACTGTTTATTCATTTGTCATTTTACTTACGGCAAGTGCCAAAAATTTACTTACAAGCAAATTATCTTGCAAGTAAAAAACTGTAAGTGTATTGAGTTTTTCGAACTTGCACTTGCATGTGGCAACGGGGCGTAATCTAGAGAATATTTAAACAAAAAATTTCTCTAATTTAGAGAATGAAAAAGTAATCTAATCTAGAAAATTTTTCTAAATGAGAAAAGGTCTCTAATTGAGAGGCTTTTTTGAAACGAAAAATGTATCTAATCTAGAGACTTATTCTAAACCCGAAAAAGTATCTACTCCATAGAATTTTTCTGAACGAAAAATGTCTCTAATCTAGAGAATGAAAAATGTATCTAATATAGAGAATTTTTTAAACGAAAAAACCAATTGAATTTAGGGATGTTTTCCAGTCTAAAAAATTTTCTAAACTAAAAATTTCTCCAATCTAAAGAATTTTTCTAAACGAAAATGTTTTCTAAACTAGAGAGTTTTTCTTGACGCCAAAATGTCTCTAAAGGCCCTTATCGAGGTTGTCTGTAATTTTGGTCTATAATTCTGGTTTTATTGGAACCATTTTCCATTTTTGGTAGTACAAAACATTTTTAGGAAAATTTTTATTCCTCTAAGTCCGGATACTTTTTATAAGGCTTCAGAATATATAAACTTTATGGTTCTATAACCAATATTTCAATGTGGGTGGGTAGAAAAATAAAACAATGTTTGCAAAAAATTAAATATTTTATTTACATTTCACCGTTTTCAAAAAAAATTTATTTATTATTTTCACTTAGCATGTAAAATATACCTACATATAATGAATAATAAAATATATAATTAAATAAAATTTTAAAGTTAATGTTTTAAGAGGACAACAAAGCCCAGAAACACTAAACAATCAGCTGACAATGATATATTCATTACTGGTGAAGTCACAGCTATAATTATGAATATGAATTATGGTGCAGGTGTAGTTGTTGTTGTTGTTGTACGAAATGGACATATTGGTGATCTTACAAGGCACAAAAACAACAGGATCGTGGATTCTGCTTGTGGTGTACTCATTAATAGTAAAACAGCTACCAACATTAGATAGATGAAGAAACTTGCGGAACGCATTTTCTTTAGCGATTTTATTATTACTTGTATACGTCTGACAAAGAAATAAATAATGTGGGTTTAGTTAAGCTTATTTATAAATGCAATTTTTTTTAATTTGTTTGCTATGTACTTGTAAATTGAGTTCATACGCAATTGTTTAAGCGAATATTATTAAAATGTCAAGATATGTACATATGTACATAAAAACATATTTGTATTTCAAAAATGGAATTATGTCAAGTCTAAAGCATGTACAAATACATACGTATTTTTTTATTATTTTATTAAGAGGGCTGATATATGAGGTTTGTCATGCCATTTGTAATACATCGAAATATTGGTAGTAGAATCAAAAAGTATGTACGAGTATATACATATATTTTGGGTTTTTATAAAATTCTCAGACGATCGAGCCCTGTCTCTCCGTATATCTGTCTGTTGAAGGCACGATAGAGCTCGAAAAAAACCTTAAAGCAATGAAATTTTAATCAAACATTCTTATTGAAATTATCAATTGAACAAAAAGTATTGAAAATGAGCATTATGTCCAGTAGGATCTGAGTTATAAAACAAAGTTTGGAATATGGCTCTATGGTATATAAACGTTACACAAGAAGTTGTGTGTTCGACAAATGTGTTTGGGCATAACAAACATCTGCGCAAGTCCAATAAACCCTCCCCACTATGATCGTGTAGGGTATAATAAGAAATACTTTCTGAGTCGATTTAAAGATGTCCGTCCGTCCGTCTGTCCGTCTGGCTGGCTTGTGCGCAGAGTACATTTCGCAATTTTGAAGATATTTCGATACAATTTGGTACGTGATATTTTTTCGGCCCAAGGATGGATGGGGTTGAAACTGGTGGAAATCGGTCCATTATTTCACCTGGCCCCCATACAAATGTCCCCCCCAAAATTGGGGTTTACGGTCATAAATGTTTGAATTATGCAAGTATGCAAACAAATTTCACCACAAATAAGTGTTCAATGAAGCCAAATCACATCTCAAAAATTTGTGAAGATCGGTTTATAATTAGTCGTTGCTCGCATATAACTTCCAAAAATCACTTTAAGGACTATTAATCTCTTAAAAATGTTGTTATCCTAATAAAATTTTACAAAAATTATTTTCTAATGTACAAATAGGATTACACCTAATTTTATAATAGTCAGTTCATAAATAGTCAATACTCCCATATAAGACCCTCTTCGTAATTCACTTTAACCTCCATAAATCTTTTAAACGCATTTATATCGAGATAAAGTTTAACACACATAATATTTATATTCACGGAAGACATGGCACTAAATTTTTGGATGATCGGTCCATAATAGGTAATTGCTGCCATATAGAGCCCATATCTGAAAAACTGCTTTATTTATATACTGGGTGTAGGGTATTATATGGTCGGGCTTGACCGATTATACTTTCTTATTTGGGTTTTATTTATAATTGACAAACCATACTCTTTCAAATAGAAAAAATTTTAAGATTTTCATATAAATTATTTATTTTATTTTCTAATGAAAAATAAATTTTGTGATTTTGAAACCCTACAACAGGTGATTATCTTTTAATAAGCTTAATTTTAACAATATTGTTTTGTAGTGTAATTATGAAGTGACCTATGAGGGCAGTTCGGAAACTTATTAGCATAAAACAGAAAGCGCGGTATAAACAGAAAAATGTCAATTGTTTTGAAAACCTCTGCTATGAACACATGTTAAATTTCTTTTCGATCTAGCAACTCCTTCATATAAAAACAGGTGGTCAAAAAAGACGCATCCGTGAGTTTATACAGTGGAAAAATTATAAATTCGGCGTGTCAATAAATATTCAAATAAAAAAAGGTTTATCGGGACAAGAAATTCATAATGATATGGTGAATGTGTTACATGAAAGTGATCCTTCATATGCAACAGTAAAAAATTGGGTTGCAGAGCAACAACAACAGAAATTGTAGTCAAAACGCATGATATGATACTAAATGATCGACGAATAAAAGTGCGTGAAATAACTAATATCATGGTGATTGAATGATTGAATCTATTTAAATTTGCATAAAGAACTACAGATGAAAAAGCTTTCTACAAGATGGGTGCCGCATTTGTTAACAGTCGACCAAAAACACATAAGAATAAAAATGTCTCAAGCTTGTTTGGACCGTTTTAAGAATAATAAAATGGATCAAGGGATAGAATTGCTAGATAAGCGTTGGACTAATGGCGTTTTCTTTTCTGGCAAAAATTTTACATATATGTTACACTTTTTACCCATTTCCCATATAAAAAAGGAAAAAAGTGTAAGATTTTTGCCAGAAAAGAAAACGCTATAAGTGTATTGAAGTTTCAGTAGATTATATTGAAATGTAAAAATGTTTTTGAAAATCTAACTATTCTCTTTCTATGCTAGGCCAAGAAGTTTCCAAACCGCCCTCGTAGTTGTTAGATACCCAGCCAGCGTTTTGTAAGCCTCCAATCACTGATCTGACTTAGAGGCAAACACAAAGTCCTCTTGCTTGCCTCCATTTTCAGCAAAAGTTTCTGCAATAGAATTCAAATATGAATATAAAAATATAACTAGAAACCTATTATACGTATTTCACTATTGACGAATGGCAGTGGTGACAGTGAAGGCCCTAATGCACTTCTTATCTGCAGTTCTTCGCCAGTAAAAGCTCTCAGCAACGTTGTCAGTCATGATCTTCTGCCACGCTTTCGTAACAAATTTTCTCGAAAGTATCAAACACACTTAATTTAACAACTTTGACAACAATTTAACACTATTTATTAACACAACTTGTTAGCACAATTTTTAACAGCGAAAATGACACTTTTTCTTAAATTTATGAAACACTTGCATTTGCAAGCAAGTTACCAAAAACATTCGCAAAACACTTGCATTAGCTAGGAAATTGCAAGCTTGCTGCAATCTTAATTTACAAAACGCTAGTCAATATGTTTATTGGGTAAGTACAACTGATTGTGAACACAATTTTGAGCAAAGTCGTATGTTTGTATTGTCGTACCTTCAAAATGACAAAAGGAAAATATTTTAAAAACAAATATACAAAACATAAAATTGGAATATTTTCCAAAACTAAAAAACAGCGCAGAATTTTTAGCGATATCCATTATTAAAATTATTTGTTTATTAATTTTATTTTTTTGCTTTAAATTTATCAATCAGTTTATGATTTCATTTGGGTAACACCCGTTGGTAAGAATAATTATTATTTATATTTGAACTGTTAAAAAATTTAAAAAATGACCCTTTGGCTATTTTTTTAAACTAAAATGAGTAATTTTTATGTTGAGATACATACATATTTTAACTTTTGGCTTTTATACAACATTCACAAAACATATCGCACCCAAAATACAAAACGGGCACAACTCCAAATTTTCCGAAACTGAATTTTTTTCATAAATGAATTCAGAGTACACATCTCTAACTACAGCAACAATTTCTTTCACATTACTATCTTCTTTAACTGGAAAAATACAGTTATGTCTATTTTTATGTTGAGTGTGTTGCTTGTGCACGATGAACAGTTTTTTGTCTCTCCTGCAAATTGTAGTATTTTGAGTTGTGACCCTTTTGCATTTAGGGTGCGATATGTAAAAATATCGAAGCTGTTGTACAAAATATTTATATAGAAATTCGTAACAACATTTGTACAACTGTTGTACATTCAGACGACCTACAACTCCTACGACACTACAACATCGCTTGTGAATTGAACAAATAATTTTTATTAGTTTATTGCACATGCAATTTGTGTAACTTTTAAGTAAATATTATTAATTATTGCATTGTGTTTAAATATAAAAATATAAGAAAAATATGTTTTTGATCATAACATATCTGCATGATTAATTCGTTAAGTAAATTATTAAATAAATAAAAATAATTTCAGAGAACTACACAATTGACAATGAAACAAAAATACTATGTATGCAGTTACCCTATAGAAACTCTTCAGTGATTGCTAACTTCGTTTGGATTTTTTGAACAAAGTTAATATTCATGTGCAAAAAATCAAAGTTGGACCGAGTTAACACAATGAATGCTCTGTATGGAATTAAATAGCTTAAAGTGGCAGATTTTTTTCTAAAATAGTTTGACTCTGTGCAACGACTTACTTCCCCTGTTATAATGTTTATATTTTAATAAACTGGTATCGTTTGAAAATATCGGTGCCATAGATGTGAGCTTACCTGCTTTTTTTTTTTGGTTGTATTAATCCCCAACTTCTCACAGAAAACTCCACACAGCATCCAGCTAGCATTTGGATGATTGTTTGACGAGCGCAACTATTTCGCGACTCTTTTTTTAATTGTTCAGACGATTGTTAGAATAGATTTATATTGTTCGCTTCCAAACAGTGCTTTTGCGAGTCATTTCGACGTTTGTTCGATAAGTGAATCGTCGTTTACGCATTTTGACGAGCATTGGAAGATTGTTTGCAGTCAACGATCGTATTTAGCTCTTCAAAATGATACTTTCACGAGTCATTTTGATGTTTGTCGGACGAGTGTCTTTTATGTTACCCCACAATCGTCGTTTAAGTATTCTGTGCTCATCGTCGACGATTGGATTTTGTTCATCGTCGACGATTGGAAAAGAAGAGTCGCCGTCTTGACACAGTTACTTCAGTTGCTCTGAACGTGCGCGATTGGAATATGACATTGCGGATTCGATCGTGAAAGAGTCGTGCACGATTGAAAATGCTAGCTGGGTAATTGCTTCCATATTACTATTCAAGAACTCTCTGTAATTACTTGTTGGATTACAGGAAAAATAGGACCCATCTTGTTTTATTTTTTTAATTATCATATTGAATTTGCAAACCGAAGATGAGCTGAAAATTTCATCGTTATCTGAATTGATTCCTAAAAGCATATTTCATGATACAGAGATACAACGCAACGATTTTCGATTTTACAAATTGTAGCTATAGATTTTCAATATTATTCTATTAAGCCATTTCTTTAAAACATGTCTTCTATCTTGGCCACTCTACAAGAAATATAAGTACTCGGATTAACCCAATGAAAACTTTGCCTTATACGCCTTTTCAAACAGTTTTTCAGATACGGCAGCGCCAATAGTAGCGTGACTTCTGTGCATTTACAAATTATATGTTTCAAGTTTTACCTAGATATCGACACTTGTGAAGGATTTATGCATGTTAAAGTGATTTCCAGAAGAGGGTCTTATATGGGAGCTATCACTAATTATGGAACGATAGTTAGAAAATTAAGTGCCATAATTTATATATGTACATTCGGGTGGCCCCAAAACAAAATTTCGGATGTTCCCGACTAATATGAAAATTTGATTCATTTTAAGACTACGTTTCTCAATTTTTTTGTCCTGGGGTCAATATTTGGTGAGCTGGATCAAAGGATAAAAATGCACTTTTTAGAGATTTTTTGATTTTTTTTTCACATTTCCCCCAAGGAAACTATGTGTAATTTTAGTATCATATGAAAGGTCTTTGAGAGGCGCATTCAATGGGTTATCAAAAATTAAAAAACAATTTTTTTTAATTGAAAAATTTTGAAAATTTTAGACAAAATTTTAGTGTTTTTTTATTTTTTTATAGAATTTTCTTAAATAAATAGTTGAAATTTCTTAATTATAAACATCATGCAATTTAACCCAAAATATTTTTCCCGTTTTGAATTTTATTTTGGATACCATTATTTTTTAGAGATTTATGATCGTGAAAGTGATTTTCGGAAGTGGGGCTTATATGGAAGTTGTGACTAATTATGGACCGATCTGTACAAAATTTCTAGGTGCAATTAGGCTTCAATTATAATTTATTTGCAAGAGAAAAGTTTTTATTTAGGCTAATAGTTCAAATAATTAAGAATACTATTGTAAAGTACTGGAACAAATGGCAAATTGGAATGTATTTTCTACCCGGCCAAGGGCGTCCTCAGCAATCTTCATTGTCCACTATCCCTCTGTAAATATCATCTATTTAACTCACCGTTTTTTGAGAAATTTGTTTTGAAATTTCTTTGGATACGTTCAGAAATCAAGCATTTATGACCGACAAACCCTATTTCGAAAGGACATTTGTATAGGGGCTAAGTGAAATAATGAACTGATTGCCACCAAATTTAATTCTAGCCGTTCTTCTGCCGAAAAAATATTATGTACCAAATTTTATCGAAATATCTTAAAAATTTCGATCTCTACTTTGCGCACAAGATTTACATAGACAGCAGCCAGACGGATGCACATCGCTAAATCGATTTAGAAAGTGATTCTGAATCGATCGGTATAATTTAATGTGGGTGTTAGACAAATATTTTCAAGTGTTATAAACATCAGCACAAATCCAATATACCCTCCCCACTATGCTGGTGTAGGGTATAAAAACACAAATTGTTATTACAACTTGCGTATTTTTCCATTGACCATATTTTTCTACGAATTGTTGTTTTGCCTTTCTATTCATTGCAACTTAAATATTGACACATTGCATCAGCATCACCACTAACTAACCTTTTTGCATCATACTTACAACACTTGAGTAAACAAGCGTCTGTATAAACATTTATTTTGAAGTACAAAAACTAGCATTGACCCATTTTGCGTATAAATAGCACAGCATTGAGCTGCACTACTTCATTCAGTTGTTCTTCATACATTTCGTTAAAGTTTAAATCGGTCAATCAATCAAGCGTTTATTGGATTTGTAAACAAAATGCAGGTTACGAATTTATTTGTGTACTTGTTGATTGTGGCAAGTTTACTCTTGTTCAGTGCACCAGTAGCTGAATCAACATTCCTGATATGGGCCTGTTTGCGTAGATTACCAATTTGTCCATTCCGTACTACTACTACAACAACAACTACCCCAGCTCCTTAAAGACACGAATGTAATTTATTTATAATTATCAAATTATAAAATATGAAATAATTAAATGAAATAAACTAAAAACTGCAAGAAAAATCTGAAAATGAGTTTTAATTTTAGAATTTTTGTAAATCTTTTAACAGAAATGGTAACGATATTTAGGACTTAAAAAGTAAAAGGGTTCTTTAAATAAGAAATTTATTTTCCAACAAGAATACGACACGAAAGTTTTAACATTTTACTTGTTGACATATCAATAGTAAAAGCTTTAAAATTTGTTACAATAAATTCACCGTCGATAGAAAATCACCTTGAAATATTTAAAATTCACTTATGGTATGGTCACACTTGGCAAATATTTGCCGAAAAGACGTAACCACTAAATAAAATATTTTTAAACTTGTTTATTTATTAAAAAAAACTTCGTTTATTTAGGACAAGACACAACAAATATTTAATTTTATTTTATTTGATACTGTTTGACCTTGTGAAACTCTTGCAAAAGTAAACAATGTCAAACAAATTTGTGTGAAAATAAGTGGTTACGTTTTTTTGAGTAAATATTTATCATGTGTTACCTTTAGAATATGGTGGATATGCCAAAATAGCACTTAATTTTTTGAGACCAAGCTTATTTGTCTGTAAACGTCAACAAGCTGAATTGCAGCATTTGGGCTACTGAAAAAATTTCCTATAAATGAGGTTTCATTGAATGTATCACGCTATCGAGAGATGTTAAAAATTAAATTGTGAATTACTATTCATGATATGGATATCACTGGCATGTGGTTTCAGCAGGATGGTGACACATGTCACACAATCATCGAAACAATGAATTAATAGCAAAACAAATGTCTCCGATTGCATAATTTCTCAAGTTTTTTTGATTTTGCGATTTAACAGCACTGTATTATTTATTGTGGAGCTACTTTTTTAAATATACAGCCATGTCACAGAATTTAATTCCGATTATTTCGATTTTTTTCTTTTATAGAAAAGTAAAACGAAAATGAATGAAGGTATGAAACTTACAAATGCTTAAAATTACAATTCCACATTGCAAATTACAAGTGGTTTCATTCCGAAGAAATATTTCGTTTTGCTTTTTCTATAGAAGCAAAAAACGGAATTTAATTCTGTGACTGGCTGATAGATTCTAAACAGAACCGATTATTTAAGTACGATTAATCGATTACAGCCATAAAACTTAATAACGAAATAAACTCGATGTTTTGATAAAATGTTAAAATTTTTCTGAATGAGTGGTACATTTATAATTGCCAAACCTTATTCCTTCAATTGACCGCTGCTGGTGTCATTTGAACAAGTTCATATATTTTTCTATTACGTCCGCCTGGTTTCTTTAAAACCAATCTATTGCAGCTTTTGAATAATGAAAGGAGCAAGACTTAGTTGAAGTGTCGTGTCGTCTTCTAAGAGGCCGCAAACGTTTTGGCAGGCATTAGTTTATTAAATATTCGAAGTTGCAGCTGAAGAGGTGACAAAAGTGGTGCTGTTTAGAACTCCTTTTTATTCAGGCGGTTAAAAAAAGTATCTCTAATCACAGTTTGTTTGTTTTTCTGAAGTATTCCCTAAATGGGAGCAAGCGATCTGACCAATTATGGGCCAGTCACAAAGAAATTCGGTATAAGGGTTTATATATATGTATATGTGGGTTAATTTGGATTTCAACTTCAACCTGATAGTGATGTTTATAAGAGGTTTATGCGCTTTTAACTGCTTTTCCAAAGGGGACTTTATATGGGAGCTGTGGTCAAATATGGACTGATAATCATGAAAATCGGTACGATGATTTTCACATTAATATGAATTATTTGTTGCGAATTTCACCTTGATAGTGATAGTAAAATATGTATAAATATATGTGTGTATATTTAAGTGATTTTCGTAAAAGGGCTTTATATAGGTGCTATGTTCAAATATGGTAAATAAGCTTTGGTCTATAACTCTAATCCAATTTCAATATTTAATTTTTTTCAATTTTTAAAAATTTCATTGTTCTATGTATTGAATGTATGAAGCTCTAACGTGCCTTCAACAAAGGAATAGACGGATAGACAGTCGGATCGTCTAAGTATATTATATACACAGTATATATAAACTCTTTGGTTGTACGACTAATATTTCGATGTGTTAACAATGGCATAACAAATTGCATATTTAGGTTAACCCACTAGTAACAAATATTCACAACTCGTAAACTTTTTTTTTAACAATATTGGTTTATTCAACTTGTTGTGTTCTCTGCTAAAATAAAAAAAATAACTTTTTTCTTTCGAAGTTCAACAAATATTAGCTTTGTGCAATATAATTCAATATACTCTACAAAAGTTTAAACAGGTGTTTTTACGAATATTTCCAATACGTCTTAGAGGCTTGCATAATTGTTAATGACATTTTATAGTTTAGTTGCATTTTTAGACAACGCAGATAGAGATGCTTTGGCGTAACTCAAAGTTTTATTTAAGTTTTTTATTTAATATAGTTGTAATTGTGCTGTTTATTACCAATAAATTTCATGAACAAACAAAAACAGAAAGAAAGTTAATTTTAAATAGAAATAAATTAAATGTGGATCAAAGAAATGGTAATAATAAAATACTATAAATGGAAAATATTATTTAATCAATTGCAATTAGTCAACAACATAAATTTCAATGACTACTAGAGTACTTGGACGTAGTCGCATGACTATGACTGTTTTATAACCACTTATTTGCTAGTAATTTTCAGGGGCACATTCTGTCATTACTTGTAACTAACTTTTGTTATATTAAGGTAATGACATATTTTGTATGCACTTGCCTCCCATAGCATTATCGTATTAAAACAATGAGTTAAAATACTGCTGTGAAAGCAGTAATGTGACAGAACTTTGTATTCTAAGACATTACCAGGCGCTATGAGAGTTTTTGCTGGGTTTGTGATGAAACCAAAGAAGAATAACTTGTGGACATTTGCATAATACGATTCAACTGGACAGAAAACTAAGATGAAACAAATGATAGACAAATTAATTTTTCTAACATTATATTAAAATTGTACCTTTGAGTTTGAAAATATACGTTTAAGCTCGTTCTTATGAAATTTGTCTGTCCACCACAAACAAAACTCGCATGTATATTAAATTTGTGCTGATGTTTATAAAACCCAAAAATATTGGTCAAACAGCCACCTTAAAGTATAACGATCGACTCAGAATCGCTCCCTGAGTCGATTTAACAATGTCCGTCCGTCGATCCGTCTGCCTGGCTGTCTGTCCATGTAAAGCTTGTGCGCAGAGTACAGGTCGCAATTTTGAAGATATTCCAATAAAATTTTGTAGGTAACATTTTTTCGAGCCTAGGACGAATAGGATTGAAACTGGTGGAAATCGGTCCGTTACTTCACCTGGCCCCCATACAAATGTCCTCCTGAAATAGCAGTTTAACGATCATAAATGTTTGAAGTATCAAAACAAATTTCACCACAAATAAGCAGTACATGAACCCAAATCTCATCTGCAAATGTTGTGAAGATCGGTTCATTATTGATCATAGCCCTTTCCATAATTCAGTTTATTCTCCGTAAATCTTTTAAAAGTATTTATAATATTTATATTCATGGAAGACATGGTACTAAATTGTTGTATAATCGGTCCGATACAGCGGAAATCGTGAACTGATTCTTACCATTTTCACCAGGACTTGTTCTATTATAATTAAAATACAGTATGAAAAATTTAATTTTTTTATCTGCATTATATATATATAAGGAAAATAAAAAAATATGTATATGAAAAATATCGAGGTCGTCGGAAACTTTGGTATATAAGTCGAATCCTACTGGACCGATTTTTCAATACCAAACATTTTGGTGGAACAGAGCATGTTTAAGACTAATTTTGGTAAATTTAGGAAAATTGTTCTAAGTATTTTTTCGAGACTCTATAGTGCCTTCAACGGACAGATAGAAGACGGGCATGGCTAAATCGCCTTGGAATCTAACAAGGCCTCAGAATACAGTCAACTCGCAGGCACGTAAACTATTTTCTACCCAGGGTGTTCACATTTTCGATACTGTTCACATTTTAGATTATATTTTTTCTATAACATATTTTAGTCTTAGCTTACAGAATTTAATTTTAACGTGCGATAAAAAGTTTACATTTTAGATCCTTCAGTCTATGTTCACGTTTTGGAGTGGTCAATTAAACAAAAATTTTCATATTTTTGGGTAGTTAATGTTACTGGATGTTCACGTTTCTGCGAGTTCATTGTATACTTTTTTTTTGTATGACCAATATTTTGATGTGTTACAAACGGAATGTTAAACCTAATATCTTTTTGGTGGTGGATTTAAATAACGCGACATTCATGAAAAATATAACAAATTTTTTTATTTCTTCAAATATGTGACTCATTTTTATTGTATTTCATTGTGATATTATTTTTTTCGGAAATAGTAGCCTGGACGAATTGTGCATATGGCTTTGTCTTTGAATTTTACCTCGCTTCTTATAATAAAATGATTATGTTCAGTTTAAATAAGGTTCATTCTTGTCCCAAAATATATAGCATGAACTGAAATTTGCCTAGA
The DNA here is from genome assembly GCA_916048285.2 of Bellardia pandia. NCBI lineage: Eukaryota > Metazoa > Arthropoda > Insecta > Diptera > Calliphoridae > Bellardia > Bellardia pandia. Next base: position 30,205,083 of record OU696531.1, read on the forward strand.
CCATTGCAATGAAATTTTTTGTTTTATGTAGCCAGCATGAGCCCATAATATGCCAGACAATGCTCTGCCACATGTTGTAATATCTGCTAAAATCCATTTAGGAAGAAGGGATTGGGATGTTTTGACTCTATCTTATAGTCCAGATCTTGTCCCGTAAAATTACTATTTATAGCGCTTTTTATTAGGATACGCTTTACTTCAAAACAGGGTAACCAAAATTGGCTTGAATCGTGTTTGGCATCAAGAGAGGAGCAGTTATTTTTGCTCGAAATCCATATGTTGCCAGTAAGAGGGAAAAATGTCATAGCTAATAATGGTCAATAGCCAATACTTTGAAGAAATTTATATTGTACAAAGGTTTAAAAATAAAAGCTAAAAACTTAAAAACATATCCCATGTTTTAATGTTATACATCCAATAATACAGTTTTTCTGGAATAATTATTTATTTTATGTATTATTTTCATTTCTTTACAGAACCAAATAAATTTACCATAGAAAACCGCATAGCCAAACAAATTCCTTATTTACCAATTGAAGATCTATCAAGTGCACAAAGCAGCATACGTAACTACAATTATACCTGTGCCTGGTATCCACGCATCATGGATATACACATACAAAACGAATATTGGCAAATATTCTACAATAAGAACCTAACATATTATATATTTGGAGCCTACCTAGATGCTAGACCATTTGTGATTGGAAATACTATATTAATACGTATTTTAGCCATGATGGATTTAATTTCGGAGCAAGCCAATGATTATCCGAATGCATATTGTCAAATTTGGTTTAAAAACAGATTCAGGCCGTTAATTGTGTCCGTTAGAAAAACAAAATATATATGGAAATATAAATGGGGCCATGATAAACGATATAGTTTTCCACACATACTTACTTGTGCTCTGCCAAGAGCTTACAAACATTTGATACCGAAAAGTATATCTGTGGTGGCTGAACCCTGTGATAAGGCCACAAATAATGTAAGAGTAATTTACCGAGCATTGAAAACTTTGGAGAAAAAGAAGCAGTTTGCAGTGTGCATAAAGGGTTTAGATTTTCCCTACAACGATTTGTCATACCGTTTGGTGGAATATATGGAGTCTTTACGGATCCTGGGAGCCCAGAAAGTTATTGTGTATAATTTAGAGGCACATGCAAATATTACAAAAGTATTAAATTATTACCAGAAAACAGGATTTCTGGAAATTCGAGCATTTAGCTTTTCGCTCAAGTATTCGAATTTACCAGAATACCGTCATCTACAGCTGACCACTGAAAAGGATGCCTTTCGTTTGCATGAAAGCATTCTCTACAACGATTGTATCTACCGGAATATGTATCACTTTCAATACATAGCAGTCTGGGATATAGATGAACTGCCCATACCTTTGAAAAACTATACCAACTGGCATGATCTGGTAAAATTGGGCCAAGACTCTAGGGATTCCAAATGTAAAAGCTACTCAAGTTTTTGTTTTTTGTGCGCTTATTTTCCAAGTTATGCTGGGAAACCTTTATTAAACAAGGAGTGGCCTGACTATTTTTATATGCTGCAACATGTAAGACGTGTGAGAAATTATGCTGAATATGGTTGGGCCATGAAATGTCTACATAATACTGATCACATTATAGCCACGCACAATCATTTGCCAATTCACTATGCTGCAGATTGTCGAGATTACACATTTCACAGCACGGTTGCCCAACTGAATCACTATCGAGAGCCACCTTTTAAAGAAAATCTATCAAATGCCTTAATAGACAAAAGCTTATGGCGTTTTGGTGCCCAAATTATACGCAATTCATTAAAAATATTCGAAGACTTGGATTTTTTTGTAAAAATATAATAAATTTTATTCACAATAAAAAATTCCATCAAAATTCTTTTAAAATTTTAAATTTGTCCCACACACAAATACCACGATTATTAGAAAACACAAAAACGAATGCTCTGCCAGCATCTTCATATAAAAATAACTCTTTAGCCTTCCTTATACCCGTTTCCAGGGAACGATTTAATTCTGTCTGCCATGTGCTGTCTTCACATGCTTCCATCAAGACTGTGTGGAATACACGATTGAAATTTGTGAGTTTTGAATAAAGCTGCTTGTCATGAGTAACTGTGACAATTGCCACATAAGGTGAAAATTTCAGCCAACATTGTAAATTTCTTAAAGGTACAGCGTTTGCAACATCAACTATCATTAGTTGACACTGTTTACTTTGTATGCTCTTAAGTATTGCATATTCAAAGGATTGTTTAAATAATTGTTTCATATCTTCTGTTATATGGAAATCGTAGTCATATGAGGGACGTTGTATATACCAGGGAAACTTACGATTAGCGAAATCTTTTGCCAGTTTCTTTCTTATTTCAACATCTTGTTGTATTATGTCTAATTGTTGGTCTAGTGGCAAGATTTTTGAATTTTCGCCACAATATGGCAATTGTTCTACTTCATATTCTGCTGCAGCTGTAACAGTTTGTTCCTCAGTCGTTGGTTTGCATGCCAATATGATGGGTGTTTCATAATTTTCATAGTTTTTGCTGGCTAAAAGTTCATGTGCCCACATGTGATCAAATTTTTGTTGAGGCACAAAATGTTCTACTGTATTTGATGTATGTATATCACATTTATTGTGTTCCAATATCAAGGGCCAAAGGTTGTCGAAAAATTTGCTGGCGATTGTTGTTTCGGAAGATTCCATTTTTGATTTTTGTAATGTGTATGAAAAAAATATTATTTTTAAAAAACTTAAATAAAATTAATTTAGTAAAGTATACAAATTATTCCGATAAAAGCTGTCATCAGTTAAAATATATTTTTTAGAAAACAGAAAGTAAACCTCAAATTCATTGAAAATCCACGACAACATGTTCAATAATTGCAAAAAAACTAAAGCTTCTAAAATGATCTGTAAATGATATTACAAATTCATTGAATTTTAAACACATATCGTAATATATTAAATGAACCAGAATTTTACGCTATTACTAATTACAGACCGATCGTTATAGAATTAGGTGTCAAAATTTCTGTAATATGAAACATATTTATTTAAATACCAACAGTATTTAATTTTTTTGCCACTGGTCGATTTTTCGACCACCTATTTCATTGTCGTTTATTGCCAAAGTTAACTATGATTTTTTAGATCGGTTTTCAGAAATATAAAATTTATAATGGTGTTTAAAATATTTGCATTGAATTGATTTTCTGAAGAATTTACAAAAATTTTTGGCATAACGGTAAAAAAAAGCATATTTTTCACATTTTTTTCAAATTTAAAAATATATGAAAAATTAAAAAATTTTGTTTTTTATTTTTCATTTCTTTTAAAGCCTAAATAATATATTTTAAGAATCGAAGAAAACTAAATTGTGAATTATAAGATTTCTCACTTTTAAATTCCCACAAACTTTAGTGGTCGAAAAATCGACCACTGGCCGTAAGTCATACAGTCGCATTCAGAAAACTTTTTAAATTTTAATGTTTTTATTTTATACCAGGCAATAGTTTTCTATGTGTCACCCGGAAGTTTACGCTTACTAACTATTACATTGTGTTTTTTAATCAGGGGAATTCCCGAATATTTTGAGTTTCTTTTGTTATTGAAATATTTTAGGTAAAATATCAGTATGTACATGAAAGTGAAAGTGAATAGTTTTTTTGTTGATCAGTATGCCGATTCATAAATCAGTAAACATATCGAAAATTATTAGTATTTTAAACGAGCTAGTTTCAGATGACGAACAAGATGCAGCTATTGCGGCAGCCAAAGATGTGGATATAGTTTATATACCACCACCAAATATGGGCTCCTCAATATCGTTATTATACAATAATGTTACGAAAAGGAAAGATCCAAAAAAAATCGGATTATGGTACACCTAAATGGCGATAAGGACTTTGGTATTGGGGCTCAAACTGTTCTGGATTTATTGGCTAACGTGTCAGACCCCGATTGTCATATAATTTTTTTTGACAAATTTTTTTCATCCTATCACCTTATGTGTCTATTGAATGAGCGAAAATTTTATGCTACCGATATAATTCGAGAAAACAGAATGTCAAAAATTCCGTTAAAAAAAAGCAAGCGCGGAGAATTTGATCAGTTGCTCGATGATTAGCAAGAAATAATATTTGTGCGTTGGAACAATTCGGTTGTTAATGATATCACGAATAATTCCACAGTTGAACCACTGGCAAATGCTAAACGGTATTGCCGAAAACAAAATAAGATTCAAAAGAAATCAAAGAGTATAACAACGGAATGGGAGGTGTTGACCTCCATGACAATGCCGTGGCCAATTATCGCATCTGCATTAAGGGTAAGAAGTGGTGGTGGCCAATATGGACTTATGCTTTAGGTAACGCAATGGTCAATGCATGGAAGATTCACTGTATATTGACAAAGCTCCAAAGGGAAAAACTACTTTCACATTTGCTAAAATATGACATGGAGATCAATAGTGAGGATATTAATTCATTTCCAAATGATTCCAGGACCAACAAAAATGTACACTCAATTATTAGAAGTCCTGAAGATAAATATCGGCGCTGCAAATTGTGCAAAAAACATAAAGATTTATAAGAAAAATTTATGAAATAATTTTTTTATTTATTTAACATTAATAAAGCCTAAGGAAAGGTTTCTTTTTACAAAAATATTATATATTTTATTATAACTGCTTTTGGCCAGTGGTCGATTTTTCTACCAGTCCATATTTAGAAAACTACATATCGGGAAGGAAAATTTTGTGATAAATATCCTTAATTGGAGTCTCTAAAGCAACCCTCTGCCAGCGTTTAAAAAAATTCCTGCGCTTTAGGGTAGCGGCCAATAATGGGTTAAAAGCATTATGGTCGATAAAGTGATTTTCGGAAGTAAGCTTTAAATATTAGCTGTGACTAATTATGGACCGATCATCGTAAAATTGCACCGAATGATTTGTATGCATATGATACATATCTTTGTAGAATATTATTTGGATACCAACATTTTAAAGAGAGAAATGCTTCTTAAAGAGATTTTCGGATATGGGACTTATATGGGAGCTATAGTCAATTATGAACCGATTTGCACACAATTTTTAGATGTGATTAGTCTTCATGTACGACGACATTATACATGCATTTATGACCGACAAACCCTATTTTGGGTTGCCAACAGGTTGCATTTTTTCATACAAATAACAATGCCGACTTATGTATTTCCATGGCCATCAGCTAAAGCAACTTTCTTTTTTCATTCATTTTGAATTTATAGCTGTGATTTTGAATACACAATACTTTAAATTAATATAATATTTGTAAAACTAATAAAACTAATAAAACTTGTAAAACTAATTATATTCCGTGTTTTATATAATAAAAAGAACGAAAAAGCTTTTAATTAAAAATTTGAATAAATAAAAATAAATGTTTGAAATAATGAAATATTTATAAAATTTGTGTTTAGTATAATAAAATAACAAAAAACTATCAGTCACAAAAAAAAAAGATTGAAGAGCTTTCATGAAATTTTTTGAAAAACAACGAAAAATTTATTCAATTAAACCTTTAAATTGATCAAAAGCAGTAAGTTTTAAATATTGGAGCATTACAAAACATTTTTTATAATGAAGTCAAGTAAAAGTAAAAAAAGTTCTGAAAACTTACTGAATCTTTAGACAAAAAAATCGTGTATTTATGTATATTTGCACTAAACACTAATAAAGCTCAAAAAAGCTTTTTTATAATGTATAAAAACCTAAAAAAATTAAAACCTAATTAAATTAAAAATTTAAATTGAAAAAATCGTATATTTAGAGTAAAAAATAAAAAAGCTCAGAAAAGATATTTTTTTAAAATGTAAAAAAACAAAAATTAAAAAAAATCGAAAATGTATATTTATTTGGCGTAAATAATAAAAAAGCTCAAAAAGCTATTTTTCAAAAATGAATAAAAGCCTAAAATAAATTATGGAAAATAATGAATTAATAGTCAAATTACTGTTTTAAATTAAAACATAGAATATTTATGTAAATTTAAACAAAAATAAACTCTTATAAAAACATTTTTTAAAAAATTTTATACACTCTAAAGGCCCAACTATAATATGCATATGCTAGCTTAAGCAAATTGCAAAAGTTAACGAAAAGGCTGTCAAATGCATAACCAGTTCAGAATTAACTTTCAGGTGGCTACAATGACTTTGAAACTTTTTGTCCACAGTTGCTCATTTATGTTTAAAAAAATGTTTTTATTTTAACAAAAACCCATTAAATGACTATATTTTATAAATATTATTATATTATTTTATAATTAAAAGAAAACTTCGTACCCGAAACGCATAATTTTTCCTTTTTTTTTAATTTATCGGCAAAAGTACTAAAATGTACAGCTGTGGCAGCACTACATTGTAAATAATAATAAACGTTTACATATGTTTTGTTAATTTTCGTATTGTGTTTGCAAAAGTGGAGAAAAAACTTAAAAATTTAAATAATATAAAAATATTAAAGTTAGCGCGTGAAGGCATGTGCACATTAAAAGAAATAAGTGAACTACACTGTAAAAGAAGAAGACGCTCTTGTTCTGTCATAGAAATAACCGCGACAGAAAGACATTTTTGTTAAAATAAAAAGGGTCCCTTTTATTGTAAAGGCACTTATTTTTCCCGCATTTTCTATTAAATTTAAAATAAATATATTTTCTTCCATTTTGTTCAAAACACAAACAAACAACAACAAACAGCTGATTCCGTACAGAATGTGCGATCAGTTTCGCTTTTTGCTTAAGCAAATGACAGTTGAAAAACTTAACGAAAAGTTTCGTTAAGTACATTATAGATTGCCACATACAATTTATATGTGTTCGCACGTTTGTTTAAGCTAGCATATGCATATTATAGTTGGGCCTTTAACTCTAGAAATATAACGTACGTCTATCAATTTTGTTCTCTGTCTCTGTCGTTTGTTATGAGATAAATCTTAGTTGATCTCAGTAGCTTGCTAGTGGTGGTTGTTTTCGTGCGGTAAGTTGATTATATTTCTGAGAAATTGCTTACAATACGTCTCAGAGGGGTTGTTCATTGAATTGAAAAATGTTGTTTATGTAATCTTTGATATTTCTTTTTTTTTATTTCGCCTCGAGTTTATTAAATTTAATTTTCATTAAATTATTTTTACTGAAGGTAGGAATTTTTACATGAAAATTATTATTAAAAATTTTATTGATAATTTTTCTTGGCTTGGGATTCGAACCTGGGTTGTTGGTTGAATTTACATATGTTTCGAGAAACACCACTTTCTCTCATCAGAATTTTTGCGTTCTAACCAGTATTACCAGTGTTATCGGTGATTCGAAATTTGCTGTAATTATCATTTTTCCATTTATTTACATGGTGCCTCCTGTTATGTTAATTTTTGATCTCTATTGAATTTTAATTAATTTTTCCTTATTATTATTTTAATTTACTAAGTTTTTGTTTTATCAAATACAAAACTTTACAAATAAATGATTTCAATAAAACAAACCAATTTTTATGATGCCAAAAACATTACGTCTTTAAGGCGTAGCATTATCTTTACCGTACAATAGAATAACGTTATCTTTCTAATTATGTAAAATAACTCATCTTTTTTTGTAACATTAATGTTTTAAATAGAAAACATCTATTATTTAAAAAAAAATTTAATTTTAAAAAAATATTAAAAAAGTAAAAAAATAAAAAGCTCGAAAATGTGTGAAATTTAATAAAAAAATTGTTAGTAAAATTTATGTTTTAAATTTTAAAAATCGTATATTTATGTATATTTGCAGTAAAACATAAAAAAGTTAAAAAAGCTTATTTAAAAAATAATTAAATCTAAAAAAAATATGCACTCACGAATTGTCGCCAGATGCAGTCAATTAAGCCATTGTCAAAGACAGGTTAAAGCGGAATGGTATTGTAGTTGTTGTAAATAAAAATTGTTAGCGAATTGGATAAAATGTGCAATGCAGTTGTAACGAAATGTTGTGCAGCAGTTAATGAGATCCATCAAAATTTTTAAAAGAATGTTTGTATGAATTTCAGTTTTATTCTTTTAGCTTTGATTAAATATTACTAAATTTATTAATATGTATGTAATAGAAACAGAAAGAAATCACCGAGAGGGGATTGGAAGGAGAAAATACGCAGTGTGATGCGGCTGTGGGTATAGCCTTTAGAAGGAGCAGCTTGCTGCTGAGATCACCACCTGAAAGGTGTGCATCCCTACCGGATATAACTGGAAGTGACACTGTGCGTGCAAACATTGTGGATGCCGAAGTCATACCCCGTGACCGCGTGCAGACAGGCACCGGTGCTCAGAAGGGAGATGACCCAACTGGCAGAAATAGAGTGACAGGGACGTTGCAGGGAACACCTACCTGTACTACGTCACGAACACCGCTTACTGCTACCGACCCAGCAGGTAAAAACACAGCCAGCGTAGTATCAGCTACTGAAAGAGAGAGCACGGCCAGTGACCCAATAGAGAGCTCTCCTCGGCTGGAGCTAATCCAGAAGATGAGAAATATGGAGGAGGATGCAATTTCCCAGTGCATGTCGATAATAAGCGACATACAGAAAGCGTTCAACCGCCAGAAGAACATAAGCAGCGAGGTCAAGACCGGGGTTGCCAAAATGTCCGAACTGCTGGATGTCACGCTGAACTATAGGCGGTCATGGAAGGCGGCAGAGGGGCAGAGAGCGCTCCAGAACAATAAGGCCGCTATGCAGCAGAAAACGCTTGCTTCGACTCCGGTGACTACGAACCCGAAGCGATTGGCTACCAGTCCGGCTGTCGCTGCGACTAGCAAGAAGGCTAGATCAAAAGAGCCCAGCGAACTAGTACCAGAGCTCCCTGAGACCAGCAAGAAAGCTAGGTCAAAAGAGCAGGGAAATATCAAAAAGAGCGAGGATATATTACAGCCCCCCGAGAAAGGACAGGGGAACTGGAATACTGTCACCAAAAAAGGTAGTAAGAGGAGGGTAAAGGGAAAACCAACCCAACCCAGCAAGAAAAATAAGACGAGACCGCAACGCACGAAACAAGAGGCGGTAATAATCAAACCCGTGGGAGATCGCAGCTACGCAGAGGTGCTGAAAGATTTGCGTAGTCAGATAGAGACCGACGATTCTGTAAAAATAAAATCCGTCAGGAAAACGCAGACTGGAGCTATCCTTTTGGAGTTTGGGAGAGGACAGCGGCTTATGCCAGATTTTGTTGAGCAGTTGAAGAGTACCATACGTGACGCAGCCTCCGTCACGGAGCTGAAGCCGAGAACTACAATTGAGATACGTGATCTTGATTTGCTGACTATGAAAGATGAGGTGGAAATTGCAATTCGAAAACTGCTAGATAATCCAGATGAGCAGATCCAGACGGTAATCACGGCTCCGAATGCGAGGGAGCAGGTACGAGCCTTCGTTACACTGTCAGCAGAAAGTGCCGCGAAACTCATCGAGAAAGTTCAAGTTAAAATCGGATGGATTCGAGCAAGAATGCGAGCATGTGAGGGCTCTAAAAGATGCTACCGCTGTCTCGGGATGGGGCACGTTCAAGCGAACTGCTCCGGTTTGGACAGGAGAGACGTCTGTATTAGATGCGGCGAATCGGGGCACAAAATGAAAAACTGCAAGGCAGCTCCCAAATGCGTGCATTGCGTGGACGCGAAGCGTAGCGGGACAAACCACTTTCCAGGCTCGAAGAAGTGCCCACTAGCGAAAAAAGGATGAAAATACTCCAAGCAAATATGCACAGAAGCCGGACGGCAGATGCTTTGCTCGAGCAGATTGTTGTCGAGAAGGAGGTGGATGCAGTCATCATCAGCGAACAGTACGGACGAATATCTCGTGGATCATGGTACGCGGATGAACCAGGTACGGCTGCACTGTGGCTACCTAGCGGCAGTAAGTTTGCGGTTACGCAACATGGGACCGGCTGCTGTTACACGTACGTTCGAACAGAGCAGTTTACACTGATGAGCTGTTACCTTACGCCTAGTGATAATATAGAGCAGTTCAGGACAAAGTTGGACCTGATCGAAGATGAGGTTCGCGAAATAGGCGGAGCTTTTATAGTAGCTGGGGATTTTAATGCCAAAGCCGTCGAATGGGGTGTCCCAACAACCAACACACGCGGAAGGTGCATTCTGGATATGGCCGCCAGGCTGGGCCTTGTTGTGGCAAACACTGGCAACGCCACTACTTTTAGAAGGCCGGGATGTGAACACACCACGCCGGATATCACCTTAGTGACCGAAAACCTGGCTGCAATTGTTGAAGGATGGAGAGTGCTGGAGGACTACACTGGAAGTGACCACCAATACATTACCTTCCGGATATCAACGCGAACTAACTCCGTTCCGCCGCCCAGAAGGAGCGGCACACGCAAGTGGAACGTGAGTAAGCTCAACGTAGAAACGTTCATGGCTAACTTCGATGGGGCCTCAATAGCAAACATTACTAGTGACGCCGACTGTATGGCAGACGCGATGATGCACCGCATAGCCCAAAGCTGCGATGCATCCATGCCCCGTATAACACAGCACTCCAGAAGACAGCCAGTGTACTGGTGGACACCAGAAATCGCTGACCTCAGAAGAATCTGTATCCGCGACAGAAGGAGGTACACAAGAGCTAGGCGAAGTGGTGAGGCTTCAACGGAGGTTGAAAGTTTCAGGCGATCCCGGAAAGCACTAAAACGGGCAATCATAAATAGCAAGAAGGCAAAATGGGAGGAACTTCGTAATGATTTAAACAGCGATCCTTGGGGACTCGGCTACAAGATCGTTACGAAGAAGTTAGGCACGAACTCCGCTATTCCACACCTCGAGAGCGAGCAAATTGACAATATCGTAGAAAACTTGTTCCCCACTCACCCTCTTCTGTACGAGGAAAGTGAACCCCATGTTGCGGAGATGCCAACGCCCTTCACTGAGGAGGAACTAAAGAGCGCGGCTAGAGGCCTTAAAAGGGGTAAAGCCCCCGGACCGGATGGGGTACCAGCTGAAGCGCTCGCACTTCTAGCCGAGGCCCGACCAGGCGTGATGCTCGAAGTATACAATGCTTGTATGGCCCAGGGCACTTTTCCCAAGCGATGGAAAACCCAAAAGCTAACGCTGATTAGCAAGGGCAAAGGCGACCCAACGTTGCCGGCAGCATATCGTCCACTTTGCATGCTGGATGGTGCCGGAAAGCTTTTAGAGAAGCTACTGCAACGCAGATTAACAGAGTCCATTGAGATGGCTGGAGGATTATCGGATAGACAGCATGGCTTCCGACCCGGCAAATCGACGATTGGTGCTATTGAGGATGTAGTGGCATGCTTTGAGCGTGCTCAGCAAAGACGCTACTACCCAAAACGTACAATCGTTTTGGCTACACTCGATGTGAAAAACGCTTTCAACAGCCTGCGATGGATGGATATAAGGAAGGCACTACGAGAAAGGTTCCGCATACCCGGATACCTAATGAAAATTCTCCAGAGTTACCTGAGTGATCGTCAGCTCCTCTATGACACGCCAGATGGCCAAAGGGTAAGGACAATTACGTCTGGAGCAGCTCAGGGATCAATCCTGGGTCCAGACCTGTGGAACCTGAGCTACGACGAGATACTCAATATAGAGATGCCTGAAGACACACACCTGGTGGGATACGCGGACGACATAGCGGCGGTCATCTCAGCAAGGGATATGGACGATGCTAGAAGGAAGCTGAATCAGGTCATGATTAGAACCCAAACATGGCTCGAGGATCATGGGCTGGAGCTCGCTAAGCATAAGACCGAGATCATGCTGATGACAAAGGGACATATGCTACTCGAAGTCAGCATGCAAATAGACGGCACCCCGCTGGTCACCAAAAAGGCGGTAAAGTATTTGGGCGTCCAACTCGACAACAGGCTCACATACTGGGCTCAAATACAACACGCGGTCACCAAGGCAGCTAAGGTTACAGGCATGCTAAGCAGACTAATGGCGAATGTCGGCGGACCAACACAGAGTAGGAGGAGGGTGATTATGGCAACCACTAACTCGATATTGTTATATGGCAGTGAAATCTGGGGAGATGCGCTAAAGGCAAAAACAAAGCGCAAAGCGATGGAGGCGGTTCAGCGCACAGCGGCACTCAGAGTTGCTTCGGCCTATCGCACGGTTTCGGGTGCGGCAGTGTTCGTTATAAGTGGGGAGATACCCGTTGACCTCTTGGCACGTAAGCGCAAAGACTCATGGAACTCCAGGGGAGGGAACTCAAGTATGAGTACTGCAGAGCGGAGATCTCAAACCATTCAGCGATGGCAACATAGATGGAATGCTGAAACGGCCGGCAGATGGACGGCAAGACTCATCCCCAACATAGGAAAGTGGACGCAAAGGCGATTCGGAGAGGTTAACTACTTTCTGACCCAGTTTCTTTCGGGCCATGGTTACTTTCAAAAGTACCTGTACCGCATGGGCAAGACAGGAGACCCTGGCTGTATCTACTGCGATGCACCAAACGATGATGCTGAACACACGTTCTTCGACTGCATCAGATGGCAGACCGAGAGAAGACTATTGATCGAGCAGATTGACGAGTTCACTCCTGCAAACGTGGTCGATAGAATGCTTGAATCCGCAGACAAATGGCGCGCTGTCGGAAGTTATGTTGAGCGTATTCTGAAAACGAAGAAGACACACCTCGATGCTTTACAGCAAAACGAGTCCCCACGAACTCAGACTCAGGAACAGGCGTCAATGACACCAAGCTTCCTACAGACACGACGGACCCAGACGTGGGTAAATGGATAGTATTCCTTTTTGGGATAGTTGTTTCTGGGCCTTCCCGAAGTAATATGGAAAGCAGTTCCGGGAAGGTAGTCTCACCAGAAAAGGAGGAGGGAATGTTTTAGTGGTAACACCACTCAAAGCAGTTGACGACGGTCACTTTAAGTGCGAAGGCATTTTTAACCCTACCTCACCCGTCAAAAAAAAAAAAAAAATGTAATAGTTTGTGGTAGTGGAAGTATTCAGTGGCTTATTGTGTTACATATGTGTGTAAATAGTAAAACATTTATGGGAATAATTTATGGAGCAGCTAAATAACTAATCTTGAAACATTAATTTTGTAGTACTTATTTGGCATTTCTCTTCTCTCCTTATGGTACTTTCATAGACTAACCCATTGCAATTTAATTGAACTATTTGCAAATTCTAAAATCGGGCTTTAAGTATATTGAAATCATGGTGTAACTATACAAGGTGAGTGCAGTAGCACAGCTGACTGACTTTGTTTATAATTTACTTGTATTATTTTTTGGGTTTAAATAATTTTCTATTTAAATATAATTTATTATCATAATTTTGTCAAAATAATAAAATAAAATGCACAAAAATTCGAAAACTCAAACAATTATCACCGAATTGTGTGAAAAACTACATTGCTCTGAATTGGCGGAAGATTTGGAAAGAGTAAATCATGCACGGCAAATGCTTGCCCAGTTGCAGCAGCAAGAAGTTTTCGAAAACTTAATGGCAAATAAGGATAAGATAGAAGCAAGCAACAGCAAACACATGAATACCTCTCATAAATTATCCAAAATATTGCTGAAAACTAAACAAAGACTAAATTTTGCCCAGACCAGTAACAGCAGCAGTGATGAAGTAAGTGTTCATAACTTTGAGGAGCAGTTACAGCCAGAAGAGGAATGTGAAATGGAGCAGAGTATAGAGAGCGTTGATTTATCGGAGGATGCCTGGTTGGGTTTTTTTCCTGGCTATGAGATTGTAGAAGGAAACCAGGAATGTGTTATAAGCGAAAATAAACAGTGTATCGAGTTGTCGTTGAAGGATGACAACTGTTCTGTGGAAAATTATTTACGTGCTGGCATACGTTGCTTTATGATTGATCTGTTCATTGGTACAGAGGTGGAAAAACAAAAATTAATTTTCACGTTAAGGGAAAGTGAACTGAAAATCTCACGGGAATATGGTTTCCCCATCACTGCCACACTGTTTGCCATGTTAAGTCCACGTCTACAGTATACGGGTTTAATGGATGTTAGACATTCTACTGAAGAACTGGAAAAAGAGGATGAATTAATACTAACCACCAAGCGCAAATACTCTACCATTGGTAATTGTTATAAAGTCTATGTTAATGCACGCTTTCTAATTGAAGACTGCAACGTGAGTGATTTTATACTTGTGGGACCCAGTATACAATTAAAGATAACTGAGTTACTGGATGAAGAGCTACGATGTGTAGTAGTGGAAGCTGGTATATTAAGTTCACGTCTGCCCGTACGTTTTCCCGCCAAATGTCGTCGTTTGCAAATATCTTTAGAACAACTAGAAGACATAACATTTGCCCGTGAGGTGGGCATAAATGTTTTGGTTTCTTACAAGCCAGGTTCTTTGCAATATCAAACTGATCTTTATGAGGCTTTAAGTTTGCTTAAATGCGATCACTTGCGCATATTTACACGTTTGATTTTAAACGAATATACGGAGGAATCTACTGATCTAGATTGGATTGCAGAACGTTATGATGGCTTTTTTGTGGACTTGAGTGCTCAGCAAGACAGCAATTGTTGCCAGGATGTTTACTCTGTAACACCTGATATTCTAAGACTATCCTCGGCTTCTGTAAATTTTATGACTACTGTTTACAACAAGCAAAAGCCTATAATATTGCAACCCATTCTGCTAGCCGAACGTCAATTGTTTGTACCGCCTGCTAACATAGCACATATATTTTACTATCCCGACAAGTACATATTCTCCAGTGACAAATACTCACAGGCTTTTTCCTTTTATCTTCTACAAAAAGCCCTAAGTGAACAAATTACTTCAATTGAATTATCATTTCAGCCCTTTTGTGATAACTCTGAGTTGGGTGATGATACCATAGCTCGTGCATGTGTAGCAGCCTCTTTTGAGTGTCAAGCAAAGGCTATAGTGGTTTGCTCTGCCGTGCCAGATATGTCCATCAAATTATCACATTTTCGCCCTAAAGCTGCTATATTGCATGTATCAGCTGCCAAATCTATTGGCGATTATATCTCATTGTATCATCAT
The DNA here is from genome assembly GCA_916048285.2 of Bellardia pandia. NCBI lineage: Eukaryota > Metazoa > Arthropoda > Insecta > Diptera > Calliphoridae > Bellardia > Bellardia pandia. The sequence continues at coordinate 30,220,165 of OU696531.1, forward strand.
GTAATTTTTATGCATTTCCAAACTCTTCTTCAAAACAATTATGCTGACTATGTCACAAATGCTTTCATATTTGCTGTGATATTTTTAAATGCCAGGAAAATTTTAAATGCTGGAGAAAATCTCATAATGGTTTATGGTTCGGATCAAGACAAGAAATTGTGTGACAAATATTTGGTATATAAATTTGATGAGCAACAATTTGCTTTAAATTTAGAAGAAATTTTATTTACCTAAAGAAATATATGCAGATATACTCGTTTAAATTTATTATTCTATGAAATTATTCTCCCCTCGCCCACGATGTCGAACGATAACGTTCGCTTAGATAAGACTTAAGACACAAACTTTTTATCGTATCTATTTTTTACTCAATCAAGTTTGTTTATTCCACAATCAAGTTTGTGTCTTAAGTCTCATCTAAGCGAACGTTATCGTTCGATATCGTGGGCCAGGGGGTTAGTGTTTATCTGCTTTGTTAGAGGAGTTTTCAATAAATAAAGCCATCTAATGTAGCTGTCAATATTTAAATATTTTTTTGCTAAAACACGATTTTGCTGTTGAAAGGATTTTGTATATATAAGAATCAAAGGGGACTAATTAAACGCAATAATATTTTTTAGGTTTCTAAAACAATCATATTAAAATGGGTATAATTTTATATTTCTAAATTCATTAATCTTAAATTGTACCAATTGAAGAAATCACAAGTAAGAGTTTATATTCGGATATACAGCGTCTTTTATACTACTACTGGTAGTGTGATCTATGAATATCTGAAACTAACTTTTGTTACATTTTGTATAGGTAATGATAATTATACCTGTTATATTATTTTGCGGTTCTCTTACATGAGTTCTATCAACTATTATGGGGCGATCATCATAAAATATTCAGCCTAATTATAAGGATGGCGAGACATTCGACAGTTACACTCATATGGGTGGGCGGACATGGAGACATAACAGGTAATTGTATCGCAGATGACTTGGCAAAGAAAGGTGCCATGTTACCTGACCACAACATTGACCATCTTTGCGGCATTCCGCTATCGAAATGTAAACAAATAGTCAGCAATTTTCATTATGAGCTAGCTCAAACCAGCTGGGAAAATGAACAAACCAGTACAGTCAGACGACTGATTTGGCCTATATTAAATAGGAAACGCACGCTGTATTTATTGAAATTACATCGAACACAACTTAGCAATTTGGTGTCAGTAATCACAGGACACTGCAAATTTGGCAATCATGCAAGACGACTGGGTTTACCCTATAATGATTTTTGCAGAAGTTGCAATAATGAAGAGGAGGAAGAAACGGTCTCTCATCTTCTATGTTAATGCCCAGCAATGAGTTGATCTCGTTCCATTCTTCTGGGGCAACCATCCATTGACGAGTTATCTGAATTCTCAGGATATTGATGCTTTTATCAAAAGCAGTAATTGGCTGCAGTAGCCTAATCTATCCATCTGGGTATCTGCGCCCTTTAGGTTTTGGTCTCTGTCACATCTTTCACACTTTTCACCCTCTTACACTCTACTCATCCTACTACTACACTGCTTACTCTTTTACTCTATCTCTTCTCTATATAACCTCTTTTCCTATTCAATCAGGTAACACAATAGGACCAGCGATATGGACCTAAGTGGGCCGTAATACACGGCCGCCTGCTAACCTAACCTAACCTAAGTGATTTTCGGAAGTGGGCCTTATATGAGAGCTACGACTAATTATGAACCGATCGTCACGAAATTTGTAGATGTGATTTAGCGTCATTTACTACTTATTTTTGGTGAAATTTGTTTGCATATTTGCATAATTCAAAGATTTATGACCGGTAAACCCCAATTTCGGGAGGACTTTTGTATGGGAGCCAGGTAAAATAATGGACCGATTTCCACAGGTTTCAATCCCGTCCCTCATTGGGCCAAAAAAATATCACTTACCAAGTTTTATCCAAATATCTTCAAAACTGCGACCTGTACTCTGCGCACCAGCCAGCCAGACGGACATCGTTAAATCGACTCAGAAAGGGATTCTGAGTCGATCGGTATACTTGAAGGACAAATATTTCTGGGCGTTACAAACATATGTACAAATCTAATATAGCCTCCCCACTATGGTGGTGTAGGGTATAAAAATGTTTCTTTTTTCGAAAAAACTCAAAATAATTTGCTCTCTTATTTAAGTATATATAGTAATCTACAATTTCGAATTTAGGTGAAATTAACACTAAATATTGGTAGTGGGTCTACAAGATTCGACACAGCCGAATCTAAAACTCTTACAAAACAAGTTTTATAATAATTCGGTAAATATTTATTTTAATTATTATTAGTTCTAGTTTATTTCAATTGTTTATTTACTACATTGTAAAATGTATTTAATCAACAAAATGCTGTGTTTTTTTAACTTTCTTTATATAATAGTTGCAAACTGCACTCGTGCACAGGTATTATTTGAGTGTTAGACGCAACAGAATGGAAAAATATAAAAATACACAAAACTAACAACAATGCAACATAAATCATAAATACTAAACACAAATATATAATCCCGAATATTGCTTTTAAAGCACGTTTTGTGCATCTAAATTTTAAGCATAACTATTTATTGTCGATTTTTGTAAATCTTTTATAAGTGTATATTAAGTGAAGTGGTAGAATACAGATGGCATGGACTAATAATAATTCATGTTGTGCAATTCTTACAACAGTTACATATAACAAGGACACTAGTAACCATAAACAAAACAACAATGAGAAAAAACACACAGTTGGAATTGAACAGTAATAACACAAAAACAATTGCAATAGAAACAATCAGTAGTAAGAGACTACGTTTGCGAATTAGTTTGTCTTACATTTTACACGGCAATACGATAAATTGCATGTTCTGTCACGTAAATTTAAAGCATAAAGTTGGTTATTGGATTAATAAGACTTTACTCGTACAACTATGTATACGTAGCTGAAGATTTCAATAGCAAGTTTGCTAATCTAGGTAAAGACTGAATGCATTGCAATTATTTTAAGAAAAATGCCAATTTATTAAAATAAACTTTTTATTTGTGGGTTTTGAAAGTACTAGACACTTGTTTCCTTTTCTATTAAGAAAACTGTTCTGTGGAGACACGTTTCTATTTAAGAAAACTGTCTTATGGAGATATTTTTTTATAAAGAAATCTGTACCCTTTTCTATTAAGAAAACAGTGCTGTCCCTTCACTTTTTTCTTTAGAAAATTGTCTTGTCGAGACACATTTCTCTTTAAGAAACTTACCTTTGGAGACACTTTTCCAATAAGAAAATTATGTTTTGGTGAGATTTTTATGTTAAGAAAACTGTCCAGTAGAGAAACTTTTCTGTTAAGAAACTTGTCTTGTGCAGATACTTGTCTCTTTAGAAAACTGTCTTGTGGAGACACATTTCTCTTCAGAAAAATGTCTTGAGGAGACACATTTCTATTAACCCTTTCGCTCCATAGAAAAATGTTTATTTTATTATATTGCATTTATAGTTATTTGTTTGAAAACATAAAAAGGCTTTGCGAATTTTTTGAACATTGTATGTATCCATATGGATACAAACGTAAGTTGTAGTAGTAAACATTATACTCATTATACAAATAAAATCATTTTGCGTTTGATGCTGCTATGAAGCAGACGGTCTTTTTTTTAGCTCTATCATTTAAATTTATTTAGAAAGATGGCAAGAAAAATTAAAGACTCTGAAATTGAAAAAATTTTACCCAATTTTGCTGATTCCGATATTTCTGGCTTGGAAGATTCGGAAGAGTCTGAAGTTACAAACAATTTGTATCATGCTTTTGATAATAATAACAGCTTTTTTTGAGATTAACATACAAGATATTAATGTTGATAATAATAATGATATAGGTAATAGGGTTATTGAGATCGAAGAAAGCCTTGCAGTTGATGGAACCGTTCAAGAGAGTCCACAATTTGTCAACCTCCACAAGTTCCACTTAAAAAGGCTGACCAATTTCGTTGAAAAAAAGCTTCTTGGACAAATCCAGAGACTTCTTTTTCTAAAACGTACCTAAAGAAAAATATTAAATTGCCTGTCGATTATTCTTTGAAGTACTTTACAGATGCTTTTATTCAACAACTTGTATCTTCAACAATAAATATGGGAAATCTCTCAATTTAACTAAAGAAGAACTTTTTAAATTTCTAGCTCTAGAAATACCACCATTGGCTATCCTCGTTTGGAAATATGTTGGACAATGGGCATCGTAATACCGTCATTCCCAGAAAATATGACCAAGGGACCCGGAGTTCTGTAGAGACACTTTTTTATTAAGAAAACCGTCCTGTGGAGGTATTTTTCCCTTTAGCAAACTGTTCTGTGGAGACCCTGTTCTATTAAGAAAACTGTTCTGTGGGGACAGTTTCATATTAAGAAAGTGTACCCTTCTCTATTAAGAAAACAATCCTTTTCTCTTAAGTAAACTTACCTTTGGAGACACATTTCTCTTTAGAGAAAGTCCTTATGGACACACACTTTTCTATTAAGAAAACTGCCCTATAGAAAAAAATACAAAACTGTTTTATAATTAAGTAATTATTACTAAATGTCCTTGTGTTCTTTTCAAATAGTCCTTCATAATCATTACTTTTCTCTCGTTTAATTTTATGTCATTCATAAAATATGTATTAAATAAAAAAAACTAAACTTGTCTATTTTAATAAAAATATCTATATAAACAAAATGGCAAACAAAATAGAAAAGACATTGGCAAAAAAAAAGCAACCATAAACGGACTTTGTACTATGGCAACGGTTTCAGAAGTTGTTTACCAGTCAACCTTTTAAAAGTATAGCTACAAACTCCCTATTAATGTACATATTTATTTATGTACAAAAACATACAAATAATCATAAAAATATAAATAAAATTAATCAAAAGAAAATTCAAAGGCCAGGCAGCAAAAACAAAAAAGTAGAGTTTGAAGAGCCACAGAAATAAAGAAAAACCCAAATTCATAAGAATAAAACTGAATGAATTAAGTGAAAATACATCAAAATATTTAATATTTGCTGGGTGAAATATGCATGGAAATAAAGTAAAAGAAAAAATAAAATAAATTTGAAAACCATCCATCCGTTGAGTAGAAAGCTCATTTTAGTCGGAAGACACTTAAGTACGTGTAATATTACAATTTGATTTCTTAAGTTCATCAACTTAAATACAAACAAAAACCACTTAAGCCAATATTAATAAAAATGGCTGAAGAACCAACACACTGCCACTCACTCATCCCAACTACACTGTACACCCACACGCTCTCACAGACATTTACTAATAAAAATCTAAATAAAATGTTCAACGGTCCATATAACGGTCTTAATAAATACATGATCTATGTATGTTTAGATGTTTGTGTATTTGTGGTCGCTTGTTTATTTGCGTGTCAATGTGTTTGTTCTCATGTACATTGTGTATTTCTCATGCCTAAGCCTAAGAAAAAAAAAAAACATACGTATCTGTATGCTATATTCAGTAAAGCCGAATCTAATATTCTTCATATTAAAGTCATTTCCAAAACTAATTTAATTTAATGTTTTAGAAAAAACAATTTTATGTTATGTCCAATATGTCCAATAATTCCTCCATGACTATATCTGCAGTGATTGGAAAAATGGGAGAACCAATTACCATTCCTTTGTTCTGTTTGTAGAAATTATCCATAAATTTGAAATATCTACAATCCATTAAAGAAAACTTTGGTATATCCATAAACAAATCCTTAGGTATTCCTCTAACATAGACCATTTTCTCTCAGTCCTTTGAATAGCTAGATTAACAGGAATGCTGGGAAATAGTGAAATCACATCAAATGATATTAGTACTTCATCGTCGTCTGTTAATGTATTATTCATACTATTCTTAAATTGTAACGTGTCCTTTACATTGTATGTAGTCTCTTATTTTTCTAGTTTTTGTTAATGAGTTTTACCGACTCACGAATTATGCAATTAATTATTAATTATTATTAATTTGTACTTGTAGTATATATAAAAAACCTTTTTTTAACAATATTAGGTATCGTTTATATTATATTGAAGCTCACAGTATGCTTTTTTTTTTTTATTATTTTTTTTTTTTTTTGTTTATTTTATTTTGAAGAAAATATAAAAACTCAAAACTGTGTTCGTTGGCCTCTTATTTAAGCATTTGAATTTAATTTTCCTTAAATTTTAAAAGCGAATAAAGTGTTTATAGATTTTTGCTCGTGATTGCTTGGTTAAAGACTCTCTGCCGTATTCATAAAACATAAAGTAGGTTTGAAGTGTGCTTTTAGACAAAATTTTCATAAAAAATAAAAAATGTCTACTTTAATTTTTAATGAATAAGGGCATCTAACTTGTGTTTACTGGTAGTTAAAATTAATAACAATTTCTAAACTAACTATATGTTACCAAAATTTTGACAAACACATTTGTGAGGGTATATAGCAATTTTGCTAATGTTTGTAATGCCCATAAATATTGGTCCAGCACTTACCTTAAAGTATACCGATCAACTTACATCCGACCATCCGTCTGGCTGGATGTGAAAGCTTGAGCGCAGAGTACAGGTCGCAATTTTGAAGATATTTTACCTGATATTTTTTCGAGCCAAGGACGAATGTGATTGAAACTGGTGGAAATCGGCCCATTATTTCACCTGGTCCCCGTATGGGGTATGAGTAGTAAATGAAGCCAAATCACATCTACAAATTTTATGAAGATCAGTTCATAATTGATCATAGCTCCCATATAAGCTCCACTACCGAAAATCTATTTCAAATGCATAACTCACTTAAAAATATCGGTATCCAAATTATATGAAACACAGATATCTTTCGTATATATACAAATAATATGGTAGAATTTTATTATGATCGGACCATAATTAGTCAAAACTTTCATATAAGACCCTCTTCGCAATTCACTTTTACCGCCATAAATCTTTTAAAAGTATTTATATCGAAATAAAATATAACATACATAATATATATATTCACAGAAGTCATGGTACTAAATTTTTGGATGATCGGCCCATAATAGGCCATAGCTTCCATATAGCGCTCATTTCTGAAAAACTATTTTATACATATACTGGGTGTAGGGTGTTATATGGTCGGGCGTGACCTACTATACTTCCTTACTTGTTTATAAATAAGTAGCATCCCTGGCATCCGATAAGAAAGCCCAAAAATAAAAGATTTATTTCCAAAAAGAACCCTGATACTTTAAAACAAACAAAATAAGCCTTTTAGGCCTAGATAATCCCTTAACAAGTTATCAGAGAATTGTCAGTAAATAATACATTTGCTTGCATATTACACTGTTACACATAACACTTATCCATACAAATTTACATAAACAATTCATTATTTTTAATAACAAAATGTTTACGACACGCGATAAATTAATTTATTAAAAATATAATATATAAATAATAAAAACTTATTAAGTGAATACAAACAAATCTGCGAGTCTGTATGTATGTACCGTAAAACAACAACATGGGAATGTGTTAACAGGTACATAATTGGTTTAAAAACACTACAACGATAACAGCAACAACAGCAACAAAAACACAATTACAATAAAAGCATTGATATGAATCTATGCACGAAATGCTTAATTGTTATTGTTGTTTTTCTTGTTCACAAGCATGTCAATGTAAATAAAGTCCTTAATCTACACATGTAGACATATAACTACACTGTGCCACTCTAGATTGAAAGTTTTTAGCATATGAAATGAGGAGCAAGTCAACATAATTATTCATGAATGTTATTATTTTGTAGAACAGTGTTAATTTGTAGTGTATATTAGTATTGTAAAAAGTTGTTGTAAGTATGCATGTAATGACTATAATAACGAATTTGTATGTATTCGTAGCGTATTAATGTTAATTAACACTTAAATGCCTTTGGAATCTTTGAACTGTTGAACAACTATTTGAAATATTACTACGACTGATGAATTTGATTCCCATTAACTTTATGCAGTTTTGCAAATTATAATCTATATATCGTTAACTTAATACGAAAAAAGGCCCTAACTCATGTTTTTCATAGTTTAAGGGAGGAGAAAAAAACTAAATAAAAAAGATGCAATATTAATACAAAATTTTATTTATGGCTTTTCGTTTTTAGGCTATAATTTCGGTATTTTTTTCCGAATTCATCTGATTTTTTGGAGGAGGTGTATCTAGTAACAGTCTATCGAAATATGTAAAAATATCGATTTCGAAAAATTATGAGTTGGGGCCTTTTCGTATTAAGTTAACGATATATAAAAGTGGTGTTAAAAATTTATAGTAATTCATAAAGTGAGAACGGCTGGGCCGATTTCTGTAAAATTGTTTGTCAGTTGTTCGTATTTTCGAGCAGAAGGTTTTTACGGAAGAAAATTTTGGAATATCCCCCCCCCCCCGGAAAAGTCCGAAAATTGGAAAAATCGAAAATTAAGTTTTTGTATGAAATTTTGTTTAAATTATTCCAAATGAAAAAATAAAAAGTTCTTAGTGTAAATCATTGAAAATTGCGGAAAATTGGATAAATTGAAGAATTGATTTTTTTGTACGAAATTTTGTGTGAAATTATTGCTGTTGTATTATATTATTACTCCAAAGTTTGTCTGAAGGCTTAAAATTGGGGCGAGGCAAAGTTCACCGGATCCGCTAGTTATGTATTTTTTTCATGCTCCTTGAAAAAATCACTGCTTTGAAAAAATAAAAACCTTAAGTGGCACCAGTGAAATATAAATAAATAAACAGCTGTTTATATTTTTATTGTTTTGTTTTATTAAAGTTTTATTTCCAAAAAATTAATAATATATTCATATTTTTAATATTGTTCAACTTTGTTAGCACGCAACTCCCAGTATACTTAAAGAACACTCATCACTACACACACATTTAAACTGCCGTTCTTTGTGAACACCACTGATCTAATGTTTCAGTTCGTACAGAAATTTTAAAATTTGCTTTATCTTTTAAACTTTAAAATAGTATGTATACGAATCTAACAGAGATATTGAATTAAATTTTTATTATTATCTTTATCTCGATTATTCTACAGAAAATTGTTCGTTAAATTAAAATTTGTGTAAATTTTCTAATTATTCATAAGAAATTGTTCGATTACTATACGAACAAACATATTTGAATGCAAAAAGTAGTCCCACAAATATGTAGCTTTTTCTATTTAATTTTTATATTGGTTAGATTTATTCACCAGTATTTCCCATCAGACATCAACTTTATGGAAGCTCTTAAAAACAAACCATGCAATTATTTCCAATTGCAATTTTTTAATTTTAATGACACTGTTTTAATTACGAAGACAATAAATGAAAAATATTTTACTTATTTGTCGATATTGGCTCTTTACCATTTGATATGTATGGATTTAATAAAACCGTTGGCATTAAAATTAACAAGAAAATAATGAATAAATAAATATATTGATGAACATAAAATGCCAGATAATTATGCAATTCAGTAGGTGTCGTATGAGTTGTATGTTGTATTAAATTCACAATTTATTTTTTTAAAAAACAAACTTAGATATTAACAACTTTTTCATTCAGGATATAACTACAGGACATTATAGACATATACAGTGGGGAGTACAAATGAGAACATGTTTGCTTCAAAACAATAAAACCAATAAAGAAAATTAAAAAATGTTTTTAGTCATTTATTTTATGTTTAATGCTTAATAAAATAATGTGCAATACAAAATTGAAAATAAACATTTTCGGAAAATAAACGCTTAGAACAAACAAATTTGCATGTACTCAATATTGCACAATGTGTCTTTTAAAATAGTTGCAAAAAAATTTCAAAGTTTACCATTAGATTGGTATGTGATTGTTTTGTTTATGCCTTTAAAAACAAATTACTTTGGTATACATAAATTGAATTGCATATAGTAAACACTTTTTGCAAATCATCCAACATAAATTCAATTATAATAAATAGTGAAGGAACCGTGTAAGAGCCTTGCATACAATATTCCATTAATGACAAAAACTAGCTAGTCTAATCGCTAGCTAGCTAAAGACGAGCTTAACGTAAGTCTATTAGTGGTCGTAAGTATTCCCAAACCACAAATCAGTTAAAAAAAAAAGATACCACCAACGTATGCGAATGTACATAAGTCTAATTATAATAAAATGGACAAGAAGCAAGTGTTTAGCACCCCAAGATGATTCTATAGCAAAAGACAAACCCGTCACTTGATTGACAATAACACGAGCTCTTCGCAAAATTGTTTACATCTCAGCAGTAAAAAATCTAAAACCTGCATTGTCGACAAAATATGTTAAAGTTTAACAGAGAGTACAGAATGGAACAGAACCTGATTGATGCGTTGGCCCGCAAAATGTACCGTCCTCAATACAATTGAGAATTTGTTGTCAATCGTGAAGAGACATTTAAAACTATACCAATTTACTCCAATCCAATTGACAAGATTTGAAAAAGGGTTCAGCGCGAGTGAGAAAGTATTCCCAATGAAATAACTGTTAAATTTGGAGGAACGTATAAAAAGTGTTTTACGATATAATCGGATTTGGACTAAATACTAAACGTACCCTTATTCACTAAAGTATTTGTTTGATGCAAAATTGAGTACATGTGCTTTGTTTTCGTTTCGTTTGTCTCTTTTCTTAGAATTTGATACTTTTAGTTTTGATGTAAAAATTACTTTGTTAACCCTAGAACACTCACGTTAGTCACTTCGACTAATATCATTTACGTTTTCGCTCACATTTTTATATTTTTTTTACCAATCACTCTCAACTCTCTTGTATACTTAGTAGTCGGTGTTTTCTCGTTGTTAACGGAAACATTGCTGAGGTAAGTGTTGCAATTTTTGAGTTATATACCTCGTGTTAGTCGAATCGACTAATGAAGTTTGCAACAAATTTTTTTTTGCATTTAATTTTTATATAATTTAAGTTTTATTGTTTGTAATGAATTCTGTGATTTCATTTTTCGTTTTTGTTATTTTTTTTATTATTTTTAACAACTGATCCTTTGATTGATCTGAAAAGTGTTTTTATTAAATATATTATTTTAAATGAATTGTTTTATAAAAACTAAAATTTGTTATTTTATTTACATCTATAATAAATCAAATATCAACCTTTATTAGATGTATCAATTTTACATATATAGATAACGAAAAAATAGGCTATATATATATATTAGTCGATTGGACTAATGATTAGTGTTAACGTATAAAAAATAAGGCTATTGTTCTAGGGTTAAATATTAAACATAAAATTAATGACAAATAATAAATTATTAGTTTTATTTATATGGAATAACAAGTACACAAAGTACTAACATGTACTCATTTGTGCTCTACAGTGTAGAGTAAGCATTTTGTATGTTTGTAAAAAAAAAATCCCATTAAATAAAGTCTTAAAGACTAAAGAAAACTGTTCAATTTTCTTTTTGTCCGTCACGCTTATAACATAATAGAAAAATAATATAAAATAATAATATAGTACGAGTATAATAATAAATACATTAGTCTGCAGTGACTGAAATTTCGTTAACAAATGTATTCGTAATAGAGAGGTTTATTTTGTATTAAATCTTATGGAGCGTTGTAGGGGATTTCAAAAAATTCGTTAAATCGAGGAATTCGTTATAGTTAGGGTCGTTATATCGAGGTTTGACTGTATATTTTTGACATTGTCTCGAATGTGTTTAATGATTTTCTTGGGCACTTCAATATATTTACATCAGAAATATAAATCTGCGACTTAATAAAATTGCAATGTTTATGTAAATAATTCAGATACTCCAAAAAAATAATGGGACCGTGAATAAATTGTAAATAATATATGTCGAAGAAAAATGTCAAAAAGAAATAAAGAAGTTTACAAAACCGTCCTTTACTTTGTCCGACAGTGTATATCGTATGTGAATACAGCAACTGATTGTCTATAAAAGTTCTAATTAAACCAATAAACATAAATTTACGTAAAGTAATAATGCTGCAATTATTGTGCAGATGAAAACAAAAATTTTACTTTTATAATAGACACAAGTTTTAAACAAACAATTTGATGGTCTTCTACTCTGTTTTGTGGCACAATTTATTTTAAATTAAAAGCAATTGTATTATATTTATTCTAAAATATAAATGCTTAATTTATTGTCTAATTAACCTATCAACGTCATTATCATGATTTGCCAAAAAAAAATAATGTTTCTTCAATGATAAATCTAATTTCTTTTCCATTGATAGCACACAGCTATCAGCTTCTTCATATACGTTGGCAGGAAATTAGTTTTACGAAGGAAATTAAAAATTATATTGAAATTTAAATAATATTTTATGCATGTATAGGTAAGAAATATATACAGTGGGAAGCAAAACTGTCCGGATTTTTTGGATTAAGGATGGTGCTTTTGGAAGCGGTCATGAGGAATATGCCAATAGTATTATTTTCCATCAGACTGGTGTCAGTTGACTTTCGTTTCGTTGCTCCCAATAACTCGTTTTCACTTATCTATTGTCCAATTTTTGTTGGTTTTACAGAAATGAAGGCGTTTTTTCACATTTCTATCAGAAAGTGTAGCTTAAATAAATGAAAACGCATTAATATATGTTATAAAATATATGTAGAATTAACAAGTAAGGAAGTATAGTCGGTCAAGCCCGACCATATAATACCCTACATCCAGTATATTTATATATATAAAACCGTTTTTCAGAAATGGGAGCTATATGGGAGATATAATCTATTACACTGGTTTACAGCCAAAAAATACCAAGAACGCCACTTATCTAGATAAGTTAATTGGGACCTCCTGAACACGAAAAACGCTGTAATTTTTTTTTCTAAGTACCGCTTTTTAGATAACGGTACTTTTGTGTTTTTCGGTGTATGGTCCCATTCAAACCCTTGTGGAGCCCAACCGAACAGCCCGATCGAGATGAGTGGCATATCGTTGGAAAGGTAATCGAATGCCTTTTCCGCCGATATGCTGCAAATTTCTATCTGATAAGAAATAGCTGAGTTATGGCACCTCAAAGTTCGAAATTTGCCTATTTTTTACGTTTTTTTCAAAATTTTTCTTTTTTATTTAATTTTTTTTCTACGTTACAGTTAATATCTGGAATGTTTTATTTTTTATCCAAATAGTTTATTTAATTACCAACATTTTAAACGTAATTTGAAAAAAATCGGATGAAAAATATAGTTTTTATTAAGGATTTTGTGGAACGACAATATTTTCATCTTCATTGCTTACACACTATATTCGGCGTAAATTCAAAAAATTTAAATTAAAATGACGAGCGACTTGAACTCTTACGTTTTTTTCGGATGGATCTTCGCGAATGAGGAACCAACAATAGTCCGCCATCATTTGTTCGTCCCACCAGCCTTTGTAACGTCTCTCGATTTCTTCCATTTCTTGGTGAAATCTTTCACCTTGTTCATCACTTTCGGAGCCCAAGTTGGTGGGGAAAATATCCAAATGACTGAATCAGAAGTGTAATTTAGGTGTCATATTTGAACCTAAATGTTAAAAAGAATAAATTTTAAATCATAACGGCCTTTTTGATATACATTTTTTCACTCAACGCTTACCAATGGCATTGAATTTTTGCAGTAATGTATTGATCTTCTCTGCGTAATCAGAACTTCTGTAATTTCCCAAAAAGTTGTGAACGATGTCCTGGAATGCTTCCCATGCCTCCAAATGAGCTGGACCTTAACACTCATTAAATGCTTGGTCACCGTACAGAGCCCGAATTTGGAATACGAAACCATCAATTCCAATCGGATATGGAAAATACATAAAGGAAAGATATGAAACAATGAAGGAACTTCTCGATCTCATACATTATGACCAACATCAATGGAAAGTTTGCTCTGATTTTAAATTAATTGCCATACTATCTGGATTGCAAGGGGGCAATACGAAGTTTCCCTGTTTTCTATGTCTATGGGACAGCCGTGACCGTCAGAATCACTACACCCGAAAAGTTTGGCCCGAGCGAAGTGAACGTACGCAGGGAGTGTACAATATCAAAAATGACCCACTTATTCCTCTGGAGAAGATAATACTTCCTCCATTACATATTAAGCTTGAATTATTTACAAAGATTGTGAAAACGTTGCCAAATGACAGTCTTGTCATGAATTACCTTAAACAAAAATTTCCGAGAGCCACAGCGAGCAAAATTGAAGCTGGTATATTTGATGGCCCTCAAATTCGGGCTCTGTACGGTGACCAAGCATTTAATGAGTGTTAAGGTCCAGCTCATTTGGAGGCATGGGAAGCATTCCAGGACATCGTTCACAACTTTTTGGGAAACTACAGAAGTCCTGATTACGCAGAGAAGATCAATACATTACTGCAAAAATTCAATGCCATTGGTAAGCGTTGAGTGAAAACATGTATATCAAAAAGGCCGTTATGATTTAAAATTTATTCTTTTTAACCTTTAGGTTCAAATATGACACCTAAATTACACTTCTTATTCAGTCATTTGGATATTTTCCCCACCAACTTGGGCTCCGAAAGTGATGAACAAGGTGAAAGATTTCACCAAGAAATGGAAGAAATCGAGAGACGTTACAAAGGCTGGTGGAACGAACAAATGATGGCGGACTATTGTTGGTTCCTCATTCGCGAAGATCCATTCGAAAAAAACGTAAGAGTTCAAGTCGCTCGCCATTTTAATTTAAATTTTTTGAATTTACGCCGAATATAGTGTGTAAGCAATGAAGATGAAAATATTGTCGTTCCACAAAATCCTTAATAAAAACTATATTTTTTATCCGATTTTTTTCAAATTACGCTTAAAATGTTGGTAATTAAATAAACTATTTGGATAAAAAATAAAACATTCCAGATATTTACTGTAACGTAGAAAAAAAATTAAATAAAAAAGAAAAATTTTGAAAAAAACGTAAAAAATAGGCAAATTTCGAAATTTGAGGTGCCATAACTCAGCTATTTCTTATCAGATAGAAATTTGCAGCATAATGGCGGAAAAGGCATTCGATTACCTTTCCAACGATATGCCACTCATCTCGATCGGGCTCTTCGGTTGGGCTCCAACAGTGTTTGAATGGGACCATACACCGAAAAACACAAAAGTACCGTTATCTAAAAAACGGTACTTAGAAAAAAAAAATTACAGCGTTTTTCGTGTTCAGGAGGTCCCAATTAACTTATCTAGGCAAGTGGCGTTCTTGGTATTTTTCCAAATTAAAAATTTGTAAACCAGTGTTATGGACAGATCATCCAAAAATTTAGTGTCATGATTTTTCTGAATATAAGTATTATATGTGTTAAATTTTAAATCGATATAAATACTTTATAACATTAGGTGTCATCATTTCTGTATATATCAAACTTATTTGCGTTGAATTTTGTTTAGATACCAACAATTTTGAGAGAGTTACGGTCTTTAAATGAATTTTCGGAAATGGGCCTTATATGGGAGCTACGAGTAATTATGGACCGATCTGCACGAAATTCGTTGATGTGATTTGGAATTATTTACCACGCATTTGTGATGAAATTTGTTTGGATACTTGCATAATTCAAACATTTATGATCGGTAAACCCCAATTTTGGGAGGACATTTGTATGGGGGTCAGGTGAAATAATGGACCGATTTCAATGGCATCCATCGTTGGGCCGAAAAAATATCACGTATCAAATTTTATCGAATTATCTTCATAATTGCGACCTGTACTCTGCGCACAAGCTTTACATGGACAGCCAGCCATCCAGACGGACGGACGGACGGACGGACGGACATTGTTAAATCAGCGCAGGGAGTGATTCTAAGTCGAGCGGTATATTTTAAGGTGGTTGTTGGACCAATATTTCTGGGCATTATAAACATCAGCACAATTCCAATACACCCTCCCCACTATGGTGGTGTAGGGTATAAAAATTGAATTTAATTAAATGCTGTTCACTAACCACAATATAATGAGTTTCGAATGGTTTCCATCAAACAAACAAACAGACAGGTTAAAATTCAATAAAATGTCATTTAATTTTGTTGTTATTCAATTTCATAATATATTGCGAAACAAAAATGCAATAATAATGATTATTATTATTATTATTATATAAAATAAATTACTAGTAAATATGTTAATTAACGACAAACACGTAATTCTAGAAAATGCTCGTCAACAAATATTATTCCAATTACTTGTCTTTTTCAATGCTTCAGCATTTCTATGACTCATTTTGTTCTCATATTTACAAATATTTTGTGGTATGGTTTCTCGTCGTTAGCTTGCGAAATGCTATTTTACATTGAATTGTAACAAATCTTACCTTTTTTGATGTTGTATTGCAAAAAGCAAATTTAACAGAAATAACAATTATTTGCAATTGCAATTTACATAAATACTTTGTTGGCAAGGTTGTTGAAAACCGGTCGTTGCATATAGTTTTTATACCCTCCTCCGCCAATTGTGGGTACATACGGTTGTTATTCCATTTGTAACACTGAGAAATATGCATCTGAGAGCCGACATCTTAATCCATATGAAATTTTAAGTTGATTAAGTCATGTCCGTCTGTCTGTCCGTTAGACTGTCTGTGTAAAACACTCGCACCTTAAAAATGCAAAAATTAAATCAACAAAATTTATAAAGAATAGTTTCCTTAGCAGTTTGGTATCCCATTTTAATTTTCCCCCCAGTTTTTTATTTTTTTTTTTTTTCAAAATGAAGTTTTGAAGTTTGAAGAGCTTTGTGGTCACTTAGTGGGATACAAGTGGGGTATCTATAAAAAAAATTTGCAACTCAAAGAAGATACATGTGCCAAATATTGAAAACTCCTATTGTTGAGTTAAAAAATAATTTTTTTGATAGATATCACACTCGCATCCCATTAAACGATTATAAAGGCCTTAAAGTAAATTGTATAAGCTTTCTTTTGAGAAAAAAAAGAAAAAAAAAATTAAAAAAAAAAAATTTTAAATTTAAAAATTTAAAAAAAAATATTTTTTGAATGAATGAAAGTCCTTCGGACAATTTTTGCTAGGGCCAATAGGTGAAAACTTACTCATTTTAAAAAAAAACCCTGTATGACCAAAATTGCCCAAAATGTCCAAATTTTACCCCCTCTAACTCCGGCACTTCTGGACTGATAGAGCTGAAAATTTGTGTCTGGCCTACTATACAATAGTATTAACCTTGGTGCAAATTTCATCCAAATTGGAAGACATCGATTTAAAAAATTGGGTCACTTGACGTGAAATTCACCATATTAGTGCCAGCAAAAATGTTTCCTACCTCTTATTACATAGCATCGTTCTTTAGAAAAGCGATACCAATCCATTATAAAAATCAGGGCCCTATTCCATAAAACAACTTGAAGTAATTTATGTCCCCTCTTTTCATATATTTATCCGCCGGAAAATTCTTCGGTATGTGCTTTCTATTACATCGGATGGTTCCGCACGCCATTATATCATTTTGCTGGAGAATGTGCATTAAGTTCAGGCTTGTAAAAAAATTGTCGCAGTAAACTGCAACCCCTTTTTTTGCCAGTGGCTCGCATAACTGTAAAACAACAGCCTCGCCAAGACCGTGCTCAACAAATGGTTTTTTTCCGGTGTAAATGTTAAGTACCCGGTTTCTGCCTCACATAAACACCAAAGTTTGAATCCCCACGAAATAGGTTTGTCCTTCATGTACTGTTTCATAGCATTATGTCCCTTAAACTTTACTATATGTTCACCGATTGACAGCTTTTTTGAATAAGTATACGCATCCGGCATAGCCTTGTTAATATGATCTAAAATTGGCCGAATTTTATACCCACAGTCACTAACATCAGCTTAATTGTTGTCGCAAAAGTGAAGATTAGCTGTAATTTCCTCAAATCGGAGCCGTGGCATGCTGTTTCAGTGTTTAACATTATCTAATTAATTTAATTTGTAAAGTTTTTTAGAAACGTATATTTTCGTTTCAACCCATAGGCAAACATAATTGCCAAACATAATTTGATTAGTTGTCGACAGCTTGGAGTTTACGCAAACTTGTCCATTATATTTTTTGATAGATTAAGGTTGAATCTAAAACATAATTGATGCTTATTCCCTTGGGCCCTATTTTAAGCCCTTGGCAGCCCTCGTCATAATAACCCACAAAGTTAAACTCAAGTGCCTTTGAATTTTTGGTTTAAATCATGAAAAGTAGTAAAATTAGTCACAAATACAAGTTGAAAGTGTTACTCCAAAGTACATATCAAATCTCTAAACTAGCATTGTGTTCCACATTAATATAGCGTAAAATGAAATGAATTTGTTGGTAACATAATTTTACTTCTATTATTGCCTGTTTGAGTTATGCAAATGATGTTAATTAGATTCTTAATTTTATATTACAAACATACTTATTATTTTATAACAACCAACAATTGCAAAATATCTAAATATGCAAGTGTTTATACGAATTAATTTCTTATTCCAACTTATTATATTTTCTTCTTAATTTGAGAACAAGTGCCAAAAGAAGTGCATTAAATGTTTATTGTTTCGACGATTATATTTTGTACATTATTTTATTTTCTTTTATTATTTAAATTTTATATTGCGAATATTTTTGGCGAATTGCCACCATATGTTACTATGAAAATGATAATAGTTTTGGCAAAAATCTTTTATATAAATAAATAAATTTTGTCGGCTTCTAAACAATATGGGTGTTTGCCTAGTGGCTATTTCATAATGGAAAGTTTCTCGCTGAATATTATTAGTAGAAGAATTTTCTTAGTAGAAATTATAATAAATATTAAAGGTAGAAACTACACAATTTCCAATTGTATTTTAGAAGTTTCTAATTGTATTTCATATATGACTTCTCTATACACATATATTTCAATCATCATCGGAAATCTTATATTGCCAGAAAGATGGAAAACGGTCATAGTTTACAATAATGGGAATTTTCTGAAATAAAAATAAAAACTTCTGAAATACAATGCAAATGGTGAGGTAGTAAAATAATATGCTAAAACTAATGTGCCATTTCAATATTGTGAAAACAAAAAACGTCTCTTGCGCATTTTTACAAAACCCATGATACAAACATGACCCTTGATTGTTGGTATCTTTGAAGAACCAACATTGTGACAGCAATCAAAATAATAGGCTGAAGATGATTTTATTTCCAGTGATATAAAGGCACGGTCATACACGGCTAATATTTAATGGAAAAAACGTAACCACTAAATACAATTTACTATAATTATTTTGGTTATTTGGTAAACTTCTTTTATTAAACACAAATCAAAATAGAAGCTTAGCTTCCTTTTTTTATTATAAAGCTCTTGTAAGATTAAATATAGCTAAACAAATTTCAATGTGGCAATTGGCTTGGACAAGGAAGACTAACATTGTAGATTGATATTATTTCTTTAGCAGTGCCAGCAAAACGAAAGTAGCAACTTGCACGGAAATCACCATATTCTATTAATCTTTACCACATACACAATACTTGTCCCTTTTTTTTTTGTTTTTTTCCCCCTTTTGGCTTTTTGCTTTGGTTATTAACAAAGTTAGATTGTTGCATGCCAAACAACAGTGCGATACCATTATCATTGTTTAGTCCACTTCAAGGATGTGATTATACAGCTTAAGTTGTTCTAATTGTATTTGTTGTTCTAAGTAGTTATTTATTTCAGCCATAAATACAAATCTACATATTTTGGTTAGCACCCAAAAAAATGGAAAAAAAACTTAATGAAAATTTAGAAGCAAGAAATTTAGAGAAAAGATAAACTAAAGTGAGGCGTTTAGTTCAGAAAAAATTTAAATGAATGTGTACTCTACATGCCACAGTATTACTTATATAGTTTCAATACAATAACCAAACTTACTGTATGATGACTAAGTTTATTCGATCCTTTTCAGGCTATAGCAGAAGTATGAAAGGAGCCTAATAAATATCAGTGCAATAATTATTTTGGCACACAGTCATCGTCTTTCAGCCTCTAAATCAAAACTAACAAAACAAGTAAGAAGGCATAATCGATCAAACCCGAACTGTTTTTCAGAAATGGGCGCTATATGGGAGTTATAATTTACAATGCAATAATCATCACAAAATTTAGTAGCATGACTTCTGTGCATACAAATTACTAGCAGATATTCGGCATTAATTTTTTGGTAAAAAAGAAATATTGAATTTATTAGTTTTTTTATCCTAATGCTGGCGGATAAACAATATTTTTAATTTGTATGGGAAAAGTGGAAAATTGACTTCATAAATGGACCGAACATTTATTGATATATAGTAACATTCGCATTATTGCCATTTGATTTGGGCAGACGTTCACCATAAGATTGTTGCAGTTTATTTCAAACGAAAATAGTAAAGCAAAATGTTCCGCAATGGCGCTTTGTTGGCACAGAATTCACAAAAAAAACATTGTTTTTTTTTTAATAGCTAAGTGAGAATAAACAAGTTAGAGTGCTATATTCGGCTGTGCCGAATCTTAAATACCCTTCACCTAAGCGTAATAAGAAATACAGAAACTACACTAGACTAGAATATCCTAATTCTGTGTTTTCTATTCAGTCTTAGTGCAAATTTTATTAGTATTTTATATATTGTTTGAAAGACAATTTTACGACCAACATAATTTATTGTTTTTAAATTTTATCAAATTTTGACCAACTAAATTCTCAGCATAATTTACAGAGTTTGTCCCATTTTCATAATAATCTTGTTTGTAATTTAACAATTTATAAAATTAAAAGAACATTTTTCCATATTCACAACAAGTTAAGAAACAGAGTTTAAAAAAGGGTAAGGTAAAAGGTCAGGTTTTTTTTTTTTTGTTAAATTTGATTTCAATTACATTATTTACAAGTGACTTATGGGTGGAACAGTAGAAGTGGGCCAATTATGAACTGATGGCTTCTAAATCCAGTATCCACTAATGTGATTTCTACGTATTTTAGGCTTATTTTGGTTGAATTTCATCTCAATAACGTTATTTACAAGAGCTGTATGCTTGGTTGTTATGCTCGGAAGTGGACTTTATTTAGGAGCTAGTATTGGCTGACAGCTACAAAATCCAGTGGCATAATTGCCGTATAACCGATATTTATGTATATGATTTCTGGATTAAAATTTCTGTTACATTTAAAAGTTGGTTTCATATCGATATTTATTAGACATTTTTATGGCAGCTATGACAAATTTTGGAAGGAACAGTAAAGTTTATGCATATGTGAATGTCTTACGTCAAATTTTGACATACCATTATTATGTTTTTAAGATACATATTAGTATTAAAATGAATTTTGGAAGTGGATCGATATTCTCAAAATCCAGCAGTTTGATTTAGGCTACATGTATGTAAATGATCCGTGTTAAATTTTGGTATCAGTACCATTATTTATGAAAGATTTTTGAGTATTTAAGTGATTATATATATGACAGTTATTTTTGCCAAATTTTGTATTAATATCCCAATATTTCTTCCTTTATCATAAAAATAAAGTGTACAAAATTTCATGGCAATATCTGTAATATATTTAAAAAAATTGGAAGAAAAATATTTAAAAATATAAAATTTTTATGGAGGTTGTCTCACATTTTGGTCCATAACTCTTGTTTACTAAACCGATTTTACTAATTTTCAGTACTACACTGCTAATTGACAAATAAAATATTTTATGATATTGATTGATGAAATATTCAGGATGATGATTTCTTTTTTTTTAATATAACATATATAAATTGATAAGAATAGAATTGATGAGCTAAATCCAGTAACAGTAGCTTGTTTCTTATTCAAAACTTGTATATTCTTAAAGAGCAGGATCGCCAATTGTGGGTTATATTATTTTATATTTAACCTTTATGTCAACAGCTACATACCCGGGTATGTTTTGAATTTTAAAAACGCTGTATCTCTGAAAGTGGCTATTATATCTATCTGAAATTTCATGATATCCTCACTAGAAGTGTTTTCTACTATATTCTGATGTTTGAATAAAATTAAACAAATCAGATCATAAATGTGGTCATTTTTTCATTCCTTGTTGGATTTTTATGTTCATAGAATTGAGAAACTAACAAGTATTTGTCCCTTATTGTAAATATTCATACATGAAGACGAAGACAAAATTTAAGTATTCATGCATAAAAACAACTCAAAGTAGGGGAAAAACACAAACAAAATCCAAATAAAACATATAAAAACAAAAACATATTTAGAAATGTGTGAATTCCCGTATAAAAAGTGCTTGCATACCCGGGTATGCTTGCTGTTGACGTAAGTATAATTTTTCAGCTGTTGACATAAAGGTTAATAATTAGAATTAATATTTTAATTTTGTATATAATATTTTAATGTTATGTATTTGAAGAATTATTTCTGACTGAAAATTTTTACATATTTTTATGACAAATAAATAAATAACAAAATTCATAAATTCAATGAGTATTAAATTAAAAGAAACAAAGTTTATAATAATAATAGGAAATACAGATATATAAAGATCTACTACAAGAATTATAAGCGGTTTTTTTGTAAACTTTGCTGATTTCGGTTGTGTCTTTTGGACAGACAGACTGACGGGCAATTGACTTAGAATTTCGTAAGGACCAAGAATATATATGCATTGTTGTTTCTCAGAAGAACATTTCTCAGTGTTACACACGGAAGGAGAAACATATATATACCCTCATTCACCACTTAAGGTGAAAAAGAACACATCAATAATTATTTTAGATTACATATGTATATAATTCTAGAAATAAGCAAGTAGTAGAAACCTTAATGTATGGTCACTGTTCAACTTTGGATGAATGGTGTTGGTACTCGTTTCTTTCTTTGGTTTACCATTTTTTAAACTCTTTTACCTTAAAGGTGATGCCAGAGGACATCTATAGGCGTATATGTCATCATACATTACCTTTTAAGTAATTTCTTCGTATATTTGCATAAAATTAAAATTTTGTTGTTGTAATTAGGCGAATCGTTGTTTTGATATACATAATTTTGTTGATTAAGAAACCAAAATTTGAAAACATAATTTAACAAACCAATTGTAACAAATTTAACAAAAAAATAAAACGAATTTTTATTTACTTGGTATATTTTGCCAGTACTATTTTTCATTCGCTATTCAAGTAATAGAAAACTTGGCCCTCACCATTGTTATATTTGAATATAACCGTATTGGTGGTTTTTTAGTCACACATGGCAAATATTTACTCAAAAAAGCTTAACCGCTTATTCTAAAACAAATTTTGTTTGACGTTTTTTACTCTTACAAGAGTTTTGCAATATCAAACAATGACCGTACCTTTACTTTTAGAGTTGGACGATATCTCTTAGAAGTGGCACCAAGGCACATACACGCAGAGAAAAAATATAGTAGTGCATATTTACCACAACTAGTTCAATATTTTTAAGCAGTTTTTTAAAATATTATAGTCACTGTAATTATTTATATGATTGCGGTAACTATAATATGGTTAAGTTACTATTCATATGATGATAGCAATCATATATATGATTATAGCAATTATGTAATGTTTATGATCATCAGTTTTATGATTAGAGATTCTACCATATTATGATGTTCTCTGTCATAATAAAATAGCAACAAATGATTACTTCAAATATATAAATTGTAACTAGAGTCATATATATGATTGTAGTAATCATCTGAATCGTAACTTAACTTAATAATTACAATGAACATAAGACTGTGATAAACATTTACAACTATATTTTTTTTTTCTGTGTGTAAAATATATGTTTAAATGTGTTAGCTACTTACAATGTATTCGATAATTATAGTTAACATATGAATAATTTAGAATTTTAATACTTCATTCGTTTTTTAAAACCAGAGACAATTTTTGTGCGACTTTTAGTTGCAGCAACTAATGTTCATTATTATATTATTTCGAATTATTTCGATGTATTTGTTCATTTTATAGTCAAATACATCAATCAATCGGATCAGACAGTTAGAACATGCTGACTTATTACCAAAATTTAAATTTGCTCCACTGTGCTTGCAATTCTAGAAAGTTAAACAAAACATCTAAAAACGTTTATTTTAACGCAAATATTTTTGGTAAAATTTTGTGTTTCTTTCACAACTCTTACAGTATTTAAACAATTATTATTTAAATTAATGTAGCAAAGATAAAACATTTAACAATCATAATAAATAAAATGTAAATGTAAATGTAAATGTAACTGTTAGAAACTGTATGTTGTATATGTTTGTAAGTTTCAATAGTAAAACTTTTCAAAGCTTATAAATGAGTAAGTAAATGTGGTGGGTGAGTTAGTTCTAGTAAGGGAGATGGCATGCGTGCATGCTAGCGTAAATAGTTGCCTTAACCCAGCAAGCATTTGCAGGTGATATAACATTTTTTTGATATAACATGATTCGCCTCACTTTGGCAATACTTTAATGCCCCCGCCGCCTACCACGCCCTGTGGTATTACATTTACTTTATCGCCCACAAATGGTGATTATCCGCCTTTTCCTGCCTACACATTGATCCATTGATCCCGGCTCGCCGCCTGTCTCGCCTTATTTGCATTTTCGGTGTGTTGTAGTCCCTTTATAGAACTGCCACCGCCACCACCCATCTCACCTTTAGAATTACTGACACAGCCACCATCATTCGATTTAAATTTACATTTGTGTTACAAATGTGATGTGTGCAGTAAAATATTTGAATAAGTGTTCTTCTTCCAGGATTTCTTTTTTAAATATTTATAGTGAACTAAATTGTAGAAGGGTGCTTGAAATATCAAGTCTCTAAGTGTTATAGTAAATATTTTAAATAATATAATAACATTTTAAATTGAAAAAGGTCTGACCAGAGTCATGTGTAAGAGAAAGGGTTCAATAAATTGTTGGCTGGGATAGCAAGTTTAACAAGTTGTAACACAATGTTTATAATTGTTTTTCAGAGTAAGTAACATTTTCATTCTGAAAACATACAAACACATATAAATATATTACTAATATTATTATATTATTTGTTTTTACATAAGACTTCCTTTACACTAGGTCAGATAAAAAATTCCTTTAAAGAATAAACTAAAACATAAATTTTGGAATAACTCACGTTTTTTTTTTTAATTTTAACCAAAATACTTTTTCACTGAATCTAGAAATTTAAGAAATTTATAAAAAATAGAATTATTTTTCAAATAACTAGTGACTGAAGGCTGGATTAGAGAATTGAGAAAAGAGGCTTTAGGTTGGAGGTTGAGAAGAGGAATTATGAAATCACTTGTTTGACTTTAGTGAAATTCTAACTTGAGCAAATTCATTTTAAAAGTAAATTTTCAATTTACCCTCGCATATGTGCATATGAGTGTGAGTAAAATAAATATAAACACCATAATTAATTAAGCTCAAGTTTTCATAATGTTGAGTCGAGTGACTGTTGTTTTACCCGTTTCCCACTTTTTGGCCATTTTTTTCTACAACATATTTTTATTGTTTTTAATTTTCTTGTTGCAAGTACAAGTTTTAAAGTTTTCGTAACTATTTGTTTTCTTATTGTGTTTGTATGTAAATTTACACAGATCTACTACTAGCACACACTCTTTTAGCATTGGGACAGAATAGAACATTATAATACATTATTTTTCATGACTACTCGTACATATTACACGTTGCATTTTAAAAATTAATTCATTCATTTGAACTTGAGTGAAACATTTGCTGCACAGTTTAAATTTACATAAAATTATGTTAAAATAGCAACAGCTAACACAACATTGAGTTCCAGAAATAACTAAAGTTGGTCTGTTCTATTATTTGTTATTTTAGTAAATTTATACACAAAACATGTTAGAGTGCTATATTCGGCTGTGCCGAATCTTTAATACCCTCCATCTAAACGTAATAAGAAATACAGAAACTATACTGGTTTTAGGACTAATATATCCTAATTCTGTGTTTTCTATTCAGTTTTAGTGCAAGTTTTATTAGTATTTTATATATTGTTTGAAAGAAAATATTACCTGTTGGTCGTAATTCACTAATGTGATTTTATTTTAAATATTTTGAAATTTTATCTAATTTTAAACATTTATAATTGATTTAATTACCGATTCTTACTGTAATTTACAGAGTTTGTCTAAGTTTTATAATAATCTTGAGTGTAATATAACAATTCATAAAAGTAAAAGAACATTTTGACATATTCACAAAAAGTCAAGACACACAGTATCAAAAAGGATAAGATATAAGGTGATCGTTTTTGCTTGAGTTAGATCTCAACAATATTATTTACAAAAGATTTATGGAAGGCATAGAAGAAGTGGACCAATTATGGACTGATAGCTTCGAAATCCAGTATCCACTAATATGATTTCTACGTATTTTAAGCTTATTTTGGTTGAATTTCATGTCAATAACGTTATTTACAAAAGCTGCATGCTTGGTTGTTGCTCGGTTGCCCGGAAGTGAACCTAATTCGGGAGCTATTGCCAATTATTGACTGACAGATACAAAATCCAGTAGCATAATTGCCGTATAACCGATATTAGTATGATTTCTGGATTTAGTTTACTGCTCTATATAAAAGTTGGTTCGATATCGATGTTTATTAAACATTTTTGTTGGTTTATTTGTTTTTCGGAAATGGTTCTTATATGGCAGCTATGACAAATTATGTGCCGATCTTTTTTTAATTTTTGAACAGTGATTTTTATGCATATTAGGATATTTCATGTCGAATTTCTACATAATAACGGTTTAAGATATATATTAGGTGAATTTCACGTCAAGAGACCCAATTTTAAAATTCGATGTCTTCCGATTTGAATGAAATTTGAAATTATTTTTTAACTCAAGAAAAGGATTTTTCAATATTTGGCACATGTATCATTTTCATTTTCCCAAATTTTTTTATTTTTCCTCAAAAGAAACTTTAGACCATTTCCTTTAAGAGCTTTGTGGCCACTTAATGGGATGCAAATGGGATATCTATCAAAAAAATTATTTTTTAACTCAAGAATAGGATTTTTCAATTTTTGGCACATGTATAATTTTCATTTTCCCAAATTTTTTTATTTTTCCTCAAAAGAAACTTTAGACCATTTCCTTTAAGAGCTTTGTGGTCACTTAATGAGATGCAAGTGGGGTATCTATAAAAAAAATTTGCAACTCAAAGAAGAAAGTGTTTCACTTTGTACCATATGCACTATTTTATTTTTTTCCTATTTATTACTTATAATACTAAATAAGAATAATAAGAATAATAATAATAAATAATTTAATAAAATTAATATCTAAATGAAAATGATACATGTGCCAAATACTGAAAAATCTTATTCTTGAGTTAAAAAATATTTTTTGATAGATATCCCACTCGCATCTCATTAAGCGACTATAAAGGCCTTAAACGAAATTGTATAAGCTTTCTTTTGAGAAAAAAGGGCCCAAATTGAAAAAAAAAATAAAAAAAAAATAATTTCTAAAAAAAAATTAAAAACAAAATTTTTTTTTTAAATTAAAAGAAAATATTTTTGGAATGATAGAAGAAATAGCTATCTAAAGTCCTTTGGCCAATTTTTGCTAGGACCAATAGGTGAAAAGTTACACTCATTGAAAAGAAAACGCTGTATGACCAAAATGTCCAACTTTGACCCCCTCTAACTCCGGTAGTTGACTGATAGAGCTGAAAATTTGTCTCTATCCTACTATCTAACAGTGCTAACCTAGGTGCAAATTTCATCCAAATCGGAAGACATAGATTTTAAAAATTGGGTCACTTGACGTGAAATTCACCATTAGTATAAACGTAGATTTCGGAAGTGGACCAGCAGTTTGATTTGGCATGTATGTAAAGAGATTTATGAGTATTAAAGTGATTTTCGGAAGACGTCTTTATATGGGGCATACGGTTAAAAATGGACCGAAATTCGCAAAATTTTGTGGGATAATTTTTGTATGCTCGTATCTGTGAATGATCTGTGCAAAGTTTTGAGTAGGTACCGATATTTGTATGATATATATAAAGATAAATGGCTTTTTCGGATGTGGTCCTTGTATGGGAGCTATGACCAATAATGGGCCGATCACCATAAAATTTAGTACAACAAATTTATTTGCCTATAAAGATTATGCTGTAAAATTTTAGCCGTTTAACATTATTTATATCTGTTTTATACGTATTTAAGTGCATTTTGGAAGTGGACTTTACATGGGGTCTATGGTCAAACATGGGCCGAACTAAAAAAAAAATCGTTTTGCCATTTCGTTTTGCATGAAACTTATTCTTGCTGAATTTTGTGTTGATATTCCAATTTTATCGGCATTTATGTATAATTGAGCTATATTTCGGAAAGATTTTTGTATGGGAGCTATAAGAATTCATGGACCTATTCTTACTATTTTTCGCACACTTTCTTCTTTTGTCATAAAAACAACGTATACAAATCTTAAATTTCGTAAGGACCAAGAATATATGTATATACTTTGTTGGGTCTCAGATGAGTATTTCTCCCTGTTACACACGGAATGCAAACTTATATATACCCTCATTCACCACTTATGGTGGTGAAGGGTATAAAAAGTAGAGAAAAAAAAAAAACAAGCAAAACTATTGTTCATTACTGCATAATTGAGGGAAAAATATATTTTTTGTATATAAACTCTGTATGTACGTGTGTATGTGTGAATATTGAAATTCAATAAAGGTGAATGCTGGTGAGATATTAATAGTTTGCATTTTCTGACAGCTAAAAATACAGAATAAAATATTATTTTTAAATTTAAAATAAAATTAGCAGAAAGTTAAATAATTATAATGGAATATTTTCAAAGTTTTTCTTATTATTACTTTGTGAATATTTTAAAGAATTGAAAATATGTCAATATGTAACAATTCAGAAGGTTTTATGCGGCTGTGCCCAACCAATGAATACATGAAGTTTTTTTTAATAACTCGGTTTTTGTTTTAAAATATGTATATTAGAATGACAATAATTTAGTAATTTTTTAAGTTAAAGGTCGTTTTTAAAAAATTAAAATTTTTATGTTCAATATTTCGCTACGTCTTTGTGTAGCATCTTTAGAAAAATTTTTTTTATTTATAAATTTCAAATTGTTTATTTATTGTAATGGATAAATTATTAGATACATTTATTGAAAAATTAAGTATAAAACCAAGAATAATTACCAACTATTTAGATGATTTACTTTGTATTATTTCAGAACACGCTATTGATAACATGTTGAAAAGATTGAATGATTTTAATCTATATATTCAATTTACAATAGAAAAAAATATGATTCGAAACTTGCATATTTAGATACATTATTGATAGACAGAGGAAAGCATTTAGTAATAGATTGGTATCAGAAACAAACAGCTTCAGGAAGAATAATTAATTATTATTCTAAACATAGTCAACATATTATAATTAATACAGCTAAGAATTTAATTGAAAGAATATTAACTATAAGTGACAGAGAATTTCATAAGAAGAACAAGGAAAAGATAAGGAATATATTAGAGGACAATAGTTTTCCAGTTCAGCTAATTTACAAATTAATAAGACAAAATAAGAACAAAAATAAGCAAGAGTTTATATTCGGCTGTGCCGAATCTTATATACCCAACACCAAATCATCTATTATGGAGATTTATAAGACATTTATGAGCATTTAAGTGATTTCTGGAACTCGGCTTTATTTGGAGGCTACGGTCAAATATGGACCGATCATCTTGGAATTTAGCACGACAATTAAGATGTATTTGCAGGTTACTTGTGTTAAATTTCGACTTGTTAGTGTTTTCTATAAGAGAGTTATTAGTATTTAAGTGATGGGGACTACGGCCAAATATGAACCGATCATCATCATATTGAGATGGTCGATTCTTATAAATGTATGAACTAATTGAATTTTTACTTCATTTTGGCTTTTCTATAGATATTTATATACCATAAAACCATATTCCGGGAAGATATTTGTATGAGGGCTATGAGAAATTGTGCACCAATTCTTACCATTTTCAACAGGACTTGCCCTTCTTTAACAAAATTAAAGTGTGCAAAATATAATGATATGATCTGCATTATATTAGAAAAAAACACAGTAAATAATTTTATTCTATATTTTTCGACCTTTTTAATGATTTTTTTATTAAATAATTTTTAAGCTTGAGGTCCCTTTTTTGTTTTTTATAAAAGATTTTTTAATTCTTATATATAATTAACTCAATATTTCGATTCCCTTTTTTTAATAAAAAAAAAAACACAGTCTAAAACTTTGATCTATAACTCAGATCCTACTAAACCAATTTTGCGCATTTGCAATACCAAACATTTCGGTGGATCAAGGAATAATTGGTAAAAATTTCATTGTTCTATGTGTTTTTTTAAGCCTCTATCGTGATTTCAACAGACGGACAGATTGACGGACATTGCTAGGTCATTTTAGAATCTTATAAGGATCCAGAATATATAGACTTTTTGACTCAATGGCCATTATTTCGATATTTTTTGTGACAATACAAGAAACACAATAGAACCGTAAATTTACAAATCAAAAACTTATATTCCGGAAATTTCAGAACAATTGAGGAGATTAAAAATTTTCGATACTGGTAAATATAGATTGGCTTACAAAACATATAACACATTAGATAAATTATTTAGTAAAACAAAAGATAATATAGGGAAATGAAACATGTCAAATGTTGTATATAAAATACCTTGTGACGGAAGTGAAAAAGAAAAATGTAATAAATAAAAAAATAAACTAAAAACCAGAATTGCTGGACATTAAGCAGACCAAAGATATAGAGACAATATTACTTTACAAAAAACTGAGTTATCTTCTCATTGTCGCTATCTAAACTTTGAAAATGTATCGGTATTAAACACTGAAAATAACTACAAACATCGTTATATGTTAGAAATTTTACAGATAATTAATGTACCTACAAATATTGTATACTAATTATACATATTATAAATATTTCTATTTATTTTAATATTTTGTTATGTTAAAAATTTTCATATACTTTTTCCTATAACAAATAATTTAAAAAGAAGCTACACAAAGAGTAGCAAAATATTGAAAATAAAAATTTAAATTAAAAAAATGACCTTAAGCTTGAACAATTACTAAAATATTGATAATAATAAAAAAGGTCAAATAAACTTTAATAAGATACATTAAAATATAAAATTATAATTTTCATTATTTTTTTTACAAACCACACTTAAATGTTTGCCTAAACGCTCAATTTAAATGTATTTTTAAGTTATCAATTGTAAAAGAAATAAAACCATTTGTATTTGAAATTCCCTCGCATTTTGTTAACCGTCTTACAATTACTTTACATTTACAAACTTAAATCCGCACAAAAAAGTTTTAAACCAATAGGTTCGTTTATTTTCTAATGACAAAACTTTCCATTATAATTTTTTTCTTATATACAGTAAAGGTTTCTTTTATTTTCCGTATGTATGTATAAAAATATGTATATAATACAAACACGCTGTTTAGACGAAATATTTGTATGTGTGTTAGTAGCGTCAAGGATTTATCCTGCATTAACTTTACTACACTTCTATACAAACATATGTACGTGTCTGAGGCATTATATCCTTATGAATGAGGAGTAGGTATGTGTCTTTTTAATAAAGTGTATTTTTTTTGGTAATATAGAATTTTGAAATGGAATAAAACAAAGATGTTTTTTTTTAACTGACATGAAATCTACTTTATCTTCTGACATTATAATTATAAATATGACTTCTGGATTATGATCGACACGGCTGTCTTGCACGTAGTGTAGTCTGGAGGTCCAATTTTCTTTGATATTTTCCATTTTTTCCGGTATATTGGCAATAAAGCGGCGTATGTTGTCTTACAAGTTGTCAATCGTTTAGGGCTTATCGGCAAAGACTAGTGACTTCATATATCCCCACAGAAAATAGTCAAGCGGCGTTTAATCGCACGATATTGGTGGCCAATTCAAGGGTCTGAAATGTAAAACTATGCGGTTACCAAATATTTCCTTCAATAAATCAATTGTGGCACGAGCTGAGTGACATGTTGTGCCGTCTTCTCCTGCACATTTGTTCAATGGATGAACGAAAAAGTTAGTAATTATGGCTCTATAGACTGTAATGTTCTGGCCAGCTTTTAATTATTTCAATTAATCCACTTTCAAACAGTCAGTTTTTCGGATTGTAATGGTGTCTCAACATACACTTGAGGATTATCATCACTTCAAATACGGCAGTTTTGTTTATTAACGTATTCATTCCATTCGCCGAAGCCATGCCTTACTAGGTGATTGTGTGGCTTCAATTCTTGCACGAGTTGGATTTTATAAGCATGCAAACCAACATCTTTACGCAAAATCTTCCCTAAAGTGGATGGACACATATCCAATACCTATGCACGACGCCACACAGCAGCAATGAATTCTTCTGTACGCTTTGTAGGACATCTCTGTGGACTGAGGGTGATGAAGCTTAATTGGTTAGCATATATGATCATTAAGCATGAGTTGGTAATTGTGGCCCGGGTTCGATTCCCAGCCACTGCCATTCAAACAACATCAGTTTCTGATAATTGTTAGTTTTCTTCTATCCATCTATCCTTCAGTGGTATAGCTACCTAAGTGAAATAATTAAATT
Organism: Bellardia pandia; assembly: GCA_916048285.2. Lineage (NCBI taxonomy): Eukaryota > Metazoa > Arthropoda > Insecta > Diptera > Calliphoridae > Bellardia > Bellardia pandia. The sequence continues at coordinate 30,252,873 of OU696531.1, forward strand.
AATTCTCTAAAATCAAACTTTAAAAATAAGGCGCGTACTCAACACCCAAGGCGCTGCATACATAACGCGTAATTGCAGAGTTGTGATATAAAAAGCTTGCTTATTTCACCAACTTTACTTCTTCAATGTATCCCCTTTTCAAAGAAAGTAACGCAAAGGCATATTAATTGCCTGAGTGATACTTCTCTTTAAAATAAAAAAAACGTTCCATAGTTATTCGAATTATTTGCTCTGATGGACGATTATGTTGACTGTAAAATGAATTTCGAAATCCGTATGTGATTTTCACCATAAATTTTCACAATTCACTAAACCGAAACTAAACATAAATCACTTGAAAGCTGACAAAACGCCGCCAGTTAAAAAAGTGTTTGATAACTTAAAGTTCTATACATCTAAAAAAAACACCCTTTACAAATACAATGTTTGAGTGCTTTTGAACACACACTAATACTTGTTTGCCTTTTTATATATTTAATTTCTTTGTGTGTGTTTGGTTTTACTCTTTTTTTGTTTATTTATATGTATGTGTGGGTGTTTTTATATCTTAGACGTAGTCATTCATCAAAAGTCCTTAACAAATTCGAGAGCAATTAAACTCATCAATTAGATTGACATTATTGTACACATTCGCCTGCTTTTAATGTTCACTGTCTACGTTAGTCTTGTGCGCTTTCACATATTTTTCCTTTTTTTCTATAGAATTTCTATTAAAATCCTTTTTTTATTCGTAGCATGTATTAATTCGAGTTTTTTTTGTATATAAGTTGTGATAACACGGGCTGTTTGGAGAGTATAAATGAAGAATTATATTATACAACATGAGGTCTAGGTCCATTTTCTGCTACTGTTGAAATTGATATCTCATGTCATAAGAGTTCAGAGATGAGAATGGCTTCCATTATGAAAATATTCTGCCATACATAGGACGTTAGCTGATATCTCTGAAAAATATATGGATTGCTTATTTGAGAAGATTTTAAGATTCCTAGAATTTTTGTATTCTTAAAACATATTTACAAATGTATTTTATTTGCTATCGCATTGATATGTGTAAAATAAATCGAACTACTTACTTAAATCGATGTTTCTGCTGTTGTATAAATATATAAAAATATCTAATAACACATATGGACATATATTAGTCCATAAATAGAAAAAAACAGTACACACTAGGGCGTTCCAATAAAAATAAAAATTAAAAATTGTTCTAAAAACATGTTTAAATTTATTTCAGAGATATTGAAGTATTACCTAATTAAAGGATTTTCAACAAGAACTTTGTTTGGCATAAGGGGCATATTACAATAACATTAAAGTTTAGATGACATAACATTCAAAACTTTGTTTTTTTTTTATGTAATCCTGTGCAGATTGCAGGACAGTTGAATCACCAAATGTTGATTTGTGTATTGTTGTGTGATCCTGTGCCGAGTTACAGGACCGTCGGGGTCACCAATTGTAGATTTTGGTGGGTTGTTGAACGCTGCGTGTAGCGTTGTTTTTGGTATTAGAAACTTTTACAATTGTCAGAATTCCAAGTGTAAACAAATTAGTTATAAATTCTAAAAACACTAAAATTCTACATTTTCGATTAACTATACTAATGGTTAGATTTGATCATTAGTAGAATAGATCATGATCATTTTTGAAGCATGACCAAAGTCGGATTTTTACATTATTTTGTATGGAAAACATATGGCGTATTTTTTTTCGAGGGATTTTTCTATGAGTTATTTTGCTGGCAGCCTCTTCAGTTACTCCCATATGAATATCAGGTTTGTTCAATATTAGTAGCCTTATCAGTAGCCTTATCAACTTAAGATGTTAGAAAAGAAAAATCTCAATCAATTTGCTTGGACTATACGTAAGGAAACTTATAGCTATCATTATAAGTTATTGTACTCTATTTTTGCACAAGACTTAATGCCAAGACTTGTTGATATAATAAAAAATCAAACTGTTAACTAAAAAGTGAAGTACACCTAATTCAGTTTTTACACGATAATTGGTTCCACGAGACTTTGTGTAAAAATTACCGTGTAAAAAAAGTCATTGATCGTATGCAAAATTGGTGATTGGCTCCTTATCTCTAAAACCTATTGAAATTAGTGAAAAACAAGGACTTTTTTAATAACAAATATTCAGGTTTATAATATTAAATCATATATATACGCACTCTAAGCTTAAAAGTAATGTAAAAAAATGTATGTATGACAAGTTCATTATGCTAAATGGAATAAAATCGTGTAAAAAATGTAAAATTTGTTTATTTGCAAACCATGTTAAATCAAAACCGTATAAAAACAGAACATTTGCATGTTAACAATACAGATTCGGAGGCAAAAATCCAAAAAAGTATTTTTGTTGAAACACCCTAATACACACTTATATTAACATTCACCACACTATTAATTTCTTTTATGTTTAGTAAATGTCTTTATATAAAATCTTCATGTTTGACTACTTCCGCTTCAACATTTTACCAACATCATCTACATCGACAATAAAAAAAAATAAGCTTAATGTTGTAGACCCACCCACACAAGCAATCTCACACAAACCAAAATACATAGTTTTATATATTTAACATATAATAACACAGTACTGCGGTGAAAAATTATTATCTAAGGAATAAAAGCGCGATTTTGGGTTTAAATCACAACCAACACCAATAGCCAGACTGGATAGCTACTGGTTGCTGTGGTACCAGATAAGGCCCTGTTCAGATGTTATTTAAAAACTCTTCCACTTTAAGAGCCCATGAAGCCCGAGGTAGTGGTCGTACCAGAACATTTTAATTTGTTTGATAAATTGGTTCTAAATACGATTTATATTATTATTTAAAACATGTCGAAAGAGGTGTAAAAATTTAATTGTTTATAACTGAAATATATTTGTTATCCAATTAATAATAATTTTATTCTATATTCTTCGACCTTTTTAATGACTTTTATTAAATAATTTTTGAGCTTGAGGTCACTTTTTTGTTTTTTATAAAAGATTTTTTAATTCTTATATATAATTATCTCAATATTTCGATTTCCTTTGGAAATCTTCTTCCGGAGTTAATTTAATATTATACCAAATTTTCTAATATTAATATTAAATTAACTTCTGAAGAAGATTTCCAAAGGAAATCGAAATATTGAGATAATTATATATAAGAATTAAAAAATCTTTTATAAAAAACAAAAAAGTGACCTCAAGCTCAAAAATTATTTAATAAAAACTTATTAATATCACAACTCTGGCACTTTTTAATCAATTCGTTTAGTGCGTGATATCATAACAAACATATTGTCTTCAGGATGAATTTTCAAAACTCATTTTAATTTATTCGTTGAATATGTTTATTTTTATTTTGTAGCATAGTGAAGTCTTTATCTAACTCCACTGCTGAATGAATGTATGCATAACGTTGACATATTTAAAACCTTCCTCTTTGTGTGAGCAAGTTGTGGAGGAAATACAAAAAAAAAAAAAACGGCACAATTTATACTCATCCATTCATAGATTTAGTCATATGTAGAGAAAAGATCATACAAATACTTTTGACACAGATTGATTTACTTGTAAGCAGTTGCAGCAAAGCACAGCCTTTTTATTATTGCCTTTGCTTAGAACTTTATACATTATAATTTGGGGTGACCAAGCGAAGCCAATTTTTGATTAAAATTAATTTGCAAAATCGCTTGGTTGCGATAGATTTTAAAAATACTTTTTTTTAATGATATTCAGGCATGTGATGGCAATCGAAAACGAAAACGAATGAGTTCTAGAAGTTAATTTTTTCGTAATATTTCTGTATTGAAAAACGTTAATCACATAAAATATAAAGATATTGAGCTACTAAAGAGAATCTTGAAACAAAAATTTGAAAGATTAGATTATAAATGCATTAAAATGATGTATTTCCAAAACTGATTCGTTTTTGATTTCGATTTACATCACATGCTGAATATTTCCTTAATCTTCTTATCAAAAAAATAACTGCTGGGAATTTAGCTCAATGGAGTAAAGTTGTTTAATTACTTGAAATTTCTTTAATCCTTAAATAATTATAGTTATTTTTTGAAATACCTTTTAAAAAATCTCAGCAAATGTGTTTGCAAAATTACCTCTGGCTACTCTACTAAATAAATGTGTGTGTATAAAGTTTGCTTTAAATAAATTATCCTGGATTAGTTTGGTGATTTAATATTAACAACTAATATCTATGGGTGGTCATACAATTTATTCTAGCACTTTTAAATGCACATAAATTTAATTTGTGGCTTGCTATTGTTCTTATTGTATTCAAGATGAAACAATTTCATATAATTTAGTTGAAAAACAAACAGATTTTCCAAAAGATCGATATTTAAAGGTTTTGTATTGTTAATATCTTGTGTTAATCAATAGAAAATAAATTATACATGTTCACTAGATTGGTTCGAAAAATATGTTGTGTCAGTCACCCTCTACGATTAAAGATAATTTAAAAACAATTCCATAAATAATTCTTTTATTGTTCTGCCACGCCTACAAATACTTTAGTATTTTGTAAATTTTAGTATTTTGTTCAATGTGTCGCTATTTTAGTGCGATCATAACATCATAATCATTTTTTACTACCACGTCAAATTCTAGTCAGGACTTTTAATAAGCCACAATTATGACAAATATTTTTTTCTCATGACTGGAATACGACGTGGTAGTAAAATATTATTAACCCTAGATACACTTTCTTATTTCTAATAAACTACACACTTTCTTCGTCGAATTTACGAATTCCGTTTATGAACTGGCCCCAAACCCAACCAATATAAGGAAACAGAAAAATGTTTGTTTGGTTTATCAAATACTTAAGTTTTTATTCATTCGAAATAGTTTATTATAGGTACTTCCAAAACGTATTACTAAAATCACAACAAAATCAAACAGAGTTTTTTTTTTTTGGTTTTATAAAAAAGGATAAAAATATAAACTTAAAAGGCTATATTTCAGGTACCATATTATTTTAAAAACTTATTTAAATCATATAGATTTTGTCATTCTGCGTTTTGAATTTACTTTTCGCGTCTGTATTTTCATCACACGGAGAAATTTTCAATTTCTGCCTCGTTAAGTCTAACGTCTCTATTCATTTTCTTTATGTAAACAATGAGTAGGTTTTATCATTTTTATATCCTTCAAGGATTTTCAGGATATGATCACCTGGTGCATCTAGGCCGATTTTCATTAATATTTTTAACTAAAACACATTTTTATTACATGAAACGATTTCAATTAGTTTGAAATATTGAAATTTATAATTTTTTTTAGGTAATATACATACGTGGACTTCATTATAATTAAAGACACTTACTTATTTCCACGGCTCATTTTGCTAAAACTAAAATGTGACTGAAGAATATCGCAATAATTCAATAAAACAGTTTTTCAGCTATGGCCACTATATGGGAGATATTACCTATTATGGACCGATCATCCAAAAAGTTAACCCCCTGGCCCACGATGTCGAACGATAACGTTCGCTAAGATAAGACATAAGACACAAACTTTTTTTCGTATCTATTTTTTACTCAATCCACAATCAAGTTTCTGTCTTAAATCTTATCTAAGCGAACGTTATCGTTCGACATCGCGGGCCAGGGGGTAAGTGTGTTAAACTTTATCACGTTATAAATATGTTTAAAAGATTTATGGAGGTTAAAGTGAATTACGGAGAGGGTCTCATTTAGGTGTCATCCTATTTGTACATAAGAAACTCATTTTTGTTAAATTTTATTCGGATGCCAACATTTTTGAGAGAGTTGTGCTCTTTTAAGTGATTTTCGGCAGTGAGCCTTATATTATGAACCGATCTTCACGAAATTTGTAAATGTAATTTACCTTCATTTATTACTTATTTGTGGTGAAATTTGTTTGCATACTTGCATAAATCAAAGATTTATAATCGGTAATTCCCAATTTTAGGAGGACATTTGTATGGGGGTCAGGTGAAATATTGGACCGATTTCCGCCAGTTTCAATCCCATCCATCGTTAGGCCGAAATATATCACGGCCTAATTTTATCGCAATATCTTCAAAAGGGCGACCTGTACTCTTCGCACAAGCTTTACAGGGACAGCCAGCCAGCCAGCCAGACGGACGGACGGACATCGTTAAATCAACTCGGAAAGTGATTCTGAGTCGATCGGTATACCTTAAGGTGGGTGTTGGACCAATATTTCTGGGCGTTACAAACATCTGCACAATTCCAATATACCCACCCCACTATGGTGGTATATACCCTACATATAAACAATCAGCACAATCGATGCGTGCCAGTCTATTTCAAATTGGGCTAACACAAGCAAAAATAGTTAAACCGAAACCCACCCGCACAAACGATGCATCAAAGTCTCAAAGGGATATAGAAGGATATTCCATGTCGAATTTTAGAAAAATTATGATATATTTAGGAGAGATATGAACATTTAAGTAATTTTTTGGAAATGAACCTTATATGGGGGATATGGTCTAAATTGAACCTACATACATTCAAAAAATCCACCAGTTTGATTTTGGCATATACACGATCTGTGCACAATTTTGGATCGCTACAGTTATTTATAACAATTTTATAAGTATATTAAGGATGTTTAAAAGTGAACTTTGTGTGGGGGCTGGGATCAAACATGAAACAAACCGATGCAAGTATTGTTTTGTGGTTTATTTTTATATTGAACTTATTTCAGCTGCATTTTTATATTTTCATTTTAAAGACAGTTTTATACAATTTAGCCATATTTCGGAAAGAAATTTATATGAGGGCTATGAGAAATCATGGACTTATATATACTATATTATTATAGGCTGTCGTTTTATTATAAATATACCTTGTGTAACATTGCATGGCTTTATATACAAACTACTTAAACAATTTGATTTCCTTTTATTTCCATTTCAGACATGCAAAATTGTCTGTCACGTCTCTCTTCAACTCATAAGGTACCCAGCCAATTTTCTTGTTTTTTTTTCATGAATCCTGCCGATTGTAAACTTTTTAAAATTGCTGCTTGAGTGGCTTCCAATGATTTGAATGGAACATATTCATAAAAGGCATCCTACACTAATTCACTAGTTATATTAGATTTTTTTCATAAGCTTTATTTTTTATTGCTATGAGGCATTATTTGTGGTGCCAACATGATAAATAGACTTAAGTATTTTGTATAAGGCTTTATTTACTCTTTTCTAAATGACTTGAAGTATTATAATTAATTGTTTAGAATAAAATATTAACAAAGTATAAAACGCTAAACCAAATTCTATAAAACAATTAATATATTTTACACTTAAAGTAGTAATTTGTTTCCCATAAATACAGTAACCCATTTAAGAACTCTAGCAATCTGTTTTTATATTTTTGTCCCAGTGTACTTATAAATGTTTAGCTTACAGTAGCTTTACATTCCTGTGTGTGTTTCGTTATGTGTTTTTGCCAATTGCCTTTTAACAAAGTAATCTTGTTACTCGTTGCAGCACACCTGTCCAACGTTTGACGACATAAGCTGAAACGCTTGCAATTAATCTATTAAAAGTCATTTGAGTTTTAATTGTGACTGTTTGGTTAATGAAATTTAAGTATAATTTAATAAAATTCAATTTCATGCTTGATTGCCGTATAGTGCGGCATTGGTGTTTTAACAATTTCATTTAAATGTGTTTATACACATTGTTTATAGGAATTCTATAACTGCATTCTACCTATTTGTAATTATTCCGGAGCAAATTCATAACCATACTTGTGAGTGCTCGTATGAATGAGTTTAAATGAATATTTATACATGAAACTTAAAGTGTTTCTATGCAATTACAACTACTAGTATAACATCTATTTATACTTATGTGCATATGTATTTGTTTGCATATCTATATGTATATAGTACTAGTGTAGAAATTTAAATGATTTTAGGGGAAATGTACCCAGCTGAAAGAAAAATGGTTGTTAAACAATGTTTTAAATTAAATAAACTAAATAATTCAAATATTGTGAGGGTTAAGCTTACATGCCCCTGGTCCCTGATTTTGAGGACATATTTGCGATTTATAGGTTTTAAAAAAAATGATGTAAAAAAGTAATAAAACAAGTAAGAGTGCTATTCGGCTATACCCTTCACCTTTGTTGTGGATGCATAATTATATTATGCATAATTATGTCGATAAACACGCCATCTGTTGATGAATTTGTTCGTAACAATATTAATACACTTTGTTTGATCAACGCCATCTGTTTAGGAAATTATTCGTAACAATATTAATAGACTTTGTTTTTTTGATGAAATTTTCAGAGGTTGCCTCGGATTTTTGCTCAAATCTCCGTTATTTATGGACGGATTTTGCTGATTTGAAATTCCATACTTCTCGAAAGCATGTGTGATAGAATTATTGAAGATTTGCATTCGGAAGATATCTGTAGACTTTAGAAAATTGATTTCAACAGCCAAACAAACAGACGGACATGGTTTAATAGACTCCGCTATATAGAAGGATCCAGAATATATATACTTTTTATAGGGTCGGAATATTATATTGTGGAAATTACAAAAGGAATGACAAACTTATATACATATACCCTTCTCATAAAAGTGAAGGGTATAATAAAATAATAAATACTATTTTTTTAGAATTTATATATTTTAAAGGCAAAAATCATTATTATGTCCAAGGAAAATGTTTAGAACTTCTTCTAAAATAAATAGTTAGATTCTTTAATGACTGCCTTGAAATTGATGATGTCGAAATTACTTATGGAACCAGTTCTGTTTTATGAGTCTAATATAGGTGTGTTTTTTTTTTTGCTTCGAAAATGTCGATTTTTATGCCAACAAAATTTTATATGTGGGAAGTTTTTCTTTACTTTATTAATTTATCACACCGATTACTTACTGAAGCTTATGGTGAATGTATTTCATCGACTTCAATATGCGAGAATTGGTTAGTATGGCTTAGAAGCACTGAACTGAGCAGTGACATGCAATACAAAGATCTCCCAGGTGAGCTATAAAAGTTTGAGGACCATGAATTGAAGCAATTACTTCCTGATAATTGTTGTCAAACTCAAGAATTGCAGGATTCAGCCAAACGCAGGGAAATTGGGTTTTTATGACTTGAAGCCAAGAGAACTTGAAAAGCTTCTTTAAATATCCGAAACTCTGCTTAAAAGCTATAAAAGGAAATAATTTTTGCACCGAAATATTGCTATAAAAAATGGTTGCATTGCAATAATCCAAATCATAATAGATCTTATGTGAAGCTCGGCCAAAACCAAATATCGATGGTGGTATCTATTATGAGCTGCTGAAATATTGTCAGCCCATAACAGCGAACCTGCACCTGTACAACTGATGCGTTTAAAGGAAGAATTAGCTGAAAAAAGCCCAGCATCATGACAAGTCTTGGCAAATAAAGCAATACCTTCTTAAAAAAAAAAGAGTGGTTGAGAAGTTTTGCTGGCGATAGCAGTACTATTTGTTTCGATCGATGCAGAACACTCTCTCTCTCTCTCTGGGATACACTTTACTTTATAACAGGGTAACCGGAATTTGTTTGATTCAGTCTATACCTCAAAGTATGAGCAGTTCTTTTTGCGTAATATTGAAATGTTACGACATCATTGTTAAATTCATAATAAGCCCAAAACGACTGACTACTTGGAAGACAACATTCTCCGCCTTATTACCGATATACGGCCACAAATGTTGGAAAAAGTCATCGAAAATTTCACCTAGAGATTACACTACGTCCGAGCTAGCCTGACGTACATACACCGAAGGTCATGTTTAAATTATAATGCCAGAAGATTATCTTTCGCTTAAAGTAAATATCATGTCAGTTAAAAAAAATCATTTTTGTTTTATTCATTTTCAAAGTTCTATACATCAAAAAAAACAAACACCCTCGATACGTATTTTGAGAATAACTATGATTTTCGAAATAAATTGTCACAATTTGGAAGCGTTGTTTAGGCATCAGTCTATTCATGTTGAAATGACAAACCAAATTAAACATAAATCACTTAACAGCTGACAAAATAGCCGGCAGTTAAAAAAGTTTTGCCAACTTAAAGTTCTATACATCTGAGTATCGCTTGAAACAAAAGCCCCATTTATCAGTTTTTTGAACAAAAATTTATAGGTTTTGCTTAATTACAAGAACATTTCTTAATAAGTATAGTCGCTCGCAATTAGGGTCATCAATGTTGGCATTGAAATTAACAAGTTCTTGTAAAGCATTTTCTGTTTTTTACAATATTTAAGCAATGATCGCTTTTGAGGCCAATAATCTCTTGTACTTGAAAATGATTGCAAAGTAGTTTCTTAATTTATTAAATTTATATTTATTGGTTTCGTTATATTTTTTATGGTTTCGTTTCAGGAAACGCCAGTCGCAAATTAATTCCATTTTATTTTTAGTTCTCCTATTTTAGCTACTGATCATTAAATTTTATTTAATTGACTTGCAGTCAAAATACAAAAAATACAAAAATACTAAGCGAAAAGCATTGCAAGCATTTGGAACTTTATCAGAAAACTGTCAGTGCTGTTTGACAAAATGAAATTCGCAAAATAAGTTAAAGGCACATTTTCAAATCTCGCCCATTAGCATCATTGTGATATATCCCAGCGGATATATCGGAGCGTTAATGCTCCGAAAAATTAGTGTCTTTTCGGACTCATATGGCTTGCTGGTATGTATGTGTTGATATTAATCTCCCAAAATCGCGTTTGTTCCTCGTGTGTCTTAAAATTAACATTATTATTTGTTTTACATTTAGATTAGCTAAAAGTTTTATTAGTTTAGTTATCTTAAAATCCGCTAAATATTTTGTATATTTTCTTGAATATATTTAGCTGTTTTACATGGTTCAGTTCTTAGAAATCTTCTCTTCATATTCATTGTATAAATAAGAGAACATATATACAAATATTATAAATGTATTTTAATAGTTTGACATAGCAATTATACTAACACACGTTTATACATTAACACTCGTATATACAATATAGGAAAAGTTAATCAAAATATATACACAACCCTGCAGCTCTTGCAACTAATTCCTTTAAATCTTACAATGGTTTTTTTGTAGTACTTTCCTTGGAAGACTTTTGGCTAGGGAATTTAATAATAGTCATTGTCATATTTTGGAGCGGTAAATGGACATATTTTATATAAGCTCTCTCTCTCTCTCTCTAGTTACATTACTGTAGAATGGCGGGCAATTGGTGGCATATGCAAAATAGGTAATGAACTATGTATTTGGTGTTTACTTTAATTTTTCATTTGCTGCATCAACTCTGTAATTTAACATTCTATTTAATTTAGAACTTGAATTTATTAATGTCTCTGTTATCTGACGATTTTGTTGTCACCTATTCAATGTGGATATTGAACTAGAGATTTGGTTACCGAAAGGTAACGCAAATAAATTGATACATTGCTATTAAAAAAAACGCAGGGTTTGAGTGAATAAACTTCTATATAAATATTATATAGAAAGTAATTTTTTTAAAAAAGATACTAAAAAATATTCATTGTATATTGTTTGTGTTTAAAATTAAAGTTTTTTTTTTATAAATAAACAAAACTTTGTGAATTTTACCGAACACATTTTTGAATGAAACCTAGACTTTGTTGCAAAATAATAGTTTTTTTTTTTTGCTTTGTTGAGGACATCATATAAAATGCTGTGACTATACCAAAAAAACACAGGTTAGGTAAAAGGCAAGTAAAATATTTTCTTTGAAATATTGGACTAGCTCGTTAATGTATTAACGTGATAAATTATATAGACATACAAATGTTTCATTACTTTTATACCCTGTGTTGCATTACAATAATTACATAACAACAGGTTTGCTATTTGTTGTAAAGTTACAAACAGTTTTTTTTAAACCATTTAGGCCCATTATTACAACTTGGCAATAGTTGAAGGTATGATGTTATCGGACAGATAAGAAGTATTTGGTTGTTATAAGTTTACTTTAATCTAAAACCGATAGATAAGCTAAAGGGAAGATTATCTTGCCTATATATATATAGTGAGGTTTGTATTTGTAGTTACCATATGTTCTGAAAAAAATGTCAACTTCATGAAAAATAAATTAATTTTAATTTTGTTTGGCCAATAAATAATTTGATAAACAATATTGGAAAGCAGACGTTTGATTTATATTTTTTTTACAAACAAATGTTTTCACAAACAAAAACAATTTACTGTTTCAGGTCAGTAATTTGTCAAAAGTAATCGGTTTTTCACTGGTATTGCCATATTTTAGAAAAAAAATTATTTTATTTTACAAGAAAGTTGTAATAACGAAAAATTTTAAAGGTCACTTTATTCCTCACTTTAATTAAAGTTACCTTTTACTATTAAGAACATTAGAGGCAAGTTGTAATAATGGCCCTTATAATGTCATTGTTTCACAACTATAACTGCATTTTATGATAAATAAAGAAAAATACTAGAAAAACAAAAGCTTAAGTGCAAAAAGTGTCATAAGTTTTCGAGCAATTAAAAAAAAAAACAAAAAAAATTCTTGAAATAGTCCTTGAAGTGCTCTACAAAATATAAATCGCATATCTCTTTTAGTTCAAAGTTTAAAATTTTCTAAAACGTTAGCCATTTTTGCGATTAAAACAAAAATTGCATGGAAAGCTGGAACTTGCAAAAAGGATTCTTTACGTAAAATGAAAAAAATGTTTTTCGAAAATAAATATAATTTCTATATGATCTGGATAGAGAATCTAATATATAACCGAGTAAACCAAAATCTTAATTATTTCAGTGGACACAGACCTCCCCAGCCCTATCCAAAATTGACCAATTCTGAAAAATATTAGGTAAAATTAGAAGAATCTAAAAACGCAAATCACCGATCTTCTCAATGATTCCATATTTGTATAGCCCTACATGTTATTTAAATAAATATAAATTTGTTTTACTATCTATCTACTATTTTGGAACTTATTTTTATTTATGATATCTTTTCATTTAAATTTTACATTAATTTCCCTTAAAGGAAAATTAGCATATTGTAATTTTTATAGTTTTAAGGTAACATCCAAAAAATTTATACAATTAGCCCTGCTGTTAGGTTTGGACCATTTTGGTAAGTTTTTGTTTTGTTTTTTCTTTGGCTAAGAAATAGTTAAACTTATCAAACTTTAAACGTTTGCTATTGGCAACTTTTCTTTTGACAACTTTCAACCATAAATAATGAAATGGAAGTAAGAAAAATAAACAAATTACTAATCTTGGGTTTAGGAGCATTTTGGTCCATTATTGTTTTTTTTTTTATTTATTTCAATGAAGGTAATTTAAAACTCGTCGATTTTCCATTGTTTTAGCAAAGTCAACAAGTCACTGAGTATAAACTGACGCTTCTAAGACAAACTAGGTGCATCATATACATATTTCGATATTATATCTGGTTTACTTATAAAATTTGTATATTGTCATATGTAGACTATTCTCAAATTTCGGCCGTTATTATAAATAATATTTTATTTTTTATTGTTCTTTATTTGCAAACAAATTGACAATTGGTTTCAAAGATAAATGCAAAATGGAAGCTCGACCTAAAGCAGGGCTAATTTATGTCACTTAATTATCACTGTTCAAATCCTAAACCTAAACTTTTCTAAACCACTGTGCACTGTAGCTCTTATATAAATTATACTTGTGAAATTTCATTCAGGGCAAGTATGTTTCAAGATAGCCCAAATTCTTTGACTACAAATATCATGAGTTCAGAAATATAACTGAGTGGAAAAACCCAGATTGAAAAGTATTGCCTGTGATGAAAAAAACCAAATATTTGATTCAAAACTTATACTAAAAACGGAGTTTATTCTGTTACATTTTCGTTTTTACTGCGAATTAATTCCTTAAAATTGTATTCCTTATAGTTTTGTTTACTTCATATTGACCGTATTAGTACCAACTAGAAACTTACTAAATTTGTATTCTATTATTATAAAATTAATTAAGTTTACCTAACAATTGTTATTTTCAAAAAATATAAAAAACAGCAATAACAATCAAATTTCTTTGTTTTTTTTTTGTCTACTTCACAATATAAAAACTTTTTCAATAGAAACAAATGCTTGATGAAGTTTTGGAAAATATTAACAGAAAAAAGCCAATGAAACTTTAGTTACATTCAATGGGTTACCAAAAATGTTGTTTGAAAGAGAGATAACATAAATAATAAAAATAATAGAGAAATTTTCTAAATGTGAAATATATGCACATACAAAATTGGTGCATGAGAGAAAAATTAAGGCATAATTAGGATATATTAACATAGTAATGTTTTTGGCTTTAATTTTCTTTTTATTTATATATGGGGAATTTCACGTCAAGTGGCCCAATTTTAAAAATCGATGTCTTCCGATTTGGATGAAATTTGCACCAAGGTTAGTAATATTGGATAGTAGGTCAGCCACAAATCTTCAGCTCTATCAGTCTAGAGGTGATGGAGTTAGAGGGGATCAAAGTTGGACATTTTGGTCAATTTTGGTCATACAGGGTTTTTTAAAATGAGTGTAACATTTCACCTATTGGTTCTAGCAAAAATTGTCCAAAAGACTTTAGATAGCTATTTCTTCAATCATTTCAAAAATATTTTTTTTAAAAAAACATTTTTTATTTTTTTTTTTTGAATGAGAAGTATTCCTCTTGCGAGTAATAATTGTAAAAAAAATTTTTTTAATTTTTTTTCAATTTGGGCCCTTTTTCTCAAAAGAAAGCTTATACAATTTACTTTAAGACCTTTATAATCACGCAATGCGAGAAAAATATTTTTTAACTCAAGAATAGGATTTTTCAATATTTCACGTTAAGTGAAGTTCTCCATATATAAAATTTCCTAAGAACTTTTTTGAATGTTTGCTTGTTTAGTGCCCGATAGAATAAATTATAAGTATTTATAATACGAATATCGCTGCAAATCTTAATAAAGACACATATTTAATGTCGATCAAAAAGCGTAGATTGTAACTGGCATCCAACTCTACTCTAAATAGTGGTTGGAAAATTTTATATTTATTAAATATATTCCAGGGCCTTCTTGATATTATATATTCCTTATATACGCGGTCTGTTAAAAAAATAATCGTTACTTTCAAATTTCGTGAATTACGTATGTTCGATTTTCGCATTATTTTCTGTTATGTTGGTACACATGTCTCTTGGTAATATCAGCCATTTCGGATTGTCAGTTTGTTTTTGACAGATAACAATCTTAGTCGTGTTTTGGTGGGCTCTTCGATTTTTTACTATTCGAAAAAATGGTTCAAAGAAACTGTATTAAGTTTTGTGTAAAAAACTAAATTAAATGCGCAAGGACATTTGTAATATCGACTGTGGCGTTTGCGAGTCTATTATGAGAAGAACAAAAGTTCAATTGTGGTATAACCGGTTTCAGGAAGGCCGAGAAAAAGATGCTCGTCCTGGTCGCCCAAGCACGTCAACAACCGATGAAAACATTGAAGCAGTGAAGAAAAAGATTTTGGATAATCGTCAAATCACTATCGGAGAGGTGGCTAATAATGCTGGCATATCGTTCGGCTCATACCAAGAAATTTTTACGGATATTTTAGACATGAAACGTGCGGCAGCAAATATTGTTCCAAAACATCGCTCAAGAGCTGTTGAACATCGTCAACCACGATCCAGATTTCCTCAAAAAGGTCATAAGTGGTGACGAATCATGGGTGTATGGCTATGACATTGAAACCAAAGCCCAATCATCCCAATGGAAACGTCCGGAAAAGCCAAGACCGAAAAAAGCACGTCAAGTTCGATCAAATGTGAAGGTTTTGCTCACTGCAATGGCGTGGTGCATCATGAATTATTGCCGCAAGATCGTACGGTCAATAAGGAATACGACCTTGAAGTTATGCGCTGTTTGCGCGAAGCAATTCGTCAGAAACGCACAGAATTGTGGAAAAACCAATCATGGATTTTGCACCATGATATCGCA
Organism: Bellardia pandia; assembly: GCA_916048285.2. NCBI lineage: Eukaryota > Metazoa > Arthropoda > Insecta > Diptera > Calliphoridae > Bellardia > Bellardia pandia. The sequence continues at coordinate 30,268,893 of OU696531.1, forward strand.
CCAGGTCACACATTGATGCTTGTGCGTGAGTTTTGGGCCAAAAACGAAACCGTTATTATGCCTCAACCACTGTATTTACCGGACTTAGCTCCCAATGACTTTTTCCTCTTCCCAAAACTAAAGACACCGATGAAAGGAATGCGTTTTGCTACGATTGAGAAGATAAAAGAAAAATCGCAACAGCAGCTGTTGGCGATATTAAAAAGCGCGTTTCAGAAGTGTTACGAGGATTGAAAAAAAAACGCTGGCATTAGTGTATTATATCGGAGGGGGATTACTTTTAAGGGGACAAGATAGTTGTTGATGAATATATGAATACTTTTTGAAAAAATTCAAAATAATGGCTATCAGACCTCGTAATCAATATCAAGCTTTTATACGTTTCAGCTGGTAAGTGTAGAAATGTATCTTATTATTATTTAGGTATTAAATTTCTATAGCCATCCTCAGTGTGTTCTTATGGGAACGATATGAAAACTGCTGTGCCCAATAAGTTCAATGAAGGTTTTAACAAAATTATTTGAACTAGGTCCACGAAGGAATATTGGTAGAGGTTTCAATGATTTAATATAATTTGCAATATATGTATTTTCGTTTATAAATAAAAAAATGCAATAATTTGTTAAATTTCTTTGAACCAGGTAAATAACAAAGTTTTGGCATTTATTTAAAATTTCATTCATTTTTTTTTTGTTATTGCAACCAGACAAAAAACTTTAAAGATTAAATTTTTGTCTTAACAACTCACTTTATAACTGATCAGCTTTTTTGTGACTGCTTTAAATAAAGAAAACTGTAACAGAAAAAGCAAAAAAAAAAGAACTATTTTCATATTTTCTCTAACAGCATTCTTAAGATTTCTCTATGACTTTCTTTTTAAATACTATTCTGTTGGCAGCTCACAAACATTTAAGTTTGTTGCAAATTCAAGAAGTCGACAATAAAATCTTGAAAAAAAACCTGGAAAACACATAAAGAATGCACCCAAGTGTTTAAGCATTGTAGATTCAGATTTAAACATAAATTTCATATAAGCTGTGTGAAGCAAACAAAATACGAAACAACTGAAACCTTTAAACAAAACCCAGTTAAAATTATTTGCAAATAATTTTGGCCGACTTGAAAATACACTTTATTTGAAATACTTCTAAAAAAAAAGGAAATTTTAAATCAAGTTCATGATAATATAGTTTTATAGCTAAGATCACTTTAAATCTCCAATTTCTATTATACGAGTATTTACCTTTCACAGATCAGGCTTATTCCTGGGCTTTAGACAGTATATTTCCTTCAGTTTATTTTCTTTGATAATTCATGTGTATATTGTGCTGTTTTGCATCATGCTGTAGCATATTAATGGTAGACCGAAAACTTTTTTTTGGTTTAACTTTTGGTATTGTTCTAAATAGTAGTTGTTTCCATTTTTGATATTTAAGGGTTGGGAAGCCCTTTGGATTTTCAAAAAATATTGTAAATATTGTTATTTCTCTAGTATTGTAAGAGAAAATTGCAGTAATTTCTTAGGTGGCACATTTAAACCATTTTGTCGAAATTTTTTGTGTACAAAGCAAAAGAGTTTATAGATTTCTTGGCAAAGGCGGTTCGTTTGTTTTTCAAAAACATATATATTTTCCAATATAATCTCCTGGCATCTCAAAATACTTAGTCCAATGCTTATCTAGCAATTTTATACCTTGATTAAAATAGTTTTTCTCAAGGCCTTCAAAATAGTGGTTTGCAACTGTAATTGCACCTTCATCTGAAGTAAAACGCTTAGCAGGACGCTTGACATTTAATTTATCAAAAATATTATTAAATATTATTTGCTTTCTTCTTATTTAATTTAAACATCATAATTTTTGAATATTGTTTAATATTTTAAAATTTTATCTAATTTAAATTTCTTTTATTTATTAAAATTAGTATTAAGTGATTTTATTTTTTTTACCAACAAAAATCATATTGTGCCACTATCTCCCCAGTACTATTAGATAAGATTAGTTCTTGTTGTACTGTATTGATTAAATAAATGAAATAAATAAATATAAATAAATGTTGCAATAGTCCTTTGAATTTATTTTTTTACTCTTTTGCAGATAGCCAATCAATAAAATAGATTTGAAGTCCCAAAGAACCATTATCATAACCTTACCAGCCGATTAAATTATTTTTGCCTTCTTTGGGGCACTTCCTCCAGCATCAGTCCATAGCTTGTATTGTACTTTTGTCTCTGAAGTATAGTGGTGGATCCATGTCTCATCAACAGTTATAAAAATCCACTTTATTTTTCTTAAAACGAGCTTGAGAAATTTTCATTCTTATGCATTTTTGGTCAACTGTTAACAAATGCGACACTCACCTTACAGAGAACTTTTTCAGCTGTAGTTCTTCACGCAAAATGAAATGGACTCGATCATTTGAGATGCCCATGATATTGGCTTTTTCACACACTTTTATTCGACGATCATTTAATATCATATCATGCACTTTGGCCACAACTTCTGTTGTTGTTGCTGTTTTTGGGCGTCCACTACGTGGTTCATCCTCAATGCTTGTACGACCACGTTTAAATTCAGCAACGCAATTTGTTACTGTTGCATATGAAGAAGCACTTTCATGTAACACATTCACAATCTCGTTATGAATTTCTTCTCCCTCTTTTATTTAAATATTTAATGACACCACGAATTTCTTATTTTTTCTTTGTAAAAAAATCGCGAATGCGTCTTTTTTGAACACCTGTTTTTATATGAAGGAGTTGCCAGATCGAAAAGAAATTTAACATGTGTTCATAGCAGGGATGGAGGTTTTCAAAACACTGAACTTTTTGATGTTAATTCCGCGATTTCTGTTCTAGGCTAAATAAGTTTCCGAACCGCCCTCGTAGACATTTGACTTCAAGTAGCACCTTAAAGAAACATCCAATGAAGATAGTTCATATGATTTAGGGTCTCAAGGACTACAATCTAGAAGTGAAGGACCCCTTTATTTTTAACAATCACATGTGGGTTCGTGAAAGACTAAATATAAAAATTTAGTTTGTTAAAAACTCAGTCTAACAGGCATGTGATGGAAATCGAAATCGAAAACGAATCAATTTTGGATTAATGCATTTATAAACTAATTTCTAAAATTTTAAGATTCTCTTTAGTAGCCCAATATCTTTATATTTTATGTGATAAAAAATTTTCAATACAGAAATATTACAAAAAAATTGACCTCTAAAACTCATTCATTTTCCTTTTCGATTTCCACCACATGCCTGTAAGTTAATCTAGATTTATACGATTGAAATTTTCTTCAAAATTGCTCTTCAAAATGCTTCAAACTCGTGTAAACAGCAAAAATTCTTCAAAATTTATTTATTTGAAAGTTATTAATAGTTATTCAATAAATCAATTTTGAAGGAATTTTGCTGTTTACACGAGTTTGAAGCATTTTGAAGAACAATTTTGAAGAAAATTTCAATCGTGTAAATCTAGCATTAGTCTTCATTTCAATGTTTCCCTTCATCATCAGTTTATTTTTTAACATTTTTGGATGACCAACCACCTAAGAATTTTTATGATTGCTACCGTTTGTTTGTTTGTTTCTTCGAAACTGGAAATAAAAAGTGTGAATCCTTAAGCAAAGATTTTCCTTTAAATGCATAAAACTTGTTGGTTTTTTATTTCAGTATTTTCTTAAACCTTCAACTGTTTTACTTTTTGGTAAGTTTTAAATTTCAACAGTAGAGCAGCCAAAAATTTAAACAAGTTGTTCACTTAAGTTGTTTTACTCTTTATTGTTGCAGTTGTTTTTGAACTTGTTTGTGTTTGATTGCGTTACATTGTTTGAAGTATAAATAACGAAAGGAACTAGAAAACTTATAATGATTAAGAAGTGTTTTAAAGAGGTTTCTTGTTGTAGCTTTTATGTTGAGTAAGTTAAGTTATTTTCACTGTTGGCTATACAAAGGTAATTAGAGTAAATATGCATAATTTTGTTATAAGTAAAAGATAAAATAACTAACAAAGTGAATTATATGGTTACAAAGAAAAAAGTGAATGGTCTAAACTAAGAAATGGCTAAAAATTTCTGTCATTGAAATAAACACATTCTCGTATTTTTCGTAGCGATGTGCGGCAAATATATATTCGCTTCAAAATTGTTTTGCAGCGAAACTATGAGATGGCGACCCCAAATATAAATACGAGTATATTAAAGTGGCCAATGTTTGCTTCAAGCAAATCATCTGATACAGCTTCTTTATGACGGTCTGGCCAGATTTCAGCAGCTCATAATAGATAGGAGCCTTTTGGTACCACCAAAAGTAGAGCGATACCCTAGCACCATAGATATTTGGTTTTGGTGTCTGTTCGGTTATTATAACCTACACCACAATAGTGAGGAGGGTATATTGGATTTGTACTGATGTTTCTAACGTCCATAAATATTACTCCAACACTTACCTTAAAGTATACCGATCGACTCACTTCCTGATTTAACGATGCCCGTCTGGCTGGCTGGCCATGTAAAGTACAGAGTACAGGTCGCAATTTTGAAGGTATTTTGAAATATTTTTTTTTTGTCACAAGGACGGACGGAATTGAAACTTTCGGAAATCGGTCCATTATTGCACCTGGCCTCCATACAAATGTCCTGCCGAAATAGGAGTTTAGCGAACATAAATGTTTGAATTATGCAAGCATCCAAACAAATATCACCACAAATAAGTAATAAATGAAGCCAAATCACGTTTACAAATTTTGTTCAGATCGGTCCATAATTGATCATAGCTCCCATATAAGCTCCACTTCCGAAAATCACTTAAAAGAGCATAACTCTTCTAAAAATGTTGGTATCCAAATTCAACAAAAATGAGTTTCATATATACAGAAATGATGACACCTAATTATAATGTTCGGTCCATAATTAGTCAAAACTTTTATATAAGACCATCTCCGTCATTCACTTTAAGCTCCATAAATCTTTCAAAAGTATTTATATCGAATTAAATTATAATATACAAAATATTTATATTCACAGAAGTCATGACACTCAATTTTTGAATGATCGGTCCATAATAGGTAATATCTCGCATATAGCGCCCATTTCTGAAAAAACTGCTTTATACATATACTGTGTGTAGGGTATTATATAGTCGGGCTTGACTGACTATACTTTCTTACTTGTTTGGACTGTATATTGCTATTATTAATTTTTTTTAGCTTAATCTTTATATACATTTCGCGTTCATGATCGTTTTATTTTATTAATTATTTAGTCATGTTTTACTAATTTAGTAGTAATTTTATACTTTGGTTGTATATTTAAAGATACCAAGCACTTTTAAGTGTTTAACCCGGCGATGGAGGGGATAGGTCATAATTACCCGACACTTTTTGAATTGATTGTAGTTTTAAAACTGTACTTCTCTTCTCTACGCTCTTCTCAGTAGCTGGAGATATTTAATCTCTCTGAATGTTATAAATTTCAAATCAGTCACATAGCGATTATGCTTCGAGTAACACGTGCTTAAAGTTAACCCATCCATATGACAATAAGTGTTTATTATATTTTAGCCAGTAGAAGCCTCCTTTGTTAAAGTTTTTAATATGAAATGTTTTTTGTGTATAATTAAAAATAAATACGTTATTTTTTAACAAAGCCATGTTTTATTTCTTTAATAAGATTAGATTCAATCTAAATTGTATATATTTTTTCATCAATACTGCAAAAAACCCGAGTTTAATAAGTGGGTCATTATGACCCAACCCCAATGTCCGTGTAGCAAAAATCCACCCCCCCGGCGCCGGGTTATATACAATTTGTAAGCAAATACTGCAAATTAGGTAATAGTTTTTAAGCAATTAAATTTGATCTGATTTTGTTTCCACATCAACAAATGTTTTCATATATAGTGTTGAAAAAATAATAGAAACGATTAGTAGTACATCATCATAAATTATTGTATACTTTTTCGTAATGAACTTTTATTGTTGGAAATTACCGTCAAATTCTCGCTAATGTAACGGAATCCGTTTACTTTAGTGCTATCTTTCTTTTAATTTAGTAGTTTTCAGGAAAAAGTATGAAAATACCAAATTTAAATGGAAAAATTAATAGAAACGTTTTTCTTAAACCATGTTTAAATTTAAAATAAATAAACTTTTTATTTACATACAATTTTTAGAAGTGGTAAAAATTAAGTTTAAATAATTTGTTTAAAACATTTAAAAAATTTTCGTGTTGAGTGTATGTTTTAAATATTTTAAAAAATATGGGTCGAGATGTTCATTCCACTGATGCTGAAAGAAATGTCATTCTCAAGTTAAAATCTGATGGTTTATCCCTTGGAAAAATAGTCCAAATAATGAAATATCCCAAACATAAAGTATTTAACGTCGACGCGGTTTGATAAAATTTTGGTACGTCATTCCAAAAGAAACCCTTTTGAGTCATCTAATTGGAACAACGTGCTGTGGTCTGATGATCAGACGAAAAATGTTTTGTACGTCGCCCTACCAATAAAGAGCTTGATCCAAAATACACCAAAAATACAGTCAAACATGGCGGCGGGTCCCTAATGATATAAGGATGTTTTTCAGCGTTTGGCGTTGATCCAATTTTCTGTGTATAGGGGAAAATGACAGCGGTAGATTACTTAGATATATTTCAGAACAAAATGCTTTAATTTTCGGAGGAGGAAATGCCATTGAAGTGGGAGCTTATGCCGGACAATGATGCCAAACACTCTGCAAGAAGTGTAAAATCTTGGTTTCAGGAAAATCAAGTCCCCGTAATCCAATATCCATCACACACACCTGCCTTAAATCCCATTGAACATCTATGGGGAGTCCTTAAGAAAAATATTGGTCTGTTTAAATCTAAAAATAAGCAACAAATGTGGAGTTATATAAAGAAGTTATCAAAATGAGAGGAGCCTTAACCAAGTATTAAATTAGTATTAGGATTTGATGGTAAAATTTAACAAAAACTTTTTTTCCCCAAAATATAAAACGTTTCTATTATTTTTCCAGGAATACATATATTAAAAATAAAAAAATTTTTCAAGAAAAAATCATAACTAAGTTATTTTTATTATGTTTAATAGACAATGGAGATACCTTTAAGTTTATGTATATACCTTTTTGATTTACTTAAAGATAAATAAAAATTTAAGGAAATGATAAAAATTGTATGCGTTTCTATTATTTCTTCCAACACTGTATACAGCAAACTAATAATATTTTAAACAAATTCCAAGTAAATCTTACTGTATTTCACTTTTCAAAAACTGCAAAACCAGATTTTAAAACTCTTAATAAATATTTAGAAACACACACACAATTAGTCACACAACATCAATCACGTTGTCGATTGGTGTTTAGCAAATAACAAAGCTACTCATATTTAGTTTTTATTCAAGTGCATGAAATGTTTTGTTTTCTTAGAAATGCATCTTTCAAAATACATTTGAAGCCCTACTCTCTACCCTTTGTTCGCCTCTTTCCTGTTAACTAATCAACGGCTGGTTCACGAAGCCTGTGCTATTACGTTTAACGTAAAAAGTTTTATTAAACTTTTCAAATATTATTTTTAACACTGACAAAAATTGCTGTCAAAGTTGAAAGTTTCCTTATGTTTTACTCGGTTATATTCTTTTTATTTTTTTTTATTAAAACTTTTTGTTTTTTCTCTTTTCTTCACAGCTGTGTGAGTTGAAATGACAAGATATATAAATATGTATGTATGTATCTCTTAATATATGTATGTATGTATATACATATACTTTTTGTTATATTTAAAAGCAGTAAATAGTTACTAGCAACAAAAATAACAACAACACAAAACAGTCATAAATCTTAACAATATTGAACACATGCATACATATACTCGTACATTTACGAATATACATACCTACACACATATGTACATATATTTTATCCAAATTCTAGACACGTTAGCTGGGTAAACTAAAAACTAAAAGTAACACAGAGACTCCAACATCTGCATTTTTTCGCTCAAGACAATTTAGCAAAAAAAAAAACTCCCCGAAAAAAGGCAAACTTTTAACATATTTTATATAAATATATTGTTGCAAAAATGTCTAAAGCCTACAGAACAAAAAAATAAATAAAAAATGGGTTATTTTTGTATATAAACTCATATAATATGAGTTGTTTGAGAAAAATCAAACAAATTCAATGACACTTTGTACTTTGTTCGCAATATCTTAATAAATGAATATTTTAGAAAAATAAGAGTTAATCAGTAACATTTTTAAGTAAGTAATTGCCCACTTTATAGAGAAAATGAATTTTTAACTTCTTCTAATTGTACTGCCCTTAGAAATCAAATATTTTTGTAATAAAGTTTGGTTTTTTTTAACATTGTCATATCAACCCTGCTGTTAGATTAAAAAAAATATGCGAATCCTTTATTAGGAGAACATTTGCTCCAAATTACATACATACAAATTTAATCATATTTTCGCATGCAATATGATTATATACTTGATTAGTAAAGTATATCGGCATGTACATTCTTATATCATTTATTTAGTAACATGATTGTATGTAAAATTTCTACATGACTGTGGAAAAAACAAAGATATTCATGACATATTTAATGCAAATTTTTGTCACCCAATTTTCCGTGCATTTTTGTAAGGTGTGGCAGCGGTGACATGTCCTTCTCCAAGCGTTTTACAATTGCCATGAGAATATCACATTTGACTATACATAATATCACCATTGAAAATACAGCCATATCTTGGAAAAACTAAAAATGCAAAGCCTCTCTTAATTTAGTGAAAAAAAACTTGAAAGGAAACTTACGTATGTAGGCACAATGTGCCAAAACAAAACTTTAATACCCCCAAAAGCAAAACTACGTTTGCATTCTGTGACACTGCAACATTGGTGTCATATGTCACCCACCAAAACAAAGCAACTATATTGATAAGCTCAATACATAAAACAGGTGCAGTTAACGACAGTGGAGCACAGAAAGAGCCGTAGATTGTGTCCTACAACAATACAACAAAAGGTATGTTTTGACGCTTGCCGCCTACAGTTTCTAATGTTTTATTTCTTATATGAGGAGTATATACCGGTGACCAAATGACTGGCTCCTACACAAAAAAATATAAAGCAAATAGATGACCAAATATTGTATTTTCAAATATATTTTAATACTCTTTTCTGAGATCAATCATGCACTTTGTTTGGCAAACGCTCATACGATGAAACTAAACAGATTATCACAACGACAGTTTTCAGCTAAATTATGGACTAATATATAAATCTCATCTTCAACTTCCGTGTTCTTATCAAAAATTGCTACTTCTAAAGCTGTGACAAGAAAGCGTGAAATCAGTGGTTGTTGCAAGGCTAAATCTGCTTTAATGCTCATCAAGGTACCGGGTATCTGTTCGTGTTTTGTATGAGAAAGCGGCCATTGCAAGTATATTATTTGAAGCTGTTAATAGCTTTGCACGAATAAATAAAAGTTTGTATATATTATAAACATAAAATTAAATTTGCTATACTTTGCTATAAGTTTTATATCAAAATATATAAACAACCCTATCACTAAATAATAAAATTCCTTAAAGTTTATTAATATTTACAAAAATTAGGCATATTATCCGTTTTCCAATACATATCTTCAATTGTGTTTATATTATTGTATTTATACATATGTATAAATAATTCATTCTGACAGCCCGTACAAAGTTGTTGCTTTTATACAAAACAAAACAAAAAAACAAACCAAAAAATGTAATAAATTTATATGAGCATGAGCCCACTTAAATTCGGTTTTGTGTATATTACAAATTATTACCTCTATATATTAATAAAATGTGTTAAAAAAAATTGCAAAATTCCAATTTAATTGCATATTAATTGCATTTTTATTGACCAAGTAACTTATTGCTGTTGTTCAGTTGGTATTCTCAAACATTGCTGGTTTTTTTCCTCTAGTTAATTTCTTGGTGTACCTCATACTATTGTTGTTTGAAAAATTATAAATTATAAAATTCTAGTGCGCAAGCCTCAAGCAAACATGTTGCAATGTTTTATAAAAACAGTAACTGTATAAGGGAATTTAAAAAATACCACACCCGCATTTGAAATCTCTTATAATCGAATATTAGAAAGCTCTTATACACCAATATAAATATTCAGTCTTATACAAAAGTATACACAAAGAGAATTTTATTATTCCTAACTTAATAATTGCAATGTAAAATATATATTTCCATTAATTCTACAGCTTGAATTTTGTCTAACTTTAACAGATTTTAAGATAGTTACTAATAATTGATTGTGTAGTACTCTTTTGACATTCAGAGTATTTTAATGTTTTATTTAATAATTAAATTAAAAAGTTATAATAGCGAAGTACGATTGAGTATGAGTATTAAAGTGATTTTCAGAAGTATTTTCAATATGGGAATAATGACCAATTAAGGACCGATTAACATAAACTTCGGTACAAAGTTTAATACACTCGTATATATGAGCATTATTTATACTATTGTACTACTACTAACTGATAGTAAAAATTGTTAAAGTATAGGTACTTTTAAATATAAACTGATATCGAAAAAGTAGGTTTTAACAACTTTTCAATCTCTGATGAAATGGAACTTATGCTTAATATTGATTGATCAACTAATTAAAGATTAAGTATACGTTAAATTTTTCAATAATTCAAAAACCATTTAACTAAATATTTCTATATAATGTTTCAGTTTTTACTTTCTTTTCTTTTTGTATTTTTGATATGACCTTTAGCCTGTAGAAAGCAATTTCATATCTAAGATAACGATTTTGATATTGAAAATAATCACAATTGTTTCTGTAGAGAAAGTATATTGTCTAAATCTGGCATACGTTATTCATTTATTCAATAATGTGCTCATAGGATAATAATTCCATATTTCTCAAATAAATTTCCTCCAGGAACAGCATCTAAATGTTTATAAATATATTTATAATGTTGTGTTCAATTATGAGAAGAGTAAAAAATTGCGCGTAAACTTATCGCAATCAAAAAAATGAAAGGAGAATAATTACATCAAAGGAGAAAAATTAAAAACAATTTAAAATTATTAACATATTATGCTTAAAAGCCACAGACACATTCCTAAAAGCCTGGTAGAAATAATTTTATGCTCATTTGTCAATTGAAATACGCAAAGATATTCTACATTGTATAAAAAAAATACAAATCCAATGTAAATATTGAACGAAGAAGTGTGAATACTGGTGGTTTTCAAAACCTATTGTTAAATATTGAAATCATACTGAAAAAGAAGCTAAGCAGATATTTTATGTTATAATGAGTCGTAGTCATGGCGATAAAAAATATGCAGTGACTCTCATTAATAGTCGGGTGAGATGATTTTAAAAATTTCATTTTAATGAACACTTGTGGACTATATCTATCAGCAGGGCGATTCTATTGTGACGGTTGCAACATTTATACGCTTTAAATGTCTTTTACTAATAGAAAGAAACACATTTTCAATTAAGGTATTTCTGGAAGGGGTAATATTTTCCTATATACTATTGTTATCTCTTTACAAGAATTTATATGAAACGACCAGAGAGCCACGAGAGAGCTTTAAAGTGCATGACGGGTGCAACCAAATTGGCCAACTTTCATAAGATCATACCACAAAAACACCAAACTCTGTTAATTTTTAAACTTTTATTGTATTATTCTTTTTTTCATTGTGAAAGATGATTATGTACCAGTAAAGACCAGCTCAGAGCTGCATTACTGGAAGAATAGAACCAAATAAGTCCTGGTGTGTGCAAAAACTAGTTGAATCGAGTCCAAAACGACTCCAAGCTGTCGATAATCAATATCTTATAAATAATTGAATCTAATGACCTGAACGACTTTCAGTGTGATCATACTATTAAGATTTGTTTTTTATTTTTTTTGTGTTTCTGTTATATTAATTGTATAGGGCCATATTTATTAGATTTTGTTTTTAATGATAAACAATTTATTTAGTTTTAAAAAAATTTTAAAAAAAATCCTAAGCTCTCTTTTTTCATATAGGGTTTAATATTTTACAAACAGTTTTTGTTTTGTGAGCCACTGTAAGTATATAAAACTGGATAAATAAGGTAAAAAGGCAATGGTTTGGTAAGCAATTTGCAGTTGTGATCTAAAGAACATCGCTTTTTGTCACATGTGCAACTATGACTTCTTATATTTAATCTTCAAAAATATTTCTGCCAGTTTTAGCTGCTTGTTATTCAAAAGCTTTAATGGACTGGAATTGAAACACTCCTCGATTAATTGAAGCTGCGCTCTAGCCTTTTTAAAAAGGCAATACGCAATATACGCAATATTGATTATTCAACTAATTAAATATTAAGTATACGCAATTTTTTTACGATAGTAAAATGTTTAAAAAAACTTTTTATTTAAGATTTTTGCAAGTTCTGACTTGAATTTCTGCACAGAGATAGGTGTGTAAGTTATCTCTTAGTATATATTGGAAAAAAGGTAGATTCATTATAATATGTTATTTTTCAGGTTTTATGAGGTTTTTATCGTGTCCAAAAAAATCACAAAAATTGTTTATACGGCACCATATTTAAATTTTATTGTTATTAATTGTTGCTGTTATGGTGGTAAAAATTGCTTGAAATTGATGCATATAATATTGTTAATGAATGACAGGTGCAAACGACAGCAGCATAACCTAAATTTTTTAGCTGATATGAATCTTTATCTTTATTAAAAATAAGCTTTTTAAAATATTCACTAACATTATAGTGAAGACAAAGCTTTCTGCAATGTAAAAAAGTATTTGTACTACTACTAATTCAAGTTTATTTAATAAAATACTTACTTATTTACAAATAGCTATTACAGTTTAAAGTTAGCAAAGCCACAAACCTTTCGAAAATTTAAAATAGCTTTTCGAAATTTCTTCTAACGCTTTGGAAAACAAATTATACAAAAGTTATATTAAGAACTTTCTAAATAACAGCATAATGGTGAATTAAATTTAAATTTTAAGCACAAATATCATACAAGAATGATAAAAATAATGATTACGACATGCGCATGACTTCTCATTTAATGGTGTAGATTGTTTTTTTTTTTGCAGATGTTGCCAAATGTTGAAATCCCTAACATTCGACATTTTTTAGAAAAGATATAAGCATTTTGTGAGAGTGGATTTATTTTCATAAAGTGTGCAGTGGAGAAATGCAAGCAAAATTACATTAAAACATAAAGTGAGGAATTATATTAAAAGAGAAAATGATCAATGTTTTTAAAAAAGTGTTAATATATTTTTGGGCTAATATAAAATCTGTAACCTATTACAGTGTCCCCAAAGACGACGCACAAAGGAAGTTTTGGGTAACGTGTTTATTATTAACTTTATTTGTTTATGCCTGTATATTCAAGCCTGTCGTCAAAAAAGACTCTGACGAAATTGAGCTGGAACACCTGAAGTATGATGGTTTGGAAAATGAAAAATGCAAATGGTAGCATTAGTGTTAATCTTCTAGAGGACATGATCTACTCATGGGTTAATCGCCTAAGCAAAGGCGGTCTAAGTAAGCTCTCAAAATTGTTAATATTTGAAGCGTTTTCATTATGCGATGCCATTTTCATAAAGTTAATCTAATATAAGTTGTATCAGTAACTGGATATTTGCAAGACATATGATGGAAGTAATAGAAATCGAAGGAGCAGAAGAAATAAAAACGTGTACATTAGAATCAAGTCACTTAATTCTTATGTATGCACCAAGGTAGCCGGGTGCCTTTGGCGTTTTTATTCAAAGTTTTTTCATTGAAATTGATAACTTGTACATCTGAAACTTTTTTGCAAATAATTTAGTTTTTTTTTTGCAGCCGTACGCCTTGACTTTTTTTTGTAATTTGCCTAAGAGACCAATTTACTTTTAACACCCTTTTATGCGCATCAAGGTACCCGAGTACCTGTACGTGCTTTATATGAGAATGCGGCCATTGCAAGTATATTATTTGAAGTTGTTAGTGTAGCTTTGCATGAATAAATAAAAGTCTGTATAAATTATAAACAAAACGAATTTATTACTTCTTATTTGGAAACACAAACATAAAAATCACAAAATTCAATAAGTAATGAAAACAAGAGAAATAAAACTTTGCCGCAAGTTTAGCGCAGTTTATACGTATTGACCGACTAATCGAGTGTTTATGGCAGATTGGCTTAGAGCAGCCAGTACAAGCTTTAATAGTATATCTCTGCTTCATACGTGGCTGCGAACAACTTCCTACAACTGGAATGCGTTTGCTTGTGTCTTCTGTTTGTAAATGAGATGTTGCAATTTCAAAGTTTGCTATATGGGTATTTCTACAGAAAGGTCAACCGCTACCAAAATATTAAAGTTGAAGAAAAAAGACTTTTCAGAGAAAATTTAGTTGGTTAATGCATTTGATTTTAAGAATATACCTAATTAAATACATATTACCATTTGTAATTTAAGAAAAGTGGTATGCAAGGAGCATTTTTTTTTTTTGGTTTTAGCGTTTTTAATTGACATTTTTCCTTGAGTTATTTCTAAGTGTTACATATCATGTCGATTGCACTTTTCTTATAGACTAAATATACCAACAATAAATATTTAAAAACACCACAGTAGAGATCAAGCAAACTCAGCATAACGGTATAATTCAAAGATTATTTGTACTACATTCTTCTGTCCCTTTCGCGACCGAAAATAAGCATTTGTGTTTAGTTCTCCGTGACCGTTGATCGGAATAGTTTGATATTTACAATTCAAAACAAAATTACCGAGATAATTAAAAAAACCAAACCTAAAACATTTTGATCCATAAATTTTTTTTTTTATTGATTTTTAAAGTGTGTCCCGTTCGCGAACGTAAGTGTTAAATTTTTCAGAAAATAATAAATATTGTGATAAAAATAAAATTTGTTTGTGCAGATGGAGAGTCGTTGTGGAGGTAAAGAAATTGCCCAAAAGAAATACATGGAAGGAATAAAAAACAATCACATTAAGAAGAAGAAGTACCTAGAGAAGGCGGCAGATAGAATGAAAAAACATCGCTCAAAGCTAAAACAATTGGCGAGTAATAATAAGAAAGTGCTTAACAGCTTACGTCAAAAGGAGCGTATAAAGAAACAAAAAATGCGCCTACGTATAGCAAATGAAAGAAAGGAGATAAACATTACTTCAGAGCCATATAAGAGCAAACAGTCTTTTGGAAAAGCGTTAAAGAAGGCCGAAATGGCGTTGCCGAAGGAAGCTGCAAAAAGAACGAAAATTGTACAAGCTTTATTTTCAAAGTATTGTCAAGCAGCTATTTTTGAGAAACCTGTAATAGAAAATTCTCAAGTAATAAATGAAGTACAGAACTTTTTTGTTTCTACTGACATTAGCGTTCAATCTGCTGGTAAAAAAGATACTCTGATCGTAGATGGAGAAATTATTGCGAAGAGATTTATGTTATTAATAGTGGCCGAAACATATGAAATTTATAAAAATGAATGTACCAGTGAACCTGTCAGTAAGTCTTTCTTTTACAGTTGTCGGCCTAGACATGTTCAGCTAAGTAGCAAAATGCCACATAATATGTGCGTTTGCATTTACCACGCCAACTTTGCGTTTTTATTGGATGGCTGGTCTAAAATTGTTAAATCTTTTTCTGGTGGTCATCAACATTTTCTAAAATCAGTTTGTTGCAATATTGAAAATAAAAATTGTATGTCGAACCGTTGTGGAAAATGTGTAACCGATTTAAAAAGTGACTTGTTGCCCCTTTCCTATTTAAATCAAATGGATGAAGAAATACAATGGAAGCATTGGAGAAAAGTTAACGACAGAATAACATTAACGAACACTGTTGGTTCATTTTCAGATTTGATTAATGAATTAGAAGTGCAGTTACCTAAGTTTAAGGAACATTTCTTTGTTAAGAGAGTTCAACAGAATCACTTTGACACCTCAAAGAATAATTTAAAAGAAAATGAGCTGGTATTACAATTAGATTTTGCCGAAAACTACAGGATTCTATTCCAAAATGAGATACAAAGCGCACACTTTAACTACAAGCAAGTATCAATTTTTACTTGCGTAGCATGGACTGTTAATAAAACTCAATCATTTGCTATTATAAGTAATAGTTTAAAACACAGCAAAATTGATGTCTATATTTTCTTGACAAAAATACTCGAGGAACTAAAACAAGAACACGGATATTTTAACAAAAATAAGATTTGGATGCGAAAATATTGAATGGAATTTTTTTGCAACATCGCACGGAAAAGGTGCAGTCGATGGCGTTGGAGCCGTAATTAAGCGGAAAATTTGGCAGCTCACAAAAACTAAAAATATTTGTCTTAATGATGCATCGAATTTTTATCAGTGTGCAAAGCAAACCGTTAAAGGAATCATTATTTTATACGTAGATGAAAATGAAATTGATAAGGCTTATTTTTTGTCAGATAAATGGAATAATTTACCAAATATAACCGGTATACGAAAACTTCATTGGTTTTCTTGCAACGCAAACTTAGATATCCATGGAGCTGAAACTGTAATATCTTTTAAAATAAAGTAATAATTCTTTTATTTTTGTTATCATTGCAATATATCCTGTTTTATTTATTTTTTATACTTATAAATACAAAATTTTAAACCTAAAAAATTCCTTTGGAATCATTGTCCCGTTCGCGATGTCCCGTTCGCAATTCTTAAAAAAAAATATTTAAAAAAAATAATAATAAGGATAATTAAAAAAAAAAAAATGCTAAATAAAAGCTGTATATCTCTGCTTTAGTTAAAAAATAATCTCCATTTAATAAACTGACAAAATTCGCAGAGTTTTAAACAAAACCACACACCGAAAAAAATGACTTACATTTTTTGTCCCGTTCGCGATCGCAAGTTTATCCAAAATATTTGGAGAACGTTCATATTTTATAATTTTCTTTTTGTTCTCAAAAATTGTTCTACTAAAATGCTATTAAATATTTGTAAAAAGTTAAAAAAAAATTTTAGTTTTCATATTTTTTTTTCAAGTTGAGTGCGTACGAATGTCCCGTTCGCGATCCTGGAAATGCCCATATACAAAATTTGTGTTGCAGATGATGTTGATGACTGTGATTTTTTTTTTTGTATTTTTAGCCTGATGTTCAATATTTTCCTGACACAAACCAATGCTTAGATCTTTAGGAATTTTCTACGACGATCACTAGACTGATGCTGCGTATTAAAAATGCTTTTTCCCTACTTAACTTTTATATGAGTCATTCCATGTCAGACCGAACTCCTTTTTTACAACACCTCATCCGATTTACTTTAAATTTTGCAGACATATTCTTCATTAAAAAGTATTTTACACGTATTTCCAGAAAAAAAACAAATTTTTTTCAACAAGTTATGTGCATTTTAAAATTGTCAAAATCATGAAAAATCTTCCGACATGACAACTTTTGAACTAATATTTCGCAAAAACTTGTGGATGGATTTTAAAGACCAATACCTTATTTTAAAGGTATTTGAACCTCCTTCTTAAAAATTATTATTTAAATTTTTTTTATAATTTTTTTTTATTTTTAAACTTTGCTTTTTTTATTTATTTTCTATTTTCCACCACCTTCGAACAAGTCAAAAAACCAAAAAAAAAAAACATTTTCTTAAAGCACAATATAACCTTAATATTCCCTGTAAATTTCAGAATGGAAGTCGAATGAATTCTATTTTTTTTCGATTTCTTTCCATTGTAGTACCATGAAAAATTACATTCAAATACACATAACTTGTTGAAAAAAAAGAAATTTTTTTTTCTGGAAATACGTGTAAAATATTTTTAATGAAGAATACGTGCTAAAATTTTGCAAGACTTCGGCGACATCAAAGTCAATTTTTAGCAAAAATCGTTCGGTCTGACATGGAATGACTCATATATGTACGCAGGTACCTTGCAGCGCATTAGAAAGTGTTTTTGTTTTGCCGCACACATAAGTGTTAATGCCAAAATTTCTCTGAATACAATATAAGAAAAAGGAAATTTAATAAAAAATGTAAATTGTCCCACTGTTATTCTACAGCAACTTTTTTTTTTAAATTTGACAGCTTGAGTTATTAGAATTAATAGAATTGCTTTTTAAGTGACGTCATTTGTGAGACCTGTTCAAGATTTTCTACTTGGGATGGATTATTTATATAATTCTTGTTATCCTGCCATGAGTGATATGGTTTAAATGATAATTTTGAAAAAGTTTCGAATGATATTTATTTCAATACACATTGAAGTGGTACGTACACTTATGTTTTGAGAAATGCTTTTATATGATATCTTTTTAGATTTTGCAAACGAATTTCAATTTAATATTAATAATCCTTAATAACTTTGTAAATAAGGGTTTCAATGAGAAAAGGGCCTCGATCTGTGAGCTTATATATTGCTGAATCAAAATGGTTTTTACATATAAAAATCTCAAAACTCTTAAATGTTCAATAAGTTTCAAAATATGCTTTTAAATGATAAAAGGGTCTCAGTCTGTAATATTCCTGAACAAAATCTTATTTTCATATAAAAAAACTGAGATTTGCTTCTTTCAAAGTCAAATTGAAAAATGTTTAAAAGTTATTGCGTTTTTATAAACGTTTTTATATCGGATTATAAACAAACTCTAGGAAAACATTTCATAAATTTTAAAGAATAATGGCTAAATTTACAGTCTTTAGTTAGCTAATGGCAAAGGCTTAGCTAATGATTCTTTATTCGCAATGCTTAGTTTTCCATAAGAATAACAAGTAATAGTTAAACAATAGTTAGTATTTTAGTTTACCAATGGTTAACTAATGACGGATAATTCGCCCATAAATTTTATTAACCCATTAAGGCCCGAGCTTTGATCCAGTTAAGCTAGGATTATGAAACTTTGAAATTATTATAATTATTGCCTAGACACAAAGGAAAAAAAATTTTAAGTAAATCGGATCGGTGGGAGCCTAGATAACCCACGTTGCGAAAACGCAACGCTGGGCCTTACCAATATAAAAATTTAACACATTTTTAAAGTTTTTTATTAAAATGTTTATTCAATCCTTAAACAGAAATATATGTAATATGTATATGTAATGCATTTTTAATTATGGTAAGCAACAAAGCATTTTGGATGAACTGCAACATCACATTTTATACATTTATAAATTGTTTGACTGCTACATTGCCTACATCGCAATCGTTTGTCTTGTCGAACAATTTTGTGATCTATTCGATCAGTTCGAATAACTGAAATAGCGGATGAAACACTAGTGCAGGGAGCTCTTATTCTCTCAATAGTTTCGGTTCTCAACATGCATTCTATTATAAATATTCTAAAATTCAGCTGAGACATTGTGGCTTGTTTTTCTTGTTTTCTTAGCAGACAATGTAATTTCCAAGCGTTTACTATAGCTGCGTCTAGAGCATTAGTGAAAAGTGGCCAGTACCATTTTTTACCTCTTATTTGAATACGGTAGTTGTTCATAGCGTTGTCAAATAAATCAACTCCACCCATAGTCTTATTATACTCATATATAGCGTTTGGCATGGGAAGGGCTACCATTTTTTTATTTTTACGGTCATATCGCTTAGCTTGTTTCAATGGTTCTATTGATACGCAATTCGACAAGACAGTGACCACAGAGTTGTCATTCCAACGTACAGCAATTATTTCATTTAGTGGGTCGTAACAGTAGTCGTAAGTTCCACGTTCTTTTTTCTTAAACATTTTAGAAGGAAATAATTTTGCATTACTGGTCCTGTTTTCTCTAACTGTACCTGTTAAAGTAAATTACTTATTTTATATAAAAAAACTTATAATTATTGCATTATAGAATTTACCTGTTGCGAAGTATCCTGAATTTTTCAAATTAGACATTAGTTTGTAGGAGGTGAAGAAATTATCAAACGTGATTGTATGTTGATTGGGTTTGTCGACATGTTTCAGCAACTGCATGACAACATTTTCCCCCAAACCAAAACCAGGCTGTTTGGCTGATAGTCCAGCATATGGAATGAATTGATATAAATATCCATCAACCGAGCAAAGGCACCAGTACTTGTATCCAAATCTAATGGGCTTTCCTTTTATAAACATCTTGCACGAATGTCTACCATAATATGCTACCATTTGCTCATCGATTGACAATTGGTGCGAAAAAACTCCAAATTGCATAAAGTTCTTATTTAGCATATTGTGAAGGGGAGTTACTTTCGCAAATTTGTCTTCTTTGTCTAAATGAGCATTGTTGCATAAATGTATGTTTGATTTTATACGTTTAAACCTCTCACGTGTCATGTTTTGTTTTACGAGTTTATTAGAAAAAGCGGGACTTTCCGACCAATACATTCTTATATTGGGCATTGTGTTCACACCGGTTAAATATAAAATGCCAATAAATTTCTGAATTTCACCATAATTAGTAATAAAAGTAGAGTCGTTCTTGTCTACATGGCTATAATGATTGGTGCTTTCGACAATAAAATCAATAATTTCATCGTCAATGAACAACTTATACAGTTCCATTGGGTTGAAAGAACTGTAGGACTCGTACAACTTTTGAATATTTTCACTTGAAAAGTCAATAGGCGATTTTGAAAACTCATTATCACGTAGACGCTTACTCCAATTTACTGATAATGGAATTGATTGCCTTTCAGGTTCATCTTGTTGATCTTCATTACAGAAATATAACAATTCCACCTCACCAGCGATTTCATCTGGAAGTGTTTCTGGGTTATTGAGAACTTGTTCATTTTCATCAATGTCCTCTGTGTCACTTATTTCATCCACCTTTGATGGTGGCAAAATTGATATATCTATTTCGGTTGAATTTTTTAAATTAATTTCATCCTCATCGGAACTTTCATTTAATATGTCATTAATCTCTTTTAAATTCAAAAACTTTTTGCAAAACATTTTAAATCACTATTTCTCTGCTGTACTTAAAATCAGTTTACCAACTGATCATTATCTTGAAATATTTTTCTTTCTAACTAAAATAAGATCATCATACATGCATACATAACAGAAATCAGCAGTACTCTTTATGAGGTTGTGTTTTTGCTCTGTTGTTAAAAATGTACTTCCCCTTGTTACTAAAAAATATATTGTTTATCATGCTGTATGTATTTGATATACATAACAGAAATCAGCAGTACTCTTTATGAGGTTGTGTGTTTGCTCTGTTCTTAAAAAGGTACTTTCCCTTGTTACTAAAAAATATATTCTTTATCATGCTGTATGTATTTGAAAAGTACATGTATTTTTATATTGTTAAAGCCTAGTGTTGCGTTTTCGCATCACACATGTTATTAGTAATTAAAAATCTAGTCAATGGAAAAAAAAGTTGGATTATACAGTAGGTATTACAATATGCAAGTGTAAGGTATCTCTGCCAAAAGTAACCGATTGGTACATCATATATTACTACATTTTTTTCAGTTTTTTATAAAAACTCCCAAAAAGGATGAAATATTAACAATTTATTTTAAAAAAATTTATAAGAAAAACTTATGTATGCCACAAATCCTGAAATACGCCAATTAGATATAAGACCAAATTTTATTTCCTTGTGCTTTGTTTAAATATAAAGTAATCTGAAGAGATCTGAGAGGTGGTTAAAGTGAACGTTGCGAAAACGCAACGCAGGGCCTTAATGGGTTAAAATCACCTTAATTAAAAATTAGTTTAAAACTCTTAGAAAACGCCATCTGATTGCAATAATATAGCAGTTCTAAAACATATTTCTAACTTATCTATTTTTACCACCAATAATTTTAGGGCAAAGTTATAATTTTCAACTATAAACAAATTCCAAAGCGTTTTATAGCAGACATTTCCCCATATTTTAAATGTTCAAAATTCCATTATATAAAACTTTTTACAAAATAAGCTTCTTTACACTAATGGAGGCTATAATAACAAAATACATAATTTTTTACAATATTTCTTAGCACTTGTGTTTCTAATAAAGAAAAAGTAAAAAATATAAGCATTTTTGCAAATATGTGGTATAAACAAACAAATATTTACTGCAACACTTTAACAGCCGTATTCATAAAAAAATCTTGATATTGGTTAACCAACACTTTAAGCTTAACAAACCTTTAATAAAAATTCGTATTCATAAACAGTGCATTAACTAATAAAGGTTTCAACGAATTTTTAAGCTGTAGGATGGCATCACTGTCAGTTAAATATTAATGATGCATAAAAAGGATTATCGACACATACCCGTAATCATCTCTTATAAATAATTTTTACTATTTGTATTAAAAGAGACATTTCAGTAAAACAAATAATATATCATAATCTGTTTGTCAACTAAAAAAGCAACAATACAATGAAGAAAAAACTAATTTCAATAATATTTGTTTTTTAGCAAAAAAAAAATTTTATTCGAAGAACGAGTTTTATCTTTTCTTTGTTTTGATTGTTAATACATCACTAGTCTGTTGTATACATTTTGAATTATTTTTATTTATTTATTTCACTAGTATGTTGTATACATTTTGAATTATTTTTAAAATTAAAACAATAAAAAGAAGTAAAACTCCAGCTGCCGCTGATTTGACGTTTGCGTAAAACTTTTTATGACAATGAAACATATTTAATTGTACTTTTATGTTTTACTTAACACTTTTTCTTACCTACTCTTCTTATTAAATATTAGGTTTCCATTATTTATTTCAGAATAAACTTATTACCATAATTCTTTTATTTTGTAATTTTAAGGAGAAATGTCACTTTACAATAAATATCCTTAAACTAGGGTCGAACCAGCTTTACATATTTTAGATTTAACAAAGCTTTACGAAAGGTTTGTTTCGCTTATAATCTGTTATGAATATACAACTTTAAAGAATTACGCTTAATAATGATTCGTAAACCTTTTCTAAATTTTTATGAATATATCTGTAAATGTTTAAAATAAAATCAATTGTCACTTCTCAATTAAACATAATTTATTTTTTTTAAATAAAACTTCAACTTTTAAAATTAAATAGTTCCCTAAGAATTTTTAAAGAAATTTTAAATTAATTAAATGTTAGTCCTTTTTAAAATAAGAACGTTTATGGTATTACTAAAACACTTTCAGATATTCTTATGGATGTATGTATTTTTGAGTTAACTAAAGTCATCTCATCGTATGCTTAAAATTAAAAATTTATTTATAATGACTAGACGGAATCAAGCAATAAAATAGATAACTGAATGAAATAAAAAAGCAAACATATACATACATACATAAGTACATTGATATAGCGATACGGTTAAAGTATCTATTTATCAATAAGTATGTGTTGGTTTATGTGCCAAAGGAAATAAAAACTTA
The DNA here is from genome assembly GCA_916048285.2 of Bellardia pandia. Classification (NCBI taxonomy): domain Eukaryota; kingdom Metazoa; phylum Arthropoda; class Insecta; order Diptera; family Calliphoridae; genus Bellardia; species Bellardia pandia. The sequence continues at coordinate 30,292,264 of OU696531.1, forward strand.
TTCAAGTGCGTTGCTCTAATGATGTAGAAAATTACAAAAAAAAAAATCTGTTTTTTACTAAATATAAAAAAGGGCTTAAAAGCTACATATAACACAGTGCTACAAGAAAATAAATTAATTAAAAGTATATTTCTGTATACTCGTATATGTATATACACTATGTGACATTACTTTAATTCCACTTGATTTGTTTCAAAGTTACAAACACTTTTTTAAAAACATTTTTAAGAGTATGTTAATTAATTTCTTTTTATTCAAAAGTTAGATGGACTCCAGCATTGTCAACCATTTTTAGTGCTTTTTTAATTTTTTTGTGCGAAAAATTCCTTTGTTGGTGCACGGTGCACTTTTTTTAATTTTTCCGAAAATGTGATGAAATCTTTCTTTTTACTAATTATACCCTACACCACCACAGTAGGGAGGGTATATTGGACAAATATTGGTCCAACACCCACTTTAAAGTATACCGATCGACTCAGAATCACTTGTCACGATGTCCGTCTGTCCGTCCGTCCGTCTGGCTGTAAGGCTGTCCATGTAAAGCTTGTGTGCAGACTACAGGTAGCAAATTTTAAGATATTTCGATACAATTTGGTACGTGATATTTTTTCGGCCCAAGAATGGATGGAATTGAAAGTGGTGGAAATCAGTCCATTATTTCCCCTGGCCTCCATACAAATGTCCTCCTGAAATTGGGATTTACCGATCATAAATGTTTGAATTATGCAATTATCCAAACAAATTTCATCACAAATAAGTGGTCAATAAAGCCAAATTAAATCTAGAAATTTTGGGCAGATCGGTCCATAATTACTCGTAGCTCCCATATGCGGCCAACTTTCGAAATTCACTTACTTTATCGATCATACATTTCTTAAAAATGTTGCTATCCAAATAAAGTTTGACACAAATAAATTTCTAATATACAGAAATATTGACATCTAATTTTATAATGGTCTGTCCATTAATAGTCGAAACTCCCATATAAGACTCTTTCCGTAATTCAATTTAAGCTCCATAAATCGAGATAAAGTTTAACATATATAAATAAAATTTATATTCACAGACATCATGACACTAAATTTTTGAATGGTCGGTCCACAATAGGTTATATCTTCCATATAACGCCTATTTCTGAAAAACTGTTTTATACATATACTGGGTGTAGAGTACTATATGGTCGGACTTTACCGACTATACTTTCTTACTTGTTTAATATTTGTATGTACAAATGTTGTATATAGATAGTCAATTATTTAAATATTTACATAAACAAATATTATATACAGTAAACTATTTAGAAATGCCCTTACATTTCTATTTTACCTATATAAACAGCATATTATACCAAGAAAAATATATACCATATTAAATTTATATTAAATTGACCAAGAAAAATGTGTATACATATATATTAAATTTTTATAAATACAGTGGTGGCCTTGTTATTAGAAACGATGCTTTCATATAATAAGATCGCTGTGTAGCTTCTTTAAAGACCTACACTGTAAATTGTTTTTACCCTGATTCAATGAGTAAACAATCAACATTGTTGTTGTTGATGCACAACACATGGAATTCTAAGCTGAATCAAGAAAAATATAAAGTTTTTTTCTCACAATTACTGGCCATGTAATTAGAAACGCGCATTTTTCTTCTTCAACTTTTAAACTTTTCTAAATATCAGTGACAAAGTGTGTATAATTTGTAAAACAATTGTTTAACTTGTAGTAATTTTGATTCGGTTTAGTTTCGAAAATGGGCAAAAACAAGTCATGTACTCCAGAAATGAGACAGTTAATAGGGCAATGTTACCAAAATGAAAAACTTTCAATATCGGCTATTGCACAAGAGTTTTTTTTTTGATAAAAAAAAATTGTATTTGGTACAATTCACTTGTAGAAAAATACAAAAGGGGTTTGCAACCCCAGCCGAAGATAGAGTTATTTGTAGAGCCGGTAAAAAAAATCCTAAATCAGGACTTTGTGGGTGCATTGCACAAAAAAAACCTCAGGTCTCAAAAAAATATCTTGAAGAGGTTGCAGTTTGCAAAAGAAATGCGCAGAAAAGATCCACGTTACTGGAATGTTCTGGAGCAACAAATCGAAGTTTAACTTGTGCCGATCTGATGGAAAATTGTATGTTACAACAAAATGTAAGTTTTATGAATAAGGGCATTAGACTCCAGGTACACTGTTAAAACAGTGAAATACGGTGGCGAGTCTATTATGATCTGGGGTGCCTTTTCTTGTTGCAGTGTGGGTCCAATTGCACAAGTTCCGAGAATAATGGATTAGCTTTAATATAAAAACATTTTGGAAAATGTAATGTAACCGTATTGCTTTGAGAATGTGTCCATCCAATACATACCCAGAGCACACTTCACGGTTAGTGAAGTGTCGGTTTTTGGATCAAAATATTTATGTTCTTGACTAACCACGCCAAAGACCTGATCTTAGGAGAGGAACGATAGGAACGGTTGTGCACTAAGTGCACTTCCACTCGGAGACCCTGTGATGCATTGTGATAAGACCTAATCTTAACCCAATTGAAAACTTATGGGCAATTGTAACAAGAGACCTAAAGGACAAAAATACGAAAAACACGAAATAATAAAAAAATTGTTTCAGTTGGTGCAACAAAGCTGGAAAAACATATCTCTGCCAACATGCCAGCGTTTAATTAAGAGTTGTCAAAAACAAGGGTAATCCAAAAAACTATTAAAGGATAAGTCCGTTTTATTAAACCTCATTAAAGTTGGTTGCATATATTTTTTAAGTTTCTAATTATGTGACCATTATATTGCGTTTTTTGATGTTAAAGTAAATTTTCCTTAAAATGGTATTGATGCTGTGAATTTTTGTTTATTTTAATATGTTGAACTAAATTTTTGAAATATATGAACAAATATATATATGCTGAAAAGTCGTTTCTAATTATATGACCATCACTGTATATTGACAATGTAACATAAAATATGACATGACGAAAATACATACTTGAAAATTTATGCATAATAAATAAATGAATACCTAATAACAATAAGTTTTTTCTGAATTTAATATAAATACATTTGAAATAGTTACTAAATTAGAATAATATTAAAAATTTAATACAAAATTTGTTCAAAAGCACTAGCTCAATTGCACATTTGGTACTTTCCCACCTTTGCGGTGTAGCAGTCTCTCTTTGAACCCGAACCCATACAGCGTCCCACAATGAGATTTCTAATTATTGTATTTTCTAATTTTCTTTAAAGTACATGACCGAAAAAGAACAATACCTATACTAAGAGAAATACCTATATACCCTGCCGTCAAATGAGTAGCTGACTACAAAAAAAAATCAACTTTAAGTTAGCTTGTATAGTCTTACTTAAAGCCAGCTACTACGAAATGCAAAATGTACATTGACTAAAGTGTATACAAACACTGCAAATATTTTTTAAAATGACATTTTGAAGTGTTTAGAGAACAATGTCGATTGACAACCAAACGGCTCCAAAACGCACAAAAGATTTACTTTATTTAGGGCTATTATTGCAATTTATTAAGTAGAAATTGGTAAACGGTTATAGCCAGGTTATAGTTTAATTTAGTCATTATAAAAATAAAGGTCAAATAAGAATAAAATAACGTTTAATTAAAAAATTAAATAAATAAAAATTTTCGATTATGTTGGACTTATCTATAGTTTTGCATTTGTAAAAATCGCCTTTATTATCGTTTTTATATGTTAACATACGAAGGTATATAGTAACTAACATATAAAGACTAAATATATTTTTTATCAGTAACTTTTGTATTATTTTCATAAAATAATTTTTAATAATGTCGTTAAATATCGGCTTCATTCAGATTGAATCAGCGAACGGCCACCAACGCCGTCCAATTTTGAGCGCCGTCGACTTTAGTTAACATCTTAGACATTTGCTTAGTAAACAAAACCGCGTGTCATGTTTTCACTTAAAATTTTTTTTCTTAAACTTACAAGTATATCGGTTGTGTAAAATAATTAAAAAAAAAAGATATATAAAGATTGTGATATATTCAAAAGGTTGCGTTTTTTTTAAGATTCATTACAAAACAAACATGAAAGGTGTAAGTAAAAGAAATTTAAGGAGGCTTTTTAAAAAAGAAAGAATTTTTTATTTAACAAAAATCAATATCAAAACAAATATCTTTTAGTACCACTTTGGCATGGTTGCATGTAATAAAAAAACCACATTCAAAGATATAAAAATTTAAAAAACGTTTAAAAAATTTTTTAACTTTTGCACAAAATTAATTAATACATACATATTAAAATATTTAGATGTCTAATCAATAAATACGCCGTAAAACTCTTGGCTTAAAACCCGTAGCTACATGTAAGTAAAAATCACTCAAAAATTTTTTTTGTTAATGACTTGTGTTAATAAATTATTATATTACAGATCAGAATAAGACGGAACCATGCCAAAACTGTGCCAAATATTATATAAAAAATTTGTTATAATATTAAAATAACTCCTGAAGAAGATTTCCAAAGGAAATCTAAATATTGAGTTAATTATATATAAAAATAAAAAATAAAAAGTGACCTCAAGCTTAAAAATTATTTAATAAAAATTTATTGACCTTTAATTTCATTTTTTAAATTTATAATTTTTATTTTTAAATGAATAAATTTTTATTTTCTTTTAAAATGTAATACAAATTTTAAAAATTGTTTTATTTCGAATACTTAATATTATATTATAACGTGTAAAAAACTAACTTTTCGTTGACTGACATTTAGCTAACTTATAGTTAGTTTAAAAAAACCAACTTAAAGCTAATTTAAAGCAGTAAGCTTATAGCTAGCTACAATAAGTTAGCTTTAAGTTGACGGCTAGATAACTAACTTACAGTTAATTGAAAGTAATCCAGAGTCGGAAAATTGACTACTTCCTAGGACATCGCAATGTTAAAATAGTTAGTTAATTGCATATAAAAGTAATCCAAGTGTCAACCACCACTACTTGAGAAATAGTTAGCTTTAAGTTAATTGAAAGTTAACTGAATGTACGACAGGGTACCTACATACATACATATGTACATACTCGTACTTGTCTATAATATTAGTAAAATAAATTTTCACTTTAAACAAGCAAAACTAAAATTTTCAATTATTTTTATGCAAGCAAAAATGTTATTTTCTGCTGCCTGGACAACAACAGCAGGAGTTGTACAGAATGTGGCAAAGGGGCGGTAGTGACAAATGTATTCACTTCAGATGTAAGCATTGCAAACGAATATTGAGTCATACACATCAAGGGATGTAGACAATTTCTTCATTTTCTTGGTTCAATTCATGCAATATTATTACCAAAGGAAATCACCAAACACAGAAAATAAAATATAAACTATTTTTATGCAAAATTATAGCAGTATTGTGCAGTGCACTCTTACTAAGTAAATATATATGTAGGTAGGTAGAAAAAAATTAGAAATGCTGTTTATAATGGTCGATTAACTTAAACCTTAAATTGTATAGTATAAATTAAACTTAATAGCGCTACAATTAATGATTGTTATCAGCGAGTATACACTGTGTTGCATTACTATAATTACACTTCAAGTTTGCTATATCCTGTAAAGTTACAAAAAGTTTTTCGAAACGTGTAAATTGTTTTTAACAGCAGTCTGTTTAATGATCTCTTTTCATACAAAATTTGGGAGACCACTTCATTAATTTAAGACGGATATTGTGCATTAATATATTGTGATATAACTATAACTAATGCATACACGTACATGACCTAAAAAAAGCTGTAATAAATGCTTGGAAATCAATCTGTTTAATATTATAACTGATCGAATTTATCAGTTGATTCAAAAAAGAAGGCCTAACATTTAGTATTGAAATTTGCTTATAAATCTGTTGTAAGTTTTTTATGAATATGGGAGTAAACTTATTGTGAATATTGGTATTTTAAGTTATTTTAATGTCATTGTATTTAAAGTTATGAAATACTTATTAATTTGTTTTATACATTTTTAAGAAATGAAAAATGACGATTTTCTTTGTTAAACAATATTTCTTTTTTGTTTACATACCTGTAGAATAAACTATTTTACTTATTCTTAAACTTACAGTTTTATGTATTTATAGTTATGCAACGTAGTGTACTTTCATTACCAAGTAATGAGTTAACATTTTGAATTCTGGCATTCTACTATTTACTCAATAACATTTCAATGCATTATTTGTACTCGATATTTTCATTGGTGGCTCTTAAACTAATTACAAGTAATGACTTAAATAACTTAATGATAATTGCCATTATCAGTTAAGCTATTAACTGAATAAATGTTATTGTTCAGTTATTTCTAAGTAACTCAGGCGTTGATAAAGTCTACAGTGGAGCAAAATCAAAAATTTTTAAAAATATATAACTGACTGGTGCTATCGTTATAAAATTTTATATGTAAGCTGGCACGAAGTATTCCAGTTTGTGTTGAAAATGCAATGGAAAAACTCTACAGATTCGAATCTGCGGTAGGGTGAATTTGATTTATTTCTTAAAATTCCAAAGCTAGAATTACAAACCGGAAGATAGCTTCATAATTATCCTTAAAATATTTTACCAGCACCGATATCTGTTTTTCGAACTTAGCCAAAATCATTTAAGTCAGTATATCGACTAGATTTTAACACAGACCTTATAGAATTTCAAGCTTCAAAGTTAATGCAAATTAATTTTTGATATTTCTTTAGTTAGGCTTGAGTTCGTTAAACTTAATTTTCATTAAATTATTTTTACTGAAGTAGGAATTGTTTTACAACTTGAAACAATTTTTTTTATTTTGATCATTTTTCTTGACTGGGATTCGAACCTGGGTTGTTGGTTGAATTTACATATGTTTCGAGAAACACCACTTTCTCTCATCAGAATTCTTTTTGCGTTCTGACCCTTTGCACCACTACGGTGCCTGCTAGTCAACAGACAAACATCAGCCCTTTAACCAGTGACTGGTGGTTCGAAGTTTTTTCTATAATTATGCAAATTTTAATATTTTTGTACAAAATCTATTGGAGAATGTATATTTTTGTTAAAATGTACATTAGTTTTGTTTCTTAAAGAAGCCTGCAACATTCATAAAATATAAAAATATTAAAAATTATAGGAAAGACAAAAATAGCACTCGTTTAGGCAAGTTACATGTCCACTTCAAAAACTTAAACTCAAATACTGCTACAACCATGTACAATTTTAATTCAGCTTTTTAGAAATGCCCGTTTTTATTTATTTTTAAAAACTGAAGAAAAAAAAAAGCAACATGTAAATAAATTAAAAAATGATAATTACAGCAAATTTTGAACCACCAGGTAACACTGGTTAAAAGATTGATGTTTGACTGTTGGCTAGCAGGCACCGCAGTGGTGCAGAGGTTAGAACTCAAAGAATTCTCATGAAAGAATGTGGTGATTCTTGAAACATGCAAATTCAACCCAGGTTCAATCCCCAGCTCAGCCAAGAAAAATTATCAAAAAAATTTTAATAAGATTTCATGTTGTAAAAACAATTTCTACCTTCAGTAAAAAATAATAATTTAATAAAAATTAAATTTAATGAACTCAAGCTTAACAAAAAATTATCAAAAATTTAAAAATTAACAGTTCAACTAAAAATAATAATTGTTCTTATTTTGAAAAATATTAGATTCTAACTTATGCCCATTTAAAGATGAATTGTTGAGTAATTCCAAATCATTATCATTTTTTTGATATTTCATAACAATGTCCAGATCACTAGAGTTTGAATCTAAAATTATATTAGTTCTTAATAGTGAATAGTATTAAGTTGGATTCACCCATTCGTTCCGAACAAAATATTTGATTTTATGTCTCCGTTTTTAAGAGAGCGAAAATATTCATATGCAAGCAAAATTTGTCCGAACAAATATTTTGTTCGGAACAAATGGGTGAATCCACCGTTACGCTTAAGAAAATCTAGCGTAGAGTACCGAATTAAAGACTGTCTTTAACCCTCTGCTTTGTGTTTATCTATTTCTGTTGGAGGCAAAAATAAATGATACAATTTCAAAACAGCAGCATAGGTTATCAAATTTTACTCTGCGAACAATTTTGTATAAATTTCCATCGATTGCCACAGGGGGTGGCTTGAAAAACATTTGACTTTTTTTAACTTTCTTTTTTTGTTGCTGTTGTTGTTGTGTGTGTGCATTTCGTAAGTTGGCATTTCAAGTCTCAAGTTATGAACTTTTTTCTGCCCAATACAATATATACAAATAAAAATGCACACACACACACACACACTCCCAACATGTACCGGCATTGTATAAATAAGTATACGTTTCCAAACTTGCCACCATTGCATCGTCTGTGTAGTGCAGTGTTCAGTGTATACTGACGCTGTTTCCTATGCTCTGCTCTTTTTACATTCTCAGCAGTAATATGCCAAAAGTTTTAAAAGATATTATTTCAAATTGCAACATGCCGTTGTAGTCATTTGTATGTTGTTCGTAAGAATGAAAATGCGAAAAAAAAACAATCTTATGGGTATTTTTATTTATGTATTTTCTTCAATAAATTGTAGATTTTTTGATTTTTTTTCTACTTTCTGTTTGCCTTCTTGTAAATTTACATCACACTAAATCAGTTAATAGTGTTGTTTTTCTGCAAATTGGCTAAAAAAAATAAAAAGCAGTGGAAATTTAGCAAAAGTTAAGTTTGAAAAATTCAAAACTGCATAAAATGGTGCTTGTAGAATACATATTAAGTAATATATTTTTAAATTATTTTAACAGAAAACATTTTTTTTTTTTGCCTAACAATGGAAATGACTGGAAAAAGTAATTGATATTTCTATATTTCAAATAAGAAATTATTATTGTTGTTAGTTGATTTTATAGACTTTAAAGAAATCAAGTCGATGCTTCTGAAGATAAAAGACAAAAGAAAACGACTTAAATTTCAACGACGTCGTACAGACCAATAAGTCTTCTATGTTTTTTATCAAAACTTTTCGAAAAGTTGTTCCTAAATAGATTACAACCAATTCTGGATCAGGAAAACATAATTCCAGAATATCAATTTGGGTTTCGCAACTAGCATGGTACAATCGAACAATATCATCTCGAATTGTGAATGTTATTCAGAATGCTTTAGAGAATAAGCAATACTGCTCATCGGTATTCCTGATGTTAAGAAAGTTTTGGCTAGAGTATGGCATCCCCGTCTGCTATTAAAATTAAAGAAAACACTACCTGCACCGTTTTACTTGTGCAATCGACATTTTTATGTTAAAGTTAAAAATGAAAATTTGAGCCGGGATACCGCAAGGCAGTATAATTGGTCCAGTTCTATACACTATATATACATCTGATATGCCTCTATCAAACAATGTTATAGCTGCCACTTACGCAAACGATATTTATAAAGTAAATTTTGTATGGAAATTTCACTCTGCATGTAGCCAATAGTTGATATTGACAAAATATGTGCGACGATGTTTTATCGTGCAGCACGCAAAATCTGTATGTTTTGTGCTAACATTACCTAGCGTAAATTGTTGGTATCTAAGGTCACACTGTCCGCTAAATAATCCAGTCAGTAGTCTCAAATCACTCTTATCGTGCGGTATTAACTACTTTTATCTACTTTTGGTTAGAGAATGAATCGTTTTGGCAGCATGGGTACACAGGTAAGTTGCCTCAATGTCGCGAAAATTCCCATTCAACCCTTTAATGAATACTATCCATCGCATATCCCCGCGGGATGCCAGAGAAAAGTTCAACGAAATGAAAACTTGCCGCGAACATTTACTAGCCAAAAAATCGACACGATGTTTCCCCAGATCATTATGCGCCCTCAGTTTATCTATAGCCTAAAGACACCTCAACTCACCTCTTAAGAAAATAAGGGCCGCCTAAGTGCCGTTTGGCTATCTCACATAATAAAAATCCAAACGTCTCTTGTTGCCCTTCTCATATATGAATCGAGAAATCGATAAAATTGCAACCTATGTACTTTTTTGAAAATTTTCTCTAATTGTGTATTTTATAAAATTATTCTAAATCATGTTTTTTTTTTTTTTTTAATTTTAAACGCTTTTTTGCAATTATTTTGAAAATTAAACGACACCAATTACAAATTCTTTCTCCTGTTAGTTAACAAACCCTAAATTTCAATTGCAATTTTATCGTTTCTACAAACAATTAATAAATATTCGTCTATTATTTTCATGCACTTTCTATATTTCATTTAAAACATATCCTCCTAGAAGGGTGTGTTATACTTAAAACTGTCACACATTTGGGCATTTATAAACGCAGACATCTCCAAAAAAAAACACAAACAAATAAAATAAAACTAACAAAAACTACCACCACTACTAACACACATGAAAGAGTTAATGTGACAATTGTTGTCTGTAAGTGACAAGTTAACAGTATAAAATCTGTAACAAAAAAAAAAAAAAAACAACGAATAACGAATAACGAAAAACGATTCTAAAGTTCAGCCAGGACTCCAACAAACGAGGGCAACAGCAAACACAAACAAAAATAAACGTATCTGCTTTCTTGTGCTGGCGTTGGCTTTAGGGCAATAGTATCGTATTATAAAATATTTTCAATTTCTTTACAACACATACTTTTGATTATTGTACCACATACCATTTAGCTTACAATGGAGGAGAGAACAAAAAGTTTTTATGCTTTCGTTTTTGTGTTGCACTAAAACCCTCACAATCGTATTTGCAAAAGTCGAAGATTAAGAGTGGAAATAGAATAAAGGCGACAACGCAGAAGAGTCAGCAGAAATATAGTTTTTTAAACTGTAAAACCAAACATAATTTATCCATGAATTATTAAAGCTACTAATATTTACAGCGAAACAAATAAATATAAATAAAAACACTAATCAAAAATAATATGAAATAAATATTTACTGTAATTGCAAAAAAGTAAGAAAGGCAAATTAAACATGTTAAACGCTAAAGCTGTTTTTAATCTGTAATTGCTGTTTTCTTTAAACCTAGAAATTCCTGCAGTTTAATGATATGTTTACGAGGACGGTTCGGAAACTTTTTAGTCTAGAAGAGAAAGCGCAGTATAAACAGAAAAAAGTAAAGTGTTTTGGAAACTTCTATCCGTGCTATGAACACATGGTAAATTTATTTTCGATCAGGCAACTTCTTCATATAGAAACTAGTATGCAAAAAGATGCATTCGCGATTTTCTTACAGTGGAAAATATTGCTATCATTCAATATTTAAATCAAAAAGGTTTATTAGGAGAACAAATTCATAATGACATGGTGAATGTGTTAGGTAAAAGTGCTCCTTCATTTGAAATAGTTAAAAAATTGGGTTGATTAATTTAAACGTGAGGATGAACAGCAACAACAACAACAACAATATTAAATAATTGACGAATAAAAGTGTGTGAAATAGCAATATCATGGGCATCTCAAATGATCAAGTCCATTTCATTTTGCATGAATAACTACAGATGAAAAACAGTCGACCAACAGTGTTAACAGTCGACCAAAAACGCATACGACTAAAAATTTCTCAAGCTTGTTTGGATCGTTCTAAAAAAATAAAAAGAATTTTAAGCGTCATTTCATAACTGTTGATGAGACATATCTCCACCACTATAATACAAAGGCAAAAGAAGAGGAAGTGCCCCAAAGAAGGCAAAAACAATTCAATCGGCTAGTAAGATTATTGCAACGGTTTTGTGGGACTTCAAAGGCATTTTATTGATTACCATTTTAAGAAGGGTAAAACAATAAATTCAGAGTAGTATTACAACATTACAAATGTGAAAATTCGACAAAAAAGTACTGGCTTACAACACAAAAAAATTAGTTTTCCTAAAGACAACACACCAGCGCACAAGAGTGTTTTAACAATGGTTAAAATCAACGAATTAAAGTTCAAGTTGTTTGATCACCCACCTTATTCTCCTGATTCAGCTCCCAGTAACTTTTACTTGTTCCAAAATCTAAAAAATTCCTAGCTGGCAAGCGTTTCACTCCAAATGAAGATGCAATTACAGTTGTAAAACACTATTTTGAAGACCTTGAAGAAAACTATTTTAATCGAGGGATAGTTAAGCGTTGGACTAAGTGTATTGAAGTTTCAGAAGATTATATTGAAAAATAAAAATATTTTTGAAAAACTAACTATTCTCTTTCTGTGTTAGGCTAAAAAGTTTCTGAACTGCCCTTATATAAAAAAATTTAAACATTTTGCTAAATTTTTGTAGAAAAACTTAATTTTCTACATTTTTCTATCGCAAGTAATAAACTATGAGCAATGAAAGACTCACCTTTACGTATACTTGATATTACTTTTCTTCACTTGGAAAGCACATTCATCATACGACATGATGTCTAAATAAGTAAATGTTTAAACCCCTAAATTATGCTATATGTATTGTTAGTAGAAAACGAAATGCAAATAAACCAGTGTTGCCAAAAAATGAATTTTAAAATATACTAAAACTTGAAAAACTAAGTGCTAAAATGTTCTACAGGAGAAAAAATAAGTGCTAAATTTTTTCAATGTAACAATACAATTTTTATTTCAAATGTTACAAATATAAATTATATTTTTTCCTAATTTTGTTCATAATAATTGTTTACTTGTTTTAATAGATTATATATCATATATTAATTCAAAAATTTCCGTGTTCATTAACTTACCACACCGAAAGAAATTTAGTTGAAATATTAATAAAAGTTAAGTTTTATTTCTCCAAAAGTATTTTTTGGAGTAAAAAAGTAAAAATTTGTTCTAGAAAAAATATGTTTTTTAACAAGCAAATTATACTAAAAAGCATTTAGCATAATTTTTAAAAATGCATTTTCGAGAACCAAAATGCTAAAAAGTGCTAAAATGGCAACACTGAAATAAACAGTTATTAACAGCAATTAGAACAATATTTTTAGCCTTGAATCAAGTTGTTGGTTCAAGTTGGTTCAAGTTGGTGCAAGTTTTTTTTTTAAATTTTGCATTATTTTTCTTTCTATAAAAGTATGTTTTTACCTTAATTATGTTTAAACCATTGCTTAACGCTTCAATTGCAATTTTATCCAGACTGCATAAAATGAAAAATTTCCTGAAATTTAAAAAATCTTGGTATTATTTTAATTTGTGTGTATAAGTTAACCTGTTTTTTTTTAAAGCATTTACTAAACGAAAGACGATAGATATTGTAAGTTTAGTTTTTTTTATATCCTTGCTATGAAGAAAATACTTAAATGCACACAGACTCTTTCACTCACCAAAAATAAAAAAAAAACATTGTATATCAATATTTAAAAATTTCGAGAAATACCCAAGGCTGTCAGAGTTTGTAAAGAATTAATTTCTTAACAAAATGTAAAAAAAGCAATAACCCAAATATAATTGTAATAAAATATTCACTAATATGTTTGTGGAGCACAGAGTTTTGTGCAGCATTTAAAATTGCAAAGAAATTAATAAATGATAATGGTGATTTATGTTGCGACAAGATTTAAAAATTGCTAAGAATATTAAATATTAGCAGCAAGAATTTAAAGGAATAAAATATTTAGTAGATTGTAATAACTGTTTAATGTTTTTTTTTTCGTTTTATTATTAGTCTTATGTAAGCTACAATATACTTTTGACAAGCTCCGTAGGGATTTAAAGTCTCAAAAAAAATTTCTTTTAAAACAAAAGCCTTTTAGAAAATATCAAATTCCTTGCATACTCTGTGGGATTGTTAGTGAAGTTTTCAAATCGCCAAAGAACAAATGACCGTTGTTATAAACGATCTGAAAAACACATGCCAATACCACTAAAAACACACTCTTACACTGAGAACAAATCCTTATCCATATGTTACAGTTTCCATTGGTAGAGATTTCAAAAAAACAGCCAGCTTCATACACATGCACTTATTTTAGTACGTTCATACATACATACATACATACATACATATAGGGTGTTACATTTAGATCTATTTTTTTAATTGTCTTTATGCAATATTGTTTGAAAATTCATTATTGAAAGGCTCAACACCGCAACAGCGTCCCCAAAGTATTCAGCTGTATTACGAAACTAAGCGTTCTGTGAGAAAAGTTTTTTGCGCACAATCATTTTGGTGAGCAGCACAGTCAATGTCGTAAATCGTAAAATACGGTAGCAAGGCTGGAAAAAGTCTTAGTTGGCAAGAAATTGGCAGCAATGCTGAAGAGAGTAGTCGAAAAATAAACAAAAAACAGTCGAGGCCTAGGTTTGAATGCAATTATTTTCAAAATTAAATAGTCTCTTATTCAGAAAATATTAAAGTAGACTAAATGTATTTTAAGCTAATTTTGTATGAAAATTTCATCTAAAACACTTCAAACCTACTTTATTTTTTCTGAATACGGCAGTAGGTGTTTTATTAGTAATTAAAAAGAGGACTAATTGAATCACCCTATACTCATGTATGCATATATGTATGTATGATTGTATGCTTATAAAATAGAAGTATAAAAGTTAAGAAGAATATATCGATGCACTTCTTAAAAGCAAAGAAATAAGAAAATAACAATCCATAAGAAATTTGTGTAGGTACATGTCGATATTAGGGCAGCACTGGCAGTTATTATGCATGTTCTCAGAATTTTCACAGCAAATCTTTAATTAGCTCACTCTGGTTTAGTTGTATAAACTACCGCGTTTAATACCACAACCTAGGGTATGCGAATGTCCTGTGTACCACAATTTCTTTTAGGCACGACCTATTTGTTCTGCATTCATTAACGAGTTAATTTCCTTATCCACAATTCATTTTGATTCCATGCATTGATTAATGCATCCCCAATAGCCTTGGTGGTGTGAAGAGTCCAAATGATGAACGGCTACTGAGAAGGACGTCAAAAAACGATATACGTGGGAAGCAAAATTGTCCGAATATTTTGCATTTCGGAAGTAAGGTAATGAAAATAATACAAACATAGGTATATCATCATTTATATGTATTTTTTTATGTAAATGAACCTTATTCTAAATTATAAAGAACAAAAACTCACTTCAGAAAAATAAAACAAGTAAAAAAGTATAATCGGTCAAGACCGACCATATAATAAACTAAACTACTACAGTTTTTCTGAAAAGGGCGCTATATGAGAGATAAAACCTATTGTGGACTGATCATATAAACATTTAGTGTCAAGATTTCTGTGAATATAAATTTTATTTATGTGTTAAACTTTATCTCGATATAAACGTTCAAAGGATTTTTGGAGGTTAAATTGAATTACGGAGAGGGGCTTATATGGGAGTTTCAAATAATTATGGGCCGACCATTATAAAATCAGGTGTCATCATTTCTGCAGACATATATGAAAATATATGTGTTGAATTTTATTTAGATTCCAACGTTTTTCAGAAATTCATGATCGTGAAAGTGATTTTCGGAGGTGGGCCTTATATGGGAGCTATGATCAATTATGCACTGATCTGCACAAAATTTTTAGATATGATTTGGCTTCACTTACCATTATTTTGTGGTGCATAATTCAAAGATTTATGATCGGTAAACCCCAATTTTGGGAAGACATTTGTATGGGGGCCAGGTGAAATAATGGACCGATTTCCACCATTTTCAATACCATCCGTCCTGGGGCTAAAAAAATATTATGCGCAAAATTTTATCGAAATATCTTCAAAATTGCGACCTGTATTCTGCATACAACCTTTACATGGACAGCCAGCCAGCCAGCCAGACGGACGGACGGATTGACGGACATCGTTAAATCGCCTCAGAATGTGGTTTTAAGTCGATCGGTATAATTTAAGGTGGGTGTTGGACCAGTATTTCTGGGCGTTACAAACATCAGCAGAAATCCTATATACCCTCCCCACTATGCTGGTGTAGGATATAAAAACTAAAACAACAAAAAATTCACTATATGGACACTTTTGCACAGTACAAGAAATAAACACTATCACGATATTGTTTTGTTAAAAGGAAATGGTATTTCAGCCGTTGGTTTTTTTTTTTTTGTTGCGATCTCGTTAGCAAGCTGTTGTTGGTATATTTGTGCATTATTGTTTGACTTGTGAAGTGATTAATTTGATTTTTAAATACAAAATTAAAAGATCTTTAAAAATGAGAAAAACACCAACTAATATTTAAAACAATGTGATAAATTTGTTGCCACATAATTACTCATGCCGTAAAATTGCTGAAAAATTAAATTCAAGTAAATCCACGGTAAATGATATAAAAAAACGGTGTCGTGTAGCTTACAATAATAACCAAGGGGTTGGCCAAGACCCCGAAAGATGCAGTAACAAGTATTGGTAAGGATGTCAGTTACTGGATGGATAGACGCGCATTAAATAGAATTGAATAAATAGCCAGTGTGAAAAAGAAAAAGCCACACTTTCTGATAGAAATGTGAAAAAACGCCTTTAGTTCTGTAAAATCCACAAAAATTGGACAGTAGATAAGGGGAAACGGGTTATTGGGAGCGACGAAACGAAAGTCAAAAGAATACTATTGGCATAGGCCGCATTAGTGCATCCAAAAGCACCATCCTTAATGCAAAACATCCGGACAGTGTAATTACAATTTAGTTCTAATTATATGTGTTAAAAAGAGTTTTTTATTATATAGCTACGTTGTTCCAGTTGTATCTATGAGAAGCATTTGTTCCTAGAGAAGTTAGGAAGCCGGCAGATTGTAATTTTTGGTAAAACAACCTAAAAAAATTCTGTTTCTAGCGTTTATAATAATTATTGCAGAAAGGTTTTTAATTTTTTGTAAAATGTGTGTAACCAACAATTCTGTATCATTCTAATATATCTAATCTCAGAACAATGAACATCCGAACTAACCGCATATATCAAACAAGCATGCACTTGAATAGACTCGTTTAGACATGTTTTCCCAAACAATAGACACAGGCTTTTGTTTAAGTAAAGTGGTCATCTTTAGCATTACAAATTTACAATATTATTAGGTAAGAAGACACAATATAAATATATACAAGTTGAAGTAACATATGTATAAGGATTAAGTGCTATAACAGTGGTCCTTGTAGTTAAGGAGGTATTAGCGTATTTAAAACTGTTAATAAACTCAAAAACTTTAATAATATTGTTTCACAACATATACAGTTTAATGGTGACCTAAACATTTGATAGTTTAAGACTGAATTGAATATTTGTCTATTGTAACACTTTTTACTTTCTAATCGATCCCACTGTTACATATTTGAGAGATCTTCAAAAACTAAACGTGTAGACACATACATGAATAAATATAACTATGTACGTGAAGAAGTTTGATATAGGTTAACAAGAAAACATTCAAACAAATAGATATGCAATTTTCCTGCAGATTTTGGGACTAATGTCTCACCAAAGAAAATAGAAATATTTTTACTGCAGAATTGTTTTTACCACTGAAGTTTATAGGCTATTTTTTTTTTGTTTTCAACCACAGCTTGTTGCACTCTATAATAATTTTTTTTTAATTTTTTGGCTATCGTTAATATTGTGGAAAGTAACAAAAATTTACAATAATATTAATGACCAGGCTGACTCAATTATATGATAATTTTTAGTTACAATTTTATGTAAGGAGAAATCAAATAATTACCATACATATGTACCTCATGTAATCAAGCGTATAACCAACTGTTACTTTGGTATTCATAAGTAAAATATTGTCCAATTAATAGCGTGTACGAAATTGTTATAATATTGAGCAAGATTTCGAATGCAACACTGTTCATAACTGTGTTTAGTGAACAAAATTGTATAAAATGGCAAATGTCAACAAAAGCAAACAAAATAAATCATTAAAAAGTCAATGTAAAGGTAAGTTTGTTTACATAGAAACACAACAACCATTTAGAGTATTTTTTGTATTGTTTTTCAACTGTCAAATGATTATTGAGCAAGCTGAAAATTGCGTATGCCTGAACACTTAAAATAATATTGTCAATTAACCGAATATTGACTCAATTAAGTTTCATATCTGAACACAGTATAAGGATCAGTCCATTTTACAGCAGCTTTTTTTAACCTGCTTGCAAAACATTCAGTTTTTGTTTGTTATTTATAACTATCTATCAAAAATTTAATCAGAGTTTTAAGGGTACAGTCACACTTGTCAAATATTTACTCAAAAAAACGTAACCACTATTTTTAAGCACAAAATAATTAGACGAAATAATTAGATTTTTTTTTTTTATTTTCTGTCAAAGTTGAAAAATAGTGGAAAAAACGGATAGCTTTTAAATAGTGTTTTACCAGGAGAAACACAAAGCAAACAGTTAATTTTTTTTATCATTATATATTTAATAAATACATCAATCAACACAAACAAAAAATATCGCGATTCGTTACCTATTTTTCGTGATATTACACCTGAAATCGTAACAAATTGACTAAAAATTGTGTGTTTTTTTGAAAACCGAAAGACGGTCAACTTTGAACGGTTATATCTTCTAAGCTAAAAATGTGATATTATTAAGAGTGGCATATTTGAAATCGTTGAAAAGTTTCCTATAACATAGGTTTATTCAAAACTACGTCGGCGCTTATGAAAATTTTGATTTTTGCAACCTTGTTTGCTCTACGGGCGCCACTGTGCGGCGTTTAATCTTGCAAGTGTTTTGTAACTGCAAACAGCATCAAATAGAAATAAACTAAATTTCTATGGTTATTTGTCCTTAGTAAAAGGAGTTTGCTAAATAAACACAAGAATTAAAACACATTTTATTTAGTGGTTACCAGAACTGCTGGCTAGATATGCAAACTCACAAACAAATAAACATTCTCCTCTTACACCCATTTACTATATGTACTATAGTATATATTTGTGTGTGTTTTTCCATGCATAAGCAGACTATATTACATGGTTTTACACTTGGTAGCCAAGATAAAGGCAGACACTTTTTAAAGCAATATAAGTAGTAAAAGACATTTTGCCATTTTACCCAGGAATCTTTATTGTAACTTGATAAATTTTGACTTTTTACTGCATCCTTGTACTCATACTTGTTAAATGTATGTTGTTTGATATACGAGTATAAAGTTATTTAGCATCGTTATTTGTAAATATCTGTGCATTTTAACATTGAAAATTGTTTAAATCTTTTATAGTTAACAAAATTTCACATGTGCTTTTATTGCCTAGATTTAAGATTTATGACAGTTAAGTCGTTAGGGTCTAAAAGTTTTTCTTTAATGTTGCAATTTTTTTTTTTGTTTTTATCTTTTCTATTATGCAAATATTAAGTTGCTAATAAATCTAAAGTAAATAATTTGTAATCGATTAAAAATAGGTCTGGAAGAGGGTCATGACTAAGACACACATTACAGAATAGAGAACAGTTTTGACAATAGGTCATTAATTACAATTAAGAAATATGCAGATGGCTTCTTAATTTGCAATGATGCGAAGACAAAAAACTTAAAAATTATGAATTTTATTAATTTTTACTGAAAATCTTTTAATAATGTTATGTGATTCTATATTTTAATGGTCATTTTCATTAAATTATTATTTTTATTGAAGGTAGGAATTGTTTTTACAACATGAAATCTTATTACAATTTTATTGATAATTTATTGATGATCCCCAGCTCAGCCAAGAAAAATTATCAATAAAATTTTAATAAGATTTCATGTTGTAAAAACAATTCCTACCTTCAGTAAAAATAATAATTTAATGAAAATTGAATTTAATGAACTCGAGCCTAACGAAAAATTATCAAAAATTTTAAAGAAAATATTAACTTTTGCTCGAAAAAATATATTAAGAACGATATTTTATATATTCCAACATCATTTTTTATATGGCAAGTTTTGCTTTACTTCTTTAATTTGAAACACTAAAGGACACTAATTTCTAACTGAAACTCATGGTGAATTTGTTTCATTTGGTTTCAATGTGCAAAGGATAGTTTGTCTGCTTTAAAAGTAGACAAAGATCGCCCAGGCCAGCCAAACAAGTTTAAAAACCAGGAATTTGAGGCAATACAAACTGAATATTGTTATCAAATCCAACAAAAGCTTGCAAAATCATTGCGAGCTACTCAAGCAGCAATATCAAAACACTGGCGAGCAGGCAAATTGGGTATTATATGAAATAAAGTAGAGATAATTCGAAGGAGGATTTTGCATGACCGAATTTATTAGTTGCGATGAAAAATAAATGCAAAATCTTGTGTCTTTGTCGAACAATTTTGTGATTTATTCGATCTGTTCGAATAACCGAAATAGCGGATGAGACACTAGTGCAGCGAGCTCTTATTTTAAATTCTCAACATGCATTCTGTAATAAATACTCTAAAATTCAAAAATACTTTCCCTTGTTACTAAAAAATATATTCTTTATCATGCTGCATGTATTTGTCAAGTACATGTATAATTATATTGTTAAAGCTTAGTGTTGCCTTTTCGCATCACACATGTTATTAGTAATTAAAAATCTAGTCAATGGAGAAAAAAGATGGATTATACAGTAGGTAATACCATATGCAAGTGTAAGGTGTTTCTCACAAAAGTAACCGATTGGTACATCATATAGTAATAAATGTTTTCAGTTTTTTGTAAAAAGTCCCAAAAACGTCGAAAAAATTAACAATTTATTTAAAAAATAAATTTATAAGAAAGACTTATGTATGCCACAAATCCTAAAATACGCCAATTAGATAATTTTTTTTCCTAGTGTCTTGTTTAAATATAAAGTAATACGAAGAGGTCTGAGAGGTGGTTAAAGTGAACGTTGCGAAAACGCAACGCAGGGTCTTAATGGGTTCATTTAAACAAGTACTAGTCCAGCATCTTATACACCCATCACCAATATATACATAATTTCACCTACATATGTATATTTTATATTCATACATTTACATGTTATCAAAAGATGAGTTTTTTATATATTTTTTATATAGTAGTGAACAAAGTATTTCATATTTTTATTTTAATTTAAAACTTCTTAATAATTGAAACATTGAAATTAGCAATAACTATCTGTGGTTCATGTAAATTAATAAAGTTATTATGTATAGCTACCAAATTACGATTAAAAACAAATAATAGTTGTGTTTCTTTAGGAAACTCCTTGAAGTTTCTAAACTTACTTCCTTATTAATTAAGTGTCGCCTGTTCACATATTTGTTTATAAAGGCGTTCCATTTTATTATATTTACGAATTCGTACACAAAATGCAAAGTGTCATTTATTAACTATACAACGAACATAAAATGGTAAACATAAACACAGTTTGACACAGCTGACAGTTGACTAGTGACAGAATAATAAAACATAAAATTCACAAGAAAACAAAAACAACATATAATACCCTACCGTTAAATTAATAAAACATACGAGCATAACAACCCGCTTGAGTACTTGTAGGATACAAGATTTTATTTACAAGTAAATTTTAAATTTTATTCTTAAGTACTAACATTGAAAACCTTAAACCTAACTAGAGCTGATAAGCTATGATTGTACACATGAGTTATGATTACATTTAGTACCATCACTGTAAAACTTTATTTGTATCATCTTCATAATACCGTTAAAACTTGTTTTCATAATTTTTAGACTCAACATATTTTATTTAAATTATGATTTAGTTTTTTAGTCTTGTAAGAACCTTTAAACAATAAAGTCATATTATATAAAATAATAAGTTGTAATTTTAATTACTTAACTCATGCACATATTAGTGACCCTTAATTTATTACTCGTTAAGTGTTTTATGATCATGTTTAGGTACATGCGTATTTTAGTCATAAACACAAACGTTTTCATTACCTGTGTTGGTGTGTGTCAAAATACCCTCTTCTTCTTTATTTGCCTATTCGTTTTTCGAATGTTAGCGACCAATACAATTACATTTGATATTATTTTCTAATAATGTCATAAAAGTTTCACAAATTCGGAAAATGTTTCCCGCTTTCTCGCCTCACTCAACAGATTGCCTGCATCACGGATACCAGTCCACGCTTGTATGTTATTAAGCCACGTTAATTCTTTTCTTCCTCTACGAAGCTTTCATTCAATGTTTGTTCGTGTAATTACTCAAAATACCCAATCGCACGGAATTACATACTACAACATCTCTTACTCTAATGACCTTTTTTATCTTTTATTCTTAGAACTTGTGAATATTATCTTTTAATAATAAACATGTTCAATTCTGAACATCTACAGCCAGTATATATGTATAAAATAGTTTTTCAGAAATATGGGAGATATAACCTATTATGGACCGATCATCCAAAAATTTAGTGTCATGATATCTGTGAATATAAATATTATATGTGTTAAACTTTATCTCTATATAAACACTTTTAAAGGTTAAACTAAATTACGGAAGTGGGCCTTATATGGGAGCAACGACTAATTATGGACCGACCATCATAAAATTATACCGTGTGATTTGTATACATGTGACCGGGCCTATGAAAAGGTGGCTTATGACTCAAAAAAGAAATTGCGAGACACAGCTGTTAAAGATAAAAAATGCATTTCGTCAGTTTCTTAGTAGCTTTTCTTTTGCATTATGAACAGTCATGCCCAAAAGGCAACCAGAAAAGGCTAAAGAGCATAAATGAGATAAGTTCGTGTGTGTATATAAAGAGCGATGTTTTTTTTAATGCAAAGCACAAACCAGTTTCAATTCCATTTATTATCTTGATTCAGGATTTTCAATAAAATTCTGTTTTTCTTTCATTTGTACTCTTTTTTCTCTACATTTTTAGTACACTTCTAAGCAAGTTAGGACTTTCTAGTTTTCACTATGTAAAAGAGCGTCTCAAAAACTATCGAAACCAAAAAAAAGTGGAAAATTAATTTGTGAGTCATAAGCCACCTTTTCACACATATGAAATATATTTTCGTTAAGTATTATTTGTATACCCACATTTTTAAAAAAGTTATGCTCTTTAAAGTGATTTTCGGAAGTGGGCCTTATATGGGAGCTACGTCTAATTATGAACCGATCTTTACGAAATTTGTAGATGTGATTTAGCTTCATTTATTACGCATTTGTGGTAAAATTTTGTTTGCATACTTGAATAATTCAAACATTAATGATCATAAAACTTATATTTCGGGAGAACATTTGTATGGAAGCCAGGTTAAAGAATGGACCGATTTCCACCTATTTCAATTTCATCCGTCTTTGGGCTAAAAAATATCACGTACCAAATTGTGTTGAAACATCTTCAAAATTGCTACCTGTACTCTGCGCACAAGCTTTACATGGACAACCAGCCAGCCAGACGGATGGGCGGCTAAAATAACATCGTTAACTCGTCTCAGGTTGTGATTCTGAGTCGATCGGTATACTTTAAGGTGGGTGTGGGACCAATATTTCTGGGGGTTACAAACATCAGCACAAATCCAAAATACCCTCCCCACTATTGTGGTGTAGGGTATAACAACAACACTAAATCTTGCACATTGATGATGATGAGACATTTGTGCAACGAACAATAAACATCCTGCATACATACATATATAGACACATTTATATAAACGTTGCAATTGTAATAAAAATATTTTGATAATAAAACGTTAAAAACAATGAAAAGCTCGTGAAATTGAGATACGAAAACAAAACATCTACCAACTACAATAGTATGAGCATAACTATTTTGAATAGAAAATAGTATTTAGTAAAGCATACAACAACAGAAAGTATCAAGCATGACATGAACCAACAGTCAAGTCAAGTCAGTCAGACAGGCAGGCAGGCAGACAGAACAGCAGTTAGACATATACACAAACAAAAACGCTTACTTGTACTTTATATTCTTGCAAAGTAAGTAGTCAAAAAGAAAAGTTCTTCTATCGGTTGGCTGGCTGAATTGCTTTGAAAAACGGAAACGGAAAACGTATACTGTCAATGATGAAATTTTTTTTTTACCATATGTGAGCACTTTGCGTATTATGTGTTGGCATATGTAAAAATGTAAAACACCATAGTTGATTTTGAGTCTGGTGCTGATGCTACCGCTGCTGCTGCTGTTGTTGATTTATTTGCGGCTTCTAAAATGCAAAAGTTTCTTAATTTTCATAGAACTACAAACTTGAGAACGAAATTTTCTAAATTAAGGCAAGAAACTTAAACGTGTTACCATAGTATGGAAAATATTTTGAAAACTATTGCACACATATGTTGTAGATAGCTAGTCTATAGGTATGCGAATTTAAACAAGGGCTGCGATTACTGAATTTACTAAAAAAACAAGTAAGAAAGTATAGTCGGTCAAGCCCGACCATATAATACCCTACACCCAGCATATAAATAAAACAGTTTTACAGAAATGGGCGCTATATCGGAGATATGACCTATTATGAACTATTCATCCAAAAATTTAGTGCCATGACTTCCGAGAATATAAATATTATGTGTGTTAAACTTTATCTCGATATAAATGGGCTTAAAAGATTTATGGAGGTTAAAGTGAATTACGACTATTTATGAACTGACTATTTTAAAATTAGGTGTAATCCTATTTGTAGATTAGAAACTCATTTTTGTTAAATTTTATTCGAATAACAACATTTTTAAGAGAGTTATGATCTTTAAAGTGATTTTCAGAAGTGGGCTTTATATGGGAGCTACGGCTAATTATGGGCCGATCTTTAGGAAATTTGTAGATGTGATTTAGCTTCATTTAGTACTCATTTGTGGTGAAATTTGTTTGCATACTTGCATAATTCAAAGATTTATGACCGGTAAACCCCAATTTCGGGAGGACATTTGTATGGAGGACAGGTGAAATAATGGACCGATTTCTACCAGTTTCAATCCCATCCATTCTTGGGCCGAAAAAATATCACGTACCAAATTTTATCGAAATATCTTTGAAATTGCGACCTGTACTCTGCGCACAAGCTTTACATGGACAGCCTGCCAGACGGACGGACGGACAGACGGACATCGTTAAATTGACTCAAAAAGTAATTCTGAGTCGATTGGTATACTGTAAGGTGGGTGTTGGACCAATATTTCTGGGCGTTACAAACATATGCACAAATTCAATATACCCTCCCGTGTTGGGTATAAAAATTCATTATTTCGCAACTGTATAATTTTTTCAACAAGAATGTTGTGAATTATTATACCATTTAACAATTTTTAGTTTTAACCTTGAATTTTCATATTTGTAAAATTTTCTCGTTATAAAAGTATATTATTTTAATAAACAGATTTGACTCTGAATAGCACCTAAAATAACCATACTGTTGCATTTAAATATTTACATAGAATTGTGTTCTAGAATACACGTTAGGTTCAAATATATATAAAATAATAAATATACTTATATTAATATATTGCTACACTTTAAAATTTTCAAAAAAAAAAAAGAGATTTTTGTAGAGTTATAGATAAAGCACAGTAACTAAGAATTCAGATCAAGGTAATATACAAAAAATGCAGTGCAAGTGAGGCATATTATAATTTGAGAATATATTGGATGAATACACTGTTGATGTTGCTACACCGTCAAAATATTACTTTCCTTCACCTCTCTCTAAGAGATGTGCTGCTGTGAAATAAAGTGATATTTTGACGTTGAAGAGTGTGATGGATGTTTGAAAGTAATATTATGTTGTAGTACCGGTAATTACCAAACAACGCCTCCAAATTTTGAAAATCATGGTTCTGTGTTTTTTTTTATCTATAGAACTTTGAAATGGCATAAAAGGAAGATGATTTGTTTACATTGACATGGAATTTACTTTATTAGAAAGATAATATTTTGGCATCATAATTTAAATAAAACTTCTGGCATATGACTGACTAGGACGAAGTCAAAACTGGAAGTTAAATTTTCATTGACTTTTTCCAACATTTGTGGCCGTATGTTGTCCTCCAAGTGGAAAATCGTTTCAGATTTAGTGGATCAGCGAGTTCAAACTTAAGTCACATGACAGCTAACAAAATGACCGCCAGTTAAAAATGTGTTTACAACTTCAAGTATAAAAATACTTAAAAAAAACACTCTATACATACAGCCGTGTCACAGAATTTAATTCGGTTCAAAAGTGGAATTAATTCCATTTTTTTTTTTTTTTTTTCTTTTATAGAAAAAGCAAAACGAACAATTTTTTCGGAATGAAACCTAGAAATGCTTAAAATTACAACTGCAGATAGGAAACTAAAAGTGGTTTCATTCCGAAAAAATGCTTCGTTTTGCTTTTTCTATAGAAGCAAAAAACGGAATTAATTCCACTTTCGAACCGAATTAAATTCTGTGACATGACTGATAGTCATTAAATATAAACACAAATTAAACTAAAAATATTTTGTTCAAGACTAAGCAAGAGATAAAATAAAAAAAAACACATTCTAAAACTGTCGTTAAGATGATTACAAAGAATCGGGATGAGATGTTGAAAGTTTGATTTCAAGACACTATATAACTAAAATGACAAATAGAAAACAATGGGGGAAAAACGGTAAAAAAAACTGGCAAAAAACTAAAAATATTTGAAATAGCCAAAAGTATTAAAAAAAAAAAAAACATAACAATAATTTTTATGATAATTGCTACGACTTTGGTAACACTTGAAACTACATAAACTATTTTTTCTATTGTATCAATGATAAGTGTAGCAACTATCTGAATTTAATGTGCACTAGTTTCACTGATCTTATCCTTAAATCTGGCATACATGTGTACGAGTATGTGGTTATCCGTCTATTAACTTTATCTTCTGTACGTAGTTATCAATTTTGTACATATTTTTTTTTTTTTAGTCGTGTATTGTTGAAGTAAAGTTGTGTGTTTGTTTCCTGTTTTTATCGCGATACATGAAGTTCTTCTTATTATGCAGTTTTTATTTCATTTCTTTGTTATTTTTGCCTGTTGAGATGTTTTCTATTTTAGAAAATGGAGCATAGAAAAACAACAATAACACGTACGCATGTTTAGGCATGTACGTAAGTGTGTGTAACATTGCTGCAACACAGTGTTGCACGATTTTAAATACTTTGGAAACATTTAATAACACAGTGTTGCAGCAATGTTGAGAATTAATAGGCATACTAGCTTAGGTTTATTGTATCTAAGTAATGTAGTTGATGCCTGTTGGTAAGTACATTTTATGCACATACTATGACGTGTATTTTATGGGATTCTTTTTCAGATAATTATACTGATTATTAAATGTTTACTAAAGGTACGATCACACATGTAAAACATTTGACAAAAAGCACCAAATATTTATCTTCCATAATGTGACCATAAAACATTTTGGGGTGCAAACATGATTTTGAGAAAACAAAATTTGTTTTCTAGCAAACAAAAATTTCTCTAATGCAAACAGAGTGTAAGTATTTAAACTTGTGCAGTTCATATTTGACATACGGCAGAAGTGGTCTGTTGTCTTCAGCTTCTACAGCGCTTAGCCTAATCTTTTATTATATTACACTACAGAGTCTAAAAACGTATTTTTTCCAAGACCTTTGAAAACAATTTTGGAGCTCATTGTAAAGAACCTTACGAAGAACTAAATAAAGTCTAGGTTGTAGTAACCAGGGTTATTGTAACTGCCAAACTCGCACAGTCTGCCTAAAAAAATTCATATATCGCTGGCTTAACATGTAAAGGCTCTAAGTCCATATTTTACAAATTACAGGAGAGA
Organism: Bellardia pandia; assembly: GCA_916048285.2. NCBI lineage: Eukaryota > Metazoa > Arthropoda > Insecta > Diptera > Calliphoridae > Bellardia > Bellardia pandia. Next base: position 30,319,916 of record OU696531.1, read on the forward strand.
CAAAAAACAAGCAAACTTTTTTTTTGAATAAACATTTCCAAAATCTGTAAATGCAATTTGTTTTTCTATTTTTCTTTGTTTTTTATTTGCGTAAAAGCAAATGCCTTGGACTCATTATTGAAATGTCTCATTATTGTTTAAATATGTTGCAAATAATACCATGCAATTTCGTACACGTTATTTATACGACAGTGTATTATTTCGTAAAATAATAATAAATCTCCGGGAGATTGGATACTGTAATTGAAAGGGGGCCAATCTTTAAAGAGATATAATTATAAATACATACTCGGGATGTAGGTATTTATAATTCGGGGTTAAGTGAAATAAAGAAGAGTTATTTTCTTTTATTTAAGTTAATTGAGAACTGGGATGCTCACCTTATTGGGTTATTTCCTTTTAAAGAAAAGAAAAGGGTTGAAATTTCGATTTTCCTTTTTTTCTTAATATTTTATTTAACATCACCTTGATTGTGGTTTAAATATAAATTGTGGTATATAATTCTTAAATGCAATTCAATTTGTGTAAATTCAAAATTCAAGTTTTTAAGTATTGGTATGTGTACGTTAAAAAAAATGGAAATAATTTTAATTTTATATGTGTGTTTAAGTTGAAGGCAAAAGGATAAGTATGTATAAAAAAGGAGAAGTTAAAAGTTCGGTTGTAACAACAAAAAAACGGCTGAATTTAAGTACAAAATATGTACTAAAAATGAGTGTTGTCAATTGCTCTTTTTATACATATTTAATTGCTAATAATTTTTCGTTAAATAATAAATTTCTATAAATTAAAATTTTTGTTTGTTTATTATTGAAGTGTCCAAAGTTCGTTTGGACAGACATAAAAACAAAATATGAAGAATCGGTCGATTATTTCTCATAGCCCTCATACAAATTGCTTTCCTAAATATTGCTCATAAATTGCTATGACAGTGCAATATCAATACAAAATAATATATAAATCAAAACAAAAAATATCGTCCCATCCAGCTATATAACGACCATTTCCGAAAAACCCACAAATATATCTAATAAACGTCGATATCAATCGATATAAAGCTCTTGCAAATAACGCTACTGAGCTGAAATTCAAAAATAAAAAACAAAATAAGCCTCAAGTACATAGAAATCTTATAATCTTATACTTTTTTATACTCTAAATTACAGGTCAGATTGTTATGATCATTTAAAAAAAAACTCTGTAAATGATGATAAGAATTGGTAATAACATCAATTATAAATGGTCAAGATTAGATAAAAAGCATTTAAAATAAATTATGTTGCTCGTAAAATTTGCGCTAAAACTGAATAAGGACATTCTGATCCTATAACCATTGTAGTTTTTGTATTTCTTATTATATTTAGGTGGAGGGTATTTAAGATTCGGCACAGAATATAGCACTCAAACTTGTTTATTTTATAATTTTTATTACAACTGTTAATGAAAAAGAATTGTTTTTCATTATTGAAATATCCCTCAATAATCTACGCAGGGGTAGTGTACTTTGTTTCTGGTTCTATCCTTTGATCATTTGAATTTCTCAAAATTTCATATTGAAAATCTGAATTTCATTTCAATTTTTCCCAATTAAGCTGGAGGTCCACACTGCGATTTTTAGCGTCAACGCGTTTATAGTTTTCTAAACGTTTTTAGTGTCAAGTATTTCAAGTTATATGTGAAGATTTTTCGCGGCAATCATTTTGGTTTATACATATGTACTTTCAGAGGTGATCAGCTGATTTTTTAATATGAAGTTTTTGATCGGTTTGTTTGTCAATTTCTAATAAAAATGTGTTTTCAGTTGTCATACTTTTCTAGTGGCATCAGCTTTAAAATAAATTTTCTTTTCATTTGTTCGACGTTTGCGACGCTTTCAAAAGTATAAAGTAAACGAGCTTTTCGATTTTCAATCATCAACGCTTGCTACGCTTTTAAGTTTGTAACTTAAAACATACGACTACATTGATTCTACTTTTTTGACAGTTGTTAAGAACGCATGAAACTCGTAAACGCTTGGTGCGAACTTTCAGCTTTACACATTGATTCTCAATTCCAATTGAAATTTTCTTTATTTAAAATTTAAATTCTAAATTTCATTCAGCTAAGTATTCTCAAATTAATTTGAAATGAATGTATAATTCCCTTAATTTTAATTAAAATTTATATATATATGGAATATATATGTATATGGAATAACACTCAACATTAGAAAATCAAAACTGTTTGTTTGTTTGTTTTAAACTGCTTCATTACTAAATACTACTGCAACTTTTAACATAAAAAAAAACATTTTAAGTATATTGTTCCAACTCAATCCTAAACCAACCCCAGCCTTCACACAAACACAAAGTAGATTCTCTAAAAACAATTGCTCTCAGATGTACAGAAGTATGTATGTAGTTTCTATGAATGTTTTAAAATTTCCATCACACAGAATAGCAAAAAAAAAAAAAAACAAGTAACAAAGTATAGTCCGACAAGCCCGACCATATAATACCCCACACCCAGTATATCAATAAAACAGTTTTCCAGAAATGGGCGCTATATGGGAGATATGACCTATTATGGGCCGATCATCCAAAAATTTAGTGTCATAGTTTCTGGGAATATAAATATTATATGTGTTAAACTTTATCTCGATATAAATGCGTTTAAAAGATTTATGGAGGTTAAAGTGAATTACGAAGAGGGCCTTATATGGAAGTTTTGACTATTTATGAACGGACTATTATAAAATTAGATGTAATCCTATTTGTAGATTAGAAACTCATTTTTGTTAAATTTTATTCGGATAACAACATTTTTAAGATATTTATGGTCCTTAAAGTGAGTTTCAGAAGTGGGCCTTATATGGGAGCTACGGCTAATTATGGGCCGATCATTATAAAATTAAGTGTCAACATTTCTGTATATATGAAACTTATTTGCGTTGAATTTTATTTAGATACCAATATTTTTAGGATATTTATGGTCGTTAAAGTGAGTTTCGGAAGTTGGACTACTTATGGACCGATCATCATAAAAGTCTACCGTATTGTATGAACCTATATGTACGACAGATATTTGTGTTTAATATTGTTTGGATACCAACATTTTTAAAATAGTTACGCTTTTTTAAGTGATTTTCGGAAGTGGGCCTTATATGGGAGCTACGACGAATTATGGATCGATCTTTACGAAATTTCTAGATGTGATTTAGCTTCATTTGTCACGCATTTGTGATGAAATTTGTTTGCATACTTGCATAATTCAAACATTTATGATCGCTAAACCTTAATTTCGGGAGGACATTTGTATGGGGGTCAGGTGAAATAATGAACCGATTTCCACCAGTTTCAATCACATTCATCATTGGGCCGAAAAAATATCAAGTACCAAATTTTATCGAAATATCTTCAAAATTGCGACCTGTACTCTGCGCACAAGCTTTACATGGACAGCCAGCCAGCCAGCCAGACGGGCGGACGGACGGACATCGTTAAATCAACTCGGCATACTTTAAGATGGGTATGGGATCAATATTTCTGGGCGTTATAAACATATGCACAAATCCAAATCCACTATGGTGGTGTAGGGTATAAAAAGCACACTCAAAAATAAACTAACAGGAAAAACAAATTTTTTTCTAAGTGATTTCATGCGTGTTTGAGTTTAAGACTCGCAGCCAATTTCAGTTAAATTAAGTTCAGCTTGTTCAGCTTTGTTCTCTCTAGTAGTATGTACTTTCTTTGTCTTAGACATCTTGCAAATAAATATTGTTGCAGTTTTTTTTCTTTTTTTGTTGTGTTTGTTGTTGTCATTATTGTTCACATAGTTTTTGGCAAATATGTTAATGTGTATGAATTTCACTATTGTTTCCAGTGATGCTCTACATACCAGCACACATTCCATACAATAAACGCACATGCATCCACAGGAAATGGAGTAAAAAAAAAATGAGAGAGGAAAACTAAAATAAAACTTTTTCAAAAATATGTTTGTTTACACTTTAATTTTTGTGGTTTAATTTAGCTGGCAATGATGTTAATGATGTTGATGATTATGTATGTTGTTGATATTGCTTTTGGTACTGCTACTGCTACTGCTGCTGTTGTTGATGAGAGGAAGTGTGTGATTATCATACAAGTAATGATGTTTTTAATGTTGTGTAAACAATTACAAATAGACAATGTCCTAGCTGATTATTCGTAATGCAATTGTAATTGTTTGTACATCTATAAAAATTGCGAGGATATGCTAAAAAAACTTTAAGAAAAAAATTTCTAAGTAGATATTATAGCAGTTAAATTGTAAATTGGCTGAAATTGAATTCATGAAAGCTAATTTTTTTCATTAATTAAAAATTGTCATTTTTGACAACTTACACTAATGTTGTCATAAATAAACAAATTACAATACGGCTTTTTGTAATAATATTTACGTTGCCCTCGTATAATATCGAAAGCAGATTTTGCAGTATCTGCTATACATTTCCATATATGTATGTACATATATGACATTATTTAAAAAAAAGTATGTACTTAAGTAAGTATAGTAGGATGGTTCGTTTAAAGCTTAAAAAAATATCTGGTCATATAATAGTTTCTAATGGTACTTCTTTTTCTCATCTTAAACTACAAAATTGCTACAAAATTTGATCCATAAATTTGAACGTTTTTAGTTTTAACACTCAATATTTTTGACAGGTACTGTTTTGGCAGCAGAACTTTCTGGAAAGCTTTTTTTTTTGTTTTGCCTAAATTTATTCACACATGCATTTTTCCTGTGTGGGCAACTCCTGTCGATGTTATGTTCTTGTTCAAGCAACGTTGTCAGAACGTTTGTTTGCACAAATCTGTCTGCTATGTTTTCCCCACACAGAATACCCTGAGCATATGCCTACAAAATGAAGGCTTGTTGAGACGTAGCGTAAAATAATCATCTAAAGAAAAGCTAACACGTCGTATTTCTTAATATACTTCAGTTGCTTAGTGAGTAAACATGCTAAGTTCAATTTTTATGAAAATTTAGATTTTAATACTAAACATCAAAATAAGTAAAAATATCCTGTTTGCAAAAGCACTTTAACAATTATTTCATTTTATCTCGTTCAATTAGAACTGAGAATAAATAAGCTATTATCAGCCATGTCACAGAATTTAATTCCGTTCGGAAGTAGAATTAATTCCGTACTTTGCTCCTATAGAAAAAGTAAAAGGAATTTTGTAACAGCAAAACCCCTTCAATTAAAACTAAACTAATTTTGTTTGTGTAACTTGTTCCAAATAAAATAAGTTTTTGAAATAAATAAATAAATGCATTCAGATATATTTCACTTAGTGGTTACGTCTTTTTTATCACATATTTGTATTGTGTGACCTTACCTTAAGGAAATGGTTTTATTATTTTTTCAAAATTTGTTATATTTCGAAACTTAATTGAATTTTTCGATATGAATATTCTGCTCAATCCAGACTCAATATTGATAAATAAATGGAGGCCATCCTAATACATGTACAAGCATGTTTCTGTTTTGTTTGTAATTATTTGTTATGTGTCTGTTTTAAGTACTGTAATATAATTTCATGTTATATATTTGTGTATGAGCACAACTTTACCAATTAAAAAAACAGTTACAATATAAAAGTTATAAATTTATTATTATTATTTAAATAAATTTGATGGTAAGTGATAAAAAGGTATATTAATATCGAATTGGGTGCCCCGATAAACTAGGCGATAGTGTGCCGGACAATCAGTCAGAAGATCGCGGGTTCAATTCCCGCCAAAGACTCTGTGTGTTCTCTGCAGACAAGCCAAAAAGCTTATACCATGTTCAGACGGGCACTGAAATTCGTGTATTGCTCTCTCATTCGTGATTCGCACTCCAATCATGATTGAATCAACCTGTTTCGCCATACAAAATGTTGATAGCACAACATCTTGTTTCAGTTTGAAACTACTACCCAAATCTCTAATTTTATAACAAATTATCGCTAGTTTATCTGAACTAGCTGTTAAAATAAAATACAAACAAAAAACTAAAAAGGTAAAAATAAGAATTGTGAAAAATAATAAAAGTGAAAATAAATAAATAAATAATAAAAATGGAAAAAAGTACAGTAGAATGGAGTGAAAAGACATGGTTAAACGAGTTTTTATGTACATAAAACAGAACTGTCAAAATGAAACACGAATATGCCGTGTGAATGGGATGATGCACAATCGTAATTCAATAAATGAAACAAGTGTTTCATATTGCCGTCTGGATATGGTATTAACAGTTTGTGTTTGTTAATTATAAAAAAAAAAATATTATAAAGACTCAATAAGTAAAAATTCTAAAATCAACATAGGGTGAATGTTAAAGTTAAACTTTTGATTACTGTTTCTGAAGTATTTCAAATACAGAATAATTAGTATTTAGTTGAACTGTTAATATTTAATTTTGATAGAATAGCCGATAGCCATTGATGCTAGTGCTTTTAGCCTTAGATTTATTGTAATTTTAATTATAATTAATTTTTTAATAAATAAATAAATAAATAATTTTGATATTTCAAATACTTATTTGTTCAATTCACAACTAATGTTGTAGTGTACGTTGTAGGTGTTGTACGTCGTGTAAATTTACAATAGTTGTACAAACGTTGCTATTATTAATTTCAATATAAATATTGTGTACAACACCTACAAAATGTTTACAAATGTTTTTTGAATGTTGTTATAAAGTTGAAATGTTACCAAAAATTCAAATATGTATCTCAACATAAAAATTACTCATTTCAATTTAAAAAAATAACAAAACGGTAACACTCATTTTAATAGTCCGTCATTAATTATGTGGGACGATAAGCTGAACCTGGCACTTTCTAGAACTGGAAAGAATTCTTTGACAAATTCTGGTTCCAAATTACTAATTTATTTGGAAAATTAAAAAATGAAGAGCAATATTTTGTATACATTATGCCACTAAGAATTTTCAAGTTTATTCAGATTAAGGAAGATTCCATCCAAAACAAATAAAGTAAAGATACAATGCCAGACACTATTAAAAGTTAAATAGTGTCTAACATGATGCTCTTCTAATTACTCTCCTCAATATTATGGAAATTAAATACATATTACCAATTTGCATATAATTACTTAAACTTCAAATAATTAATGTTGAAATATTTGAGTAGCGAAAAACCAGAGAACAATGCAGATATTTGGGTAAGGAACAATAGTATAGCAAGGACAACAATATCATTGTTAGTTGGGGATGGCAAATTACAGCTTATAAGGCAGTGCAGTACAGCGATGAAAATGTGGCAGAGTTTGCAAAACTACCATGAAAGAAAAACATTGAGCAACAAAATAAATTTGATGAGACAGGTTTGCAGTAGGAAATTAGGCTCACATTGGTTTAATGAGGGATTTATTTCTAAAATTATAGAATTCGGGCGAAAATGCTTTTGATGAAAAGTGGAACATAGCTATGCGTTTGAGTCTGCCAACGAGCTACAATAATTTGATAACAACGTTTGAGTCCCGCAATGAGGAGGAACTAACTATTGCATATATGGAATCAAAGTTAATCGAAGAATACACGAGGCGTTAAAGTGATACAGTTGATACACAAAAATCGATGATGGTCACAAATAAAAGACAGAAGCCAAATGTGGAATGTTATTTTGCTGAAATATCACTTTATAATGATATATATTAGCTTTAATCAAGTTTGGGGTATTGATCTTTACGATTTGTTTTAAAGGGAGTCTATAAAATTTTCTATTTATGAAATTATCTATCTAATAGGACAACGAACGCCCGTCCCGGCTGAAGCTAGCAGCTCAAAGGCTCCCATAGTCCTTTTTAGTTAGATCTCTAATTGTTTAAACTACTACAGTTGAATAATCTGGTCGCGTGAAAAATAATTGACATCTAGTTTTTTAATAAACTTAACAATTAGAGTATTACTGCTCATTCCAACAGCAGGGTATTAACATTACAGAAATGTTAATAACCTACCAAATATACACCCATCTGCCTGTTATTTTGATATTTTAGGTCTTTTTATTGCTTTTGAAGAGATAAAGAAGATCAGCTGTTTAGATTAAAAAAACAAATTTAATTTTATATTTAATCTATTACGAAAGAGTCGTTGTCGTAAAAAGAAAACGACACTCATAATAAGGCTGAATATTTGAAATTAAAAAAATAAATCTTTACTTTTAAAGAAAAATATATTTCGTCTTTTGTTAACTTTCATGCACAAAACAAATTAATAGCATCAAATATTAATTTTTTACATTATTTATACATTTCAATTTAAGAATTTTAACTATTTCTTGATGTTGCCAACTTTTGTGCAAACATGCATTCCATAAAAATATAACAGTTAGCCAATTCATCCCTTAAGTATTTTAAAAACAACCGCAGGTTTTCCTATTCTAAACAAGTTAAAAGTTAATTTAATGCCTAGATAACATTTCATGAGGCGACATCTATTATTCAGTAGTGGCAGTAGTGTACACGAGTATGTATACGCAGAAATGTATAAGTTGATTAAACAGTTTGTGTATAACAGTTTATTTTAAATTATCTTGTTACAAATAATGTTAAAAATGTGCAAACACACACTATTATATGTATGCTAACCATAATAACGAATATAAAATATAATAACGAAATAATTTACGTAATTTGTGAAGATAATGCAGAACTAGAACTAAACAACATATTTGTCGATAAGACGTTATTTGTAGTTATTTATGTTTATGAAAGTTCTGTTAGCACTAACATACTACAGCTTATCTGCTATTGTAAGAAGCTGAATAAAAAAGTAATAAATGGATGTTTAGCAATATGGTTAAACCCGTTCCAATGTTTGAAGAACAGCATACAGTGGGGAATTAAAAAAAGTAGTTAAATAAATCTGTTATATCTAAACGTATGTCCGCTTTCAAAAAAAAAATCACATGCCAAAATAGGAAGTCTTGTCTATTCAAAAGAATCAGTAACAATCGGTATAGATTCCCTGTGATGGTCTGGTCATAAGAAGAATTTGTATGAAAATCAATTAAATTTGTATTGTGTAGGGAAAGAGTAAAGTTTGAAAATCATATTGGTGTTAAAAAACTTAAAAAATGCGGGACGTTTTTATGTGTTTAGCTATTATTTTGAAACATTTGTGCAATATAAATTTATTCAGAGTATTGGCAACATGTGAATATTTTGCCCGATAATGAATTAAGCCAAGAGAATCCCATAGAGAGATAGAGATCTGCATTGATTGAAGCAAATAGTAGTTGTACAACTTAAGGTCTGGACTATAAAAAGGATGAGAGAAGACTTCCTGTTCAAACATATTTTTTAATTGTGAGCTTTATGTAACATTGTATGATTTTACTAAACGTAGATTGGATATTTAATGAATGAAAACTATTCCAGTAAAAAATGTGCTCCAAAAGAAGCACGTTTTATTTATGAATTCATACCTCAAATCGCTTCAAACCTGCTGATGAGATGCATGATTTTTGAATGAGGTGTTCCCGGTTTGGTGGACTACTTTCTGCTGACAATAAGTGCTTCTTTTAACCTAATCAAACATACAAATAAAGTACTTTCCTTAAATGTTTTTTTAATTCTATCTAAATGTGTTTGCTGAAGAAAAATTCATATTAACTGAGAAGCGCGATATTCGTTTTGTAATTGACTTTCGTTGTCATACGTAAATCTGTTGGCTATAATTTAATTTTTGTTTTTTTTTCGCTTTAAAACCTTCTTTGTTTTCAGCACTAAAAAAGCATCTTTTTGTATATTTTATTCGTAAGCATTTACTGCTTCAAAAGAGCGCTTTTATTGAAGCGCTCGATTATGCGCTTTTTCTCTTAAGTGATTCAAAAAAACACGAATTTTTTTTACTGGGATATCACTTCACACATACGTTGAAAGAGATATTCTTATCACTCGTGTGTTTGTTTTAAGAATTTAATGTTTAGTAATTAAAATTTTAATATTACTAAATAAATTGTTCAGTGTCAATTTAACATTCGAAGAGTTCATTACAACCATTCCCAGTTTTGAGTAATAAATTGAACAGTGCATTACAACTACCAGCAATTTGACACTCACGAGGCGCAATACTTATCTTAATTAAAACGGGTTTTGATACATTTAAACCGCGTTTAAGCAATATTTCTGACATGCAAAGTAATATTCCCGCACTTGACTCTTTTGTAAAGATTAACCCCCTTATTCATAAAAACTTACAACAGGTTTATAAAGCAAATATGCATACAAAATTTTTTTATAAACCACTTACAATCCTGCTGTAAGTTTTATGAATATGTTGTCAGAGTTTATTCAGTTGCCTTGTATTTGGACTGGCAAAGGTGCTAATAAACGACACTGACCAAAGGATAAAAGGAGCTTTATATGCCTGTAGGCAGTTTAATATACCTGAGATCAAAGAATAATTAAGAAGTTCTGTATTGATCTGATTTCTATTTGAAATTCTTACGGCTTATATACTAACGATGAGAATCTTCTGAAATCTTGAAATTGAGTACTCACTCAATCTATTAACTAATATGATAATATTACATGTTGATTATTACTCGATCTATGGATAATCTAATATACTGACATATTTATTATGCTCTTAAGTTTACTCAACTTACGAATTAATTCAGTACAATACCATAATTCTTATTTTACAATTGACATCATAACCAATGCTATCAAGTGAACGTAAATTTTTGTAAGCTGAAAACTTCTGCCAAATATAAATTGAGTATTTTTTATCATTTCTTGGGTGTCACGTATTTGAAAAAATTATTGCCGTTTTATCATAATTGCGACAAATGAGTATTGAAGCGTGCTTTATATTTGAAAATCTCCAATTGCTCATATTAATTGAAGTTTGTTTACTTACAAAAACGTAAAGCATAAATTAGTTGTTGCAACAAAACAAAATTCGATTGTTTAATTTGTTTACAATATAAAATTCCTCTTATTACATTAATAAATATTACAGTATTTAAGCTACAATGTTTTATGTGTTAATTGTTTTTGTTTCTTTTTTCTTCAAATACACTGCACTTTTTTCGTACAAAATTCGAAATTTTCGAAGCAAAAATTACAAAAATGGCAAACAAACATGTATTCTTTAAAATGGCATTTTTAAGTTATTTTACCAATAATATTGTAGGCTTGATAGAACAATACTTTCTTAAGTAATACTCTTCAAAGTTACTGTAAAAAATTAAAATCAAAGTTTATAAAAGTTTTCAAATAGTTTTGGAAGTGAAAAGTTTTGCCTGACTGCTAAGACCATTGGATTTAAATATCACACACCTATGCAAAAAATTCTAAAAGCCTAACTCCTCATCTACTGGTGTTCTATGTTTGAAATAAATCACTCCAGTAGTTTAGAGGTTCTGTTGCCCATTAATATTTATTGCGGTATGCTGCTGAGACGTATGAGTAATATTTAATTTCACTTAATTTTTTATAACGTATACAACCTGTATAATAAATACTTACCAGGCATGAAAAAGTTGGTACAATTGTATTTTTTTAGCACTACTCTTATTTGAGAGTCAAAAGTACAATAGCACCCCAATGACTAATTTAGCACTATTTAAAATTTTTATTATGGTTTAACAAGTTTATGATAGAAAATGTTGTTTCGGGTAAAACTTCTAGCATTGTACCATTAACCGAAAGAGAATAAAACAAATAAGAAAGTATAGTCGGTCAAGCCCGATCATATAATACCCTACACCCAGTATATGTATAAAACAGTTTTTCAGAAATGGGCGTTATATGGAAGATATAACCTATTGTGGACCGATCAATTAAAAATTAGTGTCATGATGTCTGTGCATATAAATATTATATGTGTTAAACTTTATCTCTATATAAATACGTTTAAAAGATTTATGAAGGCTAAAGTGAATTACGAAAGGGTTCTATATGGGAGTTTCGACTATTTATGAACCGACTATTATAAAATTAGGTGTCATCATTTCTGTATATGAGTAACCTATTTGTGTCGAATTTTATTTCGATACCAACAGTTATAAGAAATTTATGATCGTGGTAGTAGATCTTTATATATATGTATTTCCTATTATTATTATAAACTTTGTTTCTTTTAATTTAATACTCATTGAATTTATGAATTTTGTTATTTATTTATTTGTCATAAAAATATGTAAAAATTTTCAGTCAGAAATAATTCTTCAAATACATAACATAAAAATATTATATACAAAATTAAAATATTAATTCTAATTATTAAATATAAAATAATATAACCCACAATCGTTAAAGTGCTTTTCGGAAGTGGGCCTTATATGGGACCTATGAGTAATTATGGACCTATCACAAGAACACTGTACCGTTCTTCTAACTCTTTCCCAATATCAGAAGCATTGTCTTCATTTCCATCAACCTCATTTTGAATTTCGTTTTCTATATCATTGGCAATTACCTCTGCCAATCTATCATAATAGTTAGATCAAATTTTCATTGATTTTGTCTACCTCAACAATCAAAAACTAATTTCTGAAACGTACAAGCACATTGATTCTGCTTTTTATACAAAACACAAAATATATAGTTATAAATTGGTTATATCTCTTTCTATTTTGCTTTGATTTTATTTGCTGCATTCTCTACATAGCAGTATAGGGCCTGGCTGGGACCTGGTGTTACAAACATGTTGAGAGTAATTTCAAGTTTTTTTTTTTAATTTTTTTGTATAAAACACCTTCATTGAGGAATTCCTAAAATGATAACGGGCTCCGCCTAAGATCTAAGTAAAAAACTATAAAAATGTTCAAAAATGCCTGGCCAGACCCTGGTGTTCGCTTAAGGGTTAAAGTGATTTGCAGAAATGGGCCTTATATGGGATCTACTTCTAGATATGGACCGATCTGCACAAAATTTGTAGATGTGATTTGGCTGCACTTACCATTACTTTGTGGTGAAATTTGTTTGCATACTTGCATAATTCAAACATTTATGATCGCTAAACCTTAATTTCGGGAGGATATTTGTATAGGGGACAGGTGAACTAGTGAACCGGTTTCCACCAGTTTCAATCCCATCTGTCCTTTGGCCGAAATTTTATCGAAATATCTTCAAAATTGCGATCAATACTCTGTGTACAATCTTTATATGGACAGCCAGCCAGCCCGATGACGGACGGACGGACATCGTTGAATCGATTCAGAAATTAATTCTGAGTCGATTGGCATACTTTAAGGTGGGTGTTGGACCAATATTTCTGGGCGTTACAAACATTAGCACAAATCCACTATACCCTCCCCACTATGCTGGTGTAGGGTATAAAAACGACAATATATGTACTTTTTGGTCGAAGATATCAGAAATGAAAACTGAACTAAATGAAATAATACTAAGCTCCAATACATGCCTGCAATTAATTATAAGTAATAGTTCTGTGATATCCGTAATTATAAGTTTGACGATTCTGTGATTTATTTTATATTTATATAATTGTAATTATTTATTCATTTATTTTAATTAACTTGGTGTCGTGTTAGTCCCGTTTTAATTACAATATATATTTTTAATAATAAAATAAAATAGCTCCTGAAGAAGTCGAAACCCCACATCGACGAAATGTAGAGCAAATTGATAAAGTAAATTGTTTCATTTAAATAAAACAAAATATATAATTGAACGAAATTAGCCCGTATGGATAACATCCAACCATTAATATAAATGAACTAATTTCTACTGATATATCAAGAATAGCTAAAGAACTATAATCCATTCCACATTCATCTGCAAATGTGGAAAGGATTTTTTGGTATCAAGGTAAATAAAAACCAAAGAGAGGAACAGACTGTTTGTTTCGACTGTATCCAATCCAATGCTGAAGTCATCTAATTCATGCTGCTACAATTTAGAAATTGATAAGAATTTGTTAGTAAAAAGTATGTTATAAATAATACTTTTATATTCAGATCTCAACAACTAATAGTCTTTATGTACCTTTTGAAAATAAAACATTAATATTAATTGTCAAGTTTAAGTACTTAGTACAAATGATTTTAAAGTGATTTTTTATTAATGGTGAAGTTTTTTACACACATATAAGTAAACGTGTTTGGTTTCACTTCAGAACAGAACTAAACTTTATTGACAAAATTCTTTAATTTTTATACAATTAATTTTTCATAGACTAAATACAATTTTGCTTACTATTTAAAATGAATATAATTGTGTGAGAAAGTTTACTTGAGAAAAAATATGCTTATTTGATAACTTAAATTAGGCTGTAATTCAGGAGTGCTCAAACGTTGCTTATGTAAGAGCATACACCAATACATTTAAATAAAAACTAATTTTTATTCAGTATTTTTTGTTGTAAAAGCCAGTACATAAAAATAAACAAAACAAATTTTTGAACGGTATCATACGTTAAACAAAAACAAAATCTACATTGACGATCGCAGTCAGCAATGTTTACCAGCAGAGCATACGAAAGTGTTGTTGCTTTGCGCTTGCGTGTATAGAGTGAAGTACGACCAAAAAACAAATAAGGCACATTTGTTTGTGTATTTCATATTGCTAGTGCAGAGTTCTGTAATGAGTATACAAAACACACAGCCTATAGCTAAGAGTTTTTACAAGTACAAAAGAGCACCAAAAGTATGGGGCTTGGGTACTCCCGCTGTAATTTGATTCTTCTGTTTGTGTATAAATTTGGATTTGTTTTTGTTGTTTAAGTGTGTCGGATGTGTTTTTGTGTTGTGGTAAGTATTTAGGTTATTGTTATTGAATATAATAGGGGTATTCGTCATATGTGGTAACTTATATATGTACTAATGAATTGTTATGGACATTTTTACTTCATATTTAATGAAACATATTTAAAAAAAAAATTAGAAAAGAATTTAGTACAATTGGGTTGAAAAAATTAAACTTTTTCTTGAAATTTATTACAATTTGTAAAATCTTATTTTACATCCCTGAAATCTTATTTTTACTCACCTTTTGTTCAACATAATTCAAACACATTTCTTATTATTTTTCATATATTTTTTATATTTTAATGTTTATTTAATTATTTTTTTTACACATATATATATAATTATTTTTTGTTTGGCTTTGTTTTAATATATTTTTGTGCTACATAAATTATTTTATGAAAGATGTTCAATAATAATGATTTTGTTTTCTTTAATTTTGTTTTTGTTTTTTTTTTTTGGTAATAATATTAATTATTTTGTTGATTGCTGTTCTATTTTGTTTGTTTGTTTCATTACAACTATTTCCTTCATTGACTTGATATTAATTCGTTTATTTCCTGTCATTATTTTAAATTTCTTTATTTCTGTTTTTTTCTGATTTTGTTTTGATTTATAATTATAATGTTAAAAGTAAAATGTGTAAAATAACAATATATGAAACCAGTTGATAAAAAAAGCAAAACAGAAACACAAAAATATATTTCTTAATATAATTAAAAAAATAATTCACTTAATCTGTTTATTCGTTATGTTAAAATTCATAATAAATTCGTAAACTTCGATGTACAATGAAATTAGTTTGTAATGAAAATTATATATTTAATTAATAAATGCTGTTGTTTGGTTTGTTTTCTTTTGTTGTGGCTATAATTAAATTGTTTATTACTATAGTGTTGATTTTCGGTTTGATTTAAATACTATTTTGTTACTTATTTTTTTATATTTTTGTTCTCGTTATTATTTCTATTATTAAAGTTGGTTTTCTTTCGTTTTTGTTTTTTGGCAAATTTGATTTTAAAAATTTTGTTGTTTTGATTATTTGCTTTATGTCCTTCATTAGAATAGTTTTTTCTTTACATAATTTATGTCTATAAATTCTTAATATAAAATCCGGCAAAAGTACAAAAGTACTTTTTTAAAACCTGGAGACAAACAAAGCAAAAATATTACAAAAATAATCCATCAAATTAAACAGACAATACGAAAAAAGCAAAATTCAGCCTAAATAACTTTGTTGATAATGATCCGATTTTCAACTTCTTACTAGATTTGGAAAGAAGAAACTGTGATCTTTCAATTGATATATAATATATATACCAAAGTTGAAATTTTTTTGAAAAATCTAAAAAATTTGTTTTTGCTAGACAATAATACCCAAATTTCTCAAGTTTTCTTTATTTCTTTTTCAGTTTCTTCTTTCCAAATCTAGTAAGAAATTGAAAGTCGGATCATTATCAACAAAATTACAGGCTTATAAGAGCGCAAAGGTACAAAAACGGGGTTTTTAACCGTAAATCCGGATATTGGAGGTGTCCGGCACCGAGAAGCCCTACAAGAAAAATAATATACGGTCCCAGGTTTTTTGGAATATCGCACTGTGTAATTAATTAAATAATTAAATATTTAAATGGTAGTAAATGCAGGTTTTCAAGCCTTTCGTGCACTTAAATATCCAAATCATAATGAAAAGCTGAACGCTGGCGCTATCTATTTTTAAACGTCACGACTCCTTAGTAAAGTTCTGGTCATATTTAACTTTAATCTAAAGCTGTTCTGGATGAGTATTAAAATAAATCAGGTCAACGTTGTGGAAAGGAAAATGTCAAAGCTTCAGCCAATTAAATAGTATTGGGCTATTGCATGGAAACCTGAAGCAAAATGGCTCCACAGTTATTGTCAATAAAAAATTTTTAGCAAGTGGATCAAGCTAGGCTCATCAATAAGAACCATCAAAACACAAAAATAAAACCTTTATAAGTGGAAATATATTTAAGTTTCTTTTTTTAACTCTTTTAAATACTATTAAGTATATGCTTTAATAAAGCGGGTTGTATAACAAATAGCATATCTTTTATGCGAGGTGTTTGTCTTTAGTAATTCAGTCATTTTCAAAGGTATATACAGTGGGTGGCCAAATTATTAGTTTCACATGCAAAATTGTTTAGTTTAAAGCCGTATAATATTTTAAAATAGTGGAAATTTATCCTTTTATTTATTCTTTTAGGTAAATTAAGTGTTTCTAATTCAATTAAAAATAAATTCTTTTGTTTTAAAAATATATATTTGAGGAAAAAAAATATTACAACATTTTTTGAAAAAAATCTTAATATTTCGTAGAACCTTCTTTGGCATCAATGACAGCTTGCACCATTTTCGGCATGCTCTGAATGCATTTTGAACATTTTCTTTTAGTTCTTCATCGTGATGCCAGACTTTAATCAATTTAATAAAAATTGCATATTTCACACTTCAGATCAGAATGACAGATAATGATCTACAACTGCACTCTAATTGTTGACACTGCAATCATTGTTGACACTGCACAAATTATTTAACCGTATTACCAGAATTAAAATACGACAACATCTGGTACAAGAAATAAATTTATATTAATTATCTTAATTAATAAGTGTAACTAATAATTTTGCCACCCACTGCATATATGTCATTTATTCTCATCTAGTTACTGAAAAGTTTTTTTTAATTTTGTGCTAAAAATCGTCATATGCGTGAGATTTTGCTTTACTTATTTAATTTGAAAATAAAAGTGCCATTGAAGCACATCGATTGCACACCAAAACTTGTGATGATTGTACGATAGATGGCTTTTACGGTTCACAAGTGCTGCTGTTGATATGGAAGACAAAAACGCCCCGGATAGCCAAAATATATTTAAGACCAATAACTAAAGGCATTACTATATGAAGATTGTTTCTAAAATCAATGAAAGCTTGCAAAATCGAAATCAAAATAGAAAATCAAATTCAATAAAAGCTTGACACTGAAGCACCAATTTTAAAATATTTGGCAGCGGCAGAATTCATCCAACAGCACGGAAATTGGATAATATATGATTTGAAGCTGAGAGGTTTTGAAAGATATTAGATTATCAGATTATTTTAAATGCTGCTTAAACGCTATAAAATAAAATTATTTTTGCACCATATCATTACTTGCGTTGAAAAGTGAATCATCCATTACAGTAACCAGAAACCAGAATTATCATATAATAGAAAAGACCTAATAGTCATCAAAGCCAAATATCATCTCACTTCATTTATTTATTAATTGTAATGAAAAAGCCAATGTACACCCAGAGAGAAAATATAGTTGTGCATATTTGCTACAACTATTTCAAAATTTTTTAAATATTTTTGAAAATTTTATCGTCACAGTATTTATTTACATTATTGCGGCAATCATAATATGTTTAAGTTACAATTTATATGATTTTAAAAATCATTTATATAGTTATAGTCATTATATAATGTTTGTGGTGATTAGTTTTATGAGGAAAGATTATATCATGTTGTTCTGTATCATAATCAAAGAGCAACATATTATGATAAATGTATTATTTACAATACATTTATAGTTATTACCAACATATGTTAAATTATAGTAATTAAATTCATTGTAACTTAACCTTATTATGGTTACCGCAATCATATAAATAACTACTGTGAACATAACGTTGTTAAAAAACTTGTAAAAATTTTGACATTATATTGGTAAACATGTACAACTATTACATATTTTACATATTTAAGACCACATATTAAAGACATGATTTTACAATAAGAATTTTATAATAAAATTAACATCTTAATATTAAAAGTATTAAATTATTCAAATATGAAGTGATAACTTTAAGAAAAAATGAATTATATAAAATTTGCTATCAACAACGACAAGTACATATCAGATAATAATAACCATTCTGAAATTAATGTATTAAGTTATTTCATAACACATGACATGAAGGCTTTTTGCATAATAATTGGTACAAATAAGGAAACAAGTTCGAGAAGCATTCAAAAAACTAAGTCTGAAAACTATATACATATTTCGGAGTATTTATTTATTTATTTATTTATTCAGTAATAAAAAACCAATTAGGCCAAAATAATATTACATAGAAATACAATAAATCTCAGTATAAAAGCAAGGTTAAATATTCAATAAATTTCATGTTACAATATTATCAAATGGGCTCCCCAGCCGTGATAAAAAAAGTGTAGATAGGTATGTCAAGATTTAATAAAGCAAAAGAGACAAATGAAATACGGTCCAGTTAGGGATAGAAGAGATCACAAAGGGTCTGAAAAATATTGCAATAGCTTTACTTTGAAAACACTATTAGAGTGCGTAAAAATTCGCAACTCTAATGGCAGACTATTCCAATAGCTTGTGATCCTAACAACAAAAGACCTGCTGAAAAAAAGATTTAAATATCTTAGGGGGAACAAAGTGAGGATTTCTGTTGCGGGTAAAAAAAATAAATACATCGCATATAACAGAAGGTCTACCAGTTTTCATAATTTTATAAAACTTTAGCAAATTACGAAACTTTATAAATTCACTAAAAGAACAACCAAGAAAGCATTTCACAGACTCTAAACTAAATATCTTATTAAAACCGTAAGCAACCTTACATTAATAAAATTCTTAAAAGTGCAAGAAGTCAAAAAACGAATTCCGATACATGATCCCGGTAGGCAAAACGATTGATGATCTTATTAAATCAAATTAGTCTCAATCTTAATAAATTCATGGCATTCGTTTCATGGCGCTTAGGTAAATGCTCTGTATTTGGTTTGACCAGATTATCAGAGGAAATCTGTACCGAAAACTGATTCGTTTGGAACGAGCATTGACCAGACATAAAAGAGTAATATTCCATATTGACAACGCTCGGCAATATGTTTTAAAAAATATTTAGAAAGAAGTGGTTGGAAAATTTTATTATAATCCAGTCCTTGATCTAATATTTGTTGCGTTCTCTGTGGTAAGCTTCTCTTTAGAACAGGGTTTCGAAATTAGCTTAATTCGTTCTTGGCCTCAAAAGATGAAGAGTTCTTTCGACACGGTATCTAAATGTTGCCAAAAAGTTAGAAATAGTTAAAACGCACATGAAACATAATAAACTTATATTGTGCAGATGTTTCAAAATAACAGCTAAAAATTAAAAAAAAATTAAGCATTTGATACACCTAATAATAAGACAAGTATAAATTTGTAGTTTAAAAATATTCAATAGCTTTTGTTTTTTGTTACATACATATTTCAGCGACTGGATGTTATGTACACAATGCCTTAGTTGGTTTTGATTAAGTCAGTTATATTGGTCAATTTAGTGTTACTTTAAATCTTTTGAAGGAAATCTTGACCGAGGAAGAATAAACAATTTTTTAGTAAATTATGAAATTTTTAAACAATTAATTAACATAAAAATATGTTGCAACCAAAAGAATTTACTGTCAAGTATTAAATTTTACAAACTAAAACTGCAAATAACATTTTTTTTAACCAATGAAGCGCATAAAAAAGTCGTCTTTAGCCGACCATTTGATCATCTATTAATTAATTAATAATTCATTTTTAAATTCTGTTTTTTTTTTGTTTTTTAATAATAAAAACATTAGTTTTTGTTTACTTTGTTGTTCGCTCTCTAAATACATATACATATATATGTCTACATATATATATATTTATATATGTGTATTGTTTCTTAAAAAAGTTTATAAATGTGGTAAAATTTTTCCGTTATCAAATCAAAAATTACTTTTAGTTGGTTGGCAATTCTTGGGTTTTTGTTTTGTTAAATGTAATTTTGGCACATTGTTTCCGAAATATATTTATATATGTTTAGTGTTTTTTTTTGTCTTTTTTTGGATTTAAAAATTATAAAATATACAAATTTTGAAAAAAATCTTAAACATACATTTATGTTTAAATATAATAATTTAACTTTTACTTTTGGTTTGTTTTAAATGTAAGTTTTTTTAATTTTCTTTTCGTTTTTAATTTTCTTTAAAAAAAGTAAACATTTAGTTGTTTTTTGTTTCTTTTGTTGTTTTTGATTAATAATAAAGAAATTATTTATAAATACTATAGTTTTGATTTAAGGTTTAATTAGCTTTAAATTTTTATAGTTTATTTCTGTTTTATTGACCTTTTTTTAAGGTTTTATTTTCTCATTGTTGTCTCATTTTTGTATTTGTAATTCATTGTACATGGGTTTACATTTATATTAATTATAAGTTATTTATTTATTTATATATTTGGTAAGTTAATTAATCTAATTAGAAGAAAAATATATGTATATATTTATTTTAAATTTTGTTGTAGTAAGTTTTTGTTTTTATTAGTTAATTTTATTTTAAATCTAATTTATTTCCTGATATTTACATTAAAATTTTATTTTACTTTTATTTACTCTCTACAAAGTATTACAAAATTATATCAAAAATTAATCAAAATATTATCAGTCATTAGATTTTTGGAAAAATATTAATTACATAATTTTATTTCATACATACAATATTTAATTTTGCTCAATTTTCTTTTTATGATTTTTTATTAATTACATAAATTTACATAATATTGTTGGAAAATGACAATAATATGATGTGATTTTAATCTGTGTGGAATCAGTGGTTTAAAACCTTTTTTTTTTGATTGTTTAAAGCAATTTTATATATCATCAGTTTTTAATGTATAGAATTGAACAGCTGCTTTCTTGAAAAAAAAAAACTATAAAATAAGCTTTGACTACTTGCAATAACGTAGTCTTGCCTAAAAAAATACATATGAAAAGAATACATACCAAAACGACCAGTAAATTTTGTTGGCCTTAATATTGGTGAAAAGCAAATTTTTCCCCATTTGGAATTCATGTTCTTCAAGTTCTTCCTCCAACAAATTAATGTTTATTCCTCTATTAAACATTTTTTCTAAAAACTATTTAGTTTTTTTACAAAAACTCAAGGTATTGCCACATAAAAAATATGAACAGCAGTCAGCTGATTGAATTTATCTGTACAACAAATAAATAATCAGTAGATGAGGGCTGGTTAGTTTTGCGACAGAATAGAAGCAAATGAGACATTGAGAAAATTAAATTACTTTAATCGGCGGTTTTTCGTTGGGAAATAAGATAATCGCCTAATGAGAAAACAGCCACTAATCTAATAAATTCTTCATATTAAAAATCCTAATATCTTGTTTTCTTTATAATTTCATTTGTTTTCTTTTGATTTTCTACTAGGTTTTGTTTATGAGAAAAGCAAAATAAGCTCATTTATTTTATTTACCGGCTGCGAGAATAATTAATTTTTCCATTCAGACACCTAAAACAATCTCTTAACACACACAATATTTGATGTTGGCTAATTGTTGTAATTATGCAAACAATTTTGTAAAATTTTTGTGAAAAAAATTTTTTTCAGAGAAAACCCCTGAAAAATATTTTTATCCTAAAAATTATGTACTCCATTATAAGATATCGGAGTATATAAAACGAACAAAAGGATAATACAGTTTAATTAAAAGGAAATGTTATTCAACATATTTAATTAAAATAATTAAAATTAGTAACTGAATATTTCCATCCAACAACAATTAAATCAATTTTTAATAAAACACTTTTTATTCGAAATAAAAAAGGATTTATGTATCTTAAGTAGCTCACCGAAATCATTATTTGTAAATTAAATGTATTGTGTTAATAAATAAAAAAAATTATAACATTACCATAAAGAATTTATAAAATTCATACATACAAAACATTCGTATACGTAATATTTGATTATTTGAAATTAAATATTACTTATACGCTACATATATTTCCTATACACCTAATTCTGTTCCTACGTGGAAATTGGTTGCAGGAAAACATGTGTAAAAAAATGCAAAATAGGTCATTGGTTCTAAAACCCTATGAGAAGTAGTGGGCCGCTTCCTACCATTTTTAACAGAACTCTTCGTTCTATTATAAAAATAAAATATGCAGAATTTTATGGTTTTATCTGCATTATATTTGAAGGAACTAGCAAAATCTATCTGAAAAATATTGAGGTAGTCTCAAACTACTTTTTTCGAAGCTCTATTTTGAATTCAACAGACGGACTAACGCTCAGACGGCCGGACATGGCTAGATCATCTTAGTGTCCTATAAGGAACCAGAATATATAGACTAATTGGCTCCATGACCATTATTTCGATGTCTTACAAACAGAATGACAAACGTAATATATCTCACATCTTTTTGGTGGTGGGTATAACTAGTGATGGGGAAAAAAAATTCTTTAATCGATTAATGAATCATATGATTAATTGAAACCGAGCGATTATTAATTGCAATTAATCGAAAGAAAATTAAAATAATCGAATAATCAAATGATTTTTTTAATATTTTAACTAAACCGTGTAATTTTGTGGTTTGTTGATATGTGAATTGTAATGCAAATGCCTTGTAATAACAATAACAAAGAATTAATAAATGAAAGTACATTACAATTGAAAAAAACATATATGCATATTTTTGTTTAATTTTCTCATTACAGAGTTTAGGAACAATAGTTTTGACAGGCGCGAGGTCGTCAGCCTGTTCCTTTTTTCAGTGGCAGTAGCACCTGTCTTTGAAAAGAGGCGCTCTGCTGGTACCGAAGTGCCTAAAAGATAACAGTAGCGACAATCATTTCAACAATTGATTTGGTTAATTTGTGGTGGTTGGAGCCACTTGATGCGTAACTGTTTATGTTTAAAAAAGCAGCTTGAATATTGGATTGACTGTTTTTCACTGAATTTGCTTTTCGGCTTGTACTTGTGACTTATATGCTTTCCTCATCACCCTCAGAGTCTCCATTGCATTAATGCATTAAAGTTTTAATTGAATTTAATTGTAATTAAAGTTGAAACTTACTTTGAGGGATTCAGCATCTTTTGGGTGTTTTAGCCTAGTGTGCTGGAGCATGTTCTTGTACCATTTTATTCTTTTCACACACAACCGCACTGCACTTCCTTGTCGTTAATTTTGGAATAAAATTTGCACACTTTGCTGTGAGTTGGAGCCATAGTTTTGTTAAAAAAAAATATTAGAAATTGTTAGAAAGCGTCCACAGCAAGCTCTTTTTTTGCGCGAAAAATGTAATGATATTAGAGATGTCAATATTATTTTGCTTTTACGTTTAATTTCGGTTATTTTAGCAACTAATCCATTAACGTTTCGATTCATCGTAACCCGTTTTTCGATACAATTAAATCGTTTAATGAAAGAAAAAAATTGATTAAAATGCATTTCATCACTAGGTATAACAAGGATTTTTTAAGAACAACTATTCAGGTTTATAATATTAACCCTTCTGCATTCCTTGGATATGTGCCCTTCATATGGTCCTTTGGGTCAATATGACCCAACAGGAAAATTTAAACAAAATATTTTTATTTTATGTAGGAAATTTATTTGTTTTGTGGTTTTATTTGTTTAATATAATAAAAAAATAAACTAATAAAATAGCCCTTTCTGAGCAATTACTAAGAAAAAAAGTTATATATAAAATTAAATTTTAAATTCAGTCTCTTTTTTTTTTTGAAAAAAAAAAAATTAAAAAATATGTATTTAAAATAATAATGTATAAAAGTTTAAGAATTTCTTTGACAATTTATACACAATAAGATCATATGCTCTTTGTAAATAAACTTTTTACAGGAATCACATTTATTGGAATACTTATTCGAATTTTTTCCATGTTGACAATAGAAACACCGCTGTCTTTTATTTGGTAAAGTGCTCGATAATAATGTACTTGTACTTTTTTCTCCAGAAAATTGCGAGGCACTTGTAGAATCATTTTGTTCTTGAATATTTTTAACAATATTTGTGGCTGAGGGTCCATGTGGCAAAACCAATATGTTCATTTATTAGCTGATCGGAAAGTTCTACTAAATAAAGCCTGCGTCTGAAGTTTTTGTTGAAATTCCAGGCAGGATTCTGGCTGTGTATTTCTTGCTCTGCCTGTATACACTTCCATATTCAAGGCATGTTTACTTGTGGAATCACACAGTGCCCATATTTGAATGCTATATCTGGCGGGCTTTGATGGAATATACTGCCTAAAACTGCACCGGCCTCAAAATGGAACTAATTGTTCATCAACAGTAACATTTTCATGTGGATTGTAAAAAACTTTAAGCTGATTACTGCACTTATCCCAAACGCTTCTTATCGGTGCTAGTTTGTCACGAGGTCTTCTTTCTTCTCTATCTCAGGCAGTTTGATATGCTCGCAAATCGCTTGAGACTTATGGTTGCTCGAAATATTGGTCTTCCGTTTTTTTCATTCCACAAGCTATTCAAATTTTCTCCATGAGATTTACAAACTCCGGCCATAATTTGCAATCCAATATATGTGTCAAGTTCAATTATATCAATATTTTTCCAATCATTTCCATATATTTCTAACCCTTTTTTATTTGTCATTTGAATAACAATATTTTTTATATATGGCGATATAAATAAATCAAACGACGACTTTATATCTGTTACCATAGATGTGGCACTTCTGGTAGTTCCAGGCTTACTAGATAAAATATAATTTTTTGGTATCCTACTTTTATCCTTAGATAAATATGAAGCTGATGTACCTTGTGCCATTTCTAATTCATCTTCTACCACCACTCTTTCTATACTATTCTTTGATGATGAATACGATTCGTCTTCTACATCGTTGTCAGGTAAAAATATTTCGTCTTCATCACTATCATCAAAAATGTCATCATCATCTTCGTTCATTATTTGTTGCAATTGAAGATCACTGAGAATCTGTAAAAATTTCACTATGAAACAACATTTACCAGAAGTTTTATTTTACAATACTTACTTTTCTTCTTTGATTTTATTGATAATTTTGTAAAGAAAATTAATGATCGATAACTCTTTATAAAGATAAACTCAATTCAATTGAGTTTAATTAAAAAATAAATAAATAAATGAAGTTAAACTTGGAATACCGCATTTTGGGTCAAATTGACCCAAAGGATACAATATGTGTGTAAATCGTATTTAGGGATGTGGAGGGGGGAGTAAAAGTATTAATTTTATTATTTTGTCTTAAAAGCATAAATTTCATCTCTGTAGAGGATAAAATGAAGTTTCACATTCATATCTTATACTTAAAAGCAAAAATTTTTTGTTTGAAAAACAAAATTGGGTCAAATTGACCCAAGGAGTGCAGAAGGGTTAAATCCCATAATAATAAGTGATATGATATTTTAGAGATAAGGAACCCATGGCTTATTTTGCATACGATCAATGCCTTTTTTACAGGGGATTTTTTTACACGTGTTTTCCTGGAACCAATTCTCGTGTAAAACCACAATTAGGTGTATATGAATCATATGTAGCGTATTAGTAATATTTAAATTCAAATAATTAAATATTACTTATACGTATGTTTTGCATATTATACAAACTGTTTTTACACAAGTATAGTTATTAAAGACAAAAAAAATATGCGCTCTAAGCTTAAAAATAATGATAAAAAATGTGTATTAAGTTCATTTGATTGTATGCACTAAAAGGGAATTGCCCTAAATTTGTAATATGAACATATTACGTAAAAATTAAATTTAAGCCCAAAATATTTTGAATTATGATAAATTGTAAAAAATTGTGTAAAAAAAAATTTAAAGTTGTTTATTTTCAAAACGTGTAAAACCAGAATTTAGACCATTTAGGTCTGAAAACTTATACAAAGTTAAATATAAATCAGTTCAATGGCTTCAAAATTTTACTAAAAAAAAGTTTTTTTTGCTTTTTGTGTAAAAAAATTTTAAAGTTATTTTTATTTTTACCAGATTAAATTCACAATAAATATTACTGTTACTTTTCTCCCAATCTTATTGATAAAATATAACTCTTACATTAAAACAAATAATTCATAAATGCCAGTATATCAACATAAACCTATTCAAAGATCATTACACTCATTAAGACATACAATTAGATTTTATACATAAAAAAATACAACCTGATTCGAAAAAATTGTCCATATTTTTTCTCATATGTAGTTGTTAGTATCAATATTTTTATTTTTTCATAATGCATCGAAATAGTATAAAAGTATAGTAGATATATATATATATATCTATAGATATATATTTTATTAGTTTCATAATGGGGAGGGGGTGGAGTTAAGAGTTTCATTCAGAAAAAGCATGCAATATTTTGATAATGTATTTAGGAGTGGGGGGGTAGTAAAACTGGAGATAAATGTTAAGTGTGTAGTTGTATGAGATTAGTTTATTTTTTTTAAAGAATTTTGATTGATTGTCCGAAAGTTTATTTTATATATATATATAGTTTTTATTGTTTTGGTTCATCATCTGCAAAACTGAGATGGAGAGACAGAGTTATGTGGTAGGGGGGGGGGCTGGTTTATACTGTGATTTGTTTTACATATATAAAGGAGGACATTTATAAGGAGTTAAGGAATTTTTATGCTTTTCAATATGTTTATGTCTTTCTTTTGCTTGTTCAACTTTTTCAAACATACATATACACATATTTATATATTCAGTAACTTTTGTTATCCACATAACTATTAATGTTTATTCACAAGGCTTTCCAATAAAACAAACATAAATAACAAAGTATATTTGTAAACATACATACATATATACATACACATAGTAATATCCATGAACCTAGTAAAAACGGCAGAAATCATTTCATCAGTTGTAGTATTTACACACTCTACTCTAATATTTATACGCCAAAACAAATAAGTCATATTCATCTAATAATAATGTGAATTCGTACCCAGTAGGAAATTGCCACTATGTTTCAAAAATATTGTAAATATATCTACAGTCTTTGTCGATGTACAAAGAAAAATTTGTTGGAGAACTATTTTTTTTTTTTTAATTTTTTTGGGAAAAAAATATTTGAGTGAAAAAAGTCTGCAAAAAAACAAAATAATTGTTGACTATTGCTCTTATGTTAGGCATTTATGTTAATATTTTGTGAACTTGCATAACCAATATTATTTCACCTGTAGGATAACTGGGCGCTTTGGAAAACAATTTTTCAACCAACAAATAGAGAGACGGAGTTTGTGTCTTCAGTATTAAAAAAAAAATAAATAAATTAAATCTCGCGAATATTTTTAAGTTTTGATCACTTACGGCCTTATTTAATTTTAGCTCTTAAGCTGCTTTTCGTTCATCGTTTTTGAAAGGAAATTTTATTTAAAAATAAAAAATAAAAGGCCCAAAATTAAATCCATTTAATTTTAATAAAATGCGCTTTTGTTGCTATTTAAAACTAATAGTTAACGAGTTATATTGATTCCAAGAATAAAATTTCCTCATTCTACATTTTATATTTTTTTTTATATCTAACCGATGACATTTAAATTTTAAGTAAATAGATTTACAAGAAAAAAGTTTTAAGTTGATTTTGCTAATCAACAGTGGTTCGAAATCAGAATCCTATATCTGAAATATGAAAAATAGACTTAGACGTTTCTTAGGAATTCTCATACTGTCAGGATTTAACATTGAAGACTATTGGTCAAATGATCCATGTCTGGACAACCCAATGGTAAAACAAAGTATGCCACGTAAAATGTGCCAAGACATAAAACGATGTATTCACTTTAAAAACAATATAAGCCTGGATTGAAATGATAAGCTCACCAAGGTAAATAATATTTATTTCTAAGAGATTGATGTTGGTTATTTATCGACTTTTAATTTTTTTTAGGTAAGACCATTGACTCAACATTAATGCTGTTCGGCATATGGAGTACCGATTTGTCAATCGATGAGCAAATGTTACCATATTTTGGTCGCCACTCATGTAAAATGTACATAACAAATAAACCAATTCGCTTTGGGTACAAATTGTAGTGTCTTAGCTCTTCAAATGGTTATTTGTTTAACTGTGTGTCATATGCAGATGCTAGTGATAATTATGATCGTCAAATCGGGCTAGGCGCAAATGTTGTACTACGGCTATTGTTAAATTCAAAAACCCCCAATCACCACAGAAGTTATTTCGATAATTTTTTTTCGTCGTACCAACTCTTGTGTTTACTTAGCGAGAAAAAATTTTGTGCTACTGGAACTGTACGCAGCAATAGAATTGGAAAGGCACCTTTGAAAACTGAAAATGAATTAACCCGTGGAGATTCGGATTACCAATTTGATCAAGCAAACAATATTTTAGTTTGCCGTTGGGCTGATAATAAGGAACTGGCAATGGTTACTAATTTTGACCAAATTCAACCAATGCATGCTGTCAAAGGATGGCAAAAAAAAGGAGAAAAAATTCGGCAGCTACATATGTTTTTTAATTATAACCAAGGCATGGGTGGTGTTAATTTGCATAGCAATGCCATGCAAAATTATACAATAACTACCCGTTGTAAAAAGTGGTATTGGGCATTTTTTATTTCAGTTTTAAGTTCATCAGTTGTCAACGCATGGCAACTACACTGCTTTGTTTCAAAAAAAGAACGAAAAACATATGGCACAAAAAACTTTCGTGTTCTAATAGCAAAAGAACTTATGTTATCATCTAAAAGATGTGATAATTCTCCAGAGTTTTTACCTCGCAACTTACCAAGAGTCGATTGCGAACATATTGTTGTTGAATAAAAAGACGGTAAACCTAGACGTTGCAGATTAAAAACTTGTAGAAAGCCCATAAAATGGATGTGCAAAAAATGCAATGTACATTTACCTCCAAAGTGCTTTGAAGCGTACCATCAAGAGTAATTTTATCATTATATTCAATAAAATTGAAAGAACCTTGTATTAAAATAGGTTTTGTGTACGCAAAAACAATTTTCTTTTTAAGTTTCAAAGCAAAAAATAATTATGTTGAATAGCGTCCAGCGTTCGCGCTTGCGAACACCGGTTTCTGAAGGTATCAGTAGGTCTAGGTGAATTTTGTAAACCGATTTGAATTCAACAACCTCAAATTAGCCAAGAACTCGAATTTCATTGAAATCGGTCTACATTTATGTTTCGCGGCCGGAAATGGGTTAAAGTATTTTCCCCCAAATTAAATGTGGAGGACCTTAAGGAAAAATATAAAATCAATAGCTGGTGCGTTGCCTAAAACAGGTATCTTAAAAGTTTTAAAAAAACATAAAATTGTTATAAATTTCTTATAACTCTCCAGCAAAAACTTGTATGAATCGCAATTACTAAACAACATTTTAATGATTAACATAGAAGTATTTTAGTAATGGCTGGCATATAACCTGATGTGTGTGGAGGAACGTCAATAGATTGGGTGGCATTGCACGGTGGCACCTCGAACCACTGCAAGGAATCGAAGAAATAATGAGCAAAGGAGAGTATCTGCGTATTTTGTAGGCTCATCTTCTCGATTTTGGAAATAACAACGTCTTTCATTTGGATGAAGTTACTTTTCAGCTAGATGGTGACCCAAACTACACTTCCTAAATCATTAAACAATGGCTTAGGGAACACAATTTTCCTTGGAAGAAGTGGCCAGCAAAAAAAAAACTTTGATCAATCGGGAAAAATTTGGACAATACTGATTAATTCCAACTCATTTGGACCAGCTTTGGCAGCGGCTTCAGGCGGATTTCTAATTGTTCATTTTGAAAGGGTGATTTTTTTTTATAACTTACTTTTTGGCAAGACTGTTTTTGGCAGTTCTGCTGCTTTTGTATAACATGTTACTGTTAAACATGTTCAGTTTGTTCTATAATTTAAACATGAATCGATTTACAACCCGACAACGCTTGCAGATTATTGAATTTTATTATCAAAGTTCATGCTCGGTGAAGAAAGTGCATCATGCAGTTTTTTATCGCGAAATTGTGTTCAGTGACGAAGCTTATTTCTGGTTAAATTAATAAGTTAGCAAGCAAAATTGTTATATTTACATTGTTGTCAATGCATTGTTTGATGTGAGTTATGAGCTGATGGCATCATTGGGCCGTACTTTTTTAAAGACGACAAAGATAGGAACGTTTCTGTGAATAGCGAGAGCTACCGTACAATGATTAAAATTTTTTCTGTCCAAACTGGAAAAGCTGGGACCAAATTAAAGCATTCGTGGACGAATGAGCTATCGTATCGAAAAATGATTCCGATATCGAAATTATGATAAAATGTACTAAATTTCTTGCTCGATATCGTATGCCATAATCTCAAATAAGAAAATTATGATCAATTTTACTCGATATCAAATGCGGTAATTTGGCCTAGGACTTGGCTGACACATGGTTTCAACAAGATGGTGCCACATGGCACATAGCAATGAAAACAATGGGGGTGAGTCTATGTTAAGGCTCATATCCATATGGACAATATACGATCTAATATATTGAAGATAGTATGCCAAAATTGAAACATTTGAGGTATAGCCTCAGTCAATATTTACATGAAATCATCTTTAAACACTGCATCATAAAGATTGTTGTATTGGCTCAAATAATGCTTTCATACTTTTCTCTAAACTGTATAAGTTTTTTTTTAATACGAAAGCTCTTAAAAAATCAGTCTTTAATAGGAATATATACAGCCAGTACTCGTTCTTTTCGCTGCAGCTTTAGTGCCTGTGATTTCTGTCACCTCCAAAACTAGTTTTTATAAATCGTTGCAGTGCAGCAGGCATTACTTGGAAAGGTTGGAACCATTTCTTTAACAAATGAGTTTTGTATGAATTTATCAGTTTCTGAACGAGTTCTAGAAAAGCTTTACGGAACAAGCACTCATTTTAGAATGAATTTTTAATTCAATATCTGTTTTCAATTTTAGTTTTTTAATTTTACAAAACAAGAAAACACAAGCTCCCTTATAAACCCTATTTCTGAAAAGCACTTTCGCATGCAAATATCTTTTAAAAGTGTAAAATAAAATTTAACACAAACAATATGCAGAGAATGTCACAAAATGATTGCATAATCAGTCCATAATAGGTCACAGCTTTCATATATCGCAAATTTTAGAATACTGTTTTTGCAAATACACTGAATGGGCTTGAGCGAATACACTTTCATACTTGTATACATAAGTGCTGTAGTTAAATATTTGTAAGCAATTGTGTTAAGTAAGTAAGATTTTTAGACACTTCTTTGTTATGTAATTGTTATGTAATTGTTATGTTTTGTTGGCTGACTGCCAAATTTTAAGATGAACAGTGCACTTCCAAAGAGCCTTTTGATCAGCAATTAAGTATTTACGGCAGTAACTTATTTTTACAGCACATACGGCAATAACTTTTGAAAACAGCAATTTCATGACGTACAGATTCATGTATTACAAAAAAAAAATATATAAGAAACAATAGTTTACCTTTAAAGAAAAGAAATAGAAAAGGAATTTCCGAATGTTTTGTAATGATATATTTACAATGTTTACTTGAGACTGTGGAAATGTTGCAACTTAATATAAAAAAAAATTGTTAAGAGTAACAAATTAGTATATTACAACATTCCTACTGGGTAGAACTAACGAATAAAAAAAATGTTGAAAACCAAACGAAACACATACACAAATACTTTCCATTTTTCCTACATTCATTGTTTGACTAACAAAACGATTTTATTAATTTAAACGAATTTTCATCTGTATCAATCACAACTTGAAAAAAGAATTTGTACACACTTTGTTCGGCTATAAGTAAGTTTTATTCGCAACTATACAGTTGCTAAACGCTGTAATAGTTGTATTTGGTTGCAGTCTAATAAATGATTAAATGTTTTACTATTTGCTTCTTAATTTCCGTTAATTATTGTTTTCACTGTATCGAGGAGATCGTTTGTTTTATGTCTTTCTATTCTTTTAACAACAACAAAAAGGGGTATTAGTATTTGTTGTTGTCACTGTCTCACACCGATATGGAGTAATCGGATTTTTCGGCTAAAAGTTTTTGTGTGGGTGCTGGTGAATGTTGTCGTGCTTGTTGTTGTTGTTTTTGTGTTGCCGTTATTGCGGATGAGGGCGATGGTGATTTTGATGGCTGTTGCTGTTGTTGTTGTTGTTGTTGGTTTTTATGGGCAAGCACTTGCAGCTGTGTTGGCTGTTGTTGCTGTTGGAGTTGCTGTAACTGTGGCTGTGAAATCGGACGACTCTCTTGGGGTCTTTGCTGTTGCTGCTGTTGTTGTCGTAACACATGAGAAGTTGTGGAGGCCGGTCGTGACCAGAGTGTTGATCTCAGGCCTAATTTTAATTTCTTCAACGTTTCCACATCACATTCAACCTGTGCAACTTCAGCACGTTCCGCAGGCATAGCTACATCAACGGGTATTTGATGGAATCCACTATTGGAAATTACATTGCATTCAGCTTGTAACTGCAATGGATGCAGGGTGCGTATAGCACCTCCAGGCCTAATTATAGATGGGACAAGTATTTGGTAGGTACATATTTATATGACAATATTTGCAAAGTTTCTTGTTTTTTTTTTTTTGTTTTTTTTTTTTAAGATTTATATAGTAGAATTTGAGCAGTACATAATTATACATACATACATACATATAAGAAGTATAGAGTACAACAATATAAAAATATATATCATCTATATGCATAAATGCGTAACTAATGTACGAGTATGGTTTTATTCACAATGAAAGTATTTGTGTTGCTGTTACTGTTAAAGTCAATGGCTGTTGGGCTGAATAATGATAAAATTTAAATTCAAGAAAAAGCGTTGAAGCAGTTGATGATTTGTTTTTTTATTTCAAAGAAAAACATTAAAAACCAAAACGATTGTTAAATAACTGATGAAAATTTTAACCAAAACAATAAAGCGAGATTACAATGAAATTTTAAGCTAAACATTTTCCATTTTTATATTCTGCTTATATAAGAAAAAAATATTTAGCTTTAAATGCAGATTTGTAAATAAGATTCAGAAGGTTTTATATATAAATTTCCAACAATTTTCTGGTTATATGCGGGTCACGTTTTTAAGTTTTTTATTGCGATATATGGCATATAAATAAAAGCTTTCAAATTATAGATTAACAGAAATTTTAAAAGTAAAATTACTTAAAATTACTTAAATTACTGTTTGAGAACACTTTGATGTTTACTCAACGATGACTCACAATAAACTGATTTACTTGATTGGTCCTGTTAGTCTATTTATACAGCAATCATAATTTCGAAACTAAGATAATAGAATGTTCATGTCCAGAATGTTCGTGTCTAGAATATTCAGCCAAAGCCGTTAAACTTAGTGTTGCCAGCTATATTCATAACAGGGTGATCTCAATAATGTTTATAAATAAAAATTTCTACAGATAGTAATGTTGCTAAACAAGTTGTATGTCGATAAACACGTCATCTGTTGATAAGGATGTTGTATGTTGATAAACATGCTGTATGTTTATACCGACCGTTAAATTTAAATTGAAATACAATTTCGTAACAATATATTAAATTTTTAATAAAACTGTTTAACAATAGTATTACTAAAATCTAACTGAAATCAGAAAATGTCAATTTCTAAATATATTCAAAATAACATTGACACTTAGGTGCGAAACCACAAAATAAAATAATTTATTAAGCGATTTATCACGGAAATATCAAGAATGTTTTCTATTATCGATATATTTAAAAAGTTTCCATACATATTTAATTTCAAGCATAAGAATGTACTGGGATAAGAATGACATCGAATGTGACGTTACTGCCTAAAAGGTATTTAATGTCTACTTCGAATCGAAATATTTGTGAAAAATGCCATAAATCAAAACTTTGATGACAGACAAAAATATATAAAAATAAATAATGATGGTAAATTATGAATTTGTCTACAAGTAAAATATATAAAACACGCAAATAACTAAAATATGTAAAATACTGACGGTGTGTGTTGAAAACAACACACAAAAGTAAAGGGTGAGATGAAGGTTAAAATACAGAAAAATATAGGATTTCTATAACAATTTTAAAAATGTATTTTACACTAGATTTAGAAAAGGTATTTGAAACGAAAAACAAGGAAATTAATTTTTTTATGGGCTTGTGACCAAAATGCTTCAAAGTTGTTTAACATGTGAGTATAGTTTGATTCCAAGTACTTAAAAGGGTTAATATTTTGAACAATATTTCTTTCAAAATTTTTGATATTTCTTTAGTCAGGCTCGAGTTCATTAAATTTAATTTGCATTAAATTATTATTTTTACTGAAGGTAGGAATTGTTTTCATAACATAAAATCTCTTTTAAAATTTATTGATAATTTTTCTTGGCTGAGCTGGGGATCGAACTTGGGTTGAATTTACATGATTCAATAATCACCACATTCTCACATTCAGTGTTAGCGGTGGTTCGAAATTTTCTGTAATTATCATTTTTTAATTTATGTAGCTTCCTTTCCTTCAGTTTTTTTCGTATTCTTTCTGTCAAGACTTTGTCTCGTAGAATCAAAAGGAGCCTAAAAAATTTTGTATTTGGAGCCAAATTTCAAAATACATATAAAAAAGTAAAAATTACCCAAAAAATTTCATGCAAAATTTTGGGGTTTTCTATTTATACTTTTTACTATTTTATACAAATATTTTATACAATTAATAAAATTTGAGCTGAAAACTTATATTTGGGTAATTTTTAATAAAAAATATGATTAAATTTCATAATGAAAATTTTAGCTTTTTTGTTTTTTTTTTTTTTCTTTGAGGCCATTATTCACAGCGCGATTTCTAAATAGTAATAATGAAGAACCCAAAATTTTGCATGAGATTTTTGGGGCAATTATTCATTTATATATTTTTAGTATATTTTAGAATATTAGCGACTGAAATTTACCCCAAAGTACAAAATAAAATTTCTTGGGTTTTTCTTCATTCTATGATTTGTAAAATTACCACAAAGAAAGGAAAAAGTAGGTTATAGGTAGCCCCAATAAAAATTTAAAAAGTGTAATTTTTACTGGGGTTATTTTCGTTTTTAGGGTCATTTTTCCTGGGCAGCGCCCTAGCAGTATAAACACTAATTATCTACACTCTAATAGATTTTAATATAGTACACATCTTATTTTTGTATAGTTTTTTAATGTTTTAATGACAATCTTAGTTCCTGACTTATTAACATGTTTGCAATTTACATTGCTACGTTCTTCTTAATCATATTTTATGGCATATGTCTATTTTCGGTTTCAAAATAAAAAAGAAGTTGAAAATGGTAAAAACTTTCCACTAGGAACATGTGAATGATAATTTCATATCCCTACGTTCAATAGTTTGTCATTGCATTATTCCTATTTTTCTAAAGAACATGCATTCAAAAATTTATCTTGTAAATATTAAATATAATTGTTGAAAAATAGTAAGACTTATTTAGTACTTTGTTAGCTTTAACTAAACTTAAGGCTGTGGATCCAGTACATTTAAAGGTGGATTCTCCCTCTCAAAAAGAGAGGCGTTAAACTTTATATGAAAAAAACTTTGTCCAAATAAATATTTTGTTCGGAACGAATGGCTGAATCCAGCTTTTAACCCACATAATGCGTCCCTTAAAATCAAAACGTACTCTTAGAGAAAACAAAGTACCACAAATTTCACCTATTGTATGTATTTTCTTTTCTTTACTCATAAATATAATTAACAAATTTTAAAAAAATATTTCTATAAGAAGAAAGTGTCAATTGATCCCTCTTTAAAGGATTCACCCAAGAATGCAAATACAATTTTGTATATGTTCACGAGGGTGCTGATTACTTTGCAAAAAATCAAAAATTACTTTTGGCCGAGTGAAAGTACCTACTATATTATTCCTTAAGTAGGATGTATTTTATGTCTTGTTTGCCTTGAATTTTCAAAGTTTGTTGCAAGATTTTACCATATACTTATGACTCGAAATACAAGGTGGCGCAAAAGTAATCTTCCTATCAGAAAATGCTATAAATTTTGCGATTGGCCCCTAATGTCAGTTCTGTTTTAACATTTGTGTAGTAAACACATGTGAAATAAACGTTAATAAACAATGTTACGCTACACTGCTCCAGAACGCGGAATATTGCTGACTATTTACTTGACCAATAATCGGTCGGTGACAGCCAAAAAACATGGGAAGTTTACTTTTGCGCCACCTTGCATTTGAATGCAGTTTTTTCATAATAAAAATAACAAACGGTTTGCTTTTTCTACCCTTTCGAGCTGGCCATGTTTTTAAGTTAATTTCTGTGCTACTGCTTGCTTGAATAAATTTTATCTATATTGACTCATTAACAAATTGGATCGAAAACATTTACATATTAAAAACTACATGTTTGAAAATATTTAGAAAACTGAAGCATATAATTTTCCTGTTAATTAAATTTTTGTGTATTAAATATACAAAGTATACTAAAGGTACGGTCACGCTTGGCAAATATTTGCCGAAAAAGACGTAACCACTAAATAACATATATTTGAACTCGCTTCTTTATTTAAAAAAACTTTTCTTATTTAGGCCAAAGCACAACAAATTTTTAGTCTTAATTTATTCGATGCTGTTTGATCTTGCAAAACAACGTCAAACAAATGTGTGCTAAAACAAGTTGTTACGCTTTTTTGAGTATCACTTAAAATTTTAACTATGTAAAAGAAGTATCCATAAAAATTTGGAATCTCTTTGGATATGTTTCACAAAGACGTGTCATACATTAATCTGTTAATCCTTTGAAGAAAGCACAGAAATTCTTTGAAATGTGAGTTAGCCGGTTCAATAAACATAATATTTTATAAAATTTAAGAATGCAAACAAAAGTCTTAAAAATAAAACTAATGCCAATTAATAAAATAAATGTATTACACGCTAAAAAATCGACAAGTTAATTTACAAAAGACGATAACACTTTCTGAATCTTATTTACAAAAATTTACATCTTTTTCCCACACATTTCCTACAACGTCTTTTTTATCTTACACTCCACCACCTAATGTGGTCTCAGTCGCCTAATCCTATGATTCATAGTCGAATTTCTGATCGATGGGGTTCATGTAGGTACATGAAATCTCGCCGATATTATAGCCAAAACTATTGACTATGCCATCGCTATCGACCAGACTTCCATCCACACTGCCCCCAAGGGCCGTATCCTATTTGGGCAGTGTTGGTGCCGTAAAGAACTTTGACGATAGAGGTGCGGTGGATGGATTCAAGAGTGTGCCACCGGACAGACCTTCGTCGGCCTTATGAGCTATGGGACGAAATTGTGATGATGGCTGCATGCATGCCAGGGAGGGGGGGGCTACAGATGCAAGGGAGTTAGTACAACTACTACTATCTAACAGGTCGGATGAGTGGTGGTCATTATTAAGGTTGGCTGTGTGCTGCTGGGAATGGTGTGGTGCAATTTTGGGTGTGACTAGTAGGGGTTGTTGTGATAATTTGCTACTATTGCTACTGGTAAAACTACTGGATGTGTTAATGCTTGATGGTTGGTTGTGTTTCTGGTGTTGCTGCATTTGCAGTTGCTGTTGGTGTTGGAGGTGTTGCTGCTGTTGGTGTTGGTGTTGGTGTGTTATGGAGGGTGACTTAACCAATGTGGGTATGTGACATTGTATGGAATCTTGTGATTTAAATGTACTCGATATGGATTTTAGATTACCGACACCACTGCGTGGCGAAAGTATCTTATTCGAATTGGAATTATTGCTAGACGAATTTTTGCTATTGTTATGATGTCGCGGTGTTGTGTTGGTGGAAAACTGATATAATTGATGATGATACCTTGAACGACCGCGACGTGGCAATGATTTTTGTTCGGACATTGGTGATAGATCAGAGGATGTGCTTGATTGTGCTCCATGGTAGATGATACCTGTGGGAATGGGGAAAAAAAGAAGACAAAACAAATATAAATAAGAACAAAATTGGTAGTTTTTTTTTCTGTTGTTAGGAAGGATCATTACAATCAACAATTGATTTACAAATATACAATACAATGTAAAATGAATGTAGTTATTTGAAAACAAGCATCACAATGTGTTTAAATATAAGGAATATGTATTTGTTTCTAATCTGTTTAGTTTGTTATCACTACTTATACTTAATTTCTGTATGTTTTATGATTTTATATATAAAGTAGAGATTCAGACAGCTAGAGTGTATTTTTGTGTCTTCTTTAAGTCTTAGAGTTTTATAAGAAATTCTTAAAATTGTATTTTTATTATTACGTATATAGATAGTTAAGATATTTAATACTACAGATAAGTTATTGATATATTGTGATTTTGAAAATGTGGTGTTAATCTTGAGTCTGTGAAAGAATTGAAAGTTTTGTTAAAATAAACCAAATACAAGCGATATTTAATAAATACTTAAAAGTAGCTTAACATGTTTGCACGTAAATTTGTTTAATATTTATAAAATAAAAGAAAATATTTGGTTGAAATTTATATAAGTTTAAAATTAGCTGAAAGCTAAAAATGCAAAGCCTAGACAGAACCAAGAGCAGCGAATTGTTTTGCAGCTTTTCGTCTTTTGATTTAGTAAAAAAAAATACTTCAAATGAAACGTTCTTATGTAGGCACAGTGCGCCATAATAAAACATTCATATCCACAAAGCTGCTGAATGTAAAACAACTCTCATTATACAAATCTACGTTTGCTTTCTATGACATTGCAACATTGGAGTCATATGTCAGGCACAAAAACAAAGCAACTATATTGATAAGCTGATAAGCTCAATACATAAAACAGCTTCAGTTAACGACAGTGGAGCAAAGGAGAAGCTGCAGATTGTTTCTCACAACAATACAACAAAAGGTATGCTTAGACGCTTAACGTCTACAGTCTATAATTCTTATGGGAGGAGTAGATACTGCTGAACAAATGACAGGCTCCTACACAACAAAACGTAAAGGAAATAGATGACCAAATGTTGTATTTGCAAATATGCTGGATATATCTGCTTTACTACTCTTTTCTGAGATCAATCATGCACTTTGTTTGGCAAACGCTCATACGATGTAAATTATGGACTAATATATAAGTCTCATCTTTAATTTCCGTGTTTTTATCAAAAATTGCTAGTTCTAAAGCTGTGACAAGAAAGCTTGAAATCTCTAGTTGCTGCAAGGCTAAATCTGACATAAAATGTTTCAATTGCGAAAGTTTTATTTGCAAAACAAACCGCAAAAAATATTGTATAGCATGTAAGGAAACACAGTTTCAATAAAATAATATTACTCTGACTAATAAAGGCAACAATAGTTGGGGTTTGTATTATTTTAAATTGAAATATTCACTGGACCAAATGGTCCCTAATACAAGATTAGTAACTCTTTAATTTTTTCCGTACAGTTTTACATTAGACCCCCTAATATTTTCAAAATAGGATTGTTACAAAAATAAAACACGTGAGTCGTAACTCAAAACAATATATTACACCGTTCAAAAGTTATTGAGATTACAAAAAAAAAAATTGGACGAAGTGAGCCTAATCTAACAGCAGAGTTAAACAATTAATATTTCGAAAACTAGAGCTGATACAGCAAAAGTGAATTATAGGCATTGGAGCCCAATACTAGATGAATACAAACTGATTAAGAAATCTAAGGCACCAACAAAAAAGTTTTCATTTTGTCGGGCTGTGTTCTTATTATGTTTTTTTTTGGAAAAGGT
This sequence comes from Bellardia pandia, assembly GCA_916048285.2. Taxonomy (NCBI): domain Eukaryota; kingdom Metazoa; phylum Arthropoda; class Insecta; order Diptera; family Calliphoridae; genus Bellardia; species Bellardia pandia. The sequence continues at coordinate 30,360,281 of OU696531.1, forward strand.
GCCAAATCAAAGTTCTATGTAAAAATTGTGTTATAGGTCGTTATCTTCATAGAGAACAAAGGTTCCGAGATATATGCGAATATGTTTAATTAAGGCAGTTGTAGTTTTTTATAGCTCAGATAGTTTTGGAGAACATTTGCAAATCGCAAAATTATTACAAACAACATACAGTCGCACGGTAAAGTATACATACCCCCTTGAAAAGTGGGGTTTTGGGTTATCTATGAACAATTTAGCAATAAAGTTCATTTCAAACAAATTCAATCGAAAAACAAACAATAAATTTTAGGCAAAAATTTTTCTCCACACAATATTTATTAACAAAAATATATAAAATTTATTTTTCAAACACCGAAAAGTCTACATACTTTAAATAAAAAAATTATTTGCGCTAGAAGTAAATAAAAAAACAACAAAATTAATACTTAGTGGGACCGTCTTGACCTTGTAAAATTTAATTTAATCTGTTTTTCATAGAATTTGCTAATACTTGTGTGTAATTATTTGAAATTAAATTCCATTCTTCAAGTAGAGCGTTTTTAAGGATCATGTTTATTTTTAATCGTCCTTTTTCTAACTTGGCGGTCTAATTCATCCCATATATTCTCTATAGGGTTTAAATCCGGTGACTGAGATGGCGAATGAAGTTGATGAGGCACGTTATACAGTGGTCATTCTTTAACAACACCAGTGGTATGCTTTGGGTCGTTGTCTTGCTGAAAGTACCAACCTTCTGCAAGACCCAATTTATTCGCGGATTGACTCAGATTATCTTTGAGAATATTTAAGTATATCGATAAATACTAAATTACCCACCCCAGCCGCCGACATGCAACCCCATACCACCATGTTTCACTGTAGGAAGCAAGTTTTTAGGCAATAATGTTTCGTTTTTTCCCCCGTCATAACCAAACAAGTTGAACTTGCTTTCGTCATCGGCATCAATGTACTTTTTTGGCAAATTCGACGCGTTTTTGCATATTTATTTTACTAATAAACGGCTTCTGTCGGGGCACACGGCTGTGAAATCCATTGCTTTTAAATACTTGTCTCACCATTTCTGGATGCACTGAAGCAATATGCTGGCGTTCTAAAGTCTTTCCAATTTCTACTGCCGTAATTTTAGGCTCTTCTTGAACATTCAACAAAATTTGACGCTTTGCACGTGGAGTCAGTTTAGGTGAGCGACCACTTCTTGGTTTGTTTTCTACACTTTTTGTTTCATTATATTTCCGAATTATTGTATGAATGCTGATTTTGGATGCCCAACTAGTTTTTCAATCTCTATTAAAGATTTTTTTCTTTATGAAACTTTACAATAAGCTCACGCGCTTTTAGACTAATTTCTTTACTTATTTTCGTTAAATAACAAAATTAACTGCAAAATTAACAACAATTAAACTTTTTTCTAAATAACAGTATCTCGGGAAGATGCCTGATGTGTGTGGTAGCACTGTTTAAGTACGAAGTTCCATTTTATTTACTTTTCCTCATAGCCGTATGCAGACTTTTCTGTATTTGAAAAATTAATTTTATATATTTTTGTTAATAAATATTGTGTAGAAAAAAAATTTTGGTCAAAATTTATTGTTTGTTGTTCGATTGAATTTGTTTGAAATGAACTTTATTGCTAAGGTGCCCCGATAGATTAGGCGATAGAGTGCCGGACTATCAGTCAAACGGTTGCGGGTTCGATTCCCGCCAAAGACTCTGGGTAGACGAGTCAGACATATGTAGACCAGTCAGACATATGTAAACTAGTCAGACATTTGGTAGAGAATGTGAGGTGAGGGTGTGAGGTAACTCACACCAGCCTTCCTATCTAACCTAACCTAACTTTATTGCTAAATTGTTCATAGATAACCCAAAACCCCGCTTTTCAAGGGGGTATGTATACTTTACTGTGCGACTGTACGTACGTTATTATATCCACATCAGTGCATAACTGCATTTAGATGAAAGAAATGTGAATTGGTTATGCGATACGTTAAGACACTTTTATTCTATTATATATGTATGAGCTGCAGGACATCTCTCCTATAATGTTAAGAGAAGATGCGTATAATTTAAACGCGGCTTTTTTTCTTTAGTAAAGCAATTTATACACTGGCTCACAGCTTATTTTATGCAGTGCATTTTTTTTTTTTTTTTTTTGTTTTCAAAGCTCCATATTTTCAATATTTGATTAAATATTTTTCAACCAAATACTTTTCTTAATATTTCTCTTAAACCTTCAAAAAATACTTACTGTGCTTCATTTTCCCCTCATGCTGATTGGATGACTCCGTGCGACTTGAAGTCAATTGATCCTGATCCGATTCGGACTCTTCGCTTTCTGGCTCTGTTTTGCGGGAATGACGGCGGCGATTTTTAGAAGACTGCAGTAAATACGAATACAAAAACAAAAATACCAAAGAAACAAAATCAATTGCTGTTTATGGAAGCGAGTTGTTGAAAGAATAGCTATGAGGATTTATGGGATTAATGCTACAAAAGCGTTTAAGCATTCTACTCTACTTAGAAATGGTAGTACAATATGAATTTTTGTTTCTTATACAAAAATAAAAATTCAAATAATAAAATTGTTTTAAAAAAGAATAGAGGAGAGTTAAAAGTTTATAATATCAAGCGTTCATTTAGCTTATTTTTTTTTCTTTGTACACAATTTAAAATACAGTTTTTGTTTTTTGTTGCTAAAAAATGAAAACAATGAAAACAAAACAAATAAATTACAAATAATTTAGATTAAATGAATATGGCGAGTTTTAGTTAATAAAAAAATCCCACAGTTTACCGTCATATATATGTATGTAGGTAAATATTTAAGAAAAACAAATAACAACAATAAAATATAAATTAAAAAAATTACATTTATAAAACAAGAAGAAACAAAAAACATTTAAAAGCAATTATTTAGTTAAATGTACTAAAAATACTGCAATTGTGAACAACTGGCTGGCTGGCTGGTGTGTAATGGTTGGTTGGTTGGAGCTGTGCTTCTTACTGATGCTGATGGTTGTTTTGTAAAAACAATAAGTTTTCGCCACAGCAGTGCTTATGTTTTACTTTATAATTTTTATTTTCATAGCAAAAAATTTTGTTTTACAACTTAAACTCTTAGACCAACCAGAAACAACAATAAATCATTAAACAAATGAAACAATAGAAATCAAGATAAAACGAAAAAACAAACAACAGAAAATAAAATGAAAAAAATTATGTATTAAATAAACGCACGATATTATGAAACGGTGAGGTCTGATAATGATTATGAATAGTCTTGGTTGGACGTTGATTTTGGTTGTGGTGGTAGTGATGATGGGTAGATTTTAATACCGCAGCAGGTGGTGTCGATGAGCAACCCTCCGTTAAAGCACGTTCGTGATACATAAATGAATGCAGCAGTGTATTGGCTGGACCAGCATGATGCGGTTGAGACATATTTCCACTTTCTGATAGCTGAAACGTAGCATATGGTGAAATATCCTCTGAGGTTTCTGCACGAATGGAGAATTATTAAAAGAAAACCAAAAATAAATTTATATTAATTAATTAGAAAATATAAACACACGTACATATTTAGTAGGAATTGTATGTGTTAACACTTTAATACCAGGTTCAATCAAACAAAATTAAAACTAAAAAATTGTATTGTTTATGCTATGTAAAGGGTGTTTTGTTTAGATGTATCAGTTTCAGACCAGACGCAAAACTACCAGGAATTTTTTCGTAATATTTGGAATAGTTATATGATCTCTACAGCGTATGAAAATATCGAGCCATAACCGCCAAAATAATGTATCCCACACCATAATCGATTGTTGTTTTTTTATCGAAATCGATAGTTCAACATCATTTAAAATTATTAAAATTAAATGTATTACACAAAACAATATTTGCATTATAAATTTTAAAATAATGGCTTTATTCAAACTGATTTTATTTAAAAAAAACCTTCCCCTGTAAAATTTTGAGTTTGTGGGATACATTTTTTAGGCGGTTATGGCTCGATATAATCAATGATTAGGTTTTATTATTTTGAAGAATATTAAAGAATTTTTAGGGCACGCACAATTGATGCATTTCGGTCGACTTTTCATTAATATTTTTAACTAAAACACATTTTTATTGCACAACAAAGCTTTTTGGCTTATCTGCAGAAAACTTACAGAACCTTTGACGAGAATCAAACCTGCAACCCTCTGACTGATTGTCCGGCACCCTATCGCCTAGTCTGTCGGTGCAATTTAACTAACAACTCATAGTTGAGTTTGTTTGTCAGAATTCAAAACTTCAACTCGACAACACTTCCTCGCTAGACACATACAATTTTAGTGTAAGTCGGTAAAAATTGTATTTATTTATTTTCTATTTCTTTCAAATTCTCCCACTGTGCGTTGTCATGATAGAATATTAATAAATTTAACGAATCAATTGAATTCAATACAGATTCCCGGTGAAGTTCTGTTCAATTCCTAGCAGCTCATAATAAATAAGACAATTTTGGTCCCACCTTAAATATAAAAATAATTTAGTACAAGCAATAATGCCAAACAAATACTTTAAATATGGCAATACACAGCAAATGGGATTTTCAGAAGTAGTGAAATATGGAATTAATTCTACATTCGATCAGAATAAAATGTATTTTTTTAGGATTAGATTTTGCAAAATTCCGTTAAAACTGATGTATATTTTACACTGGTAAATATAGTGCATTTTTTTTCTTTAGATCAAGGATTCATAGTTTTCTATCTAAACGAAACATCTTAAACAATACTTAAGTCCATCAAGCTACCTTAAAACTAACTGAGTTCTGATCTCAATTTAACATATGAGACTTATTCTGACAGTACATTTATATGCTAATCAGCTAGACGCTCAGACATCCTTAAAGAAAATACTCAACTTTATTATTTAAAAATTATAAATCTTTAAAAAAAATCTGCTATATTTGGAATCATTATAAATCATTTTAACTACGTGAATATTAAATGAAAATGTAATATTGTACGTTATATTTTATAATATTGTATTTAATAATGACATTTTAAGGGTTAACACAACCGCTATTAAATTAAAATTTATATATTGTGTGTGTATGTGTGTGTGTGTTTGTAAACTCATTTAATACCTGGTATTTTATCGCTATTCTGTAAGGATACTTTATGTATGGTGGCATAATAGCGCTCACGTTGTGCCGCTTCCGAGTTTTGACGATTTTCCAGAGATTCCTTTTGTATGCGTCCAGCTTGTTCTACAAAATGAACAAAAAAGTGAAATGTTATTATTGTTGTATTGTATAAATATAAATATATTTGATACAAAAACATCCACAAACTGTGGGAGTAAGGTAAGAAAAACAAAACGAAACAAAGAATGATGAGCTACATATACAACTAATGGTCATATGGAGTATAAAACAAAGTAATGGTGCTTTTGTTGACAGAGAATTAAAGGAATTAATTCTAATGTGTCTGAAAAATTTTTATAAAATTATAGTTGTGTCAACACTAATACTTTCCAGGAGTTCCAGGAGAAAATTGTTTTGATTTATGCACAAGTTTTTAGGAATTTCAAAAAATTTGATTTTCAGATATACATAGATCTATTAAATATTGTTAACCCATTTTGTGCCACTGGCTACTACAGCAAAAAATTCTGGTCAAAACGTTTGTTGTATTTCAAAAAGTAATTCAAAATATTTGGTAGTGGAATTATTATTTTTTCTTAAATTTTTTTTAAAGTTTGGAATGTCAGCTTAATTATTTTTAGCCCTACCTCCCCTTTTTGGGTATTACCGGGTGGCCAAATAAAAAGTCTAAAAATAGACCACTGTTGAACTTGCTGAAAATACTATATTCAAATAGGAAATTAAAAAAAAATATTGATTGATTTAAATAGCCAACAGTCCAAATCAACTATAATGAACACAAATTAGTTATTATATCTATTCAAGATAATTGCAAAGCAGCCTTGAACATGGCTGGTCGAAATCTCGATCAGTGAGATAATTAGCGCAATAATTTTTTTTAACTGGCCTAAGAGAGCGCAATAATTTTTACAAAAATATCATAACTAGCAACCTACTCGGTTTGGATACACATATTGGTTTTTGTGTTCATCAAAATGATATTTGTTTCAATTCCGTCAATATGCTGGTGCTACGGATGCATATGACGTGGTTTTGAGTATTTTGTCAGTTTGCAAGAGTCCTTCACAACATACTGTGCATTTCGATAAATTTTTCACTGGATACCAATTGCTCTGTCTTCTAAAAGAGAAAGGGTTTTTGTGCAACAGGTACAATCCGTACAAACAGTTGGTAAACGCAGGCATAAAAAAATTTAGTTTTACAAGATATAGGTTTCGAATTCGAGCAAATAGCAGTGTTCGATGAAGAGACAGTGTAGAAGTAACTTTGGCTACGAATTATGATCAAATGGATCCTATAAGATATATAATGCGATACGATAGAAAACAAAAAACGTATTGCCGTACCCCAAGCTAAACTCATTGCTAATTACAATAAATATATGGGAGGATTTGACTTGCATGATAATGCTGTAGCCAATTATAGTATCGATTGGACAGCGCCAGTGTCAATGTATGGAATTTGCATTGTATGATTGCTGAAAAAAAACAATAAGGAAGGCATGTCTCAAATTAATTTAAAAAATTCAATAGCAAAAGAATTAAGCTCATCCGTTGAAGAAAATGAAAGTCATGATGACTTTGCAGCTCAATCATCGTCACTGCCAAAACAGTAGGCATGCACATGTGTGTATATATCAAGGGCTGCTATCGCCGGTGCAAAATATGCAAGAATCATTTTGCCTATACTTGGCCTAACTGCAACGTAAATTTACATGTAGATAAGTGCTTCCACACACATTTGAAATAATTTTCTTTCATTAATTATTTTAAATAAATAAAACTGTTTAAAAAATTGCTTAATGTTGTCATTTATTCGTATTTATTACATAATACAGAATATTTATTGCACTAATTATGCCAGCGGTCGAGATCTTCCATTTTTCGCTTAATAGCATTTAAGACTTGAATATATTTGACATTATTGCATTAAATTTAAATATAAACAAACAAAAATATTTTTTACTCAATAATTGAATTATTTCAAGTTACTGTAATTATGCATGTATTTGTATATATGTATATATGTACGAGTATATACATATAATATAAACAAACAAGAGCATTCATTGTAATTTATTGTATAATTTATTTTCAATTTGTTTGCGCTTAACAATTATGCATGTTCGTTGGCATTGTTTTGTGTTGTGTTGTATGCGCTGTTACACAACTCTATTTTATACAATTCAGTCCTTTTGCACTCATTCAGTCGTTTGCTCAGTCATTCAGTCAGTCAGTGTTGTTTTGTATTTGTTTACAATACTTGAACACGAACAGGACACAAGCCAGTGCACAACATGCTCGAGGTACTTATTGTTTTAGTTTCAACAAAACAAAACAAAACACACATAACTTTGTTGTTGCTTGGCTATTTTAGTTATTATTGTTGTTGTAGTTTTTGTTATATATTTGTTTTTTTTTTTGTTGTTTTTATTAAATACTTACTGTGTCTGTAGCACATAAAAACCAATGCAATTGTACAAATCATTCCCGATACGGTGGCAATGCTGGGTATTAATAGGTTAACATTTCCATAAAATACATTCGATCCACGTTGTCCGCGTTGTACAATCTCTGGCGGCGGTGGATCACCCTCTTTGGTAAGTGTAACAAACGTAAATTCAGCCTGCGACACACCAGCCACATTGTGTGCCTCCATGCGCAATTGATAGAGTGTGGATGGCTGTAAACCAGATATTGTAAAACGTCGTTGTGGTTTAAGGGCATTTGACACTACAATACAGACCAGAGTAGATGAAAACAAAAAGCCATAAATGAAAGAGAACATTTACATACAAAACGAAAAAAGAAAAAAAAACATAAAAAGCTTGCGAATTATATACAGAAATGCAGTAATGTAAATTGAAGGCACATGAAGCTTGTTGTAACTTGAATTATGACCAATTAATATTTTCAAAAATAAATGGCCATACTTCCGTTCCATGATGCTGATAAATTTAATGGAATTCATAAATTAAACCAACAGTTTTTCTTTCTGTTTAAATTGCTTTTATAAACCAAGAACTCTTTAATTAACTTACCCAACACCCAATCGTGTTCAGGTCCATCGGTAACCGAACGATATTGTAAAACAAAATATAACATAGGACAGCCATTATCTGGCCATGTGTGCAGTCTTATCGTTACCGAAGTCGAATTAGGAGCTATTAATGTAGTAGTCGAAGGCACACCCGGCGATTGTCCCTGAGTTCTGACATGCAGTGTTATGCTAGTCGGTGAGGTTCCCACTTTATTGTGAGCCGTCAGGTGTATTTGATAGGTGCTGCCGCAAACTAAACCCTTCAGTTCATGGCTAGAGGCGTGACGTGATAACAGCATTTCCTCAATATTACCAGTGGCTCGGCGATAATACAAGGTGTATCCGGTGATGGGTGCATTGCCGGTGAAGCCACATTTCCAGTGCATTAAAATGCTGCTAGTTGTCGCACTGGTCACATACAGCACTGGAGCTGAGGGTGGTACCTGTACCAGCAGTATATGTGTGAGGCGATCAGTGCCAATGCCATTGTCAACCTGACAGCTGTAGTTGCCGCTATCAGAGACTTGTAGACTGGAAATAATTAAATCCCCTGAATCTAGCAGTTGGGTGTTGTGAAGACCTCCCTGTCTAATGGGCACATCAGCCTTAAACCATTCACGTTTTGGTTTTCCTACAGCCGTGCAGGATAGTGTTACTGTGGAACGCCAAGGTCTGACAGTGGGCCCACCAAAGGATACTATGCGTGCTGGCACACGATTTGTGGTAATTTGGGAAGCCACTCTGGAACTTTTACCCTCGCCCACACGGGTAGAGGCAGTTACCCAAAACTGATACTCTATATGCGGATGTAAATTTTTGGCTTCATAGTAAGCCTGCTGGGAGGGCAAACTTCTCTTTTCGTTGTTCAACTCTTCGCGGCCATTGACCACTCTAGTGTACAGATTATATTTAGTAATGACTCCATTGGGTTCGGTGGGTGCTAGCCAAGAAACATATAAAGATTGTGGTGAACTTACTACCACTTTAATGTCGGCGGGTGCTTCTGGCGCATCTTCTTCAGTGTGACAGTAAACGGGATTCGATAGAACGCCATCGCCCATGCGTGTATGGGCCAACACTTGTATGCTGTAGTTGGCGTATCTACGTAGACCTGTCAAAACAGTGGTTAAGGCAGTGGTTTTACGTGACTCCACTTCATCTTTATTGGGTGAATAATCATCTAGGATGGGTTCAAATATCAGCTTATAGCCCTGTAGTATGCCATTCGTATGATGAATGGCCGGTGGCTGCCAGGAGACTTGCAGAGATTGTGAGGTTAAAGCAGCGCAACGTATATCTTCAGGAGATCTACTAGGAACTAAGTAAACAAATATAAAACAAATGTTATAATTCTTAAAACAAAAAACTATATTTACTAACTTACCATCCTCCATAGTTTGAGCGGAAGCCGGCTCTGACAGAGGTCCTGGACCAACTTGATTGAAAGCCTGCACCACCACATTATAACGGGCGAATCTCTGCAAGCCCGTCAACAGCAATTCACCACTGCCTCCTTCGCCATCACCCGATACTGAGGTAAAATTATAGGCCGTATTACCGGTACTAGCCAGTTTATAGCCCACATTGTAGCCTTGAATATCACCATGCCTTAGTTCAGCCAAAGGCGCCACCCAACTAACTAACAGTTCCGTGGATGACAAAGGACGTACGGAGAGATTTAAAGGTGGTCCTGCCGGCCTTTGTGGCTCCGTGCGTATAACTAATTCCTGGCTAGGAGCACTGCGACCAGCTGTTCCTTCTGCTATAACACGAAATGCATAACGTGTGGCAGGTTTCAGGTTCTCTATCAGAGCATTATAGCTGGGTGGATCTTTAACCTCTATGTGCTGCCATTGGTCTATAAAGGAAGTGGCTGGAAAAAATTTATATTATTATTTTAACATTCTCATAAACATTATTTATTTATACTTACCATCCATTTCCTTGTACTCCACTATGTACTTTGATACATCTCCTGAGTTTTGTGCTTTTGGCTGCCACTTTAAATTCACGGAACGACTTGATATCATTGCTGCCTCTAACACGGACGGTGGCTGTGGCGGCTCTTGTACTTGCAACTGCACCAATTGCTGATCATTGCCATACAAATTGCTGGCACGACAAAAATATGGTCCACTGTCTGTGGAATCCACCAAACGTATTTGTAATTCTGCAGATACACCATCAGGTGTTGCTTTCTGTTTCACTGATATCCTAGAACAGCATCAGCAAATTCATGAAGTGTGAGAGTTGGCATGTCATGGTTGTATTGAAAAAGAGTAACACACAAATTAAATACACAATTAATGAAAATATTTTTTTTTAATTGTATGATATAGGTAGGTACAGTCAAGGACAAAAAAGTTAGTACATATATCCAGTAAGTCAAAAAGTATAGTCGGTCAAGCCCGACCATATAATACCCTACCCCAGATATGGTCATCCCAGTTTCATCTTTTAAAAGATTTATGCATGTTGGCAATTTTCAGAAGTGGATCTTGTATGAGAGCTATGAATAATTATGGAGGGACCGTTATAAAAATAGGTGTCACGATTTCTGTGTATAATTCTATTAGGATACCAGCATTTTTTTAAAGATATTTATGGTCGTTAAGGTAAAGTTCAGAAGTAGGGCCATACCCTTTTTTGTTTCAAAAAAACAAACGATTTGACGATTTTTTCATTGAAAGTGACGATTTTCTGAATTATTAAAATTTTCTATCATTTGTTTGTTTTGTGAATGTTGTTGTTACCAAACTCTCTCTTTTTTTTGCAGACAACAACTATTTTTCTCATTTAATATCATAAATATTCAGATGAACATGACATATTTCAAAAACAAAACTAAATGATAATAATGTTTTCTTAATTATTGATAATTGTTGAGTTCAAGTATAATAATTCCAAATAATATTGAGTCAGGATAGTAGGAATTACTTATTTATTGGTAAACATGATAAGCAATTTTAAATGCTAAATTTAATGAACAAAAACAATTTCTGAATTTCAACGGGCAAATACTACGGAAATTTCTGTTATTTTAACAAAACATCGAAAGAATATTAAGCCAAATGAATTTAATTCCTTTTTTGTCACTGGTCTATTTTTCTACCACCCATTTTATTGTCGTTTATTTCCAAAGTTAACTATAATTTTTGGATTGGTTTTCAGAAATATAAAATTTGTAATGATGAACTATTTTATTTATTTCAGTTGAACTGTTAATTTTCAAATTTATGGTAATTTTTAGTTGGGCTCGAGTTTATTAAATTAAATTTTCATTAAATTATTATTTTTTACTGAAGGTAGGAATTGTTTTTACAACATGAAATCAGCCAAGAAAAAATATCAATAAAAATTTTAATAAGATTTCATGTTGTAGAAACAATTCCTACCTTCAGTAAAAAATAATAATTTAATGAAAATTTAATTTAATAAACTCGAGCCCAACTATAAATTACCATAAATTCGTAATGATGTTTAATATATTTGTATTGAATTGATTTTCTAGAGAAAGTGCAAAATTTTTTGGTATAAGAGTAAAAAAAAAACAAATTTTTCAAACTATTTCCAATTTAGAAATATATGATAAATTCGAAAATTTTGTTTTTATTTTTCATTTCTTTTAAAACCTAAATAATATATTTTAAGAATCGAAGAAAACCAATTTGTGAATTATAAGATTTCTTACTTTTAAATTTCCACAAACTTTAGTGGTCAACAAATCAACCACTGGCCGGAAATCTTGTTGATGCTCTCAATGCAAATTTTAAACAATTTGGAGTGTTCAGCCATATTTTATCAACTTTTTCGGGCAGCACTATTGCAAAATGTTTATCAAGGGGAAACCAATGCGTGTTTGATTTAAATCGTGGTGCTTGTCCTCTATGAGTGGATATTTATTTCACAGTAATTTATATGGTGTTTCAACAACGCCATGCGATAAGGACATTGGTATTGGGGCTCAAACTGTTCCGGATTAATTGGCTAACGTGTCAGTTCCCACTTGTCATATAGTTTTGTTTGAAAATGTTATTCATCCTATCGCCGTATGTTAACCGCAAAAAGAAAACAGAATATCGAAAATTCTGTTTAAAAATCTAAAAAAAAACAAGCGCGGAGAATTTGATCAGTTGCTCGATGATCAGGAAGAAATAATATTAGTGCGTTGGAACGACAATTCGTTTGTTAATATTATCACCAATAATTCCACAGTTCAACCAACGGCAAATGCTAAACGGTTTTGCCGATAACAAAAGAAGATTATCAATATGTTACAACCAAAAGTAATCTCTTAGATTATATAGATATCGACGGAATCGTAATGGGATATAACGACCGAATGGAGGGTGTTGACCAGGAATTGTTAACTTGAGAAACATAAAGATTTATAAGAACAATTTATGAAAATATTTATTTTTACAAAAATGTCATAATTGTTTTTTTTTTGACTGCTTTTGGCCAGTGGCCGATTTTTCGATGGCAGCGGCTGGGAATCGAACCCGGGCTCCAAATACCAACTCATGCTTAATGATCATATGCGCTAACCAATTAAGCTACAGCACCTTCAATGTATATGGTGAATTTTACGTCAAGTGATCCAATTTTAAAAATCCATGTCTTCCGATTTGGATGAAATTTGCACCAAGGTTAGTACTATTGGATAGTAGTCCAGAGACACATTTTTAATTCTATCAGTCCATAAGTGTCTCAGTTAGAGGGGGTCAGCCATACAGGGTGTTTTTAAAATGAGTGTAACTTTTCACTTATTGGTCCTAGCAAAAATTGTCCAAAGGACTTTAGATAGCTATTTCTTCAGTAATTTCAAAAATATTTTTTTTTTAATTAATGACTTTTTTAATTATTTAAGCTTGAGGTTTTTAAAATTTCGACTGAAAATAATAAAATTGTTCATCATTACAAATTTTATATTTCTGAAAACCAATCCAAAAATTATAGTTAACTTTGGAAATAAACGACAATAAAATAATTAAAAAAGTCATTATAAAAATAAAGGTCAAATAAGAATAAAATAACATTTTTTTTTTAATTTTTAAAAATTTTTTTTTTTTTAATTTTTAATAATTTTTTTTTTAATTTTTTTTTTAACAATTATTTTCTTTTAATTTTTTTTTTCAATTTGGGCCCTTTTATAAATTTGTGAAATTTGTAAAATACGTATATTAACAAAACATTACTGACCGATAAGCCCCTATTTCAGCAGGACATTTGTATGGCGGCTAGGTGAAATAATGGACTGATTTCAACCAGTTTCAATTCCAACCGTCCTTGAATCAAAAAAAATGTCATGTACCAACTTTTATAGAAATATTTTTAAAATTGTATTTTGCGCACAAGCTTTACATGGACAGCCAGCCAGACGGACGGACATTGTTACAATGTTGACAATCTACTCATGAAATGATTCGAAGTATATTAATTATGAGCATTATAAACATCAGTTTTATTTCAAGACTCTGTACTTGAACTAAAACTGAACTAGAACTTCAACTATGACTCTAGTAAAATTACATTCTACAACATTTTCTTAATATAATTCTTATAGACATATCTGTCGTTCAGTGTATGCGCTTAACATTATATATATTTTGTGATTTTATCTACTTTGTGTTTTATTTCCAGTTTTTCGAAACTCATTATTTAGCACAAAGTAACAAATTGCAAACACTACTCGGTTACATACTTGTGTAAGTACAAAAAGTATAAATACAAAAGTACCTACACCTCCAAAGGGACCATGTTTAACATGAACAAGGTGTAATCAAGCAGTGTTTTTTTTCAGTTATTTTTTAATTTTATTTTTTTTTACGTACTTGTAATTTGTCGATGGATTTAATGTATTTTTGCCGGAACGCATCCAAACGATATTAATCGGTTTGTCACCGCTTACTGTGCACTGCAATATCGCTGTATCACCTTTTTTTACCGTCACCGAACGTGATGTCGATTGGAAATAGGGCGATGCTGTATTTGTTGTAGTTGTCGTTTTTATTTGTTACATTTTCAGTTGCCACATTCAATGTTGTTGGCGTTGAATTTGTTGTTGTTGTTGTTGTTATTAGTGTTGACAACAAAAAGAACGATGATGATGATGATGACGTTGGTTTTTGGCGAGATGATGTCAAAAGTCAAAAATAATTCCAATGGGTTGAGTTCATTCGTACGTTCAATAATAAAGCGAAATAAATAGGGAAAGAGAAAAAAAGAACACCCACAAATACAAATTCTTATAAATAAATGTTAAAAAATTAATTTTTCTCATCTGAGTATAAGAAAACATTCGATACTGTTAAAATTGCTGCAAAGCATCCTTAACAAAGACATACATTTTTAATATGCAATTCCTCAATGAAATGTAATCAGCATTTCATTAATTTGCAATAATTAAAAATGTATAAAACACCAAAATAAAAGCAATAATAGCACAGTACTACTATAAATAAAATATAATGATGTTGATGTTGATGTCGACGATAATGGCACAACCTATTATTTATTAATACACTCTGGGGAGTATGGAAACAAATGTGGCTGAAATATGTATACATACTTATATTTGAAAATTTTCAATGAAGATAATTAGCTAAAAGGTAATATTAATTAGCTGGATAACATTTGCGTACGAATAATCATTTTGAACAAAGGATAAAAAGTATTTTAGAATTATTTATGATATAAAGCCAAGTATCTGCTTAATATTACACATTTTAAGGAAGTCAATACTTAACGTGCAATTTTAAACAATAATAGTTAATAAATTAGTTCCGAAACTATTCCTTAAAATGCGGCGAGAAGATTTCATGGCAAAGAGATTGCAAGAGATCCAAAGGGGTGGGTCTATGGTTAAATGAGTATGAATGGCAAATACTGCTATCATCTGTAAAATAATAGATAGGGTTTAAAGGTTGAGAAAGAAGGTAATTTATAAAGATGAGAAATAAAGTGGGAGAAAGAACGGAGCCTTGCGGTAGCCCTGAATTAATCTTGAACTTGTCTGATGAGATCCCATCTATAACAACTCGTATAGTGCGATTTCTGAGGAAACTCGATATAAATCGAGAGAAGCAATGAGTTTCGATAAGAGAGCACCATGCCAGACTCTGTCGAACGCCTTAGAAATATCTAGAGCCACCACATTACGTTCGCCAAAACGGTGTATAGAACGACACCATTTTTCCGATAGGAAGGTTAGTAAGTCACCCGTAGAGCGTCCTCTACGGAAGCCGTACTGGCGGTCGCTAAGTAAATTGTTGGACTCTAGATATATGGTAATTTACCATATTTTCCATGACTTTCAAAAGTGCAGAAGACATTGCAATTGGGCGATAATTTTCAGTGTTTGTAGCCTCTCCCTTTTTAGGAATTGGCGTTACATTAGCAAAGGCATTTCTTAATATGTTGATCATTCCGACTAGCAATATGAATGTTAATCTAATTTGTTGCAACTCATTTCCACATACACAAAATATGTTAAAAGGATTTAATGTACAATGATAAAAATGATACAGCTGAAGTGTTTGAAAGAAAGGTTTACGACCTTATAAATATATTTGTGTAATTAAAAATACATCTGTACAAACACACATACACACATAGATATCATATCTATAATGATCTCAATTTTATGTTTAGTATAGAGCAATTCCATATGGAATCGATCAAAATTGGCAAATTTTTGGACGACCCCTCTCCGATTTTAAAATAAATAGTCTCAATCGATTGCACAGCAAAAAATAATGTACCTACATATTTTTTTTTTTTTTTTATAGTGACTGGTTTAGTGGTGGTGTACACCACTGTCTGTGACAAAAGTGAAGAATTCTTCATAAGGGACCTCATTGAAAGTTGTTTAAAAAAAAAACTACTAAAGCGATCGCAACGAATGAATCAGGCTTTAATTGAAAAATAAAATTTTCCTAATTTTTCTTAGAAATTTACCTTTAAATTTTCCAATGAAAATTTAATTTTCCGATTTTCCACAGAAGCTCCTAAATTTTCCGGCTAATTTTTTTTTTTTGGATTCCTCATAATTTTTGCTTTAAGAATCAGCAATAAAAAAATGGGCCCCGACTCCTTGTTGGACAGGAGAAGAGCATTTAAGAGACCACCTTGTTAAAAATACATTTTAAAAATTATTTTACAGTTAAAAATACATTTACATCTTTTTACATTGCGAGAAGAAGCAAAGAATTAGTTCGACAGAAGGGCATATTGGCGACTCCCACCAAGAAATTTGGCTCAAGGACCCTCAGCGAAGCAAGAAAAATTCTTCAATTTTGTTACATGAGAGTGGTGTACACCACCACTAAACCAGTCACTATAAAAAAAAAAAAATATGTAGGTACATTATTTTTTGCTGGGCAATCGATTGAGACTATTTATTTTAAAATCGGAGAGGGGTCGTCCAAAAGGTGATCGCTTTCATATGGAATTGCTCTATATGTTAATAAACTGATAAAAAGTAAAAAAGAATTTCTTTTTATAACCTTTATAAATGAAAAATAAAATGTTAATTTTAAAAGTTTGACTCTGGCGACATTTTATACGATTGGTGAAAAGTAGGTGAAAAAGATATGATGACAACTCTGATAAGTGGTTGAGAAGTTTTGCCTCACCAGCCTTATAATTCAGACCCGTGCGTCTACTATTTTTTTTTGATCGCTGCAGAACTCTCCCTCTCTTTAAAATACTTTAGAAAAGTTTAATTCGTTCTTGGTCTTAAAAAGATGAGCAGTTCTTTTGACGCCGAGTCCATATGTTGCCAGAATGATTAATAATCAAAATACATTTTGAAAAAATCCAAAATTTTTAAGTTATACCGCCAATAAATTCTGTCTTTTCTTTAAATTCTATTTCTGAATTTGATAATTATGAATATGGACCTCTTTGCATAGTAAAACCTATCTTAAAAGTTTTTTCCATAAATAGTTGTTGAATTCACAACTGATGTTTTAGTGTCGTAGGAGTTGTACGTCGTTTGTTTTTACAATAGTTGTACAAATATTGTTGGTAATTTCTATAAAAATATGTTGTACAACGCCTACGATATTTGTACATGTGTACATGTTTTTCGAATGTTGTATGAAAACTCAACATCAAAATTACCCATTTTAGTTTTAAAAAAATAACAAAACGGTAACACTAAAATCATAAACTGATTGACGAATTTAAAACAATAAAATAAATTTAATGAAATAAAAGTTTTAATAATGGCTGTGTAAAATATTCTACGATATATTTAAATTTGGGAAAATGTTCACATATTTTGTTTGTATATTTGTTTATAAAATATTTTTCTTTTGTAATTTTGAAGGTTTGTAAATATAAGCATACGACTTTGCTAAAAATTGTGTTCACAATCAAATAGTTGTATCATACAATGTACAACATACAACATCACTTGTGAATTGAACAAATGTGATTATTTTTTTTTTTTTGCAAATAATTTTCAGCCATACTAAAATGTCAATAAATTAAACAAAAGAACTAGTAACAATATGAATCAGCCCTAATTAAGATGCGCCACCATACAACAAGCAACTAGACACACCACTGTATTTGGTTACAAAGTGCTCAAACATCTCGTATTTACACAATTAGGGTGCAATAAACTTTGCACTTTTTTCAATTTACTTTACGTAATTATACAACTACTGCACATTATTTGCATTGAAAGAGTGAGTGAGTGGTGGATGGATAGGTGTCTACAACTGGGCATGTTGCTGCAAACATATTGAAAAATGAGTGTTCAAAAAACAAACGAAAAAAAAAAATAACGGCAACAACAAAAATATACTTACAATTAACTTTCAGTTGAATCACTTTACCGATACCAGTACCAATGCCATTGTTGGCTTGACACAAATAAAAACCTTCACGATCCTCTTTGACATGTTGCAACAGTAATGAACCATTCGATAGTAATTTTGTAAATGGTCGTTCACGCACCTCTTCATATTCACCTGATTTGCTGCCTGTAATTGAAAAGTGATTGCTGTGTGTTAAGTAAATTGTACAGTTATGTATAGTTAGGTATATAGTTAGTACATTGTACATATGTATAAAGTATAACGCGGCTTCGCTGGCAAAAAGTGTTGTGTGGAAATTTTCCAAAATGTTTTATATTCAAAAATTATGTTTTTTAATCTGTATATTGATTGCTAACATTTGTAATTTTACATGGATTTTACTTAAAAAAGTAAAAAGTTAAGAAAACCTCATAACTCTTTGTACAACTACAGCGACGATATGCTTTGTATATTATTCTATACGATATACATATGTATGTATAAGTATGGGAACAAGTGTATGTACCCAGCGGAGAAAAGATGCTGTAAAGAGGTCTTATACAAGGCCTTTTTTGGCAGTCACAATTACTCCCAGCAGCATTGCCAAATCGTTTACACGCTGTGTCGTTGTTAAGGTACGGTCACACCGCTAAATAAAATATATTTGAACTCGTTTATTTACTAAAAAAAAACTTCGTTTATTTAGGACAGGATAGGATAGTGTACTTGTACAGAGTACATACTTGATACCTATCAAAACCAGCCGTGCTCAGTGAAAGTCGGGGGGTGTCTTTTCTCCTTATAGGTCGACCAAACCAGTTACAATACGACACAACAAATATTTAGTTATATTTTATTTGATGCCGTTTGATATTACAAAACTCTTGTAAGAGTAAACAACGTCAAACAAATTTGAGCTAAACAAAGTGTGGTTACGCTTTTTTGAGTAAATACCGTTCTTTTAGTCAAGGCCTTGCTTATACGCTACTGGTAACATGCCTGCTGGAAGGTAGTTGGAAGGCCTACCAACTAATGACTCATACAAGGCGTAATTTAAGGTCCGCTAAATAATAATTTTGCTTAATAATTTTTATAGAGAGAGTACATAATTTTATTAGGGAGAGTACATGAAAGGGTTTTCAATAAAACAAGTAAGAGTGCTATATTTGGCTATGCCGAATCTTATATACCCTTCACCTTTATTGTGGATGCATAATTGTATTACATACATACATATATGTATATTAGGCCGGGCCAATTTGTATGGATCCGAAGAAATCGATTAGAGCCGCCCCCTAGGATGATTCTATGGACAATTCTAAACAACTTTGATGAAGGAACCATGGGTCTATCTCGATTTTCGAGTCTCCCACTTTTCACTGGCTCTAATCGACAAAAAATTTGGCCCGCCCTAATATATATATTATATTAATACGCTTTGTTTGATAGTTTTATTGATGAAATAGAGGTTGTCTCGGATTTTTGCTTATATATCCGTTATTTATGGACGGATTTTGCTGATTTTAAATAGCAAACTTCTGGAAAGCATATGTGACAGAACTTCTGAAGATCTGGATCCCCAAGGTATTTAGGGACTTCAGAAGATTGATTTCAACATCCAGATAGACAGACAGACAGATGGACATGGCTTAATAGACTCCGCTATCTATAAGGATCCAGAATATAGATACTTTAAAGGGTCGTAAAATTATATTGTGGAAATTACAAACGGAATCACAAACTTATATAAATGAAAGTGAAGGCTATAAAAAGGGTTTTAAATTAATTTAAAAATTAATTAAATAATCTATGTAATACAAAACATACAAGATATTTCAATGTAACATTTTGAATAATTTATTATGTCACATACATTATGAATTTATATTCATAGTTTTTTTCTATTTTGTATTTATAATATTATGTTAAGAAATAAAATGCTTTAAATATGTATATACTATATTGCCAACTCACCTCTACAATGCCTTTTTGGCGCTGAGGCCACTTATATAAGGAATTAACATGATATGAATAAAATTTACAAATTGTTAAAAAAAAAAAAAATCATGATTTGTTGACATTCTTTTGAAATGCAATTTTGCCTTCTGTAACGCCTTCTGAAAAAAAGGCATCGTGCAATGAATATCTAATCTTTTAGAATATGTAAACAGAGTTTCTATAAGGCCTGCAAATGGAAGCACTTGCAAATTTTCCCGCTGGTTAGTTTTTGACTTGTGTATTTTAATTTGTATGTATTCATCTATGAAAATAGCACACAATATGCCACAACTACAACAAAAGTATGAAAATTAATTGCAAAAAGCAACAACAATAATAATATTGACTGCACACCGAGTGCAAATGACAAGTGAAATACAGGTAATAATGAGAAAATGTCGTTGAAGTTAAACTTTTGTTGTGTAATTGTATCAATGTTTATGACAGTTGTAGTTTCAATATATCGTCACCTAAAATCCAAAAAAGTTAGATATCGATTTTTTGATTGATTATTATGTAATTAACTAAAATACATATTTCTTTAAAATTTTACTCTCATATGCCGAAAAACGTCGATTTTATTAATAAATTTCGAAAGGCCGCAACTACAATGTTATTAACTGTATAAACCAAAAAGTCGTAACTAGACTTTTAATTTGAAAAAAAAACAACGAAATATATTGAAACAAAGTTGGCATTTGTTTAACTGTTAAAGCAGAATTAAGGCTCAGTTAGCCGACTGTAATGGAATGTAACTGCAACAGTAAGAAACAGCTGATGGATATTGTTATGTGTAAAGTAATGCAAATGGTTATGGAGATGTAAAGTAACGCAACACCGTAATTTATGAATCTGTAAGAAATAGAATTTCCCTACATTTTTACGTCATTACACTACATTCCGTTACAGTCGGCTAACTGAGGCTTTATTCTTTACTTTCTGTTCTGTTCCGAATCAGCTGACTTTATTCTGTTAAATAACAAATGTGTAGAAGTCGTTAGTTGTTTTGTTACTTTCCGTGCCGTTGCGGACGAACCTGTTGAAAATAAGAATTTGCTAAGTAATTGTAAGTGACGGCGCAAAACAGCTGACATTCGCACAATACAAAAATGTTTAGTTTATTACAAAAATTTTAAATTTCTTTGACATTAATTAAGTTTTTGTATAAAAGTTATGAAAATATTAAAAATAAACGATGGATGACGAAAAACTCATTACTTTAGTCGAAAGTAATGACATATTGTGCAATAAAGAGACTTTGATTGGTATTTTCTGATTTATTTTCGCGGTATGTGCTGTCTCTTACCTAAAACAGCTGATACGTTTATACGGAAAAACTAACTATAAAAATGTAACAACAGAACGACACGGAACAGCACAGCAACAGAAAATAAAGACTACTTACTGAAGCCTTTAGTTGAAAGATAATTTTTTTCAAATTACAGGACGCTGTGGATATTTTTGTCGAACCAATTCGGTTACATAAAGAAAACATAAAAATATCCAAAAAAGAAAAGGAGCAATCTCCGGGAACTTAAATGTTTACTTCCGGCTGATTGCCACAGTTTTTACGATAATTTACCATACTCAGATTATATTTAAATATAAATTTTATAAATATAAATTTTACTTTGCAATGTGAACCCCTTTTATTTTCGTGTATATAATAATGAATTTTGGTTTTTTTTTTAATTTTTTATTCTTAACCCTTCGTCATACACATGGGTCTGGCCAGAGCTTTTTAAATTAAAATGTTATTATAATATATTTAACACTTAGTTAGAGAATTGCAATTTCTGGCACCCTTCTACAATTAAGTTCGATATAAATATTTGAAAAAGAAATCCTGGAAAGGATATAGAAGAACACTTATTCTTATATTTTACTGCGAACATCATATTTGTAACACATGGGTCTATCTGGTTAGACCCATAGAGATTTTGTATTGTAAATGCTGTTTTTCATATGACTAATTATAGGCCAATCACTATAAAATCTTTTAAGGATTACTTTAATTTTTTATCAGTATTTATACCAGTTTTTTACGTATTTAATTTAATTTTGGAAGTGGACTTTATATGAGGCTTATGGTCAAACATGGACCAAACTAAAAAAGAATTCGTTATGCGATTTCTTTTTACATCAAATTAATTTTTGCTGAATTTTGTCTTGATATTCCAATTTTATAGGCATTTGTGTATAATTGAGCAATATTTGTGGAAGATTTTTATATGGGGGCTATGAGAAATCATGGACCGATTCTTACTATTTTTCTCAAGCTTTTTTCTTTTATCATAAAAATAACGTATACAAAATTTCAATATAGCGTACCGACCACAATTATTGGCACCCATAAGGAATTTTCTACTTGTTGCATGGGATATACCGTCTGGTTTTATAAGAGCCTATCTTGTGTTATTTTTGTTTAATTCTTTGATATGTTTTCTATTAGATACAGTTTTTGATATAATAATATAAACTCTGTGCGATTTTTAGTAATTAAAATAAAAATAACCTTTAAAAAAATATAGTTATTGGCACTCAAGTACAACTATTGGCACATTAAATTATATAGTCATTGGCACTTGACTACAATTATTGGCCCTTTAAAAACTATAATTATTGGTACATTACCATAATTATTAACACCCCTAAAAGTTGAATTATTGGCACCATGGTAACTCAAAAAACTTTTAAAACTTAACTAGTTAGCTAGGTAGAGGATTGTGATAATTCTTTCTCTGTTGAACAAGAGAAATAAGCTAAACTAATTTTATTTACGCATTAATTCATATTAGCTATATAAAAAATAGAATATATTTAACAGGTTTATATTTGGTTTAATTTTTGCTTGGTCATCCAACCGTTATCGCTTATTCCATAACCCCAATTTTCGGGAATAGTTTTTCGAATTTCATCCCTCATTCTTTTGTAAGGATAAATGATCATCGGTGGTGTCATGAATACTGCTAAGCCTCTGTCTACATCGTATATATTTTTAGCTCCCTTTGCTGCTAGTACACTTTTAGCCTTAGGACATAGCATGAACTTGGTTTCATCTCCATTAAAAATTCTGGTAGGGTCTGATAGTATAGCAAAGTAGTTGTTTTCAACCCAGTAGTTTTTTATCTTGTCAAACCAGCCAAAAATGTCAGAAGCAGCTACATTGTCGCTGGCGGATGAGACGGCATCGGTGGCTCTAAAGGCTAATGTTAGATGCACTTTAAAAATGAAGTAAACCATCCTTTACGCGGCAAATTTTCTTCTCCAAAAGGGTGTTGCCGCGCATTTACATCGAGAAAGTCTTTAACGGCATGGAGTACGTCTTCCTTTCTTTTGGGAAAACCTTTCCGCTGAGAGACTTTCACCCAATCGACAATGGCTTCTTCTTCTGCTTCTGTTAAAATGGTTGGTGGACCTGGTCGAATTTTAGAAAATTTAGGGCCTAAACGAAATTGTAGCATTTACCGTGGTATCCCATAAGTTTTTGATGCAGCTTTTTTTGAAATTTTGCCATCCCTAATTTCGGACAAAGCTTTCAGAAGACTTTCTTCATATGAATTGTTTTTTAGGCATTTCAAAAATTCTGAAAATACACAAAATTCAGTTATTGGCACTAAAAAAAGGTACAATTAGTGGCAGTGCCAATTATTATAGTAATTACAAATTCAATTATTGGCACCACCTGCCAATAATAGAACTTATAGTTTTTTGGAACCTGTTGTTGGCACTGATGTTTTATTATAATACTTTGAAAATATTGTGTTTATTAAGGTAAAACTAGATTATTTAATGTTTTAGTATGTCAATGAATCAAAAGGCTTAATTAAAAAATCTATAAATAAAAAAATAATGGTACTTACCAAACTTCTGCTCGCTATTGAAACCCACACTAAAAACAGCGCACAATCCCCTTTTCAAAACACCCTTCTTATTAGGAAGATTACAAGCAACTGAGCGTTTTAATGTTTTGCATTAGTTCAGAAAAAATGATGGAAAGAGATCATAGAGTGAGATAAAATGAACTTAGAACCAACGGGACTTTAACGATGTCTCCTAAATGCTATGCAAGTAGGAGGTGCCAATAATTAGGGCAATATTTTGTAGTGCCAATAATTGTAGTCGGTACGCTATTTAAAAAAAAAATGCAATAAAATGGACAAAAAAAATCAAATTTTTATGGAGGTTGTCTCACATATTGGTTCATAACTCTGGCTGACCTAAACCTATTTTGCTGATTTTCAACACCAAAGTTACCTGCAAAATAGGAAATATTTTTCCAGAATCTTCGTTACGTCAAGTTGTGTAGTTTGGACGTGAGAGTGTTTTACACAGACGGACAGACGGACATGGCTCAGCCGACTTAGAATTTCATAAGTTCAAGGATCAAGAAAATATATACGTTGTTGGGTCTCAGATGAATATTAAAAAAGTTTGACACGGAATGACAAACGTAATATACCCTCATTCATCACTCTTGGAGGGTATAGAAAATATCTTTATTCAGAGTGAAAAGCAGAATTCCTTTATCCTCATTTAAACTTTTATTAAAAACTGTTTTTTTTTACGGCTTTTTGATTGCAAACAAAACGATTCCAAAGGCCTTAAATACAATTACTAAACAACTACTATTATTTTATAGTTTTTTTTTTTTTATTAAACCAAATCCGCAATAGTTTTTTAATGTTAATTCTGAAATTTGGCCCATAAGCATGAAAAAGTATTAAATTTGTAAAGTTTTTTGCTGCTCCGGTAAAATAGTAAAATGTGTAGTTAGTTACGGCCTTTTGGTTTTACGGTGACGATATATAGTTTTATTTAAAACTTTGATTTCAACACAATCAAAACTAAATTTGTAACTCGTTTTCAATTAAAATGTAATTAAAACTAAAGCATTAATCTATATTTTTTTAGAAATATTTTGTTGCCCATTGTGCAACTATTAAATGTGAGTTTCTTTGATAAATAATCTGACACTATACGAGTATATTTGTTTAACGATTGTTTTAATTAACTTTACTTACCCGTAGCCTTTTTCCATACTATACTGGGCGTGGGTACACCTTGTGCCTGACAGTGCAACATTATGTGACGATTGCGTTCAACACTGGCATCGCTGGGCTCAACAATCCAACGTGGCGGCACTAAATTCAGCCCAACACACAAATTCAAAGAGCAAAAAGCAAAAATTACATAATTAATTGTTTTCATACACAAGTAGACTTCAGCGTTTACTTTCTCAACATTATTGCTTTAATTTAGTAGTTTGTTAATTATTTATATTATTTGTAAGATGATAAATAAAACATAAACAACATAACAAATTCAAATTCAATTTCAATTAAAATTAAATATTAAAAGTTGCCAAAGAGCGAAAGAGGAAAAAAGTAGATTTTTTTTTTATAATTTTTTTCATAATAATTTGCTTTTTTTTTTTTTTTTTTTGTTTAATTCTATAATTATTATTTACTATATAAATTGTATACATATAAGAAATATATATTTACTGGAGTATTTATATAAAAGTAAATGAGAATATGTATTTTTTTTTTTCTTTTAATAATTATGTAATGAAATTATGTTATAGAATAGAGTAGAAAAAAGTTATGAAAGTAAATTTTATTTATTGGAATGGGGAAAAAATCTAATTAATGAAATAATACAATTTGAGTATAAAAACAAAAAAACAAAAAAGAATATGATGTAAAAGAAGAAAATAACAAAAAAATCAATTTTTATTTAATATTAGGTTTTTATGAGTTGAAAAAAATGGGGAGAAAAACGATAAAACACAAGTATTTTATGCAACATAAACAAAATTAATTAGCAAAATAATAGAGCATACATTTAAAGGAATGCATTCAATTGTATTTATTAGTATTTACGATCTTTTTTTTTTGGTATTTACAAACGATTTTAGTTCGCTTTCAATTTAATAATGAAAATATATGAATATTTCTTGAAACTGAAGTTACTGTCACACATGGCAAATATTTGACGAAAATGACGTAACCACCAAATAAAAGTGGCTTTAATTATTGTTTTTATTCAAACAAATATTTTACTACAGAAAAATCACATTTTATTTGATGCTATTTGTTAGTAAAAAACACTTGTAAGATTGAATATCGTCAAACAAATTTGTACAAACAAAAAATGTTGGCTTTTTTGAGTCAATATTTACCGTGTGTAAGCGTAGCCTCACAAATAATAATACCCTTATTAGATAATTGAACCTTTACTCCTATACTTAACTAAAAGAATTATGCTCAACTAAATTGAATTAACTATGTATATAAAAGAGTATCGTGAGTTATTCATTATTGCTCAGACCAATTTCTGGAAACTATAGAATTTTGAAATGAAATATAAACAAGTAAAGCTAGATTTACACGATTGAAGGTATTTTGAAGTCTTATCAAAATTTTGAAAATTTATTTTGATGTTCTATTTAGACATTTCAAAATATTCTTTCAATATATTTCAAAATCTTTTGATAAAATTTTGATCAAAATTTGTTGAAGCTAATTTACATTATTGGTAAAATTTTTATATTGAAAATATTGACTTTGCTCAGCTGTTTTGCTTCTTTTGTGAAATAATTTATTATTATAAAATAATTAATAAGTATGGACGACTACACAATCATCATAGCATCAAGATATTTACTATTGGTGAAAGAAGTAGCTGATAATAATGCAAAAAAAAAAGAAGAAAACAAAACGAACATATGGTTCGACATTTTCTTTTGGAAAGTATGTCTCTTTTATGGAGCGATTGATAAGGAATGATCCTGACTTATACAAAAACTTTGTGCGAATGTCACCAGACGATATTGATTACATATTTGCTTAATCTCGTCACCTTATCAATAGAAAAGACTAATACTAATACGCGGGAATCTCTACGCCCCGGAAAACGCCTGGCAATTACTTTGAGATTTTTACCGACTGGGGACAGTTACCCAAGTCTGATGTTCTTGTTTAAAAGATCAAGATCATCGATATGCAATATTGTGCCTGAAGTCTGCGCTGCATTATATAAAATATTAAAAGATGAATTCTTAAAGGTAAAATCTAACTTATTAAATAAAAACCATATCAATAATAATATCTATTGGTACAGATGCCAGCAACAGAAGAGGAATGCGAGAGTATTTCCCAAAGTATAAATAAAATGTGGAATTTTCCCAATTCAATCGGGGCATTAGATGAAAAACACATCAATAGTATAGCACCAGCACATGTACATATGTATATGTATTGATATGGTTTTGAATCAAAAGAATGAACATGCTGTCAAATTATTTATTGTTATCAATATTGCCAGATGCGATTTTGATGCTCATTTACACCGCATCAATAAAATCTTCAAAAGTTTTGTTCAATAAATGTTGATCAATAAATTTTGAAGAAATTTTGCTGTTTACACGAGTTTAAAGCATTTTGAAGAGAAATTTTAAAGAAAAATTCAATCGTGTAAATCTAGCTTAAGAGTTTATATTCGGCTTATACCCACCATCAATATGCCAGTAGTTTGATTTATTCATACTAGAAACTAATTTGTGTTACATTTTGTATCGATAACGACATTTATACGAGTGAGTTTTTTTTTCTGATCCCTCATTGGGCGAAGGTCATAAAATATTGTGCCGTAATTTTGTAGTATGTATGTTTATTTTCGCTGAATTTCAACTCAATAACGTCTCGGTAAACAAATGTGCTCCAAAAGAAACAGGTTTTATGTATGAATTCATATCTCAAATCGCTTCAAACCTGCTGATGTGATGCATGATATCTGTATGAGGTGTTCCCGGTTTGGAGGACTACTTTCTGCTGACAATAAGCGCTTCTTTTAACCTAATCAAACATGCAAATAAAGCACTTTCCTAAATTGTTGGCCTTGGTGCTAGCGTGGTTATGAGTCTCATGTCGGTTTGTGAGTATCCTAACTTTTTCACCGGATACCACTTGCTCTGCCTTCTAAAAGAAAAAGGGTTTTGTGCAACTGGAACAATACGAGCAAACAGACTGGTAGGTGCAGGACTAAAAACAAAATTACCTCGACATGATATGGATTACTTATTCGACCAAGAGCATAAGACTGCACTGGTTTGATGGAGAGACAATGCAGAAGTCACTTTGACTACGAACTATGATCAGATCGATCCGATAAGAAATGTAAAGCGATACGATAGAAAACAGAAGAAGCGGATTGCTGTACCCCAAGCCAACCTTATATCTAATTACAATAAATATATGGGCGAAGTTGATTTGCAGTATAATGCTGTCGCTAATTATCAGATTGGAATCAGAGAAAAAAAGTGATGGTGGCCACTTTGGGTTACCTGCTTGGACAGTGCCAGTGTCCAAAATTGCATTGCATGATTGCTGGAAAAAGCAATCAGAAGCTCCTGAGTCAAATTGCTTTTAAGAATTTCATAACAAAAACTTTGTTATTATCTGTCGAACCGGTAACACACACCGAATTAACTTCGTCCGATGAAGAAAACGAAAGTTACGACTATTTCATAGATCGACCAACATGATTGCCCAAAATAAAAGGGATGCTGCACATGTCTTTGTGTGTCAAGGGCTGCTATCGCCAGTGCAAAATATGACAGCAGCATACTGCCTATACTTGCACTAAATGTAATGTAAACTTACATGTGGGCAATTGCTCAAAGTCTACCAGAAAAATTTAAAATAATTTTTTTTTATCAATAAACTAAAATGATAACTAAATTCCTTAATTGTTTTTATTTATTTGTAGCTTTAGCACCTATATTTATTGAAAATTTATTTTATTATATTTCATATCAGAAATGATTTTTTACCGATTTCTAACTAGCCCTACAAATTTCATTAAGATATTAAAACATTTATGTAGCATGGTACAAAATGGGTTAAGAAAAATTAATAGTAACTGAGAAGCGCGATATTCGTTTTGTAATTGACTTTCGTTGTCATACGTAAATCTGTAGGCTATAATTTGATTTTTATTGTTTCGCTTTAAAACCTTCTTCGTTGTCAGCATCTTTTTATATGAGAGCTATGGCCAAAATTCAAGACTATAGTTTTTGCATGCATATAATCAATAATAAAGATCTGTGTTAAATTTCGATACGATATCGATATTTGATAAGATATTTATAAAAATTTTTTATAAAATTTTTTATTCAAAGATTTATTTCTAGTTAATTTATGTAGTTTAATGAGTTTTTCAAAAGTAGTCCTCATAAGAGAGCTATGTCCTGGTCCGATGAAAACATTGAAGCAGTGAAGAAAATGATATTGGATAATCGTGTTGGCATATCGTTCAGCAATTTTTATGGATGCTTTAGACATGAAACGTGCGGCAGCGAAGATTGTTCCAAAATTGCTAAATTTTGAGCAAAAACAACGTCGCTTGGACATCGCTCAGAAGCTGTTGACCATTGTCAACGACATTCCAGATTTCCTCAAAAAGATCATAACTGGTGACGAATCATGGGTGTATGGCTATGACATTGAAACCAAAGCCCAATCATCCCAATGAAAAGGTTCAGAAGAGCCAAGACCGAAAAAAGCACGTCAAGTTCGGTCAAATGTGAAAGTTTTTCTCACTATTTTCTTCGACTGCAATGGTACGGTGCATCATGAATTTTTGCCGCAAGGTCGTACGGTCAATAAGGAATCCTACCTTGAAGTTATGCGCCGTTTCGTCAGAAACGCACAGAATTGAGGAAAACCAAATCATGGATTTTGCACCATGATAACGCCCCAGCTCACACATTGATGCTTGTGCGTAAGTTTTTGGCAAAAAACAAAACCGTTATCATGCCTATACCACCGTATTCACCGGACTTGGCCCCTATTGACTTTTTCCTCTTCCCAAAACTGAAGACACCCATGAAAGGAAAAAACGTATATGGGGCCTATGAGAAATCATCTATTGATTCTGACTACTTTCAACAGAACATTCCTTCTATAATAGAAATAAAGTTTACACAATTTAATGATTTATCTGCATTATATTTTAAGATAATAGTAAAAAATATCTGAAAAATATGAAGGTTGTCTGAAACTTTGCTCTATAACTCGGATCCAACAGAATCGTTATTGCCAATTTCTAATTCAGAATATTTCGGTGAAACAATGAATGTTTGGGAATAATTTCGTTATTCTAAATATTTTTTTCGAAGCTCTGCCGTGCCTTCAAAAAACAAACCCAGAATATGCATACTTTTTCGTTATACGATCAATATTTCGATGTGTTACAAATGGAATGACAAACTTAATATACCCACCATATTTTTGGTGGTGGATATAAAAACATATTAATCGAAATAATTAAAAATATCAGGTTTTTAGTTTTTGCAAATTTGAACGTTACTGAAAGTAAAAGCTTAACTTTGATAACCACCAAAAAGTAGACATCGCAATAAATTAAGTCTGGAGTCCTTTATGACAATTCAAACAATTCAGTTCAATTTCAGGTTTTTGTCTTGCTTCGCGAAAATGTTTTCCAATAAAAAAAAAACCTAACTAAATATATTTTAAAATTGTAAACTAACATATTTTAAATAATCTTTTTCAATTTAATTTGACCAATTTACTTAGAGCCTTAACACTTATATTATTGTCAAGTGCTGCTCAAATATAAACTATGCAATGAAACAATCTAAATTTATGAGAGATTTTATTCCATAAGAAAACAACTAAAACCATAAACTTTTCTTTATGCAGGCTTACTAGTCTAACACATTTAAAACCTAAATTGCATGTATGTAGATAATAAAACTAAGCAATTTTCTATGATTTGAAAAATATAAACATTATTTGAAAAATGAAAAATAATAACAATTTCATGAACAAATATTTAGGTCAACAATTTTAAAATTTCTCATGTAAAGTTACAACAAATTGTATTCTTTTTTAAACTACTTATTTTTCACTTGTTTCCTGTAAATTATTTATGAATAATATTATGTGGGCATTTGTGAGCAGAGGAAAAAATTGTAATTAATAATATTATGACTAAAATATTAATGAACAAAATCCAAAAAAAGAAAATACAATTAGGCGCGCAAATTAAAAATTAATGCAACCAATTGTTTGTTAGAATTGTTTTTCAAACCAACTAAAATACACTGAATGAGATGTTGTTATTTTTAAGCAAACGGTATATGGTGAATAATTAAACTAATTTAAATAAGTGGATGCATAATAAATCAAAACAAAAAAGAATTTAGTCGGGTGTGAATGGTTTTAAGGTAAAGAACACTTAATGTTAAGGAAGTTGTAGTTTCTCAATCTGCCAGCAAATTGCCAGCTGAAAACTAACAATTTGTTTCCAAGATGTTGAAGAATGAAGGTAGACAACATGGTGAAGAGAATTATTTTGTTATCATTATGTCAGTTTGTACCAAATAATTACACTGTGCTAGTTGAACATATCGACAAACAGGGCATCCAATGGGTAAAGCTAAATCGAGTACAATGAATCTAGTGGTAACCGTTTTTTTGTGTTAGCTCTATGGAGGAGGTTACACAATAAATATTCGCGTAACTCGAAAACACTTTCGTTGATTGAATTAAATAAAAAACAGAAATTCGGCAACAAAATTATCTAAACTAATTTATCTAGACTAAAATTTTTTTTTTAATCCGAGCAGTCTTTTTAAAAATATTTTTTTTTTTTTTTGCAAATTTTAGATTTTTCTTTAATTCAATAAACTAAACAGTTTTCGAGTTACGCGAATAATTAATGCGCAACCTCCTTCATTTTTTAAATAATGCTATATCTCAAAAACTAAAGCTAACTTAAAAAAGATGGTTTGCACCACTGGATTCAGTGTACTCGATTTAGCTTTACCCACTAGGTGTCCCATTTGACGCTGAAATAAAATGTGTCAAAATCGAGCACAGTATTATTATCAGGTGTTTGTATATGTTCATAGATAGGTCGGTTTTATATTATGAGTCCTTAACTAGATGGACAAGATGAAAGCCACAACACGATGCTTGTAATACACACAGAGAAAAAATGTAGTTGTGCAATTTTAAAATATTTTTAAAAATATTATGGTCACTGTAATTATTTACATGATAGTGGCAACCATAATGTGATTAAGTTGCGATTCACATGCTTATAATAATGTTATACGTATGGTTATAGTAATTATATATTGTTTGTGGCGATCAGTTTTATAATGCAAGTTTATACCATATTATGCTGTTCTGTATCATATTCAAAGAACAACATATTATGATAAATAGATTCATCATAAATATGATTGCCACTAATATTTATATGGTTACTACAATAATATATATGATTATAGTTATCATATGAATTGTAACTTAATCATATTATGGTTACCGCAATTTAATAAATAATTACAGTAAACATAACATTGTTAAATTTTTTTAAAAATATTGACATTGTTGTAGAAAACATGTGCAATTATATTTTTTCTCTGCGTGTATAAAACAATTCAAAAGTTGTTTAGATTTTCTATCGGAATCTGTGTTTAACAAAAATTTATAGTTTATTGAACTTAAAATAATCTAAACTAAAGATTTGTTAAGCAATAGTTTGTCACATTTTATTTTATATATTCAAACGGTAGTCTATTGAAAACGTAAAGTATTATTTTCAAAACAAAAATATGCAACTCATAAAAATTTTGGAACAAACAATGCTGGGAATGATGATGCCACAAAATCATATACGAAACAAAAACTAATTGCAACTCAAATGCAATAAATCATAAAGCGAAAAAAAGCAGCTCAAAAATCAATTTAAATGCTTTGAAATAATGATAAGCTGATTAAATATTGCATGAACTTATATTCAACAAACTATGTTGCATTGAATTTCTCTAATTAAATTCTGTTAGGATTCACTTGCTATTTGTTTTTTAATAAATACAAAATATAATTCCTGAATTTAATAAAAGAAATTCTTTTTTAAAACAAAAAAAATATATATAAACATGCATTTAATTAATTTTTATAGGATCTTTTGTTTGCCACATGCATTTTGGGGTAGTGAGACAAGTTGTGTGTAATTGCTACATCTAATAAAGAAATTTTTAAACAAGCCAAAATTATTTGTAAATTAATTTTAGTTTTTTTACAAAATATTTTTTTTGTTATCTGTTTTTACTGCGAAGCTTTAAATAAATGTATATTTTAGCATTAGACTTTTTAGGTTTTCTAATAGTTTTAGTAGTTTTATTAAAGCATTATGATTTTGTTGCCTTTATTTTGAAATTAATTAATTAAGCATTTGTTTTTCTTTTTTAATTTTTAATTAATTGAGTTTGGTAAGTAGGTTGTGTAAAAAAAGCGCTGCAATAATGTGCATAAAGCTGTCTTTTTAAATAATTTTTTTTATATAAATTTAAAAAGCAAACTAAAAATATATTAAATTAAAGTCTAAAAATTAAAA
Source organism: Bellardia pandia (assembly GCA_916048285.2). NCBI lineage: Eukaryota > Metazoa > Arthropoda > Insecta > Diptera > Calliphoridae > Bellardia > Bellardia pandia. The sequence continues at coordinate 30,393,719 of OU696531.1, forward strand.
ATATTGCAATTCATTAAAGTTTTGTTTAATTATCAAATAAATTTTTTCATCATTAATTTTTTTTCGAAATTTCTTTTTTATAAATTTAAAGATTTATTATAAATATAAATGTGTTTCTAAGGTAAATTGCATTTGAAATTTAATATTTTTTTAAATTTGTACCACAATACATATTTAATGAGCGTATGAGTAATATTCAATTTCATATTACCTACACACCATGCATACGTATGAGTAATATGTAATTATTGAAAAATAATAGCAATAAAGTTATTTCATAAAGCATATTAAATTGAATTGCAGAAGAATCAATGATTATTATAAATTGATTATTTATGGTTTATTTACCATTGTATCTCCGAAATAAAATCTCAGTAATTGCTTTGCAGTTATGTATGCGCATATAAGTGATAATCTGCGAAAGGCAAAATTCAATTTAGAATTAAATTTCATTACGTTTTAAATGTTGTGAAAAGGAAAATTTAATTCTGAATTTAATCTCAATGACTCATTTCACTTTAGAACTCTATATAATATTGAAAACTGGAAATTTTCTGCTGATTAAAATGTATGCAATATTCTTTTATCTATTTTGCTTTATAGTGACCTTATTGGAACCAATGGCAGCTTTAATATTATCCCAAATGTAGCCCACAGTTATTGAGCGTATGAGTAATATTAAATTTCATAATACTTCCATACGTATGAGTAATATGTTATTATTGAAAAATAACAATTTCATAATGCATATTAAATCGACTTTTAAAATTCGATGGAAATATATAGGGATTTCTAATAAGTATTTTATTAACTTTTATACCTCCTGTGATACTCAACGAAACACAAAATTCAGTTCAAAATAAAATTTCCGCTCGTTTAGAACTTATAAAACATTAAAAACTGGAAATTTTAAATACAATTGAGGTGATTAAAATGTATGCAAGTGTAAGTTTTAATATTCTCCAAAATGTACTCCATATTATACATTTGATTTTGCAATGATTTATTTAAAATTTCAGCACAGAGATATTGTGTAAATGCATGCACATGAGTGATACTACAAAATTTATTGTTATCATATAGATTACCTGGCTATTGCTACTGAAGTTTGGAAGAATGAGACAAATATTAATAATCTTTGAATGGGTTTTCGTTTTTTCTCCAAATCTATTCCATATTTTTCTAACCAATTTTCCATCCCGGAATTTTATTAGTTTTGGGTAAGACATCCAGAGAAGAATAATTGTCTGCTTTTTTTGGCATACACAAATACAAAACATCTTCACTTAACATAAATCCATGCTCTTTTAGCATTTCTATTAAGAGAAACTAAAAGAGATCTATTGCGCATTCCACATTAAATCACTGATTGCAAAGGTCAGAAACATTTCAAAACTATTTACAAAGTCACCAACAAAAAATAAAATTTTACAAAAATATGTTGAAGAAATAAAGATAAAAAATTAAAAATAGATTTGGATGGGAATTTGGAATTTCTACAAAAAAAGCTTTAATTAATTTTAAAGCTCAACAGATGACAGATGAAGAATTTGTTTAAGTAAAACAAATAGTTGTCTTTTTATTTTAAATACGGCTAAAGTATGAGGAATTATGAACTTATTCTTATTATTTTTCTCACACTTTCTTATTTTATTATAAAAACAACGTAACAAAGTTTCATGGGAATATCTGCAATATATTTAAAAATATTGCAATAAAATTAATAAAAAATATCAATTTTTTATGGACGTTGTACTACATTTTGATCCATAACTCCTGTTCTACTATACGGATTTTGCTGATTTTCAATAACAAACTGCTTAGGAGAACTATAAACTGTTTATTGTAAACTTTGTTTATTTCAGTTATGTTCTTTGGACGTGAGAGTATTTTACACAGAAAGACAGACAGACAGACGGACATAGCTCAATTGGCTTAGAATTCCATAAGGATCAAGGACATACATACTTCCTTGGGTCTCCGATGAGTAATTCTCAGTGTTACACACGGAATGAGAAACTTATATATACCCTGCATTCACCACTTATTGTGGTGAGGGTATAAAAATCAGCGTTGTCAACTTTGAAATTTCAAAACGCACCTAAATGGAGAAAAAAGCGCACCATTTACAAAAAAACGCACCAAGTTAAGAATTTCGTTTTTGTTCCAAATATTTATTGAATTAATTTGAAATTTTTTAATATCATAAATTCTATAAAAACCTTTTTATCAACGATTATTAGTAAAACTAATAATAGTAAAAGCCTTTTTTTAATAAATGAGCTAATAAATATAAAATAAGCACTCAAAATTTAACTCACAATATGATATGCGGAACTAAAGTACTGATTGGTAAAAAAAGCTAATTTCAGAACATATTTGGTACTATTTTTTATGTATTTTTGTTTTCTAGTTAAAGTACTTCTATTTGATTTTTTCCAATAAAATTTGTTAGGATTCAACTGGTACTCTAACCCTGGTTGTTCGTCTACAGTTCAGTACAAACCATCAGGTTATACAAGAATTTTTATTTACATGTTTGAAATGTTAATTTGGTTTTTAAACACAGATTTTTTAAGAATTTGATTTCATTTATCATACATTCGCATTTAAAATACAATTTTTCATCGTATAGATTTCATGAGTTATGAATTAATAAAAATTAGTAAAAATTAAGATTTCATCATATTTTCGAAAAAAAAATTAAAAAACACTCAAACAGGTGTATTTTATTGTAGAAAGATTTTTTCTCACACTGAAACAAAAAGTTGTGTTGAATTTGCTTTGGTGCCACCAAAAATTAAAAACCGCACCAAAATTTAAAAAAAAACGCACCGTGCACCAACCAATGAATTTTTTGCACCAAAAATGGTGAGAAATGCATCAAGTTGACAACGCTGATAAAAATGTATGTATGGCAAGTTAAATGGAAATTCCGCTAAATTTGTGCTATTTAGAATTGCTCTGAATTAACTAAAAACAATTTAAGTTCAAAAGATGTTCAATGGAATAAAATCGTGTAAAAAATGTAAAATTTGTTTATCTTCAAACAGTGTAGAAAAGGACTGTGCAAAAATAGAATTTGGTGTATGCAGTACAATAATATTTACAACAGTTCAGAATGATTTTTAGTCAGTCATACAATCAGGGAAACCCATAGGCATGTTTTAACTTAATTAAACAAAATTACAGTCATATTACTGACGAAAACATATTATTTAACGATTACCATTGACTTGACTGCTGCAATCATATACATGTTTGCTTTGATCAAATACAATAAACTTAATGGTGTACAATAATATTAAAAATATTCCCTGAATTGCAATATTTTTCATTTTGCTTAATATATGGCATAAATTAAAAAACAAAAGATAAATAACTTTAAAATACATTTTTGTAAACTTAATAATAAGAAGCGTTAAAAGCAGTGCAAAAAAAGGTTACCTGGTGATCGGCTGTTATTTGTAAGTTTTGTTTTATAAATATTTATATTGTTTTTTTATTTTATTTTGATTTTGTAAATATTTAAACCCACAGCGTGCCAAAAAGCGACTTAAGGATGGTTAATCAGTAGAAGGTCGAGGGGGTAGAAGTTTATAAATATTTTATTTTATAAAACAAATATAAAATACTTAAAGCATTAGTTGTTGTTTTAATTTTCTTTTACAATTAGGAGCGAACATTTTTTAAAATACTTAAAATCACTTTGTTTTATTATGTTTTATATAAATTGATAGATTTTTGTAAATTTAAATTTGTATAAAAAAGCACATCAAGGTTTTAATAATAACAATAATAATAATAATAATAGAAATAAAAATTTAAAAATTGTATTACAAATATGTTTTAAGTTTTTTATTGCATTTGTAGAGGCTGTTCTTTGCAAAAACTTTTTTGTTTAATATTGAGTAAAGAAAGTTGATGTGTTATTTTGTGTTAAACAGTTTTTTAAGTTTAACTTTTCTTAAAGGGCTGGGAAAGGGGGTCAGTAAAAGCATAATGAACTTAAAAAAAAACAAACATTTTCATTTAAAAAGCTGGTGGTTATTAAAAGGTTACGAGAACAACAGAAATAAAGAGTTTTGAAAAATATAAACAAAAATTAAATAAATATTTGTATGTATAATTATAAGAGTACGAGTATAGAACTTATATGTTTTATTGAAATAAATTGTTAAGTGTTTATAGTTGAACAGGGAATGTTCAAATGTTTTAATGTTGGTATTTTTAAGCAAACAAGTATTTATGTATAAATGTGTAGATAGAATATTTGTATGTTTATGTTGTTAAATAAAAATTTAAATATGTTGGTATTTATAAGGTATTTTGTTTTAAACAAAAAAACAGAAAAAGAATTTAACATAAAACTAAAACGAAAACGAAAACTATAAACTTTATACTTTTTTTTTGTTTCTATTTGATTTGATTTTTAGTTTGTTTGTTTGTTTCATTTGAATTGTTTTTGATTTGAGCTTTTTAGGGGGAAGTTTAATCATTTATACTATACCTTTGACCTGTAACGTGGCAGTATATTTTATTTCAGCTGCTGGATTTTTGGCCACACATGTATATTCACCGGAATGTGTAGCCGACAGCGAAGGTATGCTTAATAGTGACGAGTATTGATCTAACATGGTAACATTGGCACCCAATAGTTCTGGCAATGTTTCACCATCTTTGAGCCACCATAATTTGAGCGGAGCATCGCCACTTGAGACACCACAAACGGTGCGCGTGCGCATACCTTCGGCTAAGCCATCTTGAAAGACAAATGGTTCTATAATTGGGGGGACTGTAATAATACAAAAAAAGAGAACAGAGAAAAAACAAATCTAAATGTCTAGATAAACAAAGCAAGTTCAAAAACAAATTCGTTTGTTCCCAGCTGCGCGCGTAACCATCCATTTATTTCAATTACAACAAACAGCCATTTCCGTTGCCGCTCTTTTTCTCTCTCATCGCTCCAACTGCTAATGATGTTAAGTTCTAATGAATGAAATGTTTTATTTAAATAAAACTACTTGAAATTTAACTGCAGCGCTTTCAAAAATGAATCATTTTCTTTAAATTCATTTCAACAAAGTTTAACATTTTAAATAGTTTCTTGTTTTTTTTTTTTTTTTGTTGTTAGATATATAAAATAAACACAATTATTATAAATAAATCTTCGCAGTTTTTTTTTTTTTGTTATATTTATAAACAATTAAATACGTGTATTTACATTAAAATATTTGCTATATTTGTTAAAAAGTATGTATAACAAAAATTTGTATACTTTAGAGTTATTTTTATTAAAAAGTATGTAAATGTAAACTACTTATACAGACATTACAGTAATGAAAAGTTTATAATTATAAAATATACATACTTCAAAGTTTAAGGTGTTTAATTTAACATTTATACATATTCTAATTATGATTTGATTATCTTATTTAAGTTAAAAAAGTGTAACATATGAAATTAAATATAAAAAATTTTTGAAAATTTTATTTCAAGTGCAAACAAATTCTACTTATTTTTAAGTTTGTAATAAAAAAGATTTTATGAAAAATACAAAACATTCAAAATAATTAGGCTGGTTATAGTTATATGTATGTTGAAAACATTCTAAAGAACAAAATTCAAAAATATAATGTTAAAAAAAAATAAATTGAAAATAGTTAAAAATGCAAAGTATTTAATTTCTGTATTTAATGTTATAATAACAAATTACAAAATTGTTTTGCAGCAAAAAATTACAATATTAAAAATTTCTATAATTTTCCACAGCCACCATGAGAAATGTAATTTAGTGCCTTTAAAAATGTCGTCTTACATTATATATATATAATAAAACCCTATTTAAAATTGCAACATTTTTTATGTTGGAATAATCTCCGAGATTATAGAGGAAGACTTAGTAAAAGTGTTTAAAGAACTATTTTTTGTATTTTTTGGATTTATAAATAATGTTATAAATAAGGATTTTTCTTTCAAAGAAAAACTTTAATGAACTCAAGCCTGAAAGATTTACTAATAATGTACTGTGATTCTAGTAGAGCTACTTTTTTATATAGCCTTTTTTTGACAGATCACGTGTGAGTCGTGTCCTGCTGTCATGTTATTTTTGTTTAGTATTAAAATAAATTAGGTCTCGAGCCTGATTATTTACCTAATTTATTTAGAATTTAAAAGGTCGAAACAAAAACATATTTAGTTTGTTTAGTATTGTTTGGCATTTTATAATGGAAAGACTTACGCCTGAACAACGCTTACAAATCGTTCAACTTTATTACGAAAATTCACGTTCTGTGAGGAATGTGTTTTGTGCACTTCGCTTAACTTATGGTCAACATAATCGGCCTACTGAACGTACTATTCGCAATATTTGAAACGTATTTGGGACGAAGAGCAACCTGAAGAGATCCACGAACTGCCACTTCATCCAGAAAAAACAACGGGTTGCTGTGGTTTGTGGGCAAGTGGACTCATCGGTCTATATTTCTTTAAAAATGATGCCGGTGCGAATGTAACCGTCAATGACCATGATAACCAAATATTTGATGCCTGAAATTGAAGCTCGTGATCTTGGTGACATTTGGATTCAGCAAGACGGCGCCACTTCTCACACATCGCATCAATCAATGGATTTATTGAGAGAACACCAGTCGATTGGTCACCAAGATCGTGATATCACACCGTTATTATTTTTAATGTTGGGATATGTAAAGTCTAAAGTTTATGCGAACAAATCCGCTTCGATTCATGCCTTGTAGGAAAACATTACGCGTGTTATTCGCCAGTTACCAGTCAAAATGCTCTAACGAGTCATTGAAAATTGAACTCAGCGAATATACCTTCTGCAACGTAGCAACGGCCAACATTTGATAGAGGTAATCTTCAAAAAACAAATTCCCCAATAAATTTAAATTTTCTGTGTTTTTTTAAAGTAATGAACCTCCAAATGGATCACACTTTATTATCAATGATAAAAAAACAACGACCAGAATCACAAATATTAACTTAATAAACGCCAATTACGGTGATATAATGTTTCATTCTCTTCTGTCAAATTATAAATGAAACAGAATGAACATAGCAGAAAACAAAGCATACAAAAATAATTCTTGATAAAACAACTAATAAACGATCTCACTCAACTAAACTCGATCTCACTAGTAAACAAGATTAAAGGACATCACTAAAAATGCTTTCCATTTTGCCTTGTGTCTAAATAATTAACATCTATTGTGTACAAAGTAAATTTGTACATTATAAAATAATACGGAAATGTAAATATTCGTAAAAATCTTAATAATTGATCCGTTTATATTTCTTACTGTACTTACATATTAATTAACCTATTGAATTGAATTGAGCAATTTATGTATTTGAATTTAACTGAATTCTTTACTTGCTGTATATAAACTCACCACACCTAATCTCGTAGATTTAATGAAAGTTGCCCACACTAACACTCGCTATAACCTTTCCATTGGTCATTAGTAACGAAATTTCGTAATTACGTTTGAAAGCTATATATACTGTTGCTCTTGCGAGCGTACACACTTGCTTTTTAACAAGAGATCACTCAATACGTTGCCCAGCAGTGCGTGCAGTTTCCATCACATCTACAAGAACTTAGCATCGATTTTGTCCTCCTTTTTATTTGCACTTAATATATAACATACGTAAGCATACACACACATAATTTAGGAAAAGTAACTTGAATTGTTATAAACCCATACTGAAAACATATGAAATCCCTGTTTCATTTTCTTTATAATCACTCAATCTTTTATAATTACTCCTATGGATCAATTATAATAATAACCTACATCTTGATAGCCCACCGTTTAACAATCAGCGGCCATCCCCTATCCTCTATCCAGAAGTAGGTTATTTCCCATTGGTGTTCAATCCACACACCAATACATATTGTCTTTCTTTAAATTACGAAGGATTAATAAATAATGATTTTCTATATCAATCTATAGCAATCAAACGCCACCGAAGTAAAATAATTAAATAAAGGCTATAAAATCAAGCTTTAAAAATAATGCGCCTAGTCAACATCAGAGGCACTGCAATGGTGCACTTAAACAAACATAATGCGCAATTGCCGAGTTGTGATATAAAGCTCCTTTCTACTTTCACCACCTTTACTTCTTTAATCTATCCCCTTTACAAAGAAAGTAACGCAATTATATATAGGCATATTAATTGCCTGAGTGTTACTTCTCTTAAAAAAAAAAAAAAAAAATAGGAAACTATTTAATAAACGCCTAGAGTTTAGCAAAAATTACTCTAATTTTTGTCTACGATATTTCTAAACTAAAAAAATTTCAATCTTTTTTTAACATGTTGATTTGATTTTTAAACCTAACTACGGGAATACATTGATTATATAGGGTGTTTTTTTTAGATGTATAGTAATTTAAGTTGACAGCATTTTTCTATTGACGGCCATTTCAAGTGATTTAGCGACGTTTACACCGATAAACCCACAAAGATGCCACAAATATTGGTAAAAGTCTCTTAACCCTGCTGTTAGGTTAGGGCCATTTGGTCCAAATTTTTTCAGTATTCCCTTGTAACTTTGGAACGGTGTTATATACTGACTAAATTTTTCTGCTAATGGGGTCTTTTAATAAAACAATGTTATGTGCGAAAATTAAATTTTCTAACTTTTTTCAGGACTGAGAAAAACACAAAATGACGAATCTTAGGTTAGAGGACCATTTGGTCCATAGTACATTTTTATAGATTGTTTTCAAAAAAATAAGAATTTATTAGTTGGTTTGAATATATTTGAATATATTGAATGTTTTTCGGTTAGTTTTGCAAATAAAGTTGCTGCAAATGGAACATTTTATATCAGACTTCGACTTGCAGCAACTACAAATTCCACGCTTGCGAGTCCTTGAATGAGAAGTTGGATTATTTGAGGCAGCCTCTGAAACTGTGCATGTTGTACGAATTTCTGTCAATAATTGTGCTGAGAATCCTTGTTGAGGTAATCTATTCCGTTTCGTCGTATGAACCTTAGCTAAAGAAAGTGCTAGTTGCACTTTCGATTCCGATCAGCTGGTGCCCATGAAACATCGATTTCAGAAAATAGAATGTACGCATTCAAAGCGGATATGTCAAGTATGTTTGCAAATACAACGATTGGCCATCGATTTGTTTTGCGTTTTGTGGAGTAGGAGCCAATCATTTGATCAGCATTATCCACACCACCTTAAAGAAATAAACCGTTAGAAATTATAGGCGTCTTCATCACTAACTGTCCATTTGGCACAAAACTTGATCCTGCCGTGCTTATTAGTATTTTCAATGACAATTCTTTCTATTGGAGGCGGAAAAAACAAAAAAACAGCAGACAGCATGTCATCGCATCTAGACACTGCAAATCGAGTTGGCCGTGCTCGCTAGCTTCAACTGAGACGGTTTCCTGTTTACTTTCTGTTTCAGATGAACAGTCCGAAATTAAATCCGTCTCCGAATCGGAAATATCAGATTCACTTTCTTCATTGAGAATTTCACGTATCTCTTCTTCGTTCAACTGCGCCATTTATTAACAAAAATACTTCCGGACTATTCAAAGAAACTTTCAAACTGAAAGCAGTACTGCACGTATCTGTGCTTCTTCACGACAAAACTCAAAAACGGGGAATCCCAAAATAATTTTTTACGTTACAAAACAACAAGTGAATGTAAATTCATTGCAAAACTGGGAAATTTCAAAATTATTTTTTCATTACCAAGTGAATGTAAGTACATGTCAAATATTTAGAGGATGTTTTTGATATGTCAAATACTTACGTTAGAAATTATTGAACCAAAATAGTTACAATGAATTATAAAATCATTATTTTGCATGAAAATTGCATTATGGACCAAATGGTCCCTTAACCTAAGATTCGTAAGTTTTTTCTAACCTAACAGCAGGGTTAAAAATGGACCTACAAATTTGACAACATCCCAGCCAAATATATGCTTCAAGTCATATTTAAATGATAATGCCAGAAGATTATGTTTTGAGTAAACTAAATTTCATCTCAATTTAAAAAAATCATATATGTTTTATTCCAATTCAAAGTTCTATACATCTAAAAACCATAATAAAAAGAAACTGATGGAAAAGAAGTCTAAGTTCCACTAAGTGAAAAAAGTCGTATATTTGGTTGTATTAATTGCAAAAATTTCATCAACATTTCAGAAAATCATGTATCTTTTGCAATAAAATAAGATAGATGTTCGAAAAAGTGGACTTTTCATTAAATAGTTACAGTCATAAAGTCGACTATTCAATAATTTATTAAATACCAAAAACTCCATAAAAATTCACTTTTTCTTTCATTACTGTCATAGGTTTGTGACAATTCTATTAGTTATTTTCGATAGATTCTAAACCTTTTTAGATTTGACACTATAGCAAAAATACTTCTAATAATGAGACATTTTTACACTAGTTATTAAGACATCTGTCAAGGTAGCAGTGGAAAATATTAGTAATTCTCTCTGTTACACATTTTTCAATACTCTGCATTACATTACATTTTCAATTTATTTCCTTTTTACAAAAAAAAAAAAAAAAAAAATAAACAAGAAAAGAAAAAACTAAGAAATTTTTAAACAAACTCAAAAAACTATTAAATATATAATTTGTTTACCATTGACCAACAACGATTGAGAATTTTCCACTTCGGCTGCTGAGTTCCGTACAACACATGAATAGTTGCCCGTATGATCAGAGCCTAAATCCTCAATAACCAATATGCTATTGTACTGATCGACTTGTTTAACGGACATGTGATGCTGTGTGGTCTCAATGGCACGATTGTCCTTGCGCCACGTTATAGTCAAGGGCAAGTCACCCTTGACCACGGAGCAGGTGAGAGAAGCACGATCACCCATGTTTAATTGTAATTGTGATGATTGGAAGGGACTTAATTTTGGTGGTACTGTTGAGATTAAATGTATATAATTGAAGTTTAATTGCAACACAAAAGCATAAAAAACATTTAAAAGCAAAGTAATATATAATTAGATTAGGTATTATTGAAAGTAACAAAAAATTACACATAAATAAATAGCTTGTACTGCAATAGGCTAGCAAAAAAAGGTATTTCATACGGTTTGAAAAAGTTAGTTACACACAAAAAATGTTTTTTTTTTACTTGAACTATTTTACACAAGTTTCTTTTCCGTTTTTGTTTTGTCAGGTATGTATGCTACCAAAACAATTATATGATGTTGATGGCGATGTTTGTAGTTTTTACTTAGTTTTCTGTTTTTTACAACACACTGCTAAAAAATGTTATTGTTTTATGTAAATTCTCTGTGATTATGAGCACTGCAAATAGTTAAGTGTATGTGTTTCTTCGATTGTGTATACTAACCAATAACTGTTACTTCGCCACTCCTGCGAGCACTGTGGCCCTGCTTGTTGCGCGCCCAACATGTATACACTCCTGAATCTGTGCTCTTTTGCACGGGCGTTATTGTCAATGAGCCATCTGGCTGCACTCTTTGCCGGATATCATCGGGCAATTCACGACCGCCACGTTCCCAGTGAATTTCTTCGATGGGATAGCCGGCCACGGGACATTTTAAATTTAATGTTTCACCTGAGACTGCTGTTACTTTAGGAATTATGCGTATATAAGGAAGACCTGTAAGTAAATAAAATTAAATATTTAAATTTGTAGAATGAAGAAAACTTGGAAATGAAAACAAATGAAATGAGACTGTATACAGAAGAAAACATGTAAATGAAACGTCTACAAGATTGGACTAGTGTCGAATAGAGTTGATCAATATTGACCAGAATGGACTAGAGTTGACTGAAGTTGACTAGAGTTAACTGGACTCGACTAGATTTGAGTAGAGTCCACTGGAGCCGAGTAGAGGTGACTGGAGTCAGCTAAAATTGACTGGAATCCTATACAATAAAGTCAACTAGAGTTGACTGGAGTCGTATACAATCTGACTAGGAGTTGAATGGATTCGACTAGAGTTGACTGGCGGTGACTAGAGTTGACTGGCGTCGACTGGAGTTGACTGGAGTCGACTAGAGTTGACTAAAGTCGACTAGAGTTGACTGAAGTCGACTAAAGTTAACGGGAGTCGACAAGTGTCGACTGGAGCTAAGCAGAGTTGGAGTCAACTAGAGTTGACTGGAGTCGTATACAATCTGACTAGGAGTTGAATGGATTCGACTAGAGTTGACTGGCGGTGACTAGAGTTGACTGGCGTCGACTGGAGTTGACTGGAGTCGACTAGAGTTGACTAAAGTTGACTAGAGTTGACTGAAGTCGACTAAAGTTAACAGGAGTCGACTAGATTTGAGTAGAGTCCACTGGAGCCGAGTAGAGGTGACTGGAGTCAGCTAAAATTGACTGGAATCCTATACAATAAAGTCAACTAGAGTTGACTGGAGTCGACTAAAGTTGACTGAAGTCGACTAAAGTTAACGGGAGTCGATAAGTGTCGACTGGAGCTAAGCAGAGTTGGAGTCAACTAGAGTTGACTGGAGTCGTATACAATCTGACTAGGAGTTGAATGGATTCGACTAGAGTTGACTGGCGGTGACTAGAGTTGACTGGCGTCGACTGGAGTTGACTGGAGTCGACTAGAGTTGACTAAAGTCGACTAGAGTTGACTGAAGTCGACTAAAGTTAACAGGAGTCGACAAGTGTCGACTGAAGCTAAGTAGCCTTGACTGGAGCCAAGTAGAGTTGACTGGAGTTGTATATAATCCGACTATTACAGTTGATTGGATTTGACTAGAGTTGGCTTGCGTCAACTAGAGTTGACTAAAGTCGACTAAAGTTAAATGGAGTCGACAAGTGTCGACTGGAGCCAAGTAGAGTTGACTGGAGTCAACTAGAGTTGACTGGAGTCGACTAGAGTTGACTAGATTTGTTTAGAGTTGACTGGCGTTGACTGGAGTCGACTAGAGTCGAGTGGAGTCGACTGTATTTGACTGGAATTGAATAAAGTTGACTGGAATTGAATGGAGTTGACTGGATTTCACTACAATTGACTAAAGTTGACAAGAGATTAAAGTTGACTGTATTGAAAAGACACCAGTTGAACAGAGTCAATGACTGCAGTTAACTGAATCGATAGATTCATTATTTTAAAAACTATTATAATTTCCTGTAAATTCGTAAATTCATTAATCTCTTAAATCTATTAAATTTAATCAAATTTTAGTGTTGTCAAAAAAAAATCACAAATGTTCTCTACTATTTCATAAACTAAATAGAAATAACCGCATTTAAACTATAAAAAAATGGGATAAGTAAATATGTATTTAAGCACACATACACACATATATGTCATTCCATTAAAATCACACAGATACACACAAGCAGATGATAAGTCCTGAGTTTGTGGGAGTGTGAAAAATAGACACAAACAAATGTTAGAAAAAACGAATCAGAGAATAATTTGTATGACCAGCTAAAAGGGACAGTTTAGATTTCATTCCCATTGCAAACAACTACAAATGCAATTTTTATCTATATAGGCCAAATGTACATATATACATATGTACATATGTGTATAAGTGTTTGTATAGATGTACACATGTACATACATATTATATACAATGCAACCTGTAAATATGTGTTTATTGGTTTTTATGTAAGAGTCTCTGTATATGAAAAAGATTTGCAACAAACAAAAAAATATAAACCATTTATGACATTTAAAAATGTAACAAAAGTTTTATAAAAAAATTAAAGCAACGTTATTTACAGAAATGTGAAATGTGTTACAAAAAGAAATGTGGTTTTAAATAACACACTATATGTAATATCTTTTTTTGTGTATTATTTTAACTATGCACAGGATATTTCAAAAGTATATGTTTTAAGCAAACTTGTAGTTTCTCATACAATCTTTATGTTAAAAAAAAATTTTTACATAAAACAGACAACAGACACATTTATCCTACACTACAATAAATTCCTAATGCCACACTATTTATTTTAACAATTGTTTTTGTTACATCTAACTACTTTTTAAATACATATAAATATTAAATTTCCACAAAATTCTTTTGTTTCTTTAATAAATGTTTCAAAAATGCTAACTAACAGAACTTAAAACTTGCTACAAATATTAACTTACCATAAATATTTAAACGTGCTGCATGTTGCACTCGGCCAGCACGATTTTCAGCAATACATGCATACTCGCCACCATCCTCAACCATTACATGAGTGATATTAACATGACTGATTACATCACCATGCACGGTTATATACTGGCCCATCATAAATCTGTGTTACATAAGAAAAGATACAGAGAAAAAAGAATGAAATAAATGGAAAAATAAATATGGATGCATTTCAACATACGCATTTATGGATAAAGGAAATTAGTAAAAAATAAATGGAAATTTATTAAATGCATTTTCATATGTCAGATTTTTAAATCTTCATTAGCAAAAGGATTAAGTTGAACATAAACACTGCAGATAATGAAGGAATTATATAATTGTTTTTATAACAATATTTAATCTAGGTAATATTTTCTACAGCAAGCCGATCTAACTGGTTTTAAACGGGTTTTATGCAAACATAAATATCACAATTTTTGGCGTATTAATCCGTATCTATAATATGAAGCAGTGATGGGCAAACACATACTATCATGTTTATATACATACATATACTATATGTGATGGTTAAGCAGCAGCGAGCTTTATGTGTTAAAGGAAAAAACAATTTGTTTAGCTAAATCTGGTTACCACAAGTGCTAAAAAGCCACAGCATTCATTATTGGATCATATTCGACCGAATATGATATGAATTCGACAAATGAACCATCTTATCTTTTTAATCGGCTCGTTTTCACTCGTTCAAGGAGGAATAATAACCTTATTCAAATGCGACATAAAAAACTAGTTTCGGAATATCAAAACTTTATCTATTCTATTCGTCTTTGGAACTCGCTACCTTCAAGGATACAGTTATTGAGCAACGCAATGGAATTTAGGAAATATATATATATAACTATACCTACGTTATTATTATTATTTTTAATTTTATTTTTTAAGTTATTTTATGTGATCTTGTCTTTTTGTCATTTTATTCTAAAAATTTGTTAGCGTAAAACTCATCATGTACTGTAATTATAAAACATTTAGTTTTCTTGTACAGGGTACCAAATAAATAAATAAATAAATAAATAAATAAATAAATAAATAAATAAATAAATAAATAAATAAATAAATAAATAAATAAATAAATAAATAAATAAATAAATAAATAAATAAATAAATAAATAAATAAATAAATAAATAAATAAATAAATAAATAAATAAATAAATAAATAAATAAATAAATAAATAAATAAATAAATAAATAAATAAATAAATAAATAAATAAATAAATAAATAAATAAATAAATAAATAAATAAATAAATAAATAAATAAATAAATAAATAAATAAATAAATAAATAAATAAATAAATAAATAAATAAATAAATAAATAAATAAATAAATAAATAAATAAATAAATAAATAAATAAATAAATAAATAAATAAATAAAATAAAATAAAATAGACCACGTCTAGCACGCTGTGAAGAAAATATAGCGGCCGTAACTAAGAGTTTGCGCCGGTCGATTGGCCATCAAGATCACGTGATATCACACCGTTAGACTTTTTCCTATGGGGATAAGTAAAGTCTAAAGTTTATGCATCACGCGTGTCATTCGCCAGTTACCAGTCGAAATGTCGAACGAGTCATCGAAAATTGGACTCAGCAGATAGACCATCTGCGACGCAGTAACGGCCAACATTTGATAGACATAGTCCTCATAAAATAAATGCCAAAGAATGTTCTTTCAAATGATTAATAAACACTCCCCATTAAATTTGAATATTCTGTGTTTTTTTTTTTTTCTTTAAAAAAACAGGGAACCTCGAAATGGGTCACGCTTTATATGTGATGTTTAAGCAGCAGCGAGCCTTATATAGTAAAAGACATAATCATGATCGACAGCTAGGATTAAATATCCTCAGCTAAAAACTAAAAGGTATCCTTCTTTTGGCACGGGAACACAGAAATTTCAATTATATTTAAAGTTTAACAAATAGAAGACAAAGGTATTATTCCATAGGTATTCGACCCAGTCTTGGTTTTTATGCCTTCGCACAAAAAAAAAAGACGAATGAATTGTATAAAAAAGGCTTATGCCAATTTTTATTTCATTTAATTTTTCATTGAAATTGTATGAGTTGATATATATAATCGTTTTTTTAACAAGAACATATGCTCGTATTATTCAAAAACGATTATTATATTTAACAAACGTTTATTATGACAGATTTGCATATAAAAATATGCTTAATAAACGTTAGTTAAATTTAATAATCGTTTTTGAATAAGGAGGTTAGTATATGGAATAATACAAAAGTGTTGATATTTTTCTTGTTGACATATTAGTAGTAAAAGCTTTGACAATTGTTACAATATATTAAAATTCGCTCGAAAATTCTGGTGGAAATGGTGGATTTGTAAAACTGTATTTCGTAAAATGCTTACTATTTTCTGTCTACATAAACTTTCTTTCTTCCGAGGAAGCAATACAATTTTTTGTTATAACAACCCCATTTTGGTTTTCACTACAATTTTATATTTTTGAAAACCAGCATTCAAACGCAATTTGCTCTTGTAACATTTATTGCGCATTCATTATTTTACAATCATTGAACAAATTAGAGGAATTTGTGCTCAATTTTCTATTAAATTATTTGACGAAATATTGCTAGTTATAATTAAAAAAGCAATTCACCAGGTTTTCAAAAATGTTTGTGTGCTTTCGCGAATGAAATATTTGTGAAGGCCTTTGAAATCATCCTTCTGGAATTGCTGCTTCAGACGACGTATGACACAGAAAAACTAGTAATAATGTTTATCGCAAATACAAATGTTTATAGAAAGTTTTATTGATTTATAGGAACAACAGGCACAAAACTTAAAACTAGATTAGCAGGACATAGACATGACCAGAAATATAGAAATTATAATTCAATACAAAAAACAGCTTTATCAACCCATTGTAGAGATTTTAACCACTATTCAGATATCCATAACACATTTATATTGAACATAGAAAATCATACAAAACCAAGATACATGTTAGAAATGTTACATATCAATAATGTACCATCAGAAAAACGAATAAATTTCAAAAAAGACACAGAAAACTTAGCTCAAAATTATAGACACCTATTGAACAAAAATATAAATATTAATAATAGGAGAAATTAACACAATTTTATCATTCCAAAATGTTATTATTCAAAATGTTACTATATTTCTGTTATAATTATTTACTGTTCAATGTTATTATTGAAAATTTAAAATTATTTTTTCTGTAAAACATATTTTTCAATTTTGTCAACCCATTTCAAACTTATATCAAAATATTTATTTACACATAGACAATTTTTTATTTTTATTATTCCAAAGGAAATCGAAATATCAGGTAATTTATATATATGTATAAAAAAAATCTTTTATAAAATACAAAAAGTGACCTCAAGCTTATTTAGTTTATTATAAAAAACTGATTTAACATTTTTGGGGTGACGTGTTTCAAAGAATTTTATTAATGTAAACTTAAATGACTTTCCTTTCGCCTTTAATTCCACATAACTATCTAGTTTGAATTCTTTTTTTTTTTGTAAAATTCACGCATCAAATTGATATTGATTGGCTTCGGTACAGCCTCCTAAAGTTTGTTTATGCTATGTATGTACATATATGCATATGTTGTTGACTTTAAACCAAGAATTTATTTGTTAGTACAAAAAACACAAAAAAAATTTATTGCTTTAAGCCACTGTTTGGAAAAAAAAAAACTAGAAAAAAGTATGACATAATAAAAAACTCCACTAAATATTTACAGAATGCCACAACTTCAACATCAACAGCAGCAAATAATTTTAATTAAAACTTAAACCAACATAAAGTCGCAATCTCAGTCACAGTCAAAGCGTAAAGTTAAAGCAACAGTATTAAAGTTGTTTTGTTTATATTTTATTTCTCTCTGTTGTACCGTTTGTACAATATGTATGTATAAATATATGTATATGTAATAGAGTATAGAGTTGCCAGGAAAGTTTTCATAGGAAAATCTAGCTGATTCTGTTGCACATAACTTTGCTACAGCTTCAATAAAAGCGATCCCTAGAGACTATTATTGATAGGTATTATCAAACTTGAAGAAGACGGTTACAAGCAAACAGCTTATATACAAATGTTGAACTTATAGCGAAAATAGAGACCTTTTCAAGGCTATTGAATTGTTAATAAGCGCATTATTACTCTTTAAGAAGATATCTGCGTAGCACAAATTTTCAAAAGTTCATATTTCTTATTAAGCAGCTTCGCAGCTAATGTTATTTTTTTCTTGCAATGTTTATTACAACTTAGCAACTCTGTTCTCTGTATAGTTAGTTATACATTAATTACTCTTCTACGGTTTACGAATATGAAGGGGGTAATTAAAAATTCGTAAGTACCTGTATTTTTTTCCCATTGCTATTTTATTTTACTTTATCCTCTATTTTTTCTTGTTCTCTCTCTTTAGGCTCTTATATATACCTATACATAAATAAACTTTTTTCTTTCTACATATTTCATAGGCTTATTCCGAAAGTTTCTTGTTTTTCTTTTGTATTTATTTTGTAATTTTTTTGTAATTTTTCTTATTTTTCCGTTCGTAAAGCTCTTGCAGAGTATTAAAGGAATTTATTTAAAAAAACAATCAGAATTTGTTTGTCAACAGTTTAAGCAACAATTGTTTTCTTAAGTTATGCCAGAGCTAATATATCACATCTTTTGATAGGTGCTAATATATATGTACATCTTATAAACATCAACACAAACGTGGTGGAATGGTCGTGTAGGGTATAATTATTGTCAAGAATTACTATATCACTACACTTTAACTTTACTTTGCAATGGGTACAATAAGAGGTGTTCATATATTTTTCTTAGTACATATACATTGTAGCTTTTGAATAATGACAGAGATAAAAAAAAATTTACTCAAGAGTGGTGATCACACACAGAGAAAAAATATAGTTGTACATGTTTACCACAACAATGTCAACATTTTTACAAGTTTTTCAACAATAACCATAATATGGTTAAGTTACGATTCAGATGTTTACCACAATCATATATATGATTATAGTAACTATTTTCATATTTGTTGCAATCATGTTTATGATTAGCTCATTTATCAGAATTTGTTGCTCTTTGATTATGATAGAGAACAATATAATATGGTATAATTTTTCATCATAAAACTGATTACCATAAACATTACATTATTTCTATAATCATATATATGATTGCTACAATCATGTGAATGGTAACTTAACAATATTATGGTTGCAGAAATCATATAAATAATTACAGTGACCATAATATTTTAAAAAAAATATTTAAAAAAGTTGTGGTAAAAATGCACAACTATATTTTTTTCTGCGTGCAGTATTTCCAGTTTTTTTTTTCATCTACGTGGCCAAAACAGTTGCCAGAAATCTCTAAAAATCGCTAAAATATAAAAAAATTCTAAAACATCGCGCCAGAGTCAAATTTTTAAAACAAAAATTTTATATCATTTATATTTCATTTATTTCGGCCCGAGTTCATTAAATTTAATTTTTCATTAAATTATTTTTACTGCAGGTAGGAATTGTTACATGAAAATTATTATTAAAATTTATTGATAATTTTTCTTGGCTAAGGATTCGAACCTGGGTTGTTGCTTGAATTTACATATGTTTCGGTAATACTGGTTAAAGGATTGATGTTCGACTGTTGGCTAGCGGGCACCGCAGAGGTGCAGACGGTGAGAACGTAAAGAATTCTGATGAGAGAAAGTGGTGTTTCTCGAAACATATGTAAATTCAACCAACAACCCAGGTTCGAATCCCAAGCCAAGAAAAATTATCAATAAATTTTAATAATAATTTTCATGTAACAATTCCTACCTTCAATAACACTTTGTATTATCATATTAGCATTACGTCTTTTTAACATATTTAGTGTAGGTACAAATCAGTTGCAACAAATTTGATTAATATATATATATTTTATAATTCGCAATAAAATTCAATATGAACTTTGGGATGCCTTAATGGGTGGATTCACCCATTCGTTCTAAACAAATCACTGTTCGATAACAATTTCTATGCATATGAGTTTTGTGGTGAATTTCATCTTAATATCGATATATTTTAGATACCGAATAATTTCCAAAATAAAACGTTTCTAAACCACTGTGTAGCGATACAAAATGTAACACAAGTATAATTTAAATATGCATAAATCACACTACTGACAGCTAGGAATATTTTTAACTTTCGGAATAGGTTGGTCAAGCAACTTCGTTGATTTTAGTCATTGTTAAAACACTCTTGAGCACTGGTGTGTTGTCTTGATGAAACTTTTTTTTTGCGTTGCAATACATTTAATTGATCCAAAATGCTGCAATGGTACTTTGAATTTATTGTTTTGTTACTGTTTTTGAACGTCCACTACGTGTTTCATCCTCAATGCATATTCACCTAACACACTTTCAACTAACACATTCACCATATCATAATGAATTTCTTGTCCCGATAAACTATTTTTATTTAAATATTTGTGTCTAATTTTTTCCATTGTAAGAAAATTGCGGATGCATCTTTTTTGAACACCTGGGTCTATATGAAGGAGTTGCCAAATCGAAAAGAAATTTAACATGTATTCATAGCAGAGATGGAAATTTCCAAAACAATAAACTTTTTTGTGTTTGTACTACGCTTTCTGTTCTAGGCTAAGAAGTCTCCGAACCGCCCTCCTATATTGGTTGTAGGTACATATGATACGGGACAGCCTAAACTCTTACTTGTTACATAATCACTTATTATAAATTTTTTTGTTCAAACAATTCGTAAATGTTTTCGTTAAACCCAATGTGCAATGAGATTTTCTTTCCGGCCCTATTATTAAGTTTCAGTTTATTGCACTTTCATACAATAAAAGAAACTTTCCAACAACAACCACAAACTCATGACATTGTTGATATTGTCTAGCAGTTTTACACTTTATAATTATAATTTATGTTGCTGTCTTGCTTTGTCAATCAACTCCAACTGTAATCATATTATTGCATAAATACCTACAACGTACGTACATATATATAAACTTTACATAGGCTTAAATACGATTAAGTTTTAAAATTAAATCAAAAATTTTGTGAAAACAATGCAGATATTTAATTAAATGAATTTAGTGGTTATAATTTATAAAGGGATTAAATGAAAAATATGATGAAAACAAACAAAAAAATGCCTGGCATGAGAGTGGAAATCAGTATGATATGGTGGCATACTGTAGAAAAAGTTTACATATAAATTATGTTTATAAATATAATCGTCTTGTTATAAGTTGTAACTTAATTATGCCAAAAGAAAATTATATAGAAAATCAATCTTCTGTTTTAATATTAAATTTCAAAACATTTATTCATTTGCCTACAATTTCCCAAATATTGCTTTGTTTGATGACACTACCTTCAAAAAAACAAAGACATTTCCAATTAATGTGATTGTAACTGGAAACCATTAACGAGAAGTTGAAATCGCTTTATCAGACATTCAGCATTGCTCGCATAATTAATATTGTTGTTATACAAATACACTCAGCTGCACATCTACTCATTTTGTTAGAGCATATGTACATACATACACATGTTTAATAGATATGTATATGTATGCATGCACATTAGGGTGGTTAGGTTTATAATTAGTCTAAACTATATATATATATGTATAACCAACTAAGATAAATGTTTAAAAGTATATTTCTTTGAGTCTCTGTCTTATAGTTAAGCAAAATCAAAGAACAAATTTAATTTTTTAGGTTTTACGAAGTCTTTTCCATTTTCAGAGTTTATCTTTAAAGTTTTCAATTTAAAAAGCTATTAAACTACAGAACATAAGGTAGTGGAACAGGATACAGTTCTTTTTAGAAATATGTCCAAATATTTGCAAGATTTGTTGATTATTTATTATTGGGAAAGAGTGGTCGATATAAACAATTAAATACTGGGGTCTAATCGCCGCATACAATATCGAGCAAAATGTATCGAAATTGTTTATGTAATTTGAGATGATGGTATTCGATATCTAATAATCAACTAAGTTACATCACTCGAGATATCATTGGATACCTGAATGAGTGTCGTTTGCCCATAGGCACACTTTAATGTAGGGTCACTGGGATTTCTGTATGCAGACATCAACCATGGTTCAAGTGGGTATCCTGAATCTCTTTTAGTGTTAGATTTATTAAGCTTATGCAAATAAAATAAAATATTTCATTTTGCCTTACCTAACAGCCAAGCATTTTATTAATTGTTCAGATCGTAAAGTTCTGCTAGCAATCTTTTTTCCACGGAAATGAGTCATGAGCTGCTCCATGATATTTTAAAATAATGCTCAAAAATTAATATCCGTGATCACACAAATGAGGATAAACACAACAGCAATGAAGGGTTCATTTAATACACTTCAGTTTTTTATTTAAAATTTAGTTTTGTTTGCCCAAAAAGTTTTTAATTCAATAATTTATTGGCATGAAGAAAACATATGTTTATAAATATATTACAATTTCCTAAAAATAACGATTCGATACATATCGAATGCAGTAATGAGCTGATACGACTCGTGTCGTAATATTATTCGATACGATAGTCTATACCAGGAGTGCCCAAAAGTTGCTTATGTAAGAGCAAACACCAATACATTTAAATACAAACTAATTTTTATGCAGTATTTTTTGTTATAAAAGCCAATACATACAAAGAAACAACACACGTTTTTAAACGGTATCATACGTTAAACAAAAACAAAATCTACATTGACGATCGCAGTCACCAATGTTTATCAGTAGATCATACGAAAGTGTTGCTGCTTTGCGCTTGCGTGTATAGAGTGAAGTACGAAAAAAAAAACAAAAAGGCAAAGTTGTTTGTGTATTTCGTATTGCCAGTGCTGAGTGCTGTAATGAGTATACAAAACACACAGCCCATAGCTAAGAGTTTTTACAAATACAAAAGACCACCAAGAGTATAGGGCTTGGGCACTCCTGGTCTATACGTATAAAACTTTTTTAAAAGACAATAAAAACTTTGTTTTACAACAGGAGCATATCGGAATAACATAAAAGTTTTTTCATATTTCTTGATGACATATTAATAGTAGAAGTTGTGTAAAAAAATTCTTTCACAAATGAGCGCTATATGAAAGCTATGAACTTTAATCAACCGATTGTCCTCAAAATTTAGTGGCATGACTTCTGTGCATATACATTTTTTTTTTGGGATAAATTTTATTTCGATGTAAAAACTTTTAAAAGAAGTATATATATTCAACTGATTTTCGGAAGTTGAACTTATAGAAGAGTTATGACTAATTATTAACCGGGCATCATAAAATTAGGCCGAATGATTTCTGTCTACATATATGAAATACATTTGTGTTAAATATTATTTGGTTATCAAAAGAGAGAATTGTGCTCATTAAAAGCAGGAGATAAGTTTAATTATGAACCAATCTGCACAAAATTTGTGATTGTGATGATTTACAAATTGTTTCTTGGGATACGTGCATAATTCAAACATTTATGACTGATAAACCCTATTTTGGAAGGACATTTTTAGGGTGAAATCGATTAATTCAGCCATGTCACAGAATTTAATTCCGTTTGGAAGTGGAATTAATTATGTATTTTGCTTTTATAGAAAAAGTACAAGGAAATATTTTTTCGGAATGAAACCACTTTTAATTTGCTATGTGGAATTGTAATTTTAAGCATTTCTAGGTTTCATTCCGCAAAATATTTTCGTTTTAGTTTTTCTATAGGAGCAAAGTACGGAATTAATTCCACTTCCAAACGGAATTAAATTCTGTGACATGGCTGAATGAATCGATTTCAACCAATTAAAATCTCAACCGAAAAAATTTCACATACTAAATTTTATAGTAAAATCTTTAAAATTGCGACCTGTACTTGGCTCTCAAGCTTGAGCTTGAGCAGCCAGACGGACGAACGGACGGACAGACGGACATATTTAAATGGAATCAGAAAATTTGACTAATGTTTGTGGGCGTTCTAAACTTTAGCGCTAATCCAATATATACTCCCCACTATAAATACACATGTGTATGAAAGCCACTGTATGAATTTCTACAGTTAAAAGAGTTTGAGTGGATGAAGGGGATGCAGAAGGAGTAGCAATATGTAGTTGTAGTTACATAGATGCATCAATAATAAAGGTTATGTTTTAATTGTTAAAGTACTTAAACCTTAATGCCGGCAATAGAAGATGGTGGGTATGGGTAAATTTTCAAGCTTCTTACAAAGGGTTTGGATTACAATACAAATTGTATAAGTGGGCGAGTATGCTGCATGTACATACATACGAATAAGTAGTTATTTGTATTAAAGGGTATTAATTTATATGGCTTCTTTAAATTAAAGAGTCAAGTTATTTAAAATAAAAGTTTAAAAGCGAATGCCAAATGAAATAGTTAACTTTTTTGAAAATAATACTAAAGATTATTCTTTATAGTATTTAGTCAAGAATAGCAGTGCAATAAAAGTAATGGCTTTATTTAGTCATTTTGATTTTTAATTCTTTCTTCCACAGACAAAAGTTTTGGTGAAACTTTTATGTATAAAAGCAAATGTGTAATTATATTGAATTTGAAATCAAGTTTAAATACATTTAAAATTAGTTTTAGCACTTTAGTTTTAAATAAAAAGTAGAAAATACTAGAAAACTGGAATTTTTCTTAACAAGTTTTTCAGAAACGACTCAACTTATATATGTATGTTTATTA
Organism: Bellardia pandia; assembly: GCA_916048285.2. Taxonomy (NCBI): domain Eukaryota; kingdom Metazoa; phylum Arthropoda; class Insecta; order Diptera; family Calliphoridae; genus Bellardia; species Bellardia pandia. The sequence continues at coordinate 30,418,637 of OU696531.1, forward strand.
CACTGTACAACATTTTTAAGGTGATTGATTCGGGATTCAATTCTGATAATTGTTTATGAAACTAGGCCCAAAAAGAAGAACTTCTGCATCATTCGTTTTGTCATGTTACATCAAATAATAATTTAAAAACTAATTTGAAGTTACTAAGTATCGTATAGGGGAATTTGTCACGTTTTAGGCTCTTTTGTTTGTCATAAATCGAGAACCATTAGTCCAAATAAGCTAAAACAAATTGAAAAAAATTAAGAATTACAATTCCTTTAATCTGTTCATACAACGTTTCGCTACAGAAGCAACAGTTTCGGAGTTATAAGTAAATATATGAAGAAAAAAACTATTTTTTGCCTAAAAAATTAAATTTTTTTATGACAAACAATGGGAACATTTCAGGAAAAATATTTTTCAACTAGCAATTGGACAAAATCATCAAATGAATCAATAAAATCAGATGAAGGACCTATCCCGCAAATCCACAATGGGTCAATTTCAGACAAAATTTTAAAATTTTGTACATACAAATTGTATTTTAACAATGCATTTGTTTAATCTTTGGTGTATTTACTTGTTGTTAAATTCATGGAGGATTATTTAAAAAAAAATCGTTTTTTTAACTTAACCTGATTGCTTTTGTTTATTTATTAATAAAATGAGCAACACCATAGTGGGGAGGATATTTCGGATATGTATAGATTTTTGTAACGCCCAAATATATTAGTCTAACACCCACCTTAAAGTATACCGATCATCCGTCTGTCTGGCTGGCTGTTCATACAAAATAGTGCGCAAAGTACTGTGAATATCTTTTCGTACAGAAATTGGTAAAAGTTTATAGCAGTGTAAACAAAAATTCCGCAACAAATTAGTTTGAAATAAAAAAAAATATTACTTAAAAATATTGTGCGAGGTTTTCGGTTCCGAAAATAATGTATCGCGCATAAATGTCTGAAAAAATTCGTATGTAAGTATAATTCAATACAATTCATTCAAATAATTTTACGATTATCGGTCCATAATTAATCAAAGTTTTGATAAAAGTCCTATTTCAAAAAAATTTAAAGAAAACTGTTTTTGCTCATATTATATGGTTTGATCTAATATACTTTCGTACTTGTTTTATATATTTGTAATTTACAAAAAATTTTGAATTTATTAATGACCGGTTTTACGATATTTCAACCCATCCTGCAACGTAAAACAGAATCAGAAAGAAATTATTTAAAGAGCGGCAAACAATACAAATAAGACTGGTTAATGTCGCACAGTGGTATAGAAACATTTTAATTTGCAAGTAAATTATTACCTCGTCAATGTTGAAGATATCTTTACATAATCAGAGCTAAATTACTTTGCATAAAGTTAATGCAAATACGAATCAATTTCTCAGCTCTGATAATGTAAGTTTTAATAAGATATACCACGTTCAACTGATTTATATCCAAAATGAAATGTTTCCAAAACAATGCTTAACAGTAAGAAAATTGCTAAGCAAGTAAATAATACCAAAACGAGGGATTTTAAAATATTAACATCTAGAGTGAGACCAACACAAATTTATGTCCAACAATCTACTTTAGAAAACTTGGCCATGAAGTCGAAAAAGAAGTAAAAAATCAGATAACTTGTTTATATTTTTTTTTTCTTAAACCTAGAACACACACCCGGTTACAAATGTATCCACTTATAAAATTTGGCTATCCCATTCCCGTGAACTTTTTCGTTTAAATCTCTTGAACTAGGTAGAATGTGTGAATTGCATGAAACAATAACTAAAACATTAGTAAAATATTAATATACACATTTAAAATAAATAATGAAATTGGATCATTGAAACATTAGTGCAATTCACAATCTTGTGCAAATAGTATTGCATTATTGCATTTGCTAAATGGTTTAGCATATTTTTACTTATGCTGTGTATTTTGTTAGTGTTGAATAAAAATATGCTAAATCATTTAGCAAATGCAATAATGCAATACCATTTAGCACAAGTTTGTCAATTGCGCTATTAGAAAAAGCCAAAATAAGTTAGTTGGTACAAAGGTATGCCGGCTGTGTGTTCTCATAGTTGTGTATGCATCATACGGTTAATAAATGTTAAAGATTTTAAGAAGAATTTTTAAACACAAATATAATAAATTAAGATTGACTGATCAAACTTTTAAACCTTGATAATCCAACTCATGATTGTTGCCATTACTGTCTGCGTAAATATTTGAGAGTTTATTGCAGAAACTGTATTCCATGAGTATATTCTGATTGATGTAAAAAGAATAGTAAATATTTAGTATATGTACAATATTTAAATTCTTAATTGTGCTTTATATATATTCTTTGTACTAAGAACACATGTATTGGCACTAGCGTAATTTTGCTGTAACAAATTTTAATTTAAATATAGAAGGACGTATAAAAACTAGCTTTCAAAAGTAAAGTTTAAATCCTTATGCGAACAAAAGTCCGAATATATGAAAACAAAAGCTATAGACATTGAAAATAATAACAAATTTACATCCATATATTTACATATATGCATATATATGTACGTACGTATGTCTACATACAGAAATGAAAATGTATAAAAATGCTCTCAAATATTTGCTAGTTTCCGTACAAATAAATAACAAAACTTATTTTAACAACAAACATACACTGTATGATGGTTTTCATTTACTCACTGTGCACACACACACACATATACAAACATATGAAAATACATACACTTATACATATAGAAAATATGTGTAAGTAACTGTGTGAAAGTATTTGTTTGTTATTTCGCTCTGTATAAAAGTTCAATTACCTTCCGTTCGATGGTAGTGGAAATCCGTCCAGTGTCCATGAAATTTGTGGTGTTGGATTTCCGGCTGCTGAACATTTTAAACTTACAGCAGGACCAGGCTGTAAAGTTTGTTCAATAAAACTATAAAGCAGAACTGGTGGAGCATCTGTGAATAAACAACGAAAACAAAAAGCAAGGATTAAAAACAAAGAAAACTAAAAAAAACAAAACAGAAAAAACTAAAGTTAAAAGCAAAGCACCACAACAGTTAATAGTTGGAGATGTTTTAAATGAAATACCGAAAACAACAACAACGAAAAACACATAAACCAACAATAGTCTGAATGGAAAATAAATAGTGAAATACAGCGAAACTGAAATATACACTAAAATCGAAAATATTTACCTCCTAATTGCAATTCTGCTGTTGCTTGAAATGTATCTCCTTCTGGTCGTCGCACCACACACTGATACATACCACGATTCTCACGACTTACACGTGGCACAATTAAAGTGTCTTCTATGCGGCCAGATGATGGCAATTGACGTCCATCTTTGTACCACAATATATTTTGCATACCAACCGGACTGCCATTGCTGGTGACCATACAACGAAACTCTGCCGTGCCACCCATATGGACACTGAGAATATTTGGTTGTATCTCCACTTGTATGGGTGTGGCCACCGAAAGACGTAGCTCGGCGCTTGCCTCTCCACCCACATTGCTGGCTGTACATTTGTAGACACCGGAATCTTCACCGGTCACAGCCTCTATGGCCAATATGGGCCCCAGCAAGCGTATACGGGGACCAGTTAGAACGGGCAGGGGACCCGGGCCATTGTGGGTGTACCAACTGAAAACAAAGAAGAAAGAGTGGTAGTTTTTATTTGCTTATTTTTAAATTACAAGTTGTTTTTTTTTAATATCTCAACCATAATTCTTAAATAATTTCTGCTGATTCTAGTCCTTCTATAGAATTTATATGGCGAATCATACATTTTGAGTAATAATGTTTTCAGTTTGTATGTACTTAAACTTAAACAACACTAAAGTTGTTGTTACAATTAACCACAGCTATTGCAAACACCATCACTATCTGCAGACAATTGACAAATAAATTAATGTCAATTTTGGACATGTGTGTCAAAGGTGTAGATAATTAATTTTGTATACGCAGTTATTTGCAAATAAGTACTCGCACAAACGAATTAAAATAAAGTCAATTTGTAATCGTGAATTTTTTATATGTGCAGCAGTTTGTATACTCCAACTTAATTTAAGTTGTGCACAAATTGTTAAAACTTGTTAATACTCAGGCTACAGTGGAGCACAAAATGGGTATATAAAAATGATGATTAAAATTGCAAAATAATTATACTGCAAGAATGAAGACTTAAATTTCTTATTGTTTTATATAACACTAAAGGTTAAAGAATATGTACTCTGAATTAATTTATGGAAAAAAGTCAGTTTCGGAAAATTTTGAATTGTGACCGTTTTGTATTTAGGTCACGAAAAACTCATCATAAATTTCAAACCTTCAAACATATAAATTCTTTATTTTATTTTGTTTTGAAAAACAAAGCTCTTATTGAATATTATTATAGTCTATATTCCCCGAGAGATTTCTATATGAAAATTATTCCATTATTAATAAAACTAGAAATTTCAAATTACAATTTTAAAATTGTAAATCCCTGAAGAAGTTATCCATTGTGATAACGAAATATTGGATATATAAATATATAGAACATTTTTATATAAATATTAAGTGACCTAATTGCTTGAAAAAAATAAAATATAGAATATTAAAAAAAGGTCGAATAAAAGAACTAAATAATTAAAACTAGAAATTGTATATTTTCCCATTAATCGTAAACATTTTTATAATAATCTTTAACCCAATGACAAATATTTTTCAATAATTATTCTAAATAAAAATGGGAACAAGTCGGTTTTAGTGACTTTGCAAAAAAAAAAAAAATTCATCAAAAAGGGCTTTTAGAGGAGATGCCAGCAAAAAAATTGTTGATGCCTATTTTTGAGGGGGCGGGCCCGTAAAGTTGTAAATATATAGGCCTATATCTCGAAAACTACTGGGTGTCTGATAATTTGTAATACATTAAATAAAAGGCATTAAAAATACATTTCCAACGATATATATATGATTAAAATCTTATTAAAATTTATTGATAATTTTTCTTGGCTGAGCTGGCTATCGAACCTGGGTTGAATTTACATGTTTCAAGAATCACCATCATCTTTCATCAGAATTCTTTTAGTTCTAACATCTGCACCACTGCGGTGCCTGCTAGCAAACATAAATGTTTAACCAGTGGTACTGGTTAATAAGATTTTCAAGTTGTAAAAACAATTCCTACCTTCAGTAAAAATAACAATTTAATGAAAATTTAATTTAATGAACTCGAGCCCAACTAAAAATTATCAAAAAATTGCTAAATATATTTTTTTTTATTTTAATCAGAATTTAAAATTCTATTAGTGGTAAAATTTTGATAGTGATTTGAAAAAAGTCAATAAAACCGACTTAAGCCCAAAAATGTTTAAGAAAGTATCAAGTATTCAACAATAGTAAACAATTTTCAATCATGATTTTTCAATTACAAATTTACGCAATCTGTTTCAGAATGTATTGTTGAAATATGTTAGTGAATGATTCGATCACGATTAAATTCTCAAAAGCCATGGGATGCAATCCTAGGAAGAATACTAAAATATATGTTCTACATCACACGTGAAATAATTTTAAATTCAAAGTTTGATTTTTCATATTTTGTTGCAAATTACAGCTACTTTCAAGATCATTTAACTAATGATTTCTCACCAAGTGGTTGAAATGCTATGATTATTTTATGTTATTCATAAATTATATATTTCAACTTTAAAGATGATTTGTCAATATTTCCTTGTACGTGTTACGAATTGCAAGAGAACCTGGCTTTTATTATTTAAATGAAATTGGTTAAATAAATCCTTGAACTTTTTAAAATTGCATTCTTATACAAATTAATCTTAAACAACTCATACACAGCTAACATTTGACCAGCCCTAATTTACAATATATGTAGATACTTCCTCTTTTCTTTTCTATATGTGTAAGTAAAATGATAAACTGCATAAATGGTTGTAGGCTGGCAGAAATTACTAATACATAGACAGCAGAAAATATTCACACCAAGTTGCACACATGAGTGCCTACACCACATCCTTATCTGGTTGTCATCATCAACGTTATCATCAGTTTTATAAAGAAATGTATTAACAAGTCTTGCTTCTTTTGACATTAACATGTTTATGACATTTTGACTGGTTTTCGGTCTTTGCTGTCTATCTACTGTATGAAAATACGTACTTGATTCTTATTTTAAAAGGAAATATGTAAAATGAGAATTTAAAATGCAATAAATTAATGGCAAAAGACAAATTAACATCAGAAAAGCAGAAACATGAGATCTACTTGTTAAAGTTGTACAAGATTTCGAAAAGTTGCAGTGATGACAGACAAAGAACGAGAAAATTGGGCAAATTATTTTATTATATAGAGCAAGGGTAGAGGCTATAAAGCAAAGGATACCTGTAACAAAGTATCTAAATCAGAGCAACAATTTCTATAGTCATATCAAAAAAAAAAATAAAAAACAGCAATTTTTACCATTTTTTAACAAAAATAAATTTCTTTCCATTTTAATGTTTTCAAAAGTCTCAAACTTTTTCTTTTTGTTCACTTCTTGTTGCTTTCTATGTCTGTGACGTTTAGTGTAAATATTGTAGTTAAATACGACATCAAATTTTAGTTTGAAAAAAATCTTCCTGTAAATAAATGTAAATTAATCACATTGCCTTATTTCTTTTTCGTTTTTCTTTCTCTCTCCCTCTCTCTCTCTCTCTCCGTCTGTCTTTATCTGTTCCAACGTAATTCGTTAGCTGTACTAAATATTTTATTTTGTATTTACGTGTTTACCTTTGTGCTTAGAGAAGACAATGAACTTTTTGTTTAAGTATTTTACAAAACGACTGTGGCTGTAAAAAATGGGGTTCCTTTTTTTTTGATTTTTGATTTTACTACAAAGCAAACATGCATGTAGAGGGATAGTTTTTAAATTAAATGTAAATGTAAGAAACACATACTTGAATTTTATCCTAAACACTGTGTGAAAGTTGTGACTTGTAAAAATATATAATATGCAAAACCTTCACAATTTGTCAGTCTTTTTTGAGAAATTTGGCTTGGTTTCATAACCACTCACAGTAGATTTAAAATATTCGCCTTACTACACACTTAGCAACTTTAATTAATTCTCACCAGGGTTTAAAAAAAAAACACTTTCAAATAATTGTATGGTGCGCTGCTATCGAGAGATGTAAACAACTAAATTTAATTGATATCTTAATTCTATCATTAAAACAAAGAATCTATTGCAAACCAAATTTTCCGATCGCATAATTTGACGAAATTCAGTTGTTGATTAAGCCCCGCGATCATGCGATTTAACAACAAAGGATATTTTATATATGGAGTATATGCAGAGCCAATGAATTGATTACAGCCTTAAAACTAAAAATTCCTGGCGTGAATTCCTGGCGTGATTAATGGAATTTAACCCACAAACAATATTATTGCACTTGTCTTACAATGTAAATGTAAATAATTTCAAAAAAACATCAAAGATAACATTGGTAGAATTTTTCACTAAATTATAAATTCAACCACTTAAATAACTTCCTCTAATCGCGAATAAAATAATCTACCACAACCGCATACCAGGAGGAGAAAGTAACAAAAAAAAATTATAAACTACTCGCACTTATACAGACATACGAGACATAAATACATCGAAAGAGCATAAAGAAGAATATGATAAACGTTGAAATTTTAATTTTTTTTCCTGCATTTTTTTACAATTTCTGGCAAAATTTGCAAGTAGTGATGATTGTTGATAATCATAGATGGTAAAACCAGCGACTTGCACAATACTGCTGATGATAATGGCAAAAAAAAGAAGTAGAGAAAAAAGTAAAAATTATCAGCAGCTCTACAGTAAAGCAAATTCATCAGCACTAACTCCTGCTCCCCACATTTTATCAAAAGGATACAAGTGCGAGCACAAACGTGTAACCACAACAGACAATGGAAAGGGAATAAGTAATTCTTTTTTTTTTTTTTTGCTGCTACTTTTACAATATGTATTAGTAGATATTTATGAAGGACTGACAACGTGTGTGTATTTGAATGTTGATGTTGGCAAAATTAATGAGCAACATCATAAAAACAAAAATATGAACGGAGAAAAAAAAAAGAAATGATAGACAATTAAATAAAAGCAGAAATAAATAAGAAAAAGTAACAATAAAATAAGTTTGTCGGTCAAGAGCAAATGTAGTGTACCCTATTGTATGAATATAAATATCAATATGTAAATGTTGTAGATTATTTATGGAAAGTAAAAAATTCAAACTCAAATCATTCAAACTTTGAAACACCGTGTAATTATAATTATAAATATGGGCTTTCTACACTCCACTGCTGGATACGCTCTTTTGAATGCATATTGCACATTTATTTATTTTATTTATTTTAAACATTAGGATGTAATTATAAATTACAAACTAATGGAATACAAAAGGCCATGACAACTTGGTCTTAGGCTCAATATTTTTATAATTATAATTAACAATTTTGCAAGATTACATTTCTTTTATTTTTTATTATTTTTTTTTATTTATTTTTATTATATTAATTGGTATATATGAATTTCTTTTAAAAATGATATGATATGGAGGAGGTTGTTTTTGTTAGGGATGCCAAGTAATGATATGGGGTTTGATATATTCTTAATGCATATTGCACATTGCTTGCCATCTTTCTATTAAATTATTTGCATTTTGATCACAAATGTAGCTAAAATTTAGTTTTTGAGAAAAAGGACATATGGGAGATGATCATGTCCTTGTATCGACTGAAGTGAAATTTCCCAGAGAGCTCAAAAATATTGTTTTATAAGTTGTTATAAGTTGTTTGTGCATTCTGATCACTAATGTAGTTACAATTTAGTTTTTCAGAAAAATTATATATGGGAGGTAGTCATATCCTTGCACCGAATGAAACAAAATTAACCACTAAGCTAAAAGACATATTTTAACAGACAGTTACCAACTTTCGCTTTATTCTATTTACAATTATAGCTAAAATTAAAGTTTTAAATTTAAGGATCTATGGGAGGTAATGATGTCCTTGCACCGATTTTTCCGAAACATTGAATTTTTTTTAATTGACATATTTTCAACCAGCACACCAAATTTCATTCGTCTACGATAACTTCTCTAATTTTGCCGATTCACTATATGGGGACAAAGCACTGTGCGACAGGTAAGGCATCTATCCATATTATGCCAAAATTGTTGTTATATATTTATAATCACGTCAGATTTTGAGATGTATGACTGTAATTAATTCTACTGTTTTGATATAGGGTCTATATTGTTGACATAGCCTCACCAATAATAAACCATGGCTGTTAAATCACATGATCGGGCGGCCAGCTGAATTTCGTGTAATTATGCGATTGAGAAATTTGGTTTACAATAAACATATTGTTTAGGTGGCTGTTAGACATGTCGCACCGTCCTGTTAAAACCACATATCAAATATAATAAGCTAACATTTTGCTGCTAACATCTCTTGATATAGTGACTCATTCACTGCAAGCGCATGAGAACCGAATATCTAAGAAAATGTCCCAATCAGACCTCCTCACCATATATCGCAGCATACAGTAACCTCCCAGTAAAAAAAATCGTGTTTTTTTGAATCACTTAGGAGAAAAAGCGCATAATCGACCGCTTCAATAAAAGCGCTGTTTTGAAGCAGTAAATGCTTTCGCATAAAATATACAAAAAAGAGGCTTTTTTAGTGCTGACAACGAAGAAGGTTTTAAAGCGAAAAAACAAACATGAAATATGAATTTTTCTTAAGCAAAAACATTCAGATAGAATTTCTTCTTTGATAGGTGTGCGCGAAGTACGTCACACTTTAGGAAAGTGCTTTATTTGCATGTTTGATTAGGTTAAAAGAAGCGCTTATTGTTTGTTGGAAGCGATTTGAGGTATGAATTCATACATAAAACTGGGATGTTCAGCACGCGTTGGCTTCTCAAAAATTGCTTTTGGATTTTAAGAACCCCAAATACGAATATATTTATTTAACGAAAATGCGCTTCGTTGTAAAAAACTCTTCTTCACAAAACATCAGCGACTTAATCTTGAATGAATTCTAATTCATGCATCAAAGCCTTTGCCACGTAGTCATTGTGGATAGCTTTAATTATAGCCCTTTCAGACCTGACGCAAAACTGTGATCTGTACAGCGTATGAAAATATAATCAATGATTAGGTTTTATTATTTTTATATCCTTCAAGGATTTTCAGGACACGCACACTTGATGCAGCTCGGTCGATTTTCATTAATATTTTTAACTAAAACACATGTTTATAGCATGAAAATATTTCAACTAGTTTGAAATATTAAAATTTATAATTCTTTTAGTTAATTCATTATTGTAAACTGTTGTAATTAAAGACACTTACTTATTTCTATGGCTCATTTTGCTAAAACTGAAATGTGACTGAACAATTTCGCAATATTTTAAGTAAAGATAAATTAAATAGAAGAAAAATGTGAGAAGCAAATATAAAAAACAATCAGCACAATCGATGCATGCCAGTCTATTTTAAATTGAGTTAACAGGAGCAAAAGTATTGAAACCGAAACCCACCCGCACAATCGATGCAGCACGGTCTGAAAGGGATAGATAACGTCGGTGAATGCACACGCCAAGTGACTTAAATTTATAAACCAAAATCTTTATAGTGACCTCAGAATGAGACCAAAGATTCTATGAAATGTAACTTATTTAGATCCACGATGTTCATAGCAAATTTTTAATATTTGAATGCGATATTAAAGCGAAATTAAATTCACCATAAACATGGATAAAGCTTCTACATTTAAAAAGTCAAAATGTAAAAAAAAAACTGGTATATACGTCAACATTTCTGAAAATTATTTCTAAAGTATTTAAAATCTTTAAAATTTTAAGTTGCACACAGTTAAAGAATCTACTAAAAATTGATATGCCTAACAACTAAATATATTTAATATTTTGCCAAAATTTATTAACATAAATTTTAATTATCATGTAGATTAATGTCAGTCATTCCTGGAACTAACATTCATACCTAACATCCCTCCAAACAATACCAGCCAAACAACAGCATGTAGGGAATATGTATTTATATTTTCCATTCTGAGCAACTGAATGTACTCATCTTTCATACAATAAATATTATATATAAAAAAAAAACAAAGCAGCCCTGAAAAAGGATGTAAAGTGAGATATTATTTATATGTATATGTACTCGTCATACAGCCATAAAAAATAAAAAATGATTTGTCATTGTGTAAGTAATTATTGAAAAAGGGATGACGATAAAGAAAATATTTTATGATTAGTTGGTTTGATAACAACAACACGACAAGATTTCGAGATGTAGAAAGCATATACATACATACATACATACATACATACATACATACATACATACATACATAAAATGGAATGAAAATTCTTGTTCTGTTTTATTTAGAGCTAGATGATTATGCAGCATGAATAAACGACTGATGGTGATGTGCGTTGTTAAAACCGTGCAATGGTAAGAGACAGTTTGAATGAATCTTGTGGTTTGAATTCTTGCAAACATTCCAGACATTTGTAAATACAAATTAGACACCATCAACTCATCATCACGACTTGCACAATATACTACATACTTACTTATATACATATATACATATGTATGTACATTCTTGTGTGTATTTACACACAAATACTTATTGTATAAAAACAGTTTATCATTGTTGCAACACAACACAACACATCACATCATAGCACAAGCAGGCTAATTATTAAACATGTTTTATGTTTCAATGATTAAACACATACAAAATTACATACATACTATCTATATAGACATATGCCACAGTTATATACAAAAAAAAAACATTGAATTGTATTGAATTTAAGAACACGATACTTGATTCTTATGAATAAAGTGTATTTTTCTTAATTGTAGCATTGTTTTACGGTCTACCACATTATGTGGCAAACAGTATTTACGTGCATTTTACATTGAAGATATGAGCAAAAATAAGTAAAAAAAATAAAACATAAAAATGTGCTGAATTGTCGTGGGATCAAAAAATATACAAAAAAAAAAAACAAGTTATAATAAAGATATTAATTACTAAAAGTGTTTTTACTGGTATTTGTCATAAAACGGAAATAAAAGAAGTAAGCAAGTTCGGGAGCCAAATTTTTAAAGGGGTTTCGTATATTTTTTTCCTAAAATTGCTGGAAGACACAAATATAAAAGTTTAAAACAAATTATATAATATTATATTAAGGCTTCATTTCTTTGATTTGCTAATTCTTTTAAAGCTGTATTTTTTAACTTTTTATAAATTGCAGTGAAATTAGTTGCAATCAAAATTAAAACTTAGACTTCATAGTGAGGAAATTTGAAAATAAGTTTGTAATTTCTAAACAGTAAATCAGATTGCAATAAAATTTCACAAGACTAAAGAAGTGTTGTCGAATGTGGGTTTTAAATTTGGACCCTATAAGTTTATTAGGGATGGTGCCAAAGGTCCACCTTCGGTATGTGAGAAATTAAAAATTATCTGTATTTTTCCTTTGTTCTACAATTTCAAAGATTGTACCATATATGAAATATATTAGTCAAGTACAAGCAAAAACTTTACTTTAAAAATATCATACTTATAAAATCCAAAAAATTTACTTTAAATAAATAGATTTAGAGGAGTTGGTCCGCTTTCACACGTTTCAATTCTGACTCTTCAAGGCAAGTATTTTTGTGTGAAAAGGGAAAAGAGAATAAAAGGGGTAAATACTTGAAATTTCTAGTCAATTTTCTAAACAGAATTCAACAAAAACTGGGCAGCTAAAACTGAAATGTGTGAAACAGCACTTAGTGTATGTTAATAAATCTTTTTTAATATCATTTGCTATAAGTTTCTCTAATATTTATAAGTTTGTTTACTTATTTTATAATATTTTTTTCTAATAAGTCTACAACAATATATTTTTATAAAACTTTTAAGTATAAAAATGGCAAAATTATGATTGATTACTTTTGGAACTGTAATGCGTGTAGCTCTTATTGGTTTCAATTCACGAAACCTAAAAATTAATAATTTGTGGTGGCCAGATTGTTGGCGGTGCTGGCATGCTGGCGTAACGCCGGCTAGGGCTCGCCGTACTGGGGTGTGGTTCTTGCCAACCAACCTGGTATTTTGCTACTACAAAAAAATTCATGCCAGCCTAGTTATATTTATATGAAAAGACAGGAACCCGAAAGTAAACTAGTATAAAAAAAAACAAGACTATTGTATTTGGAATTCTATTTTTGCACCGTGTACTCACCCATTGTTTGCACCTCCTACCTAGGAGTTGAGGTTGGCGGGTGTTCTGCCAACTACGTCCCTCCCGCTTGAAATTCGGTTGAATTCCACCGTGACGACATGAAATAAAATTTTTGTTGGATCGTCCCAAAAATCACCAATTACCTTACCATCACCTTCCTATTATTTCCTTGTGAGTTTATTCACTCATGGTAAATAAAAAAACTTGAAATTTTCTTATTCAAATTCATACTACAAATTAATTTTCTTTATTTATAAAACATGGGGTTAAATTAATCTTTGGAACTTTGTATTTATGAAAAAAAAAACCAATGATACAATAGAACTTTAAAGACTAAATATCAAAAAAAAAAATTTTAAAAATGCAAGAAAGGAAAACAAGTTAGAATACAAAAATTTTCTTCTTCCTTTTTATGTGCTTCTATAGGAACAGCTGCGGGACGATGACTGCCGTATGTTCGTATTGTTCAAAATTATTTTTGTCCTAGGTAAGTTCTATTCCTTCAACAATCTTGTACATATATATTTAATTTTCCTCAAACCTCTCTTTTCTTCTAAGATAAGGAAACCACAATTGCCCTCTGGGCAATTACCCTACGGATTCTACAGGCCTGAGCTCAACCCTATACACTCGCGCACCTGGGCAAATACGCTGCCAGGGACTGACAAAAAAAAGGCAATGCTAAATAAATTGCTGTAGTGTTTTCCCTATATTTTATTTTGGATGCAATAAAAAAAATTGAATATATATGTCTAGTTTTAATTTTGTCAGTATGGATGTCGGTCTTGTGTTTCCGGGTCAAAAATATTGGGTGGCAGATTACCTGTTTTACTTATTTTACTGCGGCTGTTGTGGCTGGTGAGCTGGTGTCTTCCCCTGTTGGATGTGCCGTTTTTTTCAAGATTTAGCCGGGTGTGGGTGTTGTTCCTTCTGGGGCCAAATATATCGGATGCCGGGCCCTCACACTTCGGCTTTAGTGTTGGTGTTGTTCCCTCTGGGGCCTAAAAGCTTGGGCAAAATGGATCTGGTGTCTGGCCTTCACACTTTAGCCTTGGTGTTGTTTCTCCCAAAAAGATCTGCTGTCCTCAGTTCAGGGATTCTAGCTCTTGGGTGTAATTTTTGGCTTGTTGTTTTTGTCCACAAGATCTGCTGTCCTCCGTACGGACCTTCTGGTTATTGTGGAGGAGTTTTTGCGTTTTGGTTCGCGGTGGTTGGGCCGGGTTTGTCTTTTGGTTTGCTTTATGGTATTCTAAACTTTCTTTTTCTTTATTTAATTCACCTTCTATTTTTTTCCTTCTATTTTTTTGTTGTTAATTTTTAAATGTCTTTTTGAACGTGCTCTGATTTATTAAAATTTATGTTCTTTGTTTTATTTGTGTACTTTTGTAATTTTTAATTCTTTTACTTTATGCTGTTGAGTTCTTGTACTTTTTTATAAATTTCGTTTTAGATTTTGCAAACCCTCCGGCGACCAATCTGTTTCTTTGCTCAAACTCAACTTGTCTCCCACACACCATCTTTTTCCTTTTTATCTGCTCCACTTGAGACGCCAAAACCACACAAAAAAAAGATGTCGTCCGATCGCCATTTGTGAACAATAACTATTCAGCTATTATGTTTTTTTTTCTTTCTATGTTTGTCTCTTTCCTTTTTGTTTAATTTGTACCATTATCCCTACTCATCCCTTTCTATTTCTGTCCGCGTTGCCAACCAATATTACTTTTCTTAATCCTATGAAGGGTACACACGACAGAACATTGCGAACAGAAATCAGTACTTTTTATAGAAGATTTGTAAGTAGTCTGGTCGACAATTTCCTATTACATTTTAACTTAATTTGTAAGTAAAATGTTTTGCTGGGATATATATGTATGCATGAATATATCGAGCCATTACCGCCAAAATAATGTATCCCACACCATAATCGATTGTTGTTTTTTTATCGAAATCGATAGTTCAACATCATTTAAAATTATTAAAACTAAATGTATTACACAAAACAATATTTAGATTATAAATTTTAAAATAATGGCTTTATTCAAACTGATTTTATTTAAAAAAAACCTTCCCCTGTAAAATTTTGAGTTTGTGGGATACATTTTTTCGGCGGTTATGGCTCGATATGTATGCATGAATATATGTATGTACTTGAAGAATTCAGAAGTCATCAAAAATATTTAAGACATAAAAACGAAATTAATTTCAATGACATTATATGAGTCTTCAGTAAAATAACAAAATAAAATAAAAATAATACAATATCTTTTTTTTACTGGCTACACATGAAAAAGTCTACCCAACAGAACTGAAATAAACCTAAAACAATTGAAATTAAAGTTGTGTTGTTTTTGTTGTTGTAACAGCAGTAATTGCTGAATTGACAGCCGTCGGCCGAGTGATCTCGGGTCATTCCGGTGCGTAGAACCGGCTGTCGTAGTAGGGGTGAGGGAGGCACGTTTGAACACGGGGCACCTTTGAACAATGTTGATAAAATCTCAGTTTAACATTTTTTCCGACCCTTAACCGAGTTTTTCCATGGCAACCTTGTTTTCTAGCAACGTCAACAACTTTTGCTAGTTTTTTCAATCGTCCACCTAATGTAGTTGGGTGAACAAGTTTTCGTTGTGCCATTGTAATTTTTTTTTTTTTTTTTGTAAGAGAGTAAGAGTATTCAGTGATCGTTTTCTTTCGTGAAAGAAATTTATTGCAGTCCAAAATTCATTTCATATATTAACCGTAGAGCGACCCTTGGAACAAAAATGTTCCATTTGAATTTTATTTCTCTCATAAATTTTTAATAAGTGAATATTTTATTTCCATTTTCTAGTAATTTGTGAATGTATCGTTATTGATTGATTTTCGGCATTTTTTAAGAAAATTTATTTTCAAGTTTTCTTGCAATTTTAAAAATTCATAATTCGGTCCTATGGAACAAAAATGTCCCATATATTGTAAGACATTTGTCGATTGCCATTTCTAGCAGAGAGCTTGGCTACGCTGCTAAAAAAAGCTCCAATAAATATAGAAAGTATATATAGTAGATAAAAAAAACTATGTTCAGCTTGACAGAGACTTGATGCTGACTATGGGCGACCAATATTTCGATCTATTATGTCGCAAAAGACCTTCAAGGATATTCACAAATCTCTTCGTTTTGACGATGTCATAAATCACCGCCAACAAAGAAGTGACGAAAAATTTGCGCTAATTAGAAATCTATGGGAACGTTAGGCAGAACTTCTGCCATTATACTATATACATATAATCCACATGCTTGCGTCACGGTAGATGAACAATTGCTCGGTTTCCATGGGCTTTGTAAATTTCGCCAATATATGCCTTCTAAGCCAGAGAAATACGGCATAAAATTTTGGCTCATTGTATCAGCTGAAACATGCTACATTTGACGAATTCAGCCATATCTAGGAAAATGCTCCAACGGAATCACAGAAAAAAATCAAGGAGAGAGTGGTTTTAGATTTGACAGAAGGTCTCAAAGGCCATAATATCACTATGGACAATTTTTTTGCTTCGCAAAGCCTAGGCAAAAGCTGCTAGAAAAAAATAAAACTATGGTAGGAACTTTACGCAAAAACAAGAGAAGTATTCCGGCAATCCACGTTCGCTTTCACTAAAGATACAACACTTGTGTCTTACATAAGCCATAATAATAAATGTATCATAGTAATGAGTACTATGCATAATATGTCAGTTATCGGCACTGATAATAAGAAACTTCCGCAGATAATTTCTTTTTACAACTCTACAAAAGGTGACGTAGACACTGTCAATAAAATGTTTAGCTGTTACAGATGTAAACGGAAAACAAACCGGTGGCCTATGGCGATTCTTTCTTACATCATAGATATTTTCGCTTTGAATGTTTTTATTATTTTCAATGAAGTGTCTCCAGATTGGCAGCCAAAGCAGAAGCATACCAAGCGCAAATGCTTTTTGCACGAGCTCGGCATAATATTATGCTCAACCTTGTATGAGTAAACGGACACATACTCCAAAAAGTAGTTCTTCATTATCGCTTTTTCAGTCGCTCACAAGAGACAATGACGACATAATTGGAGATGATATTCCAGGGCCATCATCAAAACCACCACAAAAAAGAGCTACGAAAAGAAGCCGTTGTTACAAAGGACGACTTTATTCTGTAGCATTTGTGATAAAGCAATCTGCAAGGATTGGCATGCTGATTATATTTGCACATCATGTATTCCCAAGAACTATTTACTTTTTTACTTTTATTTTAAATTTAGTATTAACGTTGTTTGCTTATACTTAGAAATACATAAAATTAAATAAAAGCACAGGTTTGCGGTGAAATGTAAATATGGAACAAAAATGTTCCAAAGGATCGAATTCTTGAGTTTTTTTTTTGGGGTCACTCTACGGTTAAGCTGATGTAAAATTGCTAAAGGCTGTCCTTAAAACTGTAGTGAATTCCTACATTGCAAACAAAATTAATGAAATTTTTTTATATACATCTAACATAAGTACACTCCTGCAAAATACATAGAATCATTTGCCTATTAAAAATAAATACACAAATATAAATAATGGCATTATATGTTTTTCTAGAATACAGTATGACAATGTCAATTGTTTACTACTTTAAAAACAACTGTTCGATGTATCATAGTCAGAAAAAGCTAAAAAACACTAAACTATTTTTCTGAACGGCCACTTTAAGAGGGAACAAGTATTATTCAAGTCACCCGCTAAAGAAAATTAAGAAAGCGAAGGAGGTAAACCACGCTCTTGCAACTTGGAAATGAGTTCTGGGGACTAAAACCATATATGACTTTCTTAATAGAAACCCCACTAGATCAGTTGTAAAACTACAGCACAGCTAGGGCCAAATTACCGCATTCGTGATCGAATGAACTATCGTATCGAAAAATGATTTCAATATCGAAATTATCATAAAATGGACTAAATTTCTTGCTCGATATCGAATGTCATAATCTCAAATAAGAAAATTACGATAAATTTTAAACGATATCGAATGCGGTAATTTGGCCCCTGATCTAGCGTTTCAAAAATGTTCAGTGATCTTGCTGTTTCATAATTGTAGTACTCATGAATAATGCTAGAGAAATTAAATTACAGCTGCGTACAACTAATTAAGGACAGTAGTATTTAGTATTTAAATCGTTATCTTAGAGATAATAATTATTTAATAAATGCAAAAATTTAGCACTTTTATTATTTGATTTGTGGAGTTTTTCATAATTTGTGAAATAAATTAATCGTGCGCTAACTTAAAGGCAGTGATAAATTTAATAAGAATTTAAAATTCAGGTAATTAAATAACACGGTGCGACAGTCCAAATTACCTGGGACCCGATATTATTTTTCTTGTAGGGGTTGTCGAGTAAAAGAAGATTCCAATAGTAAAATATGCCGAACACCTTCAAAATCCGGTTTATAAGCCTGTAATTTTGTTGATAATGAACCTATTTTCAATTTCTTTCTAGATTTGGAAAGCAGAAACTGAGGTCTTTCGAATGATATTATATTATCTAAGAAAATTTGACAAATTTTAGTATTATTGTTGTTATACAATTTGCTGTTACACAATTTTCTCGACAATAACACCCAAATTTCTCAAGTTTTCTTAGATACATTATATATCCTTCGAAAGTTCTCAGTTTCTTCTTTGCAAATCTAACAAGATATTGAAAGTCGGATTATTATCAACAAAATTACAGGCTTATAAGTGCGCAAAGGTACAAAAACCGATTTTTTAACCGTAAACCCGGATTTTGGAGGTGTCCGGCATATTTTACTATTTCACAGGTTTTTCTATTTCATAAAATTTTGTATCACTGTGTATCAGAGTCTTTTTCAGTATATGAAAAGTTCTTAATACTTGCTTAACATGGCTAGAAACAAATTCTGTGATATCAATACTCGAAAGATTAGTGTACGTACAAATGCATCGGGATGGAATTACATATCGCGAATCGCAATTGCCTTGAATATTTCAAAAACAATGGTTTTTCAAGCGGTGAAATATTGCAATAAAAATCTATAAAATAACACTGCCTGCATGATAAATAAACTAGCGCTGCAGAAAGAAGGTTATTGAATAATGCTCCATGGACGAATTTGGACAAAAGACATTCCTCATAATGTTATACCGCTCAAAACTTATTAAAAAATCAATATCAATACAACGAAAAAAATAACAATTTTATGAAATCAATCGCACATTTTACCGATTGTTTGGAATTTAAATGCTTTATATATAGTTTTAGTTTTAAGTAGTAAAACATTTTTTATGCTCATCAAATTAAATGTATGAATATATCTTTTTCATTCTGTATTCTATAGGGATATTTGAGTATGTA
Organism: Bellardia pandia; assembly: GCA_916048285.2. Lineage (NCBI taxonomy): Eukaryota > Metazoa > Arthropoda > Insecta > Diptera > Calliphoridae > Bellardia > Bellardia pandia. The sequence continues at coordinate 30,438,303 of OU696531.1, forward strand.
CATTAGAGTGTTATAAATTTTTATATACGTATAGACACGCATGTGTATGTCCTGTACTTGTATTATAGACTTCATCTTTTATATGGCCTTTTGTACTTTGGTGTAAGAAAAAATATTAAATAAAAGGATAATGTAATCTTTCTGCATCATAAAGTGAACTGTTCTTTATATGTATGGACAAGACACAAGAAAACTCAAATAGGAATAAGCCCATTGACAATACAACAGGCAGTCGCAGCGTGTGCGTAAATTATATGTAACAGCCAAAAAAATTGTGCAAATAGGAAAGAACTGGTGAAGTAAACTCGACTACGCAAAACGCTATAGGGGAAAGTATGTAAAATACTTAGATTTTATTTTGTTTGAATGAAAAAGCTTAACTAATAGTGATATAGGTAAATTGGCAATACAAAGCTGTTTAAGGACATATTTTAGTAATGTAGCAATTTTTTCATAACGTAAAAACCAGCTGAAATCTGTTAGCTTAAACTATTGTAGGATATAGAAAGAACAATACAATTAACGGACACATCAGAAGCATATTAGAAAAGATATTTTATATTTCATTTAAATACCAAGAATGCTTAATTTAAAAAAAACGGTTTTTTAATTTAAATTTAATTTAAAACTAGAAACCTACAAAAAGAAGGATACTAAACCATATAATCCTTTTACAACACCCTGTATGAATATAGAATTTATGGCCATATATGCTCACACTCAAGCGAGTGGTAGTAGTCTTTTTGGTTATAATGAATGAATGCATTGCTAAGAATAATGTTAAGGCGTAACATACTAAATTGAAGATTGGTATTATGGCAAGTCATAAAAATGTTATTACACTTGGAAATATGTGTATACAAAAACTACAACAACAAAACAAAAAATAAAAAAAGAAGCTGACGGAAAAAAACACCAACAACCCATGAAGAGCAACAAACAGCAAAAAGAGTCTACCAATTATATACACTTTAAGTTGCAAAGGAAAGTACGTTGTTCCTCATTCATGTCCGCAGGACTGGAAAACTTGAATTGGTTTTTAAGACTAATAGAGAAAATGTCAATTGTACAATAAAGCACGTATGAAGTGTAACAACAATGTAAAGCAAAATGGGTTATGGGACACATTTTCCTTTTTTTTTTTTTGCCTTTTTTATTTTGTCTTTAGAAAACAACATTATTAAACGGAGTACAGAGTAAACAGGAATATTGTAAACAGTTTGCTTTTTTATTAGCAATTAGCCTTGAAAAAGTATAAACTTGATGGTAAAAAGAACGTAAAATTCAAAATACACGTGTGAATGAAATGACAGGTTCAACAGAGAATTGAACCAAATTTGGCCAGCGCAAACTGTAGCGTGTGAAATAGGACTAAGTAGTGAAATTTTGCAGAAGAATGTCAAAAAAATTATTATGTTCCCTAAAAAATTAATTAACCCTCCGTCTTATGCATATTTTGATTTTCACATTTGTAACGCATGAGTCTAGCTACATCCACTTAGTTTTTTATGTAAATAAATATATTATAATTTTAAAATAAATTATGAATAAATTGTTGAAAAGGGAATCACAACTTTCATTATCATCAACACAAACATAATGCAGAGGTGGTGAAAAGTGTAACGACAGTTTTAATAAAACTTATACCTTATGAATTAACTAGATGGAGTTACTTGTTATTATGTTTATTGGTTCTTTCCCGAATTAACCTAACCTTGGTTAACCCTTAAGCAAATACTAGGTTTAACCCTTAAGCGAACATTTTTTAGTTTTTTTACTAAGATATCTTAGGCGCAACCCCTTAGCTTTTTATGAATTCCTCAATGAAGGGGTTTGTAGAAAAAAAATTTAAAAAAAAATTAAAAAGTGTTTATCTGTAGGCGTGGTAATTACTCTCAACAAGTTTATAACATTATGCAAAGAGTGCAGCAAATAAAATCAAAACCAAGGAGATTTAAACAATTTATAATTGTATAAACACAGAATCAATGTGCTTGTTTGTTTCAGAAATTAGTTTTTTAGTATTGTATTGCCAGTTAACAAGTTTATAGTGTTACAATGAGTACTTAAGTAGACAAATTCTTTTAAACAGTTTCAAAATCTGACCCTAATTATTATGATAGATTGACAGTGGCAATTGCCAATGATGAAACGAACTTCAGAATGAGGAAATGAAGACGATGCTTATAATATTGGGAACGAATTAGAAGTTGATAATAAAATTGAAGATTCTTAATTTAATTTCATACAATATATAAGAAGTCCAAGCTAGGCCCTGGGGTTCGCTTATGTAAACACATTTTGGTGTTTGCTTAAGGGTTAATAGATGTAAATAAATAATAATAGATAACTGAGAAAAATAATTAAAAACAGTAAGAAAAATATAAAAAACAACATTTACAACAGACCAGACCAGATCCATGTGTTGCAAATATGATGTGCGCAGTAAAATATTCGAATAAGTTTCCTGCTATATCCGTTTCAGAATTGCTTTTTTAACGCTGAGACTCCTGACTTTAAAGTAAAATATCTTTTAAACAATAAAAGATACAAAGTTGAGTTACCGCAAGTTCCTTCAACTAATCGTTTTCTAAAGATTTTCATAATTTTAAGCTTTCCTGTTTTTTTTTTTTTTTGGGTTAGCTGTGGAGCTACGGAAAGTCAATTAAATATTTATGGCGTACATACTAAGTAAATTATAGAAGGGTAGCTGAAATTTCAAGTCTCTAACTAAGTGTTAAATATACATATTATAATAACATTTCAAATTGAAAAATGTGTGACAGACTCATGTGTAAGACGAAGGGTAAACTGTTAAACTGACTATATTTAACTCCAACGTTGCTCTATAAAAATCGAAAGTCACAAGTTGAATTTGTGTGCGCAATTTAAATGGAATAGTAGATATAATTAAAAATATAGAAAAGTTTAATTTTTTTTATATATATAGCTAATAAATAAAGTTGTTTGATTCGAGAAAAAAATACGGAGTTAGCCCATTTTCACTCTAAATATCGCTGCAATTCTGATTTAGACTGTTTCTTAATTTTAGTTTAACTTGGCTTAGATACTAAAATGATTTCTCAATAATCAAATTGTCTTACCTATATTCAGGTGATGGACAACCCTGGGCCACACATAGTAAAACAGCACCCTCATCTTGTGACACTTGAACATGTGCCGTGTGCTCAACAACACTTGGTGAAATGATACCACGATGAGCTGAAAAATAATAATAAAGTAGTTAATTTTTTATTAAAAATTCACTTGAAATTTGGAATAAATTACAATGCGATGTTTAGTTTAAGGATTTATTGTTGAATGGGCAGAATTTAATAAATTGTTTTTAATAGTATACTCTTTATTACGCCCTCTTACGAATAGATAATTAAGGATTATCCATTTGGGTAATTATTCTGAGGCCCCAATTATGTATATATTTTAAACGATGTTTAAAAGTAAAAAAACGAGTAACTTCATCGAAGTTTTAAAAAAGCATAACGAGTTTCTTTTTAAAATACGTCTGTCAAATTCATTTATAATTCTTGTTATACACTTAACAGTGGGAATTGCAAGAATGACATACTTGTTTAAAATGTAACTAAATTTGTTTAAAATGTAGCAAGTTTTGAATTTCGATAAAATTGGAATATATTTTTGATAACAATTTAATCTGAAGCTATAAAGTATAGGGTAATGTTTTTAGATGTCCCAATAGATTGTGATAGAATGCCAAACTATCAGCCAGAGGCTTGCGGGTTCGATTCCCGCCAAAGACTCTATGTGTCTTCTGTAGATGAGCCAAAAATCTTCGAATTTTTTGTGTGTTAATTATATTTAAAAAAAAAAAGATGTATAGAACTTTGTGTTGGCAACACCTTTTTAACTTGCGGCCATTTTGTCAGCTGTCGGTAGACTATTTTGATTAGACCGAACCGATTGACCACTTAGACAACAGCATTCGGGTTATTGCCGCTATACGACCAGAAATGTTGGAAAAATCATTGAAAATTGGACCCCCCGATTAGACTACATGCGAGCCAGTCATATACCAAAAGTTGTATTTAAATTATAATGCCAGAAGATTATGTTTTAAATAAAGTAAATTTAATATCAATTTAAAAAAATCATCTTTGTTTTTTTTTATTTAAAAATTCTATTCCGCCCAAAAAAAAAAAACACCCTTTATTACTACATAGTAATATTTTCATCACTAATTTTATTTTTCAGGAAAAAAATCTAATGGATTGAAAAATACATCTGCATAATACATTTGTATACCAGCACGTAAACATTTAAATGCATTTAATACGTAAACATTCACATAAGAACAACTACATATGAAAACATTAGACAAACACTAATGTAACGTCTATTGCAAATAGAGATTTTAAGAGATTTCAACTTACAATTTATTCTCAGTCTTGTGGGTGAACTAACAACAACTTGACGTGTCAATCGATGCATACTTCGACACCGAAACGATTGGGATTCATCACTTTCTTGTAGATTATGAATAAGTAATTCACCGGTGGGTAATAAATGAAATTTACCATCTGAAATTAAAGATTCAAAATATATATAAAAACACATATACATATAACATTTGCAAATATTTGTAATATTACAATAGTTATGGCAATAAGCAATAAAAATCTAATTGCAAAATTCTAAATTTTAATGTGCAATTTAAATACATATGTTGTATGTAAAGTATGTATATTAGTTTAGGGATATAAATAAATATGTAAGTATGTATGTATGTAAGAATATACTGTGAGTGTCAGTATGAAGTAAACACCTAATATTGTTCATACAAATATACTTATATAAAAATTGAAAACAAAATATATTAATTAATTAATAACTTAACCCTGCTCTTATGTTTGACCATTTTGGTAAATTTTTGTTTTGTTTTTCCTCTGGCTAAGTAATGGTTCAACATATCAACTGACTTTATAAATGCAAACAAAAACCATACATGAAATTGACATTGCCAAAATAATTTTTATTGCTTTTATGAACACTATGCATTGTAAGGTTTCATTGCAAACTGCATTTATGAAGTCAGCCATCAACTTGAAACGTTTGTCCTGAAAAACGTTCAACCATAAGCAATGAAATGGAAGTTAGAAAAATAAAAAAATTACGAATCTTGAGTGTAGTTCCATTTAGGTGCGTTATTGTTTTTTTATTTATATGAAGGTAATTTAAAAATCGTCGATTTTTTTAGCAAAGTAAAATAGTCAGATACTGAATATAAACTGACGCTTCCAAGACAAACTGGGTGCATCATCATGTATATTTCGACATTAAACAGGCTTACTTATAAAATTTGTACTAAAATATGTAGACTTTTCTCAAAATTCGTTCGTTATTATAAATAATATTTTTGTTTGTTTTAAATATATTGTTCTTTATTGCAAAACAAATTGACATTTGGTGCCAAAAAGATATATGGAAAATAGCTCTATTCATTTGTAGACTATTAGATAGAGTAAAAAAATGTTTTCATTTATTACAAAAAAGACTCATATGGACCAATAATTCATTAATAAAAACTATAAAAATACGAATCATAAAAAAATAATCCAGTTTTAATAAAAAAGTATTAGATTTTTAGCGTGAAAAAATTTATTAAAATTATATAAACCTGTTTACTGTTTATATAGAGTTGGAATATACATAACTGTGATATTAATTTTTAAGTTGTGGTTTTAATGTATTTTTTTTGTGTTAAATGTTCTTTGTTTTTTGTAAAATTGATCCATATTTAATTTAATGTGAAAATTACTGTTAAATTTACGTAACCCTGATGAAGTTAACAAATAATTGACGAAACATTGGAAAACTTGTAAAGAAACGTTTTTTATTTACATTAAATAATAGAGGCTCAATTAACTGACATAAACATAAAATACCTATTGGATTTGGCCAAATAACATATTTGTATTGTGTTTAGTATATTGTTTGTAGTCCTTTTGCCCTTATCACAGCTGAATATTCTAGACATAGAAGCAACGACTTGTTTTGAGTGAAATAAGGCTAACTTTTGTTTCATTCGTTCTGTATTAGATACTGCCTTTAGGTTATTCATGCAAAAAGTATTTCTTTATGTAATTTCTTTCTCCAGATATTCCTCCTGGTGCTCAATTGGAATGAGGTCTAATGACTGAGGAGTTTTTGGACAATGATTTAGCAAACAGACTTTCACAGTTCTGCGCTAGTTCTAATTTCTTTGCACTAGGAGCTAAATTGTTTTCTTTTTTAAATGTTTACATAATTATATATATATATAATTAGATTATAATCTACATTATTCGCTGTGGATTCAACAAAAGTAAGATTACCGACCCCTGACGCCGCCAAACGTTTTCAGGCCTTTACTGAGTGGGCACCACGTTTAAATTTCTTGGAATAATATTTTTTTTATATATAATAAACAAACACAAACTGCGAAACTTTTTGGCTTGTCTGCGGAAAACATCCAGAGTCTTTGGCGGGAATCGAACCCGCAACCCTCTGACTGATACTCCGGTACAATATCCCCAAAAGGATTCCTTCTTAGTTCGACATATTTTTTTGAAAATTTTTGCCTCCAAATATCTGAAAATTACCTTCATCGGTGAAAAGAATATTATTAAAAAAAATCAAGCATTTGGATTGGTTGTAGTTTGATATAAACAATATGATGCAATGATCTTTTAATCGGACTCGGGCTTACAGGTTTTCTAGAAGTTTTCGTAATTTTTTTTAGATATTTTTTTTGTAAGACGCTTTGGTTGTATTGCACCAGGCAAATTTTCTACGATACACAAGTTTGGAATACGTGTCTGTAATTTATGTTATTGTACAGTTTTGACTTCGAATGATTTTACCAATTTCCTGCTGGGATTTATATTTTCTATGTAAGTATTTTATGATTTGCTGAGTTTCAATTTATGCTTGTGTTCCCATTGTAAAGTTTTTACTATTAAACCTTATAACTTAATAACTTTTAATGACATATTATGAAACTTGCAATTATTTTGAAAGCCACTTCATTCGTTATACTTTCAAATGAAGAAATTAAAATAATTGCCACTACTTTTGGAATGACTGGGGGTTTTTATTTTGCATGAGGATGATGCCGCTGTTTACTTTATTTTGATGCGTTAAAGTTGGTATTTTTAAATTATAAAACTATTAAATTTGTATACGTTTTTTTCTTGTTTTTTTAAGATTTTTTTTTAATAATATATGGTGTTAACTTTATTTTGACGCTCACAGTATGTAAGTATAAATGTTTAATAAGTTGCAATTGTATCTGTATGTATATATGTACATAGGTATATAAGATTTAATGTATTGGCAAACAGTTTGTTTATTTAAAACAGAGACAGCCCAAAGGACAATGTTAATTATGTATGAATTCTAGTTTGATAATCTCATAAAATAGAGAAGACATTATAGCAACGAAAACAAAAAAAAAATAATGAAAAAGAAAATATGAACTTTTGAAAATTTATGTAGTATATGTCAGTAATGTAGTTATTTTAAAAGTACTCTCAGTCATTAAATCAAAGATTTCTTGAAATCTTTTATTTCTTAATTTTTTTTTTAATATTCAAAAAATAAGATTAAAATTATTTTATTCTTATGAAATGCAGAAGTTGTAGTTTGTTTGCTAAGTCACCTAATAACCTTTACAAAGAAATACTTTTTTTCCATTCTCCAATAATTGTAAACAAACTGTTTTGAAATTGGTGTAAGTATAAATATATATTTTTTAAATGGTTTATTTGTAACTATCAAGGTTACTACTTTGTTAAATTTTTATCTTAATGATATTTTTTTTCCATTGGTCCATATTTTGGTTTATCCCCATATAAGGTCCACTTCTGAAAATCACTTAATTGTGCAGACATCTCTTATAAAGATCATTATCAAGTTGAAATTCAAAGCAAATAATCCACACATACATGTATATCAACGAAATGAATTTCATGCCGATTGCTCCATATTTGAATATAACACCCATATAAAGTCCACTTCCGAAAATCACTTAAATGTACAATAATATTACTGAAAGCTAATATTTAAAGAATTTATTCGTAATATACCGGTCGGTGTATTATTGTTCCTCATAAACGGCTCGATTTTATCTAGCTTCATATCTGATATTTCGGAAAAATTATTGTAGGTGCGGTGTCCCAAAAACCAAATTATTAAGTTTTCTAATGCCTGACAGTGACAGGGAATGTGAGGGATAGTCTGCTCTTCTTTTTCATTGTGGCAGCTTCTGCAGATGTCATGATACGGTAGTCCTATTCTTCTAGCATCACTGCCAATTTTGCAGTGTCCGGTGTTCAATGACACTGAATTACATAGTTGAGAGCGTAATAGTAGATAAGCGTTGAGTTCTCGATTTAACTTTATAGTCATATTAGAGGTAGCGTGTCGCTTTGTTCGACAGTCTATCAGCAATACACTCTATCTCTTTGTCAATGCCATCGACATCCAATTCAAGGACGACCAGTATTCTTGGATCAAGCTAGTTGTTGTGTAAACATATGGTCGAGATTTTATTTCAATTTGACTATTAGTGTATACACAAATATCCGTTCCTGATATTCTGTTATATTTGAGCCAATTAGCTGCTCGTTTCATAGCCGATATTTTGGGATTGAATACTCGTACAACCATTTGGTATTCGAAAAGTTATCGTTATACCAAATTTTTAAAGACATCTGTATAAACGGATAGGCTCGCTGCAACATGGGGCAGACCCTTGTTTAATTCTATTTCATTCATTTATATGTAGAAAGTAAAGTTTCCTGAAAAGAAGAGTATGGGAGTGCTATAGTAAATGTTTTCTGCAAGATTTCGCATGTTTTCAATAATACTGCCATGTCCATATGATCTGTGCTTTCTTTCGCTTACAGTATTAGGTTTTAACACCGTATTTAAAGCCATTTAACTGGCCATTAGATCCACTGAAATCCAATTTAATAATGTAAGTAGTAGTGACTTCGTTAGAGTCGTACGTATATCTCCTGTTATCAGGATAACCAGCGCAATTTAAAATCAGTGTTTTTGCAAATTTTATCACTTTGTACGGGGTTTTATATACTGCATTTTAATTAATAAAACTTAAACGTTCGTTACTGCATGCTTTAAAATAAGATTAAAATTTACAACACTGTATTTACATTTAATAGAATAAATTTTCATTTGAGGAAAGAAATTACACACACCGTACATTGAAAAGAAAAACGTGAATTTTTCTAGTTTTATTGTATTTATGTAGCATTGTACATTTAACTTTGTAGTTTTATAATTTTTTTTCATAATTTTCCTTTTCATCTCTCTTTTTCCTCCCGCCAACACCGCGCAATTTTCAAGTACGTCACTGGTAAGGCAACAGAACGAATTCACACACACACACACAGAACTAAAGAGTGAAAAATAAAAATAATGCAAGTACGTGTCCTTTTATACATACGTACATACATACTACAACTACAAATGCAGGCAATGTGAATACCACTGCACAGAAACGTAAATATATACAAACATACATAGAAACATACATATGTACGTTGCAAGAACATTCAGTATTTACAAGTGTGAGTGAGTGTACGAATAAATGAATGAATGAATCTGTGAATACACTTACCGCCTTGTAGTGATGGATATATGTAGATAGCAGGTTCATGAACCCATGAGACCACTCGAACCAATTCCTTAACAAACGTTGGCACTACACAACGTAAAATGGCTGTGCAACCACGAGATGCAGATAAAACTTCTACATCAACTTTATAAGCTTGTGCCACCACTGCAAAAAAACACACGAAACAAAAACAACAAAATAAACGGAAAATATAAAAACAATATTGAATGCAGAATATTATTACAAAAAAAATTGCTGTAAATACATATTACTGTGGCGAAAAGAAAAAAATGTTTGCATGTATGTAATAGAAAATTTAATTAGCAGACACCATAACAACAATTTAATGCCGTTTAATTTATTTAACTTTATTTTAAAAACCAGCCAATAAACAAGTTTTTTTTTGCTCGTATTTTTATTTAATAGAATTATTTGTTTATTTACGTGTGAGAGAGTGTGACTTACCAGCTCTGACTTGCACGTCTCTGGATACAATGCGGCCAACACCATTGCTGGCAACACAACGGTATATTGTGTTGTGTACATCTTGATGATATGCGGCTGCAGGAAATGGCAAAAGTACCAATGTACCATTGCGTAGCACCCGGCGAACACCATGAATTTCCGTTACAGCCGTACCGTCTGCATGCACCCAGTCAATGGTCGGCTGAGGACTGCCCGAGGCTGAGCAATCCAGCCAGCCGCCAGAGGAATTTGAAAACTCAACACGACCCGGCGGTTCCATCACAAAACCCGGACCGCGTAAATGTGCCTCATAAACTTCCGCCAACAAAGTATCTGCAACAAGCATAACGAAAAAGAAAAGAAAACAAAATACTATGAAATTTTCATTTAACTATTGAGGATTTGCATGCATGTGCAATTTATTTTCTGCCTGTCTATCTGTCTGCCGGTCTGTAAATATGTTTACAACAAATGTCTGATGATGTTTTCTTTGAATATGATAATAATTTTCTTCAGTTTTTTTTTTATGTAGCTTCTCTACGAGTACATCGTGTCTATTTATAAATGATGCAATACATAAATCTTTTCCCATAAAAAAACAGCATAAATATGAAGAGTTTTTTTAAATTATTCCTGTTTTAACAAGAGAAAATCATGATTGCCAAAACGGAAACTGAAATGTAACCGCAAAAAGTAATAGCAACAAAAAAAAAAAAAAAGCACACAAATAACAAATCATAAGTACACATGCTGTATTCCATTTAGAAAGCCGAATGTTTCACAAATGCCAAATAATAAAAATAAAAATAAGCTGGATACAGAAGCTTAAAATTTTGCTGCATAAAAGAATTACAGGGGAAAATAAAATTAGAGAATTAATGTTAGTCGGAAAGGTGCAAAAAAGATATATTCTACCCAGGAAATAATAGCTCCACCTAATGATTTCAGTTTTAAATTGTAACCTTCGGCACAAGTTCAGCGAAATCATTAATATGAAAGTACCCCTTTATTGCAACTATTCGTGAAATAGTTCTCTAAACAATTTTTACTTAAATTGAAATTCTTCTCTAAACAATTTTTACTTAAACTGAAATTGTTTTTATAGCTATCAATGATGTTATAAAATATTTGAACAATATTACGATATAAATTTTTGTCAATAAACACAATATTTCATGTATTTTAATCCTTAATACTTATCGTAATTATCCAATATACCTTCAAAAGTAAGAGTAAATGGGGCTGCATCTACACTTTGAAGTATCACTGCAGGAGTGCCTCAAGGCCCGGTACTATCACCAATATTATACTCCATATTCATATCAGACTTTAAAATAGCAAAAGATCAAACAGTTGCTTTTTACGCTGATGATTCTGCCCATATTTGCAGTGGAAAAGTGTTAATTTTCATTATTAAAAGAATGAAAAAAAAAGCTTATTGGATTCTTAAAACTTTTTTGTGAAGTGGAAAATCAAAATCAATGCACAAAATAAAAAAAGATTACCGAGCAAAAACCTAATTACAAATGGAACAACAATTCCAATACAAGATAAAATAAAATATCTTGGCGTTGTTATAGATAAAAAAACTAACATTTAAATGGCATGTTCTATACACCTGTAAAAAGGCATTCAAATATGATCGAGCGCTATTACCACGGAATACTTCTCTTGTTTTTGCGCAAAGTTCCTACAATAGTTATATTTTTTTCTAGCAGCTTTTGACCTAGGCTTTGCTAAGAAAATAATTTGTCCATAGTGAAATTATGGCCTTTGAGACCTTCTGTCAAATAGAAAACCACTCGCTCTCCTTAATATTTTTATGTAATTCCGCTGAAGCATTTTCCTAGATATGGCTGAATTCGCCAAACATAGCATGTTTCAGCTGATACAATGAGCCGTATTTCCCTGGCTTAGAAGGCATATATTGGCGAAATTTACAACGCCCATGTAAACCGAGCAATTGTTCATCTACCGTGACGCACGCATGTGGATTATAGTACAATGGAAGAAGTTCTGCCCAACGTTCCCATAGATTTCTAATTGGCGCAAATTTGTCACTTTTTTGTTGATGGCGATTTATAACATCATCAAAACGAAGTGTTATGTGAACATCTTTGAAGGTCTTTTGCGACATAATAGCTCGAAATATTGATCGGCCATAGTCAGCATCAAATAAGTCTTGTAAACTTTCATTCTTTGACCTAATCGTCAATGGAACATTTTATATGCAAAAACTTTCAAATCATACTTATAAACTTTTTCTAATATCAACACTCCAAAGTAAGCGTGCAACAAGTCTCTGTCAAGCTGAACATAGTTTTTTTCATCTGTATACTTTCTATATTTATTGGAGTTTTTTTTTTAGTAGCGGAGCCAAGCTCTTTGCTATAAAGGACAAGCGACAAATGTGTGACAATATATGTGACATTTTTGTTCCATAGGTCCGAATTATGAATTTTGAAAATTGCAAGAAAACTTGAAAATAAATTTTCTTAAAAAATGGCGAAAAGCAATTACTTTTGTGGAAATGAAAGACTGTCTAATTACATAACATGCACTAGGTTTTGTTAAATTATTTTCACAATTACAGAATGTAAACCAATATCCATATCCATTCTGAAATGCTTCTGTCTTCTTTACTAAACAACTAAGATTGCTTATTACAATAATAAGTTATTGCAGTAACATTTTGTTTTTGTAGTAAGAGCTATATAATCCCAAAAAGTCCCGGGTTCCCGAAAAATCCAGTCTCGTTTGACATTTCTAATTAATGCTTTAGGTAGTTTGCTATCGAAAATGGGAAAATCAGCCAATATATGAGAGGGTAAAAAATATCTGAATATAAGTCGTTTCATAAAATAAAATACAAGCCTGTGATTTCCTTTATATTCAGTTTGATAATTCATCATGGAAAGATGAAAACCGCGACAATGCCCCTAAATTATTCAGCTGTATTACAAAAATCTGTGTTGTGTGAGAAAATTGTTTTGCATATTCCAATACCGTATCAATTAGTTCGGTTGGGAATACAATTTTACTTCTTTCAGCAATGGAGCAAAAATGTATATTGTTTTAAGTTCATGCTTTTTAAATTATATCCCAGTAAAAAATGTGCTCCAAAAGGAGTAGGTTTTATGTATGAATTCATGCCTCAAATCGCTTCAAACATGCCGATGTGATGAATGATTTTTGTAAGAGGTGTTACCGGTTTGGAGGACTTTTTTCTGCTGACAATAAGTGCTTCTTTTAACCTAATCAAACATGCAAATAAAGCACTTTTTTTAAGTGTTTTTTTTTAATTCTATCTGAATGTTTTTGATTAAGAAAAATGCATAGTAACTGAGAAGCGCGATATTCGTTTTGTAATTGTCCTTCATTGTCATACGTAAATCTGTAGGCTATAATTTAATTTTTGTTTTTTCGCTTTAAAACCTTCTTCGTTGTCAGCACTGAAAAAGCCTCTTTTTGTATATTTTATGCGAAAGCATTTACTGCTTCCAAAGAGCGCTTTTATTGAAGCGCTCGATTATGCGCTTTTTCTCTTAAGTGATTCAAAAAAACACGAATTTTTTTTACTGGGATCATAATATATACATATATACGTATGAGTAATATAAGTTGTATTGAATATTGTTCATACGTTTACATGATAAAAGTGATAAAATATAAAAATTCTAAATTTTTTAATAAATCGCTAAATAATTCATTGTTAAAATGTTTAGAGCTGAATTATTGAAAATACCTCTGGAATCACGGCCACCAAACAGGTCCTAATATTAAACAGATTTCCCAAAATGTGAAAAATTTGGTTTCCTTTCTTTTTAATTTTGGCTGAATTTATTTAAAATGTTTGATATTAGAGAATATATTTTCTATGTATATTTTATGATTTTAATTTGACAATTAATATTAGTTTGACAATTGATAGAATTTTTTCAGTCATAACTTCATTTAAATTTTAATTGTCAAAAGATATGAAAAATTTTTATTAATATTTTGTATTGAAGGTTTACATTTGTACATATATGAATTATAAACCAGCGGGAAAAATTGCAAGTGCTTCAATTTGCAGGCTTTATAGAAAACCTGTTTACACATTCTAAAATATTCGATACTCATTCCACTATGCCTTCTCTCAGAAGGCCTTCTAGAAGGCCTTTCATACACACTGAAAATTGCATTTTATAAGAATGTCACCAAATCATGATTTCAATAGCAGGCACGAATGTTTTTTTCAATTATTCTTTTATATCGTCACTGCAACAACAAACATTATTTTACTCACTTTGTTATACGAGTAATAAAAAGAAATAAAGGAAGCGTCTATTGATTTAATATTTAAAGAAAATTTGTGGTGTAAAATACTCGTGAAGCAGTACTTTATATACATGTGATTTAAAATCCTTCCTTTTACTTTCCTCAATGTATGTAATTATTAATTTAGCAGACCTTTATTTACGCCTTGTATAAGGCATTAGTTAACATGCCTTCTAACTGCTCTTCTCAAGTAGGCGTTCTATCAGATATCTAACCAGTAGCAAGTAGGCAAGGCCTTGACCAACAATGACATGACACGTAAAATTGAAAGAATTTCGCAATGCGGCTGGAAGTTCTACTGATTGCCAAAGAAGGACTTCTAAAAGGCCTCTATACAGCATCTTTTTCCTGCTGGGAAGATTTCTTGACAAACATACACAGAGCAGTATATTTGTTTTAGCTTACAAATATCTAAACAAAATTCTATATTGATTGCATTTTAGAGCAACTAAATTCATTGAATTATGATGATTTGTCTTGCATCGGTTTTATTCTTTTCATCCTGACTTTTGTTTGAAAACTAGAAAATATATTTGGTTTCAAAATTTGAATTTTTCTGCTGAAACTAAAAAGTTTTTCAACAAAAACTTTGTTTTCCAACAGGGGCATGTTGCTATATCATGAATGTTTTTACATTTTACTTATTGCCATATCAGTAGTAAAAGCTTACAATGAATTCAATTGTTACAATGAATTCAATTTTACTGAATTCATTTAAGAACAACCTGCTGCTGTTTTTGCAAAAATAGTTTTTTCCAATCATTTCTATTTATATGTATGTATACGGCAAAAAGCAGAATTGCCGGGTCTATGAAATAACTCCCACGAAATAAGTCCCACTTTTAAAAACGAAATAAGTCCCACCAAAAATTGCTGTTTCGAAAGTGGGAGTTATTTCGTTTTTAAAAGTGGGACTTAATTAATCAACTGATGGGACTTATTTCGTTATGCGTTTTTATTTTAAGTGGGAATAAATTCGTTTTGTGAAGTGGGAGTTATTTCATACCATTTCATAATTTCATACTTGTCATATGAGCGCTTCTAAAAATCCAAGAGCAATTGTTGAAATAACCTTTATTTTGAATGTATCACTGTGTTTCGAGAGGCGTGATTGGGCGATTTATTTGTCGAAAATTGTGCTAAAAATGCTGTTACGGTAAATGGATTACGCCAATGATAGATTTCAACAACTAAATATTTAACTATTATTGTAGATATGGAATAAATTTATTGCATACTAAATTTTCCTTTCCCATAAATTTACGAAATTTACGTTATTGTTAATTGGCTGTGTTTGTGATAGACTTAAAGAGACAATTGCATCAATTACAGTCTTAAAGCTCAAAATCGTTGACAGAATTAACAAAATAGATCCGCTATTTTCCATAATGTAGCAATTTAGATAAATAAATCGATGTATAGATTTATGCGTGGTCGTGGTGGACAACTGCCCGATATAATTTTTATTTATAATTTTCAACCCTTACTGTTTTTAATACAATTAACATTTGTATGATTTTCATATAAATTCTTTGTTTTGTTGTGTTTTAAAAAAACACAGTTCTTGTTGAAAGGCTCTTTATTTATATCTATTAGAGATTATTACATTTTAGAAATAAATTTGTCTTTGTAAATTAAGATAACAAATAATTGGCACACACACAAACTATTATGTAAAACAATTTTGTTTAATATGTTTTAAGGATATGTATACAATTTATGCTGAGATCTGCTCCCAGCTCTTCCTATAACAAAATACTATTCGCATTTATTTTCATAGTATTTTGTTTGTCAAGATAAATTTTAATCCAGATTAAACTCTGGGGAATATATTTTTATGATCTTAAACATTTCTCATCAAGATACTTCTATTTTTCTATTTTGGTTTTGTTCTGCATTTCGCTTATTTCTGTGCGGTATCTTGTATCGTACTTATTATGTACGTTTGATAAGTATGTATGTACATCATAACAGTGCTTGAATAAAGCCATCATTTTTTTTTTGTTTGTTGTTGTGTTCGTCCTAAAAAATGATAAATTTATATGTGTGTTTGTGTGCGCTGTGTCTGTTTGTCTGTCTTCCTTAACAATAACAACGACACAACAATGTTTTAAAAATATAAAAATATGTTCATTTATATTTGTATGTGCTTGTATACAGACTATATCCTATAATCGAGGCTAAAGACTGATGGAGGGATGAAATATATGTACAAATAAATGGAATAGCATAGCACGGTTAACAAAAAAAAAAAAAAAAAAAAAAAACAACAATATCCTCAGCAACAGCAGCAACAAGAAAAAAGAGTTGTTCTCCAAAATGAAATGAAATAAAAAACAAAACACAACACAACGAAATATTTCTTTTTCCATCTTTCTGACTGCAACATATTTTTATGAAACAACAATTTTTATTTAAGCCCTCATGTTTATCATAAAACTGAATGTTTTTCCTAGATTTTTGTTTTATATTTTTTTGTTGTTTTATTTTTTTTTTTTTTGTTCAGCATTCAAGAACTGAAGCGCGCTTAAAACATTTCCAAATAGAAAATTTTGTAGAATTTCCATAAAAACCAAACAAGAGGAACAAAAAATTAAAATGAAAAGTAGAAAAATCATAAAAATAAAGACACAAAAATAAAAAAAATCATACAAACATTAAATATTCCTTAAATTTTTTTGTAATATTTTTATGAGAATGTAAGTACTTTAGGAATTTTAGCATTTTCGTACATAAATAACTAGCCTACAGTGAGAGTAAAATGTAATGTAAAATTATTATTGACATTTTTAATATACCAACTAGTTTATGTAAACATAATATTACTAACATGGTCAATATGTTTTAAAAAAAGATGTTTATGATAATTTAAAGATCATATTGGCGTCTTGACAAAGAGCTGAATTTTTAAACATACGTGGGCGGTTCGGAAACTTCTTAGTTTGGCACAGTTCGTTTTTCAAAAACGTATTTAGTTTTCAATATAATATCCTGACACTTCATTAAATTAAGTTCAAGGTTTATCTAGCAATTATATCTCTTGTTTAAAATAGTTTTCTTTAAGACCTTCAAAATAGTGGTTTACAACTCTAATTGCATCTTCATTTGAGGTAAAACGCTTGCCAGCTAGGAATTTTAGATTTGGGAACAGGTAAAAGTCACTGGGAACTAAATCTGGAGAATAAGGTGGGTGGCCAAGCAACTCATACTTTAATTCGTTGATTTTAGCCATTGTTACAACACTCTTGTGCGCCGGTGTGTTGGCTTTATGAAAAAGTATATTTTTTTTTTGTGTTGTAAGCCAGGACGTTTTTGTCGAATTTTTACATTTAATTTATCGAAAATGTTGCAATACTACTCTGCATTTATTGTTTTACTCTTTTGCAGATGGCCAATCAATAAAATACCTTTTAAGTCCCAAAAAACCGTTGCCATAACCTTACCAGCCGATTAGTTTTTTTTGCATTTTGGCCACTTCCTCCAGCTTCAGTTTATTACTTGGATTGTTCTTTTTTTTGGAGTATAGTGGTGGATACATGTCTCATAAACCGTTATAAAATGACGCTTAAATTTTTTTTATTTTTCTTAAAACGACCTTGAGAAATTTTCATTCTTATGCGTTTTTGGTGGATTGTTAACAAATCCGGTACCCATCTTGCAGACAACTTTTTCAGCTGTAGTTATTCATGCAAAATGAAATGGACTCGATCATTTGAGATGCTTATGATTTCACACACTTTTATGCGTCCATCATTTAATATCATATAATGCACTTTGGCTACAATTTCTGTTGTTGTTTAAATTCAGCAACCCAATTTTTTACTGCTGCATATGAAGGAGCACTTTCACCTAAAACATTCATTATATCATTATGAATTTCTTGTCCCGATAAAACTTTGTTACTTAAATATTGAATGGCACCACGAATTTCTAATTTTTCCATTGTAAAAAAATCGCGAATGCTTCTTTTTGAAGAGCTGTTTCTATATGAAAGAGTTGGAAAATCGCAAAGAAATTTCTTATGTGTTCATAGCACAGCTGCAAGTTTCCAAAACACTTAAATTTGTTCTATTTTTACCGCGCTTTCAACTTTTAATGTATAGTGTTGGTACTCCCATCTTTGGCTTTTCCATCTTTAATAATTTTATTCGTTAATTTGTATAAATATAAATTTTGTTGTTGTAACTTGGCGAATCGTTGCCTGTTCATAGTTCTTTTGATAATTCGATTATATAGTTAGATTTTTGTATATAAAATATTATTCGAGTATTTGTGAAATAAAATATAAATTGTATTATTTAGTTCTTTTATTCGACCTTTTTTATAATATTCTATAATTTATTTTTTTCAAGCAATTAGATCACTTAATATTTATATAAAAATTTTCTTTATATATTTATATATCCAATATTTCATTATCACAATGGATAATTTTCTCAGGGATTTACTATTTTAAAATTAATAATTTTAAATTGTAATTTTTAATGATAATTTCAAAATTGTAAATCCCTGAAGATGTTATCCATTGTGATAATGAAATATTGGATATATTAAGTGACCTAATTGATTGAAAAAAAGAAATTATAGAATATAAATTGTATTATAAATAACTGCGTAAATACCCAACATAATTTTGTTAAGAGAATGAAATGAAAAGAAAATTGATATTGACATCACTTTTTTTGAATTTAATCTTAAAATACAACAAAACTAATTGCTTTTACTTTTTTGTGATCTCGCCACTTTGATTTGCTGCCCTATTTTTTTCTACCCAATTATTTGGAATCTTGGTCCTCATCAATCTCACATTAGATAAAATCATATCGGTGATATTTTACATACAACTTGTTTTTTCACCCACTGTAGATATAAATAAATGTATGCATGCAGAAATTCATTACAACCATATATTTATATACAAAAAATTAACATGAGACGAAAATTATTTAAAAACATATCAAAAAAAAAATAATAAAAAGAGTTACATATACATACATAAATATGTAATAAAATAATATTTATAAAAAAGCTCTTGCCTTTGGCAATAAAATAAATAAGATTCGAATTCATGATATGTAAGCGCACACAAAATAAAAACAAAAAAAATATAAAATAACATAAAAATACAATATTAACACTTAAGCCGGGATCCGGATCATATTTATGAAATTAGATAATTCAATAAAGAACATGCACACAGCGAACTCGTAAAGTGACCATGAAAAAAATATATGTAAATAAACGTAGGGGTTCTACATTTAAATAAAATAAACATAAAAAAGTGTTTATTTAATTACAATAATCATGCCATATATTTTCTTGTGTGTATTCTGTAAATTTAACAAAATTTAAAAATCGAATTAGGTTTGGAAAATTAAATAAAATGAAAATAAATGAAAATAAAAATCAAAATAAAAATGTAAACAAGTTGGAGTGCTATATACGGCTGTGCCGAATCTTAAATACCCTCCACCTAAACGTACTAAGAAGTAGAAAAACTACATTGGTTTTAGAACTAGAATATCCTAATTCTGTGTTTTCTATTCAGTCTTAGTGCAAATTTTATTAGTATTTTATATATTGTTTGAAAGAAAATATTACCTCTTGTTGTTCATCTAATTTTGACCATTTATAATTGATGTAATTACCGATTCTCAAAGTAATTTACAGAGTTTGTCTGATGTTCATAATAATATTGAGTGTAATTTAACAATTCATAAAATTAAAAGAACATTTTTCCAACAAGTTAAGAAACAGAGTATAAACAAGGATAAGATATAAGATGAGGCTTTTTTGTGCGAACTTGATCTCAATAACATTATTTAGAAAAGATTTATGGATGGCATAGAAGAAGTGGACCAATTATGGACCGATGGCTTCTAAATCCAGTATCCACTAATGTGAGTTCTATGTATTTTAGGATTATATTGGTTGAATTTCATTTCAGTAACGTGATATAGAAGAGTCATATGGTTGTTTAGTATGCTCGGAAGTGGACTTAATTCGAGAACTACTGCCAATTATGGACTAACAGCTACAAAATCCAGTAGCATAATTGCCGTATAACCGATATTAGTATGATTTCTTTATTAAAATTAACGATATACATAAAAGTTGGTTCGATATCAGTATTTATTAGACATTTTTGTGGGTTTATTTGTTTTTCGGAAATGGCAGCTATGACAAATTATAATCTGATCATCCTAAATTTTGGAACAGTTATTTTTATGCATATGAGGACATTTCACGTCGAATTTCAACATAATATCGGTGTATTTAATATATATATTAGTATTAACGTGGATTTCTGAAGTGGACCCTATGTGGGGGATCTAGTCAAATATGGACCGATATTCTCAAAATC
The DNA here is from genome assembly GCA_916048285.2 of Bellardia pandia. Lineage (NCBI taxonomy): Eukaryota > Metazoa > Arthropoda > Insecta > Diptera > Calliphoridae > Bellardia > Bellardia pandia. The sequence continues at coordinate 30,459,107 of OU696531.1, forward strand.
CAGTAGTTTGATTTAGGCATGTATGTAAATGATCCGTGTAAAATATTGGATTGGTACCCTTATTTATAAGAGATTTATGAGTATTAAAGTGATTTTCAGAAGAGGGCTTTATATGGGGCATACGGTTAAAAATAGACCAAAATTCACAAAATTTTGTGGGATGATTTTTGTATACTGGTATATGTGAATGATCTGTGCAAAGTTTTGAGTCGGTACCGATATTTATACGATATATATGGGAGCTATGACCAATTTTCGGCCGACCACCATAAAATTTAGTACAGCAATTTATTTCCATACAAAGATTATTTATGTCAAATTTTAGCCGTTTTACATTATTTATATCTATTTTATGCGTCTTTAAATGAATTTTGGAAGTGGACTTTATATGGGGTCTAAGTCAAACATGGACCGCCCTAAAAAAAAAATTGTTTCGCGATTTTTTTTTTGCATAAAACTTATTTTTGCTGAATTTTGTGTTGATATTCCAATTTTATAGGCATTTGTGTATAATTGAGCAATATTTCGGGAAGATTTTTGTATGGGGGCTACGAGAAATCATGGACCGATTCTTACTATTTTCCGCACACTTTTCTCTATTATCACACAAACAACGTATACAAAATTTCATGGTATTATCTGCAATATAGTTAAACCGCCTAAACCGATTGTGCTGATTTTCAATATTAGAGTTACCTGCAAAGCAAGAAATATTTTTCTGGAAATTTCGTTTGGTTAAATTGTATAGGTTGAACGTGAGAGTGTTTTACAGAGACGGACAGACAGACGGACATGGCTAAATCGAAAAAAGAATTTCACGTTGTTGGGTCTCAGATGAATATTAAAAAGTTTCCACGAAATGACCACTCTTGGTGGTGGAGGGTATAAAAACAGTTAGAAAAATTTGTGTCTACATCATAATATTGATACGAAGCTATGTATATTATTTTCAATCTGCTTACAAATATGTAATAACTAAACGCCATATATGTTAGAAACAGTGGCTCACAGATTATTTGATGGAGTGCAAAAATAAAAGTAACAGGAACTTAAAAAATAAATTGGTTTCATTTAAAAGATAAAATTGTATAGTCTAACGAACAAACACATTTATTGCAAAAATGTACATTTTAAAATATGTTTTTTAACGTCACAGCTTATTTTCTGCAGTTAATTTCTACTGTACAGATATGATAATGCAGCGTTGTTTGTTTTTCGTTTTTCTTTTTTTTTTCGACTTCTATCAATATTTTCTAAGGAATTATGAGTTCGATTTTGTAACGTCAAGTGGCAATTTAAAATAGTTCAAATGAGTCCGCATACAATGACAGAACAACGAGAATTAATTTTAAACCATTTCCAAAATGGCCACTGACAGCAAAAAATAGCAGAAATGATTAACATTAATGCCTTCACAGTTCAAAAATCACTGAGTGGTTCGTCCATAAAAATCGGGTCCATAACAAAGGCAGAAAGGCATCAAATAAAATTTTCAAAGAGCGTGATGTGCGACAAATTTAAAGAAAAATAAAGGCAAATCCAAGACTATTAGTTTCACATCTGGCCTCCAAAGTCAAAGCTGACCTTGGCCAACAACATCGCGTTGAAACTGTTCGTCGTGTCTTGCGCCAAAATGATTTTAATGGCCGAGTTGTACGCAGAAAACCTTTAAAAAGTCGAAAAACTAAATTTCGCCAAAGAACATGTTTTCAAGGAATCTGTATTTTGGAGTTCGATCATCTTCGTCCACGAATCCAATATATTCCAATATAATCATTTTGCAATGAAATTTTGTGCACATTAGTTTTATGATAAAAGAAGAAAGTGTAAGGAAAATAGTAAGAATCTGTCCATGATGTCTCATAGCCCCCATACAAATATCTTTCCGAAATATGACTTAATGATAAATAAATGCCTATAAAAATGGAATATTAATACAAAATTTGGCAAAAGTAAGTGTCATGTAAAAATAAATCGCAAAGCGAAATTTTGGTTTTGTTCAGTCCATGTTTGACCATAGACCCAACATTAAGTCCACTTCAAAAATTCACTTAAATACTTATAAAACTTACATAATAATCGTTATAGGAAAATAAATAAATAATCCTTATAGATAAATAAATTGTTGTACTAAATTTTATGGTGAACGGAACATAATTGGTCATAGCTCCTATACAAGGACCACATCCGAAAAACACATTAATCTTTATGTAGATCGTATAAATATCGGTACCAACTGAACACTTTATATAGATCATTTACGTATACAAAAAAATTATTCAACACCATGCAATATACGAATAAAATTCACTGTTCCAAAATTTGAGAAGATCGGTGATTTGTCAACTCTTATAAATAACGTTATTGAGATGAAATTCAAACAAAATAAGCCTAAAATACATAGAAATCACATTAATTTGTAATGGATTTACAATCTATCAGTCCATAATTGGTCCACTTCTACTAGGCTTTGCATAAATCTCTTGTATATAATGTTATTGATATCAAATTCAACCAAAAGTAGCATCATCTTATAATCTTACGCTTTTTTAAACTCCGTTTCTTAACTTGTTGTGAATATGGAAAAATGTTCTTTTCATTTTATAAATTGTTAAACTACACTCAAAAGATGCTGAGAATTGGTAATTATATCAATTATAGATGGTGAAAATTAGATAAAATTTAAAAAAAATTAAAATAAATAATGGTGGTCGTAAAATTTTCTTTGAAACAATATCTATATATATAAAAGTGATTGTGTGTCTGTAAGTATGTATGTATGTTTTTTATTATTAGTCTGAGATCTATAGACGGCTAAACGGCTGAACCGGTTTGCTTGAAATTTTCACAGTATATGTCTGAAAGGAGCTATAGGCTACTTTTTTCTGAAATTTTAAGTTGGCGTGGTACCTCCCATACAAAGTTAATTTTAAAAATATACTACTCAAATATTGCATGAGCAATTCCATTGTTTGTTGAAATATTTGTGGAAAAAATTGGAGTAGTAGCGACAGGGGGCGTGGCACCTCTCATATGATGATAATTAAAAAAATATCAAATATATGGTACACAATAAGATATATGGTACGGTTATTATACCATCAATATTAATATTTAGGACAAGAATGGGCGGACTATCAATAGTGGGCGTGGCACCTCCCATACATATGATGACAAATTATATATAAGGAAAGCTATATCAGCTGTCAATATTAATATTTAGGACACCAATGCGCTGACTAGCAACAATATTAAGTAAATGTTAATATTTGTATACATTTAAAACCCTTATCTATATATAAAAGTGAATGTGTGTTTGTTTGTTTGTATATTGTAAATCATAATAAGATAATATAATAAGTATTAATTTAAAAGGAAAACTGTAGGTTTTAATATAACTTAATAAATACCGTATTTGCCGGACGATAAGACGCACCTTTTTACTCGGAAAATTTGACCTAAAATCAGGGTGCGTCTTATTGTCCGGCAAATACGGTATATTTGTTTAACTTTAAACCTTTTATTTCATTACGATACGGGTAGCGAAGACCCGGTGTGCTAGTATAAAATAATAATAAATTTGCAACAAGACTGAATAGAAAACACATAATAAGAATATTCTTGTCCTAAAAGCAGTGTGGTTTTTGTATTTCTTTGTACGCTTAGGTGGAGGGTATTTAAGATTGGGCACAGTGGAATATTGCACTCTAACTTGTTTTTATATACATATTCGAATAAAAAATTTTATAAAAAATTTTTCAAAAAAATTTAATCGAAGTTGCCTTCAAGTTAAATATACAATTTATTTGAAAATAAATTGTTACACTACATTTACATAACAGAATATATAACAGAAATATTCAAAAATAAATGTAGTGTAACAATTTATTTTCAAATAAATTGTATATTTAACTTGAAGGCAACTTCGATTAAATTTTTTTAAAATTTGTTGATTAATACTCGCAAGAGGAATAATTCTCATTTAAGATAAAAAAATTTTACAATTAATACTCGCAAGAGGAATAATTCTCATTCATATTTACAATTTTGAAGATTTTATCTAAATATTACAACGAATTATATTTTATGGATTGATGTTGATAACTACTGTCTACTTAATAATTTTATTTAAAGGTCAAATAGGAAAACCTTTATATGATAAAAATAAAACATTCATGACTGCTAAAAAACCCTTAAATAGAAAACCCAAATTTGAAAATATGAATATTTCTATGTCCTAAAATCATTACAAATTACAATTGAATACCAAAGAGATTTTATTATGTAGAACAATTTCCTTTAATTAAAATTTTTCAAATCCTGTCAAGTTTTTAGGTCATGAAAGAAATAATAAGTTTAGATTAATTTGACATACAAAATTGTGTTAAAACTTCATTACTGTCGTTTGCGAAAATTATTTAACTTTGTACGATTAACAACAATATAAATGTCTTTATACTAATAAAATAACAATTTATTGATCAGCAACAGTTTTGTTAAAATAAAAGATGTGCAATAAAATTTCTGGCCACAAAATCGCAGTATTTTTTAAACAACTCAATTAAAAACAATAAAATTATTTATTGTTCCAAATAAAATCTCTTAACAAATACAAATTTTAAATTTATTTATTTTTATATTCTTATTATCCTTAAATAAGTTTTGTTTACAAAACATTTTCTTAAATGTAATTGTGATAGCCGAAAAAAGGGATTTGCATTAAACAAAAAAAAAACCAAACAAATAGGTACAATTACAACAATACCTTTTTTTTAGCAAAAAAAAAAAAAACAACTTCTAAACGAAAAAAAATGTCTAAGAATTTGTTGCTCTCTCTCTTAAGCACAAATACATAGCAAAACTTTGAAGCACGTGAATAATACAAATACATTTAAAAATACACAAAATGAATAAAAATCGAAAAATAATAAAAAACAAAAAGCAAAAAACGAAATTGATGCTGAAGAAAACATACCGGAATGCAAAAGGAGCAAAATTATAACAGCATGGCAACTAATCCACATGATGTTTGTTTTGATGTTTTCCTTTTCCTGTGATTTCCTTTATTTATGTTTTAGTTTGGAGGTTTTTCTATTTTTTTTCCTTAAAATTTTCAATTCCAATTTAAGATTTTGTTTAGAAACTTTTTAGATATTAAAAGATTTTTTTCATTTAGTATTTTTATGGTTTATTTTATAGCTAAAATTTTCATTTAATCCACTGCTTTAGTTTAAAAATTGTAATATATTGTGTGTGTATGCATATAGGAGAATACTGCAGTAATCCAGATACTAAACACATACATCCTTTTACTTATTTTGTGTTGGTTAAAAAAAAAACACATCCACAATTAAAAATTTACATTTTCTTAAAAATTTTGACACTTTTCATTTGGCACTTTTTATGTTTGTTTAATACAGGTATATGACAACATTTTTCTCTGCTTGGCATTAATATTTCTTAATAATTTTGATTTATTTTTAAATTTGATTTTAGATTTTATCTAGTTGGTTGTAGCGATTGGTATTTGCATATGTTTGTAATTATGAGAGTTTTAATTTATTGATAAATTTATTCGAACGCGTTTTTATTTGAGTTGGAAGCACTATATCTATATAGTTATAGTTATTGGCGATGTCTAAGTATCTACAAACAATGAAAACTTGAGATGTTGATGACATTACACTTGACATTTACAAAATAACATTTTCGTTGTATACTCTCTCTCCCGCCTTTTGTACGGCTGTTTGGATTTTAGGCCCGTTGTTGTTTTAGTGTAGGCTCTTTAAAAACACTCTCAGCTCATTGCTGTTGTGTGTGTGTGTTATTTTTTTATTTTTTTTTTTCAAATTACAAAAATCCACCAGAAACTATTAAACACATTCTCTTATCGTCTCTTGAACACTTTTTGTATGAGAGTGTATGTGTTTTTTGTTTGTTTGTTTGTCTTTAAACAATGCACTTTTATTTAAACACTCTTGCTCTCTTTCACTTATCACTCCTAGAATCAGCCAAATACTTCCATGTTTATCCGTTAAACCGTACGATTCCTTCAAAGTTCCAACTGCTACTGATAACCCAAACAAATGCTGCCGCCTAAGTGCTGTTTTGTTATCCACAAAATTGCATTTCCTTTTTGGTGTGGTGTATTATTGTCGTCTCTTTAGAGTTTCCCTAGCCGGGCGCCATATTTGCAAATACTACCCAAGTGCGCAGAATCGTATCGAGGGCAACATCTACTGCTTCTTGGTTTATTGTCTGTGGTTAAGGACATTATCAATCGGTTTTTGTTTTGTAATTTCATTCAGACTTTTTATTTTCAGTGTTTATCTTTGTATTCATTTTATGTTGCCGTTTGTAGGTTTGGCGCTTTGGTTTAAGTTGCGTTTTTTGTTTTCACATTCTACCGGTATACATTTAGCATTTCATTCATATTGTTTTCAGTCCCATTTGCGATTAGAAGTTAAACGGTTAGAAATATTTTGGTTAGTTCTTAGAGTAGAGGATTTGTTTTAAATATTCGAAAAATTTATACAGGTTTTGAAGGTTTGTTTTTCAAGAAAAATTTCACATAAATGTTTTATAAATGAAATATTGAAACTTGTTTAACTAATCAATGGATATTTCAACATACCTAACACTAAAATAATTGTTGCCCTACAAAAGCTATTAGTTTTGTTTGTAGAATTTTTTTATTCAGAATAAAATATTCAAAATACCGACTTATTTAGAAAACCTAATAAATCTCAAAAGTCGCTTTTAAATACTGTTTAAGATATTAAAACGTTTAACCGATCTGTCAATATATGCAGTATTATTCCAGTTTTTTTCTAAATTTTTACTAAAAGAAATTTGATTATAAAAAATGTACATGCGTTTATATTATTACAAAAAATAATAAAATTTTTTAATCGAAGTTCACTTCAAAAAAATTTTACAATTCATACTCGCAAGAGGAATAATTCTCATTTAAAAAATAATAAACAATTTAAAGTTTTAAATCATTTGTTCGAAAATGAGCGGTAGATTTATTTAAAATCTGAAAAACGTAGAAACTTTGTTAAAATTGTTTGTTCTTAATAAATATAAAATAAAACAATTTAGAAAGTATAATCGATCAACACTAACCATATAATATCCTACACAGAAATAGATTTTCAGAAATGGGCTCTATATTGGAGCTGTCTGTGACCTATGATTTATGTTGAATTTGATTTGAATACCAACATTATTAAGAGAATTATGCTCCTCAAAGTGATTTTCGGCAGCGGGCCTTATATGGAAGCTATTTTCAATTAAGGATCGATATATACACAATTTGTTGATGAGCTTAGGCTTCATATATAATTTATTTTTTTTTTTAATTTGTTGGGATACGTCCAAAATCAAATATTTATGATCGTTAAACCTCTATTTCGGGAGGACATTTGTATGGCGGCAAGGTGAAATAATGGACCGATTTCCATAATATTCAATCCCATCCATCCTTGGTTCGAAGAAATATCACGTACCAAATTTTATCGCAATATCTTTAAAATTGCGACCTGTTCGCTGCGTACAAGCTTTACATGGACAGCCAGCCAGACAGCCAGACGGACGGACGGACGGACATCGTTAAGTCGACTTAGAAAGTGATTCTGAGTCGATCGGTATACCTTAAGGTGGGTGTTGGACCAATATTTCTGGGCGTTACAAACATTAGCACAAATCCACCCACCCACTATGGTGGTGTAGGATATAAATACTTTATACGATAATCATTTGGAAACTGATTTGGAACTGTCTTTCTTTCACAAAAATTCTCTGTCAGTTTTTTCAATCGGCAGAAGAGATTTTTGATACGAAAATAAGAAAACAAAGGTTAAACAAATTTGTTATTTATTAAAACAGAAACTAAAAAATTCAAAAATATATAATTAATCGATACAAAAAAACTTCACCTATTATTCGATAATACTTCGTATAAAAAATTCGAAACCGGACACTTTTCCAAACACAAAATACAATATAAACGGTATAATTTATTTTTGAAAATTACAATTTTTTTGAATTTGTAGGAATTAAATAATTAATTTCATTTCGTAAATCTTTAGATTTTAAAACGTATTTTGAACCACAAATACTCGATAGACTAGGCGATATAGAGCCGGAATATCAGTCAAAAGGTTGCGGGTTCGATTCCCGCCAAAGACTCTGGGTGTTTTCTGCAGATAAGCCAAAAGCTTCGCAGTTTGTGTTTGTTAATTCTATAAAAAAAATCGAGTCTATAATTTACAAATCATATACATAACTTTCATAAAATGTTACATATATTTTTCAAACAAAATCAAATATTAGAAATTCTATGAAATTATTATCACATCGGAAATCATTTCAATCAAAATTATAATCTTGTATATCAATTTATTACTGTGGCACAAAAAACAAACACAACAAATATTGTTCAATTAGCTGAAACTTAAAACAATTGGGGGCGTTCAAATATTTTTCTATTATGTCGACCTGATTTCTTTGATACCAATCCATTGCTGCTTTAGAATAATAACAGGGAGCTAAATAAGTGGCAGCCAAAATTTATACTAATTTAAAGATTTGATTCACATTTTGACGCCTAAAAATTCTTTATTCTTAATTTCAATCAACAATATTTTGAGTCTTGCCTGCACGCATCTTTCGTAAATTATTTTAAAATTTTACCTCTCCTTTACTGAAGAGAGATTGAGAGATCACCCTTGGAAACAGGTGTGTGTGTGTGTATTTAATGCAGTTTTAAAGATTCCGTTACACTTTTTCATATATGAAGCGTACTTATTTTCGACAGCCTGATTAAAAAAGTAAAAATTAAAAAACATAATGAAAAAAACATTATGTGCGAAAAACGAAATTGGATTTCTTATTTGCTAAAGATTTCCTTACCTTTCCTGTTCTATAAAATTCATATTTCAATTATTTTTGTATAGTGAAATTTTGCCCAGCAATCGTCTAATTAGTTGATAAAATTATAGTTTCAATATCATATTAAACAATAAGTTCATATTATTATTTATGAACTCAAAAAGAATAATTCTTCGTTGGGTTATTCGATTTAACCCTTAACTACCCAGTATGCTTTTGTAACATAACTGACCAGTAGTGTCCGACGGACTCATTAAAGCAATTAATGATACTTAAAGTAAAACAAAGACAGTATACATTAGAAAAATGTTTTATTGATATTATTTACTTGGGTATTTTGTTTATTTAACTTTTGCTAGCTATTTTTTAAACAAACATTACAAATATTTTTTTACAGAGTGTTTAGAACAGAAATTCCGATTGCATTTCTCGCAGCACTTTTTGGAAATCGATTCAGGTTCAGATGATTGACCAGTTCTTTGATCAATGACCATCGTCTTTGGTGGATGTTAATTGATAACTCGTTAGACCTTTCGTGTTTCGTCTTTGTATATGAAGCGTTGCCAACTCAATTGCTACTTCTCGCAAAAAAAGTTTTCTTTTCATATTCCCTTTATGAACCATTTGATAATGTGTATCAACACCCCCCTTAGTGGAGTTATAGTATAAATTAAATTCAGATTTATTTTTATTGCTAATGTCAATTTTTTACTATGGTGCATCGTAGACAAAAAAATATCAGCACGATACCTCTTCGGTACATACGATGCCAAAGTTATATTATTAGAAAACCCAAAGACGTTAGATTCAATGTCACGATTTTTGTTGGGGTAAAAAAGTGGAAGTATGCAAGCCTTGTTTTTTCTCTTCTAAAATAATTGTCAAAGGTAACGTTTCTGTTGGTATGGAAGTATAGCTCATATAGTTGGTTGACTACATTGTATGCCAATTTTCCGCTCTATTTGGTCCTTCTTTTCCAAGATATGGTATACCAAATAATGGGTAACTTATTTTGCTATCACAGACCCACCAAATCTTCATACCGTACTTGTCAGTTTTGCTGGGTAGATACTGTTTGAATGACACTCGTCCTCAAAAAAGTACTAGCTACTCATCAATTGTCAGATATTCTCCAGGCAAATAACACTTTTTTCAGTTTAGATTTACACATTCCCACAGCTTAATAGGTACAAGTTTGTCTTTTGAGTTTCTGAGAGATCTTGTATTTTTATCATCGAACCTTAGGAACTCTCAGTAAGAACGCAAATCTATTTTTTCCTATTGTGGCGCGAAGTATCGGATTTTCAAACAGTGGATCCCAGTACTTTCTAAAATTAACACCTCCCTGTTTATTGACTCCTATAGCCAATAAAAAACCAATAAATGACTGCATTTCAATTTTGTCTGTCGGCTTCCAATGCCCTCGTAAGACTCTATGCGCTTCAGAATTTTTTTCAATATAATTTCTTATACTTGCTCGATAAGAAATAGGTTAAAGATATTTACCGGATCAACAATTTCTTGACCCGGTGTCAGCATCACATTATGAATACCACCGCAAATGATGTTGTGCCGAGAAGTTCTGCTTTGCTTCTCAGGTTCATCATCGCTAGGAATTTTACACCCAAGAATATCTTCATTGTCACTTTCAGAAAGGGCACGTCCAATTTCTTCATAACTAATCAAATTTTCTGATACAAAAACTAATATTGTGACAAAATGTACTCTGCAATTGATTAATTTATTACAAAAGCCAACAAACAACCTGTTCAGAGAATCAAGAGGAAGCAATGATTTCAACGGCGACTAGACAGTTTCCGAACGGCGGTCACTTGTATAAAACTTGGGAGACTCAATTCAAACAATATATTTATGTGTCTATTGGACACTTGTGGGTAGATGCGCTACTATTTTTGTTTATTGATAATAAATAATAAACCATTTATGCTACAAATATTTTTATTGCGCATTTCTATTCTCAAGACCATTGGAGTAGAATAGGTAAAACGGGGTTTCTCAAAAATAAATACTTTAGCTTTTATGAGCAATGGAATTCAAAAATGTGTCCGCGAGACACTTGTGGTTAGTTAAGGTTTAATAAAATTTGAGTTATTCGATTTAACACAATGATTAACAAAGTGGTATATATTTTTATTATTGATAAACAATCGATAATAGAAATACAATCTTGCAAAATTTCTTGAAAAATCGATAATTATGGGTTACATGATTTAAAAAAAAAAAAAACTAAAGCTTCCAGGTTTTTAAATTTTTTTCCGGTTTATTGGTATACTAGAATTTTAGTACAAAAATACTAGAAAAAAATTTGTCTCTGTGCTATAGCTGACAATAAAAACATGTAAAGATTTGGAAAAAAAGAAGCAGTGCAGGTGTATCGACCTGTTGCAGTTAGTGCGCTAAAACACGGATTTCTAATGTCTTGTTTTTGGTTTTCTTAAATATTAATAAACAACTATGAATTTAAGTTTAAACTTACTCAATTGCTTTTGCTTTTATATTTATTCGAAGAAGGAATTTTATGTGAACAATACCTTACATTATGATTTGTATGGATATTTCTGAGTTTTATTCTATTAGTTTTATGAAATTTAAAATTATTTAAGGAAATTTTTTTAAAGAAAAATGTAAAGATCTTATGGTATTGGATAATGAGCTGTTTAACTGAAAATGCAAAGTCTATAAGATCAGGAATTTTCACTGGCTCAATAGCCCAGTAAGTTAAACTTTATACAGTTGTCAACTTTTGCGATTCATTAATCTTCATACTATAGTGCGTATGCTTCAGATTATAGTCACGCCAAGACACAAATCAATTTTCTAGTATTTTGTTTAAATTTAACTGTCGTAAAAAGTGGAGAAATATATCTTGCACTCACTAAAACTAGGTCTTGCCAAATTTATTAAAAATTCTACAAATTATTTTATTTTATAAAACCAAATTTATTAATTCCTTGTATTTTAAGCTAAAAACCCCCTGAACTCAATTACCGTTAATATTATAAATTGTATGCAGACTCCCAATTCATTATCTAGCCTAACCCTTTGACGACCATAGGCAAGTATGCTTGCCCGGGGTTCTTTAGATTATATATTTGTCCAGGTAACAGATACAGCAAATTTGTCAAAGACTGTTTTATAGAAGAGAAATGGGGCAACAAGAATGTGGTTGAATACGAGTCCCTATCGGGCCTCGCTTGTTCCCTACGAGGCTCCAAATTTGGCATAAAAAAGTATTTATGACGAGGGCTGCCAAGGGGTGAAAATAGGGCGCAAGGGGATAAGAGTCAATTATGTTTTGGATTCAACCTTAATCTATCAAAAAATATAATGGACAAGTTTGCGTAAACTCCAAGCTGTCTACAACTAATCAAATTATGTTTGGCAATTATGTTTGCCTATGGGTTGAAACGAAAATAAACGTTTCTAAAAAACTTTACAAATTAAATTAATTAGATAATGTTAAACACTGAAACAGCATGCCACGGCTCCGATTTGAGGAAATTACAGCTAATCTTCACTTTTGCGACAACAATAAAGCTGATGTTAGTGACCGTGGTTATAAAATTCGGCCAATTTTAGATCATATTAACAAGGCTATGCCGGATGCGTATACTTATTCAAAAAAGCTGTCAAAAGATGAACATATGGTAAAGTTTAAGGGACATAATGCTATGAAACAGTACTTGAAGGACAAACCTATTTCGTGGGGATTCAAACTTTGGTGTTTATGTGAGGCAGAAACCGGGTACTTATATAATATTAACATTTTCACCGGGAAAAAATCATTTGTTGAGCACGGTGTTGGCGAGGCTGTTGTTTTGCAGATATGCGAGCTACTGGCAAAAAATGGGGTTGAAGTTTACTTCGAGAATTTTTTTACAAGCCTCAACTTAATGCACATTCTACAGCAAAATGATATAATGGCGTGCGGAACCATCCGATGTAATAGAAAGCACATACCGAAGAATTTTCCGGCGGATAAATATATGAAAAGAGGGGAAGGATATAATTTACTTCATGTCGGATAGCATTTCCGTATTCAAATGGATGGATAATCGTGGTGTCTACCTCGCCTCAAATTTTATTGACCCAACAGCGGTATTCAAGGTCAAGCGACGTGTAGCTAGACAAGCTGGTAAAATAGATATTGATTGCCCCCTGATTTTACAGCACTAGCACTATAACAAAGGAATGGGAGGTGTCGATCTAATGGATCAAAAAAAAGTATATTATGAGTACGATCGTAGAAGTAAATGGCGTTTTTATTTACGTTTGTTCTTCGACCTTTTCGAGTTATGTGTTTACAATAGCAAATAGTTCCTCAATCAATTTGACCTTCATTGAATTTCGGGCAGCTTTAGCCAAAAAGTTGATAAGTAGCTTCAATTCAAGGAAGCGTGTCTTTTTAACCGCAACCAAATGTGGAACCCATTTTATAAGTAAACCCAAATATCTCCATAAAATGGAAAAACGTGAAGGTTAGTGTTCTCATTGTGCTTCCAATAATAAGTATAATCGCACAAATGTTTTTTGCGAACAATGTAATGTGTTCCATTGCTTGACTACGTCGAGTGATTGCTTTGGAATCTATCACAAACAACAATAATTATAATAAAATTTTGTGATCTCTTGTATTTTTCTTTACTTTTTAAATAAAAACTGATTTTTAAATTGTTTCTGCAATTAAATAATTTGGGATAAAAAATTTCGTTTCAACCCATAGGCAACTATATTTGCCAAGCAAAATGGGGGACTTCGAGGGTTCTCAGGAGAGCAAATTTTTTTTTCATAACTACTATTAGACCATAGGTCGCGAAAATATAACAAAAAAATAAATCGCTTCAGCCAAAAATGTTTGGTCGTCAAAGGGCTAACGCAATAAAAACCATGTTGGCCGGTGTTGTCCCACTTTTTGCTGCACAATTCGCTCTAGTTGGTGGGGCACTAAATAAGCTTTAGTATTTCATTAATCACCCGTTAGGAAAAATTTAATTAGTTTATTTTACGTTACGCCATGAACCGAATCAGTTTGTGTTTATATTCTCCTGCTGTTGTTAATAAACTACATTCGTTCTAAGTTTTGATTAAAAAAAAAACACTAAACTTTTTTTTTTTTTTTTTTTTTGTTGGCCAAACTACTAACCGTATTGCAAAAGTTATGGTTTAGCCTAGTAACATACATACGTATATGCCTACTTTGAAAGACAGTGGGAGGCAAAATGTATCAGCGCTTCTAAAAATAAAGTGTTTTTATTGCAAAATATACAAAGATTTATTATTGAGAAACATCTTTAGAAAAAGTACGATTTCCTAAGCTAAGTTATAGAAAATTATAGCTAAATTGCGATTTTACTGCAGATTTCATGTATATATCAGCACATGTCATATTTAAGCTTTCTTTATAATTGTTCTTCACTGTATCTGTTTATGTGAGTGCGTCTGCACCAGCATTATAGTCGTTGTGGGAAAAATATTTAAAACTGTAACAAAATATTATGCAGTCAAAATTTCCAATGTTTTCCCTTATGATAATTTGCTTATACAAAATATACAATTTCAAAGGACCTGTACATGTACACGTATACTGTGACAGACAAACACACAAGCAGACATTCATTAATGCCAACAACATGGACATTGGCATCTGTGTTTAAGTAGTGCTGGTAGTAACAGGACGTATAACGAATGTGCGTTTACAACCGTAGTTAAAAGAGATGGGCTTTTACAAAAACACATTGCTGGTGAAAATGTTTTTAAATCTAAATTTTTAAGGTTTAATGTTACATTCCACAAACACTTGAACAAATACAGCAAAATTATTATTGTGTTACACACCGGCCTACGCCAACATGCACACTTTCCTACTAACACTCTTCCCAGCAGTTCGCGGTGACTGTAGTTGAACTTGAAGATATACTAATATGTATCTTAAATGCACTATTATTATATTGAAATTCAAGGTGTGATGTCTTCACATATATAAAATTCTGTTAAAAATTAGATACAATTTCTAACCATTTGAAATGAATTATGTTATTTGTAAAATTGTTGTTCAAACGATATATAAAATATTAAGGTATTAGCATTAATAACACTGAATAAGGATATTCTAGTCTTATAACCAGTGTAGTTTATGTATTTCTCAGTATATTTAGAGGGGAGGGTATTTAAAACTCGGCAGCGCCGAATTTTGCACTGTAACTTGTTTATTTTGGTTTTCCATTACCCAGAACTCGTACAAATATATTCCGACTGATGAAATTTTTGACTAAATAAAGTATATATGTAAAAAATGGTTTACTTAGAGACACTAAAGTTGATACTCTATTTGTGCTAGATTGCCTGGAATATATCTGTGGCAATATCGAAGAGTAGCTTAAGTCGAAAATTAAAGTTTTGAGATATCATCAATTTTGTGTAATTTTTATTCTGCTTGTTTTTGTGAATAATTTTTGAATTAATATATTAGTAACATATTTATTAGAGAAGAAGGATGAATATGGTAAAAATTATGGTTGAATTTAGAAGATTTTACGCCTTTCACATTCCATTAAAAGAGCTCATGTAAACATAAGTTGTTTGAAAATAATGAGTTTATTTTTTCAAGGTTAATAAAGGGTGGTTAAATTGTAAGGGCCGATGTTGAATGTGAACCACGCCTAAACGCCAAGCTTTTTTCCGAATTTTATTTGACATTTCTTTATTTCAGACTTACTCAATTTGAACCATGGAGAAATACACAATCCAACAACGTGTTAAAGTTATCCAGACTTATTATGAAAATGGGCGTTCAAATCAAAATGCATATCGTGCACTTCGTGATTTTTTTTGGTCAATTTGATAGTCCAAATGTGCGTACAATCGCAAAAATCGTGAAAAAATTCGAACAAACCGGGTTTGACACTGTTGGACTTCTTTCTTTGGGGTTATTTGAAAGAAAAGGTGTACGTCGATAAGCCAGCAACAATTCAAGAGCTAAAGGATGAGATAATTCGGCACATTAACGGCATAGAACCTCCATTATGCCTCAGGGTCATCGAAAATTTGGACCATCGGATGGAGGTGTGCCGCCGTGGTCGCGGCGCCCATTTGGCCGATATTTTGTTCCATACATAATTGAGTAATACCAATATATCATAAAAAAATAAAATTACAATAATTTCCTAAATAGTTTGTGTTTTATTCAAAATCAACATCGGCCCTTGAAATTTAACCACCCTTTATTTATACAGCTTAAGTGAAGTTAAGCGATACCGTTATATGATGAATGAAAAATCTTAATATTTAAGCAAATTTATGTGTACATAAGTTGTTTTGATTATTGATTCAAAAAACTTAAGCTAAAAAGTAAACGTACATAACATTGTTAAAAAAAAACAGAATTTTTCAAAACGGACAAAACACATTCAAGCGTCATTTCTTCTGTAATGCCCCACACGCATTAACTCAATTCTCTCTTATGTCGACTTAGGCTATTCTTCCATATAGCCACAGATATAATATAAGCAACTAACTTAGCTTAGTGAAAATGACTACCCATACAAAATACATTGACCACCTATAGAACAGCTGGGCTATTGTAGACAAATACATAATTCTTGCTGTGTTTCTTTCTACTCATACACACTTAGACACACTTACATACATATTTGCAAATGATAAAAGTATGGAAACGTTATTGTGACCCTTCAACAATGACCCCTGTTTTCCATGTGGCATTATATATAAAGGATACGAAAGCCTTATTGCCATAACCTAAAGAGTCAATGACTTTTTCAGTGTCTCTATATGTAGACATTTCTGTTGTTGTTGTTGTTTTTGCTATTCTTGTCAACTTTGTAGTTTTCATTATTGTACTCTGCACTTTATTGTATTGTTTGATAGGCATTGTAGAGAAATCATGCTGTGTGATACGCAGAATTCCTTTAATATTAAATTAAATCGGCGCATACATGTTTCAAAATGTTAAAGGAGATGTTGGATTTGTGTTTTTATTAATTAAAAATATTATGTTTAAAATTTTTAAAAATTTTTAGTTGTTTTGAAATTAGTTCAAAATAGAAAAAAACATCTTCGTATTAAATCGCGTTTAATGGCTTTACAAGGAAATTTCTTCATACATCGTCAGTAGTTGCTTTTCGCGTTAATAATCTCTAATTTTAGGGTTTCTCAAAAATATGCTTCGATCACATTGTCTTGATTGCATTGTGTACTTAATAGCAGAAAACATAGTCATTAGAATATAGTAGCACTCATCAAAAGTGTAGGAAATTGGCTAGATTTCCAATGTATGTAGGGTTCTTTAATTTATTTTTAGACCTGCCACATATTTACTATTTCATATTTTTCTTGTTATCAGCAATAACATCAACAACAGAAGAAATATAATCATTGAACAACAAGAGAAAAACGCAAAAATACAACAATCAAACAAACAAATGTATTGAAGAAAATCATCATAACAGCAGCAGCAACAATAAAAACATTCCACACAAGTTGGGTCAAGTGAAAAGTCTCCAAAAGATCAAAAAAAAAAATGTGTGTCAAACGTTTAACAGTATTTCCATTGCAATATAATTATAAATGAAAGCATTGTTTGCGCAAAAATTTATGTTAAGGTTTTTTTTGTAAGATTTATTGAAATAAGATTATTTATTTTAAAGTAATTGTTGTCTAGACAAAATGATTTTATTTGTGTATGGTGAGTATTTTTGCAGGATATTATGAAAGTGAATTTGGAGCAAGTGAAACATTGAAGAAAATGTATCTACAACATGAAACTTTTGTTACGGATTTTTAGCTGGAAGCATCGTTGTAACACGCTTCTTCGGTCAGACAGTAACTTTACTCATGCTCCATATGGTGACAATATAGCAGAGTCCATGATATTAATATGGACGACATATTTATTTAACAGAACAGTGCCATATACCATGCAGCCTCCAATTAAATAAGCTATGACTAATTATGGGCCAAACATTATAAAACTGGACCGAATGATTTATGTATATATAAAATATTTTTGGGTTAAAAATGATTTGCATACCATAAGCTTTTTAAAATGATTTTTGGAAGTGGGACTTATATGGGAGCTATGGTCAATTATAAACCCATCTACATAAAATGTTTACAAGTGTTTAAGCTTCATGTACAATTTATTTGTAACAAAATTTGTTTAAATACGTGTATAGATCAAACATTTATGATCGATAAAGCCCTATTTCTTGAGGACATTTGTCTGTACATTTATATAGGTAAAATAATGGACCGATATCAAGCCCAACCGTTATTTTGATGAAAAATATCATGTGCCAAATTTTATAGAAATATTTTAAAAATTGCGACCTGTACTTTGATCACAAGCTTAACATGTTCAGCCAACCAGTCATGTCACTGATTTTGAATTTTAAGGTTACTCACTAGGTTCTGTCTGGAAATTCGAATTACTAAGAATTCTACTGTATGATTTTTTTATTGTAGCTCAAAAAGTAAAATCTCGAGATTAAGTGCTCAATTCAGGGATTGTTAGAAACTGCGGGATCCCGGAATCCCGGGATTCCCAATACTATCGTATGGTCGTGAATTCGGAAATTCATTGATTCGGTGGCTGTCTAATATGTGGCACAGTACTGTTAAAATCTCAAGTCAGTGGTTTAATTTAATTCTTCATATCTTTCAAAATCGTGAGCCATTTCCTTTAACCGCATTTCCAGCCGAATTTTCGAGGGTCAATCACATCTGCAGGTCACATAACACACCTGTTTAGCATGCAAACGCTTCTCAACAATTCCACTTGGATTTTTAGAAGCCAAACAAATGTAAAATAGCTTCGTTTCAGAAAAATATTGTTCCAGAAAAACCAGCGAGTTCTTTCTTAATTTATTCAACCAAACTACGGCAAAGTGAATGGTCATGCCCAGCTGCACCATGTAAATCTTCTATTGTTGAGAATTTTGGAAAATTGGCAAATTCGGTTCTTTTCCACTCCATTTTTAAATTTTCACTCCATTTTTTATGTGATTTTCTAGCGATTGTAACAATTAGCAAAGCCTTTACTACTGCAATGACATCAAGTAAAATGTAAAAACTTTCCCATGTTGAAAAACCCGTTATAATCTTAATGGCGCATATTCAGAAATCGTAACTAAAGTCAAAACTTATTAAACAGAAACTAAAAATTAGTTCAAAAATAGTTAAAGATCTTATTCACAAATCATAACTAACTTAGCAACTGCTTTCAGCTGTTAGTTGATTTTTGTTGACGAAACCCACATCTCTAGTTTGTTTTCTTTTTTTTGTGATTTTTTTTTTTGGTCAAAATGGACACAATTAGCAAAGAAAATAAGCTAAAATTATTATTATTGTTAGAAAAAAATATGTATTTTTTGCTTTGTGTATTTTAGAGAGACTCAAATTGGTCGCCAGATGAAAAAACTACATTTAAAGAATTGGTGACCAAATATATTAACATCATCGACGACAAGAAATAAAATCAATCATTTGTTCTTTAAATGTATTTGTTAGTTGATATTTAGTTACAGGTTTACCCATAATTAAGTTGTAACTTTTCGTGCTGAAAGTAATCAACTAAGAATAACTTAAGTTGGTACTTAAAAAAGTTTAAACTTAGATATCATTTCTGAATATGCGCCAATATTATTAAACCGATTCTAAAATTCCATCCCATTTGCTTCCGAGTTTTGAGGCGTTTTGTAAACTTAAAGATGGAAAATTATAATATATTTGGTACAACAAATTTTAAACATAAAAACTTAACAATTGTCCCACCTATATACTTAAGTTTAACACAGACATTCACTCCAGTAAACAAAAACACACAACCTCTATTGAAATCTTAATCATACACACTAGAAGAACATATTTCTAGTTCTTTCCAACGTTCTTCTTCGTTTGCTTCTTTACGATGTTTTTTCTCAACTCTTTATGACCAAAAATTATGTAGTTTATACCAGAATGGATATGGCCTAAACACGTTGTTGTTGATGATGGTGTTATTTTTGTTATTGTTGTAAATTATACAAGATGTGTATGTATGTACATGTAGATATGTATGTAGGTAAGTAAGTATGAGTGCTCGGTTGTGTATACTCGTATGTGTGATGATGTTGTTGCTTTGATAAGTATGTCAAATACAGAATCATCATCAACATATTTACGTTTCTGTTGTCGTTACAAGCGGACATACCATGTTTGTATATACATATGTATGTACATATTTATATACTCCAGTAGATGGTTGTATGTACTCGTATATGTTTATACAAATATATAAGTCAGTGTATGCCTGTAGGAGTTAACTATGCGGTATTGCGTATGTGTAGGGGTTTGTGTTTGTGTTTTTTTTTTTTTTTTTTTTGGGTATAATTGTGTATACACTTTGTTTGTGTGTGTGTTTTTGTCATTTGTCTATAATGGCAACATTTTGTAAATATTACAGGACAACCTCAATAGACAAATATACTTACTAATACATACAAATATGCATTTGTATACTTGTATATATGTATGTATATGTATTCAGTTTGTCAGGCAAATATTACTCTTGGGAGATTTTTTTAAAACAGCAAAATATTCATGTACGAGTAGGTATGTATGAATTTCATTGTAGTTGAAAACCACTTGAAAGTGAAATTGATAAAAATGATACATAATCTTATGAAATATTTACAAATAAATGTTAATTCGAAATGAGGTTGGGTAGAACAGCCCATATTTAACAGTCTTAGTTAAACATGTACAAATTGTATAAGTGTTGTTAGAAATGTAAAGACTCGAGTTCTAATTTGTGTCCCTAAATGACCAGAAATTTTGTTTAATGTTGTTAATAAAATGTTATGCTTAAATTGTCATTAATTTGCATGTAATTATTATTAAATGGTCTTTGATTTAAAGGACAATCTTTCATATTGGTATTTATAGGAAAATGAGTTTTGTTACAAACAATATATATTTATAACCATCATCAAAAACAGATGAAGGTATATTGCTGGTTTGCATTCCGTTTGTAAGACTTTGAAATATGGGTCGTAGACCCACAGAAGTAGAGTGATTTTCTGTAAGAACGTTGTTTTTCAAAATAAAATAAAACAAAAGAAAACATTTTATTGTATTGCAAATAAAAAGGCTTAACAATTATAAATGAAAAATTATATCTGACAGTATCATGAAAACGCATACAGATGACGATTATTTTATCAAAATTATTAATCATATTCTCACAAAATGATGGATCTATTTCTTTAATTTCATCACAAAGTTTTATCTAAATTCTACAACTGTTTTTTTATACATAATGAAGCATATACAAAAATTACCTTAACACATTCGCGGACAAGAACAGGAGGCATCTACCGTCACCAATTTTTTATATCATTATTATAAAACGGTAGGTCCCGCAGTAAAGTTAATGTTAAATTATACTTTGTTTGAATGATTGTCCCAATAAATTTTATATTGTGTGCCATAGAACAAAAAGGAACGGCCATTATTACTTCTTAACACATGTCGTGATTAAACACATACCAGCAGCAGCAAGACGGGGATTTCCGTTAATTTTTAGTTAATATTTTTGTTTGTGTCCAGTTGTATTTCTTGTGTTTCTACAACTAGATGCAAACAAATTTGCGGATAAAGGTGAGTCAAGTTTATTGTAAAAAAACAAATTCGGACACCTTTTAAATTAATTTTTTGTTCATATATACATATATAAATAAAGAGTTTTGTTATTTTTGTAGTGATATTTTGCAGAAAAAAATGGATTATTACAGAAAAAAAAGATGTAAAATTTTAAAATTGTTTCAAGAAATTCATTCTGGCGAAGAATCTGTAACTGATCCATTCAGTGATGACGGAGAGTATGGCAGCGATCCAGATTATGAGCCAGATGACGAAAATTGCTACAATGTCCACGACAAAGAAGAAATACGTACTCAGTCTCGGTACTCAGAAATACTACCGGAAGATATAGTAGACAAATTAATTGATTGCTGACTCTGATAATAGTTCAGATTCTGAAGAACAGGAATTGCCTCGTCTTGAGATAGATTTCGAAGAGGATTGGTTCGAAAACACAATAGAAGTACCTCATTATCCTACCTACTGGGATCAACATTTTATATTGCTGTAAATCGAGGGTATTTTTACTTAAAATATTAACATACAAAAATAAATAAATTTTGTAAAAAAAAAGCACTGGTTTTATAAGCAATTTGCAGTTGTCATACCACAACTGCTTTTGTTAAATATACAATAATGACTTCAGTTAAATACAGGTAACCCTCCTACAAGACGGCTTCCTACAAAACGGTTTCGATCTTACACGAAAAAAATTTTGCGGAAACCCTCCTCATCTACAACACGGTTTCATTCTAACACGATAAAATGGAATTGCAACTTTATCAGGATTGAGTTGTTAAAATTGTACCAAAATAGTACAAAAGTTATAATTTTTGCATCCCCATTACTCTTGTTTATTTTTGTCTATGTATTTTTTTGTATGTATGTATAGTACATATTTCTAATAAAAACAATGAATTTAAAGAAAATATTTAATTTAATTAATTTAAAAAAATGTATATTTTACACTGTCTCCTAGTCTCATATAACACGTTTTCCTACAATACAGCGTTTTCTAAGAACCTATCTACCGTGTTGTAGGAGGGTTACCTGTATATAAATAAAATGTGGATCGATAGTTATTAATATTAAGTAAATGGTTTATAATTTAATTTAATTTAATTAAAAAAAATTTTAAGAAATTGTGAATTATTAGAGAAAATTTTTCATTTGGCTTTTTTAATTAATAACTCGAAGAATACCATTGTGAAACTATATTTCTCTAGACAAATGGCACACTGAAATGCATTCTCTACCCTGCCAAGGGCGTCATCAGCAATGTTGATTGTCCAAGATCTACTTGTAAATATCATCTATTTAACTCACCATTTATTGAGTAATAGACTTCGGGAATTAACATTTTTCATGAAATGTTTGTATTTTTTGGATTTTCTATTGCTAGCTCCCCTTTTTTACCTTCGC
Organism: Bellardia pandia; assembly: GCA_916048285.2. Lineage (NCBI taxonomy): Eukaryota > Metazoa > Arthropoda > Insecta > Diptera > Calliphoridae > Bellardia > Bellardia pandia. Next base: position 30,482,081 of record OU696531.1, read on the forward strand.
GCACTTATAATTTTGTTAATAATGATGCGATTCTCAGTTTCCAAATCTAGTAAGAAATTGAAAATCGGATCATTATAAACAAAATTGTAAGTGCGCGAAGGTAAAAAAAAGCTCTCCTTTTTTATAGAAAATCCAAAAAATACAAAAATTTCATGAAAATCTGACATTGATTGCAAAAAAAAAAAAACTAAAGCTTTCAAAATGTATTGTAAATTACTAAAATAAACTAGGAACCTCTAAAGAAACTACTACATTCAATAAAGCAAAATCCTGTCCTCTCCAACAAATACCGAACAAAAAATACAACACCAGTGTAAGTATCGCAAGAAGAATAATGTTTAAAAAGCAGCGTCCATATATCCACAATAATTATAAATCATATAAAATAAGTTGTTAACAGATTTAAAACAAAAAGTTTTTTTTATTAATTTTATTTATATTTCTTTTATTTCTTAACAAAGTTATAATAAACCAGCCCACTGTTTCCCGCATGTGTTCAATTTTTTTTTAGTCTTTGTCAATGTCTATATTGTACATTGTAGTTGCATCAATAGTGTTTACATACATAGTATTTTCTCCTGGTTTTTCCATACAATTATTTCATTTTTTTTTTTTGTTTTGTTTGCCAATATAATGGACTTTTGTTGGCGATTGTTCCATTTTCATGCCAGTTTTTCTATTTTTTTCTTTAGCATTTTCCTTTTGCAATTTTTTTCTTTCATTTAACACATTTAAATTGCATTTAGACTATTTACATACCCTACAGTAGAAGTTTGTATTTATAGCCTAAAAATAATGTTTGTTTGTCAGTTGTTAAAGAAAAACCAACGAAAATATGAAACATCTAAAATCAGTTTGCTTTAGACTCTAAAGTTTAGAGCCGGTAGCTATTCAAGAATATTATTTTTCATGTTTTGCATACTTGCATACATACATATCTTTTGAATATGGTTTTAAAATTTATGAAAATAGTTGATATTTCTTTTATTTTGGCTCGAGTTCATTAAATTTAATTTTTCATTAAATTATTTTTACTGAAGAAAAAGGAGGCAACATGTAAAATAAATGAAACAAATTATAGTTACAGCAAATTTCGAACCACCGGTAATACTGGTTAAAAGATTGATGTTTGACTGTGGGCTAGCGGGCGCCGCAGTGGTGCAGAGGGTGAGAACGTAAAGAATTCTGATGAGAGAAAGTGGTGTTGCTCGAAACATATGTAAATTCAACCACCAACCCAGGTTCGAATCCTAAGCCAAGAAAAATTATCAGTAAATTTTAATAATAATTTTCATGTAACAATTCCTACCTTCAGTAAAAAAATAATTTAATGTAAATTAAATTTAATGAACTCGAGCCGAAATAAAGGAGATATCAATGATTTTAAATTAACAGTTCAAAATAAAAATAATAACACTGTGGAACATTTTTGGGATTATTGTCTGGGGGGTGGGAAATTCCAAGTCAGGGTGATGGTACTAGGTCAGTATAGTAAAACCCTCAAAGGCTTTGGCGTTCGTATGTGTCAGTTTTTTTATGACCTTTTAAATTTTTTCCTTATCTTGATGTTTTTTCGCTTAGTTGTAACATTTTGGCAAAAACGTAGTTTAACATAACTCGAGAACCACTTGTCCGATTTTGATGAAACAAATTTAGAAAAAGTAATTTTTGATCACGAGCGCCACCATCAGATTATTTTACTACTTACGATTATTTCGTCTACATTATTCATCCGCAAAAAGATCTCAGGCTTTTTTCTCTAATAACTTTATATTATCTTCTTTACTTTATTCTACTTCATCAGAAGTAAAAGTGTTTACTGTAAACTCTTGGACTAACCTAAACTATTGACGATATAGTGTAGGTGATTATGTGGTCAGCATGGGTCGATTATGTTTTTGTTAATTGCTTTTTATATCAATATACAACAAATGGGCGTTGGCTATTTATTTAATCTATATACGATTATTAAATATACTATATTTAATAAAAAATATTTCAATATTCCATATTGGTTACATTTTTTCTAAAGCCAGACTCACTTTTTTATAACTAGATGAAATTCTATATAAATGCATGTTAAATAAATTTTTAACCGCGCTTCTCCTTAGAGATGAAATCAAAATTATTTAAATTAGGTCTTTCTATTTAAATTCATGAGTAGAGGATCTACTGCTCCATTTTGTTAATATTCACTCTTTCTCTTTATTTTAGGTGTGTAAAAGACATGAACAATGATCCAATTGGTTATTTGATAACTAGGTAAATATACATTTCGGAAAACCCAAGACATAGCCAATTGACATAAGAGATCGAAAATAACAAATCCAGTTTAATTTACGTTGTTAATTGGCATCATTTACCATTTAAAATTAGACCCTAATTTTGTAAGTCTCTTGCGTTCAACGCATCACCTACGCTTCTTCGACGCATCAACAAAAATATAAAATTAAATTTAGCCTACTGAGTTGGTTATACTCCAATTGAATTGTAATATGTTTTAAAATTTAAACAGTTGAAATAACAAAATGTTTGTGCTTGTTGTCCTCTGAACTTTACCATCACCAATAGCTAGACCTTTATTTATGAAATCTTTTTCATTAGTACATTTTATACTGATATTATTATTGCTTTATTTTTTTCATATAAAACTTTTTATGTTTCTAATTCTAACCAACTAAAGTATTTTAGCTGCCTTTGTTTTAAATTGTCCTTAATGCATTGCATATTTGTCTTTTTTTAATGAACTTTATGTTATCAGTCTCTGATTTTGTTTTTCTAATAAGAGAAGAGAAACAACTACGATAAATAAACAAACAAATAAATAAATAATAATACGATGGTAATCTAACCCATTTCTAAATTCTTTAGGTTTTCATTTCATTTCGTTTTTTTTTTGTTTCTGTTGTTTTTTGTTTTTGTTGTATTCATCTTATTGTGAAGCTTCCTTTTGTTTATGACCTACGGATATGCAATAATCACAACATGATGTCGCCTGCTGTAAACAGATTTCTATACATGTTGTAGGTAGTATGTTTGTTTGTGTTGGTATATGTAAACATACATTGTTTTCTTAGAAATAACAACAACAACATCAGCAGCAGCAGTAGCAGCAAATAGCAACGACATAAATGCTGATGGCATAAAAACCCTGACACTGAAGTTTTAATCTTGAAATGCAATTAACAAGAGTTTCTTGCTGAGCATTTTTTGTTTCTTCCTTCTTTTGCAAAAACAAAAAAAATCATATACATATACATACATATGTATGTATGTACATACATATGTATTTTTTCCTTTAACACGCTAAATACTGTTTTTATCGCAAAAATATTATAATAAAAAAATGGCAAAAAAACCTTGTATGTTGAAAACGAAACCCTTAAATGACACCGTACTCTCTATTTTGCCAGAATCTTTGTTGTTTTTTATTTTAACACAAACATATTTACACACATGCATGCTGGAAAACGAGGGCAATCTTAAACGTGCTTCGAAAGGTACGGTCACAGCCGTAACCATTTATTTTAGCACAAATTTGTTTGACGTTGTTTGCTCTTACAAAAGTTTTGCAAGATCAAACGGCATCAAATAAAATAAAACTAAACACAAATGTTGTCATAAATAAACAAAGTTTTTTCAATAAATATATTTTATTTAGTGGTTACGTCTTTTTCGGCAAATATTTGCCGAAATATCTTAAGTTTTGTTTACATAAATGCGATCGCTTAAATATTTTAACATTTATGTAACAATAAAAGTTTTAAGTTTCCTTTGTGCAATTGACCGAAGCTGAGCACACTTGCCAGAAATTACATAATATTTATAAATACCCAACTAATTTAAAACTTTTTTAAAACATTTCTTAGCCTGCCTTCGTATATGTGTTAATATGAATTTATATTAGTGTGATTGTGTATTTATATTTTTGATTTCTGTGTGAATATTTAAAATATTAATAACTGTGAGTATGTGTGTTTATTATATCTTAAGCAATTCTGTGTTTCTTTTTTATCACCCTTCGTTTTTTCACAAATATTATGTTGTATTTTTTCGGGTCTTTTTCTCCTGCTTTCTTTTTAGTTTTTAACCTTTTTTTTCTTCACATATTAAACAAAAGTACATCATTAAAATATTCATTCAGTCAACAGAAATCTAAATATTCGTTTTTTGTTTTTGTTCTTGTATATGTTTCTATACTTGTACTTCAAGGGTCGAGTGAATACATCATTCTACATTTATTCATTCATTGAGTCATTCACTAACTCATTCACCCATTCAGTCATTCGTACGTACATATGTACAAACATGTATACATGCATTCGAGTGCGATTTGTGTAATAATCAAAGAATGTACTTGAAGTTCACTTTTTTGTTGTAGCTGCTGCTGCTGCTGTTATTGTTATTTTAAAAGTGTGGCAGTTGAAAGCAGTTTTTAGAAGAATTTCATCTTTTTGACACGACATTTTGATTTAAAATTTACTTTGATTTCAAAAAAAAAAACAAAGAAATGTTGACACTAAATTATTTACAAAAGCTTGAAGAAGTATAACGTTTAGAAAAAATAAATCATGCTAAAAGAAATTGAAAGCATAATACCTACATTTAGTTTTTGTCAAAGTGAGGACAGAAATGTCACTAAGTATATTATTTTCCGTAGATATTCTACACAAGACATTAATGAACAAGTCTTAAAATTTAAAATTGTCTTTAGCTAAATGAAAAAAGGACAAGAGAAACATTTTTGAATATTGGATAATTATTTGAATATCTTTAAACCGATTGTAAGTAATTAAACATATGATTGTTAGATTAATTAATGTCGACCTACTTTAGATTAAATCTCAGCTATAAATTTAACTGCAGTTTAGTTTTAATTGTGGGTCTGTATGAAGCTCTTGTTTATCTCTAGTCTTTGGTCTGTACACAATTCGAGTTTAGCTTTAAGCGTAGGTTTGTACATAGTCCCAGTTTAGCTCTAATCGTACTTTTGTACTAAGTTCCAGTTTAGCTCTAATCGTAGGTTTATACTAAGTTCCAGGTTAGCTTTAATCATAGGCCTGTACATAGTCCCAGTTTAGCGCTAATCATAGGTCTCTCCATAGTCCCAGTTTAGCTCTAATCGTAGGTTTGTACTAAGTCCCAGTTTAGCTTTAATCTTAGGTCTGTATATAGTCCCAGTTTAGCGCTAATCATAGGAAACTCCATAGTCACAATTTAGCTTTAATCTTAGCTCTGTACATGTGCCCAGTTCAGTTTTAATCGTAGGTTTGTACATAGTCCCAGTTCAGTTCTATTCTTAGATTTGTAGATAGTCCCAGTATAACGCTCCGTACATAACGCAAGCTTAGCTCTTATCGTTGGTTTATATATAGTCAGAAGCATCTTCGCAATCTGTATGTATGAACGGGACTGCATACGACATATGACAGGGGTAAGAGGGGAAATGTCACTCACTGTGGACAAATTGGAAATGCGTGACTGACGTGGAATTGACGGTATTGGAATGTGTGTATATACGACTGGTTACAGACTTGTGCTTAAGTTAAGTGTTCTTTTTGTAAATAAATGTTTACATAATTTCATTATAACATGGATTGAAATTGCTGAGTTTTATTTCAAGGGAGATGACAAGAGGAAAGTAGACAGCAATCAAATTCTACATATATATGATAATCACCTTTCAAACATATATTTTTTAAATCATTCTATATTTCTGCTCCTTTGACAATCACTTCATTCAATGCTCTGTCCCGACATTTACGAGAGGTACTTCATAATGTACAACAAGGATTTAACACATCCTAAATATTCATATTTATGCACAATGTTTAATGTAAATACGCATTCATAGCTACAACAACAACAAAAAATACAATCGAAACGTACAAAAAAAAAAACGGCTGAGTTGTAAAAAAAGGAATAAAAACAACTTGTAAATCATTATCATCATTATTATGCATTAAAAATAAATATTTATATACAATGTTGCAATTTCATTAAAATCTACCTGCTTCACAGAATCGTTCAATAATAAAAACATATCAACGTAAAATACTTGCAATTATCGTATGTGAACGTAAGGGAAACTGATACAATTACTCAAGAATTGTATATAAATAAAATGTCTTTATTTTTATTTAAAAATTCTGTTTCATGGTTATTTATTATACATTTTAGGACAAATATTAAAAGCAAAATGTTTTGGTATTAAAATTATACTCAAGGCTTTTTTTAAATAAACTCTTTACAACTCTTTTAAAAACTGGAGAATTGAATATTATTTTAAAGTAGAGGTCTGAATGGGTTTTAATTAAAAGGAGTCGCAGAAATAATTGCATTGTGCTGCAGCAAAAAAATTACTAGCTAAGTGACAAAGTACAGATGTCATTTAGCCTTAAGGTAATATTTAATTGGGGCAATTATTAAAAACTAATAACAATTATTATGCAAAAATGCTCAACAAAATATGTATGTTGCTTTTAACTTTCACTAATCCTTACAAATTCTGTTTTCAGTTTCATACCGCCTAGCAGAAGATTACAGGACAAAGAAGTAGTTCAAGCTATGCCGGCCAAATTTGTCTAGTAGTCTTGCATGTGTCCAGATTGCATCACCTATTGTCAGGTAGTATCTGAAGATTTCACTTTTATTGAACCTAAGCAGGATTGCGACTGATACGGCTGTTGAGACATTTAATGCGAATCCTTTTCTGGCCAATTCGTCTGCTTGTTTATTAACGTAGTAATATGCGCAGGGACACATACTAAAGTGATGGTAGTTAGACTAGTCTGTTCTTCCTTACATTGTCTAACTATAATAGATGTTGTACTAGTTATAAGATTTAAATGATTGCCTGGCAACCGCGTAAAAAAATCGTGTTATTTTCAGTAAATATTATCAGCTTTTTGAGACCGCTATTAAGAATTTGGTATATAAAATTACAGCATTTAGATTTTTGAAAAGAAAATTTAAAATTCTTAATTTTTAGAGTTCTGTTTTTTCTTAATGAAAAATATTTGAACTTTTTATATTTGTTATTAGAGAAAATTTATTCTTTCGGCTTGAGTTCATTAGTTTTAATAATTTAAAGAATACCCTTGTAAAGTAGTATTTTTAGACAATTGGCATATTGTAATGTATTTTCTATCCTGCCAAGGGCGTCATTAGCAATGTTTGTTGTCCAAGATCTGCCTGTAAACAGCAGCTATTTAACTCACCATTATTATTTAAAAATTTTTATTATAATAAAATAAAAAAAATTTTCGAGCTCGAGGCCAATTATTTGTAAAATTTTTATATATATTTTATTAAATTCATTATTGAGTGTGGAGATAATAATACGTCTCTTACATATATAATTGTAACTCATTCCTTGATAATGATATAAGATGGTTATCGAAATATTGGAGAAAATAATTTAATAAATAATATATAATTTTTACAAATAATTGGCCTCGAACTCGAAAAAATTTTTTTAATTTATTTATATTGGTTGGTGACTGGTGTCATGCTATCATCTTATCGTTCTGTGAGAAATGTGTGCAATATACAATGGCTCAATTAATCAATCAATGATAACTGTTAACTGGTCACCTAGAACTTGCAAATATCACACCTGTAGTTTTTTTATTTAAGGTTTGCAAGTTACTGTTACCAATGCTGGAAACAGTAGTCGAAAAAAGTCATTAAGCAAATGAAATTATTTTAAAAAAGTAAATGTCCAAGATTTTTCATTCATCCAGTTCTTTTTTAAAAGATTTTATAAAAGGTCTAAATGATTCACCAAATACTCTTACTGAAGATGCTGCTTCTAAAATACATCTATTCTAGACATTTTCGATTGATTTAAGTTATACTAAAAATTTTTTATCGAACATTAGTTTATAACCACTAAACTCACTAATAATTTCTGCAGTTAGTGTTTAGTTAATTGCCAAACGATTATAACTTGACCAATTAATTTTAACAATTAAATCTAATTTCTTTCGCTGATGGCTCAATTTAAAACATCACGTTGCTTATTAGCATTTCATTTATTTAAGTATAATTTCCAATTATCCAACACTTCAGCACATACACTCACACTAAAAGACAGCTTTCAGACAACCGTACAATGTATTTAATACCATTCATTCATAAGATACTTGCACCTACACTATTTAATTTAATATGAACTACACACACACACATATTTAGAAGTACTATAAATACATATCGTTGGTCTCATGTAGAAAGGCCCTAACTCGCTATTTTTTCGAAATTTGTTTTTTTGCGATTCCAATGCATTTAACCCTTTGTGGACCAAGGACCTTAATCGCTGAAAAAATGAAATCTCTTCTATAAAATATTGAACATAATATCATCTTAAATTTATCTACAAAATTTTTATTTTTGAAAATGACTTGCAAGGGACCGAAAAGGACATGGTACTTTGAAGTACCGTTGGGTCAGTATATGCAAAAAAGTTTAACAGAAACAGAAAGATTTTATTCAATTATCATTGTCGTTGTTTAGTAAAACATATTACATTAAATCTTATTATAAATTTATGTCATGGTATTTTACAAAGCAATTCTTTTTATCATTGCAACATAAATAAACACCACAATGGGAGCATTTGGAGTATGGCTTCGACTGAACTTTATTTATACTACAAAGTTCGCATCTTCCACGTGTTTGGACAAAATTTGGCCAATGCATACCAAGATTTCCTAGCCGAACATCCTTTGGAACAGATTCGGCCTTTCCACGACGTTTCTTAGAGCTTGGGGAGGAATTGTCATCTGTGGCTATAGATATCAAGCTTCTACGGCTTACGGTTGGATTATTCAATGTCATCAAGCCCAAAGCTACAGATCGCCTGAATTCCAAAAGAGTTATTTTTCATATGACTGACAATATATTATATAAGAATTCATAAATGTCATTTCTAATACACCCCAAAAAATGCGGTGCCATCATTTCTTTGATATTCGGTCAATACCGTAGGCACTTCGTCAGCATGATCAACTCCGCCCATATATGAATTGTAGTCCTTGATAACAGTTGGACAATCTACAGCTTTTAAATTACCACTGCAGTCTCTCCTAGAAACAGTCGTTTGCTCAGTTTAGTTTTTAGTTTTTCTAGAAGGCGAATTGATGTAAAATAGTTATCAAAGAAAACAATTTTATTTTTCCCCACTCTTTTTCATATTATTTTTTCTGCTATATCGTCAATAAATAAAAGAAAATATTCAGTAGGAGTGTTCCAATTATCAAATACTCCTTCTAAATGACCCTCCGGTAAAGAAAATTCGGGAATAATAGTTTCGTGGGTTTTAGATTTCCATCGGCGACTAGGCTCAGGTTCTCTTATTGGCTTGCTGGTGCTAGGTGCAATTTGGATCATACCATCCTCATCATTTTCATCGTGGATTTCAATATCAAAGTCTTTTCGTTGCAATTCTCTCTCACATTCTTCATGATTGTTGGATGAATCCGTTTCATCTAACAATTTTTGTAAGCACTCATTCAATGTGGCATCACCAGATTCATATACATCTTCACTCTCAACATCGGTGTCATTGTTATTATCAAGAGGAATTGACTCCAAAATTGTCAGAATTTCATTTGTTGTGAGACGTTTTGAACGAATTCCTGCCATTGTCCTATTATTGATAATTAGAAATACTGTGATTTTCTTGGTATAAAAAAGCAAGCACAGCCCAACGGTACTTACCAGTCCTCTTTAATTTTATATAAAACAAAGCGTAACTAACAACTTTTTATTAAATTCTTATACGTTTATATGCGCAAAACTAATTAGTTTTCAATTAAAAAAAGATTTTAAAATGATAGGAGTGATATTACAACTTTTTTCTGCAATTTAAGAAGATGTCACAAAACTTTACGTGTGCAGCTGAAATACATTTAAGTTTACCGTTATTCTAGACAAACAAAGTTGCTAATTAGCAAAACAAATATTATATTTGAAAGACAAAATGGTACTTTAAAGTGTCGTTGGTCAATAATACTACAAATATATTACATTTTCATTTTGCAGGCAAAATAATGTTATGGTACTTATAAGTACCGTCGGTCGACAAAGGGTTAACGCAAATACACGTCCTCACAAAAATTTATTGCAATAGTGTAAAAAATAACGCTTTTATAAGCAGTTGTACAAAAAAAGTTGCATGTTGAATATTACAGTTTCTATTATGTTTTTACCTTCTCCTGTAAGGTTTCAAATATGCGAGTTAGGGCCTTTCTATATGAGACCATCGATATGTACATAGAAATACATACCAAATGCATTTATACACATGTTAAGAAACTATAGAAAGACAGGAAGGAACAAGAACAGAAAAAACAGCAACAAAAAAGAAAGAAATAGACATTAAATCTAATTCAAAATGATTTTACACAATCTTAGTGATACACTAATACATATAAACACATGTACACGTTTTTATACCCTCCACCACCATAAGTGGTGAATTAGGATATATATAAGTTTGTCATTCCGTGTGTAACACTGAGAAATACTCATCTGAGATCCAACAAAGTAAATATATATTCTTGGTCCTTACGAAATTCAAAGTCGATTGAGCCATGTCCGTCTGTCTGTCTGTCCAAAGGACACAACCGAAATCAACAAAGTTCACAAAAACCCGTTCATAATTATTCTAAGTAGATTTTTATTGAAAATCTGCAAAATCGGTATAGTAAAACAAGAGTTATAGATCAAAATGTAGGACAAGCTCCATAAAAAATTGATATTTTTAAATATTTTTCTTCCAATTTTTTTAATATATTGCAGATATTTTCATGAAATTTTGTATACGTTGTTTAAATGATAAAAGAAGAAAGTATGAGAAAATAGTAAGAATAGGTCTATGATTTCTTCCGAAATATTGCTCAATTCTACATAAATGCCGATAAAATTGGAATGGCAATACTACATTCAGCAGCAATAAGTTTCATGCAAAAAGAAATAGCAAAATGCAATTTTTTTAGTTCGGTCCGTGTTTGCAATAGACCCTATATAAAGTCCACTTCCAAAATTCACTTAAATACGTATTAAACTAATAATAATGTTCCAGACGGAAATTTTTGCAATCATGGCAGCTTGTAATACACTACATGATCATAATATGCGCGGCAATATAGGTATTTTTGTCGACAGTCAGGCGGCACTCCTCTCACTGAATGCCTACAAAATTATATATTCACTAGTTAGGCAATGTACGAATTCTCTTTCAAGTCTAGGTACTCTATCGTGTAACGAGAAACGTACTATGCAACTCATAGTGCGTAGGATATATCAAGGTTGCTGGCTGTATTAACGGGACACTGGACGTTAGGCAAGCACGCAAATCGCCTGGCACTCCCTTTTAACGACCATTGTCGTAGTTGTAAGGATAAAGAAAAAAGGAAACGATTTTTCACCTTCTCTGGGAATGCCCAGCCCTGGGGCCAAATTACCGCATTCGATATCGAGTAAAATTGGTCGTAATTTTCTTATCTGAGATTATGACATTCGATATCGAGCAAGAAATTTAGTACATTTTATCATAATTTCGATATCTAAATCATTTTTCGATACGATAGCTCATTCGATCACGAATGCGGTAATTTGGCCCCTGATTGTCAAGAGACATAAATTCATGGAAAACTATACATTGAACAACCTTGGTGAGGTCAAAAGTCAATGACCTACTGATATATCTCACAGGGTGGTCTTATTAAAACGGGGTCCCTTCGACTCTACTTAAGTGTTTGCACGTAGTGAACTGCCACGTAAACCAACCAACCAATAATAATATTAAACGTCTAAAATTTGACATAATAATCCTTATAGGTAAATAAATTGTTGTACTAAATTTTATGGTGGTCATAGCTCCCACCAGGACCACATCCAAAAATGCTATATATGTATACAGAAATCATCCCACAACATTTTGTGAATTTCGGTCTATTTTTAACCGTATGCCCCATATAAAGCTCTCTTCCGAAAATAACTTCAATACTCATAAATCTCTTATAAATAATGGTACCAAACCAAAATTTTACACGGATCATTTACATGCATGCCTAAATCAAACTGCTGGATTTTGAGAATATCGGTCCATATTTGGCAATTTCCCCCACATAAGGCCTACTTCCGAAATCGACGTTAATACTAATATATATCTTAAACCGTTATTATAACGTGAAATATCCTCATATGCATAAAAATCAATGTTCCATAATTTAGAAAGATCTGCCCATAATTTGTCATAGCTGCTATATAAAAACCATTTCCGAAAAACAAATGTCTAATAAATATCGATATCGAACCAACTTTTATACAGATCAGTAATTTTAATCAATAAATCATACTAATATCGGTTATACGGCAATTATGCTACTGGATTTTGTAGCTGTCAGTCAATAATTGGCAATAGCTTCCGAAATAATTCCACTTCTTAGCATCACAACCAACCATACAGCTCTTGTAAATAACATTATTGAGTTGAAATAGAACCAAAATAACCCTCAAATATGTAGAAACCACATTAGTGGATACTGAATTTAGAAGCTATTAGTCCATAATTGATCCATTTCTTCTTTTGTAAATAATGTTATTGAGATCAAATTCAAACAAAAAAGCCTCAACTTATATCTTATCTTTTATACACTCTGTTTTATACTCTATTTCTTAACTTGTTGTGAATATGAAAAAATGTTCTTTTGATTTTATGAATTGTTAAATTACACTCAAGAGTATAATGAAAATCAGACAAACTCTGTAAATTACTGTAAGAATTGACAATTAAATCAATTATACATGGTCGAAATTAGATAAAATTTCAAAATAAATTATGTTGGTCGTAAAATTGTCTTTCAAACAATATATAAAATAATAATAAAATTTGCAATAAGACTGAATCAAAAAGACAGAATAAGAATATTCTAGTCCTATAAACAGTGTAGTTTTTCTATTTCTTAGTACGTTTAAGTGGAGGGTATTTAAGATTCGGCACAGCCGAATATAGCACTCTAACTTGTTTCTTCTTAAATGTACATATGAATGTATTACGAAATACACTCACATCACACACATAAACACCAAAGTTTCAATGGAGCTGCATATGTATGTATGTGTGATGGCTATAGTCTCAAGTAGCCAGAAAAAAGTATGTGAATTGCTTTCATGAATTTTAAGTAATGTCGAGAAACACACCATGACTATTTTATATCACTTCTATTTTGTTGGATTTTTTTATTTTACTTTCCATATTATTTCTTGTACGGATGACAGTGTATTTCAGTGCGTTTTTTTTCTCTGTTGCCTGTGTCTTTCTTTTTCTTGTTTGCATTATGTTTCTTTTTCTTTGCTGTTTCTTATTTGTAAGTTTATGTGTGTATTATCTCCTATACACCCAAACTGAAGTATAGAATTTTTTTTGTTTTTTTTTTTCGTTTTTTGTTTCGACAAATGCTTGGAGTTTATACAGGATTTACTAACAAAACAGTGTAGAACAAATCACATTCCTACAAGGAATTTCAGCTAAAAATTACTCAAGCTTATCTTAATGTTGTTGTTCCTGCCACAGGGGATTCGGTTAGCAAACAAGAAATTGGTGACACTGCCCACTAAGCAGTTTTGTTAGATGTTGCTTTTAGCCTGCAGAAATGCTTAAGGAGTATTGAGAACTTAATGTGTACAAACAGCTAAATGCTAATGCTCATAAATCAAAAATTCCAACATCTACCTTTCTATTTGCTCGACAATATTCTTCTAGAATGAATATGGTTTCTTAGTACATCTTAATGGCGATGATCGGTTACATAGAAAGGTGACAATGCCACCGGTAAGCCAATATCATATATATTGAAGGAAACTACTGATAAAATGCAACTGGAAAAGCTGGCACCACCCTATTATTTATGTCTTGAGAGGTAAACAATTATTTTCGCACAAACTTCATATAATTTCCGATGCAAGATATGAACGAGAACTTATTTGCAAGGATATATGATAAAAATCGGAAAGTATTTTGTAACAAATACTATTTGACAAAAGCTGTTTGCTGGTAACAGAAAGATTGGGAATGAGGGCGGTCAAAAATATAGGACAAAGCCACGATTTACATAAGTTATCACAACGAGACCTACCTACTGCTTTGCTTCTGATGGATGTCGGTTATACCTAACCTATTTAACTTCCAGCAGTCCCAAGCAAAAATACTGAAACAAAACTCTCAACGATAACAACAATTTACAAAAACACTGCAAAACTATTCCATCTAAATCACTCCCCATTTTAGTGTGCTTTGATAAATATTTTTAAATTCAATGTAATAATCGTCTGATCCTTCAGAACATTAATTCAAAAAAATGAGCAGTGTTGCTTTGTTATCGAAACACCTCTAACATCCATGATGACCGTCTATAATTATGTTTTATTACGATCTTATTAACAATGCAATATAGCAAACTCCATCCGAGATCAGATTGCTTGCCCATTCTCGAATTTTAATAACGAAATTTCAACCAATAGATATAGAAGCATAGGACTGAACGCTGAACGATGAGAGCAGATAAGAGTCGAAAAATTTTTAGCTGAAGCAGACTGAATCATCGATGTGACTAAAACATTCTCAGAATCATGTTGCTGAAACTAAATAAAATCAGGCGGTTAGATAATTTCTCTAAAACTTGTACATCTCTGTTGAAAAGATATAAGACCCCTTTTGTAAATCACTTTAACATGTATAAATATGTATTTTAAAAGTGTTATAGGTCTATTTGTGGATAATCGGTCCATAATAGGTCACAGCTTCCATATAGCGGCCATTTCAGGGTGTAGGGTATTATATGTTCGGGCTTAATCGACGATACTTTCAAACTTGTTTTTTATAATATTTTCTACGATGAAATGAAATATTCAAAATGTTTTCAATAAAATTACCAAATTATCGTCAAAACTAAAATGTTGTATCACCTACAAAATATTTGTATAAGGAAACAAACAATCATTACTAAATCTATTGCTGCAACAAAGTTGTAGTACAATCACTTTTGTAATGTATATTTTTTTCATCAACTGGGTAATTTGATAATAGCACTGGTCCTGTTTAGTGTTGGTGTAGTTAACATTGCCTCCAAATTATTTTTGAAATATATAAAGAATTTCCAGTACAAACCTTTGTCAGTTTCACCATGTGATTCAATAGTATGTCGACAATGTTCATGTTTTGCTTGTCGTAAGTATTTTCTATTTTTATTTTGTATTCTACAGTCTTTTTTGTTTTGCTACTTTAAATATATATATTTAATTTTTTCCTTCAAATACATTACTCTGCTTTCCTAAACACTGCACTGCAATCACTGTCCGTCCTTGCATCTGTCTGTCTGTTGAATGGTTCGTTCGTTAGCTTGTCTGTCGCTTGCAGCCAAAGACATCTGTCACTTGCTGACACTGAGAATGTTGTACGTACAAACATTTGTATATACGAGTATGTATGTGTTTGGTTAGCTGCAACAAAAAACGACAGCATTTGCCATTTGGGGGTACTTGTTGTATGTATTTTGCTGCGTGTGTAAGTGTTGGCTTCAGTAATTTTTTCTTGATTTTTTTGGGGATATTTTTTTCTCAAGGAAATTTAACAAAAAAAGAGAAAAAGTCTTTGTCTGCCTTAACTTAACTCATTCATAATGCAATTTTTTATTTACTTAGTTTTTTTTGCTGTTGCTTGCCTTCAATCCCCAAAAAAATTTGTTTTCTCTTTTTGTTCTGTTGTGTCTCGTATGTGTTTATACCCTACACCAGCATAGTGGGGAGGGTATATTGAATTTGTGCTGATTTTTGTAATGCACAGAAATATTGCTCCAACACCCACCTTAAAGTATACCGATCGACTCAAAATCACTTCCTGAGTCGATTTAACGATGTCCGTCCGTTCGACAGTCTGGCTGGCTTGCTGGCTGTCCATGGAAAACTCGAGCGCAGAGTACAGGTCGCAATTTTGAAGATATTTCGTTATACTTTGGCACGTGATATATTTTCGGCCCAACGACGGATGGGATTGAAACTGGTGGAAATCAGTACATTATTTCACCTGGCCCCCATACAAATGTCCTCCCCAAGTTGGGGTTTACCAGTCATAAATGTTTGAATTATGCAAGTATGCAAACAGATTGCACCACAAATGCGTGGTAAATGAAGCCAAATCACATCTATAAATTTTGTGCAGATCAGTCTTTAATTTAGCATAGCTCCCATATTAGGCCAGCTTCCGAATCTCACTTTAAAGAGAATAACTCCCTCAAAAATCTTGGTATCCAAATAATATTGAACACAAATATGTTTCATGTATATATAAAAATAATATGTTACAACTTTATGATGATCGGTACATAATTAGTCATAGCTCCCATATAAGGCCCTCTTCCGAAAATCACTTTAACGACCATAAATTTCTTAAAAATGTTGGTATATAAATAAAATTCAACGCAAATAAGTTTCATATATACAGAAATGATGATTTTATAATTATCGGTCTATAATTAGTCGAAACTCCCATAATTCACTTTAAGCTCCATAAATCGTTTAGAAGTATTTATATCGAGATAAAATTTAAAACATATAATATTTATATTCACAAAAATCATGACACAAAATTTTTGGATGATCGGTTCATAATAGGTTATATTTCTCATATAGCGCCCATTTCTGAAAAACTGTTCTATACATATACTGGGTGTAGGGTATTATATGGTCGGGCTTGACCGACTATAATTTCTTACTTGTTTCTGCTTGTTTCGTTTTAGTTTATGTATGAATTTTTCGTAAAAATTTGTAAACCAAACATGTTTTACTGTTGCTGTAAAAGTTTGCTGTTGCAACAAATATCAATTTCAACTTGAAGACGAGTATTAATATGGCAACGGATTGTTTGTGTGTTTGTGTATTTTCTCTCAACAGATGATCATAAATGTGCAGGGATTATACTATTTGTTTTGAGTGCAACGAAATACAGAAAAATTAACAAGAAAATAATTAATGAAATGTTTAATTTTTAGCAGTGAATTTAAAAAGATAATATAAAATGTCGTTTAATTATAAATTAACTATTATAGAACATCATTGTGTGATGGTTATAAATAGATGGTTATATATTATGTGTAATAAACCCATAGTATTAAGAGTTTATAAGAAATTTATTAAAATTAGTAAAAAAAAAAATATTTCGAAAAGACTACACAATTATGTCATACACAACATCTTGATTAGAAGGATGTAAAACCTGAATAATCTGATTGTAATTTTTTGATCCTCTTGCGCTGTCCTGAACTCTATTAATGAAACTTTAGGAAAAATAGATGGTTGCTTCATCGACGGTATTGATATGTTAGTTCATCATCACATATTACAATTCTGTATCCAGATATGATTAATTATGTGTTCATATCATCAGAGTGGATAGATCAAAAAATTGAATCAATCTTGAATAGCGTTCACATTAACCACCCTACAACATAAGCCACTAAACTCATCGAGATACATGAAAACATCAGACTTTTTGAGACTAATGAAAATCAGCCAGCTAAAATTGTTTTATTTGATTTAGATGGCGATTTCCAAAAGACTTCTTCAGCATAAACTTAAACATGTGTTTGGTATTGGAAAGAGTACGGTTTGACAATTATAATTGAAAAATCAAATTATAAATGAAAATTCAAATCCAACAGTTGTCTAATAGAACCATACATATGGATTTTGATTTTTTTTAATTGACATTTTGGCAAAATGCTTTATTTTTGTTTTTTGTTGAAACGAAAATTTTTAAATAAAATACAAATTGTTTTTATTAAATTTTACACCACCATAGTTGGGAGGGTATATTTGTGCTGAAGTTTGTACCGACCAAAATATTAGTCCAACACCTACCTTAAAGTACACCGATCGGCTTAGAATCACTTCCTGAGTCAATTTAATATCCGTCTATCTGTACGTCTGGCTGGCTGAACTTATAAACCTTGTGGGCAGAGTACAGGTCGCAATTTTGAAGACATTTCCATAAAATTTCGTACATTAGATTGCGCCCAAGGACAGTTGGAATTAAAAATTATTGACATCGCTCCATTATTTCAACTAGACCCCATACAAATGTTCTCCCGAAATAGGGGTTCATCGGTTATAAATGTTTGTCATAATCATGTCATAAACAAACAAATTTCAAATGTCTGTTTCTGCACAAACACTGAGTGTAAACTTTGCAATTATATAGACATTTTTACTAAAATGAAAATAAAATTAAAAATTGTTTATAAGTTTTGAAAAATCCCAAAAAGGAATCTTTTAAATTTTCGGCCATATATTCTACACCAGGAGCGGTTTTATCGTAACTAGTTGCAGAATACTGAAGAACATATTGGGCCATATAAAATATGTTATTATTTTTGGATAATGACTTTGCGATTTGAGAACATTTGATTTAAATTTGATTCTTACAAATAATTTTATTCTATTTTCTTCGACCTTTTTCATGATTTTTATTAAATAATTTTTAAGCTAAGTTTCTATTTTTATATATAATTAACTCGATATTTCGATTTCCTGAAGAAGATTTCCAAAATTCGAAATCATCTATTCATGGTAACTTTATTTGCAGCAGATTTATCGTAAAAAACACCAAACACTCCGCCAGATGGAATAACGCTATAAACTGTAACACGTTCAGCTTACGAAGGATTCTCAACAATAGTCCGAACTTTCAGGTTCTTGTTAGAAACCAAATTATAACTGTTCAATAGAAAGCAATATAATCAATTTTAATAGTGTTTAAAATTGTATACTAAACTAACTTTTTAAATATTTTTATCTTACAACCAGTCATTTGTTTGTCTCTATATACAGACCATATTTAAAATGCAGTAATACTGCAGTTTTACTAGATTTTCAAATGCTGCTCTGTTGCTTTGGTAAAAAAAATCTTATCATTTTTGGCACACAACAGCAGTTTGTCACAAGTAACCCAGTTTTACTAACAATTACAATGGACAAAACATAAAATGTATCAATTGCAAAACAGATACAAACATTTACTTAAAGAGCAGAAAAACAATACAATTTCTAAGGAAGTGCTATTTTTATTTTTACATACATACATACATACGTACATACATATGTAAATATATTGAAAAGAAAAAAAAACTTATGCTGGAACTAAAATAAAACAAGTAAGAAAGTATAGTCGGTCAAGCCCGACCATATAATACCCTACACCAATTACGGACCGACCATTATAAAATTAGGTGTCATCATTTCTCTATATTCATATCATGCAATTTAACCCAAATGGTTTTTCCCGTTTTTTAGCTTATAAAATTTACGTTATTTTAATACCCATTACATTAACGAATTGAGTTAACAGTGATTGTCAGATAGGGAAGAATTAAGGTTTTAAAAAAAATTTATAAAAATTTAAATAGGTAGAATTTTAAAAAACGGGAAAACCCATTTGGGTTAAATTGCATGATGTTTATAATCAAGAAATTTCAACTATTTATTTTTTTTTTTTTTATTAAATAACAATCACAAACTGCGAAGCTTTTGGCTTGTCTGCAGAAAACACCCAGAGTCTTTGGCGGGAATCGAACCCGCAACCCTTTGACCGATAGTCCGGCACTCTATCGCCTAGTCTATCGGGGCACATTTAAGTAAATTCTATGAAAAAATAAAAAAACACTAAAAATTTGTCTGAAATTTAAAAAATTTTTGAATTAAAATAAATTGTTTTTTAATTTTATAACCCATTGAATGCGCCTCTCAAAGACCTTTCATATGATACCAAATTTACATATAGTTTCTTTGGGGGAAATGTGAAAAAAATAAAAAAAACCTCTAAAAATTACCTTTTTATCCTTTGATCCAGCTCACTAAATATTGACCCCAGGACAAAAAAATTGAGAAACGTAGTCTTAAAATGAATCAAATTGTCATATTAGTCGGGAACATCCGCAACTTTATTTTGGGGCCACCCTAATGTACACATGTATGTATGTATGTATATCCCCACCAAGAGTTTTTATGTTTAATAGAATAAACAAATATGTGAATGAATGTTGCTAGAAAAATTCCTTTGTTTTCTTTGTGAATCTTAGATTTTTGTTGCTTGTTTTATGGGTATGTTTCGTTTTTGATTGCTGTGCAGCTCCATACTTACACTCAGTATGGCATCTTTAAGCAAAACTGTCTAATAAATGTCAACCGCAATGACAGTTTGTCGCCACTTTTACCACAAAACTCTCAGCTTGTTATTTTGTTTAGTTTTTATTTTTGTTTTCTACTTTGTAATATTTTGCTATTTGAAATATTCTTTGGCAATATAAAGTTATATACTATGCTATTTGTCTAAATATTATGCGATTTTAAATGCTAAAATATTGTTTTGCATAGCACAGAGTTTTTCATGGTTAGTTTTTTATTTTCACAAGGTTTTCTTTTTTCAGTTTTTTTTTTTTTTTAAATTTGCTTTATTTCCGTTACTTTTTGGTTCATACTGAGACAGACATAAATACATATATTTCCTGCTGCTTTATGGAAGCAATTAAATTAGAGGTTTTTGTTTGTTTTTAGATGAAAATGTATTTAGAACCATATGTTATTTCAACTCTTTCTAACAGCTCAAAACTGGAGATACTAAATTATACCTATAAAAAATTATGAACACAACAATGCTGTGAAATATTGCAATGTTATGTTTCTTCGTCTTGAAAAAGGAACCGAAATGAAATATTCAACTAAATGTCCCAATTACCGTAAGGTGCATACCAACGTTATTGTTGTTGTAACATCTAAACTACATATATAATTTTTTTAATCTGCTTCTACTTCTGGGTTAGTCCATAAAGTCAAAGTGAAGTAAGGCATGCAGATGTTGGAGTTATTATGGAAACCCGTGGGGGTTAGTATTCCAGGATGACCCGTGGGGGTTAGTATTCCAGGATCTATGCGGGTATAATGGAGTCTGTTTTTTCATGCTATGGCCTTATATGAAAACATTCAATTCATTGTTACGGTAGCTGTAGGACATGTGGCACCAACTTGTTGTTAACAACGTTTGACCAGCTTTTCATAAACGCATTTCTAGCTGAATTTTAGAAAAAAAAGTTCAATCATGACTTCAAACCTCATAAAGCACACACGTCCAATGGTAACTTAAAAGTTGCTTTATATCTTAATGCACTAGCAGAAATTGAGTAAGTAGAATAATAATAGTAGAAAATGTTCATGTTCGATGTATAAATTCAGAAATTGCTCATATCAATGAACTTTCTTCAGTTTTATTAAACTAAGTAGTTTAAATTTTATAAAAAATAATAATTAAAAAAATCATTTAGGTTTTTGTAAAGCTTTTTCCTCCCCTTATTCTCAATATTGTATATAAAATAAATTATTTTATTATTTCTAAATTATTTTTATGTTTAGTAGTATAAAATACTAATTATAAAGATAAAATTCCTTGTACATATTCAGGTATGTGATGGTAATTGATTTCGTTTCAAAAGCGAACTGAAAACGAAAACAGTTGTGATGGCAAAACTTATTATCTTTCGTTTTGTTTTTAATCCGGTTTCTTTTTAAAAACGAATTCGAATTCTTGTTGCATTTGTTTCTATCAAAATCTAAGCTAAAAAGAATGTGAGGAAAAACGGAAATTTACTGTTTAAACTGTTTTTAAACCGAGAAGATAGTTGTGCACGTTTTAAAGAAATAAGGAAATAAACCCCCTGGCCAAAGATATCGAACGTTCGCTTAGATAAGACTTAAGACACAAACTTTTTATCGTATCTATTTTTTACTCAATCAAGTTTGTTTGTTCCACAATCAAGTTTGTGTCTTAAGTTTTATGTAAGCGAATGTTATTAATCTCTACTAAACAGTGACATATTTTTAACGCTATTGTTATTATGACAATCGCATTAACAGCACAAATGTTGCAAATTCATAGACATAAAATTAAAATATTTATAATATCTTCGCTTTTACTTGATCTTTCAGCTACATTTGCTATAAAATTATCCAGCCCTGTTCAAATTTGGACAATCTTGATAAAAAAAAAAAAAACTTACGTTTGAATAAAAAATTCTAAAAACACTACAGTTGTATATGTTACTTCAATACATAAACACATTTTTTACTAGCACAAGGTACCCAACAGACCAAAAAATAAGTAAGGTATAATAGTACTTTAGAAGAATCTTTTTTTTTAAATACTAAAGTTTTTTTTAATCATGTTTGAGAAACTATTATCCTTCACAATATGTTTTGAAACATACCTCCTTATTCATAAAAACTTACAACAAGTTTATAACAGGTATATAAAGCAACTTTCCATACAAAATTTGCTTAATAAACCTCTTAGAAACTTGTTGTAGGTTTTATGAATAAGTGCAATAGTATATAATAAAAAGTATACAATAAATATATATTAAACATGCTTGTCAAATTTTGTCATTGTTAAGTTTGATTTAAAATAATAAATTATATTTGTAAAAATGTTTTGTTTATACGAAAAGTTTTGATTTTTTTTTTTTTTTTTTGGAGAAATTTTAACTTTTTCCTTTTTTTAACCATGAATGCGGTAGCCAAAGCTCCGAGTTTTCTTATTTGCAAGCATAACCAAATTCTGTTGAAATAAGTTTATTCTACAATTGTAGATATAAGCTTATCTTAATTTAGTATAATAAAATATTATTTGGAGAACTGTTTTCCAAAATTGAGAATATAAGCTTATTAAATAATTATTTAAGTACTATTATCACGAGGGTTCCTTTTTGATTATTCTACAATAATTTAAAAGTATTTTTCTATAGTTTCTCAAGTGTTTTTAAAGCTTAAGGCTTATGCTCGCAAGCTTTATTATAATATTTTCCTAAAGGGTTTTGGTCTATTGGGTAAATACCACTCACAGTGACCACTTTTTTTAAACACATTTTCCCCTAATATTACAATGAACATATTTATAATATTTTCACTTTAAGTCTAAGGTTACTATCACACATGACAAATATTTACTCAAAAAAGCGTAACCAATATTTTGTGAACAAATTTTTTTGACGTTATTCAATCTTACGAGTGTTTTGTACAAACAAATAGCATCAAATAAAATAAAACGTAATTCCTATGTTAATTTTTCCTTAAATAAAAAAGTTTTCGAAATAAAAAACAAGAATTAAAACAACTTTTATTTAGTAGTTGCAGCATTTTTGTTAAATATTTTCCACCATAACAATGGTTTGTCTCACAATAAACTTAATTAATAATATTTTGCCTAATTAACTGCATCCTGCAAATGGTACAGTAACGAAACCTTAAAAAATACATATAGATTTGCATAAAACATAAATTCTTTTAAATTAAACATCTTGAAGTATTAAAAAAAAAATCATTTCAAATTAAAGTTTAAACTTAACCCCTTAATAACCTGCAAACTTTACCAAGTGTATCGAGTGTATGATTAATTGCTGTAATACAAAATTCAATGTAAATTTAAATCAACAATCTACAATACAACTTAAAAAAAACAAACAAGCAACAAAAAGGTTATAATAAAAAGCATAGACGAACGAATGAGTGATTGAATGATTGATTGATTTATGTAAAACATTCATTACATGCAACGTACATGGTTACGTATGAGAAATGTTAATATTAAGTATACGGTTGAAAAAGTTTTCTTAACAGTAAATAGCTGTTTGTAGTTGTGCCATAAAATGAAACAAACAAACAAACAAACAAACAACAGCAAAACCAAGCAGAGCTAAAATTGTTAATGTTGTTGAATAGCAAAATATGAGTTGTATATACTTTGCTTATGCAGTCATACTGTTTGCTCTTGCCTACTTTTCACCTTTAAACTACTTACCTTTTTTTAATTACCTTTTATAAATTACCGTAACTTTGTTTTTTATTTTATTTTTTTGCTTTTATACATTTGGTTTTTTTGTGTTTTATTTTATTTCGAAATCATTGCTGTTTTAATTAAAAAATATTTTTTCTTCCTTCAAACTTTTTTCTTTTTTTGCAACTTTTGCTGTATACATCTTTTTTACTACTTTTCTGTTCTTGTTTACTTTTTAAACATTAATATTTGTTTCGTTATTTCATGGATTTTATTTATTTGTATTCTCTGCGCTCTGCAAAAGGCTTGTGGTTTTCTATTTAAAAATATTTACAAAAAAAATATGTATGTAATGTACTATAGAGAAAAAAAAACGAAATTGTGGAAAATAGAAATAATGTTAAATTTAATTCTAACGTTTTAAGGGAAAGAAGATTATGGGATTTTTTCATCATAAGGTATGACTCACACAAAATCCAAATACACAACCGATACTTATTTAAAAATCTGCAACATGTTGCAAGAGTTTTGTTTTTATCAAATAATTCGCTATCTCGGGAGCTATTATTGTTGAATATTGAAACGCAATTTGGAGTTGAGATGTTTTTGAGCTGATATACATTACATCCTATAATTACATCTCATGTTATATCGCTTCTTGGATGTAATTTACAAGGTTTTTTAATATAAGATTAAATTTAAAATAATAAAAACAGGTTTCCCGCCATACTTGAGAACTATGTTTCAATTTGGTACGTCTTCATGGACACATGTTTTAGTCGCGTTATAACACATTAATACTGAAGAGGTAATTTGTTGCTAAATCCATTGCTTTGTGAACTTCTTAAATTTTGGAACAGTGATTTTTATGCATATAAGGATATCCCATGTCGAATTTCAACGTAATATCGGTGTATTTAATATATATTAGTATTAACGTGGCTTTCGGAAGTGGACCTTATGTGGGGGATATTGTCAAATATGTTATATTCTCAAAATCCAGCAGTTTGATTTAGGCATGCCTGTAAATGATCCATGTAAAATTTTGTGTAAGAGATTTATGAGTATTAAAGTGTTATTCGGAAGAGGGCTTTATATGGGGAATTCGGGTAAAAATAGACCGAAATTCACAGAATTTTGAGGGATGATTTTTGTATATATATAAATGATCTGTGCAAAATTTTGAGTCGATAATGATATTTAGGCAGTATATATAGGGACAAATGTATGTTTTAGATGTGGTGTTTGTATGGGAGCTATGACGAATTCTGAGCCGACCACCATAAAATTTAATACTACAATTTATTTGCCTATAAATTATATAAAATTTTAGCCGTTTTGGAAGTGGACTTTATATGGGGCCTATGACCAAACTTGGACCGAACTAAAAAAAAATTTCGTTTTGCGATTTCTTTTTGCATGGAACTTATTACTGCTGAATTTTGTATTGATATTCAAATTTTATAGGCATTTATGTATAATGAGCAATATTTCGGGAAGATTTTTGTATGGGCAGGGATCTAGAATATCTAAAGATCCGGTAGTTGTGAAGTAAATTAAGTTTGCTTGTTTTAAATCTGAATTAGAAATAGCCCTTTTTAGTCCGTCTTATGTTATAGCAAGTTATCATAGTTTGTTTTATGAGCACGTTCTCTAATTTTGTGATGGTAGTGTTAGGATAACGAAAGCCAAGAACCACACCCATCCGGCGAGCGCTAGCCTCTGTTAGAACGTGCGACTTGAATTGTCCCAACAACACCACTAACAACAATCTACCATTACAGGCTATGAGAAATCATGGACCTATTCTTACTATTTTCCTCACACTTTCTTCTTTTATAATTTAAACAACGTATACAAAATTTCATGAAAATATCTGCAATATATTAAAAAAAAATTGGAAGAAAAATATTTAAAAATATCAATTTTTATGGAGCTTGTCTTACCATACCGATTTTGCTGATTTTCAATACCAAACTGCTTAGGAGAACTATAAACGGTTTTCTAAATATTGTTGATTTTGGTTTGGTCCTTTGGACGTGAGTGTGTTTTACAGAGACATACAGACAGACGGCCATGGCTCAATCGTCTTAGAATTCGATAAGAACCAAGAATATGCATATATACCTTGTTGGGTCTCAGTTGAGTATTTCTCAGTGTTACACACGGAATGACAAACTCGTTGAATACTTATGATGGTGGAGGGTATAAAAATCACAATCTATATAAATTTTGAAACTAGTATTTTTTTTATAGCACTTCCCTTAGTTTTATTCTCTTTTAGTACATAGAAGATGATAGTGTAGCAAAATTAATGATGAGGTAATAAAGGGAAAATTTTTGCTTTTTTAATGATTTAATGACGTAAATCTTTTTCCAAAGACCCTCTTATATTTCTAAATTTTAGCAAATTTTAAATATAGCTACCGGTATGTATATCGTTAAACTGAACTTAACTAGTAGACAAAGTTTAAACGTATTATTGTTTGGTATTTGATTCAAAACAGCTATATACAAAGTCCATATCTAAGTAAGGAAGTATTAAAAGAAGAGAAATAAAGGTTTTTGAAACTGCTTTGGAATTTAGATTATATGGCCTAAAATAAATACAAGGCCAAATTAGAACGCTAAGCCGCTCGTTTTTAAATTGAACTTGTTGTTTATTTCCAAATTATCTCGGTAAATAAGACTTTTACAAAAACAATAAAAACAAAATTATTGTAACCTCAATTAAACAATTCGTTTGGTGAGACTCCGTACTTTAATCTATAATAAATGAGTTGTAGATTATACAGTCGAATTCAATGGCAGCTTATTCCAACTTTATAAATTTTATTTTTCATGTTCAACTAAAACTTTTTATAAAATAGAAAAAAACTACAAAAACAAAAAGAAAAAGAAAAACTTTAAACTTTTACTTACTTCTCTTTAAGTCTTTATTTTTAACAAATTTTTCTTTACAATTTTTGAAGCTAAAAAAAATCAGCTTTTACTTGCAACCATTGTTGGTTAATGACATTGCTAAACTAAGCTGACTATACTGGCATTCAAACGGCAAATGGCAAATAGACGGCAAGACAGACAAACGGATATATGTACATTCAAGCTTATAGATACAAATATTCCATCATTAAATACCGCAACTGTTAGCTGCAGCTGTAATGTTGCAATAACGAGAATTCAAAAAAAAAAAACCTGCAGAAAATATATAAATGTATGTAAATGTATATTTCTGTGGCATAAGTAAAACAATCATTTTTATTATGATTTTTCTTTTTTTTTGTATAATTTTTCTATTTTTTCGCCAGACATTGTCATTTTATGTGCTGATTATTTTGTGCTTAATGATGGCAGAATCAAAAGCTATAAAAAGACAAATATTCGTACATTTAAGTATAAAAGCAATTGGGAGAGGGAAAAAACTCAGCAAAACAATTGAACAATTTCAAAACTAAATAGGCCAGAGTCAATTTTATGGTAAAAAAAACCTTCTCAAAATTACAAAAAAAAAATATATATTTATCCGGCACAAACTATACTGTGGTATAAAAAATAACTCTAGTTTATAAATATAAGATTTAAAATATGAAAACTAGGATAACTGCTCTTTTTGCTTACAAAACTGTTATTCAATATTAACTTTGATATTGTTGTTTTTGCTCTAACCCAATATTTAGTAGTTAGTATGTGACTATATAGTTATACATACATATACATACATTAACAATAAAAGCTTTTTGTGTTTATTATTCTTGTTATCTGTATCTGTGTGTCAGTCATTAGTGTTGTTATATGGCCCAAGTATGAATACGATTACCAGACATTTTTTTTATTATTACAGATACACGTACGTTTTCTATACAAATATACTACAAATTTATATTAAACAAAAACTCATACAAACAACAACTGCCATTTAAAATATCATTATATACCGAAGGATATAATAATTAAATCCTTTACTCCTTTATTTTTGTTACTGTACTGTTTTTGTTCCCCATTAGCCATTGTCTGATTGTTTGCCAGAAACCCACAATACCAGTCATTGTCTTTTTGTTTTTCTTTTATTAAACAAAACAAAACAGCAAATGAAAAAAAGCAGCGAAAAACACAAACAATGTGAACAAATAACTAACTTGGTGCAAAAAT
This sequence comes from Bellardia pandia, assembly GCA_916048285.2. Taxonomy (NCBI): domain Eukaryota; kingdom Metazoa; phylum Arthropoda; class Insecta; order Diptera; family Calliphoridae; genus Bellardia; species Bellardia pandia. The sequence goes on from OU696531.1 coordinate 30,510,114, forward strand.
TTATTTAAAGTGACTAATGATTCTAAAAATTTGCATACGTTAGTGTTAACGCATTTGCAAAATCATGTGTTAATGAAGCCATATTAACATTGAAAAGTAAATGATGGTTAAAGAAACACAGCTGGAAGGGAGACTTTAAGGTGGAGTAAAACTATAAATTGTAATGTATAAAATGATATGAATAAAGTGTTGAGAATTTAAGAAATATTTAGTTGAAGAGTTTGAAGTAATGTTCGGTGTTGTTGAAGTTTAAAATTTAAAGTAGGAATAAGTAAAGTTACCATAACCTATGATAAATTGTACTTCTCGTTACAAACTTACATGTATACTCGTATTAAGCACAGACCGAAAATAAATAGTCCATATAATTAAATAAACAAATTACTCAAATAGTGATTTATATTTCATTAGAAAAAAAAAACAAAATCACTCAAAATAACTGTTATAAAATGATTTTTATTCACATGGTTTGGTATCATGAAACAAATAATAAAGATTACGCATTGCGCAGGTCCATTATATTTTATTGTAAGAGTAAAATTGAGAGCAAAATTTCTTCTTGTGACGTCAAAAATATTTTTATGTTTTAATTTAAATACAAGTTTAAAATCAAGTGTGTCATTTTTAATTGTGGAAATTTAAAAAAATAACATAAATTTAAAATTTTTTCGATTTTCAAAAGAAAATAAATTAAAATCGAACAATGGGCAAAATTTTGCCACCTTGATGAAACAAAATTAAAATTTTCTCATAGAGTTTGTATTGAACACTTTAAGGCAGATGATATAAAAAGAGATATTAAAAATGGGTAACTCAAACGTTTTGCGTTTTACTTTATGTTAGGCATGCCTACGAATATGTGTTTCAAATTAAAAATCTAAAAGCTGCATTCAAATCACTGAGTATTGAAAATCTTTTGATTTGCAACGAGTATTAAAAAAGCATATACATATCGCACCCTAAATACAAAAGGGTCACAACTCAAAATACTAAAATTTTCAGGAGAGACAAAATCCTTCATCGTGCACAAGCGCACACACACTTAACATAAAAATAGTCATAACTGTATTTTTCTAGTTAAAGATGATAGTAATGTGAAAGAAATTTTTGCAGTAGTTAGAGATGTGTACTCTGACTTAATTTATGCAAAAAATTCAGTTTTGGAAAATTTTTAGTTGTGACCCTTTTATATTTAGGGTGCGATATGTAAATGTGTCAAGTATTTTTAATGCGCTTATTAAAACTAAAACATTTTTTTTTTATCAAGAATGTTTTTTCAAATAAGAAAACTAAATCAACTCGTAGCGGATGAGACAAAAAAAAAAAAAAACAAACGGAAACACACAAACATAATAAATTGATAATACAAAAATAAAATATATAAAATACTAAAATATAATTCACTTTTTTGATACATTTAAATATGTAAAAAAAAATAATTAAATGTTTTATTTTGAATCAAAAAATTTATGAAAAATTATTGTCTTTGAAAATATTGTTAAGAAAAGTTATATAAAAAATAACCTGTGACGTCATGCGCATTTTGTTTACATTCTTTCAGCAATCGTTATTATTTAATTCATGGTTTGGTATGATCTTCATTAGTTTTTTGTTATTTTTTAATGCTTTGCTGAGACACAAACTATTTCAATTGTAGTTGCTTTCTCTTTCGTTTACATACTATAATCATAGCTGCCAGATTTGACGATTTATCGCATTTTAACGATTTGTTGTTTCAAAAATAGGAAAGTGACGATTTTTTCATTGATACACGAAACACGAAAATTAAACTTTTAACTTTTGTAGCCAACCAACCTAGTTTGGTTTTTTTTCATAAAAGCGGATCCAAATAGTTTTCAAAATCATCATAGAATCAAAATGTATATGCTCAGTTCAAAAGAAATACATTTTGAGTTATGACCTCTTGTAGCAAATAGAGAATATCTAGTACAGGGAAAGGCAACCTATACTATTACATTTTGCAATTGTATTAGTAATATACTCTCTTCGCTCTCAACACAAATCGGTGTTGCCAGAAAACTTTCGTCACTTATCCCCAATTAAAAATTTAAAATCTCCAAAAATCTCTATTTTATTATTTGCGAAAAAATAGAAAATCAGTCAGAAAATTGCATTACATCTTCAACATTTATTTCATATGGGCAACATTTGATGCGTATTAAATTTTCAAATGTCCAGCAAAACCTTCTTTTTACCCAACATTACATTGGCACCATCAGTGCATACAGAGGAAAGCTTACTCTTATCAGTAAAAGAAAGAACTTTTTCATAATAATAATTTAAAGAAAATAAAAAATTAATTTCATATTCATCACACATTTTTAAAAAAGTTGGGAAAATTTTTTTTTCTGGCAACACTGATTTTTAAATTACACAACCTGTCTGTTTGAATCAGAGGTCGGCATCCTATAGCACAATAGTGCAGAGAGCACTTCACACATACGCCTAATCTCTTTCATTCAGTCGTCATTGAGACAGCAATGTGTGCACATGCGGCGGATGCTTTTATATTTTTTTCAGAAATACTTCCCAACAAACATTTCAAATTAATAATAAATTACGAAAAATATTTTATGATTGATAATGCATTTGGTAACATGCATGTAATCAGCTTTTGAAGTATTAGAAGTTCCGTTTGTATATCAAACTCGTTGTTAATTTCTTATATGTTACGGAAAATACATTGTGAGTGTATGTTTCCTATCTAAGTTGTTTTGTATAATTTATATAATTATGTTTATGTTTGCTGGGTAGTTTTCTCACACACACAACCTCATTTTACGCTTTGCCGACCTCTGGTTTGAATGCTCAACCTAGGTTAGGTTATATGGGTAGCCGTTTTCTGAAACAGCTCACTTGGGTCCATTATATTGGTCCCATTGTGATACCCATGCTCAACCTAGACTCATTAAACTTTGTTTATTTCTCTACAATGCGTGTGCACACGTACGTAAGAGAAGAGTAAATGAAAAACGCGGCGCCCATGTTTTGCCTTTCCCTGATCTAGTATGTCAATAGCTCACTCATAAAACGCTACGAAGTGCCAGCCTTATATTGTATTAAATATCTAATTGTTCTTATTTCCTTTTAACAATAATTTTGAGATTAGTGTTTGAAACATAAAAAATTTACCCCTAACACCCAAAATTCTTTCAAAGTTTTTTCGCTATTTTAAACTTTCGTTACTCCTTTCAAAATCCTCATCATCTTTAACTACAAGTTCATTGTGTAAAAAAAATCCTTAAAATAGCACACTAATCACACCAGCGCGAACAGTATGTCTGAGAATGTTTTATCATTAATCTAAGTAGAAAAATTTTAAAATAAATTTATTAAAATGCATTAAGATTCCACACAAAAGGGAACCGCCAGCATATGGAATATTTTCGCTGGTTGTGTTCTTTGTAACTAAAATTTATTTCTTCTGTTCCAGGCGACAATGAAAAAAAAATCCCAACAACAGTAAAGCTGAGCACGAGAGCTCTAAAGAAGAAAAAAAGCGGTTGTCATGTTTGATATAAAATAGCAAAACCACTTAAGTGCTGAATAAGAATTAAAAAAAAGAAATGAAAACAAGAATTGAATAAAATAAAGCACAGAAATGGTTACAAAAAATTATAATAAAAAAAATGTTATTATAAATTATGCAAACACATGTGGTACTTCCAAACAACAATGCAATAAAACATTAAAATATCAGCATTTCCATGACTACACTCAAAATAATAATAAAAAAGTAAAATATAAATCCACAACACACATAAATAAGTAACCAGCGAGCGAATGGTAAAAAAAAATACGGCGATTAAAAAGGGATGACATAAAGAACGATTTTAAGTTGAGCTATGATTTAGTAACTTAATAGCTTATTACCGAATGGACATTCTAATATTATGTTCAATGTTCGGCAAAAACTTGCAATTCATTATTTATGCAAAGGAATAATCGTTAAGCCTTTGTACTTTGGGTCAGCTGTATGAGGAATATTTTCGGAAATTATATCAACCTAAAGCAAAAATTTTCTTTATTTAAAATCTTTATTAGTTTTCTTTATGGTAATAATCACTGATTAAATTTATTTCATTAATTTGCTTAAGATTATCTCGAAAAAAATAAAATTCCAATTTTTAACTTGGAATATTGACAAAGTCTGTCAATAGTAGGAAAAAATATTAAGCACGATACTTCTCAATTCATTTTTATACCCTTCACCTTCATGAGAAGGGTATATATAAGTTTGTCAGTCCATTTGTAATTTCCACAATATAATTTTCCAACCCCATAAAGTATATATATTCTGGATCCTTATAGAGAGCGGAGTCTATTAAGCCATGTCCGTCTGTCTGTCTGTCTGTTTAAATCAATTTTCTGAAGTCCCTTGCTACCTTCGGGATTCAAATCTTCAATAATTCTGTCAGACATGCGTTCGAGAAGTTTGCTATTTAAAATCAGCAAAATCCGTCCATAAAATTTCATCAAAAAAAAACTATCAAACAAAGTGTATTAATATAATATATTGGCTTCATAAGCCCAAACGTAAAAGTTACCAAAACAACAGGCAAATTTTGACTGTCTAAACATTTACCTGTGATTGTTGTAAAACTGTCGTCAGGGTGGAGGGTATTTAAGATTCGACACAGTCGAATATTACACTCTGACTTGTTGTTTTTATTCTTGTAATCGTATAAATTGGTTTAAAAATATGGTAGTTATTAAGAATAAATACTACAGTTTCTGATAGTAATATTTTTTATAGATTTGAAATAAGTATGTAGTGCAGGTGGATCGTAATGTTGTTTTTTTACGAAGAGCTAGAAACTAAACAATCTATATCTTGAAATATTTTAAGACATACTTTTAGAAAAGTCATTCAGCTTTAAATTAATATCGAAATAAATTGAAATCAACAAAAAGATTTAAGAAAAATTTGGTAATCTTTGAAAAGTTTTAAAACATTTAATCGTGTATTAAGTGTATACAACACTTGATTTTAAAGAAACCAAAGAATATTCTCAAGGAATAAACGACAGTCTCGCTTAATATGTTGTTACCAAATTGTATTTCAATTTAAATTTAACGGCTTCCAGAAATTATGATTGCTGTATAAATAGACTAACAGGGCCAACCAAGTGAATTTGTTTATTGTGAGTCATCAAGTGTTCTGAAACTGTTATTTAATAGTGGTGAAAAAGACAGTGTTCATTACAATTGCTTTTGTGTACATTTAAATAACTAAAGACTCGTTATATTTCCTTCAAACTACTTGACGCTCTTATTTTACAATTGAAAGGAATCCTGTTTATTTAAAGGAAATCAAAGGCAAAATAAAATATTTAAAATATTAATTCCCTTATTCATAAAACTTACAACGGGTTTATAAGAGGGTTTTAAGACAAATTTTGTATGGAAATTTGCTTTATAAACCTGTTATAAACCTGTTGTAAGTTTTTATGAATAAGGGGGTAAATATATATAATATTACTTTCGTTTAGGATACACTGTAAGAATTTTCTGTATATTCCACTGAAAAGTTTTCATTATTTTAATGAATTCAGCATGGAGTATATTTGCAAAGATATATTTAAAATTAACTAAAATTAAACAAACCATCTTCCTCAAGTTGTAACAAAACCCACGGAAAACTCACATGATTCTAAAATAAAATTTCATACAGTGATGCTATAAAAAAAAAAAAACGAAAACTGTGAGCAGAATACTATTTATACTTTTTTTAAACTTCTTTTAACTGTATAAGTGTGTATTAAACAATATTTGTTGGTTAGCGTGTATGTGTAAATGCGTGTGCTTGTGTATGTATTTTTATATCTGACACAAAGTATCACAACAAAAGACAACAATTTGTAAGCAATTTTCACAAAACACGCAAAAATGCAAAAAAAAAAAAAGTGGAAAAAAGTTAAGTTAAAAAAGGAAAGCATTGAAACGACGAAAAAACTTACAAGTGTTACTTGTGCTTATAAAAGGAAAATGAATTTACAAAATTGTCGCAGTTTCAGTTGTTTGTCGTTATATTTTTCTTTATTTATTTTTGTTTCTCTGCTATTGTTGCAATTTTGTCTTTTTCTTCTAACTCTTAGCCTTCCTTTTTTTTGTTGTATATTTATGATGCTGCTGTTGGTTTAAACTTTAACAATTGAGTTTTTCTTTTAGATTTTTTTTCTATATTTTTTGTTTGTTGTTTTCAATTTTGTTGCTTGTACATACATATTTTTCCAACTCATATTATGACTAAGGACTATATAACATTTTTGTTGTTTTAAGTTTCTTTTGCGTTCTCCCTTGATTTTCGTGTACTCACAATAAACTAAACAACGACATTCATGTACAAGTTCATAAATCTTGCTTTCGTTAAAAGTCCACCGATAAAAACTGTGAAAAAAATAAACTATAAAACAATAATTTGCAAAAGTTGCAACATTGTGTATTTTGTTAGTAAAAAAATGAACAAAATCTAAAAACTGCAAGTGTTATGGGATTTAGAAAAGAAATGCTTTTGTTATGGTTTCTTCACTTGTTTACAATGTTAGTAAAAAAAACGCAGTTTTCTATGTGGTGGACCATAGAACGTTAGTTTTTGGGAATATTGGTATTAATTGTTAGAGATATTAGTTGTAAAAAATAATATTTAGCTATATGCATGAATATAATATTCAGTTAAGATACACAAGAAACTTAAAAAGTTTTTGAGTAGAACATGTGTTGTCATGCAAAGATTTTAATATTTTGAACCTAATTGCTGTCGTTGCTGCCGGGAACTTTTTGCCATGTTTCATTCACATAGAAAACATAAATAATTTCTGCGCTGCAAATTTTGAAATTAGAAAAAAACTAGTAAAATAAAAATTCTTTTAAAATTATTTTTGTACATACACATGTATGTAGTAGTATTTTTAATAAAAATATTTAAAATTTAAATTTTAGTTTCATACTAAATTCAAATTTCGTATAAACTAGAAGTGAGAAAAATATTTGAAATTTAAATTTTATTATACCCTACACCACCATAGTGGGGAGGGTATATGTACAAAATATGTTTGTAACGCCCAGAAATATTGGTCCCACACCCACCTTAAAGTATACCGATCGACTCAAAATCACTTCCTGAGTCCATTTAACGATGTCCGTTTGTCCGTCCGTCTGGCTGGATGGCTGGCTGGCTGGCTGGCTGTCCATTTAAAGCTTTTGCGCAGAGTACAGGACGCAAGTTTGAAGATATGTCGATAAAATTTGGTACGTGATATTTTTTCAGCGCAAGAATGGATGGGATTGAAACTGGTGGAAATCGGTCCATTAATTCACCCGGCCCCCATAAATTTTTTTTTAATTTATTTTTTATTATTGAATCTTTCTTTTTGAAATTTACAATATGTATTCAAATCTTAATTCTACTTGTTGTTTATTAGTTGTTACCAATGTAACCACTAACTGTTGTATTCAAATTTTAAAAATGTCTTCTAGTTAGACTCAAAGTATCGGTTCTTTTTAGCCTCTGGTGCCCCTCGAACTGAAGCAGAGCCCGAGCTAGGTAGTTAGGGTGGGGCATTAGTTTAGCGATGTAGCTAATTGAATATTTTTTAATTTCCTCCTGGATAGTGGGGACGTTGAGATCTCTGTGGATAATATCATTACGCATACACCATGGAGCGCAGACAATTTGTCATAATATTCTAGATTGTCTTCTTTGAAGCTTTTGGATGTTAGATGGGCATGCAGTATCCCATAATTGGATGTCATATGTCCATATTGGTTTTATGATGGACTTGTATAGGAGAATTTTGTTGTCTAAAGACAAGTTCGAGTTTCGACCGAGAAGCCAATGTCCTTCCGAAATTGGGGTTTACCGGTCATAAATCTTTGAATTATGCAAGTATGCAAACAAATTTCACCACAAATGAGTAATAAATGAAGCTAAATCACATCTACAAATTTCGTGAAGATCGGTCCATAATTAGTCGTAGCTCCCATATAAGGCTCACTTCCGAAAATCACTTAAAAGAGCATAACTCTTTTAAAAATGTTGGTATACAAATAATATTGAACACAAATATGTTTCTTACATATGCACACATAGAATATGGTAGAATTGTATGATGATCGGTCCATAATTAGCCGTAGCTCCCATATAAGTCCACTTCGCGAAATAACTTTAAGGACAATAAATCTCTTAAAAATGTTGTTATCCGAATAAATGACACCTAATTTTATAATAGTCAGTTCATAAATAGTCAAAACTCCCATATAAGATCCTCTGCGTAATTCACTTTAACCTCCATAAATCTTTTAAACGAGATAAAGTTTAGCACATTTAATATTTATATTTACGGAAGTCATGGCACTAAATTTTTGGATGATCGGTCCATAATAGGTCATATCTCCCATATAGCGCCCATATCTGAAAAACTATTTTATTGATATACTGGGTGTAGGGTATTATATGGTCGGGCTTGACCGACTATACTTTCTTACTTGTTTTATTATAAATTTAAATTTCGTTTTTCATCCTTGGAACAGACCACTTGTTATTACGTATACGTAATATATATTCCATACTCTATTTAATGTTAATCATACGTACAGTAAAAAATATGCACCTATGTAAATCACTTTTAGGCATATTTTTTCGTTTTTAAGTGCAAAAATATGCTAAAAAGTGATTTGTATAAATGATCACATGATTATCCTTCTTTTTCAATTTATACCATAATTACAGAATATTTTACAATTTCATATAACAAATACATTTTTGGGCAAATGTTTTTTGTTGGGAAGTGTAAAATGTAAGTAATAGCAGATTAAAAAATACTGTAATTTTTGAACCATTAAACTGTCAGCAATATTAATATATTGTTTGTCTAATAATACCGGTGCTACAAAATTTCCTTTTTTGTAAGCACTTTAAAGGTGACCTAGTGTATGTTATACGTCTAAATTAAATCAATATTATAAAACCGATTTTAAAAGTTTCAATATACCTCCAAATTTCCGAGTTATGGACCAAAGAAATTTTTTTGAGGCTGCTACATTTAAACATTTATAACGTTTTTATTTATTAACCGATTTTTGAAATTCAAAGGGTTTTGGAAAGAACCCTAAATATATATACTTCTCAGACAATATTAGCACAAATATAAATAGATTTTTTCAATTATACGGAAAATTTTTATTTTTTTTTTTAAACATATATTTTTAATATTTGTTAAAGAAACGTAGTTTTTTTATTCTGTCTAGGATTTCTGACAACCTTGATAAAAAAAACTTTTACGGAAATTTCTCATCATAATATGGTGATCAGCTTAAAACTTAAACTTAATATTTTTAATGAAAAAGATATTAATGGTTAAACATAAAACAATATTATTAGTTAGAAAACAAAAATTTGTATGACGTAAATCGCAATTATTTCTACATTTTTTGAAACACAAAACTTACACACACTAGTTAATATTTTCGGAAATAGAAATAAATATTTATGCATTTTCAACGTATATAAAAAATTACATTTAGTTATATTTAATAAAAATTTATTTTGTGATATGTAACATTATTTCTTTTATGAAGAAAAAACAAAATATTATTAAAATTAAACATATTTTGTTTGCATTTTAAACATAATATGAGTACAAATAGAGAAATTTATCATTTAATGGTTATATGTAAGTTTAAATAGTTGTAAATGATATAATATGTTTGAATAATTATCATTTTATAGTTGTGGTAAACATTTTTTAAAAATAATTATGTCTCAGTGAAGCATATGAACTAAATTAAATTGAAATAACAATTATTTGTGGAACACAACAATATATTGTTACAAAAAACATAATGTAGTTGTTGTAACCACAACCAAACATGTTTTTTTTTCTGCGTATAGCTAAATACAATTTTTATTGCTTGTAAACAAAAAACAAAGATAAAATTATGAATAAAATTATTTTAAAAATATACAAAAATATGTTGTAAAAAGCAAAATATGTTTTCAGTGCAAAATATTCAAAAATACACACTAAACAATCAATGGCAAAATTATTAAAATTACCTGAAACCGATAAGTAACTCTATCATGTGTTTAGCTGTTAATAAACTTATTTAGGAGTTTGTTCTTAACTAAAGAATATTTTCGCAAAAACTAGAATGCAATTTTTAAATTTTAAATAAAACACAGAAGAAGTAAATCTTCGAATAAGAAAATTTTTATAAAAAGTTTTTACATAGTACTCGCAAGAGGAAAAATTCTCATTTAGTTAAAACACAGATATTTAAAAAAAAATCGTGAAACTTTGTTATATCGTAAAGTAGACAGAATGAGGTTATATATGGAACACCTTATCGTGCACATGGCAGCCGCGGCTTTGCTGGCAGACACGCGATCTTTTAATGACATTTTCAATGACCTTTTTGCATAAATGCTGCGGTATTTCATTAATACAGCGTCTAATTTCCTATTTTAAGGCTTGAGTCGTCGTCGGCTTATTCGCGTAAACCATCGACTTAAAAAAACCCCAAAGACAAAAATCTAAAGGTGTTAAATCGCACGATCTAGGCGGCCAATTCTGGTCTCCAAAATGCGAAATAATACGACCGGGAAATGACTGATGCATTTTCTCTGGCTGTATGACATGTCTTGTTGAAACCACATGCCCTCCACATTCATTTCTTCAATTCTAGGCAAGAAAAAACTGGTTATCATTTCACGATACCGAACACCATTGACACCATTGCGTTCTAGTAGGGACACCCTTTATATATTTTTAAAATGTTGATCAGTTTGGATTAAATAAATGATGCAGAGCATAAATAATTAGCCTTTTTCAAAATTTAAATAATTGCACTTGCAAGTTCATTTGTTTTATTTATTTTATCTAAATTTTAAACCAAAACTGTACAATCATCTATGCAGCAGTTGTTATTTTTAAGCATTTCATTCAAATCCTTGTTAGAAGACAGAAACCTTAAAAATTGATGGGGATAGAGAGCTAAAATAATGAATAATTACAAAAGCGTATTCTAGCAGCTCAAGTAGTTGTAACATGTACAGTGCCAAATAAAAGTAATAAAACGAAAACTCTAAAGTTGTAAACAAATTAAAAAAACAGCAGCTGGTGGAAAAATTTTAAGTAACTAATAAAAATAAAAATCAGTTAAAAGTTAAAATTTATTACTTGAATTAAGATTGTTCTAATACTTGTCCAACACACTGTGGCCTATAGTGAATTTTAAATGCTTTAGTTGTTTATATTGTTTTAACAATTAGTCAACTTCAACTTTTGTCAATCTTTTCTTTATACTCAACGAATACGAATACTTCCAGAAAAATACAAGTATTTTTATATAAATTTCATTTTGTTTCCATTTAGTTACGTATTTATTTATTTCTTTTTCCTTTTTTGATAACTTTTCTGCATTTCATTGTTTGTTTTAATTGAAGTTATTGCATTTTCTCCGTCTATTTTTTTATGTTTTTTTTATATAAATTTTGTTTATTTAATACTAAAGAAATGTAATTGAAAAAGTTTAAGATGTTCTATTTGTTTTTTTTTTCAGTTTTATGGCAATTATAAATTCTTGATTTTGTTTGCAAATTTGCTAAGAGAAAAATATTTAAAAATTGCATTAACAAGAAATGTTAGAATGTTGATTAAGAAAACTTATTAAGTTGAATGGCAGTTTTATTCAAGGTAATTAATATAAGCTGCAATTCATTTATATGAAAATATATTAATTTAAAATTAATTATGAATTAAAAAGTGGCAGTTACCAGATAAACATTGCAGATAAATTAGTTTTTAGTAACAGCTAAAAAAATGTTAGATTATTACTTAGCTAAATAAATATTTACATTTACTTGCAAAGCAAAAAATATGTGTATTTATCAATACATTAGTTCCAGTTTATATAAACCTACAACAAATGATTTGTTATGCAATCGTGTAAATGCTTAAATTCATTACCTACACAAAAACACATACTCACAACTACATACATTATTTGTGTCCTCACATAGTGCATGCATATGCATGCAAAATTATACATGTGTGTGTATTGTGATTATTTTTTTTTTTTTTTTTTTGTTATTTGAGAACATGTGCGTACACAACAAATAGTGCGTACACAATTTCATTCAGTGCTGCAATCCAGCCAACGCCCATACGACTGGCGATTGCATACAAAATACAACCGAACAAAACAGCATACAAGTCCATGAACAGGACCCAGTGTATAATCGCTGCATTTAAAGCGAATACAATTATAATGTTTTAAATTTTATGCCCATATTAATGCCATAAATGGGAGAGAAATAAAAAAAAATTATTTGTATAGATACATACAAATATCTACATATATTACCTGTATTTGTTATATAATCTTATAAAGATTTATCACGCGAAATTGTTGATGATAAGATAACAAATGTTTAATTTTACATTTTCGAATTACTGGTAATTAAAATGGGTTTTCGAATGTAAAAATTTTCCTGCAAACCAAAATATTAAATACTGTAATCAGAATGACTTTATTATTATACTCTTCATCCTTATAGTGGGAAGATTTTATGCCTTTTTGCCCAAAAATATTTATCTAATAAATCACTTTCTCATAATCATTTTTATAGTCGATTTATATTTATTATTTATTTATTAATAGATTATATAATATTTTAATATACAAATTCAGTTTTTTTTATACAAATTCAGTCTTAAATATTATTTTTAATCTATATATGGCCAAACATATTTGTTGTGAGCCTGATTGGCATAAAATGTGATTTTTATATTTTATTATATGTATATAAAATATGTGACTAGAAAAACTCATTTAATATTAGCTTACGGTATTTTAAACATAGTTCAATATATTTATATAAAGTAGAAAAATTATAACCATTTAGAATACTGATAACATCATTTACAGAAAGATTTAATTTATTAAAACAGGTTCTACGTATTTCATTATAAATTGGACAGACTCCCAAAAAGAGAAATGAATTTTCTATTTCATTAGTATTACATATTGTACAACAAGTTTATGCAGTTTTAATAAAAGATCTGCCATTCAGTTCTAATAATCCACCTCTAGTTTTAATAAGAAGACAGGTGACACGTGTCGAGTAATTTAATAATGGTACAGGCATAAAGTTATGATTACGTTGTGGGTACATATCATGATTTTGAGAATTCTTTGCTCTTAACATGTTTTCTTCTTTTGTAGCTCTTTTTTAAATCCAAAAAGACATCCACCACTTGCACGACCAGCTCTGTGTGTTTTCTTTGCAGGAATCTATTTTAGAAAATAATTTTGAAAACAAGAATAAAGACGATATTGATTCTCACTAAGAACGTGGGCTTCGAATAAAAAAAAATAGATCAAATTGATTTACATAGGTTAAGAAATAGCCAAAATTTATTGAATTTGCCAAATTTGCAACATTGTATGATTGTAATTTAAATGTACTATATTGGTATTACGAGATCGAAGTATTAGGAAGATTCTCAAGAGGTTGGTTCACGTTTATGACATTAATTTCAGTAGCATAATCAGTATTTGCAAGCAATTTACGAAGATATATTGCATCACTATCTGAAGTAGTTTCAATTTTATCAGACTTGTAGGTATATTTTTTATTATCAACGTAAATACAAAATTCGCCAAGCCTTACTTTGACTGTCTTATTGCATTTGGTGATACTTTTGCTCAGCTTTCGTAAATTATAACGCACATTTTGTGCATCCACTGTATAATCTTTATTAATAAAGATATTTTTGCCTTTTCTTTTTCATTGCTGTTACATTATAAGCTTGAAAACTAGACGCCAGTGTAAAGCAAAATGATTTTCCACCAGCAATCATACGGGTAGACATAATATTCGCATTTACTTTGAGGACGTTGTTACATAGGTTTTCAACTTCTTGTTTAGCTGTATTATTGTTTTTACTATTAAGTCCAGAGACTACAATATTAGACGAACGAGAACGACGATCAATAGACTCCAACCTGGATGTTTTTATAGTCGATTTAATCATGTTCCCACATCTGTGCATTTGAAAGATATTTCGATACAATATTACATACATATATATAAGTTTTCGGCCCAAGGACGAAGCTTTTTAAATTTATTTGTAACCGCTTGATACAAAGGTCCTTCAGAAATGTTCATATTTCTGAAGTAATAGCATAACAGTTACAAAAAAATCTCTAAGAGTTTGAGTGTTAAGGCTTCATTAGTCTTTACTTTCTGTTGCTGTTCTGTTCCGTGTCGTTCTGTTGTTAAATTTTTGTAGTTAGGTTTTCTGTATAAACGTATCAGCTGTTTTAGGCAAACACACAACACATCATACCTCGTAAATAAATCCAAAAATACAAATCGAATTTTTTTTATTGTATTTACAATATATTTTACAATAGTTTCGACTAAAGTAATGAGTTTGTCGTCATCCATCGTTTATTTTTTATATTTTTATAACTTTTATACAAAAACTTAATTAAATTCAAAGAAATTTTAAATTTTTGTAATAAACCAAATTTTTGTTTTCAAGAGATTCGTCCGCAACGGCACGGAAAGTAACAACACAACTAACGACTTTTAAACATTTTCTATTTCACAGAATCAAGTCAGCTGATTCGGTACGTAACAGAAAGTAAAGAATAATTCTGCCTTTAAGCGACAATCTAAAAAAGATTAACGGTTGAATTCACAGTCTTTAGTTAGCTATTGGCAGAGGCTTAACTAATGATTCTTTATTCGCAATGCTTGGTTTGCCATAATAATACACAGAAATATATACATACATATATACGTTATAAGTCTTCTTGGAATTTTCTTAAATAATGTAAAAATAATGGAAACACCTTTGTGAAAATGTTTTTTCTCTTTTTAGGATAGGTCATATACTTATCTAAATAGCTTGAGGAGGCTTGTTGTGCTTCTTGTTATTTTCTCGTAATAGAAATAAATAGTTCTTAGCAACAAAGAAATAAATATCTTTTTGCAAAACAGAATGTTGTTAAGAATATACTATAAAGAAATTATAGCACTGTAATATTGCAAAAGATTCAATGAATTGTATATGACTGGATTCGCAAGTCCATTCGATTATTTTATATCGAATTAGTGTTTGACAAATAGAGCTCAGTGCAACTATTTATTGATCTAGATTCCTAACTTCTGTAGTTAATAGCTCAACAAAATAATTTAGCCATTCTACATATGGATCATTTTAAATCCACAGCTACTAACATGCAAATGCTGGAAATCTCCAGTCTAATAAGCCGTTTAGTTGGAATAAATAAATAATTTGTCATAGTCCTGAATACTATAAAAATATAATATCTACTAAACAATTTATTGAACCAAATTTTATAACTTAATTGAAATTCACTAATCTAACAAAAATTAAAACTTAACTTACCCCCTGGCCCACGATATTGAACGATAACGTTCGCTTAGATAAGACTTAAGACACAAACTTTTTATCGTATCTATTTTTTACTCAATCAAGTTTGTTTATTCCACAATCAAGCTTGTGTCTTAAGTCTTATCTAAGCGAACGTTATCGTTCGACATCGTGGGACAGGGGGTTAAACTAAATGCCTTAGCGACCAGCAAATTGTAAAAGTCAATGTATTTTCTACCCTGCCAAGGGCGTCATCAGCAATGTTTATTGTCCAAGATCTACTTTTAAATATCATCTATTTAACTCACCATTTATTGAGAAATAGACTTCGGGAATTAAACATATTTCTTATAAAATGTTATGAGTTAGAACAAAATTTACTTATGTTTTTACAATGTGTGTATTCTTCTTTATTATTATTATTATAAATTTTTGTATTACTACAAATATTTTACAAATTTTTGTATTATCACAAATATTTTACAATTGTTAAATTGTCACAATATTACGGATGCCACTAGAATCAGAATGCTTTGATCGGCCATTCGGCATTTTGGCTAAGGAGCAGACAAACAGAGAAACCATAAAATTGCTCTTAACTGAAAAAGGAATCCACAATCTCTTTGCTGTCAATGAATGAAAACCACATAACAAGCTGACAGTATACGCAGATATGCATTAATGGTTGGGATTTAAATTTTCCTATGTCACAGCTTCGACTTGCTGAGAAACCAACAGGTTACCATGGGTTCTATGCAATTTGGGAATCTGTCCTACGTCGCAGACATAATAAGTTTTGCAATAAGCTCTGACTAGTTTTTAACTTATTGGCTGGTTCTACAGAAAGGCATAATCTAACCTACCGTATGTTAATTAATAGCGAGAACATTGCACGTGAAAACTAATTATCTCAAATATACAAACATTTCTAAATGCGAATTTAAAATGTATAAGTTTTTAATAAATTAAATTTATATACAAAAACTAGTTTTATCATAACATTATCTCCGTCAACATACTTTACATACATACAAAAATTGCAATGCATTTATGAACTAATAAATAATATATGTATGCATTTGCATACTCATTTATTTATGATTAATATACATATTAAATATTTCATAAATAAAACAGCTAAATGTATTTACACAAAGATATATTTCTCGAACAACTTCAAGCATTAATAAATAAAAACTATAATTATGTATTGCTAATTGCATTGCATGTAATTGAATAAAGCCATAAGCAAGCAATATTTATATCAAATTAATAAGGTTATTAATCTAGAAAGTATAGTGAATGAAAGTCCTCATAAGATCTTAGTAGTCTTCAATATAAAAGCAATTTTATGAAGTTGGATTAAATAATTAATTCGTCATAATCTTGAATACTATAAAAACTAGTGATATTTGTAGAATGGAGATATTAGGAATTATATATAGATGACAGACTCGTCTTTTCATACCACATAGACAGTGTATATAAAAAAAGTTTGTTTCACTCTTCGCATATCATATTAGGTTAAATCAGCTCATGCTTTAATAATGTCACAAATTTGTACGTTTTGTTTTTGACATTAAACTCTACAATCATAAAACTTATCAACTTGGAAATAATCACCGAAATTATAACCATACATCACCATATGTCGAGTGTTTTCTAAAGTGTTCTTAAGAGCTTTATAATTTTAAGATACCTAATAATATTTTATAAACTCATTAAAAGTAAGATACCACAATTTTTATTACAAATATTCAATTTTATACAATCAAATAGGAATTTACAGATTTGTATTCCCAGAATAAATAACACAGTTTTTGAAAGATCATTTCTTATAACTGTTGCGCGTACTTGGAATCACTTACCGCATGACTTACGGTAATTTTCTTGTCGCACTTATCGCAGAAAGTTAACCGAATGTTTTAATATGAATCAAAATTTACGTGACATTTGACGTTCCATTGCTAACTTAGGCATATATACATTTTAACTTATTGAATGTTTCTCTGTGTTACATATTTGAGGCTGTTGGTAATAAAATATTAATATTAAGTAAATTAAAGTTATTTCCGCCATAAATAAAACAAACGACATCAGTTTGGAAATAAAACGAAGAATTGTACTTGGTAGTAAATGCTATTTTGGGCTAAGCAAACAATTTAAGAGCAGGGCCCTCTCTCGGCAGACAAAACGTAAACTCTACATGACGCTTATCATACCTGTGTTAATATATGGCGCAGAGGCATGGGTGCGGTGCCTACTCAACAAGATGAAGCGACGCTTGGTGTGTTCGAGAGAAAAATTCTTCACAAAATATATAGACCAATCTGCGTAAGTGGAGAATATCGATATCGTACGAACCGAGAGCTGTATGAACTGTACGCCGACATTGATATAGTAAAACGTGTCAAAATACAAGGACTTTGTTGGCTAGGTCATGTTGTGCGAATGAATGAATATGCTCCAGCAAAAATAGGTGTTCGAATATGAACGTGTAGGCATGCGAAAAAGGGGACGACCGAAACTCTGCTGGAAGATTCAAGTCCAGGAAGGCATTTCTAAAGTCACTGTTAGAAATTGGAGAAGAAGCGCAGAAGACCGAAGCGCCTGGAAAACTATTTTAAGTTCGGCCAATGACCCACAAGGGTTGTTATAAAAGGCCAGTTAAGTAAGTAAGTAATTAAGTAAATTAAATTTATTTACATAAATTAAAAAAACAATTATTTTTCTGTGTATTTTCACATTATGTATACGAGGACGGTGCGGAAACTTCTTAGCCTAACATAGAAAGAGAATATAATAGATTTTTAAAAACATATTTATTTTTCAATATAATCTCCTGATACTTCAATACATTAAGCCCAACGCTTATATAAATTATATCTCTTGTTTGAAATAGTTTTCCTTAAGACCTTCAAAATCGAGGTTTACAACTGTAATTGCATCTTCATTTAAGGTAAAACGCTTGCCAGCTAGGAATTTTTTTAGATTTGGAAACACGTAAAAGTTACTGGGAGCTAAATCAGAAGATTAAGGTGGGTGGTCAAGCAACTCATAGGTTAATTTGTTGATTTTAGCCTCTGTTAAAACAGTCTTTTGCGCTGATGAGTTGTCTTGATGAAGAATTATTTTTTCATGTTGTAAGCCAGGACGTTTTCCTCGAAGTTTTACATTTAATTGATCCAAAATATTGCAATAGTACTCTGAATTTATTGTTTTACCCTTTTGCAGATAGCCAATCAATAAAATATCCTTGAAGTCCCAAAAAACCGTTGGCATAACCTTATCAGCCGATTGAATTTCTTCTTTGGAGCACTTCCTCTAGCTTCAGTCCATTACTTGGATTGTTCTTTTGTTTCTGGAGTATAGTAGTGGATCCATGTCTCATAAACAATTATAAAGTTACGCTTAAAATCCATTTTTTTTTTCTCAAAAGAAAATAACTTGAGAAATTTTCATTCTTATTCGTAGTTGGTCGACTAACAAATGCGGCACCCATCTTGCAGAAAACTTTTTCATCTGTAGTTCTTCATGCAAAATTAATGCCCCGATAAACCTTTTTTTATTTAAATATTTAATGACACCATGAATTTCTAATTTTTCCATTGTAAAAAATCGCATATGCGTCTATTTTGAACACCTGTTTCTATATGAAGGAGTTGGCAGATGGAAAAAATATAACATGTTTTTATAATACAAATGAAAGTTTCTGAACTCGTCCCAATAAGCATAATTTTTTTGTGAATTCCAATGTTGGAATTCCAGTGTGAATCCAAGCTTGAATTACATTTGAAATCCATCCTCTTTTCAGTCTGAAATTCCATGCTTGAATTCAACGGTAAACAGGTTCGGTTCGACTTGAATCATACTGTTATTCAAGGCTGGAATTACACTGTATATGTTCGACTGTAATTTAATGGTTAATTTTGCTGGATTCGCTATTGAATTCAACTGTAATTCAACACTGGAACTTGGAAATTGTGACTGGATTTCAAATGTAATTCCACTTGAATTCCAGCCAAAATGCGTATTGGGGTATATTAGCTTAGGGTTGCTAGTTTTTTTACTATTCTGTCATCAATTGTAGTATTTTAATTGGCACATTGAAGACTTTCCTATTACAAGTAAAAATATTGTATTTGCTTTATGTGTTACATAAATATTTATGCTTCAACATCTATACAAACAAATTTTATAACATAAATGAAGTTCACGAATCTAACATAAATTAAAACTTTTATATGCTTTAGCGCCCAGCAAATTGCACAAGTCAATGTATTTAAAATATAATAATTGCCATAATTGCTACAATTATTTACAATATCTTGGAAATATTTAACATTTTCAAAAATACCTTTTTATGCATTTTGATAACACAATTTCTGTTCGCCGTAATAATTTCCGTTTTAAGTTTAACAATTATAGTCGTAAAGAAAACAGCAGCAAAAATATTTATTCTACTACAAAAATATAACACGTTTAATAAATGTAACTTTTTTGAAGCGCCAGTAATTCCCCAAAAAAAATAAAAACAAAATAAAACATAGAGCGTACGAGAAGAAAAATGAATGTATCTCGAGGTATTTTACAAAAATAACATTACAAAATGATTATGGGGATTCAAGTTGTCAGCGCTGCTGCGTAAGGTACAAAAAGTAAGAAAAATAACTCCAAACTTAAAACACTTCTTTGTGTGCTTTAGTTAAGTAAGGTGTTTACATGGACAAGGGTTTCCCTTCAGAGGAGTTCTCAATCTGTCAATAAAATAGAATAAAATTTAAATAATTTTCTTATAAATTCTTTGTGATAGTTTTGTTTTTAAAATACTTCTATATTATTTTTGGTTTACAAAGTCACTAAAAAACAAGTTAGAGTGCAATATTTGGCTGTATCGAATCTTCAATACCCTCCACTAATGATCGAAAGATGGCTTTATATGGAAAATACGGTCAAATATGAACCGAAATTCAAAAATTGTTAAGAAATGATATTTGTGTGTATGTAAGTAATCTGTGTAAAGTTTTGAGTCGATAACGATATTTATAAGATAAATATAAGGATAAATGACTCTTTCGGATGTGGTCCTTAAATGGGAGCAAATGACCAATTATGGACCGACCACCATAAAATTTAGTACAACAATTCATATATTATTTGTGTCGATTTATGCGTATTTAAGTGAATTTTAAACGTGGACTCTATATGGGGTCTATGGTCAAACATGGACCGAACAAAATCAAATTTTCCTTTTGTGATTTTTTTTACATGACACTTATTTTTGCTAAATTTTGTATTTATATTCCAATTTTACAGGCATTTATTTATCACCACGCTATATTTCGGGAAGATTTTTGTATGCGGGCTATGAGGAATCATTGACCGATTCGTACTATTTTCCTCGCACTTTATTTAAATAACGTATACAAAATTTCATGGTAATATCTGCAGTATATTGTAAAAAATTGCAAGAAAAATATTTAAAAATATTAAATTTTTATGGATAATGTTTCACATTTTGGACCATAACTCTGATTCTACTATACCGATTTTTCTGCTTTTCAAAACCAAGCTGCTTAGGAGAATTAGAAACGGTTTTTTGTAAACTCTGTAGATTTTAGTTGTGTCGTTTGGACGTGAGAGTATTTGACACAGACAGACGGACAGACAGACGGACGTAGCTCAAAGGACTTAGAATTCCATAAGGATCAAGAATATATATACTTCGTTAGGTCTTAGATAAATATTTCTTAGTGCTATACACGGAATGACAAACTTATATATCGATGGCTTAATGTAAAAAAGGCCTAAGTCAATTTTGTTTCAAAACAATCAATGAAAAAATTCTTTCTTCGATACCTTTATTAAAACTAAAATAAAAAAAATTAAATAAGAAATAAAATGTGTAGCTTTTTTTATTAAAAATTGTATTAAAATATTTGTTGTATCTAAAATTTTACGGATTTTATTAACCCCCTGGCCCACGATGTCGAACGATAACGTTCGCTTAGATAAGACTTAAGACACAAACCTGATTGTGGAATAAACAAACTTGATTGAGTAAAAAATAGATACGATAAAAAGTTTGTGTCTTAAGTCTTATCTAAGCGAACGTTATCGTTCGACATCGTGGGCCAGGAGGTAAGTTTTTTCCTTCGCATGTAAGTAAAAATCAAGTTAGGCCTTTTTTATATTCTTGAATATTGGAACTATTAGCCTAAATAAAACTTTTCTCTTAAATTAATAATTATTTTAAAATATTGAAATAAATTGTATAACTCCGTAAACAAAACTCTCCAAAAATTAATACTTTCTTGAACATTTAGCTATATAAATGTTTACCCAGCATCAGGGACATCCTTATAAAATTCTGTTTAGTCTGTAGGTAGAAATTCCAACAAGATGTATTTGCTACATACTTAAACATAAGAGTATATGTATGTATGTGTGTGTTTTAATTCACATCTGTGTAGAGCTGCTGTTTTAAACGGTTGTTCTTAGAAGTCGTAGAAAATTCTTTGGCTGTTTCTGATGTAACAGATGAGATGTGCTACCACAGCAGCATCTTTACTGCTTTCTTTTATTTTCTTCATCTTCTTGCTCTTATTATTATTATTAGCCCCCAGCATTTTCTCTTCATCGTGTCAAACAACAAATAAAAAATGTTGAAATTTTTCTTTAAGCATTTGACGGAAAACGTACAAAGTGTAAAGAATTTGGCAAGTTGAAAATAAAACAAAATGTGTGTTCAAAAGTTTGTTGTCTTTTGTTTTTTTTTTTTATTTTTGTTAACGTTAGCTTCCCTTCTGCTTTTACCAATTAACGTACATGAATAAAAGATAAAATTATTTGCAAACTTGTGTACATTAAATATTTATTTTGGCACCAAGCGGCTGGAGACATACACTGTGCAAGGGCGTATACGATTTTATAAAACTTTGTTAATGTGAATGTTTTACATATAGTTTTTTGTAGGAAATCATATTACTGACGGAAGTCTCAAGTTACAAGTTTTCATTATTTCTTTTGTATAGTTCAACTGTTTCTATCTGCTGCCGGCCCTTAAGTTATCTATGGCCGGCCTTCCCTGCTCCTCTTTTCCAGTTTATTAATCATGCATAATTTCCTCACATATATGTGAATTAAATATTTAAAGTAAACAATTTAATATGATTTCACTTAAAGCGCTATAACGAAAAACGTTTAAAACTTTTTTCCTGGCTTCCCCCATTTTATTAGAGCTACGTTTTCTCGCTAAGCAATAAAAGTTAAAATGCAAGAAAATCCTCATACATGTGTACATATATTAAGATAACAAAAGTTAAAACAAATTGTTGTTGTTAGATTTATAATTTAATTCGTGTTTTTTTTTTTTTTTGGAAAATCGTTTTAATTTTGCCAAAATTGCTTCATACCGGTAAAAACATCTTGAACGTTTTAATACTTGGTGAAATAAGTTTTAATCTTTTCAAATAAACATGCAAACATATTAATTCCTTTCGCTAATAAATACCTTGGTTAGAGAGTGGGGGTTTTTTAACATTGGAATTGAGAGCTTGAACGAAGTTCTATATTAATTACTAAAGTTTGTTCCATAATTTGTGTAAAATAGAAAACAATTTTTATACACCATCAAACAGCTGGGTTAAATTTTTAGCCGATCACACTACAGTTGGTTCAGAAGGTGAGTGCTCAGCCTTAAATTGAATTCAAAAGTTAAGCTAACTTTATTGTACACAAAAGAAGTTGATGCCTCATTTTGAGCAGTTGTTTCGTAATATTTAAAACTAATACAAATATATAACTAAAAATATTAATTAATTGAAAATCACTTTTATTAATAACTAAAACAAGTAA
Source organism: Bellardia pandia (assembly GCA_916048285.2). Classification (NCBI taxonomy): domain Eukaryota; kingdom Metazoa; phylum Arthropoda; class Insecta; order Diptera; family Calliphoridae; genus Bellardia; species Bellardia pandia. Next base: position 30,533,402 of record OU696531.1, read on the forward strand.
CAAATTATAGTCGGTCAAGTCCGAACATATAATTTGCAATAGATATTTCAACATGTGGCCGAATTTTGTCATGCATAGCATTCGGTAAAGGTTTACTGTAATGGTTTGGACAGCTCTCCACAGCTCATAATATAGATAGGAACCTTTTGGTCCCACCAAATACAAAACATGGAAATTTAGCATTGGTTTCGATTAGTAAGGATTCGCTGCAAAAATTAAAATGAAGCTTCTAAGCAGAATTTCGGACATGCAAAATCGTTTTGCAAGATCTCTCTGCTTCAATTCATATGTTATTCAATTTCTCTGCTTTTGAATGAATTCTGATGCTCGTAAATATTTTTACATAGCTGCTTGAGTAGCTCCCAATGATTTTTCAAGCTCTTGCTGACATAGTACATATTTGTACTAGTTTCAGTATATGGAAACACTCATACTGCCATCTTATGTTTATTCAGTATTATTTGATACTTTGTTATGAAAAGACTCACAACGCAAAAATTTCTACAAATTATTAGGCTGGTCGGGTCAAGCCCGATCATAAAATATCCTACACAAAGTACAAGTGGAAAAACAGTCTATCAGACATGGGTGCTATATGGGAGCTATGACCTTTTATGGACTAGTATACACTAGTTTTATTGCTTTCAATACTATAAATGATAAAACATCCGTTATCACAATTTCAAGAGCAATGCAAAACATAATTGGAGGCAATAAAACTAGCGTATTACTATGAAATATTTAATTCAAGACTTTTATTTTTGCCTTAAAAAATTTTTTGAGTAAAATAATAAAAGTCAAAAATAACTTTTAATTCGTACCTTAAAAAATAAAAGTCAAAACTAAAAGTTATTTTTTTACTTTTACTAAAAAAGGCACAAATTTAAAAGTCATACAATAATTTGCATGTACATCACCTATGTATCATAATCATAAGAACCAAAATTTTCTACGATCATTTTTTATGTGTGCTTTTTTGATGTAAATTTTTAAAAATAACAGTTATTTTCTGTCCCTGATTTAATCACACGAATTTCTAAATTTTCCATTTTATTTCCCATTTCCATTGCGGATGCGTCTTTTTTGAATACTTGCTTATATATGAAGGAGTTGCTTGATCGTAAAGAAATTTACCATGTGTTAATAGCACAGATGGAAGTTTCCAAAACACTTAAGTTTTGTCTGTTTATACCGTGCTTTCTGTTCCAGACTTAAAAGTTTCCTAAACAAAATTTGATACTTGCATTAATTAAGCATTTATGACCGATAAACCCCTATTTCGGTAGAATATTTGTATGGCGCTAGGTGAAATAGTGAATCGATTTCAATCCAAACTGTCCTGGGGCCAAAAAAATATAATGCATCATGATTTGATTTTATTTAAAAAAAAAATTAAAAATAAAAACAAAGGTCTAAATGGATCACGCTATATAAGGACAAGTCCACAACATTAAATTGATAGATGTTATATAATAACGATTTAAGCTGAATTTTTAACTAATCTATATTTCTCTGTAGCAATGAATTCTCCATCATTCCATTGTTTAGCAAATTTTATTTATTACTATTTTATTATTACTTAGCTAAAGCTAATTACAGATTTCGAAACTTATTTTCCAGCTGCATACCTATTTTTATTACACAATAGTGTGAAATTATAAAACAGTGTAGAAAACTTTGTTCTTAACCAAATAAAACTCCATTTTACGACAACAACTAGCTATTTGCTTTTTTACACCTCTATGGTAGTAATAAACACTTGGTTAAAAACATTTGACACACGTTCTTACAGCTGAAGAAACAAAAACTTTATAGTTTACACATCATAATGCAGTAAAAAGTTTTACGTTCATTCATTCGATCGTTCGTTATATCTATGATAAAAGTTGCATGCTGCCTGCATTCACTCCAGACACAATAATTTGAAAATATTTTACAAATATTGTTTAACTCAACATAAACTAAGTAAACTGAACTAAACTGTGTGAGAAATAAATATAAAAAAAAATAATACAAGTTCGTTGCTATTTTTAAGTTTTAAAAACTTTGTTCGTAACAGGTTTTTTGTTTTTGTTCCTATGTTGTTGTGATTATTTTCTATTTGTAGTTGCAGTTTTGTACGTTTTTTTCAACAACTTAAATATTATTTAGATAAAGGTGCGATTACATGCAGATGAGTGGCATTAAATATAAAAAAGAAAAAAGTTAACACGTAAATATACTAGTAAGAGCAAATGTATTTACATATGTATGTAAATATTTATTAAGAAAATTACTTAATTTTTCCTTACATTTCCCAAATTTGGTGAATTTGGGGAAACTAAAAACTTTTTAAGTTTTATTATTTGTTTCTCGTTTGTTTTTGTTGTCTTTTTGAAGGCAACAATAGAAATGTTGTAGGTTGTTTGAATTAGTTCTTCTGTTTGTAACTTATTGATAAACTAGTTAGATTCTATTTTAGGCTTGTAAAAGACAAAAATAAATATACACCAAAAGCTTAATACAGCTTAAATAATACTTAATACCGTTAAATTTAGATTGCAATACAATTTCGTAACAATATACTTGTTTCCATATTGGTTGACATTTTATGAACGAAATGTAAAAAAAATGTAAATGACTACATGAGACATTTCCTTTTTCCGTGAATTCTCATGTTTCTATAATCAGTACTAGCCACTAGATCTATAATTTAATTATATTTTTATTTTGAATATATTTTTAATTGGAAAAATGTCAATATGCGAACAATTTCAAAAAGCCTGTACATTTAAATCAAGGAAATTCAATACAGCATGCAATATGGTCTTTGAAAAATTAACTGAAGTTTAACAAATTCCAGGTTATATTATATTATTTATATTTATTATATTTATTTTATATTATTTATTTATGATTTAACAATAAAAAATTAAAATCTGAAAAAAAACTAACTAACGATTATTTAGCTATGTGTCCACGATCGTCAGATATTACAACGTTGTCCGAAAAATGTTCAGAAAATGTCTAACAACCGTGTAAACTTAAAATGTTTGCCTTCCGACGTTGTAAGAAAAAGCATTTTCAGTACATTGGAAGAGAAAAATATTGTCAGACATCTAACAATCGTGTAAACACGCAATTTTTTAATTGTCATTGTTTTAAGACAATTGTCAAACAATTGTGATATATGCAAAGTTTATACATCTGCCAATGGCAGCATTGTCATAGAAATTATTTCTAAATGCAACTCTGTATATAGATAAATAAACAAACAAGTGTTCATTGATAAAATTTTTGAAAAAAGTAGAAGAAAATTAAAGAATTAAATTAAAGTGTGCATTAGGACATAAGCAGATAAAATGGTTCCAATTGCTCTTTTTGTTCCATTACAATATTTAACATTTTTAAACACACACATAGAGCTGCAAAACGAATTTGACAATGCCACACGACAATCTGACAACCGTGTGAACTGAAAATTTCGGTTGACAGATAAAGTCATTGTGTGACAATTGTGTGCAAATGAAATTGTTAGTTTTCTTACAGTCGTCTAAACTGACAGTTTACATTTTGCTAACAATTTTTCAATGTCAGTACATTGCTAGCACATTGCTAGATATGACAACGTTGTAATATCTGACGATCGTAGACACATATCTTTTGAATGAATTATTATTGAAATATCTTTTAAATTTCCAGGAATGTATCATTCCAATTAAAATTTTTCGTTTACTTTTCAATATAAAAATGCACGATAGTGAGCAACTAAGATTCGTTTCAGCCTTGTAAAATATTACTATTTATTCTCTCTACTATTATATAGGGTGATTTATTAAGCCTTTTTTATTTTGAAATAAAGCACTTCAAATAGAAGTATATGTTGGAATCCTTATTTTTTGAGGAAAGAACAATCTCTGACATTTGATATAATATCATTCAAATATTGCCCTCAACAACGTTGTAGTTGTTCAATTCTGAAGGTACAGTTTAGAGCTATCGGCAGCCGGCAAATAACGACTTTTAGCTTTACACAAACTCAAAGCCAGCTGCTCAACAAAATTATCTTGCAATAAACTCATTGTTTATTTTACATTGATTTAGAGCAGCTGCTGCAATCTCTGTCTTTCCACAACAGCAGCACACCAGCCAAGTGAAAAAAATCTATAAAAAAAATAGTACTAAACGGATCACCCAGTAGTTGCCGTTTCTATTCTTCACAAGTGTGAAAATTGCATGTTAATGCTAAATGAAATTATAGAAATTTGTTTCAAAATTCTTCTCACTTCCGGTAATTAGATGCACATTTACATCCGAAAATATCAAACAGAAAAAATAAAGAAAATTAAAACACATGTGAAAACACTATTCTTTTAAAACTGCAACTTGAAATAAATTAGTTTTACTTTCAAACTCACAAACACAAATATAAAATCCTTTATATAAGTTTGTAAGTGTATATGTTCAAATATTAGTGCAACATGTGTTGCATTTAAATTGACAACATTATGTATTCAAGCGATTTCTGTTGGTTTTTAGGGCAATTGAATGTAGTTGTTGAATATTTGAAGACGTGCTATTAGTGGAAAAGTTTGTGGATTTGTGGGTGACACATGGTTACATTGGATTTAATGCAGTTTTCTATGAGATTTAAAATGTATAAATATATTTGAATAGTGAAAGAAATGGGAGTAAGAAAATTGTGTTTGTGAAAAATGAATTAATTTGCTGGTGACAAAGAAGACTAGTGTGCCAGAGAGATAATTTTAACCCTTAAGCAAACACCAAATTTTGTTCACATAAGCGAACCCCAGGGCCTAGCTGGAATTTTTTATAATTTGTATGGCTTTAAATTAAAAATCTTCAATTTCATTATCAATTTCTAACTCGTTTCCAATATCAGAAGCATTGTCTTCATTTCCATCAACCTCGTTCTGAATTTCGTTTTATATATCATTGACAATTGCCTCTGCCAATCTGTCATAATTAGGGTCAGATTTTGAAACTGTTTCAAAGATTTTGTCTAATTTAGTACTCATTGTAACACTGCCAACACAAATATAAAAAAAACTAATTTCTGAAACGTTGAAGCACATTGATTCTGTTTTTTATCGGTTTAATCTCTTTCTCTTTTGTTTTGATTTTATTTGCTGCATTTTCTACATAATAGGGCCTGGCTGGGCCCTGGTGTTACAAACATAATTAACACGCCTAGACATAAAAAATTTTATGTTTTTTTTTTTTTAATTTTTTGTACAAAATACCTTTATTGAGAAATTCATAAAAAGTTAAGGGGCTCCGCCTAAGTTATCTAAGTAAAAAACTATAAAAATGTTCAGAAATGCCTGGCCAGGCCCTGGTGTTCGCTTAAGGGTTAAAAGACGAAAGATGACTAAAATGAAACTCTAGAACATAACACTGTGCCAGTAAGACAGCATTATTGTAAGGATTTTTAAACAAAATATTTTGTTATAAAAAAGTAAAAATATAAAGTCCATATACATCAATTACATGACTGTTATATCAATTGTGTTATATTAAGACCTCGTAGCTTGTTTTTTTTTTTCGAGATGGGGTAATTGTGATAAATAATTCCTGCATGATTTCTTTATAAAATAAGCTTTATATTAAAAACCTGCAACAATTTATGTAAAAATAATTATATATCTACTTTTGCAGAAGTTCGCATAAACACATTAAGAAAACATTAAATATTCCTTTATATAGTGTGGAAAATTGAAACATAATATTTTTTATTATCCAACATTGTTGCTAAATATCCTGTATAATTTTTTTTTCTCAGCAAAACCCAATATTAAATATTGACTGATAGGGGAATAAATACACATCTTAAGTATGTAGTTTTTAATAATTGAATGCTGATCAAAAATAAACTGTGCTATGTAGTTATTTCTAAACACAAACATGTTATATATAAAATTATAATAATGCTTGCGAACAGTATTGTGCAATATTTGACTCATGTTTGGTGAAAAGAGAGAAAAAGGAGACAATTAATTAGCTCGGTTTTGTCAGGATAGTGGTCTAAAATTAAGATAAATGATAATCCGTAATTATTAAAATTTCCAACCAAAGATCCTTTAATTAATTTAATATCACTTCCTATCAAAAAACCATATTTTTCATGGAATTCTAAAATATTTTCTAGATTCTTTAATAAATAATTCTTTAAAGATGGAGGATAATCTATGACCACTTACGTATAATTAATAAATAAAATCTTTTTTTATACGGAATTACAAAACACTCTAGATTCGTTATTAATGTTTTAAATTGAAACAAAAATAAACTGTCTTCACTCTATTTCTCAATAAAAATCGTTTTTCTATAAGAAATTATAATATAGACTGTAGATACTTTAAAAGTGATCTAAGTTGAAAAAGAATAATAATTTGTGATCACTTACATATATTGTCACTAAAATTGGCTATAGAGCCTTTAATAGTGGTCTAAAATAAAGAAGATGTAAAAGAATAAATTTTTGATATGTATTTTTGGTTGCTTCTTTGTATAACCATAAAAGATCGAAGAAGGCACAGTAAGCCTCAACGCACTGTTCTGGGACTCAGACCAGAACTCTTTTGGTTTCTCAAATAAATATCAGATAAAAGATTCTAGATTAAGTTCGAGTTTATTCGCCATATGGGTACTATAAAGGGGCGAATCATCACGCTATCCAAGGGTAGATGGCACAATCTACTATCGTTCACTAAGATCGACCTTAGATGAATTAACAGATGTTTTACTAAGCATTTTGGCCCTAGGCGGAACCAGTATATTTTGAGACAATGTAGATTTTTGATATCCAATCTTGCCTCACAATAGAGTATTTTAAGTATTCTTCGGGAAATCAATATGATCATTAATTTATTATTTTTAATTGTGATAACCGTTATGAGAATTTGTTATAATTTTCAAATAATAAAAACTTCTGTCGAACTATTGTTCAATTATTTTCATATCAGCCATGTGACAAAACTAAATTTCGATTGAAAATGGTTTTGATTCCGTAAATTGAGTCTTTAGAAAACGAAAAACGATTTTTTCTCGGAATGAAACCACTTTAGAATTCTAAAGTGGAATTGTTATTTTTTATGATTTTATGTTAAATAAAAACTCATACTACTAATTTATAATGACAATTAAATAATTAATTTCATTATTTTATTGTTCTTTTTTTTAATATTCTCATTGATGTTAAAACAAAATACTACTAATTTTATTCTATATTCTTTGACCTTTTTAATGATTTTTTTATTAAATAATTTATAAGTTTGAGGTCACTTTTTTTGCTTTTTGTGAAAGATTTTTTAATTCTTATATATAATATTTCGATTTCCTTTGTAAATCTTCTTCAGGAGTTAATTTAATATTATAACAAGTTTTCTATGTGTAAAAAATTTAAAAATTATTTAATAAAAAAATAAAATGTTACAAAATTTCAAAGTTGGTGTCAGCAACAAGAAAACTTTTTTCAAAAAATTAAAAATATTTACACAGCCTTTTGGTGCCTTTGTTCATTTAAAACAGTACCGATAGAAATTCCTGCATTTTAAATTTTTTATTCACTTTTATTTAAAATTTCGGTTCAGCAAGATCCGAGTTATAGACTGAAGTTTCAGATCACCTTGTAAATCAAATCCAGATAAGATGATACAATTTGGCACACTTTATTTTTATTATACAAGAATAAGTGCTGTTCGAAATGGCAAGAATCTGTTTACGATTTCTTATAGCCTTCATATAAATGACTTTCCGGAATATGGCTCTATGGTACACTAATGCCTATAGAAAAGCAGTATTAATACAAAATTCAGCAAAAATAAGTTTCATGCTAATGGACATCGTATATTCTTTAAATAATTGCTTGCATCAGTTCATATTTGATGATAGGGCCCATATAAAGCCATTTCCGAAAATAAATTAAATTATCTTTTTTAAAAATCACTACCAAGTTTAAAGTCAACCCTAAGAATACACATACTTGTACATATAAATCAGCGCACCGGCATTTATTTGATGACGATCAGTACATATTTAACCATAGCCTTTATATAAGATCCACAAAAACACCTTAATCTCTTATAAACTTCATTATCAAGTGGAAATTCAACACATGTAATCCACATATATATAAATTGACAAAACGTACTTTATGGTGATCCACCCATAACTGGTCATAACTCTCATATAATGTCAATATCAGAAAATAACTGGAATACTCAGAAATTTATTGAGCTGGAATTCCATAAAACCTTAAGAATCATATCATATCCCATATAACTCGTATAAACATCCTTATCGATGCAAAATGTACAACAGGGTATATAAGATTCGGCACAGCCGAATATAAACTCTTACTTGTTGCTATTAATGGCATCAGCAAAAGCGGGATAGAAATACATATACATATTAGAACCTAAAAGAAGCAAATTCCATAAAAGAGCTTTTAAATTCTACATTTTCTAGCTCGTAAATGAAGCCCTTAGCATTTTCTATAATAATAATAATGAACCTAGAAACAAGATATTAACCACATATGGTCCTAAATGATTGATAATACACAATATACAAGGATGAAAAAGAAAACTTAAGTGTTATTTTTGCAAACTACATACATAGATTGATTGATCAGCCTCTTGTTCTCACATAAAAGGCCCACAAACTAATAATAATATGGTTTCACTCTGATAACAAAATGTTTATTTCTTTTATTTTTTTTTCTTCTTGTAGTCGCTGTTGTTGTTTTCTTTTTCATTTTGCACATGTCTTTTTTCGCACATAAAAGAAATATAAACAGACTCATTATGATAAAGTAATCAATATATACTACATACATATATTTATGCACATCCATACATATGTATGTGTGTAAAAGAAAGTGTATGTGTAAATTATCATATTTTTGTTTGTGTTGCTGTTATTTTGCTCTTCGCCATTTAATAAGGATGTCATTATTGTGTTTTTCTCTTCTTTTCAATTTAATAATACATAAATGGAATAAATTTCTTTATATGTATGTTTTTTTAATATTTTTTGGAACATCATTGATTATGTTGGTTAGGGAAAATAGTATAATTCTTGTTTACAAACAAATTTAAATATATGTATGCAAAAAGATTAATTGTTAAAAACAATTTTAAAATATTTTAAAATATTTAATCCAATTTCATTTCGAAAAATGTACAAAATATATGTAAAGGGTGTCCCAACTAAAACGCAATTTTTAAATTTTAAATAAAACACAGATATTAAAAAAACAAAATCGTAAAACATTATTATATCGTAAAGTAGACAGAATGAGGTTATGTATGGAACACCATATCGTACACATGGCAGCCGCGGCTTTTCTGGCACACACGCGATCTTTTAATGAAATCTTCAATGTCCTTTTTGCATAAATGCTGCGGTATTTTATTAATGCAGCGTCCAATTTCCTCTTTTAAGGCTTGAGTCATCGTCGGCTTATTCGCGTAAACCATCGACTTCAAAAAACTCTAAAGAAAAAAATCTAAAGGTGTTAAATCGCACGATTTAGGCGGCCAATTCTGGTGTCCAAAATGCAAAATAATACGACCGGGAAATGGCTGATGCATTTTCTCTGGCTGTATGATATGTCTTGTTGAAACCACATGCTCTCCACATTAATTTCTTCAATTCTAGGCAAGAAAAAACTGGTTATCATTTCACGATACCGAACACCATTGACACCATTGCATTCTAGTTGGGACACCCTTTACAACATAAACATAAACCTTTTTTGTACGAAATGCAAAGTCGAGCTTTAATAGAATGTAAATAATTCTTTCATTTATTAAGGCAAGTATTATTTCGCTGTTTTAAATCATTTTGTCATGGGCTTAAATTTGGTTTTTTCCTTTACCCAATAAAAAATGTAAATTTAAAAAGATATTAAACAACTTTGAAAAAAAAGTCATTGACACTTACACAAACAATAATAACAAAATCTGTCTTAACGTTTTATCATAAATTTTTAGGCCCTGTTCCTTTTTTAATAAAAAAAAAATTAATAATAATGAGAGAGAAAAAAACCCGCTCGATTCATATGTTAATGTAAGTGCTACAAACATACATTCATATATAAACATATACATATATGTATATACACTCACATCATATATTTATTCCCAGTGAGAAAATTTTAATAGATTTACTGTTCAATGACAAGCAATTTATAAAAAAATTTTCGATGCAAAAATTATACCGAAAATTGGTTTAATAACTTTAAATCGGTATTGAGCAAACATTTTTAAGGAATAAGTTTTATACTTATAGATCTATTTTTATAGATATTAATAGCTACATATGCATATATTATATTCGTAAAACACATGCAAATTTTATGAATAACAGATTTGTTTAAATTTTATTTGTTTCGTGATTTTTGCAACTGCAACTTATATGGAAGCTATGATTAATTATGAACCAATACTTATAAATTGGGAGGCTTGATTTTGTTCTAAATGCAACTACATTTAAAAAATGTTTAATAAATAAATAACATCACAAGTGTTAAGTGAGGGTATATATACGTTTTTCATTCCATGTGAAACATTGACAATATTCATTTGAGACCCAACAAAGTAGATATGCAGAGTTTCACACTTTCTATCTCTGCCTCATAAAATGAAACACAACGATCAACGTTAAAAAAATAATTTACATTTATAGTGTGATAACACTTCACTGCGCTGTCAACACTGTTCAACTAATTACTATCAGAGTTTTTTCTAAGAGTTTTTTCCATAAAAAATCTTCTGCATAAGAGTAGTTTTTATAGAAAATCTTCCGCATAAGGGTATTTTCTATAGAAAATATTCTCTATAAGAGTATTCTTTATAGAAAGTCTTCCGTAGAAGAGTATTTTCTATAGAACGTCTTCCGTATAAGGGCGAAAATCTCCCGTATAAGAGTAAACTGTATATACTTTAGATAATCTAGTGTTAAATAGTGAATCCTGCTTCTTGAACTCATTGAATAGTAGTGGCATTTTTCTTTGAAAATTTCTTGGGGAGTCATTTTTAATTGTCAATTTAAAATGGAAATTGTTGCTTAATGTGGCAATTAGTGACAATTTTATGAACAACGTCGCATTTCTTATAAAATTATTCTCAAAATACAAATTCAATTTATTATTACAGTGCACTCGCGATAACGTGAACTAATTAAAACCGGAAGTGTTCACGTTTGTGAGCTGTTCACCTTTCCGAATGCCAAAAATTTAAGGCAAAATGCCGGAAACGCCAGTCTTATGTCACATTGCCTTTTCGTCTTGTTCCCAACCAAACTCCATCTACCGTCTCTGTGCTGCTGATGGTTAATAGTATTTTTCTCTTCCCCTTATCGCTGTTCTATATATATTACCATGATCCTTATGAAATTCTAAGTTGTTGCTATGTCCGCCCGTTTAGCTGTGTAAAAAATGTTTACGTCCATAACACACAGCCAAACTTATCAGGTTTCCAAACAATTATTTATAATTCTTCTAGGCAGTTTGGTATTGAAATTCAGGCAAATCGATTCAGTAGAATCAGAGTTTTAAACAAAAATGTGAGACTACCTCTAAAAAAGTTCATATTTGTAACAATTTTTTTTGCTATCTTGTTTATATATATTACAGAAGATGAAATAATGACATTTTTTACACGTTGTTCTTATAATAAAATGATAAACTGTGATGATAGTAAGAATCGCTTCAAGATTTCTCATAGCCCCCAAACACATGAATTGAAATGAATTGAATTGAGGAGAATTTTTAAGTCCTACAACATTTTTCACAGGAAATATTCAAAACTTGGGACTATCGACTAATAGTAATAATTTTGGAAAATCCTCAGAACTTACACTGAAATTCTTATTATTTTTAAATCTTTTTATTTTAACCGCTGGGTTGTTATGCTTCTCTGTAAGTATATTTGTGCTAGTACAATTGTTGTGTTCGTTCATACAGTTATTTGTTGCCATTGCTCTAGATATTGTAAAATGTGGTATCACATCTACACGTACATCAACATATAAGCATATGTATATCGTATGTTATGTATTTAGCCAAATATATATGTATGTGAACCAAGATAGATGACAACATTTTCCAATGTGACTGTCTATGTGTACGTCTGTTCGTTTTTCTGTATGTATGATTGTTTGTTGTTGTTGTTATGTATGTATACAATTTCAATTGTACAACATCAAGTACAAAACCAAAGCAAATTTACAGCAACATTGTAACTGAAAAAAATAACAAAAACAGGCATTCATTTGTACTACAACACACATTCGTTTCAATATACGTGTATACACACAGATTTATTAAGAATAACACTTTGTCAATTCAGAGAAGGAAAAAGAAAATAAAACAGTTTTCTACTTACACACATTCACACATACAAACAATCATGCTTACAAGTAAATATTACACCAGTTGGCAAATACAACAGTCGTAATAGAAGAGAAAAATGTGGTTTGTAGTAGGGTTTCCTGTTTCTCGTTTAAGTTGTGTTGTTACTTTTAATATTTTCGAGTTATAATATTTAAATATACACAATTTTTTAATCCATAATTTCACCTGCTGTATGGGACATTTTTTTGGTGAGTTGAAGTAATAGATTATATAATTTAACAAATAACTAAATCAAATACTTTTATTTGTATTTAAAATTTTTTTAATGCGATTTTTATTAGATTTTTTTTTATTTATGAGAAGAACCCTGGGTTTATTTAACAAAAATTATATAAATAATTTTTAAACATTAACAAATTTAAACAATAAATGAACGAATCGTTTAAATACTGTTTTATGTCGAATATTATACAATAGTTAAAGTAATCCATTATATTTAGTTTTTCTTCATTATTTATTAAGTATCAATTTGTAATTAAGTAGTATTCAATTGCTTCTTTTTTTCTTTTTTTTTTTTTTGTTATATAAATAATAAAACATTTTTGTGACTGGATTTTATGTGAACAATGCTTTATATACAGATTTATTAAAGTCTTAAGTATACATACATATGTGTTATATAAATATTAATAATAATTATTATCATTATTGAAACCTGATTTTATATGAACAATGATTTATATCTAAATTTATTGAAGACTTTATAAAGACCTTTCCAGTGATTTATCACTGTAATGTATTTAGCCGCCTACATACTAATATATTGCATTTAACCATCTTTTTTTCAAATGTCGTATAATATCAACGTATACATACGTTTTAATTTAATACAAATATTTATTAATCATACGTCCAGTACATTTTGTATTTACGCCTTAAAGTATACTATACTATTAGTTAAAATGTTTACTATAGTGTGACGTATGTATACGTAATGTGAACAATAAATACATAATAATCATACGTATAAAGCATAAGCAGATGCTGCCCTAAATTGTATGCAATAATAAATTAAAAACCCAGTAAAACAAAATTATGAAATATTAGACCGGCATTTATTTTATAAATATATTTTCAATAATGCAAAACAAAATCTGTAATTTTGGATTTTCTTTTATAGAACGTTGTTTTTTCTTCGTTAGTTTCTTTTTGACTCCAAAAACATGGCATTGTGCCAAAGAAATGAAATATAGAAATTTGGAGTAAAGTCGATTTATAATAATGTTCACTCAAATACACATTTATAATTAAATAAATATTACTTTTCAATAATTTGAAAATACTAGTTATAGAATATTTTAATTTAGTGTATGTATGTACATATATATTAAAAGGAAACAGGGAAGTCTCCAAAAAATAAAACGGAAGAAAACTTTTAAAGCATGTAACTAAACTAATACAAACTGAATAACCTCAAGTTTCCATTAAAATAAATAAAATGTTGTATAAAATTGTATAATTTTCTTTCTAAATTTCCGTATAATTGTATAGGCACAACTTTCCTTTATTGTTATTGGTTATATAATGTACAAACAAACACGCTCACAATGTTGATTTGGCACATGTAGTATAGACCCAGCCAGCATTTGCATAAGCGTTTTGTAAGCGTTCAAATGTAAGCAAAACACTTTGTCTAAACTTGCGTTTAAACAATAATTAATAACACAAAAATTTAACATTTATCTAAAATGTATTTATATTAAAAACCACAAAATGAATTAAAATTTATCTAAAATGTATCCATATTAAAAACTTAAAAAATGAATTAAAATTAATTGTTAGATGTACTTAAAACTTATCTAAAATATGTCTATAGTAAAAAAATAAAAGAGAAATGAATTAAATTGAAATCAAATATTAAAAAGAATTAAAAATTGTAATAGCAGCTATAAGAATTGAAATATAGAGGGCGTAATATACTATGTAAATAAATGTAAATAACATAAACCTACATACGGAACTATTCCAACCCTCTTCGGCTTCCTTTATGCCGAATAGATGTAAGATACATAAAAATTTGTAAAAACACTTCTAGCCTAGCAACAGAACTGATCAGTCAGCCAATTATTAATTTAAAATAAAATTGTATTTTTAATATCAAATTGTATAAAAATAATTCTGGTTTTATTAACATAAAGAATCTAATTACCAACATACATTCCTACATATACAAAGAACCTCTAAAAGACAAATTAAAGAAATTGTAACAAATTATATAAAAGCTCACACAATTTATATTTGAAAAGAAATACTAAACCACCCCAACTCTTTGTTTATTTCTTTTCTCACACACCAACAACTATAATCGTGATTGTAATTATAATTTTCTCTATCAGCTCAAACTACATACCCTGCAGTTTCAAGACAAAAAGGGAAAATTAATTAATATTTCTGTGTACTCCCTAACACACAGAAATACACACTTATAAAACGCTGCTGTGACATTTACAAAAGACATCAAAGCAAGGGTTATATAATCAAAAAGCACCCAACTTTATAAGCGTTCAAAAAACGATTGCAAAACATATTTTTCAAGTAACGTAATTACACGTTTTGAAAATGCTTAAAGAACACGTATTTTTAATGAAATTAGTAAGCGTTTTAAACATTTACTTTGTTTTGATTATGTTTTTTTATTGATACATTTAAAAAATCATTTTTAATATTAAATTTTTTTTTATTAATAGAAAAATATTAAATTAAAATATAAAAATAGGAACTTGAATTGTTGTTTCATTTAAAAAATCATTATTTTAGTTTACTTTTCGTACTGGAAATATGACTTAGAGGCAAACACAAAGTCCTCTTCCTCGCCTCCATTTTCAGCAAAAGTTTCTACAATAGAATTCAAATATGAATATAAAAATGTAACTAGAAACTTATTAAATGTATTTCACTTACGACGAATGGCAGTGGTGACAGTGAAGGCCCTAATGCACTTCTTATCTGCAGTTCTTCGTCAGTAAAAGCTCTCAGCAACGTTGTCAGTTAGATCTTCTGCCACGCTTTCGTAACAAATTTTCTCGAAAGTATCAAACACACTTAATTTAACAACTTTAACAACAATTTAACACTATTTATTAACACAATTTATGAACACTATTCATTAACACAATTTTTAACAGCAAGAATGACACATTTTGCTTAAATTTATGAAACACTTGCATTTGCAAGCAAATTGTCAACGACGTTCGCAAAATACTTGCATTAGCAAGGAAATTGTCAACGACATTCGCAAAACTCTTATTTATGCAAGCTTGCTGCAATCTTAATTTACAAAACGCTTGTCAATATGTTTACTGGGGATCTACAAAAAAAAACAGACATACAAAACAACTACATACAGATTTTATGTTCATTCTGTTTTATCCATTAAACTGTGTGTTTTAGTACCCTGCAAACATAAAGATAGGCGCTAGTAAAATAATATTTTTAATCTTAAATTATCTTTACAAACAATTTAAGAAAAACAAAGCCACTACTAAAATATTTGATTTCAGTTAATTTTATATTATAAACTGAAGTGGATTGTTTGGTGGGCATTTATATTTCCATATTGTGTATAAAAGAAGACGCACTTTAACAGAATGACAAAGCACCTGTCTTAGCCATACAACACTTTAATTTAACACATGTGATTTTGTGTGCTCGCATGTCTATGAGTATCTGTTGTAGGTACATATTTATGCAAAAGTACATACTTTCATGCAGATGTTAACAGTACACAAAAACATAAATATTAGACCGGCACATTAAACAAATCATCATTAAAATAGATTAACTTAATTCATATAAAACCCCGCTTTACTTCAGAAGCCTTTTAAACATAACCAGAGTTATTCTGTGAAAAAATTGTATCAGTCGGAATAAATATTGAGAAATTTCTTGATAAACCGCAACGATTGTAAAAACTGCTAAGCTTCTCAAAAGTTCTGTAAATGATGTTAAAAACGATTGATGTAAACATTTATCACTGACCGAAAACAAAAAGTAAGCAAAAACGGTATTAAAGAAAACCTTGAACTTAAAAAGAAAACAATACGTTCAATATAACGAAACCAGGATTTCGGCGAACATGAAGTCACATAGAAATAAAACAGCAATTTAGTTACTACATGAAGGTCTGTCGTAATGGCAATTAGAATGGTTGTCGGGAAGTAAGTGAAGTTCCAATACAAGGTGGCGTAAAAGTAATCCTCCTATCAGAAAATGCTATAAATTTTGCGAGGCCCCTAATGTCAGTTCTGTCAGCAATATTCCGCGTTCTGGATCAGTGTAGCGTAACATTGTTTATTAACGTGTATTTCGCATGTGTTTACTACACAAATGTCAAAACAGAACTGATATTAGGGGCCTCGCAAAATTTATAGCATTTTCTGATAGGAGGATTACTTTTGCGACACCTTGTATATGGGGTGTGGAAATAAAATGGGTGGTCTTTAAGTGATTATGTATCTTTTTAACGCGGCTTTATACATATATGTTATATAAATTTATTTAGTTATTAAACATTATAATGTAACAAACAAAACCTTTTTTTTTTTGCTTGCTTCGAAAATGTCGAATTTTGTGCCAAAAAAAGTTATATGAGGGGAGTCTTGCTTTACTTCTTTAATTTTGAACAAAAAAAATGCCCCTGTATCACACCGATTGCTCACCAAAGCTTACGGTTTATGGTCCATCTGTTTCCAAATACGAGAGACGGTTTGGGTGGTTCAATCTGGTGATTTTGACACGCAAGACAAAAATATCCCAGGCCAGCCAAAAAAGTTTGAAGATCAAAAATTTGAGAAGATTCTTGCCAAACTCAACAAGAGCTTGCAAAATCATTATTCAAGCCACAATTTGAAAATGTTTGCGGTTCCGAGTTGTGATTTTGACACAAAAGGAAAAAATCCCCCACGCCTTAACAAAGCTTAAAGACCTAGAATTGGAGTCTTTAGAGTCCTATCTATTATGAGCTGCTGAAATCTAGACAGACCATCACAGACAACTTGTATAGAATAAAACTGATTCGTTTGAAGTGAGCATTTGCTGAAAACGCCTAGGATATGCGACCAGATATGAAAGCGTAATATTTCATCCTGACAGTGCTCGACCCCGTCCGACTACTATTAGTTTCAAACGATGCAGAACGCTCTCTCTGGAATACGCTTCATTTCTGAACAGGGTATCCGAATTTAGTTTCATTCGTTCTTAACCTCAAAAGCGGAGCAGTTACAGATAACAATGGCCACTACTCTGAACAAGTTTATGTATATTGTAAAAATGTTTCAAAATAAAAGCTGAAAATTTAACAAAATATTATATAAATAGAAATATGCAAAAATGAATAAAAGTGCTAAATGTTTGCAAGCAAAATGCAGTCGTGATCTTCAGAGCATCCCCTTTTTACTACTCCAACTATGTTTTTGCATATTGTTATAAAAAAAATGCGTACAGAAATGTTTTCTAGTTTTTATTAGATATCACCACTTTTTAGTGAAGTTTAAGCTCTCTGTCATTAATAAAAATTACCAGTGGTTTAGTACAGAAGAACTCTTTGACAACATAATAATAAAAATATATAAACTTGTCGAATTGTCCCCGGCTTTGATTAAATGAACAATAATTGCTTATTTTAGAAGGATTGACCTTCCTTTAAGCGGAATGTTACTGAAGTTCTGGGTAATAAAAAATTGCACCCACTTGGAATAAGTATTTAGCGCAGCTGTATCGAAATGTAATACTACGCATTCATCAAAACAAAAACATGGATTTTAATAAAATCAAATTATGTTTAGTTTCTACTAGCTATTAGCTTTTCATTAATACCGATGAATTGCTATTAATTTGCTCCAAAGTTTTTTTTATTACATACATATATAAAAAAAAATGTATGTAACTGAAATTTATGTGAACAATTGGTTTTTTTAAGTGTACATCAGCTTATTGCATTAGTTCATTGGTACTTGGCAATTTTTGGAAACTAAATCATTGACACACTTTTAAGTTAATTAAAGATAATGGAAATCATTTTCAAAATTTCATTTAATTACCTGCCCATTTTACCCATAAAACGTTCGTTGTTTTTATTATAAATTTATTTTTGCATATTGTTTTTTTTTTTTTAATTAAAGCCATACTATGTGGTTAAAATACTATTGTATTGTATTTTATCGTTACGAAGAGTAAAAGTCAAAAATAGTTTCGCATGTACACTACATTTTTTATTCAAATTGCCCTTAATTATTCACAACTAAAGTAAAAACCCAGTTTTCGCTTAAAATGTAGTAGGAAGACAAAAAAAGAACTCTCACATGAATATTGGAAAATTGTCAATGCAATTGACATATTCAAAATTCATCGCAAAATTTCATTGTATGACATTGACTTTTGAGTTTTTGGTGCAAACGAAAATTACACTCAAGGAAAATATAGTGAAAACAAGACAGTTTGCAAATATATGAAATACTTTATTATTTCTGATAAGAACAATTATTATTTTTAATTGAACTGTTAATTTTAAATCATTGAAATTTCTTTTATTTCATTTAATTTAATTTTTCTTTAAATTATTTTTACTGAAGGTAGGAATTGTTACATGAAAATTATTATTAAATTTTTTTTTTTTTAAGAAATATCAAAGATTTCTGATAATATTTAGTTTTCAGTGGTAAGTTCTCACCTTCAAATACTTAACATTTACATTCATACAAAGGCTTTCCACTCACGCACTTTTATTTGAGTGTATATTATGTGTTTTCCATAAATATGTACGAGTAACTACATATGTATAACATTAATTTTGAGTGTACTGTTTGTGTGTGAATGTCAGTGTTGCCATTTTATCATTTTTGAGGCTAGATCTAGCGTTTTTTCGTCACTTAGCCTCAAATTTTTCTTTTTAGCCTCTAGCCTTTTTTTAGCCTTTTTTCAATTTCATTTTAGCCTTTTTAAGGCAAGTTTGACTCATTAGTATATAAAAACCATAATCTGGCATCATATTTCATTTTCTTTAATAACTACAGCAGTAGTATGTTCAGTGTAAATTGATTACTTACAAACTGTTAAACAAGTCGATTGAAAATTTTGGCTACGCCGGACGAAAAGCTTCTGGTGGCGACTCGAAGTAAAAGTAGTTTAGTAAATATAAGTGTTTTTAAAATTTTCAGCGGCGGCTGTAAGCCGACTTTGTTCTGACCGACCTTAATCTCTGCTTGTAAATGACATTTTAATACCGGCCTCTTTTGCAAACAGAAGTAAAAACAAACAAATAGCCGATTAAAAAGTGCTAATTAATTTTATTTTATGTATTTTTGTGTTGATTCGATATAAATATGGAAAGGTAAGAAAACATTTGTGGATACATATAACTTTTATGTAAATTATTTAAATTAATATTTCAATTCTAATTAACAAGCACAAATATAATTAACAAACACAAACTGCGAAGCTTTTTGGCTTATCTGCAGAAAACACCCAGAGTCTTTGGCGGGAATCGAACCCGCAACCCTCTGACTTAGAGTCTGGCACACTATCGCCTAGTCTATCGGGGCACCCCAATTTCATTTAAAAAAGATGAGGAACGTTCGCTTAGATAAGACTTAAGACACAAACTTGATTGTGGAATAAACAAACTTGATTGAGTAAAAATATAGATACGACAAAAAGTTTGTGTCTTAAGTCTTATCTAAGCGAACGCTATCGTTCGACATCGTGGGTCAGGGGGTTAGATTCTCGCGATATATATTGTAATGATATTTTTGATTCAGATACCGAGGAAATGGGCATATTAATTTCCTCATCTGAATGAATTAATCTTCAATTGTTTTAGTAGATCATGGTTGATTTTGAAACCATGACAATATTTTTGATATAAATGAAATAAAAGTAAATAATATCAATCATAATTATATAAACTTCTATATATAGTTTAAGTCATTCAAAAAACTCGAATTTTTTACATTAAAAAAATTTTAATTAAAAAAACAAGATTCAGGTGTTAATGAAATCTAATGGCTGTTGGAATAAGAACTATCACCAACAATCGTGGATAGTTCAATTGCAGGACCAATTCCGGCAGCTATTACATTTCATAAACATTTACATTATTTTTAATATTTTACTCAATTTCTTTGTCTTCGATTTTTTAAAATAATTTTTGTTTTTAATAAAAAATGTTTATACTTATTAAACATTATTAACGGTGAAGTTCATTGTTACATAAATAAAAGTTATATTTTAAGTTTGTCTTCATTTTTGTATGTCTTTGTTAATAAATAAATGAAATTTGAATTGAAATAATCTAGCCTTTTTTAGCCCTTTTTTTAGCCTTTTCTAACCTGTTTTTAAAGCCGATTTAGCCTTTTTTCATTTCTGGTCCTGGCAACACTGGTGAATGTATATCTATATGTATATTTGCCTTCATGGATTCGACAGTTTTTGATTATGTACAGAGTTGGCTCTATATTTATGAAAGAGTGTTGGTGTTTTTTGTTTTGTATTTGCTTATTTTTTTTGAAGAGCTTTTGCACTTTAAAAGTACGCACTTTAAATGCATTAATAATACAAGGTGAACATTTGTATTGTTGCTGGTGATGATTGACCTCAATACATTTTAAATGTGTCATAAAGGTTTATTTTGTATGGAATTAAGGACAAAAATAAATAACTACATATGTACTTGTATGTACTATTTATTATACCATATGTATATGTATGTGCAGTTAATGCGTATACATGCAGATTGCATTTTTGTAACACCAACAATAAAAATAAAAAAAACATTTCAACAGCAAATTATAATGTCAATAGCAATATTTGCTCAAGTCATTTATTATTGCCATGAAAATTAATAAACCATCTTTAAATTAAAGTTAAACCATCATAAAAAAGTAAAAATAGTGCAATATTAGAATGAAAAAAAATGGTACAGAAAATTGTGAAAAATAAAAAGCAGATTTTTTAAATCATCATCAAAGGTGCTGAAGAGGATTGGTTAAATTTGGCAATTTTTTTGTTTGAAACCCTTTTTTAACTTTTGGTATGTTACTTTTATTTTTGCCTAGAACTAGAAGAGTTTCAACTGAAATTGATAATAAAACTAATTGTGGCGGTTATTCACTAATTACATTTACAATTAAAGTTTGTTACTTCTATTACAACAAACTGTAGCCTCAAATTGAGTTTATGTCTATAATTTTTAATAAAAAATAACTTTAAAATGTCCAAGTAGTGGCACTGGAGCTTAAGTGTAGTTTTGTAATTTTCTGGAGAAACAATTTTTTATTTTCAGATTGAGTTTTTATATGTAATTGAACAGTATCTGTATTGGTTAATAAACAGCATTCTCAAGGTAGACAGTATTTTATTGTATGAGCCAATGAAACTTGTTGGAAGTATTTTCTCTTGAAAATATAGTTTAAAAAAATTATTAAAAAATTAAATAATTGTGACTTGTAGCATTATTGCAAAAATAACTTCTATAAAATACAAAAGTATAAAAAAATTAAGCAAGAATTAAAAACAAATGGAGCCAAAAAATTTTGTATTGAAATTAAATAAAAATTAATGTATAAATACGTTATTCAGTAAATATTTCAATACAAATTACTGACTTAAAAATGTTTTGGAAAAAGTTTTTGAATTTAAAAGAGATTAATGAAATATTAACTGAAAGTTCCGATGAGGATGAAATTAATTTAAAAAATTCAACCGCAGTAGATATATCAATTTTGCCACCATCAAAGGTGGATAAAATAAGTGACACAGAGGATATTGATGAAAATGAGCAAGTTCTCAATAATTCAGAAACACTTCCAGCTGAAATCGCAGGTGCGGTGGAATTGTGATATGTATGTATTTCTGTAATGAAGATCAACAAGATGAACCTGAAAGGCAACCAATTCCATTATCAGTAAAGTGCTGTAAGCGCGTACGTGATAATGAGTTTTCAAAATCGCCTGTTGACTTTTCTAGTGAAAATATTCAAAAGTTGTACGAGTCCTAAAGTTCTTTCAACCCAATGGAACTGTATAAGTTGTTCATTGACGATGACATTGTTGATTTTAGTGTCGAAAGCACTAATCATTATAGTGTCGAAAGTACTAATCATTATAGACAAGAACGACTCTACTTTTATTACTAATTATGGTGAAATTCATCAATTTATTGGCATTTTATATTTAACTGGTGTGAACACAATATAAGAATGTATTGGTCGAAAAGTCCCGCTTTTTTAATAAACTCGTAGAACAAAACATGCCACGTGGGAGGTTTAAACGTATAAAATCAAACATACATTTATGCAACAATGTGTATTTAGACAAAGAAGACAAATGTGCGAAAGTAAGTCCCCTTCACAATATGCTAAATAAAAACTTTATGTCAAGAACAATGTCTAATCTGAATTTTACAATATTTATTATAGAATGCATGTTGAGAACCGAAAATATTGAGAGAATAGGAGCTCCCTGCACTAGTGTCTCCTCCGCTATTTCAGTTATTCGAACTGATCGAATATATCATAAAACAATTTATAAATGTATAAAATGCAATGTTGCAGTTCATCCAGAATGCTGTGTACCTTACCATAACTAAAAAAAACATTACATACATTATATACATTAGGGTGGAGCGTTTTTGTATGGGAAAAAATAAAAGTTAATTCATAAAGTTCTAATAGTAATATTTTGCTGTCTTAAACTTAAAAAGTTAATACTTGAAAAAAAAAATATTCAATTAAGTGATATCTTAAGCCCGCGCATGCGTCTTAAAATTTGTGGAATTTTCATAAAAACACTTTTCATTTATTGCTTGAAAATTTTACACTATAAATGCAGGCTGACATTTGCAGAAGCATTTTTTTTTTTACTTTTACAAGACGTGTATGGATTTTGCAAAATACATACCGTGTAAAACCACCTTAAGCAAACACCAAAATGTTTTTACAAAAGCGAACCCCAGGGTCTAGCTGGAACTTCTTATATTTTGTATGGATTTAAATTAAAAATCTTCAATATCATTATCAACTTCTAACTCGTTCCCAATATTAGAAGCATCGTCTTCATTTTCATCAACCTCATTTTGAATTTCGTTTTCTATGTCATTGACAATTGCCCCTGTCAATCTGTCATAATAGTTATGGTTACATTTTAAAACTGTTTCAAAGAATTTGTTTACTTCAGTGCTCATTGTAACACTATAAGCTTGTTAACTGCCAACAAAACACTAAAAAAACTAATTTCTGAAACTTGTACGTTTCATATTCTGCTTGTTATACACAACACAAAAAATATATAATTATAAATTGTTTTTTATTAAATAATTTTTAAGCTTGAGGTCACTTTTTTGTTTTTTATAAAAGATTTTTTAATTCTTATATATAATTATCTCAATATTTCGATTTCCTTTGGAAATCTTCTTCAGGAGTTAATTTAATATTATAACAAATTTTCTATGTGTAAAAATTTTTTTTCATATCAAAAAAATTTTACACATAGAAACATATAAACAATATGCATTTGACTGCAGAAGGTTCGAACGTCGATTAAAAAAAATCAAACTAACATAAACAAACGCCGCGATGCAGGTCCTCGAATTTAGTCTCTATTTTCACCCTTTTGCTAAACTGAATTTATTCCACAGTGTAACTTTAAAGTAAATTCATAACAGTTTCTTTTAACAATTTCAATTTTATTCAAGTTATTTCAAGAAAAAAATACTACATTTTATAAATCTCCTTTGACCGTTTATTAGCTCATCTCTAAATGAAATTTGAATTGTTTCACTCACTATCTTTGCAATTTCCATTAGTAGCTACCAGTAAAACTTATAGAATAACTAAAATACACATACTTATGCATGAGTTTAATACAAAAATAATACGTTTTAATTTAAAGATAAACTTTGTTTTAAGATAACGCTCCTTTTCTTTCTTCTTGTTTCCATTGCTCGTATTTTTGCACTTCACTTTTCGTTGTGTTTTGATTTTGTTTTTAATTTTCTTAGCTTTATTTACAGTGCGGGTATTATTTGCAACTTTTCAACAAAGAAAAACTTTGTTTGTTTGGTAAAAATACAGAAAACTTTAACTGTCAATAACTCTGTAACTGGCAGTGGAGGAAGTGGCGGACATAAGGAAAAACTTTTGTTTTTTTTTTTTTTTTTGCTGTTGTTAACCAACAACTCAAGTTAAATCAAAGTTAAGAAATACATAGTGTACTTTGTAGTTTCATAGGGTCTGTATAATAATGGTATGGAAAACTTAAGCAGAAGTTGTGGTTTAATGTCTGTGTAAATCACCTTAATGTCAAAACTACACAATCGATATTAATGAGAATCACATGAATTGTTTATCATTGACCTAAGTAGTTGAACATTGAAAATTGTTGATCTCTGTGTTGTCGCAAAAAAGTTATGAACCAGCATTTAAAATCCCACATTTCTAGTTATTCTATAAAAGAAACTAGTATAAAATATTATAGACTATTGAGAAGGATATATTTTAAACTCTTTACAGCTGACTAAAATTGGGTTTAAAAAAATATTCTATTAAATGAAAAACACAAAAACATTTACATATATTTCACCATATTTAAATGTTTATATATATCGTCACATAAAATCCAAAAGGCCGTAACTGCACACCTTACCATTTTATTAATTTAATAATTTCATTCTTATTGGCAAAATTTCAGAAATAACTTTAAAAAAGTATTGCGGATTTGGATTTCTAAAAAACAAATTATAAAATAATAGTAGTTTTTTGTAATTGTACTAAAAGCCTTTTGAAATCGTTTGTTCTGAAACCAAAAAGCCGTAACAACAAAAAAATGTTAATAAAAGTTAAATTTAGGAAAAACAAAACTCCGCTTTTCACTCTTGCTAAATAGTTTTACTTTTTGCTTTCTGTGTTTTAATAAAAAAGAAATTCGAGAAAAATATACTTTATTTAAGAAGAGGAAACACAATTAATAAAAGTATGAGTGCTATATTCGGCTATGCCGAATCTTATATATCGTTCACCTTTGTTGTGGATGCATAATTATATTATATACATACATACATAATATGTAATACGTATGAGAGTAACACAAATCAGCTGTAACATTTCAAAACTTGTTTGAATATCAGCGGGAATTCCCGTCATTAGTTTAATTAAAGGCAAGTGAAGGACGGGAATTCACGTCATTAGTTTAATTAAAGACAAGTGAATGACGGAAATTTCAGCATAAAAGCCGAAAGAGTTAACATTGTAGTTGCACCCTTTTGAAAAGTGTTAATAAAATCGACGTTTCTCGGCATATGAGGGTAAAATTTTAAAGAAAGATTTTTTAATTGAATTTTTTGTAGTTACGGCCTTTTGTATTTTAGGTGACGATATGTACTTGTATATATATGCATATGTCTTTGGTGTTTCCGTATTATTTTATTATCGATAAATTCCAACTGTCCAAAAGTTTTAGTTATAAGAGAAAATACAAATAGTAAATCACGCACAATAGCAACAACAACAGCAGAAAACAACTTACAACAATTCCATAAAATGTATATTTGATATGGTACGTTTATTTTCGTGTAGATAAATTAAACTAAAATCCTAAGGAAATTCAATAATACAATTTATTGATACAGTTGGTATTAGAATTGTAAACAATATCAAAATACTTCTAGATATACATATATACACAAGTAAATGTGTGCATTAGTTTACAAAGTTATGTATAGGTATAAATAAATAGAGAGCCATAATTTATATTAGACACTGTCACACACAAATACTCAGACTCACGCATCACATGCACATGCATAAACTGTGTACATCCTATTTGCTGTCAGAAATCATTAGCAACTCTAAAGTTTTAACTAGTACACTATACACAAGCATACATACATAATTGGTTATACAGTTGTAAAGGGGTTTTCATTAAGAACTTTGATTTTCAAAATAAAATGAAACAATGTATTTAAATGAAAATTATTTTATTTATTATTTTACTGAAAAGAGGCTGAAAAAACTTGAAGAATTAAATTGTACAAACGGTAAGAATACAAAGTGACTGGAGGTTCGCTGCCTTTATTAATAATCACAATGGAGTTAAGGTTTTATAATCGGGATGGTTATATGGGAATATTATGTGGACATTTTCTGGTCTTATAAGGGAATCTTATAATAATAATTGAAAGACTTTCTTTTTTTCCATATAGATTTACATTTTACTTACATTTTATTTCAAATACTTAGGTATGTGATGGGATGTGAGCAATTGAGATCCGACCTAATGGTATTGATTGTTACTAACGAACTGAACGTTTCATGGTAATTAAATTGACTTATTATTTAAAGTTACAAATATACATTAAGCTACAATTTCAATTTGCACACACAGACAAAAAATATTGTTGTAAATGTTTGCCACAACAATTTCAACATTTTTAAAAGTATTTCAACAATATTATGGTCACTGTAATTATTTTTATAATTATCATATAATTATTACAAACATATATATGATTGTAGTAACTATGTATATATTTGTTGCAATCATGTTTATGATAAATCCATTTATCATAATTTGTTGCTCTTTGATTATGATAGAGAACATTATAATATGGTATAATCTTTCAGCATAAAACTGATCACCATAAACTTTACATAATTACTATAATCATATATATGATTGATGTAAAGATCTTAACGGTAACTTAACCATATTATGATTGCAAAAATCATAAAAACAATGACAGTGATCATAATATTTTAAAAAATAAATCTTTGATATTTCTTTATTTACGCTCCAGTTCATTAAATTTAATTTTCATTAAATTATTTTTATTGAAGGTAGGCATTGTTACATGAAAATTATTATTAACCCTGGATGGTTACTGTTCGTCGAATCGACGAAGCTCATTTACTCTCTATCATATAACTCATAAAAAAGAGTCAAATTCGTATCGAATTTTAAGATAGAAAAAAAAAATTTGTGTTACATTATATTTTTTTGTTATTTATAATACTTAAATAAAAATATTTTTGTTTATTTTTAACTTTAAAAACTGTTCCGCTAAAATTATTTTAAGAAATTGTTCGTCGATTCAACGAAGAGTAACCTTAATGTACAAATATGAAAATTAACCATTTAGGGTTAAAATTTATAGATAATTTTTCTTGGTTTAGGATTCGTTGTTGGTTGAATTTACATATGTTTCGAGAAACACCACTTCCTTTCATCACCCTCTGCACCACTGCGGTGCCCGCTAGACTACAGCCTAAATAAACAAATATCAAATATTTAAAATTAACAGTTCAAATAAAAATAATAATTGATTTTAAAAAATATTGAAAAATGTTAATATAGTTGTGGTAAACATACACAACTATATTTTTTCTCTGCATGTGGATTATAAGTTCAATCACAATAATATAAACAGGTTAAATTCAATTGCAATAACATAAACAGGGTTCGGAAATTCAATTTAAATAATAAAGGAGTTTATAATTTATACATATAATTTAAACAGGCACAATTATAAATGAAAATTTATATCGAACAGTTGTCCCCCATCACAAAATTTTCAATTACATTTTCGTAAAATGATGGGTCTATTTGATTTACAGTTTTAAAAGTATAATCGATTAGTTTGGTTCTATATAGACTCTATCTTTAACATACCCTCACAAAAAGTAGTATATTGGTATTAAATCGTATGATCGGTACGGCCAATTAACTGCTGAATTCCCTGAAAATATGAGATCGGCACAGATGACCCAACCAAGCCAACAGACAATTTAGCGCACCAGCCTACAAAAACAATTGCGCTAAAGTGTATTGCTTGTTGAGGTATCCTTACAAATAAAAATGCGATTTGTATAAAAAAAAATCCAGAAAAACCAGCGAATCAAGTTAGCAAGTCTGGCTCAGTTTTCCAATGGAATTGAAATCATTGTAACCATGTTCAATACTTCTACTACCCATATGTATAAACATTTATGTTATTCCATTATACCACGCTTGAAAAACATAGTTCTTTTCAATCTTTACAATCCCACCAACATATGTGTCAGTGTTGTGCAGAAATATTATAATATCCCTGCTTATGCATTTGTGTGTAATTATAGAGAATGTAAGTATGTATGGATATTGCATGCAATAATTATTGAAACATGCGAGTTTGTGTTCATGTTCTCTAAAAAATATTATCATTTTCATGTTACACATATAAAATCACGTTTAGTAGGATCGCACCAAAAATTAAAATAAAGTTGACATTGACTTTCTGATACAGAAAATTCACGTCTTGAATATTGAAATAAACATGTACAAAACTTTTTAAAATATTGCTGCCATAATAGTTATAGTGTCTTTGAAAAAACGACAACTATGACGACAAATATTTATGAAAAATAATGCCTGTAAAAACGTTTGTTGCCTCTTATTAGACATCAACACTATTAAGTAAAGTTTAGGTCAGTACTCAAATTCTACAATGGATTGCTATTAAAGAGCAGATATCGTTAAAGCAAAGTAGTACTAAAGTTTTTGACAAGTAAATCAAAATAAGGGACAACAGTTAAAGCGCTCCATCAAACTTTTTTTGTGTTTTTGTGCCTGATTTATCATCATTGACTTTATTGGTCTATAATGTCTCTATCAACCATCCTAAAGCCATTATGCATTGAAATCAGAAATTCCACTCTACATCAATGAAGTTCAGCCAAATTCTGCTTCATTTATTAATTTCATTTTACAATAAACTGAGCGTTAATTTTAAATTTAAGCACCCATTCGTTTTGAACAAAATATTTGTTCGTACAAAATATTTTTCGTATGAAGTTTGACGTCTGTCTTTTTGAGAGAGCGAAAATATTTTTTACGAACAACTATCAGCTTGACTTGATTTAGTTTTATACTTTTCTGGACAAAAAATGAACTAAGTTGCCAGTAGGTTATATTTTTTCATACAAATAATAAAGCGTTATGTATTTCCACGGCAAAAGCAACTTTATTTCTTCATTTATTTTGAATACACAATATAATACACAAGCTTCAAACCCTATCTATTCTTTTGCAGATGATAGCAACATTTTCCATTCATACTCATTTAACCATAGACCAAACCCTTTGGAGATTGGGGAAATGAGACAAAATATGAATGATACGCTGAGCCGAGATCTTGAGGCAATCTCGGAATGGGGTTGTGCGAATAGAGTCGATTTTAACGCACGTAAGACTCAATGTTGTTTATTAACGCACAAACGCACAGCAGGTCATGTTGCTTCATCTGTTTTTATGGGCGGTGTAAATATTAAGGAATCAGACGCTCTTGACGTTCTAGACATGAGAATCCAGTGTGATGTCCGCTGGACCAAACACATTTTTCAAGTTTCGAAAGAAGCGCTCATGTGCCTTGGTTTTTTAAAACGGTGTAAAAATACTTCACTCCTTCTGATCTTCTTACTATTTACACCACCTATATTCGACCGAAAATGGAATACAACTCTCATGTGTGGGACGGTGCTTCGAAGTCTATTTTGATTCATTGGAGCATCGTGGGTTGTGTTTCACTGTTCTATCGATACTATAATGGAATGTGTTCTGCTGAAATCAGGGAACTTGTTTCCGAAACACGCAGTTTTTTACATAATACACGTACTTAGTCAGGGCTCATGCATTTACGGTCAACTGGACAGTAGATCGCACAACACACCGCCGGGAAAATTTCGTTCTTTAGCCGTACTGTCCGTATGTGGAATAAACTACCAACAGAAGTATTCCCTGCCACTTTCAATATAGGAAAATTCAAGTCAAATGTTCACAAACACTACTCCCTCCATCCTCCCTCCCATAACCTATTTTCCTAGTTCCAACACAATGCATTGCATAAGTAGGGGTCATCCCCTGAGTGCTGGTCCAAGAAAAAAAAAAAAAAAAGCAAAATAAAGCAATGACCGCAATTTTAAAACTAATAGATTTTGGAAATTTAGAAAAATCGTTCCGAATGGGTGAGTAAAAAAATTTTTCTCCGGACAATATTTTCGTTCGGAACAAATGGGTTAATTCACCTTTATGGTTAAATAATTCTAACGCAAATGTTCATTGAAAATTTCAAGAGTGAAGCCTGATAGCAAACATATAAAGAACAAATGCCTAAGTTTTTATTTAATTCGTAAATTTTCAGAAAATCTTTATAGATCATAATATAATTTAGTCAAGCTAGTTTTTACGCGCTTTTAACTTTCATAATTTTTGTTTCAGTTTCACAAAAGAGGCCATCCTATTATACATACATATGTATATTTATATTAAGTGTAAAAGTATTTGTGTACAAATACGTATGTCACTTTGTATATGTGTATTTAGGAATGTTGGTATATGTTTATGCAGCACTTTGTATTTGAGCATGTGTCACATGACTGCACAACTTAACAGTTAATTGTTCAAAACTTTGTCGTTACTCTTAAACTGTACCTATATACATATATATACACATATATATATATGTATATGTACACACTTACACAAGTGTATTCTTGCTAAATACAATAAAAACATATTTTTGTGTATATACATTGCAGTGTATTGTTTTATGTGATATATTACACTCTACAATATTCAGTGATATATTAGGGCATTTGTTTGTTCTTTTCACAATTTCATTAATAAGTGAAACTTACAAAGTTGTGTAAAAATGTAAATTCAACTAATTAAATATAAGTGAAAAATAGAAAACACAGATGATTTTTCAATTAATTTTCTGTTTTGTGGAAAAAGCAAAAATCTAAGCATCACTTACTTTAATATTCGATAAGAAATTGCAATTTACTGTTCAAAAGTTAATAGATTTAGGGCTTTTACAACCATCTTTAGAAAAAATCTTTAAACCTCTTTGCATTTGTCAACTCTAATGGCCGAATTCTTGGTCATTTGGTAACCATTGGAAAACTAAAATACTAACTATTGTTTAACTATTACTTATTATTCTTATGACAAACTAAGCATTGCGAATAAAGAATCATTAGTTAAGCCTTTGCCATTAGCCAACTAAAGACTGTGAATTTAACCATAATAAATTTTATTTTAACAATTCAAATGACATCGAATTTAAGAAGGATTAATTTTTGAAAATTGTTTATAAATATCTTAGAAAATAAAATAGTTTTTGCAGATAATTAGTTTGTATATGGTGATTTTTAGATATATAGAACTTTAAGTTGGCAACACTTTTTTAATTGGCGGCCAGTTTGTCAGCTGTCAAGTGATTAATGTTTAGTTTGGTGTTTAATTTCAACATGAATAGACTGACGCCTGGACAAAGCTTCCAAATTAAGTTAATTTATTTTAAAAATCAGAGTTCTGTGTTTTTTTAACATTTAGAATGAAATGGAATAAAAATATACATCTAATAATGTGTTCAGATATGAAACTTAATTGAGTCAATATTCGGTTAATTGACAATATTATTTTAATTGTTCAGGCATACGCAATTTTCAGCTTACTTAATAATCATTTGACAGTTGGAAAACAATACAAAAAATATTCTATATGGTTGTTGTGTTTCTATGTAAACAAACTTACCTTCACATTGATTTTTTAATGATTTATTTTGTTGACATTTGCATTTTATACAATTTTGTTCACTAAACACAGTTGTGAACAGTGTTGCATTCGAAATCTTACTCAATATTATAACAATTTCGTACTTATTGCGCAATAATTAATTGAGATATTATATGGAATATTGAGCTCAATAATGGCGTTAACTGCGATTATCGCAATAAAGGTTCATATCGGAAAACGCTATAAACAACACCCTATACAATATTTTAATTACGTATACTTAATGTAAATTATAAAAATATTACGTATACGTTCGATAAGACAAAGAAACCTTTTTAATAGCGTAAACAGACGACACAGTTAATTTGCATTAACAGTCTTAATTCAAATTAACTCGTGAATTATCCTATCTTAATGCGCATTAAGTTAGACGTAAATACACAAAATCAAACTGAATTTATACTGCATTTAGCTATTTCAATATGGCAACATCGTCGAAAATTAATAATATGTTATCAAATTGTTTACTATTCTAAAAGAATAAGAAGACAATTGTAAAATTAGAACAATAAAAATAGATTTCCACAATTGCCTTTCTCTTATTTCAGTGTCCCACTGCGGTCCCCACATGTAGCAACACGTTCAGGTTGATGGTTGCTAGTGCATGAACAAGTTTTGCATTATGCAGCAGTTTCAGCAAAAGTAAGTTCAGCTTTTTTTCAAATAAATACTGATTTTTCACCAAATGCCAAACAAATTTTTTCATAATTAAACAGTTGTTTACAAACAAACAGCTGTTTAAATGCTGTTTTAAATGCAGAAATTCTCGTCTGTCAGGGTAAAATCTTAATTCACATTAGTGAGATTTTAATGCACATTAACTCTATCGTCTGTCTACGGTATAAAAATATTTCGTAATCCAGCCATAAACTATTATTCAATTGCAATAATATAGATATTACTATGTTATCTGGCTGATTTTATTTAATACGATATTTCAACTGCTTTTAACTAAATATAATGAAAAGGTTTTAAAACTTCATGTAGCCTGATTAAAAATCATTACTTATCACCACACAACTATGCCACTTTTTTTGAACAACTT
The DNA here is from genome assembly GCA_916048285.2 of Bellardia pandia. NCBI lineage: Eukaryota > Metazoa > Arthropoda > Insecta > Diptera > Calliphoridae > Bellardia > Bellardia pandia. Next base: position 30,566,469 of record OU696531.1, read on the forward strand.
ACATACTCATAAGCACAGCTGTCCCCATCTGGTATGTACATATGTACGTTTGTATGTACATGCAACATACATATGTTTTTAATGTAATTAATTCCACTAAATGTTAAGTAAAGTTGTTTAAATAAAAAAACAACAAAAAAAGAAAAACAAAATAAAAGTTTTTCCTTTATGTGTTTAAAATTGCATCAACGTGTCATCTGTGTCAGATTGTCGGATTGAATGAAAAATGTTGAAGTGAAAAAAAGTGTAGCAAAATATCATAAATTTCCGTTGACAAAATATGAATAAAAAATAAAGAAAAACTGTAAAATTTATTATTAAATAAATATAAAATAAAAACTGACGTTCAATAATATCCTTGAAAAAAATTATGACATATTGCGTACTTAATTATTTGGGGGGAAAACAGTAAATATAATTTAAATATGCTAAGGTATTTAAAATGTATATTATTTAAATTGTCTCAAACATAGTCCGTTTGTATATATGTTTGCATAAGTAAATGGTGTAATTTGTGGTTAAATATAGACTTTTGAATTTTGCATTAGCTAAAATTAATTGAATAAGAACTTGTTAATTTCTATGCCGACATCAGTAAAAACTCTTAATGCGTTATTTAAATACATATTAAAAAATTATTTAAAACTTTCATTACCAAGTTATGCGCTAAAACACTAATAATATTAACATGCATAAACTTGTATATAATTGTTTAATTGTTTGTTTTATCTACTTACAATACTTCACATCACCAACAAATCATCCATCTCATCGTGGTTAAAGGACTGCATTATTGTAAAGTTCTTTTTGGTACCACCTTTAGCAACTACAATACGTCTTTACAAACATTCTCAACCTAAAAAGAGACACAAATTCTAAAAATTATTTTCAATGAGAAAAAAATCAAGACGACAATCATATGATTGCTAATGGTAGATCTAAAAATATTACAATACATACAATATTTGTACGAAAACTCAGAGTTTCAAAAGAATTAAGAGTAATTCTTATATAAAATTTGTTACAATAATTTTGAAGAAGCCCTTGCTAGAATTACTTTAGTATAATATTCTTCGAATTATTGCATTAAAATGAACTCAAGCGAAAAAAAATAAAAGAAGTAAGAAGACGTAAACGTAAGTAAATTTCGTTCTCATAACATTTTATAAGAAATATGATTAATTTCCGAAGTCTATTTCTCAATAAGGGTGAGTTAAAATGGTGATGCTTACAAGTAGATCTAGGATAACAAACATTGCTGATGACGCTTTCGGCAGGCTAGAAAATACATTCCAATGTGTCAATTGTTTAGAAAATGTAACTTTACAATGGTATTCTTTGAATTATTAATTAAAAATTAACTCAAGCCGATATAATAAGAAATTTTTTCTAATAATAAAGATAAGAATCAACAATTTTTAATTAAGAAAAACAGTAGTCTCTTAAAACCCGAAATAATTTTTTATTTTAAATTATTAAGCTACGATTGCTTTTTTATGTGCTATGTAGACCTTTTATATTGTTAAAAATCGCTTTACTTTATTAAGTCGGCTTGAGGTGTTTTTTATTAAAAATATAAAAACTCTTGTTCGTTTTTAATTTTTATTATATAATATTCGTTTCCAATATATCGACCAACTTTGTTAATCATCTTCAGAAAAGAAATATAATTTAATGTTTAATACAGTGTTGCCCGCTGACCATGGACAGCGAAGGGAGTTCGTTAATTGGGTATTGGAGAGACAACATGAAAATGCTGATTTTGCCGATAAAATCATCTTCCATCTTGATGGCATCGTCAATAGGCAAAATTGTCGCAATTTGGGGTGAGGAAAATGCTCGAGTTATACACGAGAAGCAAATGCATCCTCAACGTGTCACTGTGTGGTGTGGTTTTTGGGCTGGAGGAATCATTGGACCTTGTTTATGAAAATGAGGCAGGTCAAGCGCAAACAGTCAATGGTGTTCGGTATCGTGAAATGATAACCAGTTTTTTCTTGCCTAAAATTGAAGAAATGAATGTGGAAGGCATGTGGTTTCAACAAGACGGCGCCACATGTTATACAGCCAGAGAAACAATTCAATTGCTGCATCAGTCATTTAACAATTACGTTCTAGTTGGTACACCCTTTATATACATACATAAAACATTGCTAGCACAAACGCTGCATCTCATCATACGTCACCACTCTTCGTTAAGTTTTGACCCGATTTTAAACTATCATTATTTAAAGACTGCAATGGTTTGATCTGAACAAATTCAGGTCGAAGTAATAGAAAAATGTATCGACAACCCTTAATGTACCCTGTTTCAGGAATTGTCAGGAGGAATTTGTGAAATAGTTCATGTCATGCATCAAAACAAAAACACGGATTTTTATAAAAGGAAATGAATCTTAGTTTCTACTTTTTTCTTAAAAATTAATATCAATTAGAGAGTCAAAAGTTTACAATCTCTCTTTTCTGTTATATTAATTTTAAAACAATAATTGTGCTGGATTTTATGTGAAGAATACTTTACCCAATATACATATGTACATGTGTACATACATATGTATGTATAAACATGCACTTGAAAAAAATCTAAAATCCCCTAACAACCCAACAACAGTTGCTCTTACACCTTTAATAGTATTAAATGAACATTTATAAAAAAAAAAAACACAAATAAATTGAATTAAACTTTCTAACACACTTATTTATATATTGTAAATCTGCTTTTTATTTTCCTTTATGAAAAGCGTTTTGTATATCATTTCAACAAGGTATTTCTACCGTTTTTGTTTGCTAAATATGAGTTCTTTTGGTAAATAAACAATTTTGCAAAAAATAAATAAATAAAACAAAACATAATTGAAAAAGTTTTATTCATTTTGGAGATACTAAATAAAACTCAGTGAAATAAAATATCAAATGCTTTAAGTTTTTTTTTTTAAATTTTTTTCAGATTTGTTTTATTTTCGAGCACTTTGTTTTATATTTTATTATATTGAAAGCCTGCTTTTTACAAAACAAAAAAAAACAACATAACAAAAAAACCATAACAACAAAATAACTTAACTAAACTATAGCAATCAAATCAAAACAAAACAAAAAAATATAAATACTTTAGAATGCAAAATAGACCCACTGGTAAAATTTCTCTGTTTAACTAAAGTACTTTAAAAATATTTCAACAGAGGAACAGAGCAATTTTCTCTTACTTTCTGCTGCTGTTGTTGTTGCTAATGGTTTAAAGTTGAGTTGTTTTTTTTAATAACTTTTTTGGATTGTGTAGGGAAATATTTCAATAAGAAAGCAACCAAAAAGTGCCAAGAAGAGAAACTTTTTTTAACTCCAATAAAAATATAAGAAGTTTTCTAAAGCCTTTAATATGGTTTAACTAAAGACTGCTAAAGAGGCAAAACTCCTACAAGACACACTTTTGTGTAGTACTCTTTGCTTTTTCTATTCTATGTTTCTTTTGTGTTTAAAGTATTAAATGTTATCATTGAATAAAATGCATTTCGTTTTATTTTATATCTACTAAAGTGTGGATAACATTTGGTCTCAATGGCGTATACTTGTTATTTGAAATTGTTTAATATAAAGTATACGTCACTAATGCTAACGACTTTAGTTGATAATTTTCTGGATTTTTTGTTTTTAATTTCATGTGCGAATAAAGTCACATAAGCATAAAACATGCTAATACAGCCAAGGAAGAAATTATATGGTACAAATTCCTTTTACTTATTATAATTAAGTTGTAATAAAAACTCTAATTTTTAATGCTATTTATTATAACGCTGCATCAATTCGCTTCCCAACAACAAAATTTTTTCTGATGTAGACATCATTTTTGCATTCTGTTTTTATACCCTTCACCATCGTGAGAAGGGTATATATAAGTTTGTCATTCCGTGTGAAATTTCCACAATATAATTTTCCGACCCTATAAAGTAGATATATTCTGGATCCTTATAGATAGCGAAGTCGATTAAGCCATGTCCGTCTGTCTGTCTGTCTGTCTGTCTGTCTATCTGTCTGTCTGTCTGTCTGTCTGTCTGTCTGTCTGTCTGGATGTTGAAATCAGTTTTTTGAAGTCCCAAGATATGTTCGGGATCCAAACCTTCAATAATTCTGTCAGAAGTGCTTTCGAGAAGTTTGCTATTTAAAATCAGCAAAATCGGTGTAGGTCAACCAGAGTTATGAACCAATATGTGAGACCACCTCTATAAAAATTTGATATTTTTCGTCCATTTTATTGCAATATTTTGAAATATATTGCAGATAATACCATGAAATTTTGTATACGTTGTTTGTACTATAAAAGAAGAAAGTGTGCGGAAAATAGTAAAAATCCGTTCATGATTTCTCATAGCCCCCATACAAATATATATACTCCCGAAATATGGCTTAATGATAAATAAATGCCTATAAAATTGGAATATCAAGACAAAATTCAGCAAAAATAAGTTTTATACAAAAAGAAATCACAAACCGAAATTTTTTTTTAGTTCGGTCCATATTTGACCATAGACCCCATATAAAGTCCACTTACAAAATTCACTTAAATACATATAAAACAGATATAAATAATGTTAAACGGGTAAAATTTTACATAAATACTCTTTATAGGCAAATAAATTATTGTACTAAATTTTATGGTGATCGGCCCACAACTGGTCATAGCTCCCATACAAGGACCACATCTGAAAAAGACATTTTTCCCTTTATATATATTGTATAAATATCGTTACCGACTCAAAACTTTGTACAGATCATTTACATATATGCAAAAATCATTCCACACAATTTTGTTAATTTCGGTCTATTTTTAACCGTATGCCCCATATAAAGCCCTCTTCCGAAAATGACTTTAACACTCATAAATCGCTTATAAATAAGAGTACCAATCCAAAATTGTATACGGATCATTTACATACATGCCTAAATCAAACTGCTGGATTTTGAGAATATCGGTCCATATTTGACTATATCCCACACTTAAGGTCCACTACCGAAATCCACGTTAATACTAATATATATCTTAAATATACCGTTATTACGTTGAAATTCTACGTGAAATATCCCCATATGCATACAAATAACTGTTCCAAAATTTAAGAAGATCGGCCCATAATTTGTCATACCTGTCATATAGAAGCATTTCCAAAAACAAATAAATTCGGGTCAAAAAATATTCTTTTCGGATTTAACCCATATTCGGTCCATATTTTATAATCATGATATATATCGTTGGAAAGCTATTTTTAATACCTTTTATTTAATGTATTACAAATTATCAGACACCCAGTAGTTCCCGAGATATAGGCCTATATATTTTCAACTTTAAGGGCCCGCCCCCTCGAAAATAGGCGTGGCCGCCAAAAATTTTTTTTTGCTGGTATCTCTTCTAAAATCCCTATTTGTTTTTTTTTTTTTAACAAAATCACTACAACCGAATTGTACCCCTTTTTTATACTCTGTTTGTTAAATTACACTGAAGATTATTATGAACATCAGACAGACTCTGTAAATTATGGTAAGAATTGGTAATTAAATCAATTAAAAATGGTAAAAATTAGACAACATTTGAAAATATTTAACATAAATTATGTTGGTCGTAAAATTGTCTTTCAAACAATATATCAAATACTAATAAAATTTGCACTAAGACTGAATAGAAAACACAGAATTAGGATATTCTAGTCTAGTGTAGTTTCTGTATTTCTTACTACGCTTAGGTGAAGGGTATTTAAGATTCGGCACAGCCGAATATAGCACTCTTACTTGTTATATCGTTATTTTCATATGAAATATAATTATATGGTAAAAGTAAAATGTTTAACAGATTTATCTAACAATTTACAACAATTTTTTGGTGCCAACAATATTATTTGATGTAAGTGCAAAACGATATTATTATAAGCAAATAAAATGTTTTTCTGTATGAAAATTATTGAATTTTAGGCAAAAATGCCACGTGGAAACCAACTTTCGTTGATATGTAGAATGTACGCAAATTAAGTTGTTGAGGGAAAATGGGCACTCAATAAGGTCCATAGCAAACTGTGTTAAGAGATCAAAGACGATCATATAAAATTACTTGGTGGATCCAAAATCATACGGCACCAAAAAAAAAAAAATTGGTAGAAACCAACAGTTACTGACCGCGATAAAACTTTTAGAACAAATTACCAAAATTACGAAAGCAATAGTACATTTAAAATAATTAATGGGTTACAACAAGGCACTGTTAACTCTCCAATTCTTTTTAACATTTTTATTTTAGACTTACTTAAAAAAGTTGAAAATATAATCGCTTTTGCAGATGACATCGTTATATACCATGCCGACACAACAATTGAAAAAATAAATGCAAAGCTTCAGGAATCATTTATTGTTGTAGAACAGTTTGCAGTTGATTGGTTTATGAAGTTAAATATAAATAAATGTGAAACAATTTTATTTAGGCCCCCTGTAGGTAAATGTAACACCAACATAAAAAAGAATTGGAAATCGTTCGAATTGAGATCCAGTGTAAACCAAATATTAATTACAAACAAACAATCTGTCAGATACTTGGGCATACAAATAGATAAATTTTTATACTATAATGAACACGTCAAAGACGTCATTAGAAGAGCACAAAAAGCGTTTTTCATGTACAAATCTCTGTTTTACTCAAAATACATAACAACATCGGTAAAAATAATTATGTATCAATCGCTCATAAGACCAATTCTTACATATGGTTGTCCTATATGGTTCAACATATCACCTTCCTACATGGAAAAACTACGGGTGTTTGAAAGAAAATGTTTAAGAGCTTGCACATCGTTATTTAGATCAAAGGAAAGCAATTATTTAAAATATGTTTCAAACAAAAAGCTATATAATAAAGCAAATGTTATAAGAATTGATAACTTCATTATTAACCTAATTAGAAATTACATTTTGAGAAGCTCATACTGCACCGAAAATAATTTAATAATGGCACCATAATACACAAGTTTTGCTTACATTTCAAATGCCCTTGAAAAAGGACTAGGTCCACCAGAGTCATTCTTGTACCTAGATACATTAAATATTATCCAAGATGAAAATAATGTTCCAATATTTTATCACAAATTTAGACGGGCTAATGATAAGGCTATCAATTCAAATTTTTTGTATAATTCAAATAGATATGATAGGAGTTTAAGTAATCGAGAACTTCAAAACAAAAATACCAGAAAATTCTGGTGGTTGGATGAATAGATTACTAAAATATTTTCTTTTTTTTATTATTTTTAAGCTTAGACTATAACTTTTTATACTAACCTCATAGATATGTAATGTTTTTATATTAATATTTTTCATTATAAATTAATATAATCTCTCGTTTAGCACGACTTGAATATAGTTTATTTTAAAATAAAAAAATATAGATTTGTATATAAAAAATACTCGAGTGCCCGTTATCGGGACAATGTATTTAAGTAAATATGTAAATATGTAGACTATTGTTTATTGTAGTGTAAGCATATTATAAGTTGTAAATAAATAAACGAACTTGAAAAAAAAAAAAAAAAATAATAATTTCAGTTGTAACAAAATAAAGTCGGAGCTGGGACTAAATGTGACCAAAAGATGGATTAACCAAATTCTATATGGTGCAGAGGGTCAGAACGAAAAGAATTTTGATGAGAGAAAGTGATGTTTCTCGAAACATATGTAAATTCAACCAACAACCCATGTTCGTATCCTAAGCCAAGAAAAATTATCAATAAAAATTTTAATAATAATTTTCATGTAACAATTCCTACCTTCAGTAAAAATAATTTAATGTAAATTAAATTTAATGAGCTCGAGCCTAAATAAAGAAATATCAAAGATTTAAAATTAACAGTTCAAATAAATAAAAATAATAATTCTTATTTATCAATCGTTTTAAGAATTTGAAAGAATAAAGAAACTTTTTTATAAAATATTGTTGGTCTTTTTATTAAAAAACTAAATACATAGCAACAATTTGGTGACCCCGCATTTTAAAAATTTTAGGCTATAAGTATGTCAACTTCCGAAAACGATTTTTCATCTCTACCATCAAGTTCCTCTCATATGGAAATTTCAAGAGTCGCTGTTAAAGTACCAGCATTTGGCGTTCAGATCCATTGCTTTGGTTTAAAGAAATGGATTTGCAGTTTATAATGGCTGGTATTACGAAATTTCATACAGTTGTGAAATCAATATCGAGCAACATCCTCGAGCAAGTGCAAGACATCATAATCAACTCTCCGGCTGCTAACATGTATGAAACTTTAAAAGCAAAACTCATCACTTCATTCTCGGACTCTGAAGGTAAGCGTCTCAAGAAACTTTTGACAGAAATTGAATTATCGGACAAAAACCCATCAGATTTGTTAAGTCAGATGCGTTCCTTAGCTCAAGATAGAGTAACGGATGATATTTTAAAACAACTTTGGATGCAGCGACTACCATCTCAAATGAAAGCAATTTTATCCGTCAGTAAAGACCGCTTAGAGAAACTGGCCGCTATGGCAGATAAAATTTCTGATTGCTCAGATACCGAACTCCATACGATTTCCACGTCAATATTGTTGGCCTTTTTATTAAAAAACTAAATACATACCAACACTATTTTTGTTATCATCAACATTTGTTTACATATGAACGAATAGTTAAGATATTGTAATCATCATAAAATATTGAAATTTAATCAACTTACCCCTTTCAAAATCTGAGGTATGTTGTACCACAAACTTTACTTTCTTTTACAATAATGATGAATCACTGTAAATGGTAAAGGATATTAGAACAAAGTCTTCATCATGTCTTTCTCTATGGTTCTTACAATAGAGTTCAATAATGCAAATATAAATATTTGTTTTAAATAACAAAAACACACACACACTCTTAAGCCAAAGAGTACCTCAGTAAATTTTCATTTGAAAGGTAAATAATGTTCAAATGTTTTCCTTTTATTTCAATTTGAGTATGTTGGCAGAAATACTGAAGTCATTGTCTGCTTTGTGTACGAGTATTTCTGCACTTTTAACACGTCTCAATACACGTTTCAAACAAACGACCTTTAGCGAATAATTCGCTTGTAAATAATTCGCACATTTTTGCTTTGATGGCTTTTTAAGCAAACAAAATGACTGACATGATATTATGATTCCGGATTACTGTTTTTATTTTAATTAAAATATGCAACAGTAAAAACCTTAAAAGATTAATATTTTGCAAATACTGTAATGCCTGCTGGTTTAAATATTGCATTTTGTGTTTAGTCATAAAATTTGACATTGATTACTTAGTAGAAGGTAGTAAATATATAAAAAGTATTTTAATTTTAAGACAGGGTTTAAATAATAAAGTGCTGTTGAAAATAATTTAAGTTAAGTAAGTTTTGCTTTATTTTGTCAAAAAAATTTGAAAGAAGTAAGACTGAAGACTTAGAGTTTCACAGCTTATATTATGCTGCATTTATTTGTATTTAAATCTCCCGAAAAGGAAAACTAACAGGAACTTAAAAAAGAAACTGGTGTTATTAAAAGAAAAAAAATGTTATCGTCTAACAAACAAAAATATTTTATTAAAAAAATTTACATTTTAATACTTAAAACTAAAAACACAAAAAACAGCTTATTTTATGCAGTCAATTTTTACGATAGCTTAGTATTGGTTTTTCGTTTTTCTTTTTTTCTACTTCAGTTATATTTGTTGCATTATGAGTCCGATTTTGTAACATCAAGTCTCAATTTAAAATAGTTTAAAAGCGTCCGCGTATTACGATTGAACAAGGAGAATTGGTTTTAAACCATTTCCCAAATTGCCAATTACAGCGAACAAAATAGTAGACATTATAGGTTCCACAGTCAAACAAATTATTAAGCGCTTCATCCATAAAAATCGTGTCCATAACAAAGGCACCAAATAAAATTTTCAATGAGCCTGATGTACGACACATTGTAAGAAAAATAAGGAAAAAGACAATCACGTTCGCAACTGTCCTCTGAAGTTGAAGTTGACCTAGGCAAACAGTGTTGCGTTTTAACTGTTCTTCGTGTCTTAAGCAATCATGACTTTAATGGCCGAGTTGTACGCAAGAAATCATTTCTGACCCCGAAAAACAGACTCTACAGTCTAAATTTCGCCAAATAACATGTTTGCAAGGAATCTACATTTCAGAATTCGGTCGTCTTTGCCGATATATCTTAGTTTAACATAGTCAGTTGGGATGGCAAGTCGTATGTTTTTCGGAAACTCAATTAAGAATTCAACAATGAAAACATGGCAATGTCATAGTTTGAGCCTGTATGTCAGCTGCTAATACTGGGAATTTAACACTTGTTAAAACAACCATGAACAAGTTTAAGTACCTTCAGATTCTGAAAGACATCTTTTTTGAACGCGCAGAGAAACTACGTAAAAGATTTGCGATTTTACAAGGATAACGTTGCCATTAAGGTCTATGTTATCGAAAATTTATGCTCAATTTTAGAAATCAGCATAAAGAAATACAAAATTTCTAAAACTATATAATTTTTCATGAAAATCGCTCTTTTACTATAATGTAATTTACCTTTAAATAGTTTTTAATGTTTAGAAGTGCATTTTACTATATAAATCCGAGAATATATTTACATGAAATTTAATTTAAAAAGACCTTGGGTGGTTTACACCCACGATAGTAATAGCGTTTAACTTTTTTTGGTGTTTTATACCTATCGATAGTAACCTTGTACATTAAATTTTTTGTGATCGCTAGTATTAATAAAAGCACTTGTTTTTCACGACAAAAGCAAATATCACAGACAAGGAAAATTTCGGAAATATTCGGTTCCAATTTTTATTGAGATGCATTCGTTTTGACAATGTGGATACCCGTCAGGAGCGTCGAAAATTCGACAAAATTGCGCCAATACGTAAACTTTTTGAAACTTTCAATAAAAATTGTGAAAATAATGTTGTTTGTGTCAGTTATATCACGGTTGACGAAAAGTTGGAAAGCTTTCGCGGACGATTGAGTTTTAGGCAGTATATTCCCAACAAGCCAGCAAAGTCTTACCATCCTCGTTCTCGCATGCTAAAAATCGTTTAATTTATTCGACGATTTTTGGTTTTAGAAAGAAAAGTACGATTTTATCGTACATTAAAAAAAAAGAAAAAAAGTGTGTTTTGTTGCTCTTTACCATGCATAGAGATGGTAAGCTGCTAGATGCTCCAAAGTGTTTACCAGAAATAATTGGGTTTTATAACAAAACCAAAGGAGGAGTCGATACCACTGACCAGTTAGGTGCTACATATAACGTAGCCAGAAATTGTAATCGCTGGCCTCTGGTAATATTCTATTTCTTGCTGAATGTGGCTGCCATAAATGTGCGTATTTTTTAGTTGTGCACTCAAAATCCACCACTAAAATACAAAAAGCGTTCACTTTTCATCAGAGATTTTGCTTAAGGCTTATTGCACCACATATGGGAAAACGTGGCAAAATTAAGACGTTGCCAAATAATATCAAAATAAGCTGTCAAAAATTTACTAAGCTACTTTGAGAAAACCAAAATGATTCATAAAACAATTCACCACCAACCAAAAGACCTTAACAGAGTCGTCGTCAGATATGCGGTAATAAAAAGGATCGAAAAACAAAAATACAGCAAAATGCAAAATTTTTGTTTCCAAAAGTCACAGCAACCCACTACATACTAATTGCTATCAATCCACAAACTCAGAATTAGAAACAAATTAGGAAACTCATGATGACATGTTTGATGGATATAATGAGTAACCGAAATTTTCTTGGTATTTAGCTCAATTTTTATGCAAAATTTTACTTTGTTCAAAAAAATATTATTAAATAACTTTTTTTTTCTACATCTTTTCTGCTTTCCAAATCAGTTACCCGTAGAGGATTGGCTTAAAAATTTTCTTAATTATCACTAGTTTTACATAATACATTAAATATAATGTTTTTATTTTTTTTTTAATTGAATGTAAATAAACAACGTATAATTTCAAATAAATAATAGATATACGTATGAATAAAACCAAATTTGTTCGGTATTTTAGTGCTCATTATTACACCCAGCGATAGTAACGAAGTAAGTTAAATATACGATAGTAACGGAGGGTTAAAAAAAGCCTCACTGAAGCCAGGTATTACATAACTCTCACCATAAATCTGTTGCAGATATTTAAGGCTAACACACCACATATTAAATCGTGTATTTGTTGTACTTTCAAACCCCATACGTGTATGCTTAAAATAAACTAGAATTTTTTGTTTTTTTTTAGTTTTAATAAACTTTTTAAATGAAAATAATTTTATTTTTATGTTCCTGTTGGTTTACTTTTTATCAGGCATGTGATGGAAATCCAAAACGAAAACGAATCAGTTTAATGCATTTCTAATCTAATTTTTAAAATTTTTCTTTTAAGATTCTCTTTAGTAGCACAATATCTTTACATTTTATGTGATAAAAGTTTTTCAATACAGAAATATTACGAAAAAATTTAATTCTAAAACTCATTCGTTTTCGTTTTCAATTTCCATCACATGCCTATATGTAGCAAGAAAGCTGTAAGTGACTGTCTGTAAGACATCGTGATTTATTTTTTTTTTTAGAAAACTGTCTAGTTCTAGATTTAATAACAATAACTAAGATGACTAATTAATCCAGCTACAGCCTTTGTGTCTTATTAAACTTGTTTAACTAATTACAATACTCATTATGTTATTTTTTTCCTATTCCTTGTCCTTGACAACTCAATACTTATTCATCATAATTCAGCAATTCCCTCTAAACCCTCAAAGAAAGTTACAACTCAAGCAGCAGTCTTTATTGACTCCCAGTCAAGCAGCAAACGCAAAAAAAAATTGGTCACAGAAACACATAAAAATTAAGTTTTCTGCCACATTATAAAAGCTAATGGAAAAACTTGTGTCGACTGTGTTCATAATCGTACGTGCAGGACAATAAACACAACAATTTTTACTTCAGACTTCGCGCGCCTTCCTCATTTCCCCCTCTTGCTGCTTGTAACTAAAGTTCGTTTATTTATAAATACAATTTCTCCTTATTTCTATTGTGTTGAAAACATAAATTTCTGAAATCCATTTAAACTGTAATCATAAACAAGTTTATATATTTTTATATTTTGCTGAGATATTTTTTTCTGTTTTCTCAATAACAAGAAGCCCAACAACTAAATTATTCATTTACGTATTACGAAGTATGAAAAGCCTCTTACGAAACGTATGCCGAACAGTAATCAAATTTTTGTTTTTCTTTTTTTTTTTTTATTGCTAATGCTGCTTGCTATTGCTGCTGTTGTTTGTGCTGATGTTGTTGTTTTATGCATTATTAAGCAATTTTTCCTATTTAGCACAGAATACGTGAGTATATTTCAAAATTGCTACTTAACTTGTCCCATTACAAGACATTCCAATTCTCATTGATTTAAGTTGGTGATTTATAATATGTAATGTAAATTTATTAAAATATTTCTTATTTATGTTTGAGGATTATACTCATTTACTGTTTAAGCGATAAGTGTTTAATTTATTAAAAATCATAGTTACCTAGCAAGAAAGTTGGAGAAAAAAGTTGTGTTTATTGCAATTATAAAAGAATATTTGTATTATTACAACATTTTCAGTTAAGCCGCTAAATATCAGAAGAATAAAATCCATAAGAACTCAATTTTGATCATAACAACGAGATCTTATATTAGTCCAGGTCTATCACTGATAACGTATTTTGAGCCGCTGAAAGTTGTTCCTTATGCTAGGAAATTAGATTCTTGACTTTTTAATAACTTGTGTAACGAACCTACGCATATCGAAATTTTCTATAAGAAAAAATGCTGAAAAAAAACCTCAATCCAAATTTAAGTTTCTAAAAAAAAAACTAAGATTTGAGTGTTAAAAATTAGTAGGGGGAGGACTGCGGGAGCCATTGAGTTGCTAGCAACAGTCGGGTTGGGGGGTTCGGTCCTTCCCTAGCTAATCTCAGGTTCCATTACAAATTTATTGTAGACTCCCTATTTTGTCATACTTCGATGTAAGGACCAGACTGACTAGACTATCTTATTTAAATATGATTCTGCCCCAAATCTAGCCATATTGCAAATGATTTAGGAGGATGGTGTTAGTCGATTAAATAAAAAGTATCTCTAAATGATGGTACTAGAGATAAGGCCTCAAAACCCTCGCCTACCATAGTTTCCTAGGCCAATAATTAAGGAAACCCCTCGATTTAGATTAGCACACTACTGTTAAACTTTCAGATCCATGCAAAGAAAACACCCTTTTCGTAATTTAGAATTTCATATTTATAAACAAAATTTATTTAACCCATTTACAAAAGTATTAATACTATTATAAAGATTTTAACAAAACTCATAATGACCGAAAGTTAACATTATTTAAATTAAACAGAATTCATGAAACATTAACATTGTATTGGGTCAATTTTGATAAAGTTTTTTTTTTCTCAGTTGGTTCACAAATGATTAACTAGTTTGGCAATGTAAAAATGAAGAAACAAAAATCAATGTTATATTATATCTCAATTTTGAATTAGCAATGTTAAAATAAAGAGTAAATAAAGATTCTGTTAACAGAAAATTAACATAAGATTATATTACAGCATGGGATAACAGAATAGTACTCTTTATTTATCTTATTGACTGTTGTTTCTTTTTAATAAAAATTTAATGCAAGTATGTAAAGAGAAACAATTTTTACATGACTTACCACATCATACCAATTTCGATGAAGGCCTCCAACAGGAATTCGTAGATGGGACTTTGCTGAAGTTATGCCACTGTATTGGATGTTAAAAATTTACTTGCATTATGTAGATCGCCAATGTTAGTATAGGATTGGAATTTTGATATAAAATTAGGCTTAGATTATAATTCTGGATAATATCTAATGTTAATTAAATAATTGTTTGTGATGTTAAAATTAAAATTTTAGTTTAAGTTATTTTTAGGTAGAAATTTATGAAAAATTTGTTAAAATTACATATTTATTTTTAATTTAAATATTTACAATCTCTTTAGGAGTTTAAATTCATTTAAGTTAATTATTTCAACAAAATGGGGTTTTAGGAAATATGAACAAATTTCAATATATTAAGAATAATTTTTAGTTTAAATTCATTTTAGCATTAGGATTGAGTTTAAGTTAGTTATTTAGTTTTAGGATATATTTTTAAATTTCATGATGAGAGGATTTGATGTTATATTAATTTAGTTAGAAAAGTTATGTAAAATTTGGTTTAATTACTAGCAGTTTGCTAGGTAGTTGGAATATTTATGAACTATGTTTAGGCAGTTAAATTCATTTACTTGTTTATTTAGTGTTTTTAAGTTAATTTATCCAGAAAAGTTAAATTTTAGGAAATGTTAAAGACTTTTAAAACTAAACTTTTTGGACTTGTGGCAGCCTACATAATTACTTGAGTTTCCTGGATGTTACTTTCCTGCGAGTTTATTGGTCCAGGTTTTTGGTGAAAATTCTAGATTCTGGCGGCTGAGCAAATTTTTCTGGAAGATTACCTCTGAACTCGTAGTTCGTTTGATGGCAGATAGAGTACCACGCGATGAATCTTAGGAATTAAAGAATTTCCCTCGCAGTTTTTATTAGGCCTTAAGCACCTAGCCTTATGATGTGTCCTTGTTGAAATATCTAATCTGGTGACTATACTTCTAGATTTCGTCTGGTTTCAATTTAGCCACTTGAATTTAAACACTTCGCTGATAAAGTCTCTTCAGATACCAATAGCTTTACGTCTCAAATCTCAAAATGACTACTGTCGCTTATTTTCAGCACACTACAGTTTTATTACTTTGTACGTTTTTTTTCACTTTAGGTCTTCATACTTTGATTCCCACTGACCAAGCAAAAAAACCATTCCGCTATCCTAATTCCCGTTAAACTTCTCATTTTTTCCAGAAATTTATCACATTTCAATAAAGAAGGTGTAAAGAAGATAGAATACGGTTGTATAAAAAAAGTATTTACTAACTTTAGTACTAGCGCTTTCTCATATCCAGTGTGAAAATCGCTTTTAGGAATGTTCAAAAAGGTCTTTATACCCTAATTTTAATACTATGCCTAAAATCTCTGTAAAACTTTTTGTGATATACATTATAAAATATCTATCCTCCTTTCTAACTTCTCTCATACCATTTGTGATAATTTGTACATGTCGCAATTCATGTCCTTAATGTTGTTGCTTATCTTGGCAATTTAGCCAAGTCTTTTACCATAGTAATGATAATGCAGTACATTATTATCAAACCCACCACGCATGAGTGCATAAAAGTGTATTAAGAATAGTGAGAGCAAAACAAACAGCAAATAAGCATGGAATAAACAACAGCTGAGAAAAATTTGTTTGATTCATTTTTCTACTTTCTTGCAACCAAAATTTTAACTCTTACCTACAGGTTGAACATTGAATCCCTTTCTCATGCTACACGTGCGGTAAGTATCTGTGTAAATGATCAATTTATGTTTACTTATTGTTTTTTCTTTAACTTGCATGTATGGACGTACATTGGTCAACACCCCCCATTTTTCTGTGGTAGAACTCATGATGATTGTTTTGCCAACAATAAAAAAACAAAGTGATTTTTGTTTTCTATGCCTCAACACTACAGATCTAACACAAAAGAAAAAAAACCTGTAACAATAGCTTATGCTTTATAGATTCTTGAAATTGGTGCTTCTCAAGTGTTTTTCTTTTAATATTTTTTTTTTTTTTGAAGAGATGTTTACCAACTAAAGAAAAGAAAAGTGTATTTTAATTTGTTTTTGCAACGACCATTACACTTGTCTAGGCTGGAAACAAATAAAATAATCTGCGTATTTCTGTTTCAATAAGCCCTAAGTCGTATCTTCTTTGGCCTATGGTTTTATTACGGTGCAACTTCCTGCATCATGCTCTCGATGCAAAGCCATTGCTTTCGATGCAACGGACCCAGGCCTTTAAAAATGTAACAGTGGCAGCAAAATCTAGAAGCACTAAAAATATTTTATATTTATTTTTTGGTTTGTTTTGATAATATTTTTAGTTAATATATTTACAGATGCTCTTAGCTTATTTTATGCGTTGATTTTTTTATGTTTTTAAAGCTCCATAAAAAGAAAACTAACAAGTACTGACAAATGGAATTGGTGTCATTTAAACGTCAAAATGTTATAGTCGAACAAACAAAAATAATTCATTGCAAAAATCTAAATTTTAATTTATTAAATCTGAAAAAACAAACAAATGCTCGTTTTTTTAAAACACAGCTTATTTTATGCAGGCACGTATAGATTTCAAAAACTTAAAATTAAAACTGGCAGTTACATGATTTCAAATTTGGTATTTTGGCATAGATGCGACCAGTTTCTGGGTAGTAGCGCTTTTTTTAAATCGTTTTTTGTTTAGAAATTTTGTGTTTCCTTATGTTGATTTTATAAATTGACCATAAATTTTCGATAAAAAGTTTCCACAATACCCAATTTGTGCTTTGGATCGTTATTCTATATATAATTAAAAATCTTACCTCATACGCAGGTTCCCTGTACTTTACGAAAAGTTGTCCTTTAGAATCTAAAGGTACTAAAACTGGTTCATTGTTTTTTCAAAAAATTGAAAATTTCCAGTACCAGCAACTGAAGTACATACCCAAAACATGACACTACCAGTACCGTGCTTCACTGTTGCTTTTAGGTTTTCTTTGTTGAGTTCTTTATTGGGTTTCCGTCAAACATACGACATGTCATCTGAACCAAATATGTTAAACTTAGAATCATGGACAAAGATGACCGAATTCCAAAATGCAGATTTCTTGCAAACATGTTCTTTGGTGAAATTTTTCCTGCACTGGCTGTTCTTCGGGTTTATAAACGGTTTCTTGCATGCTAATCGGTCATGAAATCATGTTAGCGCAGAACATGACGAACAGTTTGAATGGAACATTATATGCTCAGTTCAGTTTCAACTTCGAAGGCCAGTTGTGAAACTGATTGTGTTGGACTTTTCCTTATTTTTCTTAAAATGTCGCTTATTGAAAATTGTATTTGGTGGCCATGGATGAAGCGCTCAATAGTTTTTTGGACTGTGCTTTAATGTTAAACATTTCTGATATTTTTCGCTGTGAGTGGCCATTTTGAAAATGGGGTAAAATCAATTCTCGTTGTTCTGTCGTTGTACGCGGACTCATTTGAACTATTTTAAATTTACATTTGACGTTACAAAATCGACCTCACAATTCAACAAATATAACTGATAGAAGTAGAAACAAAGAAAAACGGAAAATCAACATTAAGCTGCAATAGAAACTGACTGCATTTTTTTAATTTTAATATATTAAAATGTAAATTTTTTTTTCATTTTCAAGATGTTGTTAATTTGAGCTTTGGAAACAAACAAAAAATGCACTTAATAAAATAAGCTGTGAGACACTGTATATAAAAAGTTATTTCTAATAGTTTTGATTATGTCGTCTGTTTTTAGAGAACTTCAAATATTTTTTTTAATAAAAAAAACTGACCGGTACTTTCTGCAGTATTTTTTGGATATTTGAAATGTATTGACAAGTAGTATTTACTTGTTATATTTTGAAAATTACAATTCAATATTTTATTTTGTTCTACAATATTCTATTGACAAGTTTATTTCCAAACATTCATTCATTAAAGTTGTTTCTCTCAACAAGAAAAATGTTTACTTAACATTATTTAAATAAATTTTATAAAAAATCTAATTTGTGTTATATTTAATACAATTTAAAAGTTATTAAAGAACACAAGTGTTGACAGAAATTTGGGTAAATGTTCAATTTAAGATTTGTATGTGATCAGTGAAAATGAGTTCTAAACGAAATTGAATTCTACTGCAAAAAGTTTTAGTAAGTGGGAAGGAATAGCTAACAAAATATTTTGGAATAAGAAGAATATGATAATATGTGTAAGAAACATAATTTATAAATGCAATAAGAAAAGCTTTATTAAGAAAACAAATATTTGAAATTCTTATAAAACTGAAAATATGTTCAAAACTACTATAAATAATAAAGAATTTCAAAGATTTTGATATAGAAACTAGCGGGCCCGTTGCCTGCTTCACACGGCAAAACAAAACAAGAAAAGAAACACACTTGTTTTTAATAAAGTTGGTTTTGTTCGCTATTACTCAACTTTTAAGAAATTAATATTTTCAAAAATCGATTATGATAAGATCAATCACCAATGACGTCCAAAGAGCAAAGAGAAATGATAACAAATTGCTATTTGCATCACTCCGGGCAATGCTCTCCAATACACAAACGACCAAAATGTATTCAATACTAATGAATGCTGTATGCGGTACAAAAAATGCCTGCGGCAAAAACACACTCACTTCACATACGCACCGCACACACATGCGTTATCGGATTTCAACCAAACTTCATATAAACCATACATGAAATCGCACGACGCGTTTATGATTAGTTCGGCGACGTACATATACGGACTTATTTTTATATATATAGATAAATAATTTAAATAAAACTGCATTATACGAGTATATGTAAATATATAAATATATTTTTTAAAAAAATTATTAATAAAATTAAAATAAATATTAATGCTTTTATTCATAAAAAATTAAAAACTTAAAATGTACTTAAAGAAAATTTTGTATGAAAATTTTGTCTAAAAGCAAACTTCAAACCTACTTTATTTTTTATGAATACGGCAGTATAACTTTATTCAACAATAAGAAGCAAAAACAATTAGCGCTTTGAGAATGTGCTGCTTTAGGTTTCTAGAGAGTGCATTTGGTCCTCATTGACCGGAATAATTGTCATCATTTCTAGACATATTGCTTTGCATTTAAAGCAATATGTAAACATCATGTCACGATAATGATTATTAGTAGCAATAAATCCAAACGAAAGGAATCGAACTAGAACTACTTATTATTGAAAATGAAATGCGTGAAGTTACAGAAAAATCATGAGAGTAATTAACATGTGTATGGATAAAGTATCAATAAAAGATTCACTTTTTATGGCCAAAGATGAGTTCTTATTAAACAGCTTTCCTAAAATCTTGTAGTAAAATATTTCTTGAATAGTATGTTCTTAAAATATACAACAATATTATTACATCTATTATTCATGTTCCCGGCCAGCACTTGAAAACACTAACAATATTACGTTAATACCCATAATACGAAAAATGTCACATCTAATTTAATGTCTTTCAAAATTGCATTAATAAACCCCTAGGTTATAAAGCAATGTTAATTTGTTTCGCTTTAACAAATCTCAATCCAAACAAGCACTTTTTAATATTAAATTTCATTTGAAATGAAACAGCACAACAAAACAACAATAGCAGTAATATGACATGCAAAATATTTTGTAAATCCCCAGTATATTTGTACTTTGCAAGGAAACACAACTAAAACGAGCGTAAGGAAAATGTAAAACCAACACAGAATCACACAAAATATTTAAATAACACTAAAAAAAAAAACAATTTACAAATGTTTCTCCCCATGCAAACTGTACAATTGAATTTTTACGAAATTTACATAAATTACTTAAGCAAACCGAAATAAACACAAAGCAGATTTGTCAGTGATACAACAAAAATAAATGACACACTCTCATACACACATACACACACCATATTACTCATTTACTTATTATGCACACACACACACAAAAACCACCAAGGAAAACACTTGTTGCATGTGTTGAATGGAGTATTTTGGAAATGAAAAATTTATTAGGGAAATAAAATAATTTAATGTACAATATATTAAGTGTGTTTAGATGTGGGTATTTGTAGAGAAAGTTAAAAGTTCAACATTTTGAATATACATATATAAATACTATTCAGTTGTTTCAATGATCAGGAAATAGTTTTTGGTTTTCTTTTGGTTATTAAATGGTCCTCAAAGATCATCCTAAATAATTAAAGCTTGTGCGCATAAAATCGAGTCACGCTACATTTGAATTATGATCAACAATTTCATACGAATAATTATTCGAAGATTTTCAAAATTCATTTCATTTTATGAAGAATAATCGAATAAAACGAATAAATAAGTTTATGTCAATTTATCGTGTCGAATTATTCATTCCGTTCTGCGATTGCGGAAAGAAATTTTTTGTGCGGAAGCATAATTTGAAATTATTCATTCCGTTGTATTTTACTTTTTTAAACGCTTTTCTTTACTTTCACTTGGGAAAATCAAATCTTGTAACGTTAATTTAATCGCCTTTTACTCAATGCAAAAGGTTGAAACTTGGCAGACATTCACCAGGATAAAATCCGTTACAATATTTGATTTTCCGAAGTGAAGCTAAATAAAAGCATTTGAAAACAACGATTTTGGCTGTTTTTAACGGGTTCCGATCGCAAACAAAGCTTTGGAAGAGATGGAGAGACTGACTGACTTAGAGAGAGAGAGATGTAGATCTTTATACTAATCCACAAGTCTAAAGTTTTATTATATGAATATAATTTTTTTTATTATATGAATATAAAATACAAAACATTTTTTCATATTGTTTTATTTGCAATCTATTTTACAAAAATTAAAAATAATGAGCAAATTTTATAACATTTTTTTAACATAACTTATATTGAGATCCAATTGAACTCAAAAAAAAAAAAAAATAAATAAATAAATACAAAAATTGTACTTAATTAGTTGAAATAAAATAGTATTTTAGTTCTTTTCCATTTTTCTATTTCCTAAAGGGTAGGTCAAGTATATGAAACCTTTTAAGTCTTTTGATTTCATCGATATCGTCTAAAAGATTAATTGCTCATATATTGGAATGATAACTGAGTCTATTTAGGTATCTCTCACTGAACTTGGTAATTTCATTTTTGATTGTTGGGATTTGTAGATCTTTACGGATGTTCTTGTTATTGATAAACCATGGCGCATTTGTTAATAGTCTGAGAGTTTTTGATTGATACCTCTGCAATATCTCAATGTTGGAATTACTAGTTGTTCCCCAAAGTTGAATACCACATGTCCAAATCGGTTTAAGGAAAATACAAAACATGTAAAAAAAACGTTCTTAATTGTTTCGCGTGCTGTGTGGCACCGTCTTGTCAGCCAAGTTCAGCTCTTCGATTTTGTGTACATAAAAAATGTAATCATCGTAATTAATAATTTTCTTATTAATTAAAGCTATTCGTTACTAAAAAGTAAAAAATAAATAAAAAAAAAATATTTTTAAGAAACGCTTTTCTTTACCTTAATATATTGATCAGTTGTGAACACAAAATAAATATGAATACTAACAAAATCGACTAAAATTCAAAAAAATAAGAACATTTCAAACAACATAAACTTTCAAATCAAAATGGAAAAAATCTCACACATCCCTTAAAGAAAAGCGTGGGGCGCGTTGTTATGAAACAAAATGCTCAATTATTGAAAATTCGAAGCTTTAAACATGATTGGTTGTATTTCCTTCTTGATTACTACCGAAGAAATATACCATTTTTAAGATTTGTTTCTTAAATATAAGTACAGTTTTTTTGTAAACATTGATATGTATAATTGGTAGAAATATATACGAGCTAAAGCTACAGCTTCCAAGAACTACTGTTAATGTTGTTATAAAGCAATACAAGAAAGTAAACATTTTATTTAAAGAAACCATGAACTTACAACGAAAGTACTACGTTTAGTAAAAAAAAAACCGGCCGACAATGGCCGTAATAAAATACAACTGCAGTGTAAGTAACCGAATTCTTTGCGTTTGCAAGTTTTTTTAATTACATTACGGCCACCATAATGATTTATATAATTATGACATAACTAATATAATAATCTTAAGATGCATATGATTATAGCAATTATATATAAGATTGTAATCTTTCAGCAGTTTTATGTTGAAAGATTATGATTATCAATAATAAAGAACAACATTGTATGAAATAATGATGACTATAGTCATATACATATATGACTGATTTAATCATTAAATACAATCATATATGATTGTTATATACATATGGATCATTAAATAATAATAAACTATTGCTGCTTGTGTAAAATGTTAGGGAGTTAAAGCGGGCCAACATTTTACTGAAGAGTGCTAAATTCCACTAAAAGGCTGCAGGCATTATTTTATGTAAATATCGAAAGTCATAGTTTAAAAAGTTGTTTTCAGTCCAAAACTGCATATTGCTTACCCAACCATTGCCTTTTTACTAAATTTATACACTTATTATACACACCACCATACAGATGAGGTAATTTTTAGTTTGTAATTTTGTTTGTAACACATCGAAATATTGGTCGTAGAACCAAAACGTATATATATTAGATGAATAGAGTTTAGAACAAAAAGGCTATAACAATGAAAGTTTTGTTTGGGTATTAATAATGGGC
Organism: Bellardia pandia; assembly: GCA_916048285.2. Taxonomy (NCBI): domain Eukaryota; kingdom Metazoa; phylum Arthropoda; class Insecta; order Diptera; family Calliphoridae; genus Bellardia; species Bellardia pandia. Next base: position 30,589,886 of record OU696531.1, read on the forward strand.
AAAAGGCAACCTCGATATTTTTTAAATATTGTTTGCTATTACCTTCAAATATAATGCAGATAATATCATGAAATAGTGTCCACTTTATTTTCATTATAGAAAGCCAAGTACTGTTGAAAGTTGTAAGGATCGGTATACGATTTCTCATAATCCCATATAAATGTCTTCCCGAAATATAACTTTAAGCTGTATACATACAAAATTCTGCAAAAATAAGTTGCATGCAAAGTGAAATCTCAAAATGATTTTTTGTTAATATAAGTCCATTTTTTGACATACGAGGTTTGATTAAAAAATAACCGTTTTTTTAATTTTTTCAAAAAATATTTATTTATTCAACAATAACTATCTTGCCCCTTCAAAATAATAATTATCGAAGAAATCAGGTCGATGTAATAGAAAAATATACGAACCACCCTAATTGTTTTAGATTCGGAAAATTTAACAATATTATGCTAATATCAAAGGAAAGGTAAAGCGCAATGGTTAAGCAAATGTAATGATTAAAAAAACGTTAGATATTTGGAATAAGTAGGCTGCGCACATGGATCAAAATATCAAAAACCAAAACACAGAATTTACATTACATATGTATGTAAACATAAAAAAAATGTTTTAGCACCAATTTTTTTTTTAACATTTTTTCCTGCCAGATCTGCATTGTGTTGAAATTTGGCAAATAGGTTATGGGAAGGAGGTTAGAGGTAGATATTTTATATAAATTTGACAACATTGAACGTGATGAGAAAAATTGTTGCATGAAGTTTTTTCCTGCATATGCGGAATGTGCGAATAAAGTACGATCTATTCCTTTAATATGTTATGCCGTCCACTGTCCACTCGACCATGAATGGATGAGCCATTATTAACTAACGTGTAAACTTGCGGTTTCGGGAAAAAGTTCGCTAATTTCAGCTAAGCTCATTCCACTATAGTATCGATAGAATAGTTAAACACAACCCACATTGCTGCTATACTCCAGTTAATCAATGGTAATAGACTGAATCAATAGAGCCCTATAGACTTCGAAGTTTTGGCCCATACATTAAAGTTATATTCCACTTTCAGTCGAATATAGTGGATATTTGAATACAGTGGTGTAAATAGTAAGGAGATCAGATGGTGTAGAGTATTTCGTACGCCGTTTCTTTCGACATTTGAAACTTAAGCTTAGTCTTGTGAATATCATACTGAATTCTAATGTTTAGAACATCAAAAGCTTCTGGCTTTTTATTGCAAACTGGATTCTTAATTCAGTGTACCTATTGTGGCCAATTTCCAATTTAATATAAATGTTTTATGTGATTAAAAATCACAACTGTGAACATATTCTGATATCATTTTTCATTCACAATTGTTAAACCTTACACTTTTTTAAATACAATACACATTTTAATTATTTTCCTATAAATTCTTTGTTTATTATATTTGTTATATAACAAGTTAAATATTTTCTTTCCTCTTAGTTGCATTTCATTAAGTTTTATTTTTTAACAAACTGTAATAATTCTAAACATTTCTTGCCACTTTTTAAAACCAAATCGTATATTATTTTTCTACAAACTACTTTTTAAAAGCAAATATAAATTCAATAAATTTTCCATGAAGATTTGCAATCAAGCACGTGACAATATTATAGAAATTTAAGAAAACTGAAAACTTTGAAACTTTATACATTCGCATGTATATATATGTATGTATGTATTTATACATTTTCGCATATAAAATTTCCGGATAGAAAAATCTCTTGATTTTTCACTTGAAATCTAATAACAGAGACAGTAAAATACACAACCTGCATGAATGAATAACTGCATTAAATGTATGTGTATGCGTGTACGTGAGAATGTTGTATTATTATGTGTGTGAGTGTTTGTATAAATCTTAAAGAATTTTAGTTTTATTTTCAACTAGAAAAGTTGCACACATGTTGTATGTGGAGGCAGTGTTTTTACAAGCTTTTCTAGTACCAACACAAATATGTTCCTTTAGACTCAAGTTTAAACAAACACCTTGATTACCGTAATCCAACATGTAAAGGCTGAGGAGAAGAGTAAATCAAACAATAGAATGGGGCAGGAGGAAAAGAACTTTATGATTAATTATTCGATTAGGTTTTTGATAAACGATGTTCCTTTTAAGAGTTGAAAAAATCTTAACATTAAGACTCTATTAAAGGACTGATATCATCGATGCAAACATCATTATTTGCCAAGAATTTTAAAATCGAATGTGTAAATTTAAATCCTTGTTTCACACAAAACTTCTCGAACTACCAACATATTTAACAAAGTACTTACAAATGCTGAATACATAAACTCAAAACTATCTAGCACTTGTAGTGCATTTTTTTATACATCTTACTCCCCAAACTATCGTTTTTAAAAGCAAATTTCAAATACTCACAAATATACTAGAAATTGATAAAAATTTTAACTGGCTTATACAACTACTTGTGTATGTTTGTGAGACAAAGAGAGTTAGTGAGTGCGAGAGTATATTTTATGATGATAATATTCACATTTTTTTTGTGTTTGTTTTCACACTTATCGAGTCAAATCACGCAACAGGAGGAAGTCACGTTATAGAAAATTCATGAGAGTAATTCACAGGCGTACGAATAAACTTTCAATTGGGTGAGAAAAATAGAGTTTTTCTTTTCTTAATTTATGTAAAATAATAATAATATGTAAAATATTTTGGATGAAATGTTTGCAAAAATAAATCTAAAAAAGTATTGGAATTGGGAATAGTCGACGAGTTTTGACTATTGCCGACTAGATCATTAACTAGAGTTGACTATAGCCTACTACAAGGTGGCGCAAAAGTAATCCTCCTATCAGAAAATGCTATAAATTTTGCGAGGCCCCTAATGTCAGTTCTGTTTTGACATTTGTGTAGTAAACACATGCGAAATACACGTTAATAAACAATGTTACGCTACACTGCTCCAGAACGCGGAATATTGCTGACAGAACTGACATTAGGGGCCTCGCAAAATTTATAGCATTTTCTGATAGGAGGATTACTTTTGCGCCACCTTGACTTGAATTACTTGAATACTACAGTCGACTTGATTTGACTGCTATAATCGACTTGATTTGACTGCTATAGTCGACTTGAATTCGCGGTGACTTGATACCAGCCGAGTAAAGTTGACTGGTGTCCCACAGTTGACGACAGTCATCCATAGTTGACTATAAGCGACCAAAATTGACTACAGAGTCGACTAAACCTTTTCACTCACCCAATGGAGTTAGCTTGTATGGTATGTATTATTTAGCAGTTCCATGTTTCAAAGTTTTTCTACTTGCTTACTTCTGAATGCGTGTGGTTACAAATTAATTTGCTTCAAATGGTTTTCGTTTATGGCAAATACTTTCCAGAGAACAAAAACAAAACACACACACAGACATAAAACAGAGAAGACCAAAAATAAGATAGATAGTAAAAAATACTATTAAATGAAATTTTGTGATTTCTTGATTATATATTTTGTTTTAACCAAACTATATCATCAATATGCACACACACACCATAATTAGTGTGCTGGATGAGTCTGCCAGAGTACGAATATGTATCAATGAAAGCTAATAAATGTTAATTTGTGTAATGGACCATGTATAGCTCAAAGATTAACTAAATAACTTTATTTACTAAGATTCTTTTGCAATCAAGAGTATATAATCTAATGATTAACTGAATGAATTATAGTGATAACTTGATATCCTTGTTTTTTATTTATTTAATTTTATGTTGGTATTAGCATTGAGATGCTATTTCGTATTATACATATACGAATTTGTGACCATATTTGATGAGTTATACAATGAGAGATACAATGAAGTAATTTAATAGTTGTTGTGTGCAAACAACAGTAGGATTTGCATAAATTAAAACTTCCATTTGAAGCAGATAATTTAAATACATTTGATTAAACACTGATATATAGTTTTAATAAAGTTATTAAATTATTTATTTTCATATAAAGCACTATATTAATTTATACATAATCGTATTAAATTGTGCAAGAAAACATTAATTATAGAGTGATGATATAAATAGTTTAATAGTTTTATTTAAAGTCTCTTACCGCATTATATAGCTCAATAACAAATAGAACTAACTTGAAAATTTTTTAAACAAAACTTGTACATTTTGTTAAAGTTATAAATATAAATTTTTCTTTTGTGGATTTTTTTCTTATATTAAACCTTTATTTAATTTAAAATTGTATTCCTCGTTATTAAAATACAATTCCATCTGAAATACTCATTAATTATTCAGACAATATACCGGATATTATTTTCATTAACTATAACTAATTTATTATTAGTTAGTCAGAAATAAAAAAAAAAACAAAAACACTTTATAACAATGTAAATCCTGCACCAAATTAAGTTGTCTACTTGAGAACCCACACACATACATACATACATACATATACATTATCAAATGACTAGCTATCGAAAATTTGATATTGCTACAATAGAAAACACCAAAAAAAAATAACTGACACTGTGCTACAGCATTATTTACTTAAACTGATTGCTAAATCAAAAGCAAATAGAGTCGATTATCATCGTAGAAAAGAGCTAACAGTCGGCAGGAGTTGTCTATAGTCGACAAGAATTGGCTATAGTTAATAGGAGATGACGAAATTTCTCAATAATTAGTCAACCAGTTTATTAAATATTACAAATAAACAAAAGAAAAATAATGAAATCCAGAAATTTTACATAAGTTCGCAATAAACTAATAATTAAATAAAAATATAATACTATTAATATTAAAGCTATAATTCCAATAACATTTGTGTTTCATTTTTGACCTACAGATAAGCCAATTAACGGCTTCGTGGGTCCCTAATTTAATCTTAAATGAAATGTGATTTATTTAAATATAATATTCAATAAAATAAATTTATAAACAAAATCTTGGACTATAGTCGACATGTGTTGAATATAATCGACAAGAGTTTACTATAGTTAACAGCAGTTAACTAAACTTCGACTATAGTCGACAAGATTTGACTATAGATGACAGGAATTGTTTCTTTTTGGCAACTATAGTCGACCGTACTTCGATATAGTCAACTATACTTAAATATGGAGGACTGTAATGGACTAGTACGCTCGACTGAACTTATATATATGGTGAATTTCACGTCAAGTGACCCTTTAAAAATCTATGTCTTCCGATTTGGATTAAATTCGCTCCAAGGTTAGTACTATTGGATAGTAGGCCAGACACAAATTTTCAGCTCTATCAGTCAAGAACTGCCGGAGTTAGAGGGGGTCAAAGATGGACATTTTGGTCATGCAGGGTTTTTAATATGAGTGTAACTTTTCACCTATCGGTCCTAGCAAAAATCCTATTCTTGAGTTAAAAAATAATTTTTTTGATAGATATCCCACTCGCATCCCATTAAGCGATTATAAAGGCCTTAAAGTACTAACCTCGGTGCAAATTTCATCCAAATCGGAAGACATCGATTTTTAAAATTGGGTCGCTTGACATGAAATTCACCATATATATATAGTATATAGTACTTTGAGTCAACTGACTATATTTCGTCTATAATCGACAATCTTCTGACTGAACCATGCTTTGAATGGAGAGGGCTATACTTTGACTATAGTCAACGATAATAGTACTTTACTCAAAAAAAAAATTACTACGTTTGGATTAGAACCTTGGCATTAGAATCTTTCATAACTAGGCCTGGTCACCGAGCAATTATTCCTGTAGCACAGTGTTATTAATTAAACTATCACTACGAAAACAATGTCATTTATTTTCCTGTATATAGGTACTTGTTGTACAGCTAACAAATACGTGTATATATTTACCTAGAACGGAAATGATTTTCAAAATACAGGAACTTAATTTGCATGACAACAGACAAACAGGAAGTGTATTGCTGCTTCCTCATCTGCAACATTTTGTAATTATGAAAATGACAATAAAAATCTATAGTGTAGACGTAGCATATATATATAGACACCTATAAATACATACACAACTATATGTATGTATGTATGTGGGTGTGGCAGTGTACCTTTTCAACTTTGAACTTTGTGAATGTGAATATAGTGATCATAAATCAAAAGGTCAAAAGAACCAAATAAATTGTAATTGTGGAAAATTATGTGAGTATGTACAAAGGAAAATAACATAATTAAAAAAAAACAAAAATACTAAAGAGGGGTTGGGCGACTCTTTTTATTGCTCTTATAAGCCATTTTTATGTATCACTGGATCATAAAGTGTAATAAAAAAGCTGCAATAAAAATGAAATTAGTAGTTGTAAAAATTAATGGCCAAAGGTAAGAGTTTTGCTACAAACAGCAATCTCGAAGTTTTATTTAATTTTTCCATTTTAAGTACAGGAGATTATTATTATAGTTTATTTCCGCTTTTAGTAATTTCGGGCGGAAGAGAGGGTTTGCTTAGATACAAATGGCTATTAAGAGATTTTAATAGTGAGTGTTTTAATAAGTTGAAAATAAAATAACAAATAGATAACTGAACTGGCCATATAAACTCATATAAATAAGAACATGTTATTTATCAGTTGAACCAATTTAATATACCATTTATGCTTAGTTGCAAAAAATACCTTAACAGGAGCAAATAACTAACCACAAAGAATCTGAGGTTATTTTATGTTACCTTTGAGACAGTTATAAATGGATTTTATGTAGCGCTTGTTATTGTAAAATTTTTACAATTAATTATTGTACCGGCACACACAATGCTTTAAATATTGTATATTAGAACGTAAATCTAATACCTCTAAACATGAATATTTTAATTTAAAACCCAACTGTTTGTATCAATTTTATTTTTATTATTTTTTTTTTTTCATTAAATAAGTTAAGAAAACAAATTTATTACCGCTTCACTTGGCCTTTAGCTTGACCACAGCATAATGTCATCATATAAATGAGTCCTACAAAGAATTAATAAAAATGAATTCATATAAAAATCCCCAAACTGTTAAAACTGTTTTCTATAGATAAACTTGGAAAAAATAACAGAAAATAAAAAGAAAACAATAACAACAGCAAGAATTGTTCGTATAATCTTAAGTGTCATAAAAACCAACAGCTATTAAAACTAACAATTAAATCCTTAAAATCTTTTAGAAGTTCTGTTTGTTTTTGTTTTTATTTTTGTCTCTCACATTTTTAGTTCAGTAGCATGCTGATAAAATGGGGAGAGATGGAAAATATAATAAACACACTTTCTAACAGTTTTAGATGTTATAAGTTTATTGTTGGTTGCATACAGATCCTTACTTGTTTAACTATACTTTTTTATATGTTTTGTATTTTAGACAGGGAGGTGAGCGTTTGTTCAAGATTATAGGGAATGAAAAGTCAGTAGGAATTTAAATAACTTACACTTAAATGTCATGCTTTTAAATACTAAATATCAAAGGTGAGCTTTGCTGATTAAAAAAATTGGTTTATTATTAGATTTTTTATTTCTTTTTTTTTATTCGTTAAGCTGAGTGTCCACACCAAGCGTTTACGCGTCTCTCGCGTTCTAAACAACTGTCAAAAAAGTAGAATCAATATAGTCGTAAATTTTAAGTTACACACTTAAAAGCGTAGGAAGCATTGCCGCTTGAAAAGCAAAAAGTTCGTTTACTTTATACTTTTGAAAGCGTCGCAAATGTCGAACAGCTGACATCGACAAATGAAAAGCAAATTTATTTTAATGGTGATGTCACTAACAACATGACAGTTGAAAAAACATTTTTTATATGAAATTGACAAACAAGCTGACAAAAAACTTCATATAAAAAAAATCAGCTGAGCTTGACGACATCACCTCCGAAAATATATTGCCGCGAAAAATCTTCACATGTAACTTGAAATGCTGGACGCTAAAAACGTTTAGAAAACTAAAAAGCTTTACAGTTGGCTATAATCAGATTTGGCGAAAGGCACCTAGAGTAGATTATAGTCAGCTAGAGTTGACTATAGTCAAAGTTAATAAATAGAGAGTTGGAAAATAGACTAATTCAAAACTTAGATTAAGAAAAAATCACAAAAAAATGGCCTATTTGTCGACCAAAAGAAGATGTTTTAAATTATACTCTTGTTAGATTTTGTTAAACTTTGAACCATGTATTCTACACTTAAAATCTAAAATACAAACTTAAATAATAATTGGCTTTATGTCCAATTTTCGAAATATCTTTTCCCTACACCATATTTTTGGGATTGCGAAAACAAAAAGCTGTAAACCTTCATGTATTTCTTATTTATCGTTAAAGTCTTTAAAATCTAAGCTAATCAAATTCACGTGTTTAAAGAAGTGACCAATGATTACAGTTTTGAGTTTCTTATATTTTCTTTAAAATTAGCAAAAAAAAATACTAAAAGTAAGAGAGCCCGACCATATAATAACCCCAATAAAAAATTTATTGTCATGATTTCTGTAACTATAATTAATAAATTACGGTATCTTATATGGGAGTTTCGACTAATTACGGACCGACCTTTATAAAATTAGGTGTCATCATTTCTGTATATAAGAAACTTATTAGTGTCGAATTTTATTTGATTACCAACATTTTTAAAAAATTTATGATCGTTAAAGTGTTTTTCGGAAGTGGTCTTATATGGGAGCTACGACTAATTATGGACCGATCTGCACAAAATTTGTAGGTCTGATTTGGAGTCATTTAGCACTCATTTGTGATGAAATTTGTTTGGTTCCTTCTATAATTCAAACATTTATGATCGGTATACCCAGTGGTGATATTCGAAACAATTAACAACCGGTTCGCTTAAAAAAATTATATTTTTGCCAAATTTTGATAAAAATAGCGAAAATTTTAAAGTCGCATTCCAGTAACAGACCACAAGCCTCTTGAAGGAAATGATATAAACTTTTGTTTAATAAAAAAAAATAGTTTTGATTTTGCAAAATAAAAGTCAAAAAAATTGCTTTATTTTTTCTCAAAAGATTGAAGAAAACGCTATCGAAAACATCATCATCCAAGAATTCAATGTATGACCAAAATAAAATCATTTGTTTGTACGTTTGGACATTGAACAACTGAACAATATTTTGTTTGTTGCCGAGACTAATCACCTTGATAAATACACATTATATAAAACCGTTAAAACAAAAAACAGGGACAGTCAGCCAGCCAGACGGACGGCCGGATGAATATCGTTAAATCGACTTAGATAGTGATTTTGTGGGTGTTGGTCCAATATTTCTGGACGTTACAATTTCGGTCGAATATTATCAAGTAATGAATGCTGGGTCTTAAAATGGGTGATAGTGTTGGGAATAGTATGCTCAGTAGGCAATTATGTTGACCATAAGATGAGCGACGTGCCCGAAACAAATTCCTCATAGAACGTGAATTTTCGTAATAAAGTTTAACAATTTGTAAATATTGTTCAGCCGTAAGTCTTTCCATTATGAAAAGTAAAACAATACTAAACAATAATAACATGACAGCATGACACGACTTACACGTGATCTGTCAGAAAAAGGTTATTGAAAAAAGCAACATATATACATACGTATATATAGACTGCATACTTTCACTATCTGCAATATTTTCATTTCCTCACAAAATCAATCTCTATTCGTCTTAATCTATCAGTTTATCTCGGAAAATTACATTTGCCATCCACAACATAAATTATAATTTACAACTACAAATCATTTTAAAACCTATCTGCTACATGTTAATTCACAACCGGGTCTTAAAATCTTTGTAGACATACTTACTTTAACATGTATAACGATTAAGGTTTCGTAATATTGTTTTTCTTAAAATCTTGCAATTTGTTTGTTGTACTTGTACAAAATACAAGTGCAGTAAACATACAAACACAACCATTAACATAACCATATACAAAAGCATATACAAACAAACTTGGTTATATACTCGTATGTAAGTAGTAATGAAGATTAAGATGCATGTAGATGTCTGATGTAAGAATTCTAGTTGCATGTATACATTTAACTACAATTATAGTTTAAGCAGATGTTGTAACATGCCTCAAAACTTAACACACAGCTACTACAAGTTGTACTATGTAATTGTGTATAGACATGAATGTATGACAATATGATGAGAGAAAGAGAGAGGGAGAGTAAGCGAGTAAAAACACCACGACGACGATATAGATGTTAAAATTAGCTAACAAATTATTCTATACACGTTGCAGTTGTACTTGTGCTTTGTATGGATTTTCAAATACACATGCAGGGTAAAACTACTACGCACGAGTATGTATGTACATTACATAAGTACGCATGTATGTATTCATAGATGTAGGTATGTGAGCACGAGCAAAAATACACACACTTTTAAATACTTTTTAATGAAAGTACGAAATTTTAATGATGCTTTTAGTATAGTTGTAGTAATTTCATAATGATATTTGTGAAAACTTTGTTCTTGTTATTTTATAACACTTACTATTAAGTTATTTAAACGTTGTAAAAGTTGGTTGTTATTAGTATTTATGGTTATAATTGTTTTGAAAGAAACATTTGTTGTGCTTAGGTATTCATTAGTTTTTAAATATTAAACTAAATGTTTATGGAATGTGAAAATTGAGAAATACACAAATTTGCTAAAAACGATTTGGCTAAAAACAACTACAAAGCATACATGAAGTATATATCTAAGAATTATTATAGTAGTGTTTACAGACCTCTAAAGGTATCAAATGCTTTGCAACGACATCTTTAGAAGTTGCAAAGACAAAAAAAAGGAGAAGGCAACTCAATATCTTTTCGGTCTATGGTTGAAATTTGGGTACTAGAGTAGAACGTTTATTTAACAACTAATTATTAACATAACCCAACTATCTAGGGGTGATTTAAGTAAGATATAAGACACCTTTATTATCCAATATTTCGTTATCACAATGAATAACTTCTTCAGGGATTTACAATTTTAAAATTATAATATAATAATGATTGAAGTATAAATAATAAAAATGAAAATTCTCATTGTAAATTGTAAATCTCTGAAGAAGTTATCCATTGTGATAACGAAATATTGGATATATAAATATATATAGAACATTTTCATATAAATATTAAGTGACCTAATTGCTTGAAACAAAGAAATTATAGAATATTAAAAAAGGTCGAATAAAAGAATTAAATAATTTTATGAAAATGCATAAAAAACGAAACTTTGTCAAGATTTACTGAGATTCCTTAACCCTTATGTGTGCAGCAAGGTACCCGGGTACCTTTGGCGTTTTCAATCTAAGTTTTTTCATTGAAATTGAGAACTTGTATACCTGAAACTTTTTGAGCACTACTAACTTTTAAATAATTTAGTTTTTTGCAGCCGTACGCCTTGACTTTTTTTGCCTGAGAGACCAATTTACTTTTAACACCCTTTAATGCACATCAAGGTACCCGGGTTTTATATGAGAAAGCGGCCATTGCAAGTATGTATATTATTTGAAGTTGTTAGTAGCTTGCAAACCTTAAGGCGTTAAGAAAAATTATATAAAATATCTCTTAACAACGCTCCAACAATGTATTTAGTGCGAAAATGCTTTTTCTTATATGTAGGTGCCCAGGTACCTTGCAGCGCATTAAAAGGTGTTTTTTGCCGCACACATAAGGGTTAAAAATCAAAAAAACACGGATTGTAGTGAATTAATTAAAGTTTTGTGATTCAAAAGTATGCAATCGCTTTTTTTTTATTACATAAATATTTAAACGTTGCTGCTACCGGATTTTATATGAACAATCAACATTACATTGTACATTTTTACATTATTACAGTTTAAAAATTTATGGACTTAAACTGACCAAGACTTTAAAAACCACATTAGCCACATATTTTCTACTCATTGCGCGTTTACGTAATATTTATTTCATATATGGTAATTGAATATTCATCATACGTCGCGAAAATCAAAAAAAATGTTTGAAAATCGTAGAAAATTATTTTCCAATGCAAAATATTTTAAAAATATTTTTAATCAAATTATTCAAAATATTTAATTTTCCTCACGCTATCCTAAGTTTAAAACTTCCCGTGAAGGTTGATTAATTTTATCTTTTTTTTTCAAAAACAAATATAACCAATGTTGTGGTAAATACAACCATAATATTTTTTTTATTTTAATTCCACTTTCCTAATTCTACAGCAAGACTTTAATATGACGTTGTTTTTATTATTTCATTAACTGAGTCGTTTAAAAATGTATTTCCCGGCTGATTTCAATTTGATATTTTTTTCTATCTTTTTCATTTTATATAAGAAATAAACAACATAGTAAAATACAACACAACATGTTAAAACCACAAATTGTTGGCACTTTAATTAAAGCTTTGGTTTTTGTTCTACATAATAGCATGTGAAACCACTAAAACGTTATACTTCTTATTTGACAAACATGAAAAATTATACATACACATTTGCACATACCGTGAGGGTAAGAGTTAAAGGAAAACGGACTAGCCCAAGGCCTTATTTGGGTGATAGAAAAGCGTTTTAATGGGGTTTCCATTGCTTACTCTTTTTCTAAAGCAGATATACTTAAAGCCGAGGTTTTGTAGGAAAGACTTTGAAAAGGTTTTGAAAATATATGTAAGTCAAGTAAAATGTGTCGTAAAGAAAATCTTTTGAAAGGCCTTATTAATAAAGTTAAATATGAAAAATTAACAAATCTTCAACAACGTCTATCTCATTAAAAAGGCCTCACAAATCCAAGCTTTGCTATTTCTTTCACTATATAATATAATATCCCGTTTACATATAAATACCCATACCCTGTAAAATGTCGTGCATCTGTATCTAATGCACTCTAATAGCTTATTCTGCTAGTAGTATATGTGTTTAGATGCGTGTATATGGCTGTAATGAAATACGAATAACTGTTAAATATTTATAGAAATGTTTGCAAAAACAAACAATTAAAAATTATAATATAGATGCTAAAGGTGTTTTAAGTTTATACTTATTAATTAGAATTTAGTTTTCTAATAAAATTTCGTTCAGCTACTGATAAATATGGGCAAATGTTTTTTTATTTATATTTTAAGGGATATGAAATTACAGTGGCTATATACTTATTGGGTGCATACTTTAAAAATTCAAGTCTCATAACAGATCCGCATCTTTTAAAAGCGTTTTTTTTTTTGTCTTTAGTAACTTATGTGACATGGGAAATAGATTATTATATGGATTGCAGCCGACAGACCTTGACACATCTTTTTGCATGGCCAGAATGCTGCTTAAACGCTATAAAAGGAAATATTTTTGGACCAAATCATTGCATGCAATAAAAAATGGTGAGGTGTCCCAAAGCCATGGGATATGAAACCATATGGCGTTAAGTCCCATTCCATTGAAACATAAGGGCATATGCCATTAAGTCTCATAAGGGCATATGCCATTAAGTCCCAATAGAATGGGACTTAACGCTATAAAATTTTTTCCAAAAATGAGACATACAGCCATATTTTTAATAATGTTGCATGTCACCCTATTTAATGTAAAAAAAGGATTTTTCTCCTCTATGGTATACAGAACACCGGCTTCGTATAGTACAGATTCCACGTATTACCGACCTACGGCCAGGCGGAAGGATTTCCTTATCCCATGGTATACAGAATACCGGCTTTGCATTGCACATCAAATGGGACATAAAACCATTTCACTAAAATTGGTATGAGACTTAAGGTCATATCAAAATTATGGCTTTATATCCATTTGTATTGAGACATAAAGCCAGTATGGTTTTATGTCCCATGTCTTTGTGACACCCCACCATAAAAAATCGATCCATTACGATAACTTGAAGCGTAAGAGGTATTATGTGAAGCCCAGCCATCCAGCCGATATGTATTTGGAGGACAAAAAGTGTATATAATAGAGTAGCAGAAATCTGGCCAGACCACCACAGAGAACCTGTATCGAATTTAACTGGTTCGTCTGAAGCGAGCATAAACCGAAAAATGTGCAGAATATGAAGACATACACGAAAGCGGAATATTCCATCATGACAACGCTCGGCCACATGCTGCAATACCTGTTTAAAACTATTTTAAAAGAAATGCTTGGAAAGCGTTGCCTCACTCCACTTATAGTTCGGTCCTTGTCCCTTCCGACTACTAGTTGTTTCGATCATTGCAGAACGCTCTCTTTGGGATACGTTTCTCTTCACAACTACGTCTTACTTCGATATTGGCTTGATTCATTCTTGGTCGTTAAGGTCGTTTTAAGTTAAACCGACTTTAACTGGGTGCTACTTCAAATTATTTCATACAAACTGTAAAGAAAAATAAGCCAGTGACAGTTTTAAACAGATGTCATTGAAAATTGAAAAAAAAACAAAAATCGGCAAAATAATAAAATTAAGCAGGAAAATTTAAGCAAAGTTTGCGATGGAAAAATGGAGAAGGTAAGATTAATATCATAATTAGGCTATTTTGGTGTTGATTTGTTGATAATTCTTTACAGGAACAAAAAAAAAAACAAAGAGACACAGAAAGAGAAAGAGAGGCGAATTGGGCTACTGCAGAAAGAGAATATTTTCGGCAGTGTATAAGATTTTTTTTTTTTGCTTTTATTATATTTTTGTACACATCCAGTTTTTGTTATTTGCATAAACAGCTGGTTGATTTTAAAGTGATGTTAAATTACTTCAGCTGGTTTTAAATTAAAAGTATGTTTTAAGGTAGTGATACACTATCCAACACAATCGTACGATTCATTCACTGGAAAATCTTACCGTTTTCTATCACACTCAAAATAAAATTGCATCAAAGTATGTCATAGATGCCACACTATTCCACAAAAAAGATGCAAACACATATGTTTTTGCTAATGTAAACAAACGCAGTTTTCCGCCCTTTAAATTAACTTATGTTCATTGTATTTTGTTGCTAAATGTGAAAATAATGAATTGTATAAACTATACAAACAATTAAAAAATGTTAACGTCCGTCCTTTAAATTATAATTGATTTTTTAAATCAATGAAGCCGACATTGTTGTTTTCTTTTCAGCTGTTTTCAGAAAATACAACTCTGATCGCATAGAAACTATCATTTTATAAAAATTTTTAAAAACTATTGCAAGTCGGACAGACTTGTCAAAAAAATCTGTTATTTATTTTTAGGCCACACTATTATACTTTATGAACACACACGATTTTTTTGACATATCGTACGACTAAATACGATAGTCAGTAGACACCTTTAGTGGTTAAAGTATACTTTTACCTGTCTATAGTTAAAGTAAAGTGTGCTTTTAACAAAAGTCAACTTTTTAACTAAAGCACCTACACGTTTTTTGTGACCATGTTTATGGCCCATTTACTTTACTTAAATCATATATATGCTTAAACCAGCAACAACAACAACAATAGTCTTTCCAATAAAACACAAACATAATTAAGTAAAATAACTCATTTGAAATTTTAATCGGTTTGCTTTTAAAATACAATTTTACAATTTATTTACAAAGTTTGCACACTTAAATAACGTCTCGTATAAAAATACATCATCTACATGAAGTTAGAAGAAATATACTCGTTTAAAGAAGATTTTATAAATTTAATTTCAAATTACTTTGCAGTGTAAAGAGATTATCATGATTTCAGAATCTTAACTCAGCACTTCTGGGCAAAAATATGAAAACTGATGTTGTTTGTAATGTGATATGCAGCTAAATGGGGGGAGGGATATAAAAATGGATGTGGGTGTGTGGATTTGTATTATTGTTAGTGTTTGTTTTTGAAGTACATTTGCAGACAAACAAACAAATTGAAATAAGTTTTAAATAAGAACGTAGCTAAAGAGAACATTTTATAAGTATTAAGATTTTAAAAAATATGTAGTTGCAATACTTCTGGGAGACTATTTTAAATAGTTAAAATATTTATTAAATATATTTAAAAGTTCCCCCTTTACTACAACTACCAACCTGTTTTTATTTCAAGTCAAAAAAAAAAAAAGAACACTGAGATAATAATATTTTTTGATGTTGTAACGACTGTTTAAGCATTTAACTATAAAACTGTTTTCTTTCTGCCAGACTTAAAGATTAAATTAAAAATGGAGGGAAACCTAAATTAAATAACGTTCCTTGTTAGTGTTAACTTTGTATGTAGGTAGTTGCTGTCTTTTATTTTTCGTCATCGTTCATTTGTCTGTTTATGCTGCCCTGCAGCAGCGATATATTTGCATTTTTTCCCCCTTAAACGTCCAATTAAATCTAAAATGGTTTAATATTAAGATATCTGTAAGCTTTAGGATTGTGGGCGAAATAAAATTTTAATGTTTTGGCAAACAAATTGAAAAGCAAAATATTTGAGGATTTTATAGGTTAGGATTAGGTTAGGTTAGGTTAGAAGGCCGGTGTGAGGTTGTCCCCACACCATCACCCAGATCACTAAATTCTTATATAATACACCTAATTCTGTTTTTACTCGGTAATTGGTTCCACGAAAACCCGTGTAAAACGACATTGAACGTGTGCAGAATATGTGATTGGTTCCTTATCTCTAAAAACCTATTAAAATAAGTGGATTTATTTGAGAACAACTATTTAGGTTTATAATATTAAATCACATATACATACATATGTACAAACAATGTGTTTTTACACAAGCATACCCAACAGACCAAAAAATAAGTAAAGTATAATAGTACTTTAGAAGAAGCTTTTTTTAAAAAAATACTAAAGCTTTTTTTAATCATGTTTGAGAAACTATTATCCTTTACAATATGTTTTTAAATATAGTATATAATAAATAGTATTCAATAAATATATGTATTAAACATGCTTGTCATATTTTGTCATTGTTAATTTTGATTTAAAAGAGTGAGGTGCTTAATAAATAAATAAAAAATTTAAAAAAGTGTAAAAAGTGTCAAAAGTTAGTAAAAAATTAATAATAAAATAAAAAATGTAAAATTTAATAAAAAAAGGTCAACAAACAAAAAAAAAAACATTGCAATCATTCTTAAGTAATTCCATAAATCAACACTATAATGTTTTATGTGCAGACGTGCCAACAGCTTCCGGTAAATAAATATGTAGTTAAATTTTAATTAGTAATAATCCAACTAATATTTATTTTTTTTTTTAATAATTTAGAAATTGCAAATCAAGTGGTATCTGCTCTCCAACCTACATATGTTCCTAAGACTAACCAATGAAAAACAGAGCCTAAAAAAATGAAGTCAAGGAACTGAGCAAGAAAAAGCAATGACCAAAACCAAATCATTCCCATAAACCAATTCCAAAATATGAAGGAGTTTCACGATTTTGAAAATGAAATTCAAGAAGCTGCTGACGCATATTCTACCTTTGTAAGTGTAACAATTCTTTTTACTTTTATTTTTAAAAATTGTTATGAACGGAAAAGCTGGGTGCAAAAAATAATGTTAAAATGTTTGGTTTATCCGAAAAGCTTTGATTTTTTTTTTTTGAAAAATTTAACTTTTTCCTTTTTTTAACTATGAATGCCATTAAACGTTTTTTCGGTAGTCAAAGCTCCGAGTTTTGTGAAAAAAAAATTTTTGCGGAAGCTTTTTAATGATGAACTGGCGGAAAAATTATGTTGGAAGGGTACTGAGCAGAAAAAGAGGTTCAATCTGCACAAAAAAGATGTGATTAGGTCATGTACAGCCTATTTGTGGCGTAATTTGTTTGGATGCAAGCATATATCTAATTTTAATGACCGATAAACCCCCGATAACCGATAAACATTTGTATGGGACTAGTTGAAATAATGGGGCAAATTCAAAAAACTTTTAATTCCAACCGGCCTTTGATCGAAAAAATATCATGTATCAAATTTTATCGAAATATATTCAAAATTGTGACCTGTACTTTGCGCACATGCTTTGCATGAACAGCCAGCCAACCTGCCAACTGTCTAGACGGAGGGAAATGGTTAAATCGCTTCAGAAAGTGATTCTTAAGGTACGGTCACATTTGCAAATATTTACTCAAAAATGCGTAACCACTTACTTTAGCTCAAATTTGCTTGACGTTGTTTGCTCTTACAAAAGTTTAGCAAGAACAAACAGCATCAAATAAATTAAAACTAATTATTTGTTGTGATTTGGCCAAGATAAGAAAAGTTTTTTTTAAATAAATAAACGAGTTCAAATATATTTTATTTTATTTAGTGGTTACGTTTTTTTCGACAAATATTTGCCAAGTGTTACCGTAACTTTAGTCGAACGGAATACAGTAAGATGGCTATTAAAAACATCAGCACAAATCCAATATACGCTCCTCGCTATGGTGGATATTATTATGAGGAACTTTTTTTAGAAGAAATTAAATAAATAAATTCATATTAATTTATAAAAGTTGGTAAAATATTGTTCACATAAAATCAGGTGGTATAAATGTTTTAATATTTATGAAACAACAAAAGTACTTGAATACAGTTGAACCAAAAATTGACACTCATTTGTTTATATTTAAGCAAAGCTAAAAAGGACACTACAGATCATTTTCTTTTTCAACTTTTAAGCAAACTGTGTATCTTAACTTTAGGTATTAAAATCTAAATTTTTTTTCAAAATATCTACAGCTAAAAAAATATATAAACATGTATGTATGACCTTAGAACTACGTAGCAACATAAAACAATATATGAATAACATAAAAGACCTTGATCTCTAAACAAACCGACATGGTTCTATTCATCTTCTGCAACAAACTTTTATAACGTTTATTATAATTCTCCTTTACATTTTATACCGTACATAAAATGTCAAGTTTGAGACACATTAAAAAGTCTATATTAACCAAAAAAAAAATATCAAGAAAAATTTCACAAAATAAATAATTGTTTTTAATAAAATACAATAGTATAGAAAATGAACTGGTAAAGGAAAGGAAGAGTTTAGAGAAGAATCCCAAAGAAAACATTTATTATAATGTTTGGTGTAATAAACTGCCACTTTGTTTGGGTAAATGTGTCTTTACACTTTTGTGGACAGGTTGCAGATGGTTTGACATAATAAAATCTACAACAAAAAAAAACAGTACCAGCAAACAACCAACCACAAAGTTCATATTACAATTTCAAACAATGCATCATTTTATGTTGTAAAAAGATGTAAAAAGAGAAGGAAGGGTGTGAGAATCAAAAAGAGAAAACAATCTAAACTAAAATATTATAATAATAACAATAAAAACACGTCCCTACGAGTGAGTATGGCTGTAGTATCAAGTAGACTCATAATATTTGTTAAACATTGTTGTATGCATTTGTAAAAGTTTAAGGCAGCAGGGAGGACGAAATAAGAGAAAAAACAACAAAAAACTACAGAAAAAAAAAAACTTTATTATTTGTGAGAAAATTATTATGTGCTTGCGTGTGTTAGTTATGGCTGAAAATAAGTTTGACAAAGTTGCACAATTTTCAAGCTCATTAGTGGTATTGCTTGTCTTCTTGGTCTTGCCTCTACAGGTTTTCATTCTTACCAGCATAAGTCATACACTATTTTTTCCCATATAATAGAGAAAGCGGAAAACACAAGTTAGTGTATATGTTGCTTAGACACATATAAGTATAAATAAATGTAGACCAACATAATAATAATAATTTAAAAACCATATTGCACACAAAATGAGTAAGCGTGAAAATAATTTATTTACTAGTATCATAACATGTTCTTTTAAGTTCGGTTAGAATGTTACTATTTGGGGTAGCCTCAAGAAAAAGTTGTCAATGTTGTGCAACAAAATGAATCAGTTAATGAGATGGTATCGTGTAGCACTTGAACAACATATCATGTCATACATCAACAACATTTGTAGTAGTGTATCCATTCGAATAATGATGCTTCGCAGAATCAAGCAATTTTTTACAAATAATTAATCAAAGAATTGAAACAGATGGCGTTTGATTTGAACGCAGATTTTGTCTTTAGCAACTTATATGTCATTTTGAAAGGTGCATATCTGTCATTTATTTTTACTAAGTTATTAAACATTATATTGTAAACAATAACTTTGTTTAATTGGAAAATGATAAACTTTATGCCAATATACCATCATATGTGTCATGTATGTTTTGCTTTAGTTCTTTAATTTGGAAAAACAAAGTGCCGCTAAAGCACACCGGTTGCTCAATGAAGCTTATTTTAATCATAAATTGTTAAATTCTGATTTCTGTCTTTATTTGCTTGTCATCAAATGTATAACAGTTGATTGAATATATTGCAGCTATTTCGTAACACTCGTCTGATATTCACAAACTAGAGTTGCGCGTTTGCGTATACATGTACTTATCTTACTTACGATACTTATACTATAGTGCCCATTCTGATATGCAAAAATATTAACTGCTTTCGCCATTATTTAGAGATCCAGCCTTGAAATTTATTGAATTTACAATAGAGTTCCTTTTGTACATTTTTAGCATTCAAGAATGAGTTTTTGATGGTGATTTTGCGCCGGCCAAACATCAATAATGGCACGTCTGTTTGCACCCGAATGTTTCGAAAGCCACAGGTTAAGTGGGAAAGAATACATATGTATATATTTTGCTGGTCCTTTCTTCAACAAGATGTGGCTTATCGTTGTAAATTCATATTCTAAATTCCCATATGTCAAACAAGTATCTTCAGCTACATCACAATCAAGTATAATTGCTTTACAAAATATTTTTGGCATAGACGGACCATCGATATAATAAAATCCTGATTTTGCTAGTAATTCTGCTGCTACAACTTCTGCTGCAATTACTTCTTGTCTAACAATATAATTTGGATATTCTTTGGTTCTTTTGAATTATTGAAATCAACAAAATTGGATTTTAAAGGAATTTTTTATAATTTTTTTCTATTATGATTTTTTTCTGTCTGTTACTAAATATATATCGACTGATTAAATTTTTTGACAGCATAACAAATCACTAAAGGAAATGGAAACAATTTCAAAGCTTTAGCTTTTCCGAAATCATTGAACATTGAGCATTTTCAATGTGTTAACTCACAAAGTGTGTGTCTAAATGGTTTTGTGGGACCTGCAAATTTGCTAACCAAGTTTCAAAACAACTTGATTTGCGTTAATAAAAAAAAGGATTATTTTTAAACTGGGCAGATTCAGCTTTTATTGTAAATGAAAGACGTTCCTTTTTTCAAAAATATAGTACAAAATTATAGTTTTATTTATAACTTCAGGACTGACGGGCTCGATATAAACTCAAAAAACTGACTATAAAATTACTAAATTCTTTGGGATCTAGACAACGAATAAATAACAAAATGGCTCGAAAATCTAACATAATGTTAAAATGAAATTTAACGTAAAACTAACTTAAGCTAAATATGTATATATAATAGCAGCGCTCTATGTTTTGTCGTTATATTGTTGATGGTAATATCATCTCCCAACAGGACAGAGACGGGAACACCAATACCATCCTTCAGACATGAACACAATGAATTTGTTCACGATTTTCGTAACACACAGCTTCAGTAGTGCAGCCGTATTGTTTACATACAATTTATTAACAAAAAAAAACCCCCCCTTTGATACATTAACCCGACTGTACTTATTTGCCCTGTCGATACTTTTTTAAGTACATCTTTCTACAGGCCAATAACACAATAATTAAAATTAAAATGTGTAAATTTATTGAATACACAGATGGTGAATAATATTAACAGTCCTTCAATACAAAAGCGATAAAAACCCGTAGATAGTTTAAGGAAAACAGAAAAAATTATATAAAAAATGCACTACACTACAATACGTATACTTAATATGATGATTAAGCAAATTAGTAAATATTGATCATACGCCCAGAAGAGCAGGTCAAACTTATTTAAAATATTTATGAATTGTTATAAAATATGAATCACAATGGACCACAGGGTCTCCGAGTGGAAGTGCACTTAGTGTACAACCCTTCCTATCCTATAAAATATGCTGTAAAATGCAATTAATTTGCTGAAGGAGTTTATTCTTATTATTTAATATTTTTGTGTTGTTTTTTTTTCAATTTTATTTTTAATTGTAATTGCCAATATATGTATACAAATGTGGTTAAATCACTGCGCCTTTATTATGGTTTATTTAGTTTTAATTTTTTTTTTAATAAATATATGCAAATTTGTATCTGTATCAAGTACATAAGTATATGTAAATATATGCATATGTACGAGTATATATATAGTCTATAACATATTTTTATTGATTTTTTATTGTATTTAATTATATTGCAAAAAATGTGCATTTTATATACATACATATTAATTTTATTTCGCTGTTTTTCATAAATAAATATTTGTTCCACTATACATACATATAAATGTTGACGGGTAGATTTATATATAATACACATATTCATATCTATATGCAACATTTACATGAGCTTATGTGTAACCCTATATGCATGTACGTACATATATAGTATATGTATTTATATTGTGTATATATGTATATGTTGCATATAAACCATGTATGTATACAAGTTGTTTTTATTGCTACTCTTGCCGCTATTGTATGCGTATGTGCCTTTATGTACGTGCCCAGCGTGTAAAGTATATAGTAAAGAGGCCTTCCTAAAGGCCTTATTTTGCAGATACAAACACAACCAGCAGCTTTGTAAAAGCGTTTAATTTATGTGAAAAAAATAAGCTTGCGACGTTAAATAAATGATATTTATTTTCAGAGATATTGCTAATTATATGATGTGGTAAGGTTTTTCTTCAAATTGCCATTTTGTTAATATTGAACTTTAATAATCGTACTGACTTCGTTTTTATAGTATATAATTCCGATTATTAAAAAACCGCCACTGACGTTCTTAAAAAGCTTTTTTGTATATATTTATACATTTCTGTAATTTGCCTTTATAATTTAAAGTGTAGTTAAATGCTTCAGTTTCATAACAAAAAAGTAAGTATTTAATTAATGTAGAACCATTAAGTTAAATTATTATAAATTTCTTCATTATTTAACATTTAGGAATTTTAACGTTTGCAAATAAACAATTAAAACTAAAACTGTTTTGTTATTTCTGCTTTAAAAATCTAAAGAAATTCAGGCGTTTGGTAAACGCCAATAGCCATATTATAACATATTAAATAAACGCATTTAATTGTTTCTTTAGAGTTATTTCATTATTTTCTTCATTTTAATTCATAAAGAAAATTATAGCTCCTCTAAGAGCACAAAAAATTCGCAACGAAAATAAAATAGATTTTATTAGATTTCTTGTGCGATTTAAGTTATCCAAACTTCTTATAAAAGACTAACCGCAGGCCTATATTTCTACTCTCTTATGATGTGTCAGTGGTAAAAAATGCCTTACCTACTGACTAACTACTTAAGAAGAGCTACCTTCATGTCTTTCGTTAAAGACCTGTCAAGTAATGCCTCATAAAAGAACTACATAGGTTGGTTGGTTGCTTTACGTGGTTGCCTGCTGCATGCAAGCATTTAAGTGAAATCTTCTCATTCCATTTTGAGAAGGACCACACCACGCGTTGAAATAAATGATAAGGCTAGATCGAATCCAGATGCTAGTATATATAAGTAGTACTACATCCAGCCTATTGTGTTCAGGTATATCTAGATTGTTTAGTATATCAATGTTGAAAATTTTTAGTCTTGACTTTTGAAGTGCCGGAAATTCACAAAGAATATGAAATACTGTTTCCTCTTTTTCAAAGTCCTGGCAAATATGGCGGTAATTATTGAAAGAAAGTGGGAGTCAGATTGCATGCTTGACAATCGTCCAGTGACCTGTTAGTACAGCCATAGAAGCTGCATACTGCGTTTCTCATTATATACTGACACATACATAAATACTCTTATTATATGCCTGAAAAGTCCTTTAAGAGGCCCATTACATTAATAATATTATTAATAATTTCAGCATAAAACCTTAAGATGTACAGCTTTGTGAGCAGTCAAAGCTATTTCTGTGTATTTTTGTTTTTGTGCCGTATATTAAAAAGGAACATATCAAGCGGTATTTTTTAATTTTAAGTTTTTACGACGAAACATTTGTACAATATATACATTTATTCAAAGTATTAGCCATTGTTTGCTATGAGCTTTTCCCATCATTCTGGCAATAGAAAGTCTCATCTGTTGAGGCCATGAATGAATCAAGCTAATTTCAGATACCCTGTACTGAAGCGAAGTGAAGTGAAGCGTATCCCAAGGAAAGCATTCAGCATCGATCAAAACAAATAGTAGTCAGCCAGGGCTATAAGTTGAGTAAAATATAACTTCCCAAACACTAAATTCCAAACATTTTCTTAAGAAGTCTTGCAAAGTGTGGCCTGGCGTTGTCTTGAGGCAATATTACGCTTTATTCTGAGTATTTTTCGGTCAATGCTCGTTTCCAACGAATAAATTACATTTGGTCTGGCCAGATTTCAGCATCTCATAAAAGGTAATACGCACATTACCTTAACACCTTGGATATTTGGCTTTTGTGTTGATTAGTCTGATTGGCCGAGCTTCAAATATGATATCATATGATATTTTCTGTCTATTTTTTTTTTGTCAAAAGTAATGATTTAGTGCAAAAGTGATTTGCTTTTATTTCGGACAAGCAAAATCATTCTTTAAAGTCTTTTGGCCTCATTTCATATTTCTCTGCTTTGGAATGAATCCCGCTGCTCGCAAGCATTTAAAAAATTGCTGCTTGAGTAGCTGTTTTTAGTTTGAATTGAGTTCTGCGTAATGTCTCCAATTCTTGGTCTTCAAAGTTTTTTGTCTCGGCTGGGCCATTTATGTCTTCTGTGTCAAAATCACCACTTCTGTATATTGTTGCAAAATATACAGGGGTGTCATAGAAACCAATATTGTCAGAATTAGTTTTAAAACCGACAAGAAAAAATGCTTTGGTGTCATAGGGCACTGGTAAGCGTTCAATAAATATCGAGATATTTCAAGTATCATGTTTCAAAACCAATTCTGATAATATTGGTTTCTATGACACCCCTGATAGAAATACATGTTGTAATAACTGCAAAATCATTAATTTTCGATTTCTAAATAATGCAATATTTTACAAACATGAGCAAACTCCTACTATAATATGTTGAGAACGAAAGAAGGCCTACAAAGTGAAGTCCTAACGATATTCCCACTGTATTTAACTGCATATATATGTGTGTACTTGTATAGGTATGAATGTACGTATGTATCGAATATAGTATTTTATTTTTTTTTTTGATTATTTAACACTTTGACATTTTTTACACTTTATTTCCAGCAGTTTTTTATATTCGTATGTATTGGGCGTTGGCCAAAGTAAATACTATTTTATATTTAACACAATACACATATACACAGGATAAGTGTGAGCTTAAAAGTAGCAGCGGCTAGAGATCGCTGAAGTGATAATGATATTATAAGTTCATTGCTATCTATATAAAGTCAGAGTAATAAGTACTTAAGTTATGGAAATAAAAGCATAGTTTGTTAGATTTTCTATCAAGGTATGTGAATAGATAGTTTTTTATTTAAAAAACATGATTGACAAACAAATTCTAAATTACACAATTTTTACTAAAATTATTATCTACGCTGATTTTTTTTTGTGTGATATTTCTTTTATTTCAATTAAAAAGATAACAATATGTTTAAACAAAGCAGTGAAATATGTTAGCCTTAGTTATATTATTTTATTTATTTATTTATTTATTAAGCATATAATTAAAAATTACAAGCTAATGTTACTTAAGGGCAATGGCGACGTAGGCCTTCAGTTATATTAAAAACCACTATTGTTCCACTATAATACCCAGGCTCTGAATATTATATTGCACTATTATTAAAATTTGCAATCACATTTTAAAAACTATCTCATCTATTTCATAAATCACGTCACGCCAAGACTGTAGTCATTTGATTGGATCTGTCTAGATGTCTTCTTCACATGTTGGGGGGCAGCCAATTATCAGCCAATTACGAATTTCGTGAAATTATACGATCGGTAAATTTGGAAATTCTTTGTTTCGATTGCTGTGTGATATGGGATTACAAGTCAGTGATATTCATATAATTAATAATAGAGACAAATTTAGTTGTTAACATCTGTCGATAGCAGTTCTAACAAAATTATCAAAAAAAATTCAGACCACATAAAGGTTGTAATGCAGCAGTTTTGCTTGTTGAAATATTAAAGTTTTTTTGATGAAAAACTAATGGATTGATCTTGATTTTATTTAGTAAATCTAAGGGGATTTTCTGGCTAAATTTAATTCATTGTAATAATTCTGAATTCTGATATGTGACCCGGTCTATGAGAAGGTGGCTTATGACTCAACAAAGAAATTGCGAGACACAGCTGTTAAAGATAAACATGCATTTTGTCAGTTTCTTAGTAGTTTTTCTTTTGCATTATGAACAGTCATGCCCAAAAGGCAACCAAAAAAGACAAAAGAGCATAAATGAGATAAGTTCGTGCATAAAGAGCGATGCATTTTTGCAGCGTTCAATTCTGTTTTTAAATTTTCCATTTATTATCTTGATTCGGGATATTCAATAAAATTCTGTTTTTCTTTCATTTGCGCTCTTCTTTCTCTACATTTTTCGTACACAAGTTAGTGAAAGATTGTCTCAAAAATTATTGAAACCAAAAAAAAGTGGAAAAATTTTTTTTGAGTCATAAGCCACCTTTCATAGGCCGGGTCACACATACATATGTCAACAAGTAAAATATCAAAACTTTCATGTTATTCCAATATGCCTGCGCTTCAAGCCAAATGATTATTGTACTAAATTGACTCATTTGAAGGCTGTTCTTTATCCTCAGTAAGAACAATTTCAGTCCGGTGACGGTAGTTTTTAATATAATCCAGTTGTCTAAGTCAGGTGCTTTTATGTTTCACTAAGAGGTAGCAAAGATTCACCTTCTATTGCGAACAATCCATACTTAAAAACTTACTTAGACAGCAAGTGTTTCAATTCTATTGCGAATTACATAATAGGAAATTTGGAGTGTTTCTGGTGCATTTACAAGGTACAATATAAAGAATATTGCTTTCAGTATCTTTTATACAATTCTCAAATAGGTTATTTTCACATAAATCCGTGAACTGGCTTTAAAACCAAATCAAGCTCAAAATCAGTTCAATAAACATTGCATTCTTCTATTTTTACTATTTGGCTATTTCGGTTAAATTTAAGTCTATTTTGTTAAAAATTATGGTTTGAAAATCATTAGGTCCTGAAACCAATCATATAGACACAATATATCATAAATTTTGTTAGTGGAAAACTGAATTGATCCACCATAATCATTACAAAAATTAATCACGTTCGAAATAAGCAAATTTTTGTTACTCAGCACAAATTGTTCAGCCAATTTTGCCAGAAATAAATCATACTAGTAGCACTAAATTCTGTGGTAACCTAAATTGTTTATCTACGTGAGAAACATTATTTAATTTGGCTTAATTAACTAGCAAAAGTTATATTAATTTGTCAGCAATATAAATCATTATTAGCTTCCAAAAGTACTGAAAACCCGACAACTTCTCTGGAATTATAGAAAATAAACAGGCCTGGTAATCTGTAAGCCCAGATGCGAATCCATCTAATAAATATCTTAAATATGAATATGTAATGATTTTTGAAAGCAGGATATTTCTTCCTAAATTGAATATTTTATAATAATTACACCTACTAAAAGTATTGCGTTTTTTTTTGAAGTTGCCTCGCTGCTTAATTAGTACTAATTTTCACTGTGCGTCGTTAGATTTTCGAGGTTGCGTTGTTTTGTGTTCGAGTCTTTAATTTTTTTGTTGAAATTTTTGCAAAATCTGTAACATCATTAGATGCTAAAACGATGACCCCTACAAGATTCCATTTCAATTTGATGATTTAAATGGAGTCCTTACTTTCTATTTGGATTGAAATTCATATTGCGCAGAGAATACCATTAAGTAATTTGGTATTTGATGACATAAACAGTTAAGCATTATCCAACAACAAGAGTGCTGGGGCCAAATTACCGCATTCGATATCGAGTAAAATTTATCGTAGTTTTCTTATTTGAGATTATGGCATTCGATATCGAGCAAGAAATTTAGTACATTTTATCATAATTTCGATATCGAAATCAGTTTTCGATACGATAGCTCATTCGGTCACGAATGCGGTAATTTGGCCCCTGTAGCTTAATTGATTAGCGCACTTGATCATTAAGCATGAGTTGGTATTTGTGGCCTGGATTTGATTCCCAGCCGCTGTCACTCAAAACAACATCAGTTTCTGGTAATTATTAGTTTTTCTATTATATCATAAATAATATTTATCATAGCGACCTCCTTCGGTGTCATAGCATTTAAAAACGCCACCGAAGTAAAATAATTAAAATAAAGGCTATAAAATCAAGCATTGATCAATGCGCCTACTCACCACCAGAGGCGCTGCAACACTGTACTACTAATAAACATAACGCGCAATTACAGTGTTGTCATATGAAAAGCTTTTCTCTACAATTAATTAATTAATATATAGGCATATTAATTGCCTGAGTGTTACTTTTCTTTATTAAAAAAAATAATAATAATACCAGTGGTAGTAATACAGACGATTGCCACAAGAAAATTTATTTTACGTTGGAAAAAAAAGCTGTTCAGCAAACATTGGACTAATTTTTTGTGACAGAAAGCGGACGTAACCCTAAAACCTATCTTCAAACTTTACATGGTTTGCTATAAAAAACCTTAATTCATTTTGCGTTCTTTCAATTTGCGTCATATTTTTTTAACCACGACCCAATGTGAAGTATTGTTGTAATAGCATATTTCCCAGCACTGTGCTATACAACCCAGACACAACTGTTCAAATCGATCGATTCATTTTTGACACAGTTGACAAAATGTGGTAATTAAAATTTAAAATATACACAAAAGCATTTACTGTACTTTAAAATACATACATACACTTCTATTTAAACACGTACATACACATAAACTCCTACTCGTACATGTACAACAAATATTTTTTATACATTTGCTTTATATAATTTTCTCTTTTTTGTAATAAAATTTCATTAATTACTTTGGTCCCCTAAAAGTATTTGAGAATTACTTACAAATAGCTGACATACACAAACAATATCTTCGAACATATTCTGATAAACTTATGTTTGAAACAAAATTCTTGAAAATTTGTAAGAAAGTTTTGATTATGACATACAGTGCTAATGGCATTTTAACAAAAACCTTAAGAAAACAAAACACAACACTTGAGCACACACTGTGTAGAAGAGCTTGGAAATGTGTCTCAATAATGTAATGTTGTTGGTCATTTAATTAATTTGAAATATATTGTTAAATGAACTTTTTCTTCGGCTACACTGGGTTTAACTTTAGTAATTGTTGTTTAATACACAAGTAGACAAACAGAAGAAATTCATTAGGTAATTTGTAAGTATTTTGTATGAAATGTAATTACAGTTCTTAAGATTTGGGTGCAAATCTTAAATTGATAAAAAGCAAAGTTAATACAAAATCTGGACACACTTCAGAACACATGATACATACTTATTTTAAAATGGGTTACCGCGCACAACAATTTATGTTCCAGAGAAACGATGCTAAACTAAAGTATTAATATACATGCACAAAAAATTAAAAATTTGGCAAATAAAAAAAAAATGCAATAGTTTGGCAAGTAATTTGACATCGGTACTATTGATATGGAACAAATCAGGTTGACGTAATAGAAAAATATATAAACCCCTAGGAGAGAAGTTTAAAACCGAAGTGGCACCGTCGTTCTTAATATTATGTGTGCTCGCCAGTTCTTGCCAACACACATGAAATGAAATTTCCTTACAACCTACAATACTATGGCTTACTGCCCTACAATTCCAACATTTGTAGTGACGGGAAGAATGTATAGCATCCACTTCGATATCCAGTCCTATTAAATCCGCGATCATACATTATATTTCATTTATGCGCTGTACGATGTTTCGCTGTTGATACAACTACCTTTGAGTGGTAATGAGGTTTTCAGCACATTTCACTTTTCGGAAAAATTCTCATCCGCCAAAGCGGGTTTATATTATTATTACAGATTAACCGGAGTTCAATGGGTTTAACGCTGGTTGATAATATTAACATCAGAGTGTGTATAAAGCAGAGAGTAAGCAGAGAGGATTACCACATTGTATCAACTGAAAGACGTAAAGGAAGAAGATAAGTAGATGAGCAGTATCAGCAATAATTACACACAGCCATTCAGCATCATAGCACAGTAGCACACACAGATCAACAACAGTTATTGAACAATTGAGAGAAGTTGTAATTAAACAACCGCTATCGGTTGACACACATAAAAATATAGTAGTTACAAAGTTACATTAGTTGTAGTTAGGAATAGTATAAGAGCAAATGTAATAGAGCAATTAGTCTCCTTTCGTGCTGCACAAGTGAACAATCAAGACGTGTGACAAACCGGTAAGAAAAAAAATATACTTAAAGAAATCACAGAGCAGTGCTAGGGTTGTAAAATAATCAGGTTGGTAACACCAATCTTTGCTTTGTGAGAACAGGGCGCTTGTCTACAATCAGTAAGAGAGGAGGATTACATTCTACCTTACCCAAAATAGATTTACATCCGTTGAGGGCGGATCATAGGGCAATAGCTCAGGGCAAAAGTGAAAGATAGTTTTCTTGGAAGTTAACACTCGGAAAAATCAGGGCCAAGATTAGATTCCAGGATTACATCCTGGAATATTAATAACAGTAGGAGCTAGAGAACAGGAGGAACAACAGGAAGGTTAGTTCACGATACAGTCGGCATATTGTTGTCAATAAAAGAAAGAAACATAAGAGTAAATTAAATAAAAATATAAAGTAAAATAAGAATCATCAATATCAATTAAAATTTTAGGTAAAGGATCCGGGACAGACTGAGCATTACCGCAGTTTCACACCCGGAGTAACCGGAGGTTCCTGGCAACATTTAAATTAGAATACACTTCTACGCCTTTTGACAATTAATCAGTATAAGAAATAAAAGTATAATTTTTAAGAATGTTCCACTTTTTGCACTTTTAAAACACAATTTTAAATTGCCACTTAAATGTTTGGAAATTTGATTATGTATACGACAGTCTTAGTATATCACAATGGACCGTATTGGTCTCTGGGTGAATGGTGTAGGGACAACCTCACACCGGCCTTCTAACCTACGACAGTCTTTATGTTAGTAACAAGTTAAAATTTTGAATATATTTTATAGTATTTTATGAGTTTTCAAGAAATAAAATTGTTCGAGCTCGAGGTCAATTTTATTTCTTGAAAATTATAACTGAAAGGTCGGATAAAAACAACACTAATTGTATTTTATGAGCTATAAACTTATTCATGTAATAAACTAATAATTTAATAAATTATTTTTTCACAGTAAATTGCATTTTTTTATTAAATAATTAACCAGCACACAGTGTACAATTACAATAAAATTTCCTATAGAGAGAATATTGCTGAGTTTAACCCCCTGACCCATGATGTCGAACGATAACGTTCGCTTAGATAAGACTTAAGACACAAACTTTTTATCGTATATATTTATTACTCAATCAAGTTTGTTTGTTCCACAATCAAGTTTGTGTCTTAAGTCTTATGTAAGCGAGCGATATCGTTCGACATCGTGGGCCAGGGGGTAAGATATGAAATTGACCAAAAAACGCACCTGTTAAAATTTACAACTTTAAATGCATATAACATTTGACTCTGCAATGATTTTTACAAATAATTCTATTTTTGAATAGGTTCCTTAGTAATCCATAAAAAAAATATTTTGAGCAAATCAGGAAATATATGAATACGCTATAAGCAAAAAACCAGATTAGGGTGGATATAAAGGTTAAAAATATAATTTTCATATGCAAATGTCTCGTAAACTATAAGAGACAAAGTTTTTTTTTTTTAATATACGACTATTAGATTTCCTATATATGTAGTATAGTCTTTAAAATCGGATCGCAAGAGAAGAATTGGGAGAAACTTTTTTTATTTATCAATTGAGGTTTCTAATACGGATTTGTATTGTCTTAATGAAGTAATTAATATTTTTATTTTTTTTTATTTTCAATTTCTCTCATATTCGAGGTTCCCTACTTTGGAGACCTCTGTCACCGGCCCTGATGCTTTTATGAGGTACAAATTCAAAACTGTTCTAGGCATGTTGTAATTAAGCTTACCGTTTAGAAATTACAGATTTATTTAATTTTTTTTCTAAAATTCCCAATTTTGCGGTACTACATAGGCCATTCAAAATCAAAAGCAAAAATAAGTTTTAAACAGAACAAAACAAAACTGCTCAAGATTCAAAATCATATAATGTTTAAAATAATTTGAATTGTATTAAATAAACCCATTAATTATATTCAAATAAAGCTACAAGATTAAGCTGTCCAAACTTAAAACTTAATCCTGATCATAAATTTAAAATCATCAAAAAAAAAAAACAAAAACACTTAACAAACTTTACTCATACCCTTTTAGCAATACATTTTAAAATTTATTTACCTTTAAGAAAACTTAGACAACAGCAGCAAAACGTCATCAGTATTACCCTAATAATCTTTTGCGATTGACACTAACCATAAATTAAATCCTCCGTCCTAGTACAAGGGAAACATTTTCAAATAATTTCCACTACAAAGCTATAAATAACACAACCTAAGTATGGTACTCGTAAATATGGTCTTGTTAAATTTAAATTTCATTTACATAAAACTGAACTCCGCAATATTGAAAAATAAAATGAGCTTTTTTCTAGATTTTCTTTGTTTCTATTGTAGAGAAGCAAATAAGTTTACAGGTGCTAAGTAATATATATCTATTTACTTGACCTACCTTTGGATGTTTTATATTGTCTTCGCAAATAATCAAATTCAGTTCGAAGTTTATTTGTACAACAATTCAACCTTTACGTTTGTTTAACCTTTGAAAAAAAAACACACAAAATCTTTTACGTTTTTTTCTGTGTAGTTGTTGTATTCGATTTGAATTTGAAATGTTGGGGTTTGTTTAGCAAGGAAAAAAAAGCTTTAAATGGAGTAAAGAAGAGGATAACTGCAAATATATGTTTTAAGCTAAAATTAGAATTTCATTCTGCATTTAATTAAAACTTTTTTATGTTTCCCAGGGCATATTTTATATGTTATAGTATTAATTATAATATTCAGAAGTATATCTACTTTTTAAAATTGTGTTGTTAGTACCTTTTTGCCTTAAAGAAACCTTTTATCAAAACATAACAATCCACAAATACAATACAATATTCATACCTTTTCTGCACAAGACGAAATGAAAAACTTTCGTTAAAGAAAACAAATAAAATACTGAAGAGCAACGTGAGAACATTTT
Source organism: Bellardia pandia (assembly GCA_916048285.2). Classification (NCBI taxonomy): domain Eukaryota; kingdom Metazoa; phylum Arthropoda; class Insecta; order Diptera; family Calliphoridae; genus Bellardia; species Bellardia pandia. The sequence goes on from OU696531.1 coordinate 30,623,254, forward strand.
AGAAATTTAGTTCAACCAAATCCCATTTAAAGTCAATACTTTAAATCACGAGAACAACAAGTTGTAGCGTATAAAAATGAAAAATGCCAACAAAATGATTATTTTTTTTCTTTTGTTTGACAAAAATAAAAGACTTTAGCTATTTCACGTACATGTAAAGGGTGTCCCAACTAGAACGCAATTTTTAAATTTTAAATAAAACACAGATATTTAAAAAAAAAATCGTGAAACTTTATTATATCGTAAAGTAGGCAGAATGAGGTTATGTATGGAACAAAATATCGTGCAGATGGCCGCCGCGGCTTTGCTGGCACACACGCGATCTTTTAATGAAATTTTCAATGACCTTTTTGCATAAATGCTGCGATATTTCATTAATGCAGCGTCCAATTACCTCTTTTAAGGCTTGAGTCGTCGTCGGCTTATTCGCGTAAACCATCAACTTCAAAAAACCCCAAAGAAAAAAATCTAAAGGTGTTAAATCGCACGATCTAGGCGCCAATTCTGGTCTCCAAAACGCGAAATAACACGACCGGGAAGTGACTGATGCAGCAGTTGAATTGTTTCTCTGGCTGTATGACATGTGACACCGTCTCTTTGAAACCACATGCCCTCCACATTCATTTCTTCAATTTTAGGCAAGAAAAAACTTTGGAGACACCAATTTGCTGAGCTCGGGGTCGGATTGAGGTGGATGGAGTTTGAGCGACATCATCACGTACAGCTGTAACGTTTTCGGTCGATCGACCTGGTCGAAGGCGCGTTATTGTCTTTACATCACTAACAGACCCAGTTTCGGCAAATTTATCTATTAATCTCTTTACAGTTGACTTTTTTGGAACATTATGTGATCCCAAATTGATTGCAATTTGCGAACTGTATCCGCAAAACTTTCACAATTTTGGTAAAACAATTTCACAATGAAAATGCGTTGTTCATTCGTGTAGCGCTCCATTTTTACTAACCTCGTACCTTCTACTAGCAAACAATAATAATTGTTCAAATTCCAAACAATGACACTTCGAATGGCGCCAAATTTAATAATTGCGTTCCAGTTAGCACACCCTTTACATACATTTATGTAGATAGAAGGAAGTTGAAACAATATATAAAATGTCAATCGATTTACTATACAAATTGCTTTAGAATACTTCTAAAATAATAAACAAATATAAACTATTAGTCTTACACAGTGCGTGCAGAGAAAAAATGTAGTTTTACAATAATTTCAATATTTTTATAAGTTTTAACAATTTGATTTATATGATTGTGGTAATCGTAATATGTTATATTATAGTTACGTTTCAGCTGTTTGTAGCAATCATATGCAATGGGGAGCATACTGTGCACTCTCAAAAGCCATTAATGATAATATTCTATAGGGTGTTTTTCAAGATGTATTAAGTTGGCAACTGTTGGCCATTTTGTCAGCTATCAAAAGTTTTAAGTTTTGTTGTATTTGTTATAGTTATATCAACATGAATAGACCAACGCCTGAACAACTGTGGAAATTTATTTTGAAAATCATGGTTCTGTATAAAGAACTTTGAAATTGAAGAAAACAATGATATTTTTTTTTAAATTGAATATAATTTAAGTACGACATCTGGCATATGACTGGCTCGGACATAATCTAATCTGGAGGTCCAATTTTCGATAACTTTTTTCAACATTGGTGACCATATATCGGCTAAAAGTAAGTCAACCAGTGATCACAAGAGTCCAAAGGCATTATATTGTTCCCAAACCCACAACCAGATGTAGAAAAAAGCTATTAATGTATGTGAACAAAAGTCTCATGATAACACAAATGAAAAGAGACAAATAGGCAAACCCGTTTGTCGATGGACAGCAAGACGAGCCCTTTGCGATATTGATTGTATCTCAGCAGTAAAAAAAAATTAAAACCTGCTCTGTCAATAAAAAGTGTTAAAGGAACGGTTAAAGTTTGCCTGAGAACATAGAAATTGGACAAGGTTCAGGGGTTTTACATGCGGTATCGTGAATAAGACATGACCACATGGTGTTCCTCACATCGGGTTGACTTACGGCCAACCAACGTATCGCATGCCTTGCAAGAACATACAATATTACAATTCTCGCAAGAAACACAATTCACCAATTCTCATAACCAATTGCACAGATCGATATACAAAAATCTTGTTAGAGAGTTTGGGCTATCTAATAGTCAACTAACCTAGGCCAAGACAGCTACAAACTGGTCCAGCACTTCACTGATCAACCCCTACTGCCAAGGACGAGAAATTACAGCGGCCTATCCTAAAACCGCTCTGGTAATCCTGTCCAGGGCAGATTGTCAGCACAAATGCCACGAATGCCACCACTACAATACATTTCCTGAGCATATAGCTAATTGCAACCACTATTAATAAATGGCTCTGTTGATTCGGCAACAGCATCTTATTCCTAATTTGGTGGTCCGAAGTTTGCCATTAACACAAACATCAGTCTTTTATCTTCTACCTGCGATTTTAGATCTAAACCGCAGCCACCATGTATACCCCGAAGGGTACCTGCAACCAATTATCAGTTACGGGCTTGTAACTGATCCCGTGATGCTAGACAAGTTTCTAGTCAGCTTCGAGTCTCATGGGGTGAAATAATCCACTCTTTCTAGTTTCGAGCTCCATGCAGCTCATGGCACCAGTTTCGACATCTCTACTCGGGCATTGGAATTGTGTATAAGTGATTGAGCACCTATACTATTTTCCACCAGGGCGGAGAAATTGCACAGTAGATGACTGGAAACATATAATCTGGTCATATAAATCCAAATTTAATCGTTTTTAATCCAAAGGGAAACAATATTGCTGAAACCGCCTTGAAGAGAGCATTCATGAGAACATGTTTGCAAGGAATCTGAATTTTGGAATTCGGTCATGAATCTTGGTTTTACATATTCGGTTCAGTTGGCATGTCGTATATTTGGCAGAAATCAAATACAGAAAGATAACCTAAAGGCAACAATAAAGCACGGTGGGGGCAGTGTCATCGTGTTAGCCTGCAAGTACTGGAAATTTAACATTTGTTGAAGCAACCATGGACAAGTTTAAGTAACTTCAGCTGCTGATGGACAGCTTGAAAACTCAGAGAGCATGGGCACAAGATTAGATGTTTTATTTTACCAAGTTAACGTGCAAAGCACAAATCGGATATTGTGCAAACGTGACTAATATATAACTGGCCAAATTTGATGACACCGCCAGCACAGCCACCAGACCACGATGTTATCGAAAATTTATTATCAATTTCTGAAATCAGGAAAAAGGAAATACAAACCTTGTAATAAAATCGATTTAAAAAAAGAGCTACTGACGGAGCGGTAGAATATTTTGCCGAGAATTTCCCAAAAACCTGGTCGCATATATGACAATCACCTTAAATCTGTTGTAGATAATAAACGCTTTCTCACTAAATATTAAATTGTTTAGTTGCTAGTTTTAATTTTAAGTTTTCTAAATCTATACGTACCTTCATAAAATGTGAAAAATTGTGAAAAAACGAGTATTTTTTGTTTTTTTTTTAGTTTTATATATTAAAGTGTACATTTTTGTTATAAATGTTTATTGTTTGTTAGATTGTAAAACTTTTTCTATTAAATAACACCAACTTAATTTTTAATGTATTTTAAAAACAAAAAATGTACTGCATAAAATAAGCTTTGAGACACTGTACTTTATTTGAATTAAATATTAAACATACATTTATATATATGGATGTATATTTTCAAATTAATAACATTTTTCATATTTTATTAAACAACAAGGATATATTTTTTGCAAATAGCATTAAATGTATTTTAGTTCATATAGTAAAACTATGTACATATTTATAAGAGTGTTTATTTGCCCCAGGGCGTTGTAAAATTTTTACAAATAACACACAACAAAATTAACACAAACTCATCAAATTGTTTATTTACACACAAAAACATTGTTGATATTAAATTATTTATTTTTCTTTACTTTTGCAGCATAAACATGATAATAAACAAAAGGCGAAATGCTTTAGGTACAATTGCTAGCAAAACACATCATTATATGTATATGCATTTCCTATATAAATACATACATATATACATATGTACATTAATAATACCTGTACGAGTATGTACAGATAATATAAAGTTTAAAATTTAATAAAGTTTTAACACTTCAACTCCCTACAATCACACATAGACATTATCTCGCACACACACACACACCTTCCTTAGTTTAATCCTTTCTTTTTTTGGGGTCGACAGGTTTAGGATGTCATTTGGTTTGTTGATATGGTCACGTTTAGTCGACAAATGGTTTTAATTTTACCTAAAGTGCTCATACATGTTGTGATGCCATCAGAAAGCAAAACATAAAAATAGCTGTAGCTAGAGAATACAAAAAAAAAGATGAAGTATCAAAACCTAGATAATATTGTAATATACATAAGTATAGTTGGCCATACTTGTGTGTGCATGCAATTTTAATTACATCCACTTCAAGTACAACTCATAATAAAACAAAAACAACAACATTTTGTGTTAAATATTCAGGTTAAATATACCTGAGTATGCGATGTGAATAACAGCAAAATATTATAAATATACGAGTAAAATATGTAAGTATGTATTTAAAATCATAAGTATTATTAACATCGTAAACAACAATGTTTTTCGGTATTAGTTTTTACTATTTTGCAATTATCCCATGGAAATATTAAATTACCTTACGTATTTTATAATTGAAAGGTATTAAAACAAAAACAAAAGGTGTTAACAAAAACAAGTAATTCAAGCAGTGGCTCAGAACTTATTTTATGCAGTGCATTTTTTTATTTTCACAGCTGCATAACAAGAAAACTAACAGGAACTTAAAAAATGTTTGTTTTTTCACATCACAGCTTATTTTATGCAGTCAATTACTACTGCACAGATAGCTCAATGCAGCATTGTTGGTTTTTCTTTTCCACTTCTATCAATATTTTCTGTTGAATTGTGAGTATGATTTTGTAACGCCAATGTCAATTTAAAAGGACAATAATTTCTTAAATAAAAAAGCTATTTGCAGTAAGAAATCACAGCTTTTTTATAGCAAAAGCGATGAATGAATAAATGACTTTAAGCATTTGGAGTAACTTTAAAACCAGTGTACCGAAATATTCACTCATCATTCAATCATGTATGTGTACGTACGTTTCAGACTTTTCTGCTTCTTATTGAGAAAGTAAAAAACATTTTGTTTTTGTTCACTTATATGTGTGATGATTTGAATTCTTGGTTGCTATACAAAGTGAAAAAATCAGTAACCAACTTTTTGTTCACTTATTTGAACATATATGAGAAATTTAAATTTTGATAATTCTTTATGAGTGAGAAGATCACAAATCGATTTTTACTATTTGGTGTTCACATATACATACATATGTCAATACACTTTATATACACTTTAAGCACTGTTTCACTAAAAATCAGAATACACTTTTACTTAAAAGAATATGAAAACTTCAATCCATACACTGTGTATACTCATGTGTATGAGTACAATCAGATAAGTGTAACAATTATTTTCTTTTTTCTCACTCATATCCCAGCATACCATTATAGGAGCGCTCCGAAAAAGGAGTCAGAAAGGAGTCTAACTAAAGAGCATTCTTCTAAAGAGCTCTTAGATAGAGCTCTTTCAGAGCCCAAAAATAACCCTCATAACAGACTCTTTTCTGACATTATCTAAGAGCTCTTTCTGACGGACCATTTTCGAATGTAATGACCCTCTTTTCTCTTTTCGGAGCAATAATGATTGTTCTTTGGGCTCATAAAGAGCATGAACGCTCGGGAAAAGGTGTCAGAAAAGACTCTTTTCGGATGTGTTATGAGTTCAAAAAAAACACAAAAACATGCAACCACTCATGTGTGACCATAAGAAAAAAAAAGTTGGTATTTTAATTTTTAATGTTAATTTTTCATTTATGAGAAATATCAAAATTATCACACATGAAAAAATTTGTACCCTGGAAGTCAGACGCCTTGTATTGCTTTGAGTTTTAAAACGACAGAATCATTGTTACATAAAGCATTGTTCACATAAAATCCAGTGGCATAAGTATTGTAAAAGTTATGTACCAAACACTTTGAATAATTCTGAGCTACACATTGATGTTCCTTAATATTAAAAAAATAATACTCGTATATTATTATATAATAATATTAGACAAATATTCAATCCAACTTTACTGATAGAAGGTGACATCTAATAAAAGGTAACAAACGCTTATGCAGGCTTTCGTTTATATAAATATCCGACGTTATAGTTGAAAATGTTACAAAAGGATCACCTCTGTAAGTTGCTCATTAAACAATTGCTTTTTTAACAAATTTATTAATTTTTTTTCTTTGGATATTTAATTGCAAGATAGGTTTGAAATCCAGCATTCACACGTATTCATTTTGCGGTAATAACCTGCTAGTATTCGATTTAATCCTGCAGTTGTAAAGAGATCAACGATGAGTTTAATCCGAATAAACAATGTGGTCAGAAAAACAGACAACAAAGTATCCGCTCAGCAAAGCGGACGCGAAGATCAAAACAAACAGTAGACAGCTCAAGCTGGTACATGTTTGTAATTTGTGCACATTTTATTGCATAAAAATAAAACTAATAAAGAAAATTTAAAAATGTTTTTTTGCCATTTATTTTAGGTTTAATGCGAAGCAAAATAATTTACTTGGAAAATCATGCTTAACTATGACAAATCTCAGGCAATCTACTTAACAAGGAATACTATGTTCCCCGATATAATATTAATATATAAAAAAGTTATTCTTTGGGAGAAGAATGTTAAAGACCTTGGTGTGATCCTAGACACAAGACTTAGATTCTAGGATCACATAACTCATATTATACATAAGGTCAATCAACACGTATTTTATATACCCATATAAATCGAAACTCTCCACTTAATATCGCTAACAAGAAACACGTATTACAAATATTACAAACAGCTTTCCATTGCCAAATGTCATATCTGTCAACCACAAATTACACCAAACAAAGTACTGAAATTAATGTTCAACCTCCTTTGGGTTTTCCCAACAACACGTCTTCATGCACTAGCAGAAATTTAGTTAGTGAAAAAGAAAATTAAAAGACTTTTACAAACTTTTCATGTTCGATGTACTAATTCGGAATTTGCTCATATTACTGAACTTTCTCAATTTTTTACCCAATTTTGCGAAAAGCTTTTGAAAAATTTACACAAAAACAAATTCGCACAAAAAGTTTATCTTTAGATTTGTATGTGATAGTTTTGTATATTAGCGTGTTCAGATATGAACCTTAATTGCGTTAATCGCAATTAACGCCATTATTGAGCTCAATATTCCATATAAAATCTCAATTAATTATTGCGCAATAAGTACGAAATTGTTATAATATTGAGTAATATTTCGAATGCAACACTGTTCACAACTGTGTTTAGTGAACAAAATTGTATAAAATGCAATGGTTTGCCTACTCTCTTGCTTGAAATTAAATTTTAGAAGATTCATAAGAATTTTGATTTCATGTTTATGTTATCAATATGTTAACACCAAATTTTACTTTTTATTTGAAAACTAATTAAATAGTGTCATTTTTTACTATATTAAGGAGATGAATATAGGATGAATATAGTCCATGAATTTTGAACTTAACTATGTCCTCATTCATAGGCAATATAATTATATGATTAATTTTCACACACACAACAGCTTCAGACTTTAGCAAACAATAATTTAAGAAAACATTATTTATTCTATTATTAAATGTTCATGGAAATTTTATTATTCTTCTTACCCTACAATAACAATAAATTCAAAAGAAATTATTTCCTTCCTCCTTAAAAATAATATGTGCTGTTATTGCCGCTTATCACAGTTTTCCAATCCGTAACATTGTCACAAGAAAAAACCCATACAATTTAATTGAATAAAATAATTTATGTAATTTTTGCCTTAATGTATGATTTATTAAGCATGAAAACAAACATCCCTACACCAGGAACACAACAGTAAATATCATTCCACATCATAAGGGAATCTAAAAACAAACAGCAAACAAGAGCAACAGTAAAAGGAAAAAAGAACATTTACATACAAAATAATTCGGTGAATAAAAAATTGGCCAAAAAAAAGCAACGTAGAACAAAACAAAAATATAAAATTGTTCATAAAATATGTTGAATATATTAGAGGAAAAGACCATATAATCAAATTTTACAATACCAATTTCCCTTATGTAGACACACACACACAAATACACAAAAAAATATAAACCAAAACCCACACGTAGAAACACACTCTCACACTAACACACAAATACTCATGTACATACACAAACACACAACATACATATGTATTTATTAGTATAAGAATGAAGTAAAGAAACACCAGTTGCTTTTTGCATTGGTAACACTTATGGTTGCCAAAAAGTTGTTGTTGACGATGCTGATGCTGATGCTGTTGCTACTATTGCTAGATATCTATGTATGCAAAGCAATAGAATTGTGGTTGAAATGGTTAGAAAACTTTTCAAATTGTTTATAAACTCATGCTCAGGCGAAAAACAAACGATATGAAATGAAATGGGGAAAAAACAATAAGAACCCAAAACAGCAAAAAAGATGAAAATATGTTAAAAATTACTCACATACAATGCACATGTAAACACACACACACACACACATGTATTCATGTTATTTGAATATCAACAAAAAAAAAAACAGAAATAGTCACTCACTCAAAGACACAAACAAACACTCACTTACTTATACACTGTCGTCTGTCACTTTGTTTTGGTGAGATAAAGTGGTTGTTTAAGGACACATAGAAAACACACATACACACACACCCACCTCTAACAACAGAATATTTTGATTGAAAAACTTTTCAATCTTTGGTAATTTTTCAAATGTAAATTTGACAACTTTTTCTTTCGTTTCCATGAATTCTTCTAGTTTAGCTGGCTGACTGGCTGCAGAAAAGTAGAAAACAAATAACCAACAGTATAAATGTTTAAAGTTGCAAATATTTGGTCAAATTAATCAAAAAAGATTATCTTTCTTCTGTCTTATTTTTTTTATATACATTCATACATATATATTATATGAGTTGTAAATCCCAAAAACTTTTCCTAACAATAGAAAAAAATGTAAAGAAAATGGTTTTTAAACAAGTAACCAATACTTTGTTACTGGAATGTTGTAAAAGCATGTGTTTCAAATAGAATAGTTTAAAAAGTTTTGTCCTGTAATATGTGTAACAATTTGTAAAACTGTTTATAGTTTAGTATATTGAAAATTATTGTTGTGTTAGATAGAAAAGGATTAATAGTTTGCTGATAGTTTAGTATTAATAAACAACATTCATATTTAAGAAGGGCTTTTTTTTAGTGCACATAAAAATGCTTCAAAAAGCAAATACTTTTCATATAGTGTACTTTTAATGAAATCTATTTTCTCACCATCCTTCGTTCTAGTGACGTATCATGTTTCTAGAACCCCAAAACCGAATCTCACCTGCACATTCTCACATTACTACTGATTTAGGAGACCAAAATTTTGAACTTTACGCATTAACAAAATGAACATCATTAACATGTAACAGAAAAATTTCCAACCCTGACAATATTTAGCTCAGACAAAACTCTTATACTCTCAATCTATTTGCCTCATGCATCAATTCCAATAAAAGAAAACAAGACAAGACAAATTCAAACAATGTTCCAAAACCATATGATCGTAAATATCAATTCCATCAAGAAAACAAATAATTTAAAGAAACAATGTGCACAGAAATAATAAAGTGTTGCCAAAAATTAAAAAATATAAATAATAAATATACAAGTTTTTAATTATCGTGTGTCAAAGTAAGTTACGTATTTTATATTGTTACATAAATTAAATACACAAATCTAGGTAGTATTTTAATGAATTGGGATATCGTCATCTCGTCTGGTACACGTAAGTGGTTTTGTTTTGTATGGAGACATAAACGTCCATTACACAATCAAGTCTAAACGGCACAACTGATTTCATTAAAATTTGGAACGTAGATGCAGCTATACTTGCAAGCGCCCCTAGGCCAAATATTTTTTTTAATTGAACCAGTTCTGTAACTCCCGCGTCGAAAATTTTTTCGATTAAAATGTGTGTAATGAAACAGAATTGTCATAAATAGAAACAAACAGCTGTTTTTCTTACACAACAGTGTCTGTAACATTTTTGGCGAGTAATCGCTGTCATGTAAGAAAATTAATCGTCAGTTAACAGAAAAAGTGTGTCTGTAAAATGTTTGTGAAAAAGGTTCCCGCTTTGAACTGCCAAATATACTCACAAATAAAAACGCTGCATGATATAATTTTAAAAATAAAAAATATTTAAATCGCAGTAAATAATAACAGATTATCATATATTTTATACATACATTTATACATTTTATACATTTCTGTAGCACTTTAACAATTTTCTTTTAGCAAATTGTTCTTGTTACACTACGAGACTTATTTTATTTTAATTCAAATTATTTTGTAAACAACAAACATTAAAGTTTAATAAGTTTTGTTCCCCATCAACGATATTTGTGATTAGCGATTTCAAACACTGAAATTTCACATCGGCTTTGAGTTTTATATTATAGCATTTCTAACGTAACGACGTAATCCCTTTTGATAGTTTTCGACTTGAGTTACAGACAGATTATTTTCTCACTTTTCGAAAAACGATGGAATATTTTGTTTCGCATCTTTTCGACGCGAGAAGTTCTCACTAAAGTTACAGAACATGAATACGGGCCGGGATAAAAAGGGTAAAATCGGTAAGCCCAATCGTGTAAACCGATTTGATTGAAATTTGGAACGTAGAAAGAACAATGCTTTGAAGCGAGTATATCTTTTTTCAATTTCGGTATTCACAAACAACTAAACTAATTTAATAGAGATTTGGAACGTAAGTAGAAAGATATGCTTAGAAACGCCAATAGGCTGTATTTTTTTCTATACTTGAACCAGTAGAGACAAAATGTGGAAAAAATCCGGTAAAATTTGTAGCTTTATTTCTTAAACAACCAAGCCTAAACGACTAATCCGATTTTTTTTTAAATTTGGAAAATATATAAATTCTTTTTTGGAAGCTTCAATAGAGAACATTTTTATGATGCTGTTCTTAAATAATGATTGCATGTGTTATGGAGCAAAAATATTTTTATTTTAGGTTTCTATAGACACAAATATAAAATAATATAAAAAAAATAGTATTTTCTACCTTTAAGGGTGTAGAAAGGGGAATTTTGTGTCTAACCTTAATAAATTATCTGTAGACTTGAAATTTGAAATTTGAATATATTGAAAAACTAACAACTTATCAAAACAATACATTTGGGAAATTCAAACTAAAAGGTAAAATATAGCAGCATTTTTTAGAAATACCAATCCTTGCTCAATGCCAAAAAAAAATTCCAAATATAAATGCTCAGCAGTCCGAAAATATCAAAAAATCCCCGTTCCACGAAAAATTATATTTTCTCATAATTTATGGAAATGAAATATTAAATCAAATCTTATTAAGATTTAGACTTCTTTAGACTTCTGCTATCAGAAGCACCATCTTAACACATTATCTTGGCATATTATCAGGCCATTAAATGTTTATATTACAATTCCAGCCAGAACTTTCAGTCCTTTCAAGAACCTAACATTGGCGATATATATTGTCTTTCTAATTCCCTAGTTCTCATTCCCTGTATCTTTTACATTATTTTTTTGAAACTTATTTACTCCCACTGAAAAAAGACAGCAGCCAAATTTTTCCGTTTGAGCATGTAACAGCAATCATCCTTTCCTTTTCAATATGAGTTTAAAGTTTTACATACTATACAGAATGATGTTAGTCTTGTATGAAACGATTCTGCTACCTGTCCAAATACTTTCTAACGGAAATAAATATTACTGTTTTTATAGATTTTTTGACATAACTGCCATTTAGACTATCTCTTATTGTAAAAATTATAAGTCAATTGAAATGCTAACAAAATTTAATTGTCTTCATTGCTCGATAGCGTGATACCAGTCATATTTTCGAAAACAAAATGGCATTATTAGACGCCTTCCGACCACATAGTGCACCTTACACGATTATATGATATCGACCTCATTCTTAATAACTTAATTAAATTTTACACGCTCACTGATGTTCAAATTTCAAATAGTTCAATTACAACCTTCTTTAAACTAAGTACTTAAGTTGTTCGCAATTTTAAAATTTCATTAACAAAAACTGCTGTTTCTTTTATTTGTCTGGTGAAAATAAAAAATATAAATAAAGCAAAATACTTGCTCCTAAATAATGGTCCCAATATAACAAAAGTTTTTCATCTTATTTTTATACTTTTAGATAAAGCAGACCAATTTAACGCATATGTTCACATTTTATTTATGAAACCACAGTCAACAATAAAATACAAAATTAAATTTATTTCAACAATTGCCAAGTATTTTCTTTCAGAAAAAAAAAACATTTGACGCTTCACACACTCTCACAAACACACACAAACACATGTAGCCGAAAAAACAACACTTACTAAAGTGTGTTTGTAGATGTGTTAAGGTCCAACTGAAAAAGAACTTGTGAAACTGACATAAAAGGCAACTAGAAAAAAATATTGTATGTTTGGACATGTTTGCAGTGGTGCCACAGCCACTACATATACCTCCATATAAATACATGCGTATATATGTTTAGTTAGAAATAGTTGAAAATTAAATATTATTTACTTACGCTCGTACTTACCGGATACCACTTTACTTGGGATTCCTACTCACTTAGTTACACTCTTACTTACTTATCCATATCAAGAGTAAGAATAGTTTTTACTTACACAGTTTACTTACATTCTTATATTATATATTATTATTTTATTTATTTTTATTCTTCTGGTATTTTATTTTTAATATATTTAGATATGTGTGTATGTATTCATATGTATAAGAATAAGGGAACACAACTTTGCAGAAAAAGGAAAATATTACAAGCAATTTAAGTTTAGTTTCCGAGTCATCTTGTCCTGTTCTCACATTTATACACACAGGGGACAGTTGTTAAACATAAATTTTAGTATCTTTGTAATAGAAAATAAATGAACTCATATGCACATACTATATGGAGTAGATTAATGCAGTCACTTAGAAATGTATCTACATACTATGTAGAATACGAATACTATAGCATTAATAATGCTGAAAGCTTGTGTAGATAAGCTGTATTACTCGCTTGAATTTTAAAGTTTTTAAAAACATTTTTAGAGCTACTTATATTTATGAAAGCAAAAAAACGAATAATTTATAGGTATATGAGAATGATTAAAATTTGTATTGTATTGGAAAAATAAGGCTTGACAATTACAATTTAAAAACAAGTTAGAGTGCGAAATTTGGCTATGCCGAATCTTAAATACCCTCCACCTAAATGTAATGACAAATAGAAAACTACACTGGTTATCCTTATTCAGTGTTTTTTAGTACTAATAGCTTAGCACTTTATATATTCTTTGCAAGACAATTTTTCGGACAACATAAATTATTTAAAATTTTAAAAATTTGATTTTCGTCTTTTTATTTAAGAGAATTTTGAAAGTGAACTTTATATGAGGTCTATTGTCAAACATGGACCGAACTAAACAAAATTCCGTTTTGCAATTTCTTTCTGCATGAAACTTATTTTTGTGAATTTTGTATTGATATTCAAATTTTATAGGCATTTATTTATCATTGAGCCATATTTCGGGAAGATATTTGCATGGGGGTATGAGAAATCATGGACCGATTCTTACTATTTGCCTCATAATTTCTTTTTTTATCATATGTTTTATGTACAAAATTTAATTGCAATATCTGCAAAATTTAAAAAAAAAATTCCAAGATAAATATTTTAAAATATTAAATTTTTATGGTGATTGTCCAACATTTTGGTCCATAACTCTGGTTGTACTAAACCAATTTTGCTGATTTCCAATACCAAATTGTTTAGGAGAATTATAAACGATTCTAAGTAATATTTGTTGATTTTGGTTTTGTATTTTTCACGTGAGAGTGATTTACACAAACAGACAGACAGACGGGCATAGCCCAATCGACTTAGATTTCCATAAGGATCAATAATATATATACTTTGTTGGGTCTCAGATGAATATTTCTCAGTGTTACACACGGCATGACAATATTATATAGACCCTCATTCACTACTTATGGTGGTGGAGGCTATAAATAATATCGGTCAAATTCCTAGTCAACCTTCTTTTATAAAAATTCCAATCACATTTTGGCACAATGACAAAACTATTTCGTTAATCACTTCACGAATTTTCAGCTTTAAGACTTTATTCGGTTGTATATGCATATTTAACCTTTAACAAAGCCTCACAAAAACTAATTCAGTGCTGTTAAATCGCCTGACAAATTGCATTTAACAGCTAAATGTCGTAACATTATGCGAAAGTAAAATTTGGTTTGCCATAAAGTAATTTCTTATTAGAGAAAATTTCTTATTATTTCGGCTTGAGTTCATTTTTAATTAATAATTCATCGAATAGCATCTTAAAGTTATATTTTCTAGACAATTGGCACATTGGAATGCATTTTCTAAGGTTCCAAAATCTACTTGTAAACATCATCAATTTAACTCACCATTACTCAGAAATAGATTTGGGGAATTAATCATATTTCTTATTAAATGTTATGAGTTAGAACGAAATTTACATACATACATACGTTTACAATGTGTGTGTATTTTTCATTATTATTCTTATTATTATTATAAATTTGTTGTTACTTTTATTGCTGCGTCCACCGTTGGTTGACAATATCAGCAATGTATGTTATTGTTGTCATTTCCATCGTGCCAATTATCTAGAAAATATAACTTTAAAATGGTATTCTTTGAATTGTTAATTAAAAATGAATCCAAGCTAAAATAAGAAGAAATTTTTTGTATTAATAAATATACAAAAGTTCAACAATTTTTCATTAAGAAAAACAGCAGTCTCTAAAAATTAATAAATTAATTGCTTCGGTGGCTGTGTACCTTATTGATGATATCACATCTCAGTGATATCCATATCATCAATATTAGGGCATTATTGATGAAATGGATATCAATTGGATATTGTATTGTATTGTGATTCTGACCTGATATAAAGCCTTCTGCTAAAGTTCATGTACTCGCATTAGGCGCAAATATTGCTTGTACGATATCTAAACTCATCTCATTGACACTTATGAGTAAGTGTGCTTTCACCCGTTTTTGACTCTTCAAGGCAAATATGTTTGGGTGTAAAGTGAGAAGAGAATAAAAGGGTTACTAGTAAATTTTCTTTTTTTTTTTGTTTTCTTCTTTTATTTTCTAAGTCTTATTTTACGCAAAGTTGTTTGCATGTTGATTTGCATGACTTGATGGTAAGAAGCACGAAAATTAAAGATACGCATGTGAACGAAATTGCCGGTTAAAAAGAGAACTGAACAAAAACTGGTCAGCTGAAACTAAAACGTGTGAAACAGCACTAATGGAATAATAGTACTTGAGACAAGTAATTAAAACAACAGCTTAGTAATTTCCACACAAGATTTGATATTGCGAGTTTGAAACAAACAGCCATGCCCATGCTCCCCAAGAAACCATATGATCAAATCTCTCGGGATATTATTAGGGTATAGAGATGGTTCTATATGACTTTTTAAATGGGCAGTACATGTAGGATGGTATACATCGAGCGCATCGCTAAGCTTATGTTAAAGAGCACCAGTGATGCTTATTGAGGTAATTCCCTGTAGTTTTTGTAATACTTTAGATAGTCCCAGTGACCGTTCTTTAGAGAATACTTCAGACAGTTATCTTATAGACGTAATTGCTCAGTTAGAAGCTAGACATAATGTGCAGAAAGAAACCAAATAAATAACAAACAAAAATATATAGATCTTGGTTGTAATTTTCTTCTTCGTAAAAAGAACATCTACTGAATTGCTGGTATTTATAACAAGATCGCGTTCCTTGTCCATTTTGAATGATAAACTAGGCAGTAATTTGGAATGTCCTTTATTTTGTATTGAAATTGTTGGAATATTGTGTCGACTTGGTCACATCTTTATTCCCCAATGAAGAAACCAATTACAGTCCTGAGTACGAAATCCTTTTAGTATTTCTATTTATAATCGGCATAGACTATCGCAGGATCATATTTTCATTTATTTGAGGAATTGTTTCTTTAGCACTAAGACAAGGAAAATGAGATCCTCTCTTCTGTCTGCACATTGCTAAAGTTTCTTGAGAATCGCAGTATAATTTTGCTTGTAATATATGTTACAAATTTATAATAGCCAGTAACCGTTTCGAGCATATCGCTCAATTTAGATTGTCATAAAAGATAAGGAATATGAACTATGTCTAAGCCTTATAAATATTGAAAAGTTTTAATCAGCTGATTTTTGACACATTATAAAGTGTATCTTCTATACACTGCTAGTATGTTGAGGGATGCATTACATCTAACTCTTTCCAGTTAATTAACGAAATAATTTTCTGTAATAAACGCAATTCTACATACACATATCAGCAACAGTGTGAAAGGACTAAAAATTACATTTAATTAATTTAACAACTCCTGGTTCATACTCCTAGCAGCAAAATTCGAATATCACTTTTAAATATATTTAAATACCTCATCCAGTCTGCTACTGATTGTACGCTGACAATTCATCCTGAAGTAAACTATTCTTTTGCGAGTATAAAAAATCCATCTAGTTCCCTATTCTTCCATAAAAACTATATCTACTCTTTTCATAAATTCTGTGGTAACAGTAAAGTTCGGCCTTTAATAAGGTCTGAGTTTTAGATCTTCCGCTATTTAACAAATTTTATGCATGTGGAATGTATGACACCTCTTAATAATATTACCATTATATGCAATACTTTTATGTTATACATACATCATTGTTTCAAATAGTCTTCATATATTATCGCGGTAATTGATAGACGCTGTTTTAGCTTGTATTTGTATTTAAACTGTAGGACAGTTTGCTGTGTCAGGAAAATATACTGCGCTGTAGGTTGAATAAATATATGTATATGCTAGACCATGGAGAGCTATAAATAATGAAAGGATTGATTGACACTCAGATTACTGCTACAAATCGATTAGTCTCCTCATTCGAAAATACAGCAACTTTCAAATGCATTAAGTCCATTTTGCTTAGCATATTTTACATCTGTCTGTGTTGAAAATCTTTACTTTCCCCAAACCGCAACTAATTATCTGAAGCTCTAAATTACGGCTCAGTTCGTAGAGATAAATAATTCAAAAGCCACCATAATTAAAAGATTTTATTACTCTCTTTATTTCTGCAACACAAAACCAAGCATTTGCGTATAAACTCCTTAATTTGGTTATAATATTACAACTACTCGTATAGCAACTCCTTGAGTTTTAAAATAATTAATCCTGTTTATTACAATTTCTGCTCATGGCAATATCCACAAACACTTTACGAATACCCAAGCGAAAAAAAAACACACACAGAAATAATTATAAAAAACATTTCGTGCGTACAAAAAAAAAACAAAAATAGAAAATGGAAACTGAAAATATTGTATAAAAGTATTTACAAAAAAAAAATTAATTGAAATATCAGCAGAAAGAATGAAGGCAAATTTAGTGAATTCGTATAATTTTCACAATAAACAAAATCTAAAGAGCTGGTTTTTTTAAGCTATTTTCTTTCTCTATTTTACTTCTTAAAGCAAGCAAACAGTATCCTTCGTAGGAAAGTCATAATTTATGTGTCAGAAAAAATAATCCCAAATATGTACATAATTAGAGAATATATATAAATACGAGTATATATTAATGTATGTACGAGTATGTACAAGTAACGGCGAAAATAATATTAATGTATTTTGTGATTTTTTTCTATAGCTTTAACCCGCTGTGAAGACAGTTAAATATAAGGAGTCTTTATAAATAAATATATTGAATTATATAGAAACCTTAATATATACTTATGTATAGAATATATTACAATTTCTGAAATTGCACGAATCAAAATTTGCAAATATAAAATAATGCTCCTAGAATTGTTGTATGGATTGCAGAAACATGTTCTGTTCTGAAAAATATTATGATGATAGGACGTGGAGTTGCATTTCTAAGGGGAAATTATACATTTATTTTACATTTCTTGATAAATTTTTCCACTAACTAATTTTGCATTTTAATGTAAAAGATTCCAAATATCTACGGAATTAGGGTTTTAACAAGAATTAAAAGACAAAAAATCGGTTAAAAAACTTTCAACTTATTAGGTATTATCCAGGACATTAAAGTATTTTAGACCACTTGACTAAAGGTACGGTCACACTTGGTAAATATTTGCCGAAAAAGACGTAACCACTAAATAACATATATTTGAACTCGTTTATTTATAAATAATTTTATTCTATTTTCTTCGACCTTTTTATTAAATAAAAATTTTTTTACACATAGAAAATTTTTTATAATATTAAAATAACTCCTGAAGAAGATTTCCAAAGGAAATCGAAATATTGAGTTAATTATATATAAAAATAAAAAAAATCTTTTATAAAAAACAAAAAAGTGACCTCAAGCTTAAAAATTATAATTTTATTAATTATAATAATTATTGAATAAAAATTAATTAAAAAAACTTTTCTTATTTAGGCCAAATCACAACAAATATTTAGTTTTAATTTATTTGATGCTGTTTGATCTTGCAAAACTCTTGTAAAACATCAAACAAATTTGTGCTAAAAGAAGTGGTTACTCTTTTTTTCAGTAAATATTTGCCAAATGTGATCGTACCTTAATAAATGCAGGAAAGAAATTAACAAATTTTAAAAAATATTCGAATAAAATCATATTTTTACTTTAAATATATACATACGTGTTTACTTATATATGAGTTTTTCTCTTCGTAGCATAAGGTTAACAACCTATTTTCTAATATGGTAAAAAAAATTTAGTTATTTTTAACGACCGTTCCGAAACAGCATTTTAAATTTTCTTTTAAATTTTGTTAAACAAAATTTAGAATTTTTAATACATCTCTTCGGAATCTATTAAGGATATTTTAGGGAACTGTTACTGTACCTTCGATTTTAATTTGGCGGATTTCGAGAAAATCTAATTGTTTGGTGAATAAGCTTAATTTGTTCAGTGTTATGAATTTTAAATCAAATCCATCCAGAATAATATAGTCCAGATACTGTGAAATATATTCTGAAAGTTTTACTCGAACAACTCTAACCGCTAATTTTGCTATATTTTAATTTCCAATGTAAAGATCGCAAAGTACTATAAATATTTGAGTCATTCTTTATGAAACTGGCAAAAATATATCTTAAGGTCCAAAATTTTTAAAAATTTAAATCAAACCTTAAACGCGAATTCTATTTATTGTTGCGTTCTTGAACCCATTTTTATTGCTAATACAGTAGACGCTTGTAAGTTAGAACCACTTTGTTCCTGGGATAATTCTAATTTTCGACACATTCTAATTTCCAAAGGTTTTTTTTTTTAATAAAAAGCAACATAAAAGTGCAGCTTTGTTTAGAAAATACACAAAAAACACTACTGCAGAGATTTTTTAATTTTATTTATATAAAACGAACACAAAAGATACAATATTATTAAAGTTCATCGCAGATTAAAGAAAATTGTTATAAAATAAAAGTATTTAAGCTATTTAAAAAGCTTATAACTACTAATTGTTGATCATATAATCAGTAATATTTGTTTGTTTTTTGGCTTTATTAAATTTGTCATAACAATATCGTTGCGAAGCGCCAAAAGATTGATCATGTACTTTGTGGAAAACTGTTCACTAGTTCTACACCAATTTATTAAATTATTAATAATAGTGGCTAAAACGTTAGAAGTAACTCGTGTGACTTTAACAATATCTTTAGAAAATAAAATGATTGCCAAAATGTGTTTGGATATCTTATTCTTTTACTTCAAAGGTACACGAATGTCGAGTTCTTAACCATTATAATAGTCATATACAATTATCATGATAAGTATTAACATTAAAGAATTGTTCATATAAAAACCGGTTGCATAAGTGTTTTAAAATAAGCGATAGGATGCTTTTGAACCACAAATTGCTACACATTGATTAATATTTAAGAAAACCCAAAAAGAAGAAACTAAAATTTAATTCCTCTACTAAAAATTTCTGCTTTGGTATTAAAGGATCGATTTAGTACTACAGAACATTTTGATTAACTGAAGTTGCATACTTATTCCAAATCCTCGTTCCTTTAACAAAAATCAAATATTGTTAAAGTGGCCTCAACTGAAGACAATTAGTGGGTATATAGTATATTATTCTATTATGTCATGATATTAGTTGTTTCCTTTTTAAGACCTTCCCTCTCACTAACGCGTTAATGCACACATACTTAAACTAGAATTTGTTCTTTGCTAGCCTCCTATTTCCACAACAAAAAATTTGTATATATATTTATTTAATTTTAATCCACCGAAAAATAACGAAAAATCCCTATAATTACTCTTTTCTTCAAATTACATTTCTCCTTTTTTTATATCCGTATTTATATTTTCTTTTTTTTGTTTTGTTTTTCCATTTTCTGGTCGTTGCTTTTAGTACTCGCAGCAGTCGTGGAGTAAAGAATTAATTTGTTTTATGTTCACCATATAACAACAACAAAAAAAGACGCATACAAATAAACCAGGAAAATAGTACCAAAACTTTATAAATTCTTTTATCATGTAATTTTCTGCTCATTCTGTATACATTTAATCCAACATTCAGCTGGGAATTTTCAAAATGAATATATGTACATATGCACACAACATTTACGTACATATGGACATTTGGGTGGCCCTCGATCAATTGGTTTTTTTTTTTAGAAAATGCTGAAAATTTTAGCAAATTCTGCTAAACTTAAGGTTCGAAAACCAAAACTCCAAACTTCAAATAAAATTTGCAACCTCTAAACATTATCCAAGTTTGTCTTAATTTTTAACATTTGTGTGTGTTAGTTAAGATAGAACTTAATAGCAACGAAATTTTAACTTAAAAAGTGCAAAATAGGGGCCACCCTTCTGCATATGTATGTGATTGTTTTACTCTAAAATTGCTTAATAAGCCAAAAAAAAAAATTAAAAAAAGGATTTAAGAGGATGTTGTTTAAATTTAACAGTAATTTTTTTTTTAAATTATAATAAAATGTTTAAACAAAGTAAATTCGTTTAAATTTAATTAAAAACCCGTATATAATTGTACGAAAGTATAACTGTAAAGGATTTAACTTCATTTTCACTTTTAAACAACAGAAATCATAAATTATGCTATTAGTTTAAATTTTGTATATGTCCCAAATTACACGAAGCAATTCTTTAAGCTAAACTTGTTCATATTATATACGTGTATACAAATTTGTGTATACTCTAAAATAAAAATGCGAGCGATTTAAACAATAGAAATTGTGCTTTTCAATAAAAATTGCAATCAAAACTTTGTCCTGATTTATTTTTTTCAGCAGACTAGTTTAATATTATATCTTTCATATTTTAATTTCTAGCTGTTCTTCATCATTAAACTTATGCCTATAATTTAACTAAATTTAATTTACTTTTTATTTCTTCAATAATTTCCTTCACTTTAAAGGTCTTTTAGTGGACACAAGAATCTAATATGAAGAAAACTAATGATGTGGTTTTATAAAGCAAAGAGTTAGTTAGCTCTTTGATGATATAATTTACTATAATAAAACTAAACTGGCCACGACCAGACTCTGTACTTTTCACTCCATTAAACATTAGAAAAAGTACTAAAATATTGTTCACATAAAATCGATTGAATAATTTCAAACCGCAAATTAATACTGATTTATTAATTAATTAATAACTGTTGTACAACATTAAAACTCTTTTACTTCTAATGAAGGTATTTTAGTACCAAGAGGAATTATAAACACATTAAATTATATAAAAACCAAAATATTAAATATGCATACAGAATATATTAAAATTTGTGTAATAAACGATTTTTAATATTTGTTAAATTATATGTATAACGAATGTTTAAACAATTGTTGTACTCGCTAAATTTTTTACTATTAACAATTATGATTATGAATCAAGAATCTCTCAAAAACTCATCAAACTCTAATGGAAATGGAGCTGTAGTATTTATTTCTTTCCAAAAGGAAAAGTACAATTTTTCAATTCAATTAACAATATCTACACAATTTACCATATTGTAATGGAGAAGTTATGAGAAACAAGTAAAGAAAAAATTAAGTATAAAACCAAGAATAATGACCAAATATGTAGATGATTTATTTTGTATTATTTCAGAACATGCTATTGATAACATGATAAAGACATTTAATGATTTTAATCTATATATTAAATTTATAATAGAGAAAGAATATGATTCGAAACTTTCATATTTAGATACCTTATTGATAAGAAGAGTAAGCGATTGGTATCAGAAACCAACAGCTTCAGGAAGAATAATTAATTTTTATTCTAAACATAGTTAGTAAACATATTATTATTAATATGTACAGCTAAAAATTTAATTTAAAGAATATTACCTAGAAGTGACAGGAAACTTCATAAGAAGAACAAGGAAAAAGATAAGGAATATATTAGAAGACAATAATTTTCTAGTTCAGCTAATTTATAAATTCAGCTAATTTATAAATACAAGAAACACAATAGAACCGAAAATTTACAAATCAATAACTTATATTCCGGAAATATCAGAACGATTGAGGAGATCAAAAATTGTCGATACTAATAAATATAGAAATGCTTACAAGACTAATAATACATTAAAGAAATTATTTAGTAAAACAAATGTTGTATATAAAATACCTTGTGACGCAAATTATAAGGAAAATTGTAATAAAATATATATAGATACAACGAAAACTAAACTAAAAACCAGAATTGCTGGACATAAATCAGACCAAAGATATTACTTAACAAAAATTAGTAAAAAAAAAATTGTATAATTAGTAATATTTTCTATTTTAATGTTTTGTTATGTTAAAAATGTTTATATACTTTTTCCTATGACAAATAATTTGAGATTTAAAAAATAAAATTTTTTTTCTGAAGAAGCTACACAAAGACGTTGCGAAATATTGAAAATAAAAAATTTAAATTTTATTAAAAAAAGACCTTAAGCTTGAACAATTACTAAAAGATTAATAAAAAAATGTCAAATAAACCATAATAAGAAATATGTAAAGCCTTTTTAAGGCTTTGATTTTTAAAACATTTTAATTAACTGAAATATTCCACGCTTTTAATGGTGGATTTATTGCAGCAATTATCAACACCAGTCAATAAAATATAAATCGTTGTAGTATTTAGATAAAATCTCGAAAATTGTAAATAGTATATAAAAAAAACCTGTAAATAAAGATGATTTTAAAAATGAAATAAAAAAATTAATGCATTTTAAATAAAGAAAATGCGCGTCATGATTTTTGGGATCAGTTGACTAAACGAACGCCCGTTAAAAAACTCTTGTCAACTTAAAGTTCTATACATCCGAAAAAACACTCTGTCTATGTTTTCAGAAGTACATCATTTCACAGTGGAGAAAAAGCACTAAACTAAAAACATGATTATAAGCTTCAATAAATACATCTCAGCAGTTATTTTCACATGTAAACTCTTGGCATATTTAACTTATCAGTGCACAATACACATAAAATGCAGAAAATAACAAGCTAGAGTGCAACATTCGGCTGTGCCGAATCTTAATATAATGAGAAATACAAAACTACACTGGTTACAGGACTATAATATCCTTATTCAGTGTTCTTTTATTATATTAATAGCATAGCATTTTATATATTGTTTGAAAGACAATTTTACGAACAACACAATTGATTTCAAATGACCATTTATGTAATTACCAATTATCACCATTTGTCTGATATTCATAACAATCTTTAACAAATTATAAAATGAAAAAAACTTTTTTCCATATTTACCACATGTTAAGAAAATAGAGTATGATTATAAGGTAAGGCTTTTTTGGTGGAATTTGAACTCAATAACTTTATATACAAGAGATATATGGGTGGCGTAGTAGAAACGGACCAATTATGGACTTAAAGCTTCCAAATCCAGTATCCAGTAATATGATTTGGTTGAAATTCATCTCAAGAATGTTATTTACAAGAGTTGTATGGTTGGTTGTTATTTGTAAGTGGACTTAATAGCTAAAGAGCTATTGCCAAATATGGACTTACAGCTACAAAATTCAGTAGCATAATTATTATATAAACGATATTAGTGTGATTTCTGAATTACAATTTTTGATTTGTATAAAATGTTGATTCGATATCGATATTTATTATACATTATTGGGGGTTACAATTACAAAACATGACCGATCTTTTTAAATTTCAGCGCAGAGAATTGTCTACATATGACGATATCCCACATTGAATTCCAATATAATAATAGTACATTTAAGAGGCATATTAGTATTAACGTGAATTTCGGTAGTGCACCTCATATGAGGAATTTGGTCAAATATAGATCGATATTTTCAAAATTCAGCAGTGTGTAAAATTTTGGATCGGAAGAAAAATATTTAAAAATATCAAATTTTTATGGAGGTTGTCTCACATTTTGGTCCATAACTCTGGTTCTGGTTTTCAATACCAAACTGCTTAGGAGAATTATAAAGGGTTCTTTGTAAACTCTGTTGATTTTAGTTGTGTCTTTGGATGATTAACTTTTAATTTCTAAAAAAAAAATTCGTAACATAAACTGCCTTATTAATTATTTTGTAAAAAACTCCTTTTAAATTTAACTAAATAAAAATTCACAATATTGATCTCTCTTTTAAAATTCGTTGCTTCATTAAAAAAAACACTCGATATATAAAAATGTCCACAATAGAGTAAATAGTTATCCCTCATAAATATGTAAAATTAATTTATTACATAAATTACTATTGTATTCTATGTAATTTATGTTCGCCATGTAATATAGTGTTATGTAATGTAATATAATATAATGTTATATAATTTATTTTAGTTCAACAAACGTGTCATTTGTGAGTTTCGAAATTTATATTGAAACACTCTCTGGCAAATACACACAGAAACATATACACATTTTCAAATCAAAATATAACAAATTCAACACAATATAAAAACACAAATATAGTTATTTACACAATTACATAGAATAAATAATCTATTGCTGATGTTTTACGCAGCCACATACACAATACATACAATTGTATATACAATATATAACGTATATACATACATACATATTTGTATATATATTATTAGGAGGGACCCAAATATGTAAATGTTCTTCCCAAAAATTTTTTTGTTTTTTTCATTCATACTTTTTCATACTTTTACTACAATTACGAAATCTAGTTTTGAAATTTATTTAAAATTTAACTTCGAACATTGGCAACTTCTTTTATGTTTTTCCACAAAAAAATACAGCCCTTCTAATGTACACACGTATATAAAACTCTTTCAATAATATTATAATCATAAAATTTTATTACATTCATTTGCATAAAAATTGTCACAAGCATATATACACATTCACACAGTTTTATTACAAAATATTATCATAAAATAGTGAAATATTTTAACACATTAACATGCCACAGTTCAGTACATACATACATTCATATCTATATATGTAGTTACATATACAGATACAATAAAAAATTATATGTAATCTTTTGTATATATTAGCCAACAATACAGTACTGCTCATTAGATTAGGGTTTGTAGTTTCCACAGTAGATATGGAAAAATTTGTAGATGGAATTAAAGAAAACTTAATACCAATCAACCTAAAGAAATTGTGAACAGCCTTAAATGCAAATGAAGCTCAAAAGTATATGTGGCATGGTTATAAAAACGGCTAGTGGCGTAAAAAATCACCGTCAAAATATTACAGTCTGTATGATCACAGGGCTACTGATTCTTTTATAGTGGTCATAATTTAAAAGAATGTTAAATAAAGGATATCTATGATCTCCCCCCTCCCCCTTTCTTAAAAATATAAATATTTAGCATGGAATTCTAAAATAGGTTCTAGATCCTTTAGTAGTGGTCCAAATTGTAAAAGAAGATTTTTATATGGACCTGTAATAGTGATCTAAATTGAAATTAGGTGATAATGTGTAATCACTTATTTTTTTACCACAAGTAAATTTTTTATATGAATTATAAAGCAGGCTTTCTGTTCTTTAATATTGGTCTAAATTAAAACGAAGGATAATCTGTGATTACTTATATTTTTCACAAAAAATCAATTTTGTATATGAACTTATCAAATAGGCTCCAGATCCTAGTATAAATTGTAAAAGCAGTAAAAATTTCTATATTTTACATGAAATTATAATATATACAAGTTAGAGTGCTATATTCGGTTGTGCCGAATCTTTAATACCCTCCACCTAAACCTAATAAGAAATACAGAAACTACACTGATTATAGGACTAGAATATTCTTCTTCTGTGTTTTCTATTCAGTCTTATTGCAAATTTATTATTATTTTATATATTTTTTGAAAGACAATTTTACGACCAACATAATTTATGTTAAATATTTGCTGTAATTACCGATTCTTACTGTAATTTACAGAGTTTGTTATATTTAATTTATAATACCAGAAAATTATCTTTCGAACACACAGAGAAAAAAAATAGCTGTGCATGTTTACCACAACTATTTCCTATTTTTAATTTTATACAAAAAATCGTTTTTTGGTAGGAAATATAATAGATAATAGATTATCCTGTTTTTTAAATTTAGACCTCTTTATATGTAGACTTTAAAGGATCACAAGTCCACCTGAAAAAACGAAAGTAACGCCACCAGGTTATTAAAAAAAGTTTCAGTAATGTGGCCGGATTTTATATAAACAAAGTTTTATCTAGCCCAACATAGAGTGTTGGATTTATATACTCATTCAGTTGAAGTAATTTGGTCGGCAAAACAGTTTCAGCTGTAACAACAATTGCAATTTATTTAACCATAAACATATTTGTTTTAAACAAAAAAAAAGAAATACAAACTCTTTTCCCATGGCAGTTAATAAAACTAAATTGCATTTTTATTTCACACAATGGAAAACGTTAAAAAAAACATAAATAATATTTCAAAAAATTAAACCCAGGCAAACAAATATATAATACCGATATTAAGCTGTTATTATTATGCATATGCGAAATTCCATACAGAATTCATACAAACACATACATATATCATAAATATGCAAATTGATAATAAATTTTACATAAATCAATAACAAAATAATTTATTTTCGTTTTTCTTTAATAGAAAAAACCATAAAAAATTTTAACATAATTTTTTACGAGTATTTAAATATTTTTATAAATAATAAAAAATAAAAAAAAATAGAGAATAAAGTACTTATGATTTTATTTCCGTTTCCGTTACACAAGCATACATAAAGGCGCACTTAAACTGTATGTGTAAGAGTAAATCTGTGTAAATTTTTGCATAAATTGTTGTGGTAAATGTATGGGTGTAAACAATGGTTGTGTGAGTGTGGGTGTGTGTGCGTGTAAAATGTATGGTGTTGACAACTGCATAATTGTGACATTACACTTGATTCAAACGCACCTACACACTTTGCTCTCTCTCTAAAAAAAAAAAAAAACATAAAATATGTGTTTGCTTTATGCGTAGCCATTCTCTTTGTATTTGTCTAAAAATTCTCTTTCATTTATACCTAGCGGTCTTTTATGCGTTTGCATTTTAAAGAGTCGCTACATCTGTTATTAACTTTTCTCCGTTTCTCTTTAGTGTGGTGTTTTATTTGTTTTCCTTTTTCTTTTCGTAATGTAATAAATCCGGCATTTTACGCGCATATTCAACACATGCTTTTCATAATTAATTTCACTCTTTTTTCTCATTACTCTTTTCCTTTGCTCTATTTAACTGGGTTTCTTTCGCACACTATTTGTAGTTACTGAAACCGCGCCAATATAAGTGACATGTTGTTTCTTATTTAGTGTGTATATGTTTTATTTATTTCTTTTCTTCTTTTCTGTGTGCGTATGTGTGTAATTTTAACCTACCCAATATATTTTTTTTGGCGTGTATGCATGTATTTTATATCGTATATTTTTTTCTAGCATCCTTTTTATTATAGAATGTTTATTCAATATACAACGTAGACTTACGTACACAGACACTTGAACAACAAAAAACCAATCAAATGTATGTAGTTTTTGCTTCTATGTAAGTGAGTGCGTTTAATGGGTTTTTTTTGTGGGTTTGCGTATGTTCTTGTATAGGTATTTGTAGCATATGCACACATACTCTTAGTATGTTTAATATTATTAAAAATTTCAATTATTATTTGGGAGAGTTGAGAGTTTGCCAGTATTTAACACTTATCATAGCTATCATGCGTAAGCTGACATACACACTAACGAAATACTCGTACATACGTCCATTATAAAGTAAATTATTAAAAAGTAAAGAAAAAATTATACCAGCAATATAAAACAAAATATGTTTTTATAAGTCTATTATTTTTTAAGTACTAGTTAGTAACTAGTAACGTGATCTAGTCAATGGCACAAAGATCTCTAAAGCTGTGTTTTTATCTGAAGTCAAGACACTAACTAACTGCGAACAGGAATCTGTTTGTCGGTTGTCTTAATGATTTTTAATTTAATTTTCCTGAAGGACCTTAAGCGACGGAACATTTAACGGGCTTTATAAATTCGTCTAAAATTGTTCAAATAGTCAATTTTAGAAATAATACTTCGAAGATATTTATATATATTTATATCCTTTTTTGGTTCCAAATTAGTTCATATTTACCCCGTATTGTCGCTATCAATTATCATAGCACTTTCCCTGAAGTTTACTTTAAATTGACAATGATTTAGTCCACGATTAGCAAAATATAGTATGTCAAATCAAAGTAGAACTAAATATTTTCCTGCATAAAATCATTCAGAAAAGTTAAAATTTTGTACTAAATATCCTAGTAAATGCTTTCGCTGTAAATAAGTTTATTCTTTAAAATAATTTAAAATTTGTACTTAATTTTTTCTACATTGTTGATTATAAAAATGCCCAGGACTACATCCGAATCCTCTTAGATGCTAAAGTAAAGTACAAAAGTACATATACAACTAAAGTAAGTGAGTGAATACATAAAGTATATTTTGTTTTCTTGTTTTCTGTTTTTTATTAAACTTAAGGGAATAACTGATAACAAAGTGTTATATGCTAGAATCATAAAAAAGAATTTGTTTTACACGTTGCCAGTACACTGGAGCAAAAATAGATTTCATAAAAGCTTCATCTTGTGCTTCGGCAAAAATACATAATTTTAGCAAAACAAAAAACCCGGTTGCATGTATTTTATTTTAGTTGTCTGCAAGCCAAACTCTTTGTCAACATTTTCTGCATAATTTCTTAAGAAATAAATTCATAGTTTAAACATTAAACAAAAAAGTAAATAAATAAAATAGTCTAGATTAGGGTGGTCCTTTTAATCACATAGCACAATTCTCTATAATGATAGAACAACTAAAAATCAAATGATATCAGTAAAAATAGAATAAATATGTTTATAATATATCTTTCTTTTAGAAAATATTGCTACTTTGTCAAAAAAAACTCAGATCTTCAAATGAAATGTCGCTAAGCTCTATTTTTGAAAAAAAAAAATTTTTTAAAAAATCGCCAATCCTAAAAATTTACTGCCGTATTCATAAAAACAAAAGTAGACTTCAAATGTGCTTTAAGAAAATGTTGTATGATAATTTTGTCTAAAAGCACACTACTTTATTTTTTATAAATACGGCAGTAAATTTTTAGGATTAAGAATTCTATTATTTTCCGTTTTACCTTATTTTGTAACAATTTCAATTAATTTGTTTCAGTTTCCTCATATATAGTAAACTTTTGAAAAAGTACAAAAAGTACATTTTTAAAATATCTTTAAATATAATTATGATTCAAATTATAATAACAATTTTTTTTTTGCACTTAACATTACTTTGAAAAACTTTTAATTGATTTTTTCTAGTTTACTCTTATATATTCTAGTTTTTTTTTAAGTACCAAAAACGTACTTTTTTTTTTAAAATTTACATTTTTATATTTAAAATGAGCTTGTTTTGCATTTTAGGTTATTTAATAGTTCATTTGTTCATTTTTACACATTTTTTAAAAAATACTTTTAAAAAAAACTTTAAATATTAAATTTTGAGGATTAAAATAGCTTTTGTTTTGCATTTTTCGTTTTAAATTTAAAATTTTTTTCAATTATTCCACTTTTGGAAAAGTATCAAAAAAGTATTTTATTAAAAAACTGTAAAGGGTCAGAACGCAAAGAATTCTGATGAGAGAAAGTGGTGTTTCTCGAAAC
Source organism: Bellardia pandia (assembly GCA_916048285.2). Lineage (NCBI taxonomy): Eukaryota > Metazoa > Arthropoda > Insecta > Diptera > Calliphoridae > Bellardia > Bellardia pandia. The sequence goes on from OU696531.1 coordinate 30,653,750, forward strand.
ATATGTAAATTCAACCAACAACCCAGGTTCGAATCCCAGTCAAGAAAAATTATCAAAAAATAAAAATGTTTCAAGTTGTAAAACAATTCCTTCTTCAGTAAAAATAATTTAATGAAAAATTAAATTTAATGAACTTAAGCCTAACTAAAAGAAATATCAAAATTAAAATATTAACAGTTCAACTAAATACAAATTATTCTATAAAACTGCAAATTTTTAAATTGTTATCATTCAAAATAAGCTTGTTTTACATTTCAGGTTATTTTAGCATAATTTTGCCAAACAAAGTAAGTTTTAACTTTGTAGTTCATTTTTACTGTTTTTTAAAGAACACTAAATATAAGAAATTCTGATAATTTTTTTTTTTTTTTTTTTTTTGTACAATTTTGAAAAAGCATCAAAATGTACGGAGCGTATGATTGTTTTGACTTTTTCTAACACGTATACGCCTCAGTTGAACAGTGTAAATATGTATGGAAAAGAACACATATTTATAAAAAAAAACATCGAAATAGTTGTATTAACAATGACCTTTATTATTAATTAAAATTATTAATTTATTAATCAAAAATTGAAATTTTTTCCTGAAGACGTAGGGAAATACAGAAATAAAATAAAAAAAAATTTATAAAAAAAAAGACCTTAAGCTTAATTAATTACTAAAATCTTAATGCAAAATAATTTCCAAATATTTATTACTTTATTTAAATGTTCATGAATTAAGTTTCTTATCTTTAATTGCAGCTAAATTTAAATATATGTGTTAAGGAAACTGTGAAATACAGCTTAGATTCCTTAAAATTGTCTTCCAGTCACATAAACTCACCGATAATATAATCATTCCCCAGTCTCATTTTCAATAAACTGCACACAAACAATATAAAAACATGCCATGTACAGCAATGACTACAACATATTTCTCATTCGATTAATTCATAAATTAGATTTTCGTTTATTTACAAAGTTGGCATTAATCCCTGCGGTTGGGTATGAACAACATTTTCCAACACATTAAAACATGTGTCTTTGCAACTCACGCAAATGTAGGACAATATTATATACACTATACACTATTTGTTGGGGTCGTGGGGGTCTTGCAAAAGAGATGAGAAATTATATTTTGGCAAATATCTAGCTGGGTTGTAAGCAAGGTAGTAAATAGGTAGTGCCAATTTACAGTGGTTAGATAAAAATACAATAATGTTAAATTGTCCATATATACCGCATGACATGTTCAAACATGAATGTATGTATGAATGTAGGTAGACATAGACATTTATAAAACCACACAAACATGCATGCTTACATACTTTTCATGCAAATATACATATGTATGTACTTGTTTGTATCTTTATGTTAAAAATGTGTGTTAGTTATCAACATACATACATCCGTAGATACATAGTTGTATGTGTTAGTGCGTTCAAATATATTTTGAGCCTGTTGTTACAAATTCAGACTATATAAATTGTAACAACATCAACCTAGTGTTTGTTTTTATTGTAGGCTCCAAATACTCGCACACAAAAGCACTCATTCACTATCAAAGATGTATAACTAGTCATATACATGTACATATATAATAGAACGGCTCGTCTCTATACAACATAAAACCGCGTATTCAGTTACCATTTTAAAATGTTAAAATGCAGCTTATATCATTTTAAAATATAATTTTCAAAAAATTTTGTTCATAAAACATCTCTTTGATTGGCTGGTTTATATAATAAAATATGGGCCTCTTTGGAGTTTATATAATTTGTAACACACTGCAGGTGTTTGGGTACCAGGTGCAAGGTTTTCCGGAGACTTCCATAAAGGAGTATAATAGGTCTATTAAATTATCTATCTATTTTATAATGCCTTGAAATTTTTTTAACTTTAAACAAATGTTTTGTTTAACCCGTGATCTAGCTAACATGATCTAGGCTATACTAAATCGTATCTTACAATAGTATTTTTCTATATGTGACTGTCATAATGTGTATTTTTGTGAGCTGGTGTAATGTATAAGGACAGACCTATATGTCAGTCTATGTGTTTGGTAATAACAATACCAAAAATTCATTGCCTTGTTGAGATATATATTTATCCCTGAACACACAAAACTGACATACGAGGCTTGTTTTATGAAAGCATTATTATAAAATTATAATTATTTTGTTTTGAAATGTTTAATTTTTATCGACCTTTTTATATTTTGATTTTGTTAAATGTTTTATTAGAAATTTCTAAATTGGGCTTTCAAGGTCAGGTATTTTTTAATATTATAAAATAAATAAAAGACTAGTTTAATTCATTTTCTCCAATCCTACGTTTCGTCGGTATTTTTCCGACCTCTTCAGGGATTAATTTTATTGAATCTGGCAACCATATAAATATATAAAGGAAAATAACAATATTAATAACAAACAACCATAAATTTAACAATAAAATAATTACACTTACATATAGTCTTTTCTTCAATTATACATTATTTTTAAATATATTGCACCTTTTTTGTACAACATTTAACATACGATACAAACACAGAGTCAATTAATAAAAAATTAATGCAAATTAATTAAAATAAAATATTACAGTAATTATCCTATCGCTAATATCACAGTTGAAGTTAACCTAAATGAAATTATTGCTATTATGTAGTTAGAGTTAGCGCCGTCTATATATTCCTTCTTATTCATCACTTGATCTGCTTTTTGCTGGATTCTTAAACTTTCCAATGTATACCTTTTCCCAACTTTCTTTTCTACTTCTAAAATCCTCACATTTTTAAGGTCGACCGTATGTTTTTTATCAAAACAATGTTGAGAGAGACCTGTTGTTAGTTTTTTCTTTTTAATGTCAGCTTCATGTTCGTCTATTCTCGTACCTAAACTTCTCTTTGTTGTGCCTATGTAAATTTTTCCACACTTTTCTTGGTCGTTTCCAATACATTTTATCTCATATACTACGTTGCTTTTATCCCTTGTTTCTATTTTTGTTTTTGTTTGCGTGAACAGTGAATTCGTTGTTTTGTTTGCTCTGTGTGCCAATATTATATTGTTGTCTTTTATTATCTCTCTCATTTGTATATTTTCTGTAAGTTTGGGGATAAATGCTAAGCTGTAGAATTTCGTGCTGCCAGATGTGTTATTGTTTTGGGTATTGCTAATTTCCCCAGTGTTTTTATTTGTGGCTTTCTGTATTAAATTATTAATTATCTTTTTCGGAAAACTGTTTTTTACTAACATTTCTTTAATTTTGTTTATGTTTTTTGATAGAAATTTATTATCACTTAATTGGAAAACTTTGTTAATCATATTTAATGCTGTGTTTATCTTTTGTGTCATTGGTTGAGTAGAGTGAAAATTGATAATGCGGCCAGACGCAATTTTATTTTGTGTTAATTATTATTTTGATTTAGTAAATTTCGATATTATCAAATCTATATATATAAAAATTAATGTATGTATGTATGTAACGTATAGACTCCAAAACGGCTGAGCCGATGTTGATGGAATTTTCACAGCATATTACTGTGACTCTGGAAGGAATAATAGGGTATATGAAATTTCGATTGTACAAACGGGGGTGGGGCACCGCCCATATAACCCAAAAATTTAAATCGCCATATTTGGGCATTTTTTGACCTACGTCAATGGTATGTGGTACATTGGCATAATTAGGAATACGTACCAGGAGAAAAGTTGGTGGGACCACGCCCCTTTTTAGGAAAATTAAAAATCGTAATATATTCTTTACTGGACTGATCGTCATTCAATTTTCACAATAGGATATTCTTAGGAAATAAAACGAATTTGAACAATACCACACAATGTCCTCTAAACTGACAATTTAACTTTTGCTAACAAGTTTTCAATGTCAGTACATTTCTAGCACATTGCTAGATATGACAACGTAGTAATATCTGACGATCGTGGACACAAAGCTTAACATACACAAAAGTATTTATACGAGTACTTACCATCATTTTCATAAAAAAAATTCAAGTGTTAAAAAGTAGATCACAAACGGTAAATTCTTCAAATAATCTGAGTTGTTTAGACATGTTGGCTTTCTTTAGTTATTTTTAAAAATAAATATCTTTTTTAAAACAAAAATTTTATATTTTTTTTATTTAATTTATTATTTATTTTTTTCGAATTGACAAAAACTGACATTGTCACAAACTGACATTGTTAAATTCTACAAAACTTAAAACGGGGCTTCGTGAAACAAATTTACCCAATTGCACAAACGGCAATATTAAGTAATATCATGAGTACCCTTAATATTTTGTCTGCTCAATTATTTGGGAAACGAAACCTTTTGATAAACTTTAGTATGTAATTGTGTTTTACGTACATTTAGCATTTTCTGCAACGGCCATTGAATTAAAAATTATATTCGGTAAACATAATTTATAAAAAACCCCTCATCCGAAATAACGGACCGAAGAACTACAACTATTCCTGTAATAATAATAAAAAGCAACACACATACATTGTAAATTTGGTTCTAACTCATAACATGTAACCAATATGATTAACACCCGAAATCTATTTCTCAATAATGATGAGTTAAATAAATGATGTTTACACGCCCTTGGCAGGGTAGAAAATGCATTTCAATGTGCCAATTGTCTAAAAAAATATTACTTTACAATGGTATTCTTTGAATTGTTGCATTAAAATGAGGTCAAGCCAAATAAAATGTCTCTAATAATAAGTCCGCTTTCACATTCTTCAATTCTGACTCGTCAAGGCAAGTATTTTTGGTTGAGAAGGGCAAAGAGAATAAAAGGGGTACAAACTTGATGGTACTAATAAAATAACTGCAAGTTTCATAATTTATCATTAAAAGAGATTAAGTTGCAAAGTGAAAATTTCACAATGGGGTGTTTGACAATTGAGACTTGGCAAATCATAATAGACTTACATAGAAAATGTAAATCCTTGCGTAAAATAAATAGGTAAAATAGTTGGAAGGCGTCTTACAAAAACTGAAGTAAGAGCTAGCGTAAGAGAAATGAGCGTAAACCCAACATCAAGTACTGTAAACAAAAAAAGTTTAAATGTTATTCTGGGAAACATATAAGCGCGAGTATGATTAAAATATATTTTCATCAAGTTGACCTACATGGTAGAGTGTCAGAAGCCATTTATATCGAAGAACAACCAAAACTAATGTTTGTATTTCGAAAAAAAATATAAAAAACCAAGCCTCAATTTTTTTAATGATATTCTTTTCACCGATGAAAGTAATTTTGTGATATTTGTAGGCAAAAAGTCCCCAAAAATATGGCCAACATATAACGAACCCTTTAGTAATAAATATTTTACCAAAACGGTGAAACATGTCGGCGGCTCAGTAAGGTTGTATGGCAGTATCAGTGGTTGATAATTTTACATTTATCAGACTCTACAATGAAAAAGGAAGTTTATCTCGTCTGTTTAAAAAACAATGTAACCTTTAGTGTAGAGAAATTGTAACTAGTGCAGAACTGGATTTTTCAACTGGACAATAAAAGTTGTAAAAGATTGGTTCTTCTATCATTGTTAGCAGTCCCTAGACCTCAATCCAATTGAGCTTCCATGAGAATAACTGGATAAAAATATTAAACAAAGAAATATTTCTTGCAAGGATAACCTAAAAGCATTAATACAGGATGAATGGAAAAATTTTCTCTGCAAATAACTTATTGATTCTATGTTCAGAAGATTGTCAGTTATTTAAATACAATGTTTTATATAATTTTAATATAACTGTTTACTTTAGTTTGATGGGATTTGTATTCGTGAAACCTTATTTTTTCCACTGCAAAAAAAATATGATTTTCACATAAGTATAAAATTGTTTTGGAAAAAGAAACCTGTATAAGTTTATATCTAACCATTATTTCTAACCAATTCTATTTGAAAAAATTATTAGAAAAATTTAGATAATGTATATATAATTTATGATTTAAAAAATACCTTTCAGATCGGCCTCCTATATTCATTTCACGAATACAAATGAATGTTGTTATATTCGCAAAAATCTAGTCATGTATAGTAGACCTAGAGCTATGTATAACACATACGAACAAACATGCAAATATATGTAATAAGTTTATACTTGCAACATACATATACATATATATAAGTTTGTATGTGTTCATGTATGTATATGTTGGTGTAATTTACAAGTTAAGCGTTTAGTAGTCAGAATATTTCATTTTCACCTGATAATGATTATAGCAACAATCATGTATGTATGCTATGACACACACACGCAGATACATACATATGTGCAAACATATATAATTCAGTATTTGAGTATTTGTTGTTCTTTATTTGTGTGTAGTAGACCATGTACTAAATCCTTAATGTACAAATGTATCTCTGTTTTGGTGTGTATATTTGTGTAAAAACACATACATTTCAATTGTATATATAAATATCAGCACTACTTTTCCAACTTTTATAATATACGAGGCTTATCTTAGAAGCATTAAACAGTAACGGTTTTTAAAATCAAATATCTTAATTTTATAAAAGTAATTCGTATTTTAGCCAAACAAATTTTAAATATTCAAGATCATCAAAAGATATATAAAAATTTTAACTTTAAAACTAAATTTATTTCCTCACCCTCCATGGTATACATACATATGTATATAACCGTAGATTAATGCGGTAACATAGACTTGACATGTATTTCTTAACTAATACTCTAACTAAGTATGTGTGTTGTTGAGTTTGTTTGCGTTGTGCAAGATACTACAAGTACGCAGGCATTTCAATATTGTTCAACACGGTGTAACATACGACTACAATAGTAGAAGAGAATTAGTTGGAAGCGAAACAAGACAACATTACAAAAGATGGCTAAATACAGCAGCAGCAGCAGGCAGTAACAACAACGACTTGAAAATAGTAATTGTACAGTAAAAGGTTTTTTTAACTGCTATGGAAAGTTTCTTTTTACTTAGTAAATTCTCTTTAACTAACACATTCATATGCATATAGTGTTCTTCTATTTTTCATTTCAAGCATTTAAAAGGTGCTTATAGATATGTGAATGTAATGTTTTAATGAAACACTATGCATTTAGGATTAGTTGTGGAAAATAATTGTTTTGAATTTGTAGTTGTATTTAAACCTTAAAATCAGGTGTAATTAAAATAACAAAAAGTAATAATTTTCTTAAAATTGGCTTATTGATTAAAATTTTAAGTTAATGTCCTCGAAATATCTAGTGTTCAAGATGTATAGACAAATATTTGTCATAAACTCAAAATCACTTATGAATCGATACAATATCTACTATTATTTATACAACTTTCACATAAAATCCGTTAGCATTGTTCACATAAATTCCGGGCACAATACAGAATCTTTTTGGAAAACCTGGTGGACACATTTATTTTTATTCTGTCAAAAAATTTAATCTGTTGGAATATATAATATTTGTACATGTGCTAAACAAGGGAAATTTAAAATATATAAAAAACAAACACAAATTCCTTGGAAATCCGATAGTGTTCAAATCAAAAAAGAAGCAAAACCTTCAGAAAAGTGTTGTAAATTAAGTTACAAAATGATACCAGAAAACTTTAAGCACAGATCAAAAACAAGTAAGAACGTATAGTCAATCAAGCCTGACCATATAATACTCTACGCTCAGTATATATATAAAACAGTGTTTCAGAAATAAGCGCTATATGGGAGATATGACCTATTATGGACCGATCATCCAAAAATTTAGTGCCATGACTTCTGTGAATATAAATATTATGTATTATATACTTTATCTCGATATAAATACGTTTAAAAGATTTATGGAGGTTAAAGTGAATTACGAAGGGTCGTTTTAACTAATTATGGACCGACCATTATAAAATCAGGTGTCATCATTTCTGTTAATTAAGTTTTGTTGAATTTTATTTGGATATCAATATTTTTAAAAGAGTTATGTTATGGACCGATCTTCATAAAATTTTTAGATGTGATTTTAGTTCATTTAATACTCATTTGTGGTGAAATCTTTTTAAATACAGGCATAATTTAAATATTTATGATCGTTAAACTCAGCCAGGCGGACGGACGGACATCGTTAAATCGACTCAGGAAGTGATTACAAACAAAGCTCGATTAACGAACAAAGTTTCATTTGATTGAATTAATGTTCTAATGTCGCGTTCTTGTGCTGAAGTCATTGTTTTTTTTTATTTTTTTAGTACTCTAGTTTTGTTCTAATCAAGCGGCAGAAAATGTTAAACTAACTATTTAATTTTGATTTTTCAAAGTTTGTCGAATTTGCTATCGTGAGTACAAAATGCAAAAAAAAAAAAGTTGTTCTTATTTTAATATGCACATTTCGATGGGTAACAATTAATTGCAAAAATTAAAAGAGATCCACTAAAAAATATTTTGATTAAGCAGTAAATCTAGCTTGTCTCAACTGCTTAAAGCAAAATAGGAAATATATTATATAAATCAAAAAATTTACGCTATAAACAGAAAAAAATTGCTGAAGTCCCAGAGAACTGCAAGCAATAAATAGTGGGCTTAGTGAAAATTTAAAATGATTGTAGCACTATATAAACAAATATGATGTTTTTGTTGAAATTTTTTGCACTAAAACTTATTACAAACATAGCGTAAAGATATGTCAAATGCTGAATCATACTTAAAGTTGTTCAAAAAGAAATTTAAATATTTTAACATGATATTTATGAGCAGGGTGCCGCATTATTATATTTCATTTAAAGTATTGAATAACAATGAATGTACACAAAAAATACAAATTTAAATATTTCAACATGATATTAATAAACTGAAAGCCACATTATTACACATCAGTTGAAAATAAATTGTTTTAAGAAATTATTTATCAATTAGTATTTTTCGATTTTTGTCACGTTCTTGCACCAATGTTTATTGCTTATATATTTGAAAAAAACGGCAAAACCTTTTTCACTAAACTAGTGCTACTAGAATGCCATGGAAAAATGTAAACAAGAAAAAACATTTCTTTCACTTCAAAGGAGTACGAATGTCATGTTCTTGACTTTAAAAATTGAGCATTATTTGGTTAAAATTTAGATTTTACAAAAAAAAATTAACACAAATATATCCACATGATAACTATCAATAGAAAGTAGCGATAGTTAGCTTAACGACAAAACCTAAATTGCTAAAACGTGGAAAAATAGAAACAACACGTACGAATGTCACGTTCTAGATTGTAAATATTATTTATAAGTCTCAATTTTCTACTATAGTTTAAATAAATCGCTTTAAAAACTGTTTCAATTCATAGAATTTTTTAATTTTTTTTTTCTTTAAACAGTCGAAAATGAGTTCTAAATTTTGTAGCATTTTTGCAGCCATGTTTATTGCTAATATATTAAAAATAATTATTATATTGCGCTACTAAAATGATATTGTAAACGATTACTTAATATTTTTACTTTAAACTCATACGAATGTCGCATTCTTGATCGTAAAAATGCTGATATACTATTATCGGTTTCCTTTTTTACAAATCAAACGAAATTCTAGTACTTTGTTGGTATTCCTTATTAAAGTATGCAGATTACAATTGTTCTGATATAAACCAAACAACATTCTTCTATTCTCTAAAATCTCCAAACAAATGTTTACATTTTCACTCTACAAAAACTCTATCTAAAGTGTGCATATTTATGCATGAGAAAGCATCTATTTCCTAAGGGCAACACAACATCACAAAAATCTTGATTCAAACACTAGATTTATCCACAGCTCCTGCAAACAAAAACAAAGTACATATGTATGTAGATGCTGTTTATATGTAGTGTTCCTTTCTAATACAGTTTGTCGTAGAAATATTTTTGTTTTCAAATTTATTTGGGCAATAGGCTTTTTGTCTTGTTGTTGTCATTACTTTAATGCCAGCTACCATGATGTCTAATTCAAATACACGGACACGCACATAAATAAACAAATGCACAACGTTTATACAGACACACATTCAATCAGACATTCATATATTTATCACATAGATACACATTTACACAATTATTTTTCTCTTCTTAATTCTGTTGATGTTTTTATTTTGACTTTTTGTTTCTCTTGTTCTTTGTGAGAAGAGGTCTATGGGGAATAACCCAAATTTGTTGATTGTCTATGAGAGTGTGTTATATACACAAATGTACACTCATACATGTGTATATGTAAATATACTCGAGTATGTAGTTTTGAATATTTTTTTATGTAGAAATGTAGGTATGTATGTCTGCTTGTAACCCTTAAACTCTTTGCCATATGAATGAATATGAATTTATGTTTTGTTGTTGTTATTGTTGTTTTAAATATACAATATATTTTTTTTTGTTTTGTTATTTGGAAAAAATTTAATATATACAACATGACCTGTTGACCTTAATCCAATTTTCTTTGCTTCTGCCCAGAGTAAACACAGTGTGTGTATATATGAATGTTAATGTTTGTGCCAGTGCCAGTATAAAATGTGTTTATATTCTACATTAATTAAGTTTTAAATTGCTTAAAACTTTCATTTATCAATTATTAAGGACTCTTGTTATTGCTTGCTGCAAGTTCGTAGTCTGCGTGTGTGTGTCATTATTTATTTAACTACAAATAAAATACTGAGCATTTGTTCATTTGAAACTAATATGTATTTTATTAAGTATTTGAGGCAATTTTAATAAATATGAAGCAAGTGTCTGCTACTAGTTAGAATACACATATGTTTCAAAGTTAAAAACGATTTAAAACCGCAATCACTTCTATGGGTATAATGTAATTTTATTAGATATTAAATATTTTATAAATCATTGTTGAATATAAGTCATGTCATTGAAGGCAAGCTTATAAATGCATCATTATTTTAATATCACTATAACTAGTTACAAGTAATGACTGAAATAACACATAGAGATAATAAATAACCCCCTTATTCAAAAACGATTATTAAATTTAACAAATGTTTATTATGACAGATTTGCATATAAAAATTTGCTTAATAAACGTTTGTTAAATTTAATAATCGTTTTTGAATAAGGAGGTAAGCCATTGTTCAAATACTTGAACATATTTTAATAATTCTAATATTCAAGTTTTTTTATATTTTATTGAAAAAGTACTTCTAGTTTAGTATTTGTTATTGTTTAGATATGCTTTTACACTAAAACGCATGTGTGCATTGGATAGATAAGGCATGAGACCCGTGTCACTCCATATCAAAGCTGTCAGATTTGTTTCACCTACGTCGACAAAACAGTAGCCATAAATCGCCAAAAAAAAATAAATAAAATAAAAATCGTAAAAAATGTCGACAGACTCAAATTTTTAAAACTAACATTTTATTTTCCATTTATGAAGATTATAAATAAAACTTATTTTACTTTTTGTTTATTAAAAATTGAGATCAATACTTTTAATTACATACATACATACATACATACATATATTTATAAGGTCGTAAACCTCTTTTTCATACAATTCATTAGTATTAAAACTTTTTAACATATTTTGTGTAGGTACAAATAAGTTGCAACAAATTTGATTAACACTCAACTCTTATTATTATTCAACTCTAATATTAAATTTTTCTTTTTCAACTTTTAATTTTCAATTTAGTGACAACATTTCGCATTTTGTTTTTGTATTTCGAAGTTTCACTTAAGGGTAGTGAACAACCTGATCTCTTGAGAAGCAAAAATCGCCTGATTAACATTCATATAGTTAATAATTCTAAGTAAGGCATCCAAAAGTTCATATTGATTTTTTTTGCGCAAACAAGTTTTAGTCGGAATGATCAGCATGTGAGGGCGGTTCGGAAACTGCTCAGCCTAACACAGAAAGAGGATAGTTCATTTTTCAAAAACATTTTTATTGTTCAATATAATCTCCTGATACTTCAATACACTTAGTCCAACGCTTATCTAGCAATTCTATTACTTGATTCCAATAGTTTTCCTTAAGGCTTTGCAACTGTAATTGCATCTCTATTTGAGATAAAACGCTTGCCAGCTAGGATTTTTTTAGATTTGGTAAGAGGTAAAAGTCACTGGGAGCTAAATCAAGAGTATAAGGTGGCTGGTCAAGCCACACGTACTTAAAATCGTGGATTTTAGCCATTGTTAAAACACTCTTGGGCGCTGGTGCATTGTCTTGATGAATAATTATTTTTTTTTTTGTTGTAAACCAGGACGTTTTTCTCGAATTTTTACATTTAATTGATCTAAAATGTTGCAGTCGTACTCTGAATTTATTGTTTTACGCTTTTGCAGATAGTCAATCAATAAAATACCTTTTAAGTCCGAAAAAAACCGTTGCGATAACCTTACCAGCCGATTGAATTGTTTTTTGCCTTTTGGACACTTCATCCAGCTTCAGTCCATAGGTCTTTTGTCTCTGGAGTATAGTGGTGGATCCATGTCGCATCAACAGTTATGAACCGACGCTTAAAATTCATTTTATTTTTCTTAAAACGATCCAAACAAGCTTGAGAAATTTTCATTCTTATGCGTTTTTGATCGACTGTTAACAAGTGCGGCACTTATCTTGCAGAAAGCTTTTTCATTTGTAGTTTAGGCCAAATCACAATAAATATTTAGTTTTAATTTATTTGATGCTGTTTGATCTTGCAAAACTCTTGTAAGAGTAAACAACGTCAAACAACACAAGCAAGTTGTTACGCTTTTTTTAGTAAATATTTGCTAAATGTGACCGTATGAAACCAATCTAAAACATGTGAAAATATTTCAAATTATTTTGCAGCAAATAAGTTAAACTTTTGAAATAATATTTGCCAAAAGAAAATTCGATTAACAATTTCAGACGTTTAATTAGAACGACAGCGAACTCTTGATACAAAAAGATAATTTTAGTTTTGAATATCATATTATCATGTGAATTTTTGTTAAAACTATTTCTTATAATAACCAATAATAATCCCCAAAATTATAACCATAAAACAATAGTATAAAAGTTGCAATTCATGTACATATAAAACTTTAAGCACATTTTTGCTTAAAATATGTTACCTGCTTTTCGTTGATGCTTTTATCTGTTTTAAACTTTTATTATACTTGAAAATTGTTTAAATATGTTTGCATTCAAGACAACCGCAGCATAATGGTATATATTATGAGGGAACCAAAAAACTTCAAAATATATTTGCGCTACAGACGGTATGTTGGTATTGGGAAAAGTAATATTTGAATGCAAAAAAAAAACCAGGCAAAACTGCTGAATAACACTACAATTATAAAGGTATTATAAAGGTAAACTTCCACAGTCATGTGCGATAATGATTATGGAGAAGAAAACCTGCGAAACAATGTTTTATTTATAAAATGACAGGATGTGATTTGGAAATCATACTAAACGTTCATATACAGTGAAACTTTGATATAACGCATTCCAAGGGGATCCGAAAATACTTTGTTATAGCAATTGCTTCGCTATAAATATAATCAGCAAAGCCTTGATATAACGGAACTTGAAGAAATACGAAAAAAGTCCTTATAACTATAGTTTTCTTTATTAAAATTTTATTTGACATGAGAATGCTAATACAAGCTTTTATTTCATAAGGTGTTATTTTTGTTTGTTTTCGCAACTTCCAAATATAGTTATTAATACTTTTTTCGACAAAATCCTGTGCCTTAATATATGTTTACAGTTTTATTGCAATTATTTTAGCTTCACTAGCGGTTCTTCAGTTTCTTCCTCTTCTTCCTGTTCATCATCATTTTGTGGATTCTTTACTAGCGTAAATTTCATCATCGTTAAGGGACCCAGTAGAAGCAACATTGTCCTCAAAGTTAACAAAATCATCAAACGGTTCTGTAATATTTAAATAATTTCTTACAATAAGCCATTCCTTGCTGTCCTGAAGGCAAACATTATCTGTAAGTAAAATATTTGGTCACACGACAAAGCCACAAATGGCAAAACAGTTTAAAATTGTTGATTTTTGAACACTTTCCCATGCTTTGTTGGTAATTCTTATTACTTGTAAAACGTTTATAGAGCTCTTGCGCCCCTCATCCAGATCGTTAAATAAAGTTTTGATTACTTCTTTACAGTAAAAGTGTTTGCAATTTTTTATTATTCCCATATCTAGAGGTTATAGTTTCGATATTGCGTTTGGGGGCATAAATTGTAATTTGATGGATTTAAGTGATGAAACATTTTTATGTGCCGTACACCTATCGACAAACAATAAAACTTTACGTTTGGCTTTAGTCATATCGTTGTAAAATTGTTGGAAGTAATCCAACCATATATCTCCAGTCATCCAAGCTTTTTTATTCGCGGTGTAGTCTGCAGGTAAACATCTTGGATTAGTCGACTTTCCGATAATGAGAAATTTCCTCTTCTCAGAGTCTGTACTGTTAACAGAAAATAAAATAGATAATCTTTCTTTACTATGTCTTCCACTGAAGCATTTCTCTTACTTAAACGCCATTGTTCGGTCTGGAGCGCACTTGAAAAATAATCCAGTTTCGTCAGCATTAAAAATGTTATGCGGCTGATATTCTGCCAACAAACTTGGTAGCAATGTTTTCCAATCAGAACAAACAAATTTTCCCCACTCACTTTCCGAAATACAATATCATGACGCTTTTTAATTGCTGGCTTTAAAATCTTTGTTTCCCAAATATGCTGAAAACTGCTCATCTGTCCTCCTAAGGGAATGTTCATATTCAGCACAACGCACTCTTTTGCACTTCAGACCTTTACTTGTGCAAATAATCTCTCGCTTTTTAAAATTGTAGAAACAGTACTAGGCACTATACTAAATTGTTTAGCAATTTCTAGCTTAGATTTGTCACCACGATCTACGGCCCCAATTATAGAAAAATTTTCTCCAAGAGATATTGATTTACGCTTTACTTTCTTTACTCATTTTGACAAAAACCAAGTCAATACTGATTACATACATATATTTATAATATATTACAATTGCACACACATTAAGAATTCGTTCTTTTGATAAAGGGAATTTACCATTTTGCTTTAAATATTATTCTTACTTCGTTGTATAGAGGCTTTACAAATGCGCTTGTGAATACATTTAGACTTCGCTGTTTTCATTGCGTTACTTTTAAGATTTACGATTTATTCAGATTTCGTTATATTGAGGAATTTGAATGAATATTTCGCTATATAGGGACTTTTTTCTCCGAATTTTTTCGTTATAGCTATAGTGTATGTTTGTATGAAAAACTTTGCAATAAAGAGGTTTTCTCAAGGACTCAATATAAAATACGTTTTATTGAGTTTTTCGTTATAACAAAATGAGTTATAACGAAGTTTCACTGTATTTTACATGAAAGTGTTAAACTATCTGACCTGTTCACCGTACTCATTATTATGATCGACCTTACCGGACTCATGCGATTCATTTACCGACTAAAGTTTATTAAAAAAAACACTTTAACAACAAAAAGATGCACGACAACACAACACCAACACCATCAGCAGAAAGAAAAAGTGATTATAAGTTTCTGAAAGTAGTTTTTGCTTAATATTTCGTGTTAGCTTATTGTTTTATCAGGCAGCAGCAACAAAAACTCACTAAATTGAATAATAATAGTTTAACACAATGCTGCAGATAATAGAAAAACGCAAATACGAGTACAATACTAAACAAAAAACGAAAAACAAATCAAATGAAAAAGTCATGACACTAGAATTTTTTTTTTCTGCTTCCTTAGTTTAGATAGTACTAGTGTATGAACAACTATTAAGCCTGTAAAAAAAACTTAAAAAGCTTGTTAAACCCTACACCACTATACTAGGGAGGGTATATTGGATTTGTGCTGATGTGTGTAACGTCCAGAAATATTGGTCCAACACCCACCTTAAAGTATACCATTTAACGATGTCCGTCTGTCCGTCCTTCTGGTTGGCTGGCTGTCCATGTAAAGCTTGTGCGCAGAGTACAGATCGGAATTTTTAAGATATTTGGATAAAATTTGGTAGGTGATCTTTTTTCGGCCCAAGGACGGATGGGATTGAGACTGGTGGAAATCGGTCCATTATTTCACCTGGCCCCCATACAAATGTCCTACCGAAATTTGGGTTTACTGATCATAAATGTTTGAATTATGCAAGTATCCAAACAAATTTCACCACAAATGCGTGGCAAATGAAGCCAAATCACATCTACAAATTTTGTGCAGATCGCTTTATAATTAGTCGTAGCTCCCATATTAGGCCAACTTCCGAAAATCACTTTAAAGAGCTTAACTCACTCAAAAATGTTGGTATCCAAATAATATTTAACACAAATATATTTCATATGTATACAAACAATATAGTACAATTTTATTATGATCGGTCCATAATTAGTCGTAGTTCGCATATAAGGCCCACTTTCGCAAATCACTTTAACAATCATAAATTTTTTAAAAATGTTGGTAATCAAATAAAATTCTACACAAATAAGTTTATTATATACAGAAATAATGACACCTAGTTTTATAATGGTCGGTCAATATTATTGATAATTATACTAATTATAATTAGTCGAAACTTCCCTATAAGACCCTCCCCGTAATCCACTTTAACCTCCATAAATCTTTTAAAAGTATTAATATCGAGAAAAAGTATAACATAAATAATATTTATATTCACAGAAGTCATGGCACTGAATTTTTGGATGATCGGTCCATAATAGGTCAAATCTCCCATACAGCGCTCATTTCTGAAAATTTGTTTTATACATATACTGGGTGTAGGATATTATATGGTCGGGCTTGACCAACTATACTTTCTTACTTGTTTTATATTGCTAGCAATTACAAAAACTTTTTAACAAACGAGAAAAACATGTGTTTTTTACCTTAAAAACACATATATTTTACATGTCCTCTTGAATATAATTTAAAAAATATTTAACAAATACTTATTTTACTACGAATGCTGCAAAAACTGATCTAAGAAACATAAACCAGGCGGACATTTACTATAATATTTGAAACAATCTGCACCAGCTCTACCTACTTCATAGGCATGAGCATAAATGTCAGCCACATCTCCCTTACCAGGCCTAAGAAAAATTAAAAAAAAAAGCTTGTATAGTTAAAGACTACTTTCAATAAATGTTTCTAAATACTTACGTTAATATCACATTTAAGACTTCTGCAAATAAATCTATATGTTGATGTATTTGGGCATTTTCACAAATCGCACGCAATAGACATGCCTTGCCATTGCCATGACTTGAGTTCATATAGTTTTCCAAAACTAAATATAAAAATTCTCTGGATTCATCTGGTTTTATATGGGCACGTCCCTGATTTGATCGCACATAGAAATTCTCCCATTTATCCCAGGGATACAGGGGTGTGGAGGGTATATTGTAATTGCCCACATGAATGTTGTAGGAACACACTAAACTTCTCCAAACGATGGGATCAGCGAGGGTAATGGGTTGAACGGGTCCTATAACAAACTAAGGACACAATTTGCATACAAATTTTAAGTTATTTAATAACTACAGCATTTTTGTCATAGACAAGTCACACATAAGGACTATCAGCAACAAATTTGAACAGTGTAAACATAAAATGCAGAGGTGGGCAAACATATACTATGATGTTTATATTTGCGATGGTTAAGCAGCAGAGACCTTTGATTATTTAAGAGAGAAAATCATAGACATTTGAAAAATATATATGGAAGTTTTGACTAATTATGTACCGACCCTTATAGTATTAGGTGTCATGGATTTCTGTATATGTGAAACTTATTTGTGTTAAATTTTGAATTTGGATATCAACGTTTTAAAGAAATTTATGGTCGTTAAAGTAATCTATAAAAGTGTGCCTTATATGGGAAGTATGACTAATTATCCTATCCGACCGATCATCATAAAATTGGGCGGAATAATGAATCATATTTGTGTTATATATTATTGGGATACCAAAATGTTTAAGACAGTTATGCTCTTTAAAGTGATTTACAGAAGTGGGCTTTATATAGGTGTTATAGTCAATTATGGATCGATCTGCACAAAATTCGCAGAAACGATTAGGCTGCATATCGTCACCTAAAATGCCCAAAGACTTAACCCTCATTGTTATAATTTTACAGGAGAAGCAAAAAACGTTGAAAATCGCGATATGTGCATATCGTCACCTGAAGGTTGTCGTCTATCTTATGACAAGATGTGAAGAAATTGCGATTTTCAATTAAACAGTTTTCATTTTATAACGTTTTTTGCTTCTCCTGTAATGTTATGACAATGAGGGTTAAGTCTTTGGGCATTTTAGGTGACGATATACGTATCAAATTTTATTGAAATATCTTCCAAACGGCCTGTACTTTGTGCACAAGCTTTACATGGGCAGCCAGGCAGACGGATGGATGGACGGACGGACATCCTTAAATATATTCAGGAAGCGATTATGAGTCAATTGGTATATCTGGACCAATATTTATTGTGGTTACTAACATCAGCACAAATCCAATATACCCTTCCTACTATGTTGGTGTAGAATATTAATTAAGCTTCCGGAAACTGTAACAGTTTAAATTCAAAGACAAACGTTTTCTTTTTTCTTTCATTACACAGAAATAACTTTTTAAAAATCACAAATTTTTACACTTTTCAGATTGTTAATTACAACCACATCACAATGCAATATCTTCATAAACTAGGCGTCCAGAGGACTTCATTAGTCCGATTTTTTTCATAAAAACCACAATCCTAACAATACACATTACCTTTGCAGCACCACCATTATTAAAAATTAAACCGCGTTTCGCACGATGCTTAAAAAAATTCGTTAAATTTCTATCGACACCGTAAACAGCAAACGACCATGACAAGTGGCTAAAAAGTATAAAGTAAATAACAAAAATTCCCCTTAAAATCATTTGAAACGATTTGTTCAAGTTTTCAAATGCAAAATAGAACTGATTAAGTTTTTAACATAAAATCATAGTGACAGCCTCACAAACCGTATTATAGAGGAAAATACAAGAAAATTGAAAAGAAATGTTAAAAAAGTCAAGCATATGCTTCAAATACACAGACCTAATTTTCTAAATAAGTATTTGTCTGTTCATCTAACAAGTATATTTCTATCTATCTGTCATTCTTTAGCTTATAATTTAATTATTTTTTCTGTTCATTTGTTAGAGAAGATGAATATTCATACCGAATGTGTAGGTATATGTGACATTGACATATGTATGAATGTGTGCAAGATTTTTTCACTTTTTATTTGAAAATGTTTTAAATAATGTTTATATTTGTTTAGCTTATTAACAGAACCCAAACGTAACCCATTCAAGCGAAACTTATTCATTCTCCAGGAATGATAAATTATATCAACATATGTTAAAATTGCAATCAGAAATATTAATGTATGTATGTAATATTTCGCTACAGGGTAAAAATTGCTACAATTAATGTAATAAATTATTATACCTTTAGGAATTACCAGACTGACACAGAAGCCTAAAATCATCTACTAAGGCAGTGTTTACATAAAATCCGTTCGCATAAGTATTTTAATATTTAGTTAATCAAAAAAGCGATTGTATACATTTGAAACACAGATTAATAATCATTAATTAATAATTAAGGAAAGTGAAAATTAATTTTCTTTTATAAAAATCTGTGTTTTTATCTTGATGGACTGAGCATTAATTGTTGTTTTGCACAACATTTTGTTCTAAAGGGTGTTTTTTTTTTATATGTATAGAGCTTTGAAATGGAATAAAATAAAGATGATTTTTTTTTTAAATTGACTTGAAATTTACTTTATTCGAAAGATAATCTTCTGACGTTCTAATTTAAATATGACTTCTGGCATATGACTGGCTCGGACGTAGTCTAATCTAGAGTTGCAATCTTCGATGACTTTTTCCAACATTTGTGGCTATAACGCGACGAATGTTGTCCTCCAAATAGTCCATTGTGTTGGTCGTATACTAGCGACTTCACATGCCACCACAGAAAATAGTTAAACAGCGTTAAATCTTACGATCTTGGAGGCCAATTCAAGGGTCCGAAACATGAAACTATGCGGTTACCAAACTTTTTCTGCAACAAATAAATTATGGCATGAGCTGTGTGACATGGTGCGCCGTCTTTTTGAAACTGCAACTCCTGTACATAAGGAGTGTTCAATTGATGAACGAAAAACTCAGCTCTATAGCGATCACCATTGAATGTAACATTCTGGCCAGCTTCGTTTTTAAAAAAGTTAGCACCAATTAGTCAGTTTTTCTGGATGTAACAGTGTCTCAACATATACTTGAGGATTATCATTACTCCATATACAGCAGTTTTGTTTATTGATGCAACCAATCAACCAAAAGTAAGCTTCATCGCTAAACTATGCTTTTCAAAATAAATTTGCACAATTTGGAACAATTGTTCAGTCTATTCATGTTGAAATGCCAAATCAAACCAAACATAAATCACTTGGCAGTTTAAGTTCTATACCTCTGCAAAGAAACACCCTTTAGAATGAAATATTGATCAACCTGCATGACAAGCTTATTCCAAATGGCTGAAAAAAATTTACTGGAAGAACTAAAGGCTTCATTAGTCTTTACTTTCTGTTACAGTTCTGCTGTTCAATTTTTGTAGTTAGTTTTTCCGTATAAACGTATCAGCTGTTTTAGGTAAACAAACAAAACATACCGCGAAAATAAATCAAAAAATACAAATCAAAGTTTTTTTATTGTACAATATGTCATTACTTTCGACAAAAGTAATGAATTTTTTGTCATTTATTATTTATTTTTAATATTTTTATAATTAAGAACAATTAATATTTTTAGTTGAACTGTTAATTTTTAAATTTTTGATAATTTTTAGTTAGGCTTAATTCATTAAATTTAAATAATAAAAATATTTTTACTGAAGATAGGAATTGTTTTTACAACATGAAATCTTATTAAAATTTTATTGATAATTTTTCTTGGCTGAGCTGGGGATCGTACCTGGGTTGAATTTTTGTTTAATATCTCAAAAACTCACTAAATTGAATGATAATAGTTTAACACAATGCTGCAGATAATAGAAAAACGCAAATACAAGTACAATACTAAACAAAACACGAAAAACAAATTTAATGAAAAAGCCATGACACTAGACTACTTTTTGTTTTCAGCACTTTTTTTCGATCCTGATTGATAGAACTAGTAACTGAACAACTACTAATATTGTGGCAAATCTTTTGCAGCAAAAAAAAACTTCTAGTATGATGCTAGCAATTAGAAGAACTTTTTAGCAAATAAGAAAAGCATACATATGTATTTTGTAAATAAGAATAAATAAATTCTACATGATCTCTTAATATAACTTAAAACTATTTATAAAATACATATATTTATCTAAAAATGCTGCAAAAACTGATCTAAGAAACATAAACCAGGCGGACATTTACTATAATATTTGAAACAATCTACACCAGCTCTACCCACTTCATAGGCATGAGCATAAATGTCAGCCACATCTCCCTTACCAGGCCTAAGAAAAATTAAAAAAAAAATATTGTATAGTTAAAGACTACTTTCAATAAATGTTTCTAAATACTTACGTTAATATCACATTTAAGACTTCTGCAAATAAATCTATATGTTGATGTATCTGAGCATTTTCACAAATCGCACGCAATAGACATGCCTTGCCATTGCCATGATTTGAGTTCATATAGTTTTCCAAAACTAAATATAAAAATTCTCTGGATTCATCTGGTTTTATACGGGCACGTCCCTGATTTGATCGCACATAGAAATTCTCCCATTTATCCCAGGGATACAGGGGTGTCGAGGGTATATTGTAATTGCCCACATGAATGTTGTAGAGACAAATCAAAGTTCTCCAAGCGATGGGATCGTCTAGGGTAATGGGATGAATGGGTCCCATAACCAACTGAATGAAAATGATTAATAAACAATTAAAAGTTATTTTAGAAGTATTTTGCATTATTGATATGCAGAAGTCACACATAAGGACTGTCGAGAAAAAGTAAATCCACTTAATCTAATATCCTGTCTGCGCTCGATGCTTTTCATCAAGTTAATATAAAATCCCTCAATTTGTTAGCTCAATTTTGGCGGTAACAGATGACAAGGCAAAATGATGAGATAACACTTACATTATCCGACAACTTCAAACTCTAACCTGTATACACTATCCAGGATCACTAAAGCCGCGATTGTATTATATATTTCTGCAAAAAGGTAAATGTCCAGTAGAGGGCAATAAACCCAAAAAATGTATACTGGCTACATAAATCCATCCAGAGGTTTGGTGGATAGCTCTGCATCAAAACAGATTCGAACGTATCAAGAGAATGCGGGCGATTATAACAAGTGCACTAAGCACTTTACTGGTTACCAACAGACCTAATGGCAAAATAAATAGCCGCTAACACCGCAATGAGACTAACTGCCACGAAAGCATGGAATCGTAGGAACTATGGCCATGCAAGCATTTTAGGTAACGTCAACATTAATCATTCCCGTCGGCTATACATTTCCTAAACCAGTTTTCGATCCAGGTTCTATGGCAAATATTTTTAGATAGTGCAACCTTTGACAATGGCTTCCATCTTCAGGAGAATATTCACAGACGAATCAAAATCACATGATAACGTTGTATGGGTACCTTTTCGGACTAGTTATATCTCTGAATATCGTACGGTGACATAATTCAGGCCAAATAATGGTCATAAAAACAGCCGCAGAACAGAGATCAAGGGATAACGAACAGGGCATATCTACTGATAACAAAGGGGTCATTACATCATCTCGAAAATTGTTCAAGAATACCGCATGTGTTTAGATGTGATAGCGGTTTCCCTCGGATAGGTGCCTGGACATGGGGGCATTGAGAGGAATAACTAAGCTGACGCACTTGCGAAAGCCGTTACCACCATAAATTCAAACGTAATATTAGCATAGCTCTCCTAAAAGGAAAGGAACTTTTTGCACATAAACTCCACTTAATGTCAAGGAAAGATAGGAGAGATAAACCACCTGCAAAGAGACCAGAAAAATCTGGCCCAATATGTATTTATTTGCATAGAACCTGATTTATGATTAATCTGCCAAGATTTCATCTAAGAAACATAGTAGTGGTCAATACTGGTCACTGGCCTTACGACAAAATGTATGTAGAAGCTATAATGACAAGGAAGATGAAGAGACTACTAAACATCTTCTCCGGCAACAAATAATTATTGACAAACCCTGTCTATCAAGATAAGATGGGAATAAAATTCCTATTTTGATTAAAACAACAGGCTGGCTGAAGAATTTAAGCGGACAAGGAATATAGGACATGAGTGCGATAGACACAAGGTATTACAACGGAAATTATGTCAGATTTGTATGCAATTTTACACTAAATTTTCAAATACTCTAAAAGAGAAAGAGAATTGTTAGTTTAACTTGCCGTTCTAAGGAGAAATTGAGTCCGTACCTCTTCTTGATCTAATAACTAATTATAAACAATAGGTATGTGTGTAATATTTGTCCTCATTTAAGAGTAGGCTGTTGTTCGCTACTTTTAAAATGTATAATTAAACAAAATCTCCATGACTTTGCATTGGACTGAGTTGCGAGAGATCAGAAAGGAGGTTAAAGTCTCCACCTACTTTTTGAACCAATTAACTAAATTAACCAATGATAAACCGGTTAATATTCTTAAGGATGGGATTTAATAAGCTATACAATCTATCTATCTATTATATTCCTTGTAATTTGCAATGACAGCTTCGTAACTGATATTTTAGGCTTGGTAAAAATGAAGTAAAAATGAAGTGAAAGCGGCCAAAGTCTGAATCGTTGTAAGCGATGCAGCACATTTTCACCTTAATATCTTTGTTAAAAGTTAAAATTGTTTTATGTAGCGATTCAGGGAAAAACAAATGAAAAACAAACAACGTGCCACTTTTTGATGTGGGCTGGAGGCATTTTTGGATGCCACAGTAATGTCTTTAAAAATAAAAAAAGACATGACAGCCTCAATTACAATTACAACTTGGTATATATTCTGGTCATATACTATCTTAAAATTCAGCCACATTTATGCAAAATGGCCATAGAAAATTTCTACATTTTTACACATTTTCGATTTTAAACAAAGAGCAAGTTGTAATATTTTATAAACAACTAGTAACTAGGTTTTCACATTAAAACAACACATTACCTTTGTAGATCCACCATCATTAAAAATCAAACCGCGTTTCTCACGATGCCTTAAGAAATTGGTTAAATTTCTAGCGACACCGTAACCAGCAAACGACCACGACAAGTGACTAAACAGTATAAAGTAAATAACAAAAATTCCCCGTAAAATCATTTATAACAATTTGTAAAAGTTTTGAATAAGACCGCAAGACTATCAAATTAGAACTGATTAAGTTATTAATATAAAGTCATAGTAATGGCCTCACAATCAGAAGAATAAAAGAATATTGGTTCCGCATATACAAGAAAACACAAAGAAATTCTGTAACTTACTACAACTACAAGCATATGATTGAAATATACACAGATACTAAGACTTATTTCTCTGTCCATCTAACCAAGTGTCTTTCTGTCTCTCTGTCATTCTTTAGGTTATAATTTCATTATTTTCTTTTTGTTGGATAATATGAATATTTATACATACAGACATACATATGTATATAGTAGGTAAATATGTATGTATGAATTTGTGTGATTGACAACTTTGCATGTGTGTATGCAAAGTAGACAATTTTTTCACTTTTTTTATTTTTGGTAATGTTCCAAATAATGTTAATATTTGTTTAGATTATTAACACAGAACCCAAACAAGCAGCACTTATTCATACTCCAGCTCCAACAACACAGGGATGGTAAATTGTATCAAGAAAAGTTTAAATTTTACCCAGTAAATGTAAAGAATTATTATACCAATTCTCAGACTGACACAGTAGCCTTCAATCACATGAAAATCGGTCACATAAATGTTTTAAAAATTTCGTTAACAAACAAAGCGTTTAAATACTTTTGAATCACAAATTGATAATCATTTACTAATATTTCAGACAAGCTCAAAGAAGAAACTAAAATTCATTTTCTATTATAAAAATCCATATTTTTGTTTTGATAGACTGAAAATTAATCGTTGCACAATATTTCAATCCAACTGTGCGGCATAACTATTACAAATTGGCAACATTTGTTCAATTGGCTGCAGCTGAGGATAATGAGGGGCTTTTATAAATTGTTCTCTTATGCCAAATTTATTTCGATAGCAATCCATTGCAGCCATGGTGTAACCATACAAGGTGAGTGCAGTAGCACAGCTGACTGACTTTGTTTACAATTTACTTGTGTCAAATGTAATACTTTTAGTCTAATAAGTGGTTACCGATTGTTACAATTAAGTCAATTCCGTTCGAGTATCGCCGTACATTCACTGAATACAGTCATTTCTAACTTGAACGTTTTTCTGGAAAACAATTTTTTTAGGGTAAAGTCCAAGAAAAAGTCGGTTTTTAATGCCATTTAATATACTTTTTGCAAGTTTTAAGTTTTTTGCTGTCAAGGAACTGGATAATTTCGGATATTCATGGAATTTGTGCATGATTTTCTTTTTATTTTGATTTAGCGTTACTCAGCTCTCGTAGAAATACACCTAATTCTGTTTTTACACGGTAATTAGTTCCAGGAAACTTTGTGTAAAAAAAACCGTGTAAAAAAAGCATAGATCTTATGGAAAATAGGTGATTGTATCCTTATCTCTAAAACCTATTGAAATAAGTGAAAAGCAAGGATTTTTTAAGAACAACTATTCAGGTTTATACGAGTAATATTAAATCAAATACATATCACAAAGAAAAAATGTATATGCACTCTAAGCTGAAAAATAATGTAAAAAATATATGACAAGTTCATTTGATTGTATGCACTAAAAGGGAATTCCCCTAAATTTGCGCTATTTTCAAGTGCTCTGATCAGTAAATTTGCTTGTATCCAAAAAAGGGAATTTGTGATATGAACATATTTCGTAAAAATTAAATGCAACAAAAAAAATGTTGAATCGTGCTAAATGGAATAAAATCGTGTACAAAATTTTAAATTTGTTTATTTTCAAACCGTGTTAAATCAAAACCGTGTAAAAAAGACCATGTAAAAACAGAATTAGGTGTATATATTTTTATATATTAATGCCCCTATTCATAAGATTTGCAACAGGTTTATAAAGCAAATTTACATTCAAAATTTCCATACAAAATTTGCTTTATAAACCTGTTGTAAGTTTTTATGAATAAGTGGGTAATTGTTAGTTTTTTATTTTTTCTTTATGAAAATTTGTTAAACTTTTATGTAATATTTTTTATTAGCTAAATTTTAATCGGCTTGAGTTCATTTTCATGCAATACTTGAAAGAATTCTATTGTAAAGTAGTTTTTAGACAATTGGCAAATTGGAATGCATTTTATACGCTGCCAAGATCGTCATCTGAAATGTTCGTTGTCCAAGATCTATTTGTAAATATCATCTACTTAACTCGCCATTATTGAGAAATAGTTTTCGGGAATTAATAATATTTATTTTCCATATTATGAGTTAAAATGTTTACTATGTGTGTGTATTGTTCTTATTATTAAACATTTGTTGGTTTTATTTCTGCGTCTACCTTTGCTTGGCAATATCAGTTACATACATATGTATGTATGTTATTGTTGTCATTTCTCCTTCTTTGAGAAATTCTGTTTTTTTTTTTTAATTTTATTTATTTATTGTATCTACATTAAAAACGAACTAAAGGTACGGTCACACTTGACAAATATTTGCCGAAAAAGACGTAACCACTAAATAAAATAATTTTAAATTCATTTATTTAAAAAAAAACTTCGTTTATTTAGGACAAGACACAACAAATCTTTAGTCTTATTTTATTTAACGCTGTTTGATCTTGCAAAACTCTTGTAAGATTAAACAAAGTCAAACAAATTTGTTCTAAACACAGTGGTTACGCTTTTTTGAGTAAATATTTGCCATGAATTTTAATTATTTAGAAACTGTTTGTCCATTATTGTTTATATGTATTCAGTTGGCATTCTGCCTTCTTGTCTTTGGTTCAGATCCACTGTATCCTTTTTTCTTAGTCGAATTAATATGTTGCGCGCTAATGGATTTGGGTTACTCAAGCTTTTTTAAATATTTTTTTTTTATATATTTGGATCAAAGTTTTTAGCAAAGTCAGGTTTAGGTCTTTATGTATATTCGAATTTTTTATATACTAGGGGGCAATTGTGATCATTCGTAGCAATTTGTTCTTGGCGTCTTTGAATTCTGTCTGCATTTGAAGCTTAGGCTGTTCCCCATAGCTGTATTTTATAACACCATATAGGTTTTATGATTGAGTTATAAAGTGGGAGTTTACTATAAAAACTCACATTATAAGAAAGAGTAACGTAGTTCTTGCTTTATTAATAGGAAACCAGAATTGCTTCCGAATTGGAAGTGCTGACATGAATTTTGTTTGTAAAACATCCCTGTCATAATAATTATAATTTAAAGAATGTTTTACAAACAAAATTCATGTTTCGTCTTTATAAAGCTAGAACTACGCTAGTCTTTCTTACGTTTTAGCTACGTTAAAGTAAGCTTTTACTACGTGTAGTCCATTGATTTCCCTGATATAGATAGAAATCATTTATTTGAGCAAATAATACCATACGAACCCTTTTTTAATCTGCATATTCCAATGAATTACTATGCTAAGCTATGTACTCATTTATTTTTCATTCTTATAAGCAAAATCATAGCAACAGATTTTAATTTATGTTTCTCCTACTGCCAAGTTTTAGAACTTCTACCAATGAGCCAATTAATTTGGATGAATTTCAATTTCATTTGAACTAATATCTTGGATTTCCTTGTAAGGCGTTGATCAAGGTGTATACCGAGGTATTTGATTACTGATATAAATAGGAGAGCACAATTCTCTACGCAACGTAAAGGTTATGTGTTTGCATTTTCTAATTCAAATATATGATTTTGTAGGTAGCGAGATGCTTCTTGAGGCTTCTCAATAATGCTTAGGATAGCAGTATCATCAGCAAATGTTGATGTGTGATTACGAGTGTTTGTTGGAATATCAGATGTATATACCAAGTATAGAAAGGGTCCCAGGATACTTCCTTGCGGAACTCCTGCTTTAATATGTTGTGCTTAAATGTTCGACCAGTTAAGTAGCTTTCCAATAGCTGATGTGTGTTTGCGGGTAAATGTAGTTTCAATTTGTTTATTAAAATATCATGTCACACTTTATCAAACGATGAAAAGAACAGAAAAATATTTTTTTTCTTCAAATATTTTTCTAACGATATTAACAAGTCTATGAGTTTATTTGATATTACTGTGCTGTCTTCTATATCCAAATTGATGATTTGGAATACAATTGTTCTCAATTAAATTTGGGTATAACTTGTTCATCTCGAATAGCTTCGTTCTATTCTGTAGTGTGGCCATATTTTAGGTGAACAATGTCTTATTATTAAACATTTTAGGAATGACGAAGAATTGTAAAAACTACTATTCCAACCAATTACTCATCTCTGACACTGGCACATTTACGAAACGAAACCATAAATTGGGTTATAAACGTAAGCAAATAAAACGTTTCACATACATTCTCTCACACACACAATACTCCTACCACTACACTCTCTCCGAGTGAAGAACGCAATTATCAAAAGACGAGTAAATGATGATTAAGTGGAGCAAGAAATTGGTAACACAACGCTGTGGTAGTAAACATGTAATACGATTTCTAATGAAATAAATTTTAACACACATACACATTTAACCACTCACTCACTTACTTACTTACCTACTTACTCTCTCTCTCTCTCCTTATCACACACGCACGCCACAAATTAATTTGTCTAATAAAATCCCAGATAATTTTGATGGTAAACATTACTAGTGTCTGGTAAATACAATCAAATGATTTAATTAAGAGATGAAGAGTTTCAAACAAATTTATGTGTGAAAGAAATACTTACGATAAATTAACATTTTAAGCTTTCACTTTCACGGCAGTTTAGTGAAAATGTGGTAAAGGTGTTTCAGTAAATACAATTTTTAACAAAATTAAATTATATATTATTTGTGGGGGAATTTTTAAATGCTTTCTGTTTATATTGGTAAAATATAATTGGTTGGTGCAATATTTGTCATTTACCTAAGATTGTTGACAAAGATTGGTGGGTGGATGTCAAAATGTATGACTTAAGTACGCGTCTTAAAACTGTAGAGTCTGTAGACTTTAAAACGTTGCTTCTCTATCTACATGAATGGAAGCAAAAGCAAATAACAGTTAAACTAGGATGCGTTTCTAAAATATTTATGAAAATTTATTGCTCGAAGGCTTCTTAAAAAATGTATTGCTGAAAAGCTTAAAAAAGGCTTTTTCATATATGTGTTTAACTGATTTTTATCAAACATATCGATTAATTAAATATCTAAATCGCAGTTAAAACATAATGCAAGTAAGAATTTATACTCGGTCAAGTCCCACCATACTATACCCTACACCCAGTATATGTTCAAAAAGAGTTTTTTTACAAATAGACGATATATGCGATTTAAGACGATCTAAGATATTTTAAAAAATTAACACTAATTTCTCATCTAGTTTATTCCACATACGGACAGTACGGCTAAGGAACGAGTTTTCCCTGTAATGTGTTGTGCTATCCACTGTCCAGTCGACCATGAATGGATGGGCCCTGACTGAAGAGCGTAATGCACGCAAAAATTATGTGTTTCGGGAACAAGTTCATTATAGTATCGATAGAACGTGAAACACAGCCCACATTGCGGCGATGCTCCAGTAAATCAATAGAGTTATCATCGGTCGAATATAGGTGGTGTAAATAGTATGGAGATCAGATGGAGTAAATTATTTCCTACAGCGTACTAAAAAACCAAGGCACTGTGTGTTTGGTACAGCGTCTGATTCCTTAATGTTTACACTGCCCATAAAAACAAATGAAGCAACATAATCTGTTGTGCGTTAATGTGTTAACATATTAACATTGAGTATTACGTGCGTTAAAATCGACAAGCCCATTCTGAGATTGTCAGAAGATTTTTTTTCTAGCTGCCACTTTTATTTTTACCAAGAAAAAAACTTCAGCCACTTTTTACATAATTTGAATTTGACCTTTTTCAAAATCACTATAGTACGAAGCACGAGGCATTTTATAGCAAATTATTGAAAATTACTTGATAAGAATAAATAACAGTTATATGTACTTTTATGTTTCTAGTATTCTTCTTTGTTTATCATAATATGTAATTATAGTTCTGAAACACTAAAAAAATATTAATAGAAAATGTATCTCTTAAATTAATGAAGTTGTCTCCTAAATAATGGATAAAAAGAGTTTATTCAAATAGAACTTTTAAAGACCTTTACAACAAATAGCAAACATTATAGTAATGCTACAGAGTGTAAGTATATCTAACCCTTGAAGACCTGAAGAATTTATATTTATTCATTAAAAACTGGGACACGTCTAATAGCTAACAATTTACACATACAAACCCTTTCACATAGAATCATAAAATATTTTAATTTACTCTTATCTTAAAAGTTTTCTATTCCTTTTACCACCTAGCTAATACATTAAATTTCTTAAAATTTATCCAAAGAAATGTGATGACAGTGATACGTTGCCCCTTTTTATGCATGACGTGGGTGAATTTTTCTTTTGGTTTTGATAAAGTTGTTTGTTGTCTGTTGTATGTTGGCTTATGTGTACTTTGAAGCGATTGTATTTTAGCGCTTCTAAACTAAAAATCACTCAATAATATAAACACATACATACATACGAACGCCGTCTAATACTTAAACATATATTATCTTTGGCATACAGTTTAGTTTGTTGAAAGCCAAAGAGAGAAAAAATACCACATCATCACTATTAGTCTTTATATAGCAGAGCATATTTAGTTTGGCAACAATATAAGTAAAACAAACAAAAAACAAAAAGCAATAGTAAATAATAATGAAAAAATTGTTTAAAAGACAGCGAAAACTATTTTTAGGTACAGTGACCACTGAAAGAGATTTAAAAATTGTACAATAAGATTTTTTGTCTTAATATGGGAATCAAAAGTAGCAGCCATAAAACTTTACACTCCTTTCCGAGTTTCCATCTGAGTAGAATAATTTACACGCATTCAAATTTAATTTAAACTAGTTTTTTAACATTTAACGCAGTTATTCTGAAATCTAGAGCACATGACCTAATATAAATTATAATCGCTCAAGTTTGGCCCAGACGCCACTTTGTAATCCCAAAGGAATTACATATCGAATAATTCCTTTACATTAGAGACCTTATGGACCTTATTTATTATATTATTATATAGAGTGAATCAGCAAGAACCGTGGTTTCAAACACAGGCAAAAATATCTTCACATTTACTTGTTGAGATATCAGTAGAAGAAGCTTTGATAATTGTTACAATGAATTAAATTTAACTCAAAAATTGCATTAATGCTTTTAAAAACAACACGCTGATTTTTCTAGAAACATATTTTTGATCAATGTTTTTTATTTTATATTATTATTGAGGTTTTTTGTTTTTTGACCAACAAACTAAAGTGCCGCATTTCCGAAAATGTCACTGAGCATATGAATATCACTGGTATGTTGTTTAAACCAAATTTCATGATCGCAAAATTTCACAAAAGTCAATAATTAATTGACCAGACAATCTCGCGATTTAACACCAATGTATTATTATTAGTGAAGCTAAGTATGTTAAAGATAGAGTCTACACAAATGCAATCCATCGATTGCAGCCTTAAAATTCAAAATCTGTGAAGTGATTTCCCAAAAAGACCCGCCATTTTGACAAAATATAATTTAAAATTTTTATAAAAGATTAGACACATTTTTAATTTATAATTTTCAAACCGTACTCTCTCAAATACAACAAACATTTTAATGATTTTCAGATAAATTTTTTATTTTTATGGTGTTTATTTTATTTTGAAAAACAAAGTTCTCTTTAAAAAACTATTTATACTATAATACTATTAAACTATTTTACTACTATACTATTTTTCTTTTATACTATTAAACTATCATATTATTATACCATTATTATATTATGCTGCTATTATACTATAGCGCGTCTCCTTTTTTGCACTGACATATCTATAAATCTGTATTTACATTTTAAAAATATTGACCCAAACAAAGGCCAAACTAATATACATATATTTCAAAAATATTTTTAGCAATTTAACTTTGAGCTGTCTGCAAATACCTGACACCGTCTGCAAATTAACCAACTGTTTAGACAATCTTCTAGACTGTGTACGAGTACATATTTTTAAACACCGCCACTGTACAAACACATTTTCACTAAAATAGACTACTACAATGACAGCACATACAAACACACATAGCGGAAAAATGCAAACAGAATACTAAATTATTTCCCGCCCCAACAAGTTTCAACATAATCCCCCCAAAAAAAAAAAAAGAAACAGAAAAATATAGAAAGAGTGAAAAAAACTAGAAAATGTTAAAGTAGACAAAGTTCGTTCATGGCAGTGGTATTGAAAACTGTGAATGAAGCTTATTTTTGTCTACAGTTAAATAGATTTTAAATAGATTTGTACGCGTACATGACACTGACATCAGCCAATATATAGAGTGAAATGAAGACAAACTTTTAACACCGACTAGCATAACGGCTTGAAGGCGGCTAGGTACATGTTTGAATACCCTTCCTAAATTAAAATGATGCAAACTGAAATTGTTAAAATCATAATATTGCTTTACAAAGATAAAATGCTAAACTATAAAAATGTATATAAAAAATCAAAATCGAATATAAGAAAATACAGTAAAAATATTGATTAACAATGTGTTATATATAATTATTTTTAGAAATATTTGTGATATATGTAATAGTATTGATGCTACAAATGCTGTGATAAACTAATTTCGTATTTACCTTTTATAGGGATTAGTTAAACAAGGATAACTAGAATAAATAATAATAAATTCCATGTCTTAAACCTTGTGATAGAACTTTACTACTAGACAACAGACAAGGAATATGCAGTTTTTTAAAAGAATACAAACATTTTTGTATTTAAAGTTAGATCAAAATTTTTTCAATTTCTTATTCTGAAAACCTTTATACAGTACCTTTTGTGTAACGTTACATGCCCAGATCACACAGGTTCCCGTTATATAAAGTATTAGTACAAGAACCGAACCATATTACCAAGTTACTAAAATTTATTGCTCTATGTTTAAGCAATCAGTTTTCTGTCCGTTCAAAATTAACAAGATGCAAATATAAACTTAACAGTTTTTTTGATTATTTTTAAAAAATAAGGCACCCGCACTGCGGATGTAATTCCTATAGAACATTTTACCATCAATGGAAATATAAAACTCTTAAAAAATCAATAAATTTGAATATCTTAACATTTAGATCTTACCCTATGATAGTATACTATTATACTAATATACTTTTATACTATTATAATATTATACTATTATAGTATTAGACTATTATACTATTAAAATATTATACTGGTATACTATTATATTATTGTACTATTATACTTTTATACTATACTGTATAATATTATAACTGTTATAATATTATACTTTTGTACTGTTATACTATTATAATATTACACCATTATACTTTTGTACTAATGAAAAGAACTTTGTTTTCCAACAAAGCGAAGGTTTGGAAATTTTACTTGTTGATATATCAGTGGCAATTGATACAATGAATTCAATTTCGATCCAAAATGCAATGGAAATTCGTGCTATTTTCACTAAAATTTAATCGTACTTCTGAAATCACTGTGTGGTTGGTATTCTAAGAACAATTGTTAAGAAGCATTTGCATGCTGGATGTGTCACTGCATTTGGCCATTTTTCGAAACATCGGCTGAACAGACGGTTATATTGAATAGATCACTCTATCGAGATTATACGATAAACTACATTTTAGCTTATAAGTGCCATTTTGCCAGAATATGATCAATGTAAGTGGTCGTGGTAGACAACTGTCCGATATAATTTTTCATTTATAAAGAAATACAGTGAACGTTACAACTCGTTTGATAGATCGCACTTAAAACAAATCGTTTTGTTTTACCCACGACAGAACTTGATATTATACGGGATCAGTTATTACCGAAACCAAAAGCTATAAATAAGTTTAGATAAAAGGCATCAAAGCTAGCATCACCATAAATTAAGATAGGGAAGAACTAATTCCTAAGATATATTTTAGGTACTGGGTTAAGCTTAGCAACATATAGGAATATTTATAGGTTTAGGTTGAATAATTAAGCAGCTTGACTTTAATACATGTTTCGGAAACTGTCAAGTTATTGAAAAGTGCTGCTTTTTAAACAGTTGGGTACTATATTTCCCCTTAATTTTAATATTAGTAAAACTTATACACCCAAAAGTGTTGCACACTTTAAGGCAAATTTCAGCTCTATTCAACAAAAAGCGAATATTATTATTAATGCATTAATGACTTAATAATGGGTGTTTTTTTTTAGATGTATAGAACATTAAGTTGGCAACACTTTTTCAACTGGCGGCTATTTTGTCAGCTGTCAAGTGATTTAAGTTAAGTTTGGTTTGGCATTTCGACATGAATAGACTGACGCCTGAACAACGCTTCCAAATTTATTTTGAAAATCATGGTTCTGTGTGTGTTTTTTTTCGATGAATAGAATTTTGAAATGAAAAAAAAACAAAGATGATTTCTTTTAAACTGACATGAAATTTACTTTATTTTAAAGATAACTTTCTGGCAATATGACTTCTGGCATATGACCGCCACGGCTGGCTCAGACGTAGTCTAATCTGGAGGTCCAATTTTGAATGACTTCTTCCAACATTTGTGCCCGTATATCGGCAATAACGCGACGTTTGTTGTTTTCCAAGTGGTCAAACGTTTCGGGTTTATCGATGTAGACTATCAACTTTAAACATAAATCAGTTGACAGCTGACACTATGGCTGTCAGTTAAAAAAGTATTGCCAACTTAAAGTTCTATACATCTAAAAAAAAACACCCTTTATTGATATTTTCTTAAAAATAAAGGCAGTTTTGTTAATTTAATAGGGTTTCAAACAAAGTAAACATTTTTAATAATAAATAGCTTTTAATAAATAACATACTACTTTAAGAAAGGTACAGTATAAAATATTCTTTAAGCCTCTCATTGCAAATTTAATATCATTAAACTTCTGCTTATTTAACTACCCTCTGAAATGTAGTAAAACTCTGCTGTGGTATTTACTACGAAAAAAAAAGAACGAAAAACAGGAAAAATTAAACAGACAAAAAAATAACACCAAATCATAGATGGTTGTTTGTTTAACAGGAAAATACCTACAAACGTTTAAGGAATTCATAAGATTATGTTAAGGATTTAGGATGTTGAATAAATTTATTTTTTTTTTCTTTTTGTGTGTGTGTTTTTCATCTAAGCTTTAACATTACAGTTCATCAATGTATTGATCCAGTAGACTAGAGCCTTTGGGACATTTATTAAATAATTGTATACAATCAGCACCATGCCGGCCAGCCTGCTGTGCCATTCCATATGAGTTATCTAAATTTTCTTTGCCTGGTCTGTTTAATTAAAACACAACAAAGGGAACACAAAACAAAAATATAATTGTCAGCAATGTTAATAAGAAGTGATTATTAGACTATAATCTATACAGGATTATTTGACCATATAGAATATACATACGCCCGCAAATACTTACGTTAATATAACATCTAAGACTTTGGGAAATACTCCTACATGCTCATGAACTTGGGCATTTTCACATATTGCCCTCAATAGACACTGATGGCTATCGTTATTATTACGTGACATATATTTCTCCAAAACCATGTACAGGAATTCGCGGGACCCATCCTGTTCATAGTCACCGTAATGTTCAAATTTTCTTCTCATTTGATTGAGAGATCTGGCAAATGTGTCCTCCCATTTGTCCCATGGATATACAGGTTCTGGGGGTATTTTATAATGACCGCCTTGCAGAGTGTATGAGCATACCAAGGAACGCCATCCTAAGGGATCAGCCAAGCGTACGGGCATTGAGGGACCTACCGACAACTTTGAGAATTATTAAAACTTAATTTAAATTCTATATATACATTATGGGCATATGAATGATGGATGATGATTTAAGAGAATTTTTTGATTTCATGTTTGAATGAATATTGTAAGAAATATTGTACGTATCACTCCCAGTAAAACAAAATCGTGTTTTTGAAGCACTTAAGAGAAGAAGCGCATAATCGAGCGCTTCAATAAAAGCGCTCTTTTGAAGCAGTAAATGCTTACGAATAAAATATACAAAAAAGATGCTTTTTGCTGACAACGAAGAAGGTTTTAAAGCGAACAAACAAAAATTAAATTATAGCCACAGATTAACGTATGACAACGAAAGTCAATTACAAAACGAATATCGCGCTTCTCAGTTACTATGAATTTTTCTTAAGCAAAAACATTCAGATAGAAATTGTTTTTTGATTGGTGTGCGCGAAGTCATGTTTGATTAGGTTAAAAGAAGCGCTTATTGTCAGCAGAAAGTAGTCCGGAAACACCTCATACAAAAATCATGCATCCCATCAACAGGTTTGAAGCGATTTGAGGTATGAATTCATACATAAAACCTGCTCCTTTTGTAGCATATTTTTTACTGGGATGTTACTGATTGAAAATCTTTAAATTGCAATCGATTTGGCACTTTTAAAATGCTGATATTACGTGAATAATATTATAATAATAATCTCTTTGCAAAAAATTTCATTTGACAAGTGCGAAGTAAAAAGTTGATAAATTGTTTGTGGTATAGGGCCCCTGTATGTAAAGATTATATAGACTTAGAAGTATCACAATTCAAAGAGTTTAGTAAAATTCGTGAGAAATTCATCTCGAAATTGCAACGTCAATCGAATCCGCTTTTAAGTTAAGTTCAGTTAAGGTACATAATTCTATCACTGCTCTCAATTATTAAATCAATATTCTATACCAGATAAGTATATGTTTATAGTAGTCTTAAAAGGTAATACTAATATCATTTATTAAAAAATACTCAAATTCATCAATAACTTTGTGTAGTGGTTTAGAAACGTTTCATTTTGGATTTTACGTGGTTGGAGCTGAGGCGTTTGATTAAAAAAATCCCCCAAAATTAATTCATGAACCGAATAAGCTAAAATTTAAAGTACTTATAAAAGATCCATCAGAAGATCTACACAAAATCCGCATACAATTGTAGATTGCACGTATCTCTTTTAGTTTCTGAGATACATAGATTTAGTTTTTTTTATTTTTTTAATTTTGTTCGATCGTTTTTATGGTTTTTAAATATCGCAGGCCTACGAACGGTCGAAAGTATTGTCTAAAGTATCAGCTATATTTCAGATAAGTTTCTATTATGAGCTAAATTCGATTTTCGATGGTCGAAAATGCTTTTCGCACGAATTTTCATTTGGTATTATGGTGCACATTCGATGAAAAAACGCTATTGTGAAAATCACTCTTTGTGGATTATTCACAATAGTACATTTTTATCAGCTGGCGCTATATTTGTTTACAAATTCTTAAAGAAAAATAAATTAAATTTGAAATGACCACCACGGAATTATGGTTTTTAAAGATTCGTTTGATAAATAGAATTAAGTTTCTGTGTAATGCCCACTCATTTTTTGACTACCTGAACTTTAGAGCAAATATTTTTTGCCAACAGTGGATCTTCTTCCATGAGAGAAACGAGCTTCTCCAATTGTTGTTTTCTACTTAAGACCTTAGACCTGCAGGATATTAACAAAAGGAATTTACAAGTAGTATTTGGTTGACCAAAACCAAAAAAAAAAAAAAACAAATTCTTACATTTTAAATAAATTTTGCACAGTTTTATACAGCGTCGACGACAGCAAATTTGTGTTCGATAAAACAACGAAATTTTCGACAGTGACGCCAACTCATAATACAAATTTTATATACGATAGTCGATTTTCAATAGCCAGCGAATATCGATTGTCGAATGCAGCTCATAATAGGGGCCTAAAAAACTTGTAGGCAATTATTTCTTGCCTATAAAAAGTTCCACGCATCCAAAATTTTAGGAAGTAAAAAGGTTTATAATTTTAATTTGTTCCCCAAAAAAGTCCTAAAATAAAATTTGACTCCTTTAACAGGCACAGACCTCCCCAGCCCTATCCAAACTTAATCAATTTTCAAAAAAATTTTGTTTTAAGTAAAAAATTCTAAAACCAAAAAGCACCGATGCTCTAAGAAGTTCTATATTTGCATAGCCTTATATGTTACTTTAATATACAGAAAGTTTATTTGACTACCACATGGTAAATAACGTCACAATTTTATAAAAAAATATCAAATTTTTAGACATACTTTGTCCGCATTAGAAATTTTGGTATTTGAAAATTAGTTTTAATTTTAAATTTTGTTAAGATATCTTTAACCGTTAAAATTTTTGAATTAATTCAAATTTTATATTTTTCTTCAAGGAAGGAAATCAGCATGTTATAATTTTTTTAATTTTTAAGGTAAATGACATCTGAAAATTTATAAAATTAATTAATTAAATTTAAGAGTAAGTAAGAGTATTCGTGTTTTTAAATTTCTAGAAAGGTCTCTACCAAAACCTCTTAGAAAGAATTTGTAAAATTTCAAAATAGTACACCATTGTCATGTAATTTGCTTAATCATGACTAATTTTATTGTTTTCCTTCTAAGTCTGAGGAGCTAGATCTTTCAAAACTATGCCTGCGAGTGCTATTTATCATTTACTAGCTGACCGCCCCGGCTTCGCTCGGTATTTACTATTGATTTGTATTTCATAGAATAAGATGTATTCACAACCTGCCTGCTCTTATTTATTTGCAAATTTGTACAGCATACTTTAGGGGACTTTTTTTTCAAATGTTGAATTTTTCAGGAAAAAAATCATAACTGGAGAATGGCTAGACCGATTTTGGATTTCAAAATCAACTAACCATCATCACTCCTCCCTGTACCTTCCCTAAAAATTTTATGGCAATCGGTCGAGCCGTTCTCGAGTTATGGAGTGACAATCAAAATGTACACTTATTTTTATATATATAGATAGTTTTGGAGTTATAAGAATTTTAAAAATTTAATTTTTTTTTGCCCAATGCAAAATATCGGTCAGAATTTTTGGCCAATTTTCATCAAATTTATTTTCTTAGTTAAGTTTAGTAAAGTTGATTATCACCAACAAAATAAACTGGATGGATATCGGCCTGAAATTCTGACTGATATCATTAAAAAAACACTTGGATTGGGGAAAAAAATCTGGAACACAATATTGAACTAGGTTCATCAATGTCAACATATTAAATGGTTTTGACCATAATGAAATATTTGGTTCGTCACAGCTGCGATA
Organism: Bellardia pandia; assembly: GCA_916048285.2. Taxonomy (NCBI): domain Eukaryota; kingdom Metazoa; phylum Arthropoda; class Insecta; order Diptera; family Calliphoridae; genus Bellardia; species Bellardia pandia. The sequence continues at coordinate 30,693,227 of OU696531.1, forward strand.
TTTTCACTTGAACAACCCCGTTGAACAGGTAATGTTGTTGGCACATTATATAAATTTGTTGAAAAAAAATATCTGAAGTTTTGCGAAATGTAGCATTACAGATTCACCATTTCCTTCGTAAATTGTTATTAGAGCTGTGTCGTTCATGAACGAACGGGTTAAAATGAACGGATCACTTCATTGAACGGAATGAGCCGGTCATTTAACTGAACGGTTTTCGTTCAATAGTGTACGGATCAATTTCGTTCAGCTGCTGTTTATCAAAAGACAAGAAGAAAATCACATTCAATAAGGGTTGTATTCATTCGTACAAAGTTAACGAATTGAATGAACGAATCAGTCTTGAATAAATGAACGAAAATGACCGGTCACTGAAATGATCGACCGGGCACAACTCTAATTTTTATTGATTTAGTGCAATTTTCGCGCAAAATTGAATACATTATTTCAATTGCCAAAGCATGAACTACTGACTGATGTGTCAACAAGTAAAATGTCAAAACAATCATGTTATTGCAATTTGCCTTTGTTGGAAAACAAAATTCTTGTTGAAAACCCCAATTCACCAAAGGTTTTAAATATCTAAAAAATTGATTCCGTGTTCATGCAGATAAAAACCAGTCTTTAAGAATTAATTTAGTTGTTATGAAAAAATAGAATTTCAAAAGTTCCGCGTAATCAAGTTTTCATAAAACATTTTATAAAATTTTCATTATCTTGCCATATTGAATTTATACTCCAGCAACAGGTGCAAAACTCACGCATGAACGTAGGAATATTTACTTAATTAATTACTATTATTTCTTAAGAATTATATTGTAAATTAATAATATTTTCATCAAATCCACCAGATGTGTTATTACTCATTAGATTGTACTTATTATTCTGCACTTCTTTACAAATATTCATTCATCACTGTTTGTCACCATAAAAATTCCAAAAACATTTTCTAATGCGTATGTTATCATCAATTTATGAAGTACGTATTTCAAAACTAAATTATTCATGAAATGATCAATCATTGTTTTTTGCTATTTTGCTGGTATTTTTTTTAATTTGTTATTTTTTTTTCTTTACCTTTATTGTGCCACCATTTGTGAAAATTAAACCGCGTTTTTGACGATGTGTACGAAATTCGGTTAAATTAACACTTGTACCAAAGCCGGCAGCAACAAAACACAATTGTTCAAATGTCAACAACACCAATAGTAATATCGTATGGTATAATAAATTGTTGTTCATTGTAACACACACAGGCATACCACCATATACATACACACAAAATAATAAATTTAGAATTTACAAAAAAAAAAAAAAAAGAAAAAAAAAAACACTTCAATTAAATGTGTGATTACTGTGCAGGAAACTGCTACTGACGCCTGTTGGGCTTTTATTTTATTTTTTTGGGTGCTGAAAATTATGAAGCGTAAAATGTGGTGCGTGTTCATCAGTACACGAATGATTTAACGAGACTGGATTGAGTTGTCAAAACTCAATCATGACAGCTATCAACAAACAACCAGAGATACATTTTAAAGTACCGACCGGTAAATTTAATTGGTATTAGAATTGGAATTTCTATATGAATTCGTTGTTTGTTTATCAATCTGTTGATTTATTTGAATATTTCTATGCGTAAGTTTGTGTGCTTTTATAATTATTACACTTCTACAAATGAAATTTGAATTAAACGCATCGTTATATTTACGCACAAAAATACTTTTCCGTTTTATTTGTTTTTCTTTAACATATTGTATTGTTTGTATTTATTAACACAATGATTTGGAAAAAAAAAACAAAATTATTTAAATGTGTGTCTTATTTAACTAATAGACCTTCTTATGTTTGTTTGATAAATCTGTTCCAATAAAAACCAAAATAGTGGGTCAAAAAAATAGACCATGGTTTTCACCATATATTAAGCAAGCTATTAAGCAAAGAGACTTAGCTTTTTCTCGTTGGAAACGGTTTAAAACAAACGATCTACACGTTGAATATTGTTCAGCAAGAAAGACAGTACACAAAATAATTAAGCAGGAAAAATCTAAATTTTACACTGAAAAATTCTCCACGGCTCTGGGATCAAAGAAAACCTGGGATATTGTAAAAGAAATTGGTGTTGGTAAATCTAGAAATTATGACCCTGTTTTTATTGCACCAGATGTTCTTAATGAAAAATTTTTGAATATTCCTTTTGTAGAAGCTGATATTAGTTTTTACAATCATAGCCATAACAATCGTGAACCTCATTATAACTTCTCTTTCGATTGCGTAGATCAGTTCGATGTTATAAGCAACTGTATGTTAATAAAATCAAATGCAGTTGGCGTCGACGAAATTCACCCAAGATTCTTTAAAATAATTCTTCCAATAATATTGCCCTATGTTACACATATATTCAACAATATAATTACCACTAGTCATTTTCCCTCAAATTGGAAAAAATCTAAAATTATACCAATACCTAAAACTAAATCAGAATATAGGCCAATCGCTATTTTACCCTTTATGTCCAAAATATTTGAGAGGATAATACATAGTCAGATATCTAATTTCTTAAATGATCATAATTTGCTTAATGATAAGCAATCTGGATTTCGGCAAAAACACAGTTGCATAACTGCTCTTGTAGATGTTGCGGAAGATATAAGAAGTGAGATAGATGAACGAAAAACCAATATTTTAGTACTTTTAGACCATTCGAAAGCTTTTGATACAGTCGATCATAACGTCCTATGTTATAAACTAAAGCACATGTTTATGTTTTCTACAGCCGCTACGCAACTAGTATTTACATATCTTACCAACAGGCATCAGTATGTTCAAAGTGGTAACGATAAATCAAATTTACTACCTGTTATGAGAGGTGTACCGCAGGGGTCAATTATTGGGCCTCTACTATTCTCGCTTTATGCTAATGACCTGCCGAGTCAACTTACGCACAGTAAAATCAGAATGTATGCTGACGATATACAAATTTACATCAGTTGTGATTTATCTAAAATTGAACAGTGTGTCTTAACTCTAAATACCGAGTTAAAACATATTTATAAATGGGCTACTGCTAATGGTCTTAGTATCAATCCAAAAAAGTCTAAATATCTTCTAATCCAAAAACGGACTACTATAAGTGATCATATACCGGATATTTTTCTTAATGACACACGTATAGAAAGGGTAAACTCAGCAAAAAATCTTGGAATTATTTTTAATAAGAACCTGACATGGAGCAATCATATTAATTATACATGCTTAGAACTCTCTGGCAAACGCAGTATTGCACACCTGTCAAAATAAGAGTACTTCTTGCAAAAACCTATTTATTGCCAGTTCTGATGTATGGATGCGAATTATTTGCCAAATGCGATACCGCAAGTACAAGAAAACTAAACTCAGTTTACAAAAGTATTGTGCGCTATGTATATGGCGTGAAAAGGTTTGATTCTGTTTCGCCTTTTACGGCAAAACTATATGGTATTCAGTTTGATGCCATACTCAAAACAAGAGTACTCCTGTTCATGCACAAAATCGTGTATACCCAACAACCACAACATCTCTATAACCGCTTAACCCTATTGAGTTCTAATAGAGGAAAGCGAATCTTATTGTTTAGACATCATAGTTTAACTTCTGATTGGCAATTTTTTCTTAATGCAATCCGGCTTTGGAATCTACTCCCGCACAACATACAAATAATAAGTAACGCACTGAGATTTAAAAAATGTATTATTAATTTTTTTACATGTTAATTTGTTAACTAAACACTTTTCTTTTTCTTTTTTGTTTTCTTTTATAAATTTATAAATTAATTAATTAATTAGTTTAATCACTTTATCTTTAAGAATTATAATTTTAATTTTTAATTTTTTTTTTTCTTTTTCTTTTTTTCTTTTTTTCTTTTTAATGTTTCTGCTAAAACAATGTTCTATACTGCAATAAGAGACTTTAAGTCTTGTGTATAGAATTGGAAATAAATAAATAAATAAATAAATAAAAATAAATAAATTCACAATGTCTTATTGATTCAGTTATTTTCACAATTTTAATGCACGAGTTAATCTGAGGTTTTATTTTCATTGCAATTTTACTATTAAAATTCATGCCATTTTATGGTCAGTATGGAGCATCTGAGGCGTCTATTCGAAATATTGTGACTAAATTTTGCACAGAATTTACATTATAGGACCACCAACTTGCATACGTAGAGTGCGGATAGTGGAAAATATCGCAGCTGTATCCGAAAGTGTTGTTGATCGCCGTGAATTGTCGATTAGCGCCGTTCGCAGCTATTTGGGCCTTTGTTACTCCACTATGTTTCATACCAAATTTCATACTTTTTTTAATACCAAACACAAACTGCGAAGCTTTTGGCTTAACTGCAGAAAACACCCAGAGTCTTCGGCGGGAATCGAACCCGCAACTCTCTGACTGATAGGCCGGCACTCTGTCGCCTAGTCTATCAGGTCACTCAAACAGTTTGCGAAAGTATTTGGATGTAAAACAATTTAAAATACAGCTGGTGCAAGAATTGAAGCCACACGACCTACCACAGTGGGTTACTTTTAGTGTATGCGTGCTGGCAAATCACAATTATATGCATTCCAAATGCACTGTTTCGTGTGGATTATGGGACGGTGCCACATTCCAAACAGTATGGAAAACAAGGTCCCAATTGAGAGGCGAATTTGATGAAAAGTTTATTTGACGTTTGAGGCCGGTCAATTGGCGCGTCAAGATCGTGAGATTTAACATCTTTAGGTTATTTTTTATAGGACTCATTTTTTATGTTAAGGCTCATCGGTACTGGTAGCTAGTATTAAAGAATTTATTCGTGAGAGACCAAGTTGTCTTAGCGTAACATTATTATACTTTTGTATCATTTTAATACGTTTGAAATGTTTACGAGACAAGATACAATCCAAAGATTTAAATTGAAATCATCTTTAAACATTTGATTTTATCGACTTAATAAAGATTTCATACATTTCTCTAAATTTTTTGTGTTTTTTAATAAAATCCAAAAGCTCACTTTTTACTATTATACTATTATACTATTATACTATTATACTATTATACTATTATACTATTATACTATTATACTATTATACTATTATACTATTATACTATTATACTATTATACTATTATACTATTATACTATTATACTATTATACTATTATACTATTATACTATTATACTATTATACTATTATACTATTATACTATTATACTATTATACTATTATACTATTATACTATTATACTATTATACTATTATACTATTATACTATTATACTATTATACTATTATACTATTATACTATTATACTATTATACTATTATACTATTATACTATTATACTATTATACTATTATACTATTATACTATTATACTATTATACTATTATACTATTATACTATTATACTATTATACTATTATACTATTATACTATTATACTATTATACTATTATACTATTATACTATTATACTATTATACTATTATACTATTATACTATTATACTATTATACTATTATACTATTATACTATTATACTATTATACTATTATACTATTATACTATTATACTATTATACTATTATACTATTATACTATTATACTATTATACTATTATACTATTATACTATTATACTATTATACTATTATACTATTATACTATTATACTATTATACTATTATACTATTATACTATTATACTATTATACTATTATACTATTATACTATTATACTATTATACTATTATACTATTATACTATTATACTATTATACTATTATACTATTATACTATTATACTATTATACTATTATACTATTATACTATTATACTATTATACTATTATACTATTATACTATTATACTATTATACTATTATACTATTATACTATTATACTATTATACTATTATACTATTATACTATTATACTATTATACTATTATACTATTATACTATTATACTATTATACTATTATACTATTATACTATTATACTATTATACTATTATACTATTATACTATTATACTATTATACTATTATACTATTATACTATTATACTATTATACTATTATACTATTATACTATTATACTATTATACTATTATACTATTATACTATTATACTATTATACTATTATATTATTATAATATTGTACTCTTATACTATGATACTATTATACTAATAAAAAATTTAAAAATAAAAAATCCACAGGATTGGCCTGCATTCTAAAACTGGTGCAGTGAGAACAAACCTGAACCTAATATTTATCTAAGAAGCATTATTCGGCCTAATCCGAAACACACCAGAACTTTCCAAAATCAATTTTTCGAAAAAAATCTTTTTACATGAAAAATCGATTTCGAGTCAGAAATACAGTGAGCGTCAAAATATAGTCAACACCACATATTATTAAAATAAAAGCTTAATTATATTAATATAAATAATATTATACATAGTATATAATTATTTCTTATTGTAGTTTATTTCACCTTTTTTATTATTAAGATTTAAGCAATTATTTAGGTTTAAGGTCTTTTTTATAAAAAATTAAAATTTTAATTCAATATTTCGCTACGTCTTTGTTTAGCTTCTTCAGGAAAAAACTTTTTTGATTTTATAAATTTCAAAATTATTTCCTATGACAAATTTAAATTTGTTAAAAAAAAGACCTTAAGCTTAAATAATTACTAAAACCTTATTAGATAATTATATTGCATTTTTATATAGTTATTTAAGAAGAATTGAATTCACAAAAAAAAGAAATTAAAACGAAAGCGTATCAAAATTTAAGTGAACTATTGTTAAATTAGGCCCATCATACTTATGCAAAAAACCCCTGTCATTCCCATAGTAGGGGTAATTCTTTTAATTTGTCTTTGTTTGAAAGTATAACAGTAAAGTGCCGTTCAAAATAATTGCAAGTTTTATAATCTATCATTAAAAGAGATTAAGTTGTGACGTTAAATAGGAAATCATATATCAATTGAGACTCGGAAAATCATAATAGACTTATATAGAAAAGGTAAATACATCTAACTGGCGTACATGCTAGAGTGGTACGGCAATCTTACATTTGTGGAATCTACAGTGAAAAAAGAAAATTATCTCGACATTTTAAAAAACAATGTAGTCGCTAGTACATGAATATTACAACTGGATTTGCCAACAGGACACTGATACTAAGTATACATCCAAAATTGTGAAAAAGTGTTTGTTCAATCATTGTCCAAAAGCTTTAGATCGTCCTCCGCAGTCTCCAGACCTCAAACCAATTGAGCACCTGTGGGAATATCTGGAGACAAAAATTAGGCAAAGAAATATTTAGTTTCTTACTAAAAGCTGTAATACAGACTGAATGGAACAACATTTCGCCTGGTTTCATTAAAAAAAACTCGTTGATTCTATGCCTAGAAGATTGTCAGCTGTGATAAAGGCAAAAGGCCTACAAACCAAATATTATATAGAATCTTTAACATAATTTTAATATACCTGTTTACTTTATTTTGACGTCCTAGTGTATATAATAAAACATTTTTTAACTAATATTGGTGTTTCCTTTATATTGCCGCTCACTGTAGATTATATTAGCATTGTTACCTATTACTTCGTAATGAAAGTTCAATGTGCAAATCAAATATTGACCATTATGCCTATAGAGCATCTTTTAAAAAACTAAATTTCTTTTTTTAAGTAAAGAATATAAAACTGCTTATTATTTTATAAAACAAATTATTAAAATTTCAATTCTATTAAACATGCGTGTGGTTCATATTTTTAATAAAGACAGCCTAAAAAAAACTTGTTTACTGCATACAAGAGAAGAACAATACACGATACCTGCTAAATGTTAGTTTAGTAATTTTATACTCATAATTGTAAAATGCTCAAAATAAGAAGAAAAAAAATGCATTGAAACGTAACGTAGAGTAATGTAATATTTGCTTTAGCTTCAACAGTTGTCTTTTCTTATTCTGCAGCCTTAAACAAGAATAACAAACATGTCTTTAGTGCTTATAATGTCTAATATTTGCATAAATATTTGCATTTACAAGTAGTTACATTTACAACTAACAAACAAACACACACACACAGGCACACGCTTGTATTAAAGGTACGGTCACACTTGGCAAATATTTGCCGAAAAAGACGTAACCACTAAATAAAATATTTTTGAACTCGTTTACTTATTAAAAAGCACTTCGTTTATTTCGTTTATTTAGGACAAATATTTAGTCGTATTTCATTTAATGCTGTTTGATCTTGCAAAACTTTGTGGTAAAACAAGTGGTTGCGCTTTTTTGAGTAAATATTTGACATGTGTGATCATACCTTAACACATTTTGCATAATTTGACTCATTTTTATGTTCAAACTTACAAGTACTGAGTACTTTACGAGTGTACTAAGTACATATTATACTCAGTATAATGTTAAAAGAAACAATTATATGTAGTATATTTGTACACCATATGAACAAGTATAGTATTCTTGTTTTTTTTTAACATACGAGTACATATTGCTTTTAACCTTTTCATAATACAAACAGTAGTTCAGTGAACAACTGAATGAAAAGAACGACCTAGTTCATTTTTTTTTAACTGAACAAAAATGAACGATCACTGAAATGAACGATTACGTCCAAGTCTATTATACTGTAGTACACTGTATCTGTTGTTGTACGTTGTGTAGACTCGTGTACTTAAAATGAATTTGTTTGTACGTACTTACTTAGGTATGTACGAGTATGTATGTACGTACGTGCCTGCATACATTGATACCTACACCTTTTTACCGTTTAATCTTTAAAGCTCATAAAGTCAAGTTTATGACCAGGTTTAAGGTTTATTTACAATTGCAGCAAACGAAAAGAAAAGAGGAGACTAGGATTTTCTATTTTTGTACAAACAACTTAATATGTCGGCTATGTGAAGTATCTGTTTATACAGTGGAAAGCAAAAGTTTCCGGATGTTTTGCATTAAGGAAGGTGTATTAGTATTCTTTTCCATCAGACTGGTATCGGTTGGCTTTCGTTTCGTCACTCCAAATAACCCGTTTTCAGTCATCTACTGTCCAATTTTTGTGGATTTCTATCCCAAAATGCTGGATTTTTCATTTTCACACTGGCTACTAACCAATTCTATTTAATACGCGTCTAACCGTCCGGGAACTGACATCCTTACCAATACTTTTTGCTGCATTTTTCGAGGTCTTGATGTCTTTATTATGTAGCAAACGTTCAATATGCAGGGCATCACCATCAGAAATCAGTCTTGGTCGACCCCCTTGGTTATTATTACAAGCTACATTGAGCCGTTTTTTACCGTGGATTTACTGAAATTTAATTTTTCAGCAATTTTACGGCACGAATAATTATTTTCATCAGTTGGCGTTTTTCTCATTTGTAAACACCTTTTAATTTTTAATTTAAAAATCAAGTTAATTACTACACAGTTCAAACAATAATTCACAGATAGCGCAATAAAAGCTTGATAACGAGATCGTAACAAACAAAAAAAAAACAAACGGGTCATATACCGTTACATTTTAACAGAGCAATATAAACACTATTATTTCTTGTACTGTGCAAAAGTGTCCAAATAGTGAATTTTTTGTTTTTATACCCTACACCACCATAGTGGGGAGGGTATATCGGATTTTTGCTGATGTTGGCAACCCCCAGAAATATTGGTCCAACACCCACTCTAAAGTATACCGATCGACTCAGAATCACTTTCTGAGTCGATTTACCGATGTCCGCCCGTCCGTCCGTCTGGCTGGCTGTCCATTTAAAGCTTGTGCGCAGAGTATAAACTGCAATTTTTAAGCTATTTCGATAAAATTTGGTAGGTGATATTTTTTACGCCAAGGATGGATGGGATTGAAACTAGTGGAAATCGGTCCATTATTTCACCTGGTCCCCATACAAATGTCCTCCAGAAATTGGGGTGTACTGATCATAAATGTTTGAATTGAATTAAGTATCGAAAAAAATTTCATCACAATTTAGTGGTAAATGAAGCCAAATTACATCTTTTGTGCAGATCGGTCCATAATTACTCGTAGCTCCCATATAAGGCCCACTTCCGAAAATCACTTTAATGACCATAAATTTCTTAACAAATGTTGGTATCCAAATAATATTGAACGAAAATATATTTCATATGTCTAAAAATAATAGGGTACAATTTTATTATGATCGGTCCATAATTAGTCGAAACTTCCATATGAGACCCTCTCCGTAATTCACTTTAAGCTCCATAAATCGTTTAAAAGTATTTATATCGAGATAAAGTTTAACTCATATAATACTTATATGTATACATACATCATGACACTTTTTGGATGATCGATCCACATAGGTTATATCTCCCATATAACGCCCATATCTGAAAAACTGTTTTATACATATATATACTTTAAGGTTAAATTAAATAAAAAATACAGTTTTTCATTCCACTGTATACGGATGGGCATTCCTTATTATGATATTAAAGAAAAAATTTAAAAAACTGTTGAGTGTATTTAGTGAAGATACTTATATTTCATGTTAAAATGGGCAGACTTTAAGGTTTCAAAGAACTCTATTTATAAATTTCTTATTGCATTACATTCATGTCTGTTGCTGCGCTACATCCAAGTGTATTATGTACCAGTTTTTTGAGCACTTTTGTTTTATTTGCATAGTTTTCCAAAAATTCGAAGATGGGAAAGAAGGAAGGGTCTGCCCAATCCAAACTCATTAACTACATACATATACGTATGTGTGGAATCTCATAAAGAAAAGTGGTTAATGAAAATACTTAGGTAATTTGTATGTTTAGGTTATTTCTTTCTTAATGTATGAATTTATTGTATAAAGCATAATATTAGTTGTATAAGTCCTTATTACTTAGGCATATTCAATGCAAATGGTAAATAAAAATTATAGCTCAATTCACAATCTTCTGCAAACGGTATTGCATCATTGCATTTGCAAAAAGGTTTAACATATTTTTGCTCTTGCAGTGTATTTTGTTTGTGTACAGGAAAAATATGTTAAACATTTTTTGCAAATGCAATACCATATGCACAAGATTGTGAATTGTGCTAATATTTTCATAATATTTAAATGGAGTTGAATTTAATTATTGTTTTGCAAATTATCTATATAAATATAGTTAAAAAGAAGATTTTCTAAAAAAAAATTCTTTTCTACATGACTTTCTATAGGCAATACTGTTAAACACAAGATTTTCTATGCAAAATACCAATACAGTGGTGAACATGAGGTAAGAACGCTTCATATATGCTGTTTTCGAAACTATTTTTCATTTATATAATTATAGTTATAAACTACAATTTCTGTCCACAGGTGTGATCAATATGTCTCGTTATTTTTTACTCCATTATTTCTTAATACTTTCTTCTATTTATTGCTAATTGCAATTATTAGACAATTAGAGCTGGACAATAATTTAGAGCGTGAGAGTAAATGTGTATATTTTTTAGTCAAAAAGCTATGAAAAGGTCATATATGTATAGCTATAGCTAGCAATACTTTGAATAAATTTGTCTCAAAATCAATGTTCCAAAATAAATGTTAAAAATTTAAAAAAATCAATTAAAAACTTAAAATCTAGTCTCTTGAAAATTATTTATATTAGTTATATCCTCTCATACAAGATTTTTGATGCAGACAGGGTAGAGAACAAAGCTTTAATGGGATTAAAATAAAGCTCAATTTACAAAAAATCGCCTTGAATCTGCCGGCAGACTTTAAAGGTATTTTGCAATTTATTTATTTATAAATTTATTATAATTAAAATTAAAATAAATCAAAAGCTAAAAGCACTAGCAACGAAGGCTTCTTCTTTTGCAAGATATTTTATATATTTTCCTATATTTTTTACTAAATTATGCAAATTAAAACATACACCTCATATTAAACATACTTCTACAAAATATAAGATTCAAATTATTCACACAAAAAGTCATTTGAAGCTAAAAGAAACAACGTGGGTGTTTGCTGAAGTGAAAGTAACTAATAATAATAAAAAAAAAACACTTGTCGTCTTTAAGGAGCAGAACACGACGAAAAAAAAACAAACAATAGTAAGCTGTCACTCTTTCTTTTAATAAAATAGTGTAAAGTAGAGAGATAGAGAGAGCTGCTGCTGCTAGTACGAGTATGTAGTAGTGATAGTGGTGGCATGTTTTTACACTAACAAGTATATTACAAGCATTTTAATTGCCTTTTGCATAATTTCTAAATAAAGAGACAAAAGCCGTTCGGATGCTTGAACGAACGTGACTAGAGCTAAGGAAATGCTATTTAAAGTGTTGTCATTCTTTACAGCTGGTATTATGCTACTCGTACATAACTACACACACAACATTTTACAAATACTCCTGCTCACACAGAATTGTTGAGAGACAGACAGACAGATAGACATTCGTAGAAAGTCACTTAAAGTTGTTTCCTTTTTATCAGGCATCACACATAAACTTAAAAAAAAAACAAAAAATCACAGGATTGTAAAGGAATGAGCTGAAAAGTGTTACCAACTGAGTTTGAATATTTTACAAAAGGATTAAAATGATTATGATGAAGAGGATGATGGTAATGTTTGTAGCATTAGTTATGGTGGAGATAATGTGTTGGTACTGATGATGTTAACGTTGATAAAATAAAATCTCAACTATTTAATTTAATATACATAAATATATTTAGGTGTATGTTTATAACTTTATTATTTTACGTTTATTTACTCGTATATGAAAAATATGGTAAGGACGGAGACTGGAGAGACCAGTGGTCGTATCAATGTCAATATATCAATTATCTGATTTATTTTCTTTGTTAAACAGAAAGACAACAATGCACAACCATGCTTCCTACCTTAGATGTACAACAATATTACACAATCCTAAAGATGAAGTGAGTTCGTTTTATCTACGTATATTTTAAATATTGAATATTCATATATAGGGAGTTTAATCAGTCTGATATGTACAGCAATAGATATATAAGGTTCAATGCTTTTAAATTATTGTTTGAGTAAAATTCCAAATAGTGTACTCACAAAAATCCGGCAATACTAGACTAGAAACCTCAATTCTGAAGTCAGCATAAAAAAACTTTGACGTGCATTATTTTATTTAGACCTGATAGTACAGATCTGCACTATTTTGAAAACGTTCCGTTTTACCAGTACTATTTTATTCAATTTCTTCCTAAACATAGAATTAAAACGTAAATATTTTCGAACGAGGGTGTTTAATTATTTTTAGGTAAAAAAAATAAAAAAAAATTCCTTAAGATGCTACACAAAGTCGTCGCGAAATATTTAAAAAAAAAATTAAAAATTTTATAAAGGTATATTAAAATTATGTAAAATTTTTTTCGTTATAATTTAATTATTTTTGTATGTTCCATTTCTATCCAGTTTTTGTCAATGGGTTATATTCTGCTTAAGTTGTTTATGAATTATGCAAAATATATTGTTTTTAATTTGTTTTTGTAGTATATACGAGTAAAGATCTAATGAATTAGCTTTACTGATCCAGATTTCTTGTTGTTTCCATCTTAATTCGACTTTATCCTTTGATTTTTTTTACTATTGCCAGAACTGAAAAATGTATAAAATCGAATCGCTCATTGCAAAACATTAAGTTGACTCAAGGAATCTGTTTTATTGATGAATTCAAGTTGAACTTTGGTTATACACGCATTTATTTTATTATCAGTGGATATTTGTAAGTCGAAAAGTTTACTCTGAGTTGTGTTATATTAGAAAGAAGTTTCGTGTCAATTGAAAAAATTCGATCCTAATGGTTTAAGTTAAAAGAAGTAGCCAGATGTGTAAGTCTGTCCAGGTGACTCAAATCCCACAAAACCTATTACCTGTTTGTATATGAAATTCTTAAAAGTTTCTTGAGATAACTTTTTATTCATTCTTGTTTGCAGCAATTTGTATTTCGCCATACATTTTTAATATACGAGTATGTTTCTGCCATGATAAACGGCTTTTTTAAGTGAAAATGTCTGGTGTCCTACATTCATTGATCTCAGTCCTTATCAGTCTTTTGAGTGTTTGAGTTTGATCTACATTCATAAGAATTTACACTAGACTTTGTATGTGGTAGAATTGAATAATTTATTTATTTTCGTATACAGCATGTCTTTTTTGATTAAAACTTAATTATACCATGAATATTTCTCTTTTTTGTTTGTACAAAAAAAAATAAATCTAAAACACTTTAAGCTGTTTAAGTGGCAACCATGTCTTTGTTGTTCTTGTGTTGTGTTTATGAGTTTTAATTTCAGCAGCGTGTAAGTGGGAGTGTCATAATCATCATGGTAAAAGTTATTACACTTGTAGGCTTTTCTTGCGTTGATTTTTGTTGTTCTATGTTTAACTAGTTGTGTGGTAAAGTATGTGAATAGGTGGAGAGATTTATAAGTTATTAAGGAGCTAAAAAACAGACACTCAGCGTTAAACTTTAGTATGCAGCACGCTTTTTCATTTATGAAGCAAAATATTTTCATTATAATAAGAAGAATGTGTCATGAATTTAAAAAGAGATAATGTATGTTGTTCAAACTACAAAATACCTGACCACGTGTGCTCAAAAATTAATTCGAATGAAACATGTAAAAAAACTAAATATTTTATTGATAGTGTCTTATGGACAGAAAATGATGATGAACAAGAAATCGAAATTTTGTTCAGTAACGTCCAATTTTAAATGTATATGTACATATGTACTATTTAATACTATGTATTTAATCTACGTATGTACCTTATTTATTAAAATGTAATATGAAATGTAATTAAAATATGTATCTCATAGTAATAATTTTTTTCTAATAAATTATTTTATAAGAATGTGTTGGTTGTTTTGATTTTTAAAAGAAGCATTTTATAACTTAGCCCCTTTTTGCACTTTATCGAAAATTTTGACAGGATGTGGCTTTAAACGGATTTGTTTTCAATTTAGCCCTTTTTAGCCCTTTTTCAAAAATTTTTACGCGTTTTGAGTCTCAAAAGTTGGCATCACTGTATACAAGTATAACATATCTCTCAGTAAGAGTAAAAGTAAACTTTTTAAAAAAAGTAAGCCTATCCAAAACATTTTATAAATAAATTTTGAAAAAATTTTGACTCTGACTGCATAATAAAACAGTAAGATATCGTGAAAATTAAGAACTAACAGTTTAAATACTTAACAAACCACCCTCGTAACCATAAAGACTAAGGTAAAGTTGGTTCCACTACTCCTATACATGCATACATACATATGTATATTGCTAGTTATTGCTCGTATTATTATTGTTGTTGTTCTTTCATTTCACTCCCACTCACGCCTTCAGTGCAGTGTAATCTAAGAGCCTTACAAGATGTCGCAATCATCGGCTAACCGAAAGGAAATGCTTTCTGTGGTTTTTCAGTTCTTTCTCTTCTTGTTCATATTTTTTTTTCCTAAGTTCGTTTTTAGTTTATGGCGTTTTTGCTTCTTTTTTTGTTCTTGTTGTAGTTGTTGTACGTTTTGCTCTGAAGTACCTTTATGTATATTTTGCTGTGTTAAACACGTTTTATTCCATTTTTTGATATAGCAGTTGTTCTTCATACATACATACATACTCGTATATACATACATATATTTTTTACACTTATTCTTTGCTTCTGTTGCTTTTTCGTTTGTCATTAAGTGGAGATGGTGCTACTAAAAGTACAACGCCTCCAGCAACTGACACCATATTCGGTTATTACTTGTTTGTTTGTTTGCTTGTTTGTTTTTCTTGTTTGTTCCCTTAAATATATTTTGTTTGGTCCAATTTGTATTTAATTTAAAAGAAAATTATCGTAAGTATTAAAGGTGATTTTAAAGGAAAACATTGTCAATTCAACTATTATAGTCGTTTTCATTATTGAATATTTAATATAGTGTTTCTGTATAATATCTTTTGACAATGTGTATAAATAACACAGAACGAGATTTTAAATTACTAAAACATCCGTCCACACTTTGTTGTAGAAACCTTCTTTAAGGTAATTATTTTTTTTTTGATAACTACCCCTTTATTCTCTTAAACAAATTAAACGGCTGGAATATATTTTTACGAGTGCTGTTTTTAAATTTGGACAATGACTATTGTGCATATTTATAGGAGGGTGTCTTGTCGAATTATCAAGGTTAAACAAAACCTTCATTAGGAGAGATTTCGGTTCTAAATATGACTTACTTAAATGACGATAAAGTGCTGCATCTAACACTTTGTTATGAAACGAAGAGACGGGGTTGCTTTACCTTTCCAAAAAGATGCATAAATGCATAATAAAGTTGTTGTTCTATTCTTCGAGAATTCGGAGAAGCTGCCATTTTTCAATAGAAAACAGTATCATTTGTATTGTGTATAAAATCAGGTGTCACTAAATCAGCTCGGTATGATAACTTCACTCATAATTATGTTAGAAGAATACCTGTGGATCTTAAAACAATACAATTGGAATGGGTCGACAGAGCTAAATCAATAATAAAGCTTAATTTCCAATAGAGGAGATCTTTAGAGAGAAGCAATTTTTTAACCATTCTTGATTAGCTTGATTTGGTTTTATTTTTCGTTTAATACATATTAATTAAACATTCGTTATGCAAGCATAAAGTTATGTCGTTATCCCGGTATATGCCAGTATTTTTAAGAAATAACAAAAAGACATTTTTGTAAAGTTAAGGTACGGTCACACACGACAAATATTTACTAAAAAAAGCGTAACCACATTTTTTAGCACATATTTGTTTGACGCTATTTGACCTTACAAGTGTTTTGTAAGAACAAGCAACATCAAACAAAATAAAACCAAATTTGTTTGTATGACTTGTTTTTAATAAAATAAGTCTCTGATATAAATAAAAGAATTTAAATATATTTTACTTATTGGTTACGTCTTTTTTGCCAAATATTTGCCATGTGTGACCGTACCTATAGAGCTAACTCTAGTTCCAGTTGACCGTTTTTGGCCTATTTTTTACTTCAAAAAAAATGTCATCCACCTAGACCTTTCCCATCAAGGCCCTATCGAATCTACAACAAATGGCAGATGGTTGGACATATGTAAATAGCATATTTTAAGAAGCCAGCATACATAAGTTGTGTCACTGCCTAATTAGTAAGTACTAATTTGCACTGTGCGTCGTTAGATTTTCGAGGTTTGGATTTTTTTTTTAATTTTTAAATTTTTATAAAATCGGCAACATCATTAGATGCTAAAACGATGACCCGTACAAGAAGTGCTTTGATGATCGAAATGGTATCCTTGCTTTCTATTTGGATTTAAAATCAAGTTGCGCAGAATATACCATTAAGTAAAGTAATATTTCAGCCAAAGGCAAAAAGCTTATTTGATGGCATAAAAAGTAAAACATTATAGTACAGGCAATTGCTACAAGGAAATTTATTTTACGTTGAAAAAAGCTGTTCAGCAAACATTGGACCAATTTATTGCGAAATAAAGCCGACGACTTAGTATCTTCGCAGAACATATCTTTGATCTTTGATCAGTGTTGCCATTTTAGCACTTTCAGTGCTAGATTTAGCATTTTGTTTCTCGAAAATGCATTGAAATTTTTAAAAATTCTGCTAAATGCTAAATGAACACGGAAATTTTTGAATTAATATATGAAATGTAATCTATTAAAACAAGTCAACATTTGTTATGAACAAAATTAGAAAAAATTATAATTTATACACTCAAACCTCGTTTTATGCGATTGATCCGTTCCAGAGAAAATCGCATAAAACAAATTCCGTTTTATGCGAATACACTACCTCCATACTAGAATTAATGATTCGTCCCTGAATTTTGGAAAAACGCATAAATTCAAAGTAAATCATTAAAACTCAAACAAAATCGCATAAAAAAAGTCAACAAAAAAGTAATTCATTTATTAAAAAAACAAATAAACATCACTACGTACTTAAGAAAGAAAAAAAATATTTACATTAAAGAAATAAATTATATGTACCTATCTCATAATCAGAATCACTAATATGGCGTGTGCCGAGTTCATCACTAGAGAAAACAAACACATATATGGTGATTAAAAGGGATTTCCCCTAAGTTGAAAACTAGAATAATATTCACACTAAGGTTGACGACAGAGTGAACGCTAGAAGCTTTGCTATGCTAGAAGCGTGAACCACTTTTGCTGAACAATCTTTGACGTGTCAGAGTAAGCGCTAATTAATGTGTGTATTGTGTGCAGCGTTTTCAACTTGGTGCGCTTCCCACCATTTAAAAAACTGCAATTAAAATTTAGTAAAAATAAAGATTTCATCATATTTTCGAAAAAATTAAAAAACGCACCGAAATACACAAAAAAAATGTTGCTGTGTTAAATGAAATGGTACTCAAACAGGTGTATTTTATTATGGAAATATTTTTTCTCACACTGAAATTTTGAAAATTCAAAATCGCACAAATTTGAATTCGTATAAAAAAAATCGCATAAAACGAGGTTTGAGTGTTTTTGTAACATATGAAATAAAAATTGTATTGTTACATTGAAAAAATTTAGCACTTATTTTTTCCTATGTAGAATATTTTAGCACTTATGGCGTTTTCTTTTCTGGCAAAAATGTTACACGTTTTTCCCATTTCGCATCTTTTTTAATTTTTTTGTGTTCTTTTCTGAAAAAATATCAACACTGCTAAAGTGTAGTGTGTTCTTTTCTATAAATGTCACACTATAAATTAAAAAAAATGGTGCACCTTTCACACTCTGTATTTTTAGAGGGGGAGAATCGCACGATAAAACAGCTGACCAGTGATGCCAACTTTTGAGGCTCAAAACGCGTAAACATTTTTGAAAAAAGGGCTAAATGGAAAATAATCCATATAAAACCACATCCAATTTTCTTTTTTTTGCGTTTTGAGTGACTAAAATCCGGCTAAATCTAGCCCGAAAAGGGCTAAGTTAGCATCGCTACAACTGATATTTGTTTT
This sequence comes from Bellardia pandia, assembly GCA_916048285.2. NCBI lineage: Eukaryota > Metazoa > Arthropoda > Insecta > Diptera > Calliphoridae > Bellardia > Bellardia pandia. The sequence continues at coordinate 30,712,215 of OU696531.1, forward strand.
GTTTATGAATGTGTATTTGTGTTAAGAAACAAAAAAAAAATATACAAAATGGAAAATATTACTACTTTTGTATGTGCTAAAAAAATTTTGGATGACCTGTTGAATTCATTTTCATCATCTGATGATGATAAAATATTTTATATGATTATGGAAAAGTGAAAGGCTTTGTAGAGAACGTAATTAATGAATACTCTGAAGTTGATGTATGTCAAATTTCATAGGACAATATCTCCTACTTCTTATATATGTAATGTATGTCTATATATATATAATTTTTATAGTTTAAGAAGAATTTGCGTATTAGTCGGGAAGGTGTCATTGGTCTTTTTGGTAAATATTCATTGTCTTATTTCAAGCGATCTTACCAGGGAGCTATCTGCTTCTTCTTTTTTAACAAAAAACAAAAACAGCTGTACATGAAAAAATGTGTTACACTGTTGTAATTTTATGTTCTATTCTCACCATTAAAAATGCGACATCTTTAAAATGTGGGGTAAACATTATAATAATGTACATAATAACGGTGTAACATTTTATTTCAGAAAAGAAAACAGCATTAGTTTTTCAAGTTTTAGCATATTTTGAAATTAATTTTCTGGCAACACTGATATTGACTTGGTTTGCTATAGAAAATTTTAATTCATCTTTGGTCGTTTAAATTTTCGTCATGTTTTTGGAACGTAACACATTTCATATTTTTGGCGACCCCTGGTTGTAAAACATCAAACATAAGTACGGTTTGTGTATTTACTAAAACTTAGTTGAGACAGATACCTTTTTAGTTCCACAAATGTATAAAATTAGTACATATATTTAAACAGTAGCATCGTAATTATTTGTTTAAAATCAATTTTAATAAGAAAAACTTTAATAAAAAAAAAATAAGATTGTAAAACGCTGTCAACTTCATTTCTCTTGGTTAAAAAAAAAATCGGAGCTAAAATGTAAAAAAGCCTAAAACACAATATATAAGCATTGTTCACACAAAAGCAGGTCTAAGGCCGTAAGTATAAAACAGCAATTGGAGAAGCTCGCTTCTATCGTGGAAGAAGAGGTATTTGCTCTAAAGTATACTCACGTGGTAGAATCTATTTCCAAAATGTTGGCAGCATTCCTCAGTCTTTTTCTGCTTCTTGCCAGTTCTAGTAAGGATTCATCTTCATCAGACGAATCATCAAACCATAATTCCGTGGTGGTCATTTCAAATGTAATTTAACTTTCTTTAAGAATTTGTAAACAAATATACCGTCAGCTGATAGAGAATGTACTATTGTGAATAACCCAAAAAGAGTGACAAAAGAGTAGCGTTTTTTCATCGAATGTGCACCAAAATACTAAATGAAAATTCGTGCGAAAAGCATTTTCGACCACAGTCGAAAATCGAATTTTTCTCATAAAAGGCACCAAAAAGTGATTGCATATTAAGCGGTGAACTGGTGAAACCAAAAATCAAGAAAGATGTATTAACTCAAAACGTTTATATTTAAAAAAAAATCCAATATTAAAGAGTGAATTTAATAATGAAATAGAAATGTTAATAACAAACATTTATGAAATTCATTTTATTGATAATGAATGTAATTTAAATACATATGTAAAAGCCCCCACAACAATGTCTGTAATGATATGTAATCAATTTGCCAACAATTTTGCCCACAAGCGTTGATTGTGAACCATGTTTTACGTCAGCGTCATATATTGGTAACAAAATTAAACCAAGATTCTCTTTAATTTAGAAGCCTTAATATTTTTAAAAAACTTTTTTACAATCGAACGATAATATTTTATTGATTTTGAATTAATATAGAAATTAAAAGCGACATGACATATTATTTTTCTCTATCTAATTTTCAATGCAATGTTATTATGTTTTTAAATTATTATTGGTTTATAAAATACAAAATTAGCTTTATAAACATTTAGTAAATTTAAAAATTATAATTATTAGTACAGAAAATGTTTATTTTTAAACATATTTATAATTAAATTAGTGTTGTTTTTATCCGACCTTTCAGTTATAATTTTCAAGAAATAAAATTGTTCGAGCTCGAGGTCAACATTAGACGATGAAGAAGACACTCACTGTTTACGCGCAGAAAATTAAATGTAGTTTTTGTTTTTGTTTTTAATGTAAACTTTTTCGAACATAAGCTTTGAAAATGCTATACGAAGTGTAGCGAAATATTAGCAATAAAGAATTTTTACATACACTTGACCTCGAGCTCGAACAATTTTATTTCTTGAAAACATATTTATAATTAATAATATCTAAGTTACTTTTTTTTAATAAGAAACAACAATCCCGAAATCCCGGGATTTACATTTTTAAAATCCAGTTCCGTTTGGCATCCCTAATTTTCAGACACACAAGAGAATTTCTACCTAATTTTTCTTATTAATAGAAGATAGACACAGCATTTTAACAACAGTATTTTAACTAATCAAATTCAATTGTACATATTTATATTTATCCCCTGTGTATTTTTACCCTTTTTGATAACAGCCAAAAAAAGTATTAATTTTAAGTACAATTTAAAATTTAAGCAAACAAACGAACCATTCGATAATCCTCATATACGGACAACAATAGACAAAATTTCCAATTGATAGCCACCAAGGTCAGCATATTTAAATAAAAAAAACTCGCTCAAATTGATCGATTTATTGAGCATGAAGTCAACGAAGATTCATTCATAAAACTCTAGTAATCAAATTCATTCTCTGTTAAACTCTCTGTAGCAGACAATGAAAATGAAACAATGAATTTGTAGATAAATTCATAAATACTCCCACATTGTTAGTCAAACATGTTTAAGCGGTAGTGCTTTATGGAGATACGTTTTATTAATATCTATTTGTTTTAAAGAGTCTAATGTTGAATTAAAGTTTAAATGAAATAAATAGCAGAGTTGCCAGTAGTTGAATAAAAAAGATAAAAAATGGGTTGTTGACGGATATAATTTTCTGTTGCTTTTCTTTTATCTGATGTTACTTTCTGCATTTTTTTTTAATTATTAACCTACAAATATTAAATTAGATACATATGTACCCGTATATGGTCCTGAGTAAGTGAGTACTATGTGGTATCAAGTCGGAAGTTTATGGCACTTTTGCTGTAGTCTAATAGTACTTTTTGAATATTTTATAATAAGGAACATAGAAACATAAAATTACAGAGATGTGATCTTGTCTGAAGTGAGAACACACTCATTGACAATTTAATTGTACCTTTTATATCTTCTAATGGTACTTTTTGCAATTTGTACAGTAATGGATGGACAAGAAACCACAAATGTTACTTTTTAATTTTCTTTTATTGGTTTTCATGATTCACATAAAATCTGGTCAAATAAATATCTTAATAGTTATGTAAGAAAAAAAGCTTTATGATACTTTAGACCGCAAATTGATTTCATTATAAAGCAATTGTTGAATTTTGTTAAAACATTGTAGTTTTACATAAGATTTTTATATGCAAATTATTAACATTGACAAATAAATAAATAAATATCGGGCAGATATCCACATTGCATACAGATGTCGTTTCTTTTATAAAAATTGTCAATTAGATTTTGGCAAAATGGCGGGTATATTTCATTAACTAGGTCATGAATTTTCAGTTTTAAAACAGTAATTGTTTCGAATGGCTCTGTTTAGACTCTGAATTTAACACAGCTGGTGATAAATAGAATGAAAAGAATGTGTCACATGTCGCGCCGTCGTGTTGAAATCACATGTAAGTGGTATTCATATCATACGCCAAAATTTAGATGCTTACATCTTTCTATAACGTAATACATTCACTCTAAACAGATTTCCAGTCGAATTGTTGACAAAAATGGTTCTATCACACCTCCAGACAATAAAGCGACCATACAGCATCAAGTTCAGCAGGTAAAGGTTTCTCAACAATTGCTCTTGGATTTTCACCAATTTAAATATCAAATATTCCCCTGTTGATAAACAAAGTTCTTGTTGAAACCCCCAGCAAGTGCATTTAATTGCACGTTAGGTTTGAAAAGCAGCATCCAGATATAATATTCTTGTAATATTTACACAAGTATTTTATTCTTTATATACCTGTGCTTAACCCCACGTTGCACGAACAAAACGTCTACCGAATTACTAACAGAAATTTGTTTATGTTTTTATATGTGGGGAAAACGTGTCCATGTTTATGTTCATAGTTTTCTTAGACATTTTTAAAAATGGCGTTTTTTTTCTTGTTATGTATTATTGTATGTATTATGTTTGATAATGGCTGACATTGTTGGTTGTTAGGAAAAAATTTCTGACAATCTTGTTCGAACATTGACAAGAGTTATTCACATGAGATAAATTCAGAAATTCCTCACTGAGTAAATAAATATATGGCCTGTGAACACTTGTCAAGTTTAAAACATTATGTATAGTATTTTTAAGAAGCTTCAGAGTTTTTAATATCAATGCGATATTTTCAAGTAAATGGGTTTCTTTTTTCTTTATATTTTGATTTGCTCGGCACTAGTGTTCTTATTAGGTTTTAACAAAAAACCTTTGCAGTGCGGGTGGATTTTATGTGAACAATGCTTTATTCAGTAATTGCAAGAATTTGATATTTTGGTGATTTCTTACTAATAATTGTGGAATGTTCTCAAATTCTCTGCAGTGGAAGACAACTCTAGCTAAAAGATTAAAAACGAATGCAGGTTGATATTTAGACAAAGAACAAAATGAGCAGCAGCAGACACACACATTTCCAGCAAATAAATAATTTATTTTTCTGTAAACTTAGAGTTACAGTGGTAAAGCAAAACCTAAGATAATGTAAAGCTAAGCTCCCCACATGCACACGCACGCACCAAAAGCAAACTGAAATGCAATAGAATTGAAACACTGATCAATATACAACGAGTAAAAAAGAGAGAGAGAGAGCAAAGGAAACTAGCAGAGAAGTTTTAAAAGCGAGAAGAATTTTTAAGTTTAACGAAGAATATTTTTATTGAATACTTAGTTTAAAAAGGCAGCGCAGTAACGGCGGCGGTTACTATCTAACAGATACCTTAAGGCAGCAAAAGTATCTAAACAAATAATGAAAATAATAAAATGTTTCACATTCAGTTACTCACGAGCGGTCTTTTGGTTTAAAACGTTTTGTTTCATGTAGCGGGTAAAACGATAAGTGCGCAAGCGCGTTTGGCGGTTACATTTTAAAAAAGTAAAAAAAATTAATAACAATTTTCCTGAAGAATTATTAAAAAAAAAACTATTAAAACTTCTAAACTAAATTAAATGAAACTAATTTACATAAAGTTAAAAACAACGAATTATTTTAAAGTAAAAAGTTAAATTTAAGTCAAAATAAAACGAATTTTATAAATTAAATATTTATCAAATATTAAAAATATTAAAAAAAAAATAAATAAATTATTGTTAAAAGAAATTTATTAGAAAGTAAATACAAAGTTTAAGCAAAATTAAAAGTGAAAATTTAAAATAAAGAATATTCAACTTGAATTGAAAACGAATTGAAAAAAGTGTTTTGTTTTTTAAAAATAACTATTTGCTGGGTGAAAATTTCTAAAAATTAAGAAGAAAAACAAATTGTTTAACAATTTTATTGGCTGGTTTTAGCCTTCAGTTAAGACAAAAAAAAATTTCATGCAAATTTTGTTACAATTTTGTTAGCAACAAACCAAAACACAACACAACAACAGAAAAAAAAACTTAAATTCTGGTTTTCTCTAATTTCTTAAGAAGTTTGACTGGCGTCTTTTTGGTTTGTCACAAAAGTAAAAACAATCAACCAGCCCACCACCTGTTCTAATGCGCTTTATTTTGGCAACTTTTCAAACGATCGCATGAGCAACAGCACACGCAAATAACGTGGTAAGTTTACAAACGCCTTGATTTTTATTTTCATATGTACATACACTTATATACTTATTTTTTCTTCTTTGCCACACACTCAAGGAAAAATCTTGTTTGAAATAAAAAGTTTTCATTTGAGAATTTGTTTAAAAGTAAGTTTTTTAAGTAACAACATTTTCAAAAATGAGATATTAATGAAAAATGAGTCCTCCCTCGAATAGATGTAATTTTTCATAATTGCCTCATCTCGGAAAACAATTATTGGTTAGGGACTGAAAGCTTTTAAATTTAAATAAATCATATGAATGATCTTAGTACTGATAAATGGTTAAGAAAGAATATTGCGGCTTTTTAAAAAATGTTAATCTACATCAGGGTTGGCAAACATGGTACAGAAGTCCAGGGGTTTTACATGCAGTACCATCCATAGGATTGTGTTCTTCACACCGCGTTGACGAACGGCCAACAAACGTATTGCATGCCTTGCAAGACATACACTTCACAATTGCTCATACAGCGATTGCACAGGTCACTGTACAAACATCTTGTTAGAGTGTTCGGGCTATTTAATCCCTTCCATCAGTAGTTTAGCAAATTCTCATATGCCAAGAACAAGAATGTTTAAATGAACAAACTCCACCCTAGCCCAACGCAGCCTCTAATCCTGACTGCACTCTAGCCTAGTGTTCTCACAAACATAAAGACGATCTGCCATCACTACCTTCAATAGATCTGTGGGATTACTCTCGCATCGCACCTAAAGATAATTTGCTGGTCCGAAATTTGCCAGTAGCAAAGTAACCAACCAAGTATCTTCTTTCTGCGATTTTAGGTTTAAACCACAGCTACCACATGTACCCATAAAGAGACCTGCAACTAATTATTAGTTAAGGGACGAGTCCACTGATTTTGTGACCAAAGATAAGACTCTAGTCAGCTGCGAGCTTATTGGGGCGAAACAATGAACTCTATCCAGTTTCGAGCTCCGTGCAGCTTGTGATAATAATAAAAAAAAGATTATTGTAGATTCCGAAGTCTTTTTAAACTAGCTATAATATTTAAACAAATACAGGCAAAAACCGATATAACGAACAATATATTGTCAACTCTATTGGTGAAATGGAAACTGCATTCTATCGAGATATATTTTCTAATATATTTTAATCGGTGTGACATTTGGAGGCGTGTCATAAGACAAAGTCTTCTATAGGTTCTATAAATAATTTTAAATATGATTTATTTTAATATGAAACGAGCATTATTTCCTTCCCCTTCCAATTAGAAGAGGTTTAATTTTAATTTGTTCAGATGCATTACCGTAAATTAAAATTGTTACTCTATCCTTCGATAACTTTCTTCACGGAGCACTAGTTTTTTAGTGCAAACAAATGCTTTATCTGGTAGCAGTATGATAATTTCTCTCCTGATTATAAATCCACCATTATAAAGCCTTTTTGAATTTCTGTGGGTTTGATTTTTAAAGCAATTAAATTAACTAAAATATTATTTGTTTTTTCTATTGTCGAGAAATCAACGCGAACGCTCAATTTCCATTAAAAATCGTTTTAATTTTTTGAGTCATTCTTGATAGACTGATAAAATTGTCAATGTTAAAAATTTGGTCGTTCGTTATATCGAGTATAAATTTTTTTTTAGAAGTATAGAACTTTAAAATTTAATAAAACAAAGATGATTTTTTTAAATTGACATAAAATTTAAGTTATGCATTTTAATTTAAATATGACACCCTTGTTAAGTAATTCGAACAGAACCATGATTTTCAAAATGAAATTACACAATTTGGAAGGGTTGTTCAGGCGTCAGTCTATTCATGTCGAAATGCTAAACATAACTAAACATTCATCACTTGACATCTACCAAAGATCTATACATCTAAACAAAACACCCTATAGAAGATAATGTTAAAAACTTTGCCGTATGTTTTGTTATTATTTAATAAATATTAAAAATGGTACCGTGGTACATTTTATTCATATAGTTGGTACAAAATTCAAAAAGGTATTTTCCATCCTTGATCTGACATATTTAACTTACCCCCTGACCCATGATGTCGAACGATAACGTTCGCTTTGATAAGACTTAAGACACAAACTTGATTGTGGAATAAACAAACTTGATTGAGTAAAAAAAAATAGATACGATAAAAAGTTTGTGTCTTAAGTCTTATCGAAGCGAACGTTATCGTTCGACATCGTGGGCCAGGGGTAAATGAGCAAACATGCTAAATACACTTTTTTAACTTAGTCAAATGGAATTGATATAAAGTAACGCCAATCTAGTTTTAGCTATTATACTGATATCAAAAATAGCAATACTTTAGATCGAAAAACTGTTTGTAACTTTACAACAAATAGCAAACATCAAGTGTAATTATAGTAATGCAACACAGTGTATTCTTCTGTGTGTGGAAGAACGTGTTGTTGTTCATGTTCAAAGTTTTCTTTGCAATCTTTTAAATTATGATATTTTTGTGTGAAAATAGCATTTGATGAAGAAAAACATTTCAACGACAAGTGTTGTCCACACGAGAGAAATGTGCTGATAAAAAATTTTCGCTTTGTTAAGGTTGGTGATTTTTGCATTGACATTTTATGTAGCCTTTATTACGTATTATAATAATTATTACGAGTATGTCAAAATTTTTACCAAGTTTTTGATGAGTAAAACATTATACGATCACTTCTAAACAAAATAGTTATTGAAAGTAAGTAAGTTATTAAGTAGTTGTTGTGATATTTATATTTCTTTGTTTTACTACATATTTCTGACAACATTATTAATTATTTAAATTTTAACAAATAATAGTACAGCTGGTCACCTTAATGATAAAATATTGTTTTATCTATTTTTTAACGTTAGATAGAATTGTTAGAGTTTACATTAAAGTACTTTTAAGACAATATTGTTATCTGTTTTGCACAGTTTATTTTCTATTTAAGTATTCAACGTATTTAATTAAATATTTAACTAAAAAACTCATTTCTGCAACAATACCTTAATTCCTATTATCCCACACAAATTTAGAAAAAATTATCAAAATAATAAATTAGTAATAAAATTGTTATTTTTAAATAATGTCAACAGATTTAGTTGTTTCTATTATTAAAAATATATTTAAATATTTAAAAGATAGTTAGAAACATTTTTACAAACATAAGACGCTTATTTATTAAAATGTTTTTAAATGATCATTTGATAGAGGGAATGGCGCCTCCTTTAAGTTTCTTATTTTATACATATGTAGCTTTCTCAAGACGAATGACCCCTAGCAAGTAATTATTTATTAAACTTATATTTTTTATTTCTCGTTTACTGATATTAATCTTTAAAATCAAGTCTATTCAGAATGATTTGCTGTAAGACATCTGTCACATTAAATTTTATTACGTTTCAAATAATCAAAATATGTTTACGTTCTTTTAAATGTTAATAAAAATTATATTATTTTATTAACAAGTCTGGTAAAATGTTTTATGTATTTTAAATTATTAATAATAATCGTGAACATTTGTAAATTTAATTAATACAATTTTAATGTTATGAAAATATAGAGACGTGACTAGACTGCTTTGCATAACTATAAATACACAGAACTTTTCTCAGTTTTGTAAGTTAAGGAAAAAGTAAAACAGTTTAACCTAAATGTCTAAATGTTGTACATATGTGAAATGAACAAAAATACATATATTATTTAACAAACAGAAAATCATTATTTGTATACCAACCACAAAAAACATGGGGGTTATTCCGGACCAACCGAAGGACCAACGTAAGGACCTAAGTGAGCTGTACTAAATATTACTGCCTGCAGACCTATTCCGTTTGTAACACATCGAAATATTGTTGGTAGTACCAAAAAGACTTATAAGATTCTGAGACGATTTAGCCATGCCCGTCCGTCTGTTAAAGTTCGCAAAAAAGACATAGAACAATGAAATTTTTACCAAATATTCTTTGATCTAGCGAAATGTTTGGTATTGCAATGAGCCAAATTCAGTAGTATCCCAGTTATAGACCAAAGTTTCAGACAACCTTGATATTTTCAAATAATTGTTTCTAAATTTTTTAAATAAGTATAATAAAGAAAATATCATGAAAGTTGAAAGTGCTACGAATCGGTCCATGATTTCTTATAGTCCCCAAACAAATGTCTTCTCGAAATATGGCTTTATGGTATACAAATGTCTGGAAAAGCCAAATCAAATACAAAAATCTGTAAAAATAAGTTTTATGCTAAAAAAAAATCTCAAAACGATATTTTGTTTGCATCTTACTTGTTTATTTTATCTCTTAAAAATGTATAAAAAATTAATTTAGTGTTTCATAACTATAAATACATTGAAATTGAAATAATTTTAAAAAACCAATATTTACAAATAATTTACAGCCGTAGTCATAAAAATATAGTAAAGGTTTACGAACCATTATTAAGCGTAATGTTTTAAAGTTGTATTCATAACAGATTATTAGCTAAACAACCCTTTTTTACATTCATTATTCATATTTGCGAAAGTTTCAAATTATAGAATAATATAATAGAAATAAATTCGTGTGACTCCAATACGAATTTATTCGGCAGCCAAACAGATATATTATTGCTGCTCAATGTTAATTCTTGAGGTTGTGAAACTCCCTCCGTCAGTTTTTTTTTTAATTTCTTTTCGATGCTTAGCGGCTTGTTTTCTTTCGTGGCCCGTGCATAAATCGTTAAAACTAAAAAATTGTTATGAGAATAAAATTAATTTTTATGCAATTCTGCACACGCAAACTAATATAAAATATACACAACAGACTAGTGATGTGTAAACAATCAAAACAAACAAGAAAAAACTCGTTATTCGAATAAAATGTTTGTGATAAAAAACAAAAATCATTGAAATTAGTTTTTTTTCATTGTTTTGTTGCTTTTTTAGTTGATGAACAGATTATGGTATATTATTTGTTTAACTGAAATGTCTCTTTTTATACAACTAGTAAAAATCATTTACATATAAGAGATGATTACGGGTATGTGCTGATAATCGTTTTTATGCATCATTAATATTTAACTGACACATACAGATAATAGTGATACTACCCTACGGCTTAAAAATTCGTTGAAACTTTTATTAAATGGTGTCGCAACTAGAACGCAATTTTTATATTTGGCGCCATTCGAAGTATCATTGTTCAAATGTCAAACAATGACACTTCGAATGGCGCCAAATTTAAAAATTGCGTTCTAGTTGGGACACCTTTAGTTAATGCATTGTTTATGAATAGGAATTTTTACCAAAGGGGTGTTAAACTTAAAGTGTTGGTTAACTAATTTGTACTTTAAACCTATATCAAGATTTTTTGTGAATACGGCTGTTAGACTTTAATAATGCGGTGCATCCTTTCTTTTGAATCAACTCAAAAATTCGATCAGGCTACTATTCACCAGATTTTTTCTTATATATTCAGATACAGATTTTTAAAAACCTATAACTGTTCCTTTTCGGTATAACATTCGATAACATTCCACAAATATTCTCAATGGGATTCTGGTCTGGAAAACATGCGGGCCGTTCTAGTACATTAACATTTTTCGAAGACAACCGTCCCTTTATTTGACGACTTACATGTATAGTATAGGTACGTTGTATTGTTGCAGAATAAATTATCTTTCATTTGTATTTTCTAAAAATGGCAGTAATTTCACATCTACTAATTTTGTGTAATCAGAAAAATTAATTAATTTGGTGTTTGCAAACGCCAAATCAGGCATAATGTCTTTACAAAAAGTTCCCCAAACCATCAAAGAACCGCCTCCGAAAGTTATTTTTGAGAAATATCTTGGTTCCTTCCGTAAGACTCTCCCATAGCTGTTGAAACTATCTTGACCATCAATATTTAATTTTTTCTTAGCGAAAGAAATTACCTTAAACAAATACATATTTAAATAGTGCAAATTACTAAAGATTATCGGCTTAACTGTTTCCAGTTGGTTTTTCAGTATCTTTTAGCGAATTCAAGTCTAGCAGTTTTGTGACGGAGTAATAGCCTTGGCACAGCCATAGTCTGGAATTAGTTTTAGCATTCTACTTATAATTGTTGTGGACACATTTAACTCACATTGATTAATAATCTGACCAAGATTCTATATTGTATTGCTGGCACAGTTTATAATTGTACGATTTTCCCCTTCAGAAAGCTTTTTATGGGGCCGCAGGATTATTTGTGAAATTTGTTACTACAACGTGTAAACCATTAATTTTATTTTTGCAATTGCTTGAAAACTTAAGCCACGTTTTATGTACACTGAAATTTTACCTTTTTCAAAATCACTACAGTACGAACCAATCGGCATTTTATACTCGTAGCAAATAATAAGAATAAGTATTCTTCTTTGTTTATCATAAATTGTAATTATAGTTACGAAACACTAACAAAATATTCATGCACAATTACTCTTTTAAATTAATAAAATGTTGCCCTAAATTTCAGATAAAAAGAGATCATTAAAATTTTTTTTTAACAAACTGTTTGTAACTTTACAACAAATAGCAAACATCAAGTGTAATTATAGTAATGCAATACAGTGCATTTAGCAATATATATTACAAAATATTACAAAATTTATTTTAAAATCGCCACAAAAGACATTTAAATTAAGTTACTTAAAATTAACTCTTAATTTTTCTTTAATTTTTGATAATTTTAGTTAAATTTGTTTCTAAAAATCATTTATTTAGTAAATATTTGAACGTTTTTCTACTTTACAAGATTTAAATGTTAATAAGACACACATTTATTTATATATCATTAAATAAACAAACACTGTTCTGTATTTGTTATTTAAATTTAGTCACGATACAAGTTTTTATTTAAGTGTCTAAAAAAAACTACACCATTTCCACACATAATTTAAATTTACATTAAATCCAAAAACAATGTATATTACACATTTCGCAGCGACATAAAAACAGTTATGAAGTGTAATATTAATAAATTTACATGATTTACTAGGCAGCCCAACTTCCACTTTATCATATATTTTTTGTCACAAAATAATTTATTTTAAACGGTTCTGAAAACTTACAATCCCAACACAAATATAACCAATTCCTCTAAAGTGGAAAGTTATATCACAAACCAGTATATGAAATATATTTTATAATTTTGAACTTGAAACAAAAATATTGCCCCGTTTTACCCAACCTCTGGTCTACACAATAAATTTTAACACTTTTATTTTATTTGATACCATTTCTCCTGGAAATGGTGTTTCAATAACAAACATAACAAGTTTCAAAAGCAACACTTCTAGTTCTGTTATTAACAATAGAATGGACATTAACAATATTATTAATTACAAAATGTCACCAAATGTTGCAAGTGTCAAGGGCCAGTACACCGATATCAGGCAAATCAATTGTAAAAGCAAGCAACATCTTAATCAACTTTTTCAACATGCTAAATAAAAACAATTTAAAAGCAACTCAAAATGAGCCACTAACCAAAATAAGAAATTCAAGTTTAAATTCATTACCCAGTAATGTGTTAAAATGCTAAATTTTAGCACTTTACTACTTACACAATAGCGGGATTTTTTAAATTTATATTGAAACATTTGTACAATATAAATTAGTGTTGTTAGATTTAACCTATAAGCAAATTTCGGATAACCTGTTTCAAAGTGAAAGTCTGGTCTGGACTATAAGGCTGGATTGGAAAAACTTACCAACCTCTTTTTTTTAAATAATTTTTAAAAGTAGTTTGAAACATGTGGTGGAGCGTTGTCATGCTGGAATATTACGCCTTCCTGTCTGACCTTATATTCTGAACGTTTTTTTGGTCAATGCTCGCTGTAAACGAATTAGTTGCATTCGGTACAAGTTCCCTGAGATTTCAATATCTCATAATATTCCCATCAAATACAGAGCATCGCACGATCCCTTACTCTTCGGCTTTTCGTAATGAATACATTTTTCTTTGCTAGTAATGATTCGTTACAAAAATTATTTTCTTAAGCAGCATTTCCCAAAATCGTCTTTCAAGGTCAATCGGCTTCAATTTGTATGAGCCGGATGAATCCAGCCGCTAGCAGTTTATGTCCAATCTTATAAAACATTGTTCACATAAAATCCGTTCGCATACATATTTTCATATTTATGTAACAAAAAGGCATTCGAATATATATTTCTTAATATTTAAGAAAAGCTTAAAGAACAATCTGAAATTCGTTTCCTCTTGTTTTTCCATTTTGACCAAAAAAGAAATTGTAATCATACCACGATAGCGTTCGCCATTCACATAAATTATCTTCCTTTGTCGTTTTTAAAAAGGACGGTCCAATGATGCCACCAGCCTATAATCCACACCAACAGTGCATTTTTCAGGATACATTGGCAGTTCTTGCAATGCTTCTGGCTGTTCTTCACACTAAATACGACAAGTTTGCTTGTTTACGTATACCTTCGTATATCTTCGTCGTTGAGCAAGATTTTTCGATAAAAACAAAGTGGATTGAAATACAATTTTGCCAACAAAAGTATACCGTTGTGATAGATCTAAACGTAATATTTTTTTTGTAAGTTCCTGGTTTCTTTTAATACATTGTTTACTGTACACCAATACCTCACTTTGCGTCGGGGTTACGTTCCAAAAAAAAAAAACACGACGCAAACTGAATTACGATTTTCTATAGCAAATCATATCAAGAACGAAGATATATTCTAGGGTTACGAAAATACTAAGTCCTCAGCTTTCTTTCACAAAAAATTGTTCCAATGTTTGCAGAACAGCTATTTTTTTTCAACGTAAAATAAATATCCTTGTAGCTATCTTCGTTGGATAATGTATTAATTTGTATGTCCTCAAATAAGCTTTTTGTTTTTGTCTGATATACCATTTTACTTAATTGCTTAATCCAAATAGAAAGGAGGACTCCATTTCGATCATCAAAGCACTTCTTGTACGGGTCATCATTTTAACATCAACATAATGATAACATAACATAATGATGTTGCAGATTTTGCAAACCTCGAAAATCTAACGACGCACAGTGGCGCCCGTAGAGCAAACGAGGTTGCAAAAATCAAAATTTTCATGAGCGCCGACGAAGTTTTGAATAAACCCATGTTATAGGAAACTTTTCAACGATTTCAAATATGCCACTCTTAATAATATCACATTTTTAGTTTAGAAGATATAACCGTTCAAAGTTGACCGAATTTCGGTTTTCAAAAAAACACACAATTTTTAGTCAATTTGTTGCGGTAACGAATCGCCATATTTTTTGTTTGTATTGATTGATGTATTTATTAAATGTATAATGACGCACAGTAAAATTGGTACTAATTAAGCAGCGACGCAACTTAAACGCAAAGCGAGGTATAGGTGTATTTATATTAAGTAAAATATCATTGAATGTTCCTCAACGCACATTACGATTCAATAACCCACTATATGTTAAAACTTTTCGAACAAACTATGAGATGGCAGATCCGTTTAGGAAATTATGTTGTTGTTTTAATGAAATGTTTAACTTTATAGATTTTTCTTTAAATATTGATGTTATTAAACGCAATATTATATTAAGTTTGAATGTGTAATTTGAGTTATATTAAGAAAATTGTTGATTAATATTTAGTCTGTAAGGATTGTATCCATAGACTTAATTAAATAAATAAATAAAAACCTAAGGTTTGCTTGCATCGTTTTGGCACATAATTTAAAGTAATTTAAGGAAGCGTTATCCTTCTTGCATACATTGAATTTGACATGACAGGTTTTCAAAAAATTTGTGTACGATTTTCTTTTAATTTTGAATTTCCATTGCCCAGGACTCATACCAATATAGGTGTGTTCCAATTTATAAATTTTTTTACAAATTCTTGCCACAGATTTTATGTGAACAATACTTTAGTTTGTGTCCATGTTACATTCATTTAATGTTCATAATTCATTTATCCATAAATAATTAAATGAAATATTACTGTTCTGTACTGTGTACTTAAAATTTAATCACGACAAAGTTTTAAATGCAAAATACACCATTTCCATAAAACATATTGCTTTAAATTAGCGATTGTTACAAAACTTTTTTATGAAAAGTTGCTGGAATTCATAAAAAATTATTCGTTTGTTAATAAACATTTGTTAATTTAACTAACTTTTAATAACCAGGTTTCCTTTGTTCTTTTTCTTTTTCTTGTTTTTTTTTTTTTTTTTTGTTCTTTTTTTTTGGGAAATGGTGTTAAGTTTTTATTGTGTTGTATGTACCATTAAGAGTAAATCAAGTGTGTCAGTCTTTTACTAACAATGCACTTGAAAAGTTTAACACTAATGACAATCATGATATTTATATTGTCAACAATTGTTGCGAGTGTCAAGGAGCAGCACGCCCATAATCAGGCAATTAAATCGTGAATGCAACTGGAGTTAAACATCTTAATAAACTATGATCAACAGCTAAATGATACTGGAAAATATAGACAATTTCTAAAAGCCACTCAAAATTGGGAATAGCCCCAAATAATTATTACCGATACTGAAAACAATCTAACAACTCTAAATAAAATGTTTACAGATCAACTTCTTATAGTGGCTTGGATAACTGATGAGGATTTAAATACTACCGTGAAACCAGTGGATAAGTTACTGTGGGCTCTACATTTCAAGGATATTTTTCTGATATATCACAGCTCTAACAAGAATTTTTCTAATTTATTTGAAATATGTTGGGACCATGGTTTCATTTCGGCTTTATAGTAGTGTAGCAAGCAATACTAGTACTGAACGAGGTAAACAAATTTCAAGATAAAACACATATGGATAATTTCCAGGGCTATGGGATGTCTATGCTGCTATTAGAATAAGTCAGGTCGATTGTTGCGTGTTGGCTATTACTACAAGTGGATAGAAATATTTCCAAGTTATCATAATGCCTTCACAAAGCATCATTTCTTTGATAAATTGAATCCTAATGCTACTTTTGCTAATGTTCAACTAACTTTGGAAGAAATTAAATTTAGTTTTGTGCCCGCAGAGCTCGAGTCTGATTTTGATAGTTACCAAGACTGTTTTGATAGTGCCTAGTGCAAGTGGAATTTCTAAAAATTTGTATCTGTTCAAACCTTTTAACTTCAACTTGTAGTTTTTCATCATTTTGTGTGGGTTTCTGTTCCTAGTGCTAATGGTTTTAATGCTAAACAACTCAATATTTAAATTAAATGTTTTTTTTAAAGAGAAGTAACACTCAGTCAATTAATAAACACTCAGTCAATTAATATGCCTTGACATAAATACGAAAAAACTGAAGAAAAAGATGCAACATGTAAATAAACATGGTAAAATGATAATTACAGTAAATTTCGAACCACCAGTAATAATGGTTAAAGGATTGATGTTCTACTGTTGGCTAGCGGGCACCGCAGTGGTGCAGCGGGTTAGAACGCAAAGAATTCTGATGAGATAAAGTGGTGTTTCTCGAAACATATGTAAATTCAACCAACAACCCAGGTTCAAAATTATCAGTAAATTTTAATAATAATTTTCATGTAACAATTCCTACCTTCAGTAAAAATAATTTAATGAAAATTAAATTTAATGAACTCGAGCCGAAATAAAAGAAATATCTAGGATTTAAAATTAACAGTTCAAATAAAAATAATAATTGTGCCTATATATAATTGCGCTACTTTCTTTGGAAAGGGGATAGGTTGAAGAAGTATAGCTGGGGAAGGAAGAAAGGTTTTATATCACAACTCTGCAATTGCGCATTATGTTTGTTTTTAGTGCAGCTGGTGAGTAGGCGCATTATTGTTAAAGCTTGATTTTATAGCCTTTATTTAATTATTTTACTTCGGTGGCGTTTCAATGCTATACCACCGAAGGAGGGCGCTGTGATAAATATTAGTCATGATAGAAAACTAATAATTATCAGAAACTAATGTTATTTGAGTGACAGCGGCTAGGAATCGAACCCGGACTGCAAATACCAACTCAAGTTTAATGATCAAATGCGCTAACCTGTAGTACGATTAAACTCATGTTTGCATTATTTTAGAGACCTGCACATAAACACTTGAAACGTTTATTTTAATACTATAAACCAATTAAGCTACAGCACCCACAATCAAAATTCTACTCTTTCTTGCTTTGCTGTCTATTTAAAGCCTCAACGAAATTGGTAAGAAACAAACCATGTTTTTTACCAATTTCTACAGCAGCAGACTCTCCAGATTGCTTACCTCAAAGGTTTATGAACCCGAATTACAGCATTATAAATGATTTGCTGATATGGGATATAACTAAATTTCTAAAGCTACACTTACATATTTCAAGCTTAAACGTCAATCACTGGACATGTCATTTATGTAAACGGGTCAAGAGGACTTGGTAGATTTCTTGTTGTTTCACCAGCGGTTCGTGAAGAAACTTAAAGCTAAAAAAAACTTCAAATACCTTTAAATTACAAACAATTTTTTATCACACTGCCTCATCGTTCGCGCGTAATAGATCAATTTAATCAATATTTGCATTACATACAGGAAAATTACATTTTAAAGAAAATTTTAAGAGACACTAACTGGCAGGGAGTTTTGAGAGGCAATTTAAATATATATATATGCGGATGATGAAGTTAAAAAATTTTTAACAATTAAACATTTTCAATATGCATTTCTAGTCTGGTTTTGCGGTTTGATGTGTGCTTTGCTGTGGTTTTTAATTGAATGTTTTCATCAGCATATTATAGGTGTAACAGCAAATGTAATTAATAAAATTGTTAAGTGATGCAAATGGCTGTTTGTGAATTTGTTTAGGCAAACATTAATAAGAGTTTGAAAAATTAAATTAAATTTTTAATAATTTAGCTAAATATAAAAAATATTGTTTTATTAAACTTTAACTCATATAAGTGAAAAGATATATTGTTATACACAAGATTTTCAGAAGATTTTCTAAAACAAAAACTGTTATACAGAAAATATTCTATAGAAAGAAAACTGTTATGCAGAAGATTTTCTACAGAAAATACTATTATACACAAGATTATCTTTAACAAAAACTGTTATACAGAAGATATTCTATAGAAAAAAAAACTATTATATACAACTATTTCTAAAGAAATTGTTATACTCAACTATTTCTGTAGAAAGTACTGATGATATACACGACTATTTGTAAAGAAAATACTGTTATACACAAGATTTTCTTACACAAAAACTGTTATACAGAATTTATTCTATAGAAAAATATTGTTATGCAGTTTTCAACTTATTAAATGTTTTTCAAAGGACCTGGAAAACAGTTCAAATTATCGCGAGATTCAAATTAACGAATTTCAAATTATCAAGAGTCGACTGTATATGTTTTATTTTATGCACATAAAAATATATATGTATTTACAAAATACTAATTTATCTGTAAGTAGCAGAGACCGAAAATTTAATTTAAGTGATTACACCATTTACCAATTAAAATTTGTTTTTGTTTTGTTATATCAATGAGAGAGTGCTTTATCAGAGAACATTTTAGGTTAGTGGTTGACAGATATAGAAAATAATGGAAGTAATCATGATAAGTGATTTATAATAAAATTTGTTTCGTAAAGGTCAGGTTTTAACTTTTATTTTCGAACTTTAAAAATACAATGGCAAAAGTTCATTTGATGCAAATCGATTATGCATGAATATAAAATTTATAAATATATGTATGTAAGATTTAAAATTTCACAAAAAATAAAAAATTAAAAAAAAACCCCTTAAAGTTTAGAAACAATTAAAACAAAATTCACAATTTTGCAAAAAAAAATTACATTTTACAAATCACTAATTTAAAAAAAACTTCAAAATTCATTATGTCCACAGCAAGAATTATTTTATAACATTTATTTTCAGTGATTTATTTTTAAAAAACAAAATATAAATCACTATTTTGTAATTTGATCATATGCGACGAGTTATTTTCGGTATCTGGCAAGTAGTTGTTCTTGTACTTAATGTACTTTGAAATTGTATTACTTTATGTTAGTTTTACTTTTAATTGAAAAACACAGAAAATTGTAATTAAAATTCTGTTGGCTTTTTTTTTAACCCTTTTATAAAAGAATTTATTTTTTTTTCTGGCTTTTTTAAAGTCCATTCAGCTTTTTTTCCAGGTCCTAGCAACATTGGTATGTGACAACAAAATTTTTCCCTAAACACCCTGTATATCTGTCCAGCAAATAAAATATAAAACAACACACAACCAGCAAATCCATTTATACAAGTAGTTTAATAACCAACTACATAAGTTTACAAAATACTAAGTTGATTTTCAACGATTTTCTGTACTGTGGGATGTTTTCATATACAATTAACACAATTTCTTTAGTTAAATCGAACCATATTTAGCAAAGTGCAAATGAATTGAAACCACATAAGAAAACACTCTCTTAATAACATCGTTTATTTATTTTTTTTTGTTTAATTTAAATTTTATTAATATTTGTAGCGCATTAAAATGTTTCCAAGCAAATTATTATGGTTTGCAAATAATAATATTTTAATTTATTGATAGCCAAAAATATATACAGTCATAAAACTGAATATATAACAATAGTTTGTAAAGAAAACAAGAAATCACTTAAGGATTATATTTGTATGTTCTAAAAAAGACGTGGGTTAATTGATAATTATCTTAAGCAATAGTTAGGCGAGAGATTAAATACTTAATAATAAGTTTTAATTAATCATATTGTACAATTAGAAAAAACTTAACGTTAAGTAAGCATGACTAAAATTATGATTAAATGTGTTTATGTACAATAGATTAGCTGGCCTTTTTTTTTTTTTTGTTAATATACTAAAGAATTAAAAGAAACTGTATAGGGTATTTTAATTGAAATATATTTTGCAGAAAAGAACATAATAAAATGATATCTACAAATGACAAGATGTCATCAATCAATTGTTAATACTTGGAAGTAATTTAGTAATTATATTATTTAATTATCAGATGTTGTTTTGCGTCTAATATATTGCACAGTTGGCAGAATAGAAGTATGGTATTATTAGTACTATTAGTGAGGCTATATTTACTGCGAGCCATAATATCTTCTGTGCCGCATTAAAAATTATTATTGCAGATTTTTGCTATTTATTATAAAGGGTGATTTTTTAAGATCTGTCGAATTTGATTTAAAAAATTTAAAGAATATATGAAATCTTTATCTGAGTCGATAGAGCAATCTATATAATTCACTGTTTAAAGATGGTTCATACAATCCAATTACGGTCCAATTTTGACATACTCGGTAATAAGTTCTTTAATAGTAGCTTCCGTGTGCATCATGGTGTAATTATATCAGGTGAGTGCAAATCGGCAACAAATACAACGCAATACAGAAACAACAGGCATTATGTTTGTGTAAACTACTGTCTGTTGACCGTTGACCGAACTCGCCTCTCAATTGGGCCATGATTTTGCGTACTAAGTGACATGTTGCACCGTCTTATTTAAACCACATACTAGCTAAGTCTAGCTCTTTCATTTTGGACAAGGAACGTTCCTGACTTAGTCGTCCGGCCCATAATGCACACCAAACAGTGCATTTTTAGGGTACTTTGGTAGTTTTTGCAATGCTTCTGGCTACTCTTCGCACTAAATACGACAATTTTGCTTGTTTACGTAACCATTCAGTCATTCAATGAGCTTCGTTTCGGAACACAATTTTCTAATAAAAAAAATTGATATTAACATGCTTAACTGAGCAGGAATTATGATAATAAAATTCAATAATCTGCAAGCGTTGTTAGTTTGGAAGTCAATTCGTGGTTAAATTATAGACCAAATCGAACATGTTCAACAGTAACATGTTACACGAAAACAGCTAAGATACCAAAATCAGTCTTGCTAAAAACAAAGTTTTTAAAAATTTCACCCTTTATAAAGGATGTCCCAACTAGAACGCAATTTTTAAATTTTAATAAAACACAGATATTTAAAAAAAAAAAAAATCCTGAAACTTTATTATATCGTAAAGTAAACAGAATGAGGTTATGTATGGAACAAGATATCGTGCAGATGGCCGCCGCGGCTTTGCTGGCAGACACGCGATCTTTTAATGAAATTTTCAATGACCTTTTTCTAATCTAAAAGCGAAACAAAGAAGTTACCAAAATTTGTTTAAGAACGGATTCTTTCTGTAGCGTACCCCGCAAGCTGCCAAAGCAAGGCTCAACTCTTTGAAAAGCGTCTGGAAATTCGTTCGCAGCATGACCCAGCAAAATATCATATTGTTATGCGCAACGAGTTTATTCAAAGACACAGTCCATGGCAACTCAAGACATCGCTTCCTACATGTCACAAGTTTGGAATTATCGGTAAACCACATCAAACAAGTAATCAGATACGGCAATACTATGGTTGCCCCCAATGAATTCTGGCTATACCCAATAATCTGGCTGAATACATTACTAAATATGCAAGGGTTCTCATTGAGCCAGTAATAGAAACATAGATGAGGCGATATACCTTATCGACTAGTGATTACAAAGTCATATGTTTCATTAAACTAAGGCGCGATATGTAAATATTGGTCTTATCTTAACCACTCTCCTTCTACCAAATAGACGCTGGAATGTGTAAATTCCCCGATTAGCTTTACTAGTATTTTGAACAAATGGCTGTTCCAAGTCAAGGTTGTGCTAAATGTAACTCCAAGCAGCCCTTGTCCGATGAACCAGCCATCGAAGAATAAAAATCACATTGCAAAAACCGAAAAGATTCTGTCTTAACAAAATGCAGGACGAAGCAATAGGCTTAGTGCTTTCTGGTCCCACATTTTGCATTTTGAATGTTTCCTATATTTTTATAATATTTTTTAAGTTCATGTATAGACCTACAAAAAGTCGATAGACTTTTGGAATTGATCGCTGGATTGCAGTCAGACACTCCAATTCATTGTTTACAAATTTTTTCTGTATAGTTGACCCATCTGTCAGGCTTACTGAACAATTCCTTTACGTAGAAACATATGAAGCAAATGTTAGTTTACAGGTATTTAACACTGTGTGTGGTTGTATTTAAAAGTTTTTAACTTTTTCCATTTCATTCAGTTCAAAAAAAACATGTATTTCCTTTTTGGAAACAACAACAAAATTTAATAATGAAATTATTGACAGTTGCAGAAAGTTTTTGTTTTCATGTAGTTGTTTTCATAGAATTTTTTTTTTTTTGGCATGAAAAAAACAACAATAAGAAAAATATAATGAAACATTACTATACTGATATAAACAACCTGAGCGCTCAACTCAATTCAACTCATAACCAACCCATATTTGGCATTTGACTTTGGGTAACTTTTTATAGAGTAATAAAAATACTCATACACGGTCATATTTTTAGAGGCTCCGCATACATTTGAATGTGTAAAGGTACATATATACATACATACATACTCGTATAATGAGTCTATTACAGGTCAGATCAGGGCTGAGAGTGTTGGTACTTTTAAGTATTTTTGGGTACTTTATGAAAATATAAAAAGTGCAATGTTAGGTCGGCAATCAAAACCACCAAGGTGCAAATATAATGGGTTATTTATATTAAGAAAAATCATAAGAAGTTTAGACTAGAGAATGAAGGTTAATTTTATGTTCTTTTAATCCATTATTTTAATTCTCTTTATGCCGTCCATTAATCTTTAGCATAGGTTTCAGTCTTGGGTACTTTGTGCACGAACTGGTTCAGTTAAACGATTCACTTATGTGAACTAGTTCAAATCTTTTGCTACTTTAGTTAAGTTTTTGAACTATGTACTAAACTAATCTTTGCACTAAGCAATTTCAAAGTAATTCTCTATAATTTCACCTAAAAAGTATTGATAGTTTAATTTTATATGGCTGGAAATCAGCAATGGTCTACAAATTTTCGTCCGGCACTGGCTGGACTAAATAATTAAAGTTTATTAGATATTAAATTTGAAATACTTATTATTAGTACGTTTGAATGAAGATACAATAAATAAACAAACAAAATTTATAAGACTAGTTTAAATATTTAGCTCACTAGTAACTAACTAAGGTTCAGTTTTTGAAGCATGAATTGAATGAATCTGAATATACCATCTTAATAAAATTTGCATATATATTCTCATTATTTTCTTTAGTTTTGCCTAAAAAGTATTTTTGTGATGACATTTAAACAAGCAAATGATTCGTAGTTTAATTGCACGTTTCAATTATGTTAACTAGTTTAAATATTTCGCTCACTTAATTTATTTTTATACCCACTACCAAAAATATGGGGGGTATATTATGTTGGTCATTCACTTTGTAACACATCGAAATACTGAACGTAGAACCTAAAAGTTATTCTGGGTCATTGAATCTAAGCTCTAGCCTAGAAAAAGACTTAGAACAATAGACTTTTTCCCAAAAAATTCTTTGTTTCACCAAAATGTTTGATTTTAAAAAAAGCTAAAATCGGTCCAGTTGTATCCGAGTTATAGCCCAAAGTTTCAGACAATCTCGATATTTGTCTAATACTGTTTGCTATTTTCTTTAAATATAATGCAGGTTGGTTGGTTTACGTGATGGTTCACTACGTGCGAACACTTAAGTAGAGTCGAAGTGTGCCCCGATAGACTATGCGATAGTGTGCCTTGTGTTTGTTTATAAAAAAAAAAAAAAAAAAAAAAAAAACCCCCCGTTTTAATAATGATCCGATTTTTAATTTCTCACGTGGTAAACGTAAGTAACGTACTTTTGGAATAAATTCAATAGTAGTATAGTTTCTTAATAAAATAATGTATAAAAACGTCACACAAAGTTGAAAAATTTTTTTAAAATCTACAAAATTTGTGTTTGCTCGAAAATAACACCCAAATTTTTCAAGCCTTCTTAGATAAATTATACATCATTCGAAAGATCTCAGTTTCTTCTTTCCAAAGAAATTGAAAATCGGATCATTATCAACAAAATTAGAGGCTTATAAGTGCGCAAAGGTACAAAAACCGGTTTTTTAACCGTAAATCCGGATTTTGGAGGTTTCCGGCATATTTCAATATTGGAATCTTGTTTTACTCGACAAGCCCTACAAGAAAAATAATATCCGGTCCCAGGTTTTTTGGACTGTCGCACCGTGTTATTTCACATACCTAATAAAACTATATTTGAGTAATTTAACTAAATAAATTATACATAATAAATGTTTTTTTTTTAAATCCAGCACAAGTTTTTTCTATTTTTAATTCACACTATTTTTGGCAAAAATTTGTTAACTGTTGTTTTTTTTCTACTTTATTTATTTATGTTATTTTAAGCCTACACTACATAACACGTCTTACCTATAAAGTTTTATAACTTTGTTGAACAAAAGAAGTATAAAAAACAAAAAACATTAGTAATTAAATATTTTAAACAACTTGAAATTTTTTAATAACAATATAAATTTCAGCAAACAAATAATATTTTTTTTTTTTTGAAATATTTAATTGCTTTGGTAAACGGTTTCTTTTTGTGAATTTTGGAGAAAAGTAATTTGAAATACTTACACAGATACTTGTGGGAATACGATTATGCATGGAAGAGTTTGTCATATGGGTTATTGTGTGAAATTTAGAGAAAACAAATAAAATTGAAAGTGTCAAATATTGATTGCTATAAAAAAATTGATATTGAAGAAATTTCCATTGATGAACACACCAAAACAAAAATCATTGACATCTATTTTCAAAAAGTGATTTGAAATTTGTGTAATTTTTCATAGTCAAAGCATTGTTCTTAAAAAATTCGATCACATAAATGTTTAAATATTGGAGTGTAACAAAAAAAATGGTTGATTCATTTTGAACCACCAATTTACTGTGAGCGTCAATATAAAATAAACACCTAATGTTAGGAACACAACTGGGACGAACGACGACTTTATGGTCGCGAATATTCGTCGCTTATAAAAAATTATTGCTTACATGGGATGCAATTGAGGGGTTGGCAAATTTATACGGTAATAATAAATTAAAAAAATTTTGTTGTATTTGTTTCGTCGTTGTTATGCTTCATACGACGAATTTACACAGCGTATTGTCACCAACTAATTCTCCGTGTTGGGCGAAACTGGTCGTTCGTTCCTTCTTACGTGGGACTCTACCATGTAGATATAATAGTAATCTTGCTTAACCCTAGGATGTCTGACTGCCTGGGCAGTGGTAAGTGACTCTACTGGACCTAGCGAGACCCTTTTCTCCCCTTTTAAGCTTTTTCCCCTTTTAAGCTTTTAATGGATTGCTGGGATTGTGTAGTGTGTAGAAGAAGTCTTGTACCATACTAATTGTTAATGCGTGGCTCAGACTTGGGCGTGGGCGTGGGAAGGGGGTGTTTGTTAATGATGCCTTAAAATAATCATATTTTTGCAACTTAACGTCAATCAGACGTTGAATTTGGATCAGCTATCATTAATTTTTCATATGGGCTTCATGAGGCCCATTGTTCTACGAAATCAAAAGTAACAATATTTTACTGAATTCATTGTGTTCAGAAGACATTAGCGGTAGTTGACATAAAATATTTCTTCGCTCAGAGCAAAGGTAAAAACTTGGCGACTACTCAAAATCAAAATGAGTCTCGAAAAGTCCAGTTGAACATCCTAGGGTTTAAGTGTTTCCAGAAGTTTTTGTTAAATTTTCAGCCATCGACCACATGAACGCATCCAAAAGCAACTTCCTTAATGCAAAACATCCGCACATTTTGTTTCCCACTGTATATAAAAATGCAATATAATTTTCGAATATAATATAATGTATATTACTATAATTAAGCATTTCTTTTAAAAATATGTGGTGTTGACTTTATTTTGAGGCTCACAGTAGCAATGGCTGCTATCAATTTTAATTAATTCAGTTTTTAACTTAATAATTAACAAACACAAACTGCGAAGCTTTTTTTGGCTTGTCTGCAGAAAACACCCAGAGTCTTTGGCGGGAATCGAACCCGCAACCCTCTGACTGATAGTCCGGCACATTATCGCCTAGTCTATCGGGCACTGATAGACTGATGTGAGACTCACAGTATACTAATTTATTCATATTTAAGAATAGCTAAAAAAAGAAACTAAAATTAAATTCCCTTTATTAAAATACGATAGATATTTAGTCAAAGTACGCTCTGAATTTTCATAATCAACCCATATGTTTACACTGTTAATAAACTCAAGGTCAACTCTTATTGTATTCCCACTTTGACTAATAGACGTAAAATATTTGGTGTTAATTTCTAGAAAGTAAAATTCACTATGGAAAATATTCTAGCTGTTAATACGCCACACTAAACAGCAGACATTTTGCTACCGTTGAATATCGATTTATACTCGTTTAGCATTAAACAATCTTACAAATACTACTCTATAAACAAATTAATTATCATCATCATCATTATGATCTTTCTCATACATAATTATTAAAACTACCTCAAATGTATCAATTACTTGAGCAAATAAACCAGGGGTGTTATTGTGTATTTCGATTCGAAAGCAAACATTTTCGAAATACAAATTATAAAGCATACAAATTGTAACGAGTTTTCTTTTGAAATGAGTTACAAAATAATCCCATCAGATGCACGGAAATTATAACGTTTATAAGTCAAGGTTGATTGAAGACAACTGGAGATATTGAGATAAGAAATGTGTTTTATATGACACTCAAAATAGATTTGTGATAAATATTAAAATTAGCTTGTTTAAAGATGTTTGAAAAAATTTATAGTTTTCTTGGCTTTATTTTTAATTAAAAAAAATATTAGTTTTTTTTCTTATTATTTTATGAACACCTTTTTAAACTATATTTATAATTTTTAGCTTATTTATTAGCAGCATTTAGCTGTATTATAAGCGTTATTTAACGTTTCTTAACTTAATCGCTAAATGAACAATTAATTAGCGTTGAAATAAATGCATTCTATGACAATAACTATTGTATAATTAATGGGTGAGTTATATGAAAAATATTCAAATACATGTGTATAAGAAAAGATTTCTTAATTAACAAACGGATTTTTGAGGAAATACAGTTTTTGTCAGTAACTAATATAAACTGATATATAATAAGGCCGACGTAATAGAAAACTGCATGAAGATCCTTATTGTCCCCAGCTTCGGTCAATTAGACAATTTGGAGTGGTAGTGTAATTCTTGACAATAAAAAATTTCATCAGTTTGAAATAAATTAATTATTAGTTAATGTGTTCAATCAAAATAAAAACACGGATTTTTATAAGAAGAAATTCATTTTAATAAATCAGTAACGAATTGTGCATTCAATCGCTTTTTTGTTACATAAATAATAAAATATTTTAATGACCGGATTTTATGTGAACAATATTTTAAAACTACTTTTACTAGCGAAACAAGTTCGATTAGCATTTGAAAACAAATGCAATCTGTTCCTTTTCTAGAACATAAAGAGGGCAAAGTGCAAGATAAGGGCAACATTTTTTCCAGAAGAGAAAACGACATTTGAAAGGGTTGCACTCTTGTGATAGGGGCACAATTATATATAAAAGTAACTCTAAATTATAACTTTAAACAACCTCTAAAGTTAAAAGTATTAAATTAATTCGAAAATTACATGAAACAAGTTTCGATTAGTATTAAAAGAGCATTAAAGAAAGCAAAGTGCAAGAAAAGGGCAACATTTTTTCCACAACAGAAAACGACATTTGAAAAGGTTACACTAGTTTGGTAAAGCTTATTTTGAATGGGTTACATTGAATTAGTTATAGTTAAAGTCTTACTAGTGTCTACCAAAAGGAATCTTGTGATAGAGACAGAATTATATATAAAAGTAACTCTAAATTAAATTTTTAACAGCCTACAAAATTATAAATATTCAATTATTTTGAAAATTTGCATTTTTATACTTACAAATTACCTTGTGCTACAATAAAAACAAAAAAAAGATCAAATTCCCTTACTTCAATTTTGAGTGGGAAAACGATGATAACAAGAAGATGAAGAAGAAGGTTAGCAACAAAACTAAAGACATAGTGACGTAGATACAAAAGTATTCGGTATTGGAGTGTCAAACCTTCCCGCCAGAGATGGGATTACCCACATATGTGAACAATCACTAAATTAACCTTTAATGGACAATCTTGAATTTGATTGGTTTTTAGTGTGTGTGTTAAGTTTTGGGTTTTGGTGTGTTTTGACATATATAGCAAAATTTTATGGTCAACATTTTTGTAGAACATTTCATCCCCGCCCTTCCCCTTTTTGTGGTGTTTTTACAATTTCTTAGAATAAAGCCAAAAATACCGTTATGAGGGGGGAGTTAGAGGGTTAATATGTTCTAAAAAAATATTTGCCATACCATTATCTTCAAAAATACTGAACATACCCTACACCTCAGACGTAAAAAAAACATAGTTTTATATACCGATATGCTGCAAGAACAGGCCAGAGCTGGGAATTTTTAACCGCTTCTTAAATGAAATTCTGATGTGATCTATCAAAACGCCGACACACGTATATTTTTTTTTTTTGGTCCCCTTAACAACAATCAATCGTCGGAACCCCGTAATTTTGGAAAAAGTTTGAAATTGTTCTACAGTGTTATATTATAATTATTAATTTATGTTCAATACGAACTTTAAATACTATGATTTTTGTAAGGGTATAAAAAGTCGCTAAAAACTTACTTGTCACTCTCGATTAAAGTTTCTTTGTGTGCAATATTACATATACATATTTTCTTACAACAAATAATCTAAAGAAAATAAAACTTATTTATGTATGTATGTACTACAATACAATATTTATTATTATAACTAAAAAACTGACTTAAATGTAGACATAAGGAAATAAATAACACCTAGCACTAACTAACGCTCCAAACAGACAATAAACAAAAGCCAACAAAGTTATTCTGCAGCGCTTTTTATTAATTCCCGAGAAGAAAAGAAAAAAAAGGTTTCTAAACAAACAGAATGGAATAAAATAGCACAAGTAAGTCAACGATTTGTAAATTTAACAGACGACATAGTTTTGTTATTAATTAAACATTTATTTTTAGTTCATAATTTATTTCATAAAGAAAAGAAACTCTAATCAATCATATTATAATTAAGACTATCATATACATACATTTGTATATGTACACATATATAAAAGATATTTTTAATTTTTAAAATTGGCAGCTCACAGTTTGACATATTCTTGGGTGCCATATTATGGTTATCAATATTTCTAAGAGTATTTTGAAAAATGTTGAGGTCTCCATTGTAAAATAAATGTGTAGCAGTTGTGAGAATAGATAAATAGTCTGATGGCTGGTTGTGAAGGCTTAAATGTAAAACACCTTAAACTTATTTGCTTTATACCAAAACTATCTTTATAGTAAATCTATTTGTATTTTAGTTTTTTGTGTAAATGTTTAATCTATTTTAAGCATAAACATATAGGAAATCGTAAACCCCTAAAAAATGTATTTATTATAAATTGAGTTTTTAGTAACGTAACTAACGTTTTTTTTTATATTATTTATACCACACCGGCTTTAGATGTCTACCGATTGTCAATGTGGGTTTTTTTATACACTAAATAAATATTTTTCTAAACAATTTTATCCCCCAAATCTGCCATATTTTTGGTGTTCTTTTCTAAGTGTTTTTTGTTATTTATTTAGCTTAGATGCTTATGATGATATTGATACTTAGGAGTTGGGTAACAAAAAAAATTTGAAACAGCAAAACATATTTGAATTGATTCTAAGAAATATGCTTTTGATGTTTTGGCGTGTCAATAAATCACCCAAAAAATGTACTTATGTCTTCTTCTTCTAATTATTTTTTTGCTTTACTACTTAAAAATCAGAGTGATCGTATAATATTATTAATATTTAAAAAAAAAATTTGCACAAAAAAATGGGTACAGGGTTTTGTGATAATTGCTGTTATTTCAGAGAACATATTTGTAATAAAAGATTAATGACAAATTAAGTTTTAATTAATTCCGAATCATTATAAAGAGCAATGTTTTAAGAGCTTTCGATTTTGATTAAAAAAAAACACATAAAATATAGAAAAATGTATGAAATGTATCTTTACTTGAGTCGATAGAACCTAATTCTCTACGGTAATTGATTCCAGGAAATTCCGTGTAAAAAAAGACATTGATCATATGCCAAATAGGTGATTGGTTCCTTATCTCTAAAACCTATTTAAATTAGTAAAAAAAAGTAAGAGTGCTATATTCGGCTACGCCGAATCTTATATACCCTTCACCTTTGTTGTGGATGTATAATTACATTATGCATAACTGTGTCGATAAACACGCCATCTGTTGATGAATCTGTTCGTAACAATATTAATACACTTTATGTGATCAACGCCATCTGATGATGAGTTTGTTCGTAACAATATTAATACACTTTGTGTGATTGATGAAATATTAATACACTTAGTTTTTTTGATGAAATTTTCAGAGGTTGTCTCGGATTTTTGCTCATATCTCCGTTATTTATAGACGGATTTTGCTGATTTTAAATAGCAAACTTCTCGAAAGCATGTCTGACAGAATTATTGAAGATTTGGATCCCGAAGACTTTCAACATCCAGACAGACAGACAGACGGGCATGGCTTAATAGAATCTGCTATTTATAAGGATCAAGAATATATATACTTTATAGGGTCGGAAAATTATATTGTGGAAATTACAAACGGACTGACAAACTTAATACCCTTCTCATGAAGGTGAAGGGTATAACAAGGATTTTTTAAGAACAACTATTCAGGTTTATTATATTAAATCACATATGTACATTAGGTAATCCCAAAAAAAAATTTTTTTCATGGGTGCTCAAGCGTAATTTGAAAACTTACTTATAAGATAAATTATTTATGAGATTTTTTTCAGATTTTTCAAAGAAGGTCGCACAAGTCGAATTTTTGCAAAACATCTTATTTGCCGGCAGTTTTTTGAGTTTTCTTCATAACGTTGTCAAAAACCACGATTTTCTTTACTTTTAAGAATTTAGAATTTTCATCATCCAGCGAGCCCGATTAATAGCTCCTACAGCTTTTACTGATCCAATATTTGTATCTCAATATTCGGTATCTTACGAATAAATTATTTAGTATTAGCTTTCAGTGTGTCAACCGCTGCGGGCTGGTGCCTATAGATATGAACCCTAACATGGCCCCACAAAAATAGTCTAAAGGAGTTAAATCATATGATTTAGGCGACCAATTGACCGGCCGCAAACATGAAATAAACTGTTCACCGAACTCGCCTCATTGTTTCGCTTGCTGTCTTGTTGAAAAAACGTATCAGCCAAGTGCAGCTCTTCCATTTTAGGAAAAACAACTGTAATCATCTCAGGGTAGCGATCGCTAATCACAGTAGGATTATAATTAATTAGGGCACGATTTCCTTTCTGGTCAGCACTGGTATAAATACCTTTATTTTGGCTGTTGCCATCAGATTATTTTGTAATGTGGCCGGGTTTTATGTTAGCAATGATTTAAATTTAATAATTTATTGTTAACAGCAATAACCCTTGACAAACCATTTGAGTGAAAAAAAAAATTTAAAAAATGTTTCATTTTATTTAATAGAGTGTAGAACTGGTTTCTATTTAAACTAATCAATAGGTTGGGATGATTCTTCTTTTATTATTATGTTTTTTTAAACAAATAAACATTTGAAATATGTATTATTGTTGTTATTTATTCTTGTTAGTCAGTGGTTTGAAAATTGTTTATTCCATAAGTATCTAACTAAATATGTGGGCTTTTGGCGTAGTATATAAACATTTACACCTACTGCAATTCTCAAAAAAAAAGAAAAAAAAACGAAACACAACAAAAAAATTAAAAGTTTTATTCATATGTAAATTAATTTACTAACACATTTACCAACATAAATATATATATATATATACAAACACAGACAAACATCTGTAAGTAATTGAAATTGATGAAAAAGTTTTCAAGCATTTTGACACGTAAGCATGCGCACCATTGCTACAAAATACTACACAAAAGTTCTTTAAATTTCCTATATAAAAAAATAATTATACATATAAATATGTATAGTATAGGTATTAAAAAAACATACAATACTAATGCAGACATTTACATTATTACACATACATATTAATATATTTTTAAGAATATTCACTACACTCTTGAAAATTATGCTAGCTTTTTTTTTAGTTATTTTTTGTTATTATTAAATTATTATTATGTATTTTGTTTTGTTTATTTTTTCATTGGAAATAATCAAAGCAAGAAAAAACACACATATTTTAAACGCTGTCTCTTGCATACAAAATGGTTGTTAACAACAACAAGAAAACAGCATGTAACATGCAACTTTTAACACATTTTTGTATGTATAAAATCAATAAATTTTATTTTCAAATGAATTGTTTATGTGAACTGCATTTGCATATTGAATGCAATTGCATTTTAATTTATATTTTGCAAACAAACAAAAAATAATAAAAATATTACAAAAACAAAAAAAAAAAAAAAGACCTGCATTTAAAAACGCGTTTACTTAATATGCATGTTATTAAATTGTTTCTCAGGCGTCAACGATTTGGTTTGTGACAAAGAAATGTGAACGAAATACACTCTCAATGCAATTCTTTGGAATTGGAAAAAATTCCTTTTAGTAATAATTTCAACAAAACATTTTTGTAGTTCCAATTGTTAACAATAATCACAAATACTAAGGAATTTGCTGAAAATATCTAATAATGACTTTAATAGGTCGATTAAGTATGGCAACCGATCTGGAGTTGGGTTGCCAATAGGCAACGCAACTGACATGCAAGTTGTTATTATGTAAGGCAACTTTCGTGTTTAATCTGTTTTTCGAATTTTCGAGTGAAAAATAAACATTTATATTTTGAAAATATAAATAGTTTAACAACAAAATAACTAACATTTAAAATTTTCCACTTAAAATAAAAATCAAAGCAATAACAAATTCTCGGTTGCCATGTTGGGCAACTGAAGTTAACAGCTTACAGTTGTCAGTTGCCTTCTGTAATATGTTTTTGGCAACTGTCAACTCCACTGAGGTTCGGTTGTCATCCGTAATCGACGCATAAGTTTAGCTTGCTACTACATACCGCGTGCATTACTTAGAAGTAGCTTAGTAATAGCAGGCTTTTACTACGTATTTGTTAGACAACTGTGCAGCTCTTTACTAATTTGAAACAAGCATGTCATTGTAACTAGCCCGACTTACCAGTTTTGCTGGTAAAGTCTTTATAGTATTCAAGTTATACACAAGATTTTTTATAAAAAAAAAAATTATACAGAAGATTTTCTATAAAAAATCTGTTCTGCACAATAATTTATAAAAACTGTTATATACTCGTACACGATATTCCACATAAAAAACTATTATATAGAAGATTTTCTATAGAAAAAATTGTTATACAGAAAATTTTCTAAAAAAAAACTGTTGAACACAATATTTTCTATATAAGCAACTATTATACCGAAGATTTTCTATAGAAAAAACTGTTACACAAAAAATTTTCTATGGAAAAAACTATTATACAGAAGATTTTCTAAAAAAAAAATTGTTCAACACAATATTTTCTATATAAGCAACTATTATACCGAAGATTTTCTATAACAAAAACTGTTACACAGAAAATTTTCTATAGAAAAAACTATTATACAGAAGATTTTCTATAACAAAAACTATTATACAGAAGATTCTCTATAACAAAAACTGTTGCACAGAAGATTTTCTATAGAAAAAACTGTTATATTAAATAATTGTATATAGGAAAAACTGTTATACACAACAATTTCCTTTTAGTAAAGATAATATAATATATATAATATAATGCATATATATTCACATTCATATGCACATGCATATATTCTATTTGTTCTTCTAGTGATTTCTAAGTTGTTTTCGTGACTCTGTAATTCTTTTCTCTGAATTTTAGTTTATGTATTTGTCTTTGTTGTCCTTTTATTACTTTGTCTTCAAGTATATCTATAGCTTTCTTTTCTAGTTTCTCTAATTCTGTTCTTTTTGTTTGAATAGTTTCTTTAGTGTAACCTCTAGTTAATGATTTTTTTTGCATTAGTTATAATAGCTTCTATACGTTCATATAAATATTCCATGTGTTAGTTTATTATATTTTTATTATAAAAAATTAAATTTAAATTCTATCATTAGATGTTAGTATAATTTTTTCCTTAACTTTGTTTTTCAAATGTCTTCTATACATTTTGTGTATTTATATTAATATAATATAAATTATTGTTGTTTGTTTTAATTCTATTTTGTTTGAGCCGACATTGTTGTTTCCTATGATGATTTCTTCTTGTTTTGACTCATGATTTCCCATTGTTGACGTTTCACTTCTCTTATTTGTTTCTGTAGGTTTTTCTTCAGATTTTTGTCCGTTGTTATAATGAAAATTCTGTATAGTTCAGCTGCTTTTTGTCGTAGTTTGACTTTTCTTCCTCCTCTTGCTTTAAGTGTTTTGGGTGCAAAAAGAATTTTTAATTTGGCAGGATCGTTGTCCTTGCAAAAAGAATTTTTAATTTGGCAGGATCGTTGTCCTTGCAAAAAGAATTTTTAATTTGGGAGGATCGCCATGTGATGACTGTTTATAGTTCTGTTATAAAGTATGCGTCGGTCCGGGTTGCTTAATTGAAGCGGCGAGCACGCCAATGTGTAGGATAGCTAAAGAGCCGCAGTTATAATGAAGAAAACAATTTATTATTCTTTAGCTGTTATGTAGCTGCTTTGATTGACAAATTGGTTCTCCCTCCTTGTTTACAAAAATTATTCCTCTTTTTATACAAATAATTTTGAGTGACTTTATACAGTTGACTCATAACTTAACTCATAACCTAACTCATACATATTCTTATTATCTATAGTTTATTTACATTATTGTCTATTTACAATTTTTAGTTTGGATTTACATTTCTTCTTTCTATGTCCAGTACATATACTAAGTGTGTCATTTAAAAGTGTGAAAAATGTGGGTCATGTAATTAGATCTTCAAGTAACATGTGTTGGCTATTGTTAAGTGGTATTCATATGCACGCTAAGTATAATTATTAAGTGCGTTTATGAATTATGGAATTCATATGCATATGCACACTACACTGTTTTTACAATTACCATAAGATTTCACTCCTTATATAAAAGTCTTCCTCCTTTTGTAGCTAAATAATTCCTAATAAAACAGTATACAAAGTATTATAAACAAATTACCACTTAGGTATCTTAAAGTACAATTATTTGATAAAGATCTTAGAAAATAGGTTAATATACTAGTAGAAGAAAATCGTAAAAAATAAAAAAAAACAAGTTAGAGTGCTATATTCGGCTGTGCCGAATCTTTAATACCCTACACCTAAACGTAATAAGAAATATAGGAACTACACGGGTTATAAGACTAGTATATCCTAATTCTGTGTTTTCTATTTAGTCTTAGTGTAAGTTTTATTAGTATTTTATATATGGTTTGAAAGACAATATTACCTGTTGGTCGTAATTCACTAATGTGATTTTATTTTATTTGT
Source organism: Bellardia pandia (assembly GCA_916048285.2). Taxonomy (NCBI): domain Eukaryota; kingdom Metazoa; phylum Arthropoda; class Insecta; order Diptera; family Calliphoridae; genus Bellardia; species Bellardia pandia. The sequence continues at coordinate 30,748,615 of OU696531.1, forward strand.
TTTGAAATTTTATCTAATTTTGACTATTTATAATTGATGTAATTACCGATTCCTACAGTAATTTACAGAGCTTGTCTGATTTTCATAATAATCTTGAGTGTAATTTAACAATTCATAAAATCAAAAGAACATTTTTCCATATTCACAACAAGTTAAGAAACAGAGTATAAAAAAAAGGATAAGATATAAGGTGAGGTTTTTTTTTAAATGTGATCTCAATAAAATTGCATATTTACAAAAGATTTATGGATGGCATAGTAGAGGTGGACCAGTTATGGAATGCTAGCTTCTATAACCAGTATCCACTAATGTGGTTTATAAGTATTTGAGGCTTATTTTGGTTGAATTTCATCTCAATAACGTTATTTACAAAAGTTATATGGTTGTTTAGTATGCTCGGAAGTGGAGTTAATTCGGGAGCTATTGCCAATTATTGATATCCAGTAGCATAATTGCCGTATAACCGATATTATTATGATTACTGGATTAAAATTATTGATCTATATAAAAGTTGCTTCGATATCGATATTTATTAGACATTTTTGTTTTTCGGAAATGGTTCAGCAGTGACACCTTATGGGCCGGACTTTTTGAATATTGGAACAGTGATTATTATGCATATGAGGATATTTCACGTCGAATTTCAACATAATAACGGTATATTTAAGATATAAATTAGTATTAACGTGGATTTCGAGAGTGGATCTTATGTGGGGGATATAGTCAAATATGGACCGATATTCTCAAAATCCAGCAGTTTGATTTTGGCATGTATGTTAATGATCCGTGTAAAATTTTGGATTGGTACCGTTATTTATAAGAGATTTATGAGTATTAAAATGATTATCGGAAGCGGGATACGGTTAAAAATGGACCAAAATGCACAATATTTTGTGGGATGATTTTTGTGTATATGTAAATGATCTGTACAAAATTTTGATTCGATGCCGATATTTTACCATATATATAAAGATAAATGGGGTTTTCGGATGTGGTCCTTGTATGGGAGCTATGACCAATTATTGCCCGACCACCATAAAATTTAGTACAACAATTTATTTACCTATAAATGTAAAATTTTAGTCATTTAACAATTTTTATATCAGTTTTATACGTATTTAAGTGAATTATGGAAGTGACCTTTATATGGGGTCTATGATCAAATATGGACGGAACAAAACAAAATTTCGTTTTGCGATTTCTTTTTCCATGAAACTTTTTCCTGCTAAATTTTGTCTTGATATTCCAAATTTATAGGCATCTATGTATAATTGAGCAATATTTCTGGAAGATTTTTGTATGGGGGCTATGAGAAATCATTGACCTATTCTTACTATTTTCCTCATACTTTCTTCTTTTATAATTTCATGGTATTATCTGCAATATATTTAAAAATATAGCAAGAAATATGTTTAAAAATATCAATTTTTTATGGAGGTTGTCTTACATTTTAAGCGGTTTTTTGTAAACTTTGTTGATTTCAGTTGTGTCCTTTGGACAGACAGACAGACGGACATGGCTCAATCGACTTAGAATTTCATAAGGACCAAGAATATACATATATACTTTGTTGGTTCTCTGATGAGTATTTCTCAGTGTTACACACGGAATGACAAACTTATATATACCCTCATTCATCACTTATGGTGGTGGAGGGTATAATAAGTCCCAATTTACACGAAGCAATTCTTTACGCTAAACTGATAACCTTTTAGACATCGAGGTGAGAGGAATATAAGATGAGTACACACTTGATTGTACTAACAAATTGTGTTACTCTCTTATTCGTGTTACATATGTGTATACAAATTGTGTGTATACTCTAAAATAAAAATACGAGCGATTTATTCAATAAGAATTGTGCTGTGTGAACACCTAAGAAATTGTATCAATATTTTCAATAAAAATTGCTTCGTGTAAATTTAGACTAAGGTAACATTGCAACATAAAATAGCTGTATAAACCTCAAAGCAACTGGTTAGACAACAGTCAGTTAAACTACAGCCATGGTAGTTAAAGCTACACAAATTATACTAACAGTTCTCTTGCTAACAAAAACCTATACAAAAGGACATTCAAAAATTGTGAATATTGTTAAGGATATTAATATAAACCAAGGCAATGAAATAAATGTGTTAATAAATTTTGAAGCAAACTTAAAGCAGAGTCAGCACTATGAAGAACTATTGCAATTGGAAGAAGTGCCTAAACTTATTGTAACCAAAAACTCAGACACTGTAACTGCATTGCATAAAGATTTCAACAAACAAAGTCTTACCATAGGCTGGGTCACAAAAGACATTTTGAATACCACCATCGACTTTATGGATCGTTTATTATGGTCTATACATTTTAAAGATATTATACTCATTTATGAAAGTGGAAATTATGAGGACTTTAATGACAAAGACATGTTGCACATCTTCTCTTTGTGCTGGAAAAAAGGTTTTATATCTTTGCTATTGTGGCTAGACAAACGCGTGTTTACCTATCATCCTTATCCCACAATTAAAATAGTTCCCGTTTATAGTCTGGTCGAATACGAAGATAAAACACATTTACAAAATTTTCAACACACGGTAATGCGTGTACCTTTTTTTGAATTTCCACCCTTGTGTTTCTCATACACCAACCATAAAGGAGAATTGCTGAGAGTTGGTTATGTGTACAAGTGGGTGGAAACTTTCTTCACCCATTACAATGCCACCTACGGGTATGAGTTACATGATATGTGGGCTTATAATGTTACTTATTTGGATGTTTTTAATACAGTTTACTCAATGGATTTTGCTTATATACCCTTGTTATTACCACCATTGGATCACTATTTCGCCAGGAGTAGCGCTTTGTTCTTAAGTGGTGTGGTGCTCATTGTTCCAGCACCTAAAGAAATATTTACGGGATTATATGTAATTATAACTTACGATGGTACGGTGTGGTTAATAGTGCTCCTAACTGGCTTAATGTATTTCATGCTGATAAATATGCTGAATTATTTAAATGATAATAGCTTAAATTGGGGCCAGGCTTTTCAAGATGCCTTTAATATTATAATATTTCTGTCGGTATCTTCCAGAGTAACTGTGCGAAATTATTTACTCAAATTTGGTTTATTTTTACTTTTACTTTTTACGGGTATATTTTTAACCAACTGCTACAGTTCAAATCTGTCGAGTTTGTACACTAGCAAAGTCTATGAACAGGATCTACACTATATTGAAGACATTGAGCGTACCAAATTAAATATATTAGAATACACGGCCGATGCACCATTGTGGATACGACGTAACATGAGCGCGACCTTTTTAAAACTAATAATCACCGGCAGCAATAAAGAACTGTTCCGTAATCGTCAGATACTTAACATGTCCTACATGTATATCACCGTTGAAGAATATGCCGACTTTTTATTATTTCGTCAAACTTATCTGAAACGACCCACGGCCAAGAAATTAAATGAATTTCTGTACCATCGTCCGATTTTCATCAGTCTACCTCATCGTTCGCCCATAATCGACCAGTTCAATCGTTATTTAGGCTATTTAATGGCCAGTGGTATTTTTAACAAAATCTTAGCCGATACCAAGTGGCACGGTATTTTTAGCGGCCGTCTGCAGTTATTTTCGAAAGAGGAGGAGAATAAATCTTTAACTTTGAAATATTTTTATTATGTTTTTATTATATGGCTGTTGGGTTTGATTTGTGCCTTTTTAAGTTTTTTGTGTGAGATATTTAAGCGGAAATGAATAAAGAAACAATTGAATGTGTGAATTTTAATTTGTTTTTCATTTGGTGGATTGGTTTAATTTGGGTTGGTTTGTTTTTATTACTAAAACTAGAACTTTTTATAATAATTTTAAAGCGCGAGTTTTTAAGAGCTTAAGAATTTGATTTAAAAAATATATAAAATTTAGAGAAATGTATGAAATCTTTATATGAGTCGATAGAACGATCTACATACATATAGTTAAATGTTTAAAGATGATTTCATGTAATTGTTGGCCGCGGCCTTGTGTACAAAAATATTTTTTATAGAAAATCTTGTGTATAACAATATTTCTATAGAATTAGAAAAGCTCGTGTATTCTCAATAGAAATAGAAAAGCTTGTGTATAACAATATTCTCAATAGAAATAGAAAAGCTTGTGTGTAACAATATTTTCTATAGAAATAGAAAAGCTTGTGTATAACAATATTCTCATTAGAAATAGAAAAGCTCGTGTAAAACAATATTCTCAATTGAAAGAGAAAAGCTTGTGTATAACAATATTCTCATAAGAAATAGAAAAGCTTGTGTATAACAATATTTTCTATAGAAATAGAAAAGCTTGTGTAACAATATTCTCAATAGAAATAGAAAAGCTTGTGTGTAACAATATTTTCTATAGAAACAGAAAAGCTTGTGTATAACAATATTCTCAATAGAAATAGAAAAGCTTGTGTATAACAATATTTTCTATAGAAATAGAAAAGCTTGTGTATAACAATATTTTTAATAGAAATATAAAAGCTTGTGTATAACAATATTGTCTATAGAAATAGAAAAGCTTGTGTATAACAATATTTTTAATAGAAATAGAAAAGCTTGTGTAACAATATTCTCAATAGAAATAGAAAAGCTTGTGTATAACAATATTTTCTATAGAAATAGAAAAGATTGTATATAACAATATTTTCTATAGAAAAACTAGTGTATAACAATATTAAAAAAAAAAAAAGAAACAGTACTTTCTAGTATATAATAGAATTTTCACCTTCTTAATTTTGTTATTAATTTCTTATCACCATATTTAGCTAAATGTTTAAATTATTTTGTTTTATTTCCCTTTTTTAACACCAACATAAATTCATTTTCGTTTTTTATTAAATTTAATATTTTTAACTACTCAATTCATTTCAACATCTGCCTGTTGTTTTGTTTTGATTTATTTAATTTAATTGTACATACAACAAATTAATTGTATATAATTTCAATTTTTTTTATTTTCTTTCTTTATCGTTTCAGTAAGTCATTGATGATCTCTGGGCAGTATATCGCGTTAGTACAAAGGTTGTTTTTGTACAGCGCTTTCATATACAAACAGCTAAACATAACGACATTCTTAGTAGATTAAATTCAACAACAACAAATAAATATATCTAGGTGTAAGTCTTTGATAGAGGTGTGAATATTAATATTGCATCGATAGCTCTTTTAACGGCCAAAATGTGTAATTTTAGCAAAAATTTATAGTTTAAAAAAAATTAAATTCAACACTACGTGAAATTAATTATTCACTAAAAATTAATTAAATATTGCACTGTCCAGTTTTTAAATATTCCTCAAGGTACGACAAGTTTTAATTTTTGGAAAAATGTTTAGGAAATTTAATTTTTTTTATTTAAAACCATAAAATAAGTGAAATTTGCATCTTTGTTAATACAGTTCTTAAGTTTTATATAAAAAATGAGTTAAAAGATTCAAATGCAAATTTTCCCACAACTGTTTTTATAAGGCTTTAGTGTAATAACGTGGTTGTATTTAAATAATTGCCATGTAAATAATTTAATTATTAATATTTTGTTGAAGTTTTGTTAACCTACCAATAAATATTTATTTACTACAGGTGGTGGCATTTCCGTTTATTTTCTATACTGTTTTAAATCTAAACATATTATTGAGTGGCGTTAATTTGGCTCTATGAATTTGACATAGAAAAACGTAAAGTTAGACTGAAATATGTCAGCAGGAAAGAAATTGTGTTTATACTTCAAAAGTATAGTATGTAAACACTTTCAAAATCTAAACATTGCTCACAAAAAATACGTAATAAGAAGACACTAAAATTAATTTCCTCTTTTACAAATACAATTGCAGAACATTTCAATCAAAACTTGTTGTAAAGAATGTGTGCCATATTAATAATATTCGGAATAAAGTTGTAAAAATCTTACAAAATGTTTCATATTGATTGATCTATATTGTAAAATTATATTTCACATAATTTTCGTGTTGTTTTTTATATTTGAACATGTATTTTGTGTCATGTTCGAAAATTCGAAATTCTGTAAATCACCTCAAATGGATTATTAATATTCTACAATGTAAAAATAACAAAAATTTTATTGTCTAACAACATTTCGATAGAGTTTACGATATTCGAACATTAAATTTTAAAGAAAAATATTAGATTTTACCATTTTTTTATAATGATTTAAGTGTAAGTTACAAAAACATGTATTTTGAGTCAGCTTCGAAAATTCGTTCTACAAAAACATCTGAAAATGGATTATTACTATTGTAAAAAATGTAAAAATAACAATAACTTTATTGTTTAATAACATTTTAATACGGTTTTTGTTATTCGAACATGACATTATTTTAGATAACTATTATGTTCTGGCATTTTGGAATAAAACTATAAAGCATTAGTTCAAAAACATGCATTTCAAGTCATATTCGAAAATTCGAATTAAATTGAGAAGTTCTAAAGTGCATGAAATAGTTCAACTTTTCAACTAGAAATGCCCCATCGAATTTTTTGAAAATGCCCGATATTCAAAAATAAACTGATAAAATAAGAATAAAAAATTGAATATTTACATTTGTTAAAAAAAACTCGCCTGACATTTTTTAAACATCAGTTTAAATTATAACTAAATATTACATAGCAATTTGTGTCTAGACCATGTCACTAAACAATTTTTGAAAATTGATTACCGTAAACACAAAACTGAATACAATGGAACATGGTGTAACTATACAAGGTGAGTGTAGCAGCTGACTGACTTTGTTTACAATTTACTTATGTCAAAAGTAATACTTTCTCAAGTGTTTTTGACAGTAGTAGTACATTATTTGACACAAACAAAATGTCTGTTGTTTCTGTTTTGTGTTATATTTGTTGCCGATTTGCACTCACCTTGTATAGTTACACCATGGAATGGAGTTTCCTAATCACAAAATACGTCATTTAAATAAAATAAAATTTGGCACCTTTTACAAAAAGTCTATCGATCGCACACTAGTCAATATTGTTTAAAATGTTAAACTAAACTAAAACCATGATAATTTTAAACTTCTATTTCTTCAAAAAAAAAACATTAATATCCCCTAAATATTTCGTAATATTTACTTTGACAAACAAAAAAAAAACAATAAATTATTTCTTAAAAAAAACAAATTTAACATGAATATGTGAACAACACAAAAAACAAATCTTTCAAAAAATATTCACCTAATGTGCACGCACTAGAAGTACAACATGCAATATAAATTTGTTTATGAAAGAACACTACAACACTTATGTTGACACTATCCTTAACTAGGTAACTTTTTTTTTAAATACATTTACGAATTTTAAAATACAGCCTTTATAATTCGCTTCAAATTCAATCCAAAAAAAAAGCTTAAAAGATTGTTTTATTTTCAGTCTAATTTATTTGCAAACATGATCTGACTAATAAATTTTAACTAACAAACGTTTTATTTAAATATCAAAAAAAAAAAAAAAAAAAAAACAGAGACAGAGACAGACATTTGACGGAAAAAACAAAAATTTTGTAACCACAAGCATCGGGATTTTTAGCATAAAAAAGGGAGTGAATAAGTGAATAAAATATAAGTGTGAGAAACGGCTAAAAACGTATTTTGGCTTTAAGTGATTTCTTATGTTTACAATTTTGCTTCATATTAAATAAATTGGCCGCATAATTGTTAAATGTTTACAAACGCATAAAGTGTCTTAAAATGTTAAATATATAGAAATGACCTTCATTCAATAACGTGCGAAAATATGATTTGTTTTTGATTTTTATAAACAGATTTTTTTGTTTGACAAAACCCCTAAATAATTGAGTACTTGTATGGTTTAACAACTACATATCTAAGTAATAGATAGCTGGTCATCAATAAATATTAACCATGTAAATTTAGATGTTTGATTTGTAAATTATGTAGAAAAGTAACCTTCAGAGTTTGGAATTTTGATTAGGAATAAAATCATCTTTACTAAAGTCAAGGAAGCTTATTTGACCGTCATTAATTTGGAATAGATAATTAGGTATATAAATTAGGTAATGACAACAATAACTATAAATAACTGAAACTGAACTAGAGCTGAACTAGAACTGAACTAGAACTGAACTATAACTGAACTAGAACTGAACTAGAACTGAACTAGAAATGCACTAGAACTGAACTAGAACTGAACTAGAACTGAATTAGAACTGCACTAGAACTGAACTAGAACTGAACTAGAACTGAACTAGAACTGAACTAGAACTGAACTAGAACTAAACTAGAACTGAACTAGAACTGAGCTAGAACTGAACTAGAACTGAACTAGAACTGAACTAGAACTGAACTAGAACTGAACTAGAACTGAACTAGAACTGAACTAGAACTGAACTAGAACTGAACTAGAACTGAACTAGAACCGAACTAGAACTGAACTAGAACTGAACTAGAGCTGAACTAGAACTGAACTAGAACTGAACTAGAACTAAACTAGAACTGAGCTAGAACTGAACTAGAACTGAACTAGAACTGAACTAGAACTAAGCGATAATTATTATTGTTTTAGAATTTCCCAGTCATTGCCAAAGCATTTTCAAGATTTCAATTAAAAATGTTAGAACTTTTATTAACAATTACATTCTTAATTTTAAGCAATGGTAGAAATTTGAGTTCCGAGATTCGTAATTAAATTTAAATTTAAACAAAAACTATATATGTATGCCTTATTTATAAACGAATAGAGCTAAATATTATTACTACTTAGAAATAGAACCATGTGCTACACTCGGTCAAGGGCAATTTTTTTGTTTTTAAGAGCCTATTGAACAGTAATTATCCATTCCACAATCATACTGTCTTCCTGACAACCATGTCAGCGCAAATCTATTAAGCCTTAAACAAATTGAAATTGTTTTATAATTAAATGACAATTAATTTTCTTTAAACCGTTAACAGCAACAATAAAAACCGATAAAATTAAAACTGTCATAAAAAAATTGTGACTGCATAAATATACGTAGTAGTCGAACAAGTATGTAATAATTTAATAAGGCGCTAATGTCCAATAAAAACAATTACATTGGCCCCATAGATATTGATGGCTGGTTATAAATAATAACAACAAATTGAACCAAGTATTCCTAAGCGAACATTAAACGCTCATAGAGACAGTAAGAGCAACAGCCAACAACCAATACTACAACCACAGCCATCACACGGATATCCGCGGACGTGTTTTAAATAATAATGTGATTTTGGTGGATTTGAAAATGTAGTTATAAAAGATATGAGTACGAGTATTTAGAATAATGCTTATTATTAACGTTTATTAACCCTTTTTTCTCTGTTTACCGTTTTCTTGTTTTCTTGTTGTATTTGGAAATATTTTTTGATAAAACTATTGACAAAAGATTGACAGTAAAAAGTAATTTATTTGAAAATTAAATATAAACAAAGATATAATGATATATGTATGTATGTATGTATGTACATAGAGTGCTAAAAAGAGTAATAATAAGAAGTATGTATGTATGTTTTATTTTAAACTAGCTGACCGCCCCGGCTTCGCTCGGTATTTACTAATGATTTGTTTTTCGTATAGAATTAAAAATTAAGACACAAAATTGTCAGTAAAAGAAAAAATAACAAAAATTTGTATCAATTTATTGCTTAAAAAGTTTCTTCGATTATTATTATATGCAACAACAATTGAAACAATTATTAATTAAAAAAAAATCATTTTAAAGCTTGATGGTAAACAATGTTTTCTGTTATTCTATTGGGGCAGAAAATGAATAGTCCTGACGGTGTACCGACTCTCGAGCACACATCATACAATTGACCGTGGAAAAAATATTGGGATTCTAGATTTAACCCACACAATTTTAAAGATTGTCCTTGAGATTTATTTTTCGTCATTGCGAATGCAGGCAAACTGGAAAATTAAATTTTAGATCACATGGTTTCATAGGTGAGAAGTGAATTCTCATTCTGAATCTGTATAAACTTCATGAAATGACAAGCGGTTTTGTTTTTTTTTCATTCTCATTCATTTTTACCACTTTCGAATTAAGTTTGTGGCAAAAACAGAATCAGTCAGTAACAATAAAAATTAAACGCAAATATACCACGATTATACCTTTCTTTCTTCTTTCATTTATATTCGTCATTACGCGCTTTATCGAGCTTTATTTTCTCTCGATATGTCCGTGCTCTTTCAGCCGCTGTTAATTTTGTTGTTTTACTCTTGAAAATTAAAATATAAAATCTAAATTAAGCATTTTAAGCTATGAAGCAAAAGTGATCCTCATGAAATGTTTGCCAATTTTTGTGTTTTTTCGTAGACAATTTATTTCTCAAATTCACAAATTATAAAAAAATCAGTTAATACATTCATTTTTAAAAAAATTAGCGTGACGCTCATGAAATTTTATCGCGTCCTTAACATGGTGTTCACAAAAACTAGGCAAATGCACACTTTGTTTGGTAGATTTTTTTTCGCTTTTTCACTTTTGTAATAATTAAAGTTTGTACTTTCCTTACGTTATTTACTTTATTTAAATGCAAATTGTAAACTAGTAATATTACTTGATTTATAAAAAAGTGACGCTCAATGTAAATTGTGGGGGACAACTTTTCTTTGCAACGCCAAATTCGCACTAATTAAGTTTTGACGACTATAACAAATCAAAAGACAAGAAAGAAACGCAATAATTCGAAAACTGTTATTAAATATTGCACATATACTTTTTTCTTGATTTTATTTTATTTTGATTACTAAAAATTCTAACGGGGGACGCATGCTTTTGTATGGAAGCAGTCAGAGGGAGAAACAAAACACACATTCTGAATAAACTAAAAAACAAACATACAAATTAGAGAATTACGTTTTTTTGTTACATATTCCTCGCTGATCACTATCACATTTTTGTGTTTGTTTGTTTTTGTTTTTGTTTTTTACCTAAAATAGTAGGGTAAAAGTGCAGGGACACAAAAATTGCGTTTTTTTTTTAAATTGACACATATCTCACTGTAGAGGTCAAAGGTCAAGTTTTCAAATACTTAAGAACCATTTAATGTTTTATGATCTTCTACAACCATTTACGAAGCAATTCTTTAAGCTAAGCTAATTACCTTTAGACATCGGGATGAGAGGAAGATAAGACGAATACACACTTGATTGTACATACTAGCAATTCGTTTTACTTTCTTATTCGTATTACATATGTATATACAAATATGTGTATACTCTAAAATAAAAATACTTCCTTCTCTAATTAATAAAAATACGAGCGATTTATGCAATAAGAATTATGCTGTGTGTACACCGAAGAAATTTCAAGAAATAAAATTGTATCAATATTTTCAATAAAAATTGCTTCATGTAAATTGGGACTTAACAAAGATCAAGGTGCGCTACAGCTTCATTTTGTTAGAATTTGCCTTATTTCTGAAATAGAAGAAGCCAGGGGGGTTACTCCGTATTTCGATTCGAAAGCAAAAGCTTTCGAAATACAATGCAAAAAGTATACAAATTCGAATAATTTTCTTTTCGAATCGAAATACGGAGTAACCCCCCTGGTTCTATAATGCTCCATTTTTACTAACCCTAAACTGTCGACTGTCAAACTGGTTTCCCTTTTTTGGTTAAAGTTAAAATCTTGCGTGAAATTTGCAACACAACGTCTTACGTTTGACGACATATAATACCAACGAAACCATTCACAATAAATATCAAAAATAAGTAATGAAAAATTATTGATGACAGCTGCCAAAAAACATTAATAATGAAAAATTATACTACAACAACAACAATAGCAGCAGCCACAACAACAATATAAATTCTAATAACAATTATATAATAAACATGTTAAAATTAAATACAACCCTTTTTTTGCTCTCCAAACCACAGTGAACAAATGAATGAAATGAATGACATTTGTATGAGTTTCAATGAGTTTAAAACGATCACAATGATGATCATCTATTATATGGATAAAAATACAAGCGAGTACACATTAATATATTAAAGTTCCAGAGTCGCATGTAAGGCTGGCTGTATATTGAAGGCAATTGCAATTATAACAACTCAATCGCTATTCAATAATGATTAAGAGATGATAATGAGGGAGATGACGATAATAATAGAAATGTCAATAGAATTAAAACAAATATTTTTTATTGTTATTAAATAGTTATATATTTTGCAATAATATAAAAGCAAGAGGGTAATTATTAAACAAAAAACAATAAGAAATGCATTATAATAGAAAAAAATAAGAAAAAAAAAAAACCTTGTGACGTTTTTAAGTTGTTGTGTAGCCAGTTTTAAGTCAACCAACCAACCAACCATCCATACATTTATCCAGCCATCTATTTACACCACTGACTACCTGCTTGCTTACTTCGCTACTTATAAGAGTGCAAGTACGAGTGTGTGCATAATGGATAGATAATAATGCATTTATTATTGTTGTCTCTATATATGCATACACTCGTATTTAAATTGTAATTAAATATTATTTTATTTCTGTATGTACATATATATTTTTGAAATGTTTTCTCTGTTTTTAATGATGACGTAAATAATTATAAAAACCCTACATATGGAGTGGAATATATATAAATAAAAAAAGTATTCAAGGTGTTGGGGGTTACTACCACTGCTTGGTGGTTGTTGTAAAAAAAATTGGCTTTTTAAATTCTAAAAGTTTACTAAATATACCATCGAAAATCTTATAACAATTGTTATTCCATTATTTAACTATGTTCCCAAAAATATTTATTTTACAGCTCCATAGTGAGGAGGGTATATTGCAATTGTTCTGATGATTGTAACCGGAGTCGCAATTTGGAACGTATTTCGGTAGAAATAATGACATGATATTTTATTGTCTTAAAAGTCGGTTGGGATTAAAATTGCTTGAAATCGGTCCGCTTTTTCACCTAGTCCCCATACAAGGGTCCTCCCAAAATATGACTCTATCTGTTATAAACACAAATACATATACATAAGTACAAATCATTCGGCCCAATTTTATGAAAATCGGTACTTTATTAGTCATAGCATCCATATAAGTTCCACTTCCGAAAATAATTTTAACGACTATAAATCTCTTAGTCGATGCTCCTTTATAAAACACTCTCGAAAATCAGTTTAACATGTATAAATCTTTTAAGTGATAAAATTTAACACAAAAAATATTTATATGCACAGAAGTCATGCCACTCAATTTTTATATTATCGATCCATTGTGAAAATCTGGTTTTGCACATACACTCGATGTAGAGTATTATTGACCGACTATACTTTCTTACTTGTTTTATTTTTGTCTTTTGTGAATATCAAACAAACACAGCAACATTTTTTAAAAAATAAAACCATGAACATTAACATCGACATTGACATTGATACGTTTTCCCCACACAAAGAAACCTGAACAAATCTATTTCCATAATTTTACACAAAAACAAGGCTCGTCCAAGACATGGTGTTATATTCTGCTTAAGATATTGTGCAGTTTTTGGTATTCATTGAAAAATATTTCTTTTTATAAGGCTACGTCTTATAAATTGCCACTATACAATGGTGCTGATTTAAAATATTTTGGAAGTAAATCTATCATTTTTAACTGGCTAATCCGATTAACCTGCAATTTAACATAAAGATACTAGAGGAGTGTTCGAGTTAATTTTGAAACCAAGCCCTCAGTAGATGCACAGTAAGGCAGAAACGTAATATTTTAAAAACAAATCTTACATATCTGAGCTGCTAGTCAGATTTTAGAAATATGTTAAAATGTTCATTAGTTTTGAAGCTTTAAAGTGCTACATTTTTTAATATAATGAAGAAATTGACCTGAATATTTTTGGTTAAGATCGACAATTACTTTATCTAAATAAAACAGACAGTTACTTTATCTAAATAAAATGTATAAAATTTAGAATATATGTAAAATTGTTTCCAATATTTCCAAGTTTATCAAAGTTTTGTTAAAAATAGTAACGCAATTCACAAACTTGTGCAAATGGTATTGCATCATTGCATTTGCAAAAATGGTATTGCATCATTGCATTTGCAAAAAGATTTAGCATATTTTAGCTCTTACTGTGTATTTTATTAGTGTACAGCAAAAATATGCTAAACCTTTCTGGAAATGCAATGATGCAATATCATTTGCACAAGATTGTGAATTGCGCTAATGTTTTTTAGAAAGTCGTTTAATATGCAATATCTAATAAAATATGTATTTATTGACACAACTCAGTTAAATTTTCAACCTACATTAAATTTATCATTTTAAATAAGAAGTTGTAAATAAATTTACCCCCTGGCCCACGATGTCGAACGATAACGTTCGCTTAGAAAAGACTTAAGACACAAACTTGGTTGTGGAATAAACAAACTTGATTGAATAAAAAAAATAGATACGATAAAAAGTTTGTGTCTTAAGTCTTATCTAAGCGGGCGTTATCGTTCGACATCGTGGGCCAGGGGGTTAATAAAAGTAAATTTTTAAAATTTCTACCGAAACTGGTAAAATACTTTAATGCTTGGTTTTCACTATGTCATTTTTGTTGTCAAATTGTCCAAATTGTTGGTAATTGTATGACAACCCGTTTTCATACAATTGCCAACAATTTGGACAATTTGACAACAAAAATGACATAGTGAAAACGCGGCCTAAGTCTAAATAAGGAAAACATGAAACTTTTAAAAACTTATTTCTAATTTATAAACCTAGCTGTTTGTAATTCTAGAACATAAAGCCTAAAATTCAAATTTTGATATAAAAAAAATAGGACAAATTCGGAACGGCGTAGAATCAACATGTTTAGAAAATTGATAATGTTTTTGATATTAAAATGATCTTTGTAAAGATATGTTCCAGAAAAATATAAATCAGTTATATATTATTAAAGAACGATTTTTTTAATAAAAAAAAGAGTGAAAACAAATCCTAAAATCTATTGTTTTTTTTTAAACTTTCAAATTAAAAATCATTTAACAAACAAAATAAGTTTGAGAAAAATCGCTCAAAACTACTGTCCCATATTTTAAGAAAACCGAATTAAAGTTTTGAAATTTCAATTTTCAAATGTGTCTAACTCGAAAATCGCAAGAGATAAATAGCACACCCAAGCATGCTTTTTAAAAATCCCAACAAGGAGTTTTAGAAAATAGAAAAGGTTTTGGTCCAATTCTGCAATGAAGTGGTATTAAAGAAATCAGGACCATTAAACAATATTGGGCTATTGTTAAAGAAAAAATAAAAATATTTGGATTAGCAGAAAAAAAATTTGAAATAAGTATGAAATGCAAGTTGGATCGAAAAGTTTTTATTTCAGATTTCCTTAAATAAACATAGCTGTTTATCAATTTGTGGTTTAAAAGCTGTTTTTACAAAATTATTTTAATTTTTATGTAAATTGAAAAAATATGCTAAATTAATAAGACTTTCCTAGCTGTTTTTGGTAAAAAAAAACTATGAATAAATACATATTTAATAAAAATAATTTGAAAAACATATTTGGCTGAGCCAATTTTAACACTTTATAAAACCAAATTTGAATTTCTCTATTTCCAAAAAATATGCTGTAACGTATATATGTCATGAAACTATGTACATATAAAAAATATTACACAAACCATAAAAAACCATAAAAATAAACAAATTTAAATTCAAACAATTATTGAATTAATAAACAACATTATTGAAACGAACATCACCTACTTACAAAGCAGCTCTACTTACTTTTATATAAAACATAAATAAATGAATATGTGTATGAAAAGCCAAAAACAATTTGAGTATATTAAATTTCATGATTAACAACAACAAACTGCCTTATTAAAAGAAAATCAAAATCAAGAAATCAAATAGTATACCGGAAGAAGCAATTCAAAACGCACTTGACTTATTTGAATTGCGTATATACAAAAGTCATAACTTCTCCACCCAATTTAATAAGCAACGGCAGTAGCAGCAGCAGCAGCCGTCAGAATTTTATTAAAAGTAAAAAAAAAACTAATAATATAATTTCCAAACAAAGAAGTGCCAGCCATATGAAAACAAATGAACATAGAGAAGTAGCTAATAAAAAAAAAGATAGAGAGGAACAGACAGTTTAAAAACCTGACACATGTTTAGGGAAGAACAATAAAGAATGAATCCAACCAACAGCAGATTGTTGGCTGTGAATTTGTATTGAAATTGCCCGAGTAGTTAAGGACCATGACAGCATGTGCGGGGGAGTTGTAAAATGCTTAAAGATAAAACATTTTAGTCATTCATTTACAAATACATGCGTACATAATGGGTGCCATGGGGATATTAGAAATATACGCGTGAGCTGGTAAATTAGAGTCCCGCGTGATTAACTTTAAATAGTTCAGTAATATCTTACGGTTTGAAAATGGATACAATAGAAGTAGCTCTATTGTCTCAGAATCCAAATGTTCTAGGTGACTCTTCCGAACTAATGATTTAACTTGTTATATATAGTCACCATATAGCTATATGTTAACATGTTTTTCACCAATGCGGGAGTAAATTGATACTACATTAATTAAAAAGATTAAACTTGAGATCGCACAGAGCACATAGTTACTATTGTCTCTTCAATAGATTCCTATAGCAGATGAGATGAGTCTGGTGAGTAGCCAATAGCTAAAAAATTAGAAATGTTTCAATATGTTCTTGTCCTAAGCAGAAGTTAAAAAAACTAAAATCTAGTTTTCCAAAGGATACTTAATGACAATTGACTCTCCAATAGATTACTTGTGGCGTA
Source organism: Bellardia pandia (assembly GCA_916048285.2). Taxonomy (NCBI): domain Eukaryota; kingdom Metazoa; phylum Arthropoda; class Insecta; order Diptera; family Calliphoridae; genus Bellardia; species Bellardia pandia. The sequence goes on from OU696531.1 coordinate 30,765,404, forward strand.
TTAAATAACTACTTACTAAAGTACAATAAAGAGTGGCAATTTACTTCACGGCAGACTACCAGGGATGTTTAAAGTAACCAATTGACTTCAATTGACCAATTTCTTAGACATCAGCGATAGGAGAAACATTGAATATTTGTAAAATTGGTGGAAAAAGCATACAATATACGATATTATTAGCATAAAATAATGTTGTTTTGATATCTATGTAACAAGAAAAGCTTTAGAATATTTTTCAAAGGAATTTTAACTCTGTAATAGATTACTTCTGGGGTGCTGTAAAACTACATTCTAATGTGCAGTAAAAAGAAAAAGTCAAAGTCACTACACTCTAGATTCCTTAGAGACACTTCATTACTGAATACCAGGGATGTATAAAGTAACCAATTGACTTCTCTTTGCATTATGTATTAGTTAAAGCCCAAGAAGTGATTACACATTAGTGAAAATTATTGACTAAAAGCAGAAATATTGACAACTTGTAAAATTACCTGCAATTAAGAAAATATTAATTAATTTTAACTAATATAAAGCAACGGTCATATAAAATCTGGTCACATAAATATTTTAATAAAAAAAGCAATTGAAAACTTTTGAATCACACATTCAAACACTTTTATTGATATTTAAAAAAAGCTTAAATTCATTTCCTTTTATTAAAACTGCCAGTTTATCAATTTTAATTAAAATAATATTTTTTGAAGATTCAACAAATAATTAATACATAATGAAATTGTTTATTTATTAACATAAGGCAATAAAATTTTAACGTAGATTAAATTTATCATTCTTAATAAAAATTTTGTAAAAAAAAAATACAAAAAAATCCCGCCGCGCCGTAACCAAAAAAATGAGGCGAAAATCCCTAAAATTAAATTTTTTTAAATTTTGTTTTTAAATTTCACATTGATAAAATACTTTAAGGATACATAAGGAAGACATCAAGGTTTTCAAGACAGCTTGCCGTTTTGTAATCCCAGCTTGAGACAAATTTTAAAAAAAAAAAGTCAAATTCGGAACAGCATTAGGGCAACATATGTCGAAAATTCCACATGATTTTTATATTTAAAGGGTCTCTTTAAGGACACCTTTCAGAAAACTATTACTTTATTAAATGTTCTTTAAGAAAGTATGTTTTTAATGAAAAAAGAGTTATGACACTTTTTTCTCCAAAAAAAAATTGTTTATAATTTCAACTATCAAAGTACAATTTATTTATTTTTAGATCTAGAAAATATAGTGCTTTGAAATATTCTGTATTTAATGTTTTTATTGTTTAACTAAAGGTATGTTCACATTTGGCAAATATTTGCCAAAAAAGACGTAACATATGTATATTTTAACTCGTATATTTATTCAAAAATACTTTTATTATTTAGGCCATACCACAACAAATATTTAGTTTTAATTTATTTGATGCTGCTTGATCTAGCAAAACTCTTGTAAGTGGTTACGCTTTTTTTACTAAATATTTGCCAAATGTGACCGTACCTTAACAAAATAAATTTTAGAAATATCAGTAAAAATTCTGCTGTATTTTATAAAAAAAACCGGACCATGTTTGGCGAAATTTTTAAAAATTGTGAAACATTCACCCCTATCGTGAATAAAAATTCCACATGAAATTTGTTCCCTTTTATTTTTTTAACATTGAATTTTAATGGGAAAAATGTGAAAAGGAAAAAATTTCATGTTTGGCGAAATTTTTAAAAATTGTGAAACATTCACCCCTATCGTGAATAAAAATTCCACATGAAATTTGTTCCCTTTTATTTTTTTAACATTGAATTTTAATGGGGAAAATGTGAAAAGGAAAAAATTTCATGTTGAATTTTTATTCACGATAAGGGTGATTAATTTTCAAATGCTTATAACTTGAAAGGCACAACAGACAAATAGCACATATTAGCATGTTTTTTATAGATTTGTCAGAGGACTTTCATTAAATATAAAAAGTTTTGCTCCAATTCAGCTCGCTGTCATTATTTAAAATCTGCGACTTTTTGATATCAAATAAATCAGGTCGGTGTAATACAAAAATATATGAATAATTGTTGAAGGAGTTCTGACATTCACCAAATATTAGCGATTTGAAATAAATATGTAGCTCAAGGTGGATCGACAAGTTTTTCTTGAAACTTTTGCTTTTTTATAAAACAAACCGGACCAGGTTTGGCCAAATTTTGAAACTTAATTTTCGAATGCTTATAACTTAAAATCCATAACAGACAAATATCACATATTAGCAACTGTAGTTCTGACATTTAACAAATATTACCGACTTGCACTAAGTATGAAGCTCAAGGTGGATCGAATAGTTTTTCTTTAAGCTTTTCCTAAATAAGCATAAATAAGTATTTGTGGATCAAAAGCATGTTTTTTAAAGGTTTGGGCAAGGACTTGCATTATATAATAAAATCTTAGAAATCAGATGAAAAACATTTAACATATCAAGAAATTAACTGTCGGTGCCTTATTTTAAGACCTAACCTCCCCGACCCTGGCGGATTTTTGGTGTTTATCTTCAAATCATGAACTTGAATACTCCTTGACTACATTTATGTAAAATTCTATCTCGAATTATATCCAGCCATTTAGAAATGCTAGATTTATTTCCAAAGAAAAAATCAATTATACCCCACTGTGCGATCTATCAGTACGTTTTGGAAGTTAAAACTTTTAGCAAGGAATTTGTGCGCGATTTTCCTTCTATTTTAATTTTCCCTTGCTCAGCTCGAGTGCTGCAGATTAACGGTAGCTATATTTGAAAAACAAATCACTTGATTAAAACTAAAGCTTCTGTAGTGTAACCGGATGTTGTTTTCAAACACACACTCACTTGCTCATCTCTATGGCTTACAAACCATAAAATTGTTTTGTAATATAAATATACCTATATGCAATATTATTCATTCCTCTTATGGAATACAAGACATAAAAATTCTTCTTTTTTTTGGAATATTTTCTTTTCATAATTTTCAATGTTCATTTTATTTGTTCACGCAACAACGTCTCAACGTACATAAATATGCCACAGTCATAAATTTTATTTAACTTAAATTAATAAATAAGCACCACGACAAAAAAAAAATACCAGTCAATTTCTTATAAAAAATTATTATGACTAAATAGCCTGAACCTTTTAAATTTCACAGTTTGTTTTTTTGAAATTCGCCAATTATTAAAATTTTTTTATAGGTTCAACCCAAACAAAGCATTAAAATCAAATAAATATTTGAAATATTTTGTAAAAAAAAAATAAATCAATTCAATTAAAATCAATTTAAATTGTAAGTTGAGGTGACCAAAAACTATGAAAATAATAATAAATTAATAAATATGGTAAATAAATAAAAAAACTTAACAACAAACAAACATAAATTCATTTGTTGGCTGCCACAATCAACAATTATCACTGGCTTTTTTTCAACAAGTTTGGCTTTGAAGACATTTAAATTGATTTTAATGCAAATTTAGTCTGTGGAAGTTGAAAGATGAGTTCAAATCATAACTTTTTGTAATGAGTCATCTTCAGTTTATTTAAAGAATTCCTTAATATAAATTTATTTGTTGGGGTAAGTTAAGTTAGACATGATGATACATTTCAGTTTTTTTTACAGGAATGTTACATCTCTGCCAACTTAATCGAGACCCTTTGATTAAGACGTGTTGGAGGGAGACTAATTTGTTGACCACAATTGCCAAAGGTTACAAAAACTCCAAAGGTTATAAAATGATACAAAAAACCGTAAGACAGTGGGGTAGAATCAATTTTATTAGAAATAAATCTAGTATAAATTAATTAACGTAGTCAAGGAGTAATCGAGTTAAAGTTTTTAAAATGAACTCCTAAAAATTCTCCAGGGACGAAGCGGTGGGGACACGACATGTATTTTTTTTAAAATGTGTGGAATTTGTTGGATTTTTAATTTAAGTTAAACTTGATGACACATTCCAGTAATATTACAGAAACTTAATCTCTTTGACCCTTTGATTAAGTCTTGTTGGAGATAGAATGAGTTATTGCCCAAAATTGCCAACTCTTGACTAGAACCTTGTTTAAAAGTTAACCTAATGACAAAGATAATTTAATATTGATTGTAATGCATGTTCTAACATGCCTCAATTTCCAAATAACTCACATGGCGATATTCTAGCATAATACTAAAGCCATTTGATTACTCTATTACTACAATACCATGGCTAGTTTTTTTTATATTTATTAACTCCAAAAGAAATCAATCAAACACCAACCCAAAATTATTAATAAAAATAATATGCCTGCACACAAAAACTCCCTCAAAGCAAATACATTAAAAGCAGACAAAAATGTTAGTAATTTTCCCAAAAACATAACGAAATTCCCCCCAAAAAAATACAATGAGCACCTACAATTATGGCAAATCAAGAAAGAAAAAATAGAGACAAACCATATACATATATACATTAGGGTGGCCCCAAAATAAAATTGCGGATCTTCCCGAGTAATATGAAAATTTAATTCATTTTAACACTATGTTTCTCAATTTTTTTGATACCAAATTTACATATAGTTCCTTTGGAAGAAATGTGAAAAAAATCTAAAAATCTCTAAAAAGGACATTTTTATCCTTTGATACAGCTCACCAAATATTGACCCCAGGGCAAAAAAAAAATTGAGAAACGTAGCCTTAAAATGAATCAAATTTTCATATTAGTCGGAAACATCGATACCTTATTTTTCTCCATACAAACGGGCCACCCTAACGTACATACATACATGTAAATCAAGACGCACACTTAACAATTGATCCCCAAAAAATTAATGCTTACATTAAGCAAATTTGGTTATCAACAACAACATCGACATCAGCCACATTATCGTCAGCAAACTGCATCTGCAATTGAGACAAATGCCTGGCAGTTTTCAAATAAATGAGGATTGCAATCACATAAAAGAACCCAAGCTCGAAACTCATGACCAGCAATAAATCATAATGGTAGTTTATTGAATAATGGTTGGTTGAGTCGTTGGATGCCTCATCATGTATGCGCTGGTGCTGCAACTATATTTGTGAGAAAAGGTATCATAAAATACCATAACCATTAAATGACTGCAAAACTTGCTAGTACTCATACTATATATGATTAAATTAAATTTGCTGTTTTTTTTTTGTTTGTGATAAAATAGCTTAAGGTTACAATAATTGCAATTAAATGTTAAACAGCTTTATACCAAAAATCGTGTATTTTAAATGTTGGTGATCTAAAATTATGGTGTGAAATATAAGTTTATACTACTTCTTAGTAATTTTCTTAAGTTTTAAGCCTTACAGCGTTCAATTTTGTAATATTAATTGTGTTTTTTTTTTCATTAATTTAAAAATGAAATGTTCTTTTAAATGTCATGACAAATAAAGACGAGATGACTGCCTACTTCATACTATAGAAGTCTTTTCTAAAGGAGGATCCACTTTTTTTGTTCCAAACAAAAATTTTCCCCGCTGAAAAATTTTTTTACTCAGTGTTTTTTTGGAGCACGATTCACCCATGTCGAATGATTTTTCTACAAAACCAAAGCTGCCATATGTACAGACGATCTATTAGTTTCACTAGTGCGGCCATTGATTTATTTTGCTTTGGTTTTTAAGTGTCACAAAAAAAATTTAATTATTTTAAAATATTGTGTATTAAAAATGAATGAAAACAAGTAAGAGTGTTATATTCGACTATGCCGAATCTTATATACCCTTCACCTTTGTTGTGGCTGCATAATTATATAGTATACACATACATATATATTAGGGCGGGTCGATTTAATAATGGCTCAGTGAAAATCATATTCTAGGGATCAAAATAAGAAACTTTGCCGAAGGAACCATACCTCTAAAACGAATTCTACTACCCCCCAACTGTTGACTTTTGTCCCGTACAAACATTTAAAAAAATCACCATTTTGGCACTTTATTTTATTATTTTTTATTTATTTTATTTATTTAATAATATTTAAAAATAAATAAAATAAATAAAAAATAATAAAATTATTTATTTTATTTATAAAAAATAAAATAAATAAAAAATAATAAAATAAAATAAAAAATAATAAAATAAATAATTTTATTATATTTTATTTATTTTATTTATTTAATAATATTTAAAAATAAATAAAATAAATAAAAAATAATAAAATTATTTATTTTATTTATAAAAAATAAAATAAATAAAAAATAATAAAATAAAGTGCCAAAATGGTGATTTTTTTAAATGTTTGTACGGGACAAAAGTCAACAGTTGGGGGGTAGTAGAATTCGTTTTAGAGGTATGGTTCCTTCGGCAAAGTTTCTTATTTTGATCCCTAGAATACGATTTTCACTGAGCCATGGGCGATGTTTTTGCCTCCCCACAAATCGACCCGACCTAATATATATATTATATTACTACACTTTGTTTGATAGTTTTGTTGATGAAATTTTCAGAGGTTGTCTCGGATTTTTGCTCATATCTCCGTTATTTCTGGACGGATTTTGCTGATTTTAAATAGCAAATTTCGAAAGCATGTCTAACAGAATTATTGAAGATTTGGATCCCGAAGATATCTGGGGACTTCAGAAAATTGATTTCAACATCAAGACAGACAGGCAGACGGACGGACATGGCTTAATAGACTCCGCTATATATAAGGATCCCGAATATATATACTTTATAGGGTCGGAAAATTATATTGTGAAAATTACAAACGGAATGACAAACTTACATATCGTCACCTAAAATGCCCAATGACGTAACCCTCATTATCATAATTTTACAGGAGAAGCAAAAAACGTTATAAAATGAAAACACTTGAATGCTAAATGTCAATGGTCAAACAAATAGGTGCATTTTTTATTTAGTTGTTACATGTACGCAGACGCATGTTTGGTTTTTAAGCGTTAATTAAAAGTGAATGATTTGGATAATATGCATACGAAACAATATAAATTTCTAACTTTAACGGAAAAATATAAAGTTTTGGAGAATTTACAAAAAGGTACAAGTGTAACAAAGTCCACCGTATCTGGAATAAAAAAGAATAAAAATGCAATTTCAAAATGTGTCAACAATACATTCATCGGACCTAGAAAAAGAAAAACTATACGGAATATGAGGAATAAAAAATTACCCATCAGCGGACTAAAAAAATTTTAACTGCCCTTGTTTTCATTAGTTCATATTAGCGCAAGTGCACTGTAGGGGAGAGGGGGCACCTTTGAACACTTTTTGCTTTCAAGCCACATAAAAATTTATATTTTTGAATTATTGACTTTTTACATAATTTAACTACTAAGTATGGAAATAAACTTTAGTTTAAGTCTACAAGTAACTTATTTTTAGTTCGACTAAAATTTTTTTTAATGCATGATGTCATTGTGTTCAAATTTGCCCCCATACAGTGCAGCTTTGAACTACGCTGGGGCAGCTTTAAACGGCAATTTTTTCTTATAGCCCTTATGTCCAAAAATAACATAAACAGTTATATTTTTATATATATAATAAATTCGATTTATTTATTAAGAAAAACATAAACATTAACAATTAAAAAAGAAAAAAATTCAGATCAAAAATAAGTTTTATATTATTAAGACGGAAAAGGCCTTGCGATTTCAGGTGACATTACATTTTCTTTTAAAGCATCATGATCAGCATTGGATTCGTCGTTTTCAGAAAATAAGAGAGAATCAACAATGTTTGTTACTTCGGTTGATAAGTTAACATGTTCAAAGGTGCCCCCTTTTTCTTTACTCAAACCTGAACTGGCTTGCATTTCACGAAAATTTATAATAAATATTTTTTTTACAAAAATATCAAATAACTTACCTTAATTTTGTTTAAAATAAATTTTGGAATGCAATAAATTTCTTTCACGAAAGAAAACGATCACTAAATACTTCTTAAACTCTTACAAAAACAAAATAAAAAAATTTACAATGGCACTGTGACGACTGAAAAAACTAGCAAAAGTTGTTGACGTTGCTAGAAAACAAGGTTACCATGTGAAGAACTCGGTTAAGGCTCGGACAAAATTTTAAACTGAGATTATATCAACATTGTTCAGAGGTGGCCCGTGTTCAAACGTGGACCCCTCTCCCCTACTATAAAAAAAAAATCTGATTTTTTTGTTAAATTTTTTTTTTCTGTCAAAATATTAAAAACCCATTAAATTAAACTTTACCCAATTTCAAAGTCCACAATTTCGCTTCTTTAACACCATGTTAAACATTTTTAGATTCTGCCATATTTCCGACAAAATAATTTGACAATGAAATAATGTGCAGCTTTATTTTATTAAGCGCAATACATATTTTACATCTTTGTTGTTACTTTTTTTTTTAGCTTTAATGAACTAAAAAAAGAAACGTAAAATATTCAACAACATTGTCATTTTTACAAATCATATTAAATAGAGACAAGTTTTTAGTATTTTTATATAATCATTTTCATAAACCAGCATCTTATAAAGTTTTTCTGTTTCTTTTTTTTTCAAGAATATCCAATTTCATTATGTTAAAAATAAGATACAAAAAAAGCAGTTGTTCTAAAAACAAACTATAAATTATAAAGAAAAAAAAAAAAGAACTCAATAGCTTAATTGTTTCTAAACTACACGTGACTCATGAAATGGGTGTTTTTAAATGACCGAACAAAGTGTTATATATGTATAATAAAATCGCTCAAATTTCATGTATATGGTGGAAGAATAGATATTTTATTAGAGATATTGATTTAAAACATGTTAAGCGTACCAGCATTTAAACTTATTGTAACAATATTGTTTACAAAATCTAGACTAATAAAGCTTAAAATTGACTTACAACGAAATTGGCTCAAAGGTTTCTTCGATCTTACAACAGTTTTGTAAAAGCAAAAAAAAAATGCCTTAATATACATCATATATGCTTCACAGCCAAGGCCTTAAATACATCCACAATGTTTAAAAAAAAATATCCAATTTAAATCCTCATTCTTTATGACCAAAAATTTATTAAAACATCTTAAATATACTCGTACTTTATAATCCAAAGAAATTTTCTACTTCTTTTTTTTATAACACTCACAAATACCATTTAAATCTAACTAAATCGTATATATCTTTATATAAAACTTTACAACTCATAATGCAGCACACAAGCTTTTTAGGGCGTTAGTAATCTGCAAAGAATTCAGAAATTTAGTTTCTTTTATAATCTACACTACACACATGAACTTGTAACTTGTATTTAATGTGTTTAATTTTATTTTTTTTTTTCTCTCTTACTTGTCATATTTTTCTATCTTTTATATTTGAATACGTTTTTTTTTTTTGCATTTAAAATGTTTTTGCTGAAAATTAATACTTTGCACTCGTTGCATGTTTGTGTATTTATGTGCCACACAGCTTAATTCTATTTACCTAAATTTATATTACAGCCAACAAACCAAAACAATCAAAGCACCCAGTCTCTGGCTGACAGTCATCCAACCAAGCGAACAACTAACCAGGCAGTCAGCCAGCCAACCACCAGCAGCATCATCTTGGCTGGTTCTAGTAGTAATCAGAGGTTTAAAAGAGTGTAGTATGGGTTAAATTAATTATTTTGAAAGGTAAAGAAATCAATTCCATTAAAATCTGATCTGATCAAACCCGAAAACTCTTAAAAAATCACTCTTGGTAAACACTCAGATAACATTCATTACAACACACACAAAAACTTCTTTGAGAGTGACTCTAATGTGTTGCTAACGGCATCTGGTCCATATGGGAAGGAACAATCACTCTGAGCGAGTCCTTTTGAGATCAGCCAAAAATATAGCAGCAAATTTTCTACATTTTTATATGATAAAAATTAACAATAAAAATGAATAAGAACAATTTCTCCGAGTGAGAGTCGATATTAGAAGTGCATTGATTATGCAGCCATTCCAGACTGTCTTGGTTAACTTACTGGAGCATCATTCATGGTGTGTGTTTTTTAAAGTTCTTCTAAGGTCTGCCAAAAGAAAAGCTACTTAAGTTTTATAGGATGATAAGATGTTGAAACCTTACTTGAGTAACAACGCAGCTGAGATTTGACCATCTCTTAACGTGAATGCAACTTAATTGGCTAATCGGCAGAAACTCTACATTAAAGTTGAATTGCAAACTTTTGTTGTACAATGCAATTCTAAAGCCATTATGGAAATTAATTATGGGGTACTGCCTCAGCATCCAACATTGAAAAAATTCAAAGGGGTCAAAATAAAATTCTACGTATAATTATTGCAGCTCCATGGTACGTTAAAAATTCTCGAATTCACAAAGATCTAGGCATTCCTTTGGTAAAAGTCGAATTTAAAAAATATGTCAGCAAACTTGAACACCATCCAAACCCACTTGCACGAGACATCCTTAACTTTAGTGGCCATGTTCGGTTGAGAAGGAGGGATACCCTTGCTTTAACTCAAGCAGATGACTGGATCAGTGGATGTAAATTTTTTGTATTAAGATTCGAAAACTTATTGTCATTTCTACATCTGAAGATTCAATAAATAAATAAAATGTATTAAAAAAAAAAAAAAAAAAAAAAAAAAAACGTGAATTTGTTACAGATGTCCGCATTATTATTCAGATTCACTGGTTTATAAGGAAACTACGCTTTCGTATTTTGAGTTTATCCGACTGATTGTTGTTCCGTTTGTCGATTGCTATCTCTGATAAATACTTCCAGATCTCAATTTGAGAAATTGTTTACTGCTTGTTTGAAATGTATGCTAAAATCTAGAATCTGCTGTAGAATGACTTCCAAAGAAATTAAGGGAAAAGAGAAAACAGAGAGCAAGACAGCTTCTCTACCATTGTTCAAAACTGACAGATAGATAATTCAAAATGTTAGGATTATTTTATACTATTTTTCGTAATTTATAAGTATAAAGATGATCCTCTTTTCTAGAGTAGCTCAAATGTGTGTCTTCCATAAGATTATAGCCTATTTATCAAACACCATCTACATTTTGATTCATAAATATTCCTTTACTGAAACTGTTTTTGTTAATTTTGAATACCAAGCTACTTGGTCTATTGACTATTTGGTAAAATATAATTTATTTGCGTTCTTTAGATTAGACTGGATGGTCATGGCTATATTAACTACTTATATAAGAATTTCATAAGATCTTGGAAAGATCTGGAATACATGAGAAATTAAAAAAGGCAACAAGTTACGAAAAATGTATAAAATTCAATCAAGGAGCTTTACGTTCTTAAAAGCACGACTTTATTTAAAACAATGTATAGATTACCTGATTTTTCACAAATTCCAGCTCTCACGTTGCTCAGTAAAATTTAAAAAAAATATGTATGATTACAGGTCAAATGAAGATATAAGGCTATTGTTTAGAGAGAAGTGGATGCGAATATTTAAAGGAGACAGACCAACAAGATAATTCTAAAAAAAATCCATCTGTATAGAATTTTAAGTTGGCAACACTGTTTTAAATGGCGGCCAAAATGTCAGCTGTTAAGAGATTTATGTTTAGTTTGGTTTGACATTTCAACATGAATAGACTGACGCCTGAACAACAATTTCAAATTGTGCAAATTTATTTTGCAAATCATGGTTTTGTGCGAAATACTTATCGAGGGCGTTTTTTTTTAGATGTATAGAACTTTGAAATTGAATAAAACAAAGATGATTTTTTAAAATTGATATGAAATATACTTTATTTAAAAGATAATATTCTGGCATATGACTGGCTCGGACGTAGTCTAATCTGGAGGCCCAATTATCGATAACTTTTTTCAATATTTGTGGCCGTATATCGGCAATAATGCGGCGAATGTTGTCCTCCCAGTGGTCAATCGTGAGAATTGGGTCACTCCTAATCGAAAACCAAATTGTGGAAAGGTTTTGAAATTGGTCATTTATATTACTCGTAAAGTGTAATAAAACAAGTAAGAGTGCTATATTCGGCTATGCCGAATCTTATATACCCTTCACCTTTGTTGTGGATGCATAATTATGTCGATAGACACGCCATCTGTTGATGAATTTGTTCGTAACAATATTAATAAACTTTGTTTGATTAACGCCATCCGTTGATGAAATTATTCGTAACAATATTAATACACTTAGTTTTTTTTATGAAATTTTTAGAGGTTGTCTCGGATTTTTGCTCATATCTCCGTTATTTATGGACGGATTTTACTGATTTTAAATAGCAAACTTCTTGAAAGCATGTCTGACAGAATTAATGAAGATTTTGGTTCCGAAGATATCTGGGGACTTCAGAAAATTAATTTCAACAGACAGACAGAAGGACATGGGTTAATAGACTCCGCTATCTATAAGGATCCAGAATATATATACTTTATAGGGTCGGAAAATTATATTGTGGAAATTACAAACGGAATGACAAACTTATATATACCCTTCTCATGAAGGTGAAGGGTAAAAAATACATAAATTGCTAATAAAAATTTTAAACATTTTAAGGATAAAATTCAATTTTAAAAATGTTTCCATTGTGATGTAACAAGGAATTGAATTTTGATTCGATTTGTTTTACTAGTATAAGATCAAGTTTCCAGGGAGTTCCCAAATGAATCATAAAAACACCCACCATTTAAAACACAGCTTACTGAGTATTGATACATTTACAGCTCTGCCGGTAGCAGCAGCAACCGAGAGCAAACAGCGCACTTGTAAATTAACACTTTAAAGCTGGTTTTATCAACAACTTAAAACGCTGCAACAAACTAAAATCTGAATCCAAATTTAATCTTTGTTGTTCGTTCGTGTATTTAGTTTTTAAATTAATTGCACATATTAATATTACACAGCAACAATAACAACAAACAATATCAAAAAAATAAAAATTTTGAAAACGTCATACATATGTTAAAATATAGTTATTTACACTTTCAGGGTTTAAGTTTTTAACTCACAGGTTGGTTGATTTTTGAAAAAGACATTAAAAACTTTTTGATTAAATTATTAAATAACAAAATTACATTCCTTAACATTTAATTATGGATTATTGTTAATTATAAAGCTGAAAATTGAATTGATAGAAAATAAAAATGTTGCCTAGAGTTTATTTACAAAGTGTTTTTTTCAGTATGTTTGCTTGGAAAATATTCAATATTGGTAAATTTGTTTTTTGTTTAGTAATAACAAATAGTATTTGTAACTTAATTAAGTTGTGGCTTAATAAATAAATTATTTTACAAAACAAAAAGTTGGTATGTTTAGAAAAAATTGAAGGTTATAGATTAGTAAACACAGAAAACTTTAGTTAAAGGCGGAATTTAACATAAACAACGTGTTACAGTCAGACACATGTTTATAAACATTCAGGCATATGTTGAATTGTTGCAGTTAGTGCATTATTTGCATTTAAATTTATATAAATAATTATTAATTTAAGCAATTTATGTTAATTAAAACCAGATATGTGTAGTAGTATTTATCTAAATACTAATAATAATATATAAACAATGACGTATATTTGTTAATATTTTAAACAAGTTGATTTTTTCTTTGTTAAACAAATACATATTTGTATATGTGTCTGTAACTGATAAACTTATAAATTCATTCACATATTTTTGTATATTTTTTTTTTCTTTTTTACATTCAATTCAATTAATGCATGTAGGTGTTATTTACCACTTGTGTAAAGAGAATCATCATCATAAAATTTTTTTTAATATTATTTTTTTGTGTAACATTATGAAATTTATACGAGTTTTAACAGAAAACTAGTTCTACTTCTAGTATTTAAAAAAAATAAACTAAAAAAAACTCATATTTTCATTCATTAATGTTTGAAAAGCCATGCGACAAATACGTCCCCGTTTACATTTTAGTTCCACAACATAAATTGCTTTTGGTCGGCGTTATTTTTTTTCTGTCTCTCTGGTTTATGAATTGAAATATTTATTATTATTTTTTGTAGTTTTTATAGTCGAAATATATTAAATTGCGTAGGTTGCTGTGGATGACCACAATGAAAATTTATCAGGAATTAAGAAACGACTTCATTAGTCCATTTTATTGTCATCATATGTTATTTGCTGACATTGTAATATATTTTCTTGTTCATGTCTAGCATTTAACTAAAATTACACATTTAAATTGTGTAAAAAATTAAATGACAAAAAGCAATTATTGTTTGCAATCGTATAAAGGGCAAAATGGTATAAATTTTGTAATAATTGTTAAGCTACAGGAAATAATTCTCTGGGGTTTGGCATTATTTCTTTGTATGTTTATAATGTTTAGCAACAAGTTTTACATATCCCTATATACATTCCAAGATTTTTTTTTGTTTATATTTTAAAATTTTTTTATTAATTAAAATATTACATTGCTAAAAATTGTTTTTAAGAAAGATAGTTTAAATAATTTTTTCAATATGAGAAAAAAGTATTATTTCTATAGTTTGTTCACCTAATATATAATCTTGTTAATTAATTTTAAAATTTTGCTTTTAAAAATTTAATTTTTAAAAAAGTAGCATTTTTACTACCATTTCAGAAAAAAAACAAAGTATTTTTCAAAATTTTTTACATAATTTAAACTACTGTTGAATAGTTTAAATATTTCGTTGCAAAAAAGTACTTTTTAAAAAAGTACTTTTTAAAAAAGTAGTATTTTTAGTACTTTTTTCGACATCAGTAAGAAGCAGTATTTCCATAATTTGTTCACCTAATAAGTAATCTTGTTAATTAATTTTAAAATGTTGGTGCTAAAAATTGCTTCTTAAAAAGTATCTAGTATTTTTACAACTGTTTTAAAAAATCACAAAAAGTATTTTTTGAAATTTTTTGCATAATTTAAAATTTTGTTGAATAATTTAAATATTTCGCAGCAAATAAGTGCTTTTTAAAAAAGTAGTATTTTTAGTACTTTTTTCAACATCACTTAAAAGTAGTAGGTAGTTATATTATTTGATCAAATTATATATAATTTTGTTTATAATTTTAAAATTTTGGTGCTAAAAACTACCTACATAAACATCCATATCGAACCGAAATTTTACACAGATCAGTTATAAGCATGTAAAAAATATACTATTGAGTTTTGTGAAAGTTGGTCCATAATTGGCCAAACCTCAGAATATACAGAGGTGACAATTTTGACGTTTCAAAAAGCCAAAATCAGTTTCCTAGGGCTTGTTGGTACTTAATTTATTAAAGTAAATCGCTTTATGTTACACGCTGCAAAAATATAAACAAATTGTAAATTCTTGATTATAACTAGAATAGGTAACAAATTCTTATAAATATCTTCATTGAGATGAAATTCTACTAAAATAAATAGAAAGTACGGTACAATATTTTATGAAGGTGATTGGTAAATAAGATTCGGCAGAGCCGAATATAAACTCTAGACTTGTTTTTTTTTTTTTTTTTAAAGTATTTTTAATACTCGGCAAAAATTGTTATTTCTAAAATTTAATTTATTGGTTATTTAAATTTTATTGGTATTTAAAAAAAAAACTCGTCATTGAAATTACCTAAAAAATATTGCCTAACAACCCTCAATTTATTCAAATTTATATTACTACTAGTAATTTTTTCCTAAACAACTGTCTTAAGAGTATTAATTCATTATTTATATTAATGTAATTAATATAATTTTTTTTTACAGCTTCAAACGTACGCTTTCAGGGTAAGTGTTATCACTTCTATATAATAAATTAATTAGTTTGTATTATTTAAAATATTAAACGAGAAAAAACAACTAATAAACTTCATTAATAATACATAAATAAACAATAAAAGTTCATTGCTCCATAATCACTGATTCGGAAATTGCTGCAAGCTCTTAACTTACTACCACACAATTTTTGGGTGTTTTAATCGTTTTTTTTTTAATATTTTTTTTTGTTCAACTATTTGTTTATGCGGTTTTGTTTATTATAGTTGGTGGTCAAAATCTCAGCAATGACCTTAACTTTGAATTGTCAAAAAAAAAACCTTAAAGTTCAATAAATTTCTATGCACTAACATATGCTTGTAGTTAGAAGACTTTTGAGTGGAGAAGTGTGTTAAATGAATGAAAAAAAAATAAACATTTGTTAATCAATAATAAAATGAAAATAGTATATAAAGAGAAACTCAAAACAAACATTATTTTCTAAAGTCATTTGAGCTACAAAAAAAATCATTAAATTGTTAGACAAAATAATAAAAACGTTACATTAAAACAAAATGTAGTTTATCCTACT
This sequence comes from Bellardia pandia, assembly GCA_916048285.2. Classification (NCBI taxonomy): domain Eukaryota; kingdom Metazoa; phylum Arthropoda; class Insecta; order Diptera; family Calliphoridae; genus Bellardia; species Bellardia pandia. The sequence goes on from OU696531.1 coordinate 30,781,610, forward strand.
TATTAAATTAATTATTTGCAAAAAGTGTTAAGTGTATTAATTATATAATTATAACAACTTAACACCAGCATGAAAAATCAAAAGGCTTTTAACACATGTGCCACAATGTTTAAAAGGCAGGAGGATTCGCATTAGAACTACTAAAAGCAATATCGCTGGCTTAACATGTAAAGGCTCTAACTCCACTTTTTTTAGAAATTGAGATTTTGATACAGTTGTGTTCAATAAGTAAAAATATATCGATTACAACAAAAAAAAATACAGTTATCTCATTTGTTATTGTTGTTTTGTAGTGATGAGTAAAGTCCAATTTATCACATCTTTGTGTAATATCTCACTTCTTCCATATCAACTGTTTTGCGCGGAATAGTCTGAGAGTCCAACCAATTGACATAATATTATTTCTCATTGGCTACACTCTCGTTGTTTTGAGTATCAACACCATTGACAGTCATGACTTTAATCGTCATGATGTTACTTATTTGGATCATTCATTTTTTTAAAAAATTTAACAATGTAAAATTTTGTAAAAGTATTTGCCCTGACCGTAGAAAAGGCGATTCCAAAGTGACGGACATTCGAGGAATACAATACACATCAAATGGTGAAATTAATATCAAACTTAGATTTCCTGATGAATAGTACAATCTCCAATTGTGGTCACATTTACACCAACTTCATCAAGAAAGAAGAAAAATAAAGACTAGAAAGTTCGAAGACTTACAATATCTAAAATCCACTTTGCGTACAAAACACCATAAATTTTATGACGATTTGTCATACGAATAAAAATAGTCGTCGCCAGTTATCTTACTTTTAAACCCATTAAAAATTTAAATTAATATTACTTTTTTATTACAGCAATGAAATAAGACTGAATAATGTTTGTTTTCATTATGTCCAAGTATATACAAATATCAAAATTGAAATTACAATAATAATGTTATTCATATTTTTGAGTAAATTCTGTTTCTTTTTTTACAATAATCAAAACAACAATAAAAAAGCAACAAAATTACACTAACATTGTTGTAAGTCCCGGGTCACACATTGCCACTTTTGCTGCTCAACTTTTGAGTTTGTTGGTGAGAGCGGAAAGATGAGTGGCACCAAATACTACTCTTCTTTCCCCTCTCACCCACAAACTCAAAAGTTGAGCAGCAAAAGTGGCAATGTGTGACCCGGGACTAAGAAATATAAGTAGAGACAAGTTTTAAGAAAAAGATCTAAGTCCATGAAAACATACAAACTAAGCAACAGAAAAAGCTCTAAGGCCAAAAAAGCTTTTATCTCGGCAAATACTTATTTTTTCATTTTGCTTTTACGCAAATAAAAAACAAAGAAAAATACAAAACAAATTGCATTTACAGATTTCAAAAATGTTTATTCAAAAAAATATTGTAAAATATGGACTTAGAGCCTTTACATTTTAAGCCAGCGATATGCTAAATATGCAAACTGAAAAAAGGTAGTTTTTTTACTACTATTTTTAACATGCAACAAAATTATGATTTCTCATATTAATTCAATAATATGTATATAAAATTGCGCTATAATTTTAATATTTCCATGCTAAAAAAGTACGTTTTAAAAAAGTAGTATATTTAGTACATTTTTCAACATCACTGAAAAATACAATTTCAACTATTTTTTTACTAATCTTAAATTTTTTGCTTAATATTGCAATTTTTTGTGTCAAAAATTACTTTTCAAAAAAGTAGTATTTTTAGTATTTTAAAAAACCCAAAAAGATGTTTTGGTGCTTAAAAGTACTTTAAGAAAATAGTATTTTAAGTTGAAAATACTATTTTTCACATTTTGTTGACTTATATAGCAATTACTTGTGTCTAAAAGTAATTTGTAAAAAGTAGAATTTTTACTATTATTCTAAATATTTACTGCCGTATTTAAAAAAAAAGTAGGTTTGAAGTGTGCTTTTAGACAAAATTGTCATACTAAATTAATTGAAACAATCCACTGACAAGTCTAAATGCCTAGAACTTTTTAACAGAAAATATTTTTGATTTAAACAACATTATTTACAAATATGTATAAATGTTGAGTACTTTCACGTTCAGTTTATTAGTTCATGTAAGCGCAAAATTAATTTCAATTTCTACCTTAAACTATAATATTTGAATACCATAGCTTTACGAGTACTTGTACTCTTCAGTTTATTGAAGAGTGCCGTTTTTATTTGATCTAATTTTGGTAACCAAACATTTAAAGTCAACAGCAATTGTGTGTTGGCTTTTTACGAGTTCGACAACATGTCTATTGTTGGGTTAATAATTTTTTTGCCATTATTTTTTCCGTTTTTTTTTTTTTTTTGGTATTGGAAACATGTATCCATCAGATAATATTAGATGGTTAGATGAGATACGATACGAAATGAAACATCGACAGTATAGTGATGTGATGGTGGCATATTCGTCAACAATTTGACATTGACTTGATGGATTTAATGAACAGTTTTTGCATTTCTGTGTGTGGGCTCAAACATCTAACACTGCAGGCTAGTTATAGATAGATAGCAACAACAAGTATTTGCCATCAATTTTGGGTTTCTGTTTTTCTGTCTGTCTGTCTATTTTGTTATACTTATGTTTGTTTTCTTTAGCTTGACATTAAAATGTCTTCTTGTTTCTAGAGTTATACCTACATTCATAATAAACTATGAAATTCATAAAAATTTGTTTTCAACACTAAAGTTTTTGAATTTTTTTTTTTCGAAAATCTCTTTTAATGTATTAGTCACTGAAGTTTTTTTTTGCTAGATTTTTATTGGCCAACTTTTTTGTTTGTTTTAACTTGGCGTTAAGAATTGTTTTAATAAACTTTGAAATTTTGAATTTCTTGTTTTTTTGTTTTTGAGTGTGTCTTTTATGCGGTGTTAAATTCTAGTAGGTGCATTTTTTTGTGTGTGAGTGTTTAAAAAAAACCACAAAAAATAATAGTCAGTCAGTCGTATGTGGTGTTGAGTGTTTTAATATTTTGTGAATTTTGTAAAAACTTAAAGAAGTTTAGGATATTGTTTACAGGTTAAAGACTACTGTTGCAGGCCTTATATAAGTTAAAAACAAACTTTTCGTAGTTAAAAAATTGTCTAGCCTTTGCAGAAGGCTGTAGTATGTTAGTAGGGTGCCTCAATTTCTGTCTGTGTATCACTGATTTTTTCTTTAGTAAAGTGTCTTTTTACTCTAATAATTTGTTTTCTATTCTATTCGCCTTTTCATTAGTTTGTTGTGTAAACAAGTTTATTTTTGCGTGGTTTTCAGTCTAAACACTAGAAACACATGAATTTAAACATGCATACATATGTGTAAAAATGTATATAAACAATGTATCTTATACAATACATCTGTAGGTATTGTTATATCTTTATACCCCTGCTAGTAACTATTGACTAGTAGCTGCCGTTGTGTGTCCTTCAATGTGTCTGTTAATGTTTTAAATTGTGTTGGTTTGTTTTTCTATTCTATTCAATTGAATTTCATTCCATTTAGAACTGTAAAGTAATTGAACTTCCGTAAAATATTAAAAAAGCTTAACAAAAACGTATATAACATTATTAATTACTATTTAATTAATAACGTCGCAATGTGTAATTAGTTTCTTTGAATTAATAATAACGTTTGTATTTGTTTCCAAAAACGTTTTGTTTTTTGTCTTTAAAAGAATAATTGCACTAAAGTGCAATGTAATTAAATAATACTATTTTTAGTTAAGACTAATATAAAATACATTAAATATTAATGAACTATTAAGACAAAGAAGTTAAAAATAAAAGATTTGCTTTAGAAAAGAAAATTTGTGATTTCCTTAAATCAAACCAGAATTTTCCGATAATATATTCAGTAATTCAACAGTTTTGTAATCGGGAAATTAAAAAGAAGATTTCAAAAAAATATTTTTTTTTAATTTTTTACAAACTTTCGATTGTTTACATTAGGTAAAGTATGTAAACAATGTTAAATTAAAAAATTGTCCAACTAAAAGCTAATAATGTCAGCAGAAAAAGTTTTTACTTATTTTATACACCGATAATCGATTATTTACATTTTGTAAAATATGCAAACAATGAAATATATTCCACATTTTCAAACCAAACTAAATATTCACCCTTATCGTGAATAAAAATTCCACGTGAATTTTGTTCACTTTTATTTTTTTTTTAAATAGGAAAATGTGAAAAGTGAACAAATTTCACGTGGAATTTTTATTCACGATAGGGGTGATTATTTCAATAAGATTCTTATTAACATACATTTACAATATTTACATTGTGTAAAATGTGTAAAAATATAATTGATAAAACATTTCTATATAAATTATAAATTTTTTTAGTTTTTTATATACATTTTCAATTATTTTTATTGCGTAATGTAAGTAAACAATGTAAATTTTACAAACTGTTAAAGTGAAAACTAATAATGTCCTCTGTTCTGTGATATTAGCTTCAAGTTAAACCTGACTTAATAATAAAAATTAATATCCAATGATAAAAAACATCAAAGCTATTATTTAGAACGAAACCCCTGAAGAAGTTAGAATAAAACTAACGAAACGTTGGGTAAATAAAATAAAAATCGACCAAGTTTTTTATTTACGTTTGGAAACAAACATTTGACCAAATTAGCCTGAAGGAAACTCCTTAATAATTAAAAAAAATTACTTTTAATAGAAATTTATAATAATTACATTGTGTAAAATGTGTAAAGTTTTACAAAATTTCAAATGTTACATTAGGTAAACTTTATTTAAAAGTAAACAACAACAAATAATTGCCTCAAACAAAGTTTTAAATTATTTTTGTCATATATTTTTAATTGTTTACATTTTATAAAATATGTAAAAAACAGAATTTTAGTCACATTTTTAACAGAGTTTTCTAGATTACCTCAATGAATTCTTTTAAACATAAATTTTCAATACATACATTATGTAAACTGGCATGAATTAATTAAAAACAAAGAAAAATATGAATAAAAATATTGACTGTAACCAAGATAAAGAAAATTTGTTGCCAGCACATTCAATACTGTAAATAATTTTAAGTAAAAATTCATTAAATTTTTGAAAACAATAACAATTGCTAAATATTTGACACTTTTTATTGAAGCTGCTGAACTAAACTAACAAATTTCGCTTAAATTTGTTAGCAATATGTTGCCTGAAAATATTTAATAATTAAAGTTTCAAACCAATTAAATTTTCTTTTCTTTTTTTCTTTAAAATGTAATTAAATTCATACGGTTTTAAATAAAATCTACGTATATATATACAAATGTCGTATTCATGTTTGTAAAACATTAAAGCAAACTAAACAATTTCAATTTCTTATTTAAAAACAAATAAAACAAAATTCCCACATATAAATTATGTAAACAAAAAAACTACAATTTTACACGCATCATTAGCTGGAAATTGTTTATGAAATTTCACTTTTTAACATGTTTGTTTTATTATTGTTTATTTGTTTAATGAATGAACACAATTTATTTTAAAACAATAGAAATACTTCAAAGAGCGAAACATATTGCAATCAGTGTTAGGTGAGAAATTGTTGAAGCAACAATGTTGCTTAACTATAACAAGCTAAATGTAACTTTTTACATATTTTTTTTTAATTTTACATATAAATAAAAAATTTAAATAATAGGCATAAGTTTAATAAAAACTATGGAAAACATTGACTAAAACCAATATAAAAAGTGATTGTATATGTGGGTAATATAAATATCCAGAATTTACTTATTATCTTCACACCATCGCTTAGCAACATATTGCCAATAATTACTTTCAGGTTTTTCTATGGCTTTAATCAATATATTTCGTAGTTTGTAATAAAATCAACTTATTTAATGTTATATTATAACTCAGCAACATGTTGCTAATATTTTAAATATAGAGAATTGGCCTGATGTTATTAAAAACTATGACAAACTAAAATTTAATTTGTTGGAAGATAAAAATCTATAATTTGCTAATTTTCTTAACTTCATTATCCAACAACATTTGTTAATTAAAATGTTTATTTGTTTGCTTATTTTTTAGCTCAGCAACATGTTGCCAAATATATAAAAAAATGTTGACTAAAATCAAAATAACATGAATGTAATTGTGTGCAACATGTGATTTGGTTACAAAAAAAAATATAATTAGCTTATTTCCTTAACATGTTGACAACTATAAGTTTTACATTATTTTGTCTCAAGCCCAAATTTTTATCAATTTTTTCTTAAATTTTTAATAAAACCAAGACAGATATTTCGTATTTATGTTGCCAGACATATGTTGCTAAAAAAATCAATATGTTGAACATTTTTGAACAAATGTTTTTTTTAGGATTTTAAACTCATTTGTTTGTTTTTTATTTATGACAATAAATTCCAAATTTATTTTATTTTAAATTGACAAGCAGTCATGATTTGCAAATATGTAAATGGTATTTATTTATTCACTTATGTACTTCGTATTCTATGGCTTCTAAATAAATATAAGAAAGGAGTCTTTAAACAATTTTTTTATTAATTGAGCAGAAGATTGACATTAAAGAGTTTGTTTTATAATTTTGAGGAATATTTTTCCAAGCAATTATTCAGAGTTAAAATTTTTTTGTATATATAATTGAAGAATTTTGTTTTTAAACTCCCAATAAATTAAGTTATTTTATATAAAAAACACACACACTCTGAGACAAAATGTTTACAAAATAAACAATCTGTAACGGAAGGTTATTTATTTCATTAAAAACATTAAATCACAATAAATATACGAAAAAAAATCTATAAAAATAAACGTTTAAATAAAAATAATAATAAAAACTGAAATAATAAAACAATCAATGAGCAGCAATAACCAGTTAACTGGTCAACCTTACCCATTAAACTTGACGCCACTTTTACCAATTTGGCAGCTAAAGTTTATAAATATTTTTTTAACACTATATACATAGACATATATTTTATTGAACTTGTTGTAGCAGCTTTTGCTACCATAAATAATCGACAAGATTCATTGTGTGGCTGAGATGTTGTTAACAGAAATAATGATTCAATTATGATTTATATTGTGAGACAATAAACGATGTGAATCCTTTCTCAATTGTAGCTGAATTTTTCATGTTTGTCACGCAAGTTCAGTAGTCTTTAGTTAGCAAGTTTGGTTATCAACAAAATAGTTGTTTTTTTTTTTTTTTTGTAAAATACCGCTTTTATTGTAAAGAACTCCTTAATTAATTTTAATGTTTCAATAAGTAATGGCTTAGCAACATGTTGCTAGCGATGTGGAGTTTAATTATGGTTTATTAATTGTTGTCATACAATCATGTTTCTTATTGTAATAATAGCGACATTTGTAATATAAAATTATTTAACATGATGACATCTGATCTAAGAAATATGTTGACGGAAACCAAAACAAAGTAATTAATTGGCAACATACTCAACATATTGTTAATATTATAAATATAAAGAATTTTTCTGACTTTGTTAAGAACTAAGACAAATATTGACTGACACCAAAATAAAATGATTCTATTTATCATGTTGCTGGAATATAAAAATCTATAATTTGTTTATTTTTATTGCTCTGCATGATGTTACGAACAATATAAATTAAAATAATTTACATAAGTTTATTAAAAACTGAAAAAACATGTTGATTATAAAAAAAAATATTTGGTTTATATTTGTTGAAAACTCATAATAATTTCTTTATTTTGATATCTTAGCAAGAAGTTGCCAGCAATTGTATTCACGTTATTTTAGCCATAAGTCAATATAATTCTTTATTTCTGGTAAAGTCAAGCTAAAACATAATAAACACTGAAATAAATATTAAACGACACTTTATATCTCAGCAACATGTTGCTAACAATAAAAATATAAAGAATTAAAAGAAGACGAACTATAATGTTTTTATTAAAAACAATGAAAAATATTATAAAAATATAATAAAATGATTTTATTTATTGGCAACAATTGCTAGTTTCGTTAACTATATAGCAACAATTACATTCATATTAATATAAATACAATGGCAATTTGCTTTAAAATTATAAAAGTAACATATTTCTAATACATAAACTAATACAATTGTTAATAAAAATGTTGACTAAAACCAAACTAACACAAATAATATTGTTGCTGCGATATAAAGAAATATACATTTGCTTATTTCCTTAACATTATAACGCAACAACATGTTGCAAGCATGTCGCTTTATTTTGATTAACCAAAGGTACGGTAACATTTGGAAAATATTTACTCAAATATTTTAGCACAAATTTGTTTGACGTTGCTTACTCTTACAGGAGTTTTGCAAGATCAAACAAATTAAAATTAAATATTTGTTGTGCTTTGGCCTAAATAAGAAAAGTTTTTTTTTTTTCAAATAAATAAAAGAGTTCAAATACATATGTATATGTTATTTAGTGGTTACGTCTTTTTCAGCAAATATTTGCCAAGCCCTTTAGACAAGTGCTAATAAAAATGTTGACTTAAAACAGCATAAAATAAACATAATTATTGGCAACATGTTGCCCTTATTGCTGTAACCGTATATCTCAGCAACATGTTGCAAAACATGTAGACATATGTTTAAATAACCCAACACACATATATAAACTAAAAACATAATATAAACTAAAACAAAAAAATGTTGCTGGTATATACAGAATAATATGCTGATTTTATTAACCTCATATCTTAGCAACATGTTGCGTGGCATAATATTTACGTTATTTTTACTGTAGTTTACTTTTGTATCAATGTTGTTAATTTATTTTGCAAAATACCCCACTATGCATTGTTACTAAACGTGAAAACAACATGTTTGAGTCACAACAAGGACTTTATTTCGTAAAACAAAATGTAAAAGAAAATAAATCTAAAATGAACATTAAATAAATATGATTAAGTAGAATATTTCAACACGAATTATACTTAGAGACAAAATTTCTATGAGAACTTTAAACAATTGCAGTGACAATGAATATGAACAAAATGATGACACATTTCACACAAACACACCGAACTGAACAGGCAGGCGTAACACATAAATGTGCAACCAAATATACATTAATGCCACAGAAACAGACACAGCAACAACAACAACAGTTGCATACATATGTTTCTAAAAAAATTAAATGAATGAATTTATTTTTTATAGATTTACATTTACAGCAACAGTAGCCAGCAACAACATTAAAATATCCTTAATTTAAATAAACAGCAACAACAAAATGCCAGCAAACTCATTGTCTCAGTCTACAATTCATAGCAAACCAAAATAAATAAAAAAAAAATCATATTCCATATGTATATGAACCGAAAGTATTAAACGCATATAGACGACATACTGTCAGTCACTTAGTCATTCAGCCTGTCTGTCTGTCTGTCCGTCTCTATCTGTCCTTCCATTTGCCGGCCTGTCATGGAAAATAGCAATAATTTTCGTTCCAAAGTCTAAAGTTTGATTTATAAAAAAAGAGGTTTTTACCCATTTTTAGTCAACTTGAGGTCAATGTTGTTGCTGATATTTGTTGTGTACAAGTTATTTTGATAGTGCTGTACATCTCTGTGCATGCATGTGCGTTTGTGTGCAACAGCTTAAAACTTATGCCTCAAGATCGTGTGCAGCAGTTTATTCAATTCAATTCCATTCCAATTTTTTCCACATACTACTCAGTTCATGTTGCTGCATTTTGTCAGTCGAAAATTTTTCTTTTCAAATGACATGTTTGAATACAGCGTTGATGACGATGAGTAGTACTTGTCTCGTTTACAACTTCTCACATTCGCATAACATAGAACAGAAAACTTATTAAACAAAAAATTATTCAAAAATTTTACATAAAAAAATAAGTGTGAATATAGACACTGTCATTGTTTGGTTGCTACTTGCTGGTTGCATGTATAATTTATTTTTTATTTATTTTGTTGTATTGTCTTATTTCCAAGATTGTTTATTTTTGATAAGAGTGAAAATATGTTTGCCTTATTTAGAGTTTTAATTTCAAATTAGTTTCGTATAAAATCATGCCACATGATAATGCAATATGTTTTGGTTTTTCTTTAAATTTTTTCGAAATTAAATGTAACTGGGTTTTCAAACAAGAAACATACAATTAAATTAGATTATGTCGCTGTTCATAACTGTATAAGTGTATAACATTATACACTTAAAACTTTGCAACATTGTTGCCAAACATTTCGGCTATGATATATGTACATAAACTTTGTCAATTAATAATAAATATAATCATAAATAATAAATATAATTATTTCTTTAACTTTATGTTTCATCAACATATACTGTACAATATAGAAATGACTAAAGCAGTTCATATGACAAATCGTGTTAAAAGTTATGTCTTTTTTATGGCAAAGAATGCAGTTTGTAACAAAGCGGATCATTGTTTAGACTATACAAGATTTATTTTGATCATAACAATCTTTGCAGCATTGTTACTAATAACATAAAATCACTGAAACTTTGTAAAAGAACACTACCTAATAAAATTGTAGAATCAAGGAACACTAATCATTAGCTACAGCGCCAACAAATCTATATGTGAATAAGGACATTTTTGCACCAAAGTTGTTGCTAGCAATATGTTGCTCTTAAAAATTTTTATAAAATAATTCATAAATATTGCAAAACTTGCTTGTAATATTTATGAATTGTTTTTTTTTTTATTTTATTTTAAAAGAGTTTCTTTGGCTTTAGAGTTTTCTAAGCTCTGCAACATTATTTATAAACATTTTATTGCAGTATGAAATCACAATCCTATTGAAATTCATAAAACGGGCAACAACAACTAATAAATGATATGACAGAAGTTTGATTTTATTGAGATTGTATACAGGTATTTAGAAGTTAAATGTGTAAAACAACACTTTAGTCCCAAATTTGTAGCTAGCAACATGTTGCCTATAGTAGTGTTTATATAAAACCAATTTCATAATAACTGATATTAAACTCTGCAACAAAACAGGCCTTATTTTAAATTATGAAAGAACTTGTTTGACTTTTAAGTTAAAAATCTCTGCAACACTGTTTATAGACATATTTATTACCGGGAAAATAATACAATATATTAAAAATTCTATAGTGATTAACAAAGTCTTATCCAACATGATTACTTAAAACAAATCTATAGAAATAACATATAAACACGAACTATTTCAAACAAATTATGTAGCTAGCAACATGTTGCTAATAGGAGGGATTATAAAATATTTAGTAAACAAAGTTTATCAAGATTTTCAATACTGCTGTAATAAAGTGTGCTGAAATCTGTATACCAAACCTGATTAAATACATAAACTAGCTATTTAGCACAAATAATGTTGTTAGCAACATGTTTCCAATAGGAGGATTTGTAAAATATTTAATTTATAAACATTTGTTAGCTTAATACATAATAAAGGTATTGTTATAATAAAGTGCGCTGGAATCTGTATCCCAACCCTGATTAATTACATTTGTATATGCGTCAAGATTTAGCGTTTGATTGTTTTGAACTTCTAGTGAATATAAAGGAACAGCAAATTGATCTAATGGCTCTCCATTGAGTCAAGTTTTAATTTCACGTTGTTTTACTAAATTCCAACAGGTAAAAACATTTCTTTTCAAATCACTTCTTTACAAATGTCTTTTTAATTGCGACTAATACATTTAAAATTCATCTAATTATTCGTATTAAACAATTCAATATAACAATAACTAAATCACACCTTTATTGTGTACAATTTTCAAACTACATACTTGCTGTTGAGCATTGTTGTTACAATTGAATTAAATACTTTTTTTTTTGCGAAATCTTTTGAAAATTTACCGATTTGACAAAATACATGTCAGGTGTCCCTCAATTTCAAATTTGATTTTAAACAATTGATTATTGTTGCTGCTGCTTTGCTTTGATTTGCTGCATTAAATGTTTGTCATTTTTAAAATAGTTTGTTGTTTGATGGAAAAATAATAATAAAATTTTAGAATTTCTAAGTAAAACGATTAAGTGCTCTGAATAAATAAACATGAATCGTTTTGTTAAAACAAAAGCAATAGAATCAAAATAAGTTAATGATTAAAAATACCTTGTAAACATGGGCTTATTAATAATTTATAGATTTTTTTATTTAGTTTTATGAACGTTTTTTATAAGATATTTTTATAGTAATATGTAACTTGTATAATATTTATACTAAAAATTAATTTCATTTATTGTGGTGTTTAAAAATTAAGAGATCTTTTATTTGCGTTTCATTTTAAGGATGGGAAGAGTTTTCTAAAGGTGGCAAACAGTTTTTAAAACTCAATGGGAATGATTATGAAAGCAAATTAGCTTTTTTCAAATCACGGTGTTAAATCTTTCACTTGCTAAAAATTTTTTGGGTGGGAAGAGTTTTCCAAAAAGTGGCAACAGTTTTTAAATATCACAAAATATTATTTTTCTGGCCAAATTTCATTTTATGGTAGTTAGATAACACGTGCTTTCATTTGACAACCATTTTGAGGGAGGGAAGAGTTTTCAAAAAAGAGGGTACAGTTTTCAAAGATATCAAAAAATGATTTTTCAAGCTAATATTATTTAAAAAAAAAAAGAATTTTAATGTATTACAACAACATTTAAGGCCGTTGGTCATAAAAATCAATTATGTTCCTCATTTTAAATAAGAATTAAAAAATCATATTATTTAAAGTAATTATTAAGAATATCAAAATTACTATCTATTTAGGTTACAAAATTACAAAATCTTTAATTTGATACCGATTTTAAGGGTGGGAAGAGTTTTCGAAAAAGTGGGAACAGTTTACAAAATTCACAAAAAATTCTTTCCCGACAAATCTTGATAATCACAGAATGAAATGCTTTCATTCGAGATCCAATTTGGAGATGGAAAGAGTTGTCGAGTTTTATTTTTCAGACCAAATTTAATAATCACAGAATTCAATGCTTTCATTTGCGTTGCATTTTGAGAGAGGAAAGAGTTTTCAAAAAGTGGAAACAGTTTATAATATTCACAAAACGTAAGTTTGGCTGGTGTTAAATTTAAAATTTCCATATTTTTTAATCTTAACATATTATTTAGTACCAATTGTCTATAACGCAAATACATTTCGAATATTATACGTAACTAGCGGACCCGGCGAACTTTTCCTCGCCCCAATTTTAAGCCTTCAGACAAACTTTAGAGTAATAATATAATACAACAGGAATAATTTCACACAAAATTTCGTACAAAAAATTCAATTTTCCAATTTTTCCCATTTTCCGACTTTTGCGAAGAGATTTTCCAATTTTCCGCGTTTCGCATTTCGATTTTCCAATTTTCCGGAGGGATTTTCCAAAATTTTCTTCCGTAAGAACCTTCTCCTCGAAAATACGAACAACTGACAAAAAATTTTATAGAAATCGGCCCAGCCGTTCTCATTTGATGAATTACTATACATTTTTTACACCATTTTTATATATATAGATTTCTGATCTCGTTGTTCATATTTATTGTAAAATATGCATTTTGAAGCTGTTGTTAAGTGTTTTAAGATTTTTGTTCATACAAGTGCGAATACTACAAATAATTGTATTTGTTTATCAATTTAAATATATATTTCTTGGCTAAAGTCTTTCAATAAATAATTAAAATAACAAAAAAACTATGAAATTAACAATTAATATTGTTACAAAACATCCTGCAGTTTTACAGGTGGCAATCATCTCACCTATCAGCTCAAACTAGTTTTGAGTTTTTATTGTTGTTACTCACTACTTCTCTAGTGTAAAGTAATTCATGGAGTGTCATATTTAAGCTAAGAACGAACTCAAACAAATATGCTAAAAGTAAAAAATTATTAAAGTAACCATCTTGAATGTTCCTATGCGTTTAAAATTCTTCCATAAATTAGGTTCATGTCACTTCATAGAACAACACTACTACATTTTAATTTTAATTTTGAAACAAATACACTTTTCTCTTTTTGGCGGTCTCTCGTCCATAATTATTTAGTTGTGGTTTTTAATGGTTAAGATATGCGGTAATGAGGAACTAAGTAATTGATCTCTTGAAGTAATGATCCAATAACCGACTTCGTGTCAAAAAAATTCAATAACAACACAATCAAGAAAATAACATGGAGCAGATAAAACAAAAAAGCTATAGAAAAAAGCTAAGTTCTATATAAGCCTAGTTAAAGCTAATATTGAACTTTTAGCAAAAGAGACAATATCATAAAACATAGCACTTAATATAATTTGAACGGCAGAACATGAGTCATTGAAAATTTTAAACAAGTACTTATATTTCTTTTACATATATATTTGCTAGACGAAGATAGACGTTTTATAACAGTTTTAAACAAAAACAAGATAACAAAATCACTCACCATCATTGTTACGTAGGTTATTATTGCTGCCTTAAATGGAGTCGATATTTGTCACCTGGAAATGAAAAACAAAAAATAAAATATCTTTGTCAAATACATTTTGTTAATATTTTTCGTCAAATATACCAGATTCTTCAATTCAAAGATTTGAACAATGGCCATGAGAATAATCTAATAATAATATTCCAGACAGTATCAATCAAAATCACTATCAAAATATCCTTAAACATCCTTGATGCACAAGTTATTTTGACTTGTTATTTTGTTATAATGGAAACAATTAACCAAAATGTTTATACCCACCGGCAAAAGGATGGTGTATATTAAGTTTATCAATCAGTTTGTAACACATCGAAATATTGGTCGTAGAACCAAAAAGTATATATACTCCTTATAAGCTTACAAGACGTCCGTCCGTCTGTTGAAAGCACGATACAGCTTTGAAAAAAAGACTTGGAACAATAAATTTTTTCCCAAACATTATTTTTTTAATGAAATGTTTAGTTTTGAAAATGGACAAAATAGGTGCAGTAGGATCCTAGTTATAGACCAAAGTTTTAGATAACCTCCATATTTTTCCAATAGTTTTTGCTATTTTCTTAATATATAATGCAGATAATATAATGAAATTCTGCACACTTTATTTTTATTATAAAAGGACAAGTCTTGCTTAAAATGGTAAGAATCGATCAAGCCCCCATACAAATTTCTTCCCGGAATATAGCTTTATGGTACATAAATGTCTATAGAAAAGCAGTTTGATTTTGACATGTATGTAAATTATCCGTGTAAAATTTTGGATTGGTACCGTTATTTATAAGAGATTTATGAGTATTAAAGTGATTTTCGGAAGAGGGCTTTATAAAAATGGACCGAAATTCACAAAATATATAAGTTTATGCAAAGTTTTGAGTCGGTAACGATATTTATACGAAATATATAAAGATAAATGGCTTGTTCGGATGTGGTCCTTGTATGGGAGCTATGACCAATTATGGGCCGACCATCATAAAATTTAGTACAACAATTTATTTACCTATAAGGATTATTTCTGTCAAATTTTAGCCGTTTAACATTATTTATATC
This sequence comes from Bellardia pandia, assembly GCA_916048285.2. Lineage (NCBI taxonomy): Eukaryota > Metazoa > Arthropoda > Insecta > Diptera > Calliphoridae > Bellardia > Bellardia pandia. The sequence goes on from OU696531.1 coordinate 30,797,087, forward strand.
AGTTTTATACGTATTTAAGTCAAACATGGACCGAACTAAAAAAAATTTCGGTTTGCGATTTCTTTTTCCATGAAACTTATTCCTGCTAAATTTTTGTATTGATATTCGAAATTTATAGGCATCTATGTATAATTGAGCAATATTTCGGGAAGAGTTTTGTATGGGGGTATGAGAAATCATGAACCTATTCTTACTATTTTCCTCATACTTTCTTTTTCTATCATAAAAACAACGTATACAAAATTGCATGGTATTATATGCAATGTATTTACAAAAATTGGAAGAAAAATTTTTAAAAATATCAATTTTTATGGAGGTTGTCTTACATTTTGATCCATAACTCTTGTTCTACTATACCGATTTTGCTGATTTTCAATACCAAACTGGTTAGGAGAATTATAAGCGATGTTTTGTAAACTTTGTTGATTTCGGTTGTGTGTTTTGGACGTGAGAGTGTTTTACACAGACAGACGGACATGGTTCAATCGACTTAGAATTTCGTAAGGACCAAGAATATATATACGTTGTTGGGTCTCAGATGAGTATTTCTCAGTGTTACACACGTAATGATAAACTTATATATTTATACCCTCATTCACCGTTTATGGTGGTGGAGGGTTTAAAAACAACAAAATTAATACTTGGTGGATCCGTCTTGGCTTTGTAAAATAGCATTTAAGATATTTTTAATAGAATTTGCTAATACTTGAAATTATTTGAAATTAAATTCCATTCCTTAAGTAGAGCGTTTTAAAGCTCCTGTTTATTTTTAATCGTCCTTTTTCTAACTGAGTGAACTTTACTGTGCTACTGTATTTTGTTTTAAATTTGTACGAGTATATGTAGTATCTATAATAAAACTCTGGAACTTTTTGCCTATTACCTTACGTATTTTTTCTTGTTCTAACAATGCCTTTCGTTTAAAAATCTTAGACTTTTTAAATACTCATGTATAGCTACTGATGGACAATAGTATAATTATATATTTATTAGTACATATTTTTTAATGTGGCTGAGGAGCCTTAATCTAAATGATAAATTCTTTTGTTTTTATTGAATTTGTGAATTGAAAATAGTTATAAGAATCAGGTATTGTTTACTTGTAATATTGTTATTTTGGCCTATAAGGCTTGATATTACATAAATGAATAAATAAATAAATAAAAAACCTTTTCTTAAACAATATTAGGTGTTTAATTTATATTGACGCTCACGGTATATGAAATAATCGCAATCTACAAATTAGATCAAAATTCTTAATTTTTCTTAATTTAATTTGCCAAATAAGTAATTTATTAATATTTGAAATATGTTGTTTTTTTAATTGTTTTACAATTTATTATTTATGTATTTATATTACTTATTTTTTTCCGCCCTTAGCTTAGCAAAGAAAGTTTTCATTTGCCAGCTATAAATTAACTAAAAAAATCAACTTAAAATGCAATCAGCAACAGGTTGCCTTTAATTGCTTAAGTTTTTGTTATGTTATTTTTATAAGTGTGACTATTATTTATTATGTTAAATTTGCCTATTTATTAAGTTAAATTTATATTTCTTTGTTTAGAATTTCATTTCTGTTATTTGCACTTACATGTCCAATTAATTTATGTGCGTTGTCATATTAGTAATGCCGATTAGATGAAATGAAATGAACAAAATAATAAAATAAAATAACAACAAACACAAAAACAAAACTTTATATTTTTCTATAAAATCCATTAGATATGCAAAATAAATTGTTTAATTTGTTTTTGATGTTTTGCCGCTGCTAGTAAAATTAACAGAAAAATAACAACAATTAAGAAACAACTGTTGGGGGAGCAGTTTCTATTAAGAAGATAGAGAATTTTTTAGAACCCTGCCCTTGTTTATTGAGACATTTTTTGAAGTTGAAAAAAAAACTTCTTAAAAACCAGAAAGTAAGCTGTGATTTTAGTTTTTGGAATATTGAGCATGTAATCTTCTTAGCGTTATCTCATATTAAGCCAGACTTTTGTTGCAGTGGTCAATTAGTTTGTAAAAGTTTGCAGAATTCATTTTACATATGATTTAGTTTATAGTTTTACGACAGTGCCAAAATGTTTTGGAAAGAAAGAAAAAAATTATTTTACTGGGAATTATAAAATTAAAATCATAATTGATCATAAGTTAAAGGTTTATTATAATCATAAACTAATAATGCCCTTCGTGGGTTTAAAAACATTTTAAATAATAAATAAATAAACATTTTTTTAAACACTGATTTTGTGTTTAATAACAAAATGACATATTGAATTATTAACTGAAACTACCTACCTTCCTCCCACACTTTAAATTTAAATAAACATTTATTTGCCTTTTATTAGATAAAACACATTTTTCGAATTACTAAATACTTTTGCCATTACTCATTTCATAAATCCCTGGAAATGTATCTAAAAATCTATAATTCTAATTGTAATCAGTGATTTTTAACACTTAAGTCTATTAAGACACAGTGTAACGTAACGATAACTAATAATAGCACAAAGTATTTAAACTAAATAAAACATGTTAAATAACTACTATTCTCCATTATTTTTTCCTTAAAAGGTTATTGTGCTGTTTAAACTTTAAAGAAAACCTGTTAAATTTGAAAATAAAACTTTTCTGGGAAAACTTTTGTATTAAAAAAAAGTGTTAAAATACAGAGTTTTACAGCTGTTTGAATGTTGAACTTTATGTTTTGAACTTTTATGTTAATGACAACTCTATTACTACATTAGTAATAAAAATATGTAGTAAGTAAAATAAATTTGTTAATAGTCATTATAAAAACTAAACTAAATAAACTTTGAAATTAAATTGTTTTGAAACATAATTTAACATTTAATGTTACTCTCTCTCTCTCTGGTTATTTGTATTAAAACTTTATTTCTTTTCTAATTTAAAGCACTGTTTATATAAAATCCGGCCATACTAATCAAGACTATTTTCAGTCATTTGTTTTTGGAACAAACTACCATTATTTTGTCAAACAATTTAACCCTCGTAATATACAACTATAAAGAGTTTTACTTTAAATACTTACTTAACTATAGTTATAGTTCATTTAACTATTGGCATGTTACCTTTTTTTATTGGAGCAATCTTTACTAAACACAATGAAATACAGTGGTTATTGAGCATTAAACGCCGCATAAATGGCATATTGTCCTAAGCAAATGCAATCATTGTATTTAAAAGTATACTTTGATAAGTATACTGATCCATTCATTCATCGACCTTATGTGAAGGACCAACAGCATGCCCAGACAATGCTGTCCAAACCATGTAATTCCAACCAACGTGCTTTATGGTCCTAAAAGTTGGGTTGTTCTGCTTATTTGACATTTCTCAATTTCAGACTAACTTTTCGGTGGAACTCTAAAAATCAGCAAAGGTGTTTGATATTACTTCATAACTTTAAATAAACAACATGTGTTAAGTACTTAAAGTATTTACTTTTGTCACCCACTGTTCATTTAGTAGCTATACTTTACCATGACTCATCTCATTACACATATAAAAATTCTCCCTAATAAACCCATTAACTCCTTGTGTCGACATTTACATTCTCCCATAAATAAATATTTATTTAAAATATTAAAAATCTATAAAAATGCATTTTGTTGTCTAGTAATTGTCAATTGTTAAACGCTTTATCATCAATTTCAAATCACAGCTGCAGCCACTGGCCATTATACACATATTTATATGTAGGGATATTTTTTTGTATAAATTTTTGCTTAAAAGCATATTTAAGATTAAACAAGAATTCCTTTTAAACAAAAATTAATATATAAAATGTAAACAAAATTCGAAATATTTTATTATTTAATTCATTTAAACTAGTTTTTTTAAGGAATGTAAAAAAAACTACACAAGTATTTTAAGGCTGTTAATAAAATATTATACTACCTGTAATAACGAGATAAGAATTAAATTTACATTTAGCTATGAATGGAATATTATTTTGTACTAAAATTCTTGGCATGTAGGTGGCACGAAAAAAAATTATTTAAAAAACACGCCTCAGACGAATTTAAATAATAAACAGCACGCGATTAATTATTTATAAATCAATTAAAAATCATAGAAATTAATAGAATGCGTAATAGATAAATTTGTTAGAAACATAAAATTTATTTTATGTTCTTTAATAAATTCCAGTTCATAGTGAGTTATTGGTTTTATCATGTTTTTGCTAGAAATTTTTTAAATTTTAAAATATGGAATTTTAGAGAAGATAGACGTGTTTAATAACGTTCTAGATGGCCAATTCTGGTCACCGAAACAGAAAAGTATACGACCAGAATTTCTCTTAAATATAAATTGAACTAGATGAAACCACTCATCCTCCACTTTAGTATCAACCAATTTAGGCAAAAAGAATTCTGCTACCATGTCATGGTGATCATGATCATGGTGCTAATTACCATTAACAGTAACTAAATGACCAGCCCCATTTTCGAAAAGTATTGTTGAATGATATTGTCAGTCCAAAATTTACACTGTGTAGTCTGGCCCGCATATCATCCTCACATTCAATGAGTGATTTCCATTCCGGGCCACATATTCTTCCTCGTGTAATAAAGGCGCATAAATTTTAATTATTGTGCCATCCACGCAACCACACACACAAGGGAATTCAATTATCATTAAGTGTAATTTTAAATAAAACGTCTATTATAACGTTGATATCTGTATGGTTGGTCCTGAGAACTGTTGATTTTGCTACATGTTACTGGCGCCAGCGTTGTCAACTTGGTGCGTTTTTTTATTTGGTGCGCGGTGCGCTTTTTTTAAATTTTGGTGCGCTTTTTAATTTTTGGTGGCACCAAAGCAAATTCAACACAACTTTTTGTTTCAGTGTGAGAAAAAATATGTCTACAAAAAATACACCTGGTACTCAAACATTTCATTCAACACTGCAAAATTTTTTTGTGTATTTCGGTGCGTTTTTTAATTTTTTCGAAAATGTGATGAAATCTTTATTTTTACTAATTTTTAATTGCAGTTTTTTAATAATTCATAACTCATGAAATCTATACGATGAAAAAATGTATTTTAAATACGAATGTATGATAAATGAAATCAAATTCTGTAAAAATCTTTGTTTGAAAATCAAATTAACATTTTAAACATGTAAATAAAAATTCTTGTATAGCCTGATGGTTTGGTCTATTGAACTGTAGACGAACAACCAGGGTTAGAGTACCAGTGGAATCCTAACAAATTTTATTGGAAAAAATCAACTAGAAAACAGAAATATACAAAAAAAAAGTACCAAATATGTACTGAAATTAGCTTTTTTACCAATTAGTACTTTAGTTCCGAATATCATATTGTGAGTTATTTATCTTTATTAGCTCATTTATTAAAAAAAAAAGGCTTTTACTATTATTATTTTTACTAATAATCGTTGATAAAAAGTTTTTATAGAATTTATGATATTAAAAAATTTCAAATTAAATAAATAAATATTTGAAACAAAAACGAAATTCTTAACTTGGTGCGTTTTTTTGTAAATGGTGCGCTTTTTTCTCCCTTTTGGTGCGTTTTGAAATTTCAAAGTTGACAACGCTGCTGGCAGTCATTTCCGAACCACCAATACAAGCTCAGTAGCAGTGCTCCAATTTTTCTCTATAATTATATTTCTCTAACTATCGGCCGTGTGGAAGTGGAATTAATTCCGTATTTTGCTTCTATAGAAAAAGTAAAACAAACAATTTTTTCGTAAACATTGAATTATATAGATCGTTTTGTTCTATCGACTCAAATAAAGATTTTATAAATTGTTCTATATTTTATGCGTGTTTTTTTTAAATCAAATCCGAAAATTCTTCAAAAATCACTCTTTATTTCTAGTCTAAAATTTGTTCCAAACAGTGTCACATTTGTGGATGAATTTGGTTTTCAACAATCTCTAGTGGGTTCTTTAAACCATAAATGCAGCAATTTTGGAACATCCTTTACAAAAATATTAAAATCCTGCGCAGAGTTACGTTGTTCCCTCTTTTTTGAATTTATAGAAAATTTTAACGATATGATTTTCCTTTAAAAATATAAACATATATTAAATGTTTGCTTTTTATTTACGAATCCCATTGTGCAACAGTATAAAAATAGATTTTCACCACCTGTTGTTAAAACATCAACAAGGTTCATCAGCTGATTTTCGAAAAAAAAAACAAAAATAAACAAAATACAAAACCAATTCGGAATGTTCCAGCAAAGATAAATAAATTTAAATGATAACAAAAGATAATAATGTAAACAACAATAAACACACTACGTAATTTTTGTTTATATATTTGTTTTAGTCGTTGTACCAGTACCAGTAGTAGTTGTTTTTGTTATTATTTTTTTCTGTAATTTACAAAAAACACCACGTTACAAATGCACATTAACAGACTGCGACGACTTTGGCAGTGGAGCGCAATAAGCGCAAGGTCGTTGCTGAGTTGTTGACTATACTGTTGTTGTTATTTGTGTTTGTTCATATAAACGTAAAATCAGTTGGTTTCATTTCTTATGGCTTAAATCTTATTAACAACAACAGCAGCAGCACTAACACACACATTTTTAAAACCTAAATGTATTTGTTTGTTTGTATTAAAACTACTCCAACAGCTACCATTAAATAGCAACAAAAAAAAACATAAAAAGAAAACAATAATAATAATAATAAACAAAAACTATGAATGAATATATTTTTTTTTTTCTTCTACAATTCACATGTTGGTGTTAGAAAATTATATTAAAAATGTATTTAAATTTAGGCACAATGGGTCAAAAGTGCTGCTAAAAAAAAGAACAAATTTACTGAGAGATTAATTTGTATAACAATTAACAGTACGATGTTCTAGAAGAGGATGAATTGACAACATTTAAGCACTCTATGACAGGTTAGGTTACTCATTCAAAAGGATTTCTTGTGATTTTAATAATTTTAAATCTAGTCATAAAATCAAAATTAATGTATTATAATTTGTTTTCATTAATGAATTGAATTTTCATAATCGGAAAGGTGTAGGGATATGTCCTCTTTACATATGCCACGGAAGTAATTCATTTAAAACAATTCCTAACATACAAGCAGAATAAGATTGCGACCAAACCGAGATGGCAATCCATCGAAGACAGACGATCGCCAATGCGTGACAGAGCAATGCTCTCCTCTTCGACAAAAGTTGTCACAAACTTTTCAGTATTTCCACAGCCACCTTAACTCGTAAAGGAGAATTACATCAGTCTGCACAACTTGCGTCAAATCGTCACTTTGCTATTTTGGAAACTATAAACCGTCAAATCTGGCAGCTATGCTCTCAGTTTGAATTGGTTGAATTTTATATTTTGTCTGGACAAAAATGAACTGAGTTGCCAATAGGTTAGATTTATATCTGCCGTCTTTGCGAAATAAAATTATTCATTTCAATTATTCATTAAAAAGTTTGTAAATTATTTTAAAAAATATACACAATATTTTAAAATAATTTAATTTTTATTTTTTGATACTTAAAAGCCAAAGCAAAATAAATCAATGGCCGCAGTATTACCACTTGCAAAACTAATATATTTTGTTTTACAAGTTAGAAATGGGCGAATCGTGCTGTCAAAAGCTCTCAGTAAAAAATTTTTCTCCGTACAAAGTTTTTGTTCGGAACAAATAAGTGAATCCACCTTTATTATTTGTTATGTTGTTATTTGTTGTAATCAACCTACAGCTACACATTTTTATGAAACTTTGTAGTATAAAAATAAATCATAATTTTTTGATTAAAAATTGCAAAATTATAACAAAAATAATTACTTTTTCTAGTAGTAAGGTCGACAATATCCTATTACTTTTTAACTTTAGTTGTAGGTGAAGAAAACTCTTCAACGTTTTTTTTCAGGTATTTTTTAAAGTACCCTAAAGGTATTTATTTAAAAGGGCTAAAGTAAAAGATACACTTTAAAAGTACCGCATTATAAGACTAACTTTATAATGCCTTCTTTAAAGGACCCCTTTCAAGATTTTGTTTTAAAAGGACTTCTGTAAAATTGTCCCCTTAAATGGGCTTTTGTAGAGGACCCATATAAAGATATACCTTTAACAGTTCCTCTACAAAGTTATCCCTTTTAATGGATCCGCCAAAAGAGGTACCATTTTCTCGCTTTCACAATATTTAATTCGGGCCAAATACAATCAATTACGATTGATCTGTAGTGGCCGGCATTTATAAAGATGACCTGAACAACTTTTGCGAAGATGTACGGTGCCGTACTCCTGTTATTCGAAGCAAAACAGTAACTTTTTTGCAAATGCATTGACACTTAGTGAACCACATGGTTGTTGGTATCGTTGCACATGCAGCAATTTTGCTCACTAACCTATCCATTCAGAATTGTTTTTTAGTACTAAAGATAATGATTCTGGCGCTAGCACAAACGAAAACTTATTGTGATAAAAATAATTTATCATTTGGACATGCCCTTATTGAAAAACCTTTTACAAGAAATCAGATGATCTACTAATACAATTTTGTTGATTCAAAGTAAACGGTGTTATTCAAAACTAATGTTAGGTTGTCAAGAATCTCAATATTTCCTTGTAAGGATAACAAGATCAGTTGTGCTAGAATTAAAGGCAAGGTCAGGTGCACCAGGCCATTTATACAAATGGAATAGACAATTCCATAAAACGTCTCTGACAATGAGAAGAAATTTGTACAGGCAACATCTTTACAGGTATGACGCTCCATTGACTATATAGCATTAAAATGAGAAAAAAATTCCATAAAAACGGTGCACGTGTGTGATGGTATTCATTAGCAAAACGGTTAATATCAGAAATAACCAACACCGATCAGCCTGTGTAAAGCTTATTTCTAACTGAAGAATACAGTCAAACCTCGATATAACGATCCTCACTATAACGAATTCCTCGATTTAACGAATTTTTTGAAATCCCCTACAACGCTCCATAAGATTTAATACAAAATAAACCTCTCTATTACGACTACATTTGTCAATAGCCTCGTTATAACGAATTTTCATTTACTGCAGACTAACAAAATTATTATAATTATTTCCTCTATTTAACGAATTTTGTCAACTTGCAACCTTTTCATAACGATTTTCATCAATTAATACAAATTATATGACACAGATACACACAAAATTATTGTGTTTGCTCGACAACTTCTCCAGCAAACCTACATTCATAGTCGACAGCAGCATGCATTAGACTAACGGCTGAAAATTTTTTTGTGACCTCGTTATAACGAATAGAAGTGCAACTTCACCTCGATATAACAAACCTCATTGTAACGAATTATTCGATATAACATTTTTTTTCTAATCCCCTTAAGATTCGTTATACCAAGGTTGAACTGTATTATGATATTATAAGCGTTTAATGATCTCTTCCTCATCCTCCACCCAGTCGATTGCAACAGAATATCCAATGCATTAGTTTAATGTAGAATACACTATAATTTTGTTTTGTGATAGTTTAAGCTGACTAGAATTCAATTCAATTCCAAAAAGTAGCAAAACTTTTTGAATATCCCCACGCACTTACGATTTAATCTCTCTCCAATTCTAAGTCTTCATTCTCATACAAAATACTTTAATATTTCCTATACGGACCTATAATGACAGTATTTATTTATTATTCAGATTTCAATTATTGATATTGTTTATTTAATTTTTTCTTAACAACCATTCATCATTCAATGTATTCAAAATGTATTAAAAGATGGCGCCTTTTTTATTTTTTTAATGGCTGGCTGACTACCTGTTGTTTTATTTAACATAATTTAAAAATGTTTATAAAATAATACAAAATTATTAAAACAAAAGCTTCAGTTTATAAATATTTATCTAAAACAAACTAGTCTAGAATGTTAAAAGGAATATTTGAAAACAATATTCGTAATAAATTGTAAAAACTACTATCATTTGAATAAATATTTTAAAGTGGTTTTTAATTTAGTTATAACGATAACATCTCAATCATTAATATAATTCTTTTGTTAATCTTGTTAAACAATCAAGATCAAGTTTTGGTTGAAATAATTTATGGTAAGTATGTAAAATAATTTCGATTTCTTTTAGATGTTATCTTTTAGTTGTGTTATAAATGTTTTAACATTTATTTTTTATTCTTAGGGGTTTTAGTTATGTTAATAGTATAATGTTGTTAATAGTGAAATAGTAATATATTTGAATGTTTAAACAACTTAACAAGATTTGTTTATCATTTGTGTTTTAAAGTAATCTTTTTCAAACAATTTGACATGTAATTCTTTTATATTTATGTATATAAGAATATATTTATAATATTTATAAGTATTTTGAATTTGTTATTAAATTATTTATATACACATTTTTTAAGTACATACTTTAGGAAATTTTTAAGTGTTGTAATTATAAATGTACATTTCTAAAGTATGTTCACGAAATATAATGAAACCAAATAAAATTGTAACTCATTAAGACTAACGAAACTGAGATCTCCAAAAGATCTGCGATTGGATCCTCTAAAAATCTATGATTTGATCCTCCACAGATCTACACTGTATCCTCTAAAAACGTATTGTTGAATCCTCTAAAGATCTACGATTGAATACTCTAACGATCTATGTTTGGATTCTCTAAAGATCTGTGATTGGATCCTCTAAAAATCTATGATTGGATCTTCCAAAGATCAACGATCGGATTTTCTAACAATCCATAATTGTATCTTCTAAAGATCTACGACTGGTTCTTCTAATGATTTATGATTGGATCCCCTAAATATCTACGATTGGATCCTCAAATGATCTACGACTGCATCTACTAAAGATCTATAATGCAATATTTTTAAGATCTACGACTGGATCTACTAGAGATCTATGATTGGGTCCTCTAAAAATCTGTAATTGAAACTTTTAAAGATCTATGACTGGTTCTACTAAAGACTTATGATTGGATATCTAAATATCTACGATTGGATCCTCTAAAGATCTACGAATTGAACAATTAAAAATTTATATTTAAAACCTCTAAATTTGATCTTCTAAAGATCTATGACTGGATCTACTAAAGACTTATGATTGGATATCTAAATATCTATGATTGGGTCCTCTAAAAATCTGTAATTGAAACTTCTAAAGATCTATGACTGGTTCTACTAAAGACTTATGATTGGATATCTATAATTGGATCCTCTAAAGATCTACGATTGGATCTAGTAAAGATCTACATATGATCATGACATTGAATCTTCTAAAAATCCATGATTAAAACAGAAATAGAATCCTCTAAAGCGGACATTAAATCCTCTAAAGATCACCGAATGAAGCCGATTAACAATTAAAGCAGATATTGAATTATTTAAGGATATACGATTGAAGCTGAAATAAAATCCTCCAAAAATTCTACTTTAAAGCCGAAATTGTATCCTCTAAACATCTACGATTGAAGCAGAAATTTAATTCTCTAAAGAATAAAAAAAATATGATCAAAACAAAATCTCCATGCCTCTGTAATTTGTCAACAATTTATCAAAAAAAAAAAAAACTAAAATCCATGATTTTATGAATATAAATTATGGTTATTTGTTGAATATTGGTCAAACTCTATTATTGAAATGCTCTTTCATTGATAAATTCAACAAAGTTCAAATACAAACACAATATTTTATTAAAACAATTAATTTATGGCGATCACGAAATCTCGTTTAATTCGTAGTCTTTTTTATTATTATTATTATTATTATTATTATTATTATTATTATTATTTTATTTTCCATACGAAACACTACAACACAAGACAATTTCAAAAAATCAAATAAAATCAAATCAGAATCAAACAACAACAGACCGGACCCTTATTTTCAAGAGATCATCATAACAGGCACAAGACACACATTCAAATGATATGTGTACATGCAGTGTGTGTCTTGATCATTTAATCGAACGTTTGTTTGGTCAAATGCAAGATTTTTTTAACATGTCTAAAAACAATAAATTAATTAAAGTCAAAACGAACCCAAGAGACTGAAAAAAAACAGACGTTCGTGTCTGGTAAAACACACACATTAAACATCAACAAGAATAACAAACATCACACATTCAAAGGGGTACAAAAACAATTTTAAAAATAAACTTTAAGAACCACACTCTTAACACTTACAGTATCAAGTAGTAAAGTACAAACAAGGCGGCTGGCGACAAGCATAAAATCTAAATTAAAATTCTAAATCTAAATTTTATTTAGCCCCTGTCCCACGATGTCGAACGATAACGTTCGCTTAGATAAGACTTAAGACAGAAACTTTTTATCGTATCTATTTTTTTACTCAATCAAGTTTGTTTATTCCACAATCAAGTTTGTATCTTAAGTCTTATCTAAGCGAACGTTATCGTTCGACATCGTGGGCCAGGGGGTTAATTTATTTGTAAAGAAATGAAACAATTTTTAGTCTGATTAATAAAATATTTCATAAAATCGTTGAAAAATTAAAGGGTTATATTATATTTCCTTTGCTAATGACAACCTATCGAATTTATGGCTTATCATATATTTAGGGAGAATGTCGTTAAAACTACCTATTATTTATTATCTATCAAATTACAACAAGTAACCTAATTATATACTTTAATTAACTGTCCTGTTTCTCTTTCGTTCTTACAGATTTCCAAAAGAAAATACAAACCAACAACACCACAATAAAAAATGAAAAAGGAACAACAACCACAAGAAAATTTATAAATATTTATTTATGCAATTGCATTACAACAACTAATTGACAATTCTAAACAAGTCGTCATTAAATGACAACACGTTCCTTTTCCTTACTATTTAGCTGGCTAGATGGCTGGCTGCAACAAAGAAGCAAATCATAGCTACAACAAACCCAACAATAGGCTAAATACAAAACATTAAAAACCCATCAAAATACCATAATTTAAGAAGCCACATTTTGTTGACACCAAAACAATTTAAAAGAAACACTCGAATTTAAAGTTTATTAACACCAATTTACTTGTACCTACTTTATACGAAACGGAAATCCATAAAAGGGCAAGAGTATTTCATTTTTGTAAAGTTATTGGCGACACTAACTTCATTGCTTCCTCTCTGGCCCCCAAAAAACCAAAAAAAAAAAAAACATTCACAATGGACTCACGCATCGGCCTGGATTACATTGTCGAAAATCGTGATTATATTTCGAAATTAGGCACCGCCTTGGATACAAACAATGTTGTGGTTAAGAAGCAAGTCTTCGAATTACTATCAGCTTTATGTGCGTATAATGCAGATGGTTATATTCGTGCCATAGAAACATTAGAATATTATAAGGTAAGTTTTTTTTAGAATTATTTACTTATTAGTTATAAATAATAATAATAAGTCCACTAAAGATCTAAAATTTAACTTTAGAAAGACCTTCTATTGAACATAGGATTTGCTTAAGATCTAAGATTGATGCTAAAGATCTGCGATTGAAACAGCAATTATATTCTCCAAAGATATACTATTCAAACAGACATTGAATCCTCTAAAGACTTGCGATTGAATCAGAAATTAAATTCTCTAAAGATCTGCGATTGTATGTAGAAGATTTTGAATCTTCTACATTTAAAACAAAATTTGGATCCTCTAAAAAGAAACACGATTGAAGTTAAATTTGTATAGGCTAATAATTATAATTTACTATTGGACACCAATTTCGATTCCTCAAAGAACTATGATTGCAACTAAATTTGGATTCTTCAAAGATCTACGACTAAAGCAGAATTTGAATTCTGCAAAGATCTGCGATTGAAAAAGATCTACGATTGACGCAGAAATGGGATCCTCTAAAGATACATAATTGAAGCTAAATTTGGATCCCTTAAGATTTACGTTTGAAGTATAAATGTGATTCTCTAAATATCTGCTATTGAAGCTTAATTTGGATCCTCTAAAGGTCTCCCACTGAAACAGTAGGGGTATGATTGAAGCTAAAATTGGTGATCGAAAGCTCTCTGATTATTGCTGAATTGAATTATCTAAAAGCCTGTGATCGATATTGAAATGGGATCATCTAAAGAACTGTGATTGCAGCTGAGATTAGACCATCTAAAGATATACGATTGAAGCAGCAATTAGATACGTGAAAAGAAATTGGATCCTCTAAAGATCTGCAATTGAAGTAGAAATTGGATCTTCCAAATATAGCCTAGAAAAGCTAACATTTGAATGCTTCAAAGTCCTTGACTGAAGCTAAATTTGTATCTGCAATTCAAGCACAAATTGGATCATCAAAAGATCTAAAACTGAATTGAAATTTATGTTATTGAAGCTCAATTGGATTTTATCCTCCATATCGATGATACCGATTGCTCCAAAATTGATACTGATTGAAATAGCAATTTAAATTGATTACTATAATACTATGTTTCCACGACGACTTGAATCACCTGCTTCGCTTTCTGAATCACGTTTATGAATCATGCTGTTTACATGACCAAAAAACTTAATTCGATTTGGCAGTTGTTTTTAATAAACAAACAGAATAAAAAAAACAGAATTTACAATTTGTGGAAAATATATTTTTTTAATGGGCAAAAAAAGTGAGTGGAAATTAGTTAGGGCGCGTTTTCACTATGTCATTTTTGTTGTCAAATTGTCTAAATTGTTGGCAATTGTATAAAAACGGGTTGTCATCAATAAATTTAATTTTTTGCAATCATCATTGCAAACATAGATGACGCCATATGACAACCCGTTTTCATAAAATTGTCAACAATTTCGACAATTTGACAAAAATTTGACAAAAAAAATGGCATAGTGAAAAAAAAACATACATTCGTACGTATTTACTTTCTTTACTTCCAGCAACAAGAAAATAATTTGCTCTGTTTACAATAATATTAAATTTTTACAGCTAGTGCAGATAAACTTGCGATAAAATTAGAGAAGAGTGCAATTTTTCGTGCTTCGCAAGTAGATTCAATATGAATCTACTTGGTTCGCTCTTAAAATTTTGTATGGTGAAGCAAGTTGTTTCGCTCATGATTGGGGTGTGAAGCATGAATAGAGAGCAAAGCATGTACCGTGGAAACATAGTATAAATATCTACGATTCAAGTTGTTTTATATTAATTTTATTAAACGTTAAAGATCTACAATTAAAGCTAAAATTAGCTAGCATTTAGAATCGTTTCTCGTCTAAAATTGTTTTCTATATAATTCTACAATTAAAGGTAAATTAAGATCTACAACTGATACTAAATTTGATTAATGAACAGTAGATTTAAAGATTGTCAAGCATTCGCTCGTCTGGAAAATAGACCGCTGTTCAACTGTTTATAACAATAAAGCATCTATCACATTTTTTTACATATTAATTGATAGCCAGAGTTCATAGATCTTTTGTCACGCATATGGATGTTCAACCATGTCGCAATGGCAAGATCATAGAGTAACAGTTCCTGCATAGGATCGATTACTGAATCTAAAAAATAGTATGATAGGTATGATGAATATTTCGAACAATATTTAGCCAAAAATAAAAAACGAACTCTGTATTTGCTTATGTTCTATTCGATTATGTTAAAATTATGATAAATAAATCCTGTTTGAGTCCTGTTATTTTAAATTTGCCTTTTCTTCTTTATCTCTCCTTTCAGAATCTCAAAAATGAACGATATCGTTTTAAAATAGTTATCAACGAATTGGAAAAAACCACAACGATTGAATATCAAGTTGCCCTTTTGGCATTTATTAATTGTGTGATCATTTCGGCAGCAACGCTACAAGATCGCATTAGAATACGAAATGAATTTATAGGTAAGTGGTGCACAAATTAAACAATCTATAAATTAAACAAATAAAAAACACTATTATTAAACATATTAACAATTATTAAAAGTATTGTAATTAACTATGGTGTGTTCTATTCTAAAAATACAAAAACAAATAACAGTAGTTCAAACACCTTATTTGACAATGGCAGTAATTAATGAAAGAATAATAACGGTTAGTTTTGCTATAAATAAGCAAATTTTAATGCAAAATAAAAATAATACAAAATGACATAACACATTTTTTCTATATTAATTTAAAAAAAAAATAATATTTTTTCCTCATAAACAAACTGCAAATGGAGTTGATTTGAAGACTAAAACAAACAAATAATATCAAATAAAGACCAGTGTTGATTGGCCATTTAATTGTTGATTTTTCTTTATGTTGGCCATAAAGTCAAAGTGTGTTTTGTTAAGCGATTATTATAGAATTTGAATTAAAATTTGAAATTTAAGTGTAAAAGCTATTGACTGCCCCAAAACACCTTCACATTATGCGGGTGAACAAACCAACAGCTCTCGTTTTAACTCCAGTTCGAGTACAATGGCATGAAAATCATTAATAGTGGTGTAAAAAAACACCACCAAGCTATAAATATCAAGCGTGAGTACACGTTTTTTTTTACATATGTACATATATAAAAACAAAATCAATCTATTGGTATTTTGTTTAAAATGTGTGTTTTTGTGTACACATTTAAAGAAAAATACAAAAAAAAAATAATCAATAAACCAAACCAACTTTAACTGAAATCAACGCATAGCGTACCGCCAAATTTAAAAACAAAACTTAACCCTATAAGGGAATTAGGCCCAAACGGTATTTCTTAAGTGTTAATTTAAATTGTTATTTTTAATTAAAATAAACCGTTACACTTGTATGATGCCAATTAAAGTATAAACAAGTATTTGGTATAATTAAATCACAAAAAATGGCGTAAAGTATTATTGTGTTATTTTTTATCAGTATTTCAAGTGTATCATAAATGCAGATTTATTTTTCATTAAGATGAAAATGATTTTGTTAGTGTTAAATATGTATCATCAAGTTTAGTTTTGATTTTGATACTTAAAGTTAAGACTTGTATATAAGACTATGCATATTTTGAGTTATAGCAAAACTAGTAAAAATCATCAGCAACATCCCGAGCCAGGGTGTTTCACTCTTTTTTCGAATTTAAAAGAGTTCAAGAGACCGTATGAAGCCGCAGATTTTTCTTCAATAATATCTACTAGCTCTGGCTATTACTCAATTTTTTGAACAAGTTCAATTATTATCCTTTATAAAGCATCTATAAAATCTTCTGGTTTTAATAATAATGGATCTAGTATATCTGAAACTAAACTGCATCCCATTACATGAGTCTTTCCAGATGAGTCGTAAGCAATTAAAGATTTTCACGCACATATCACTTATAGAATTTAGTATCAAATTCAATCGCACAACTTTATAAAATCTTATTTTGGTTTATTTTGTAGATGTTAAAAAAATACAACTTTATTTTTGTTTATATTTTTTTTTATTATTGACAAACACAAACTGCGAAGCCTTTTGGCTTATCTGCAGAAAACACCCAGAGTCTTTGGCGGGAATCGAACCCGCAACCCTCTGACTGATAGTCCGGCATACTATCGCCTAGCCTGTCGGGGCTTAAAATAGAATCCAATTTTGTCTTCCAACGTAGATCTGTGTAGAATGTTGTTTCAGACTCAATTGTAGATTTGCTCGTGTATGTTTAGAGTATCCAGAATTAAGGTGTCAGATTCTATGGTTCTTTAAAGGATCTCGTCGTATTTTTTAGACAATAAAATTTTAGTTTCAAACAAGCTCAGTCGTGAAATTTTAGAAAATCCAGATTCAGTTTCCAAGATAATCTGCAGTCGTATATTCATAAAGAATTCAATTTAATTAAGCTTCACTCGTGGATCTTTAGAGATTGCAATTTCTGATATTATTGTTGAAGCCCGCGATGTAGAGAAGGAGCCCCGCTTTTTATGCGTGTGATCAATGCTGAGAATGACGTATGGGAAGATTGACAGTTGCCATTAGTTTGTGAAATTTGTTTATTCAATTCAGCTGCGCTCGTAGAACTTTAGATAATTAAATTTCAATGGTGGGCTGTTAGAAAATTGTGGTTTGACAGAATCCAATTTTAGTTTCAATTGAAGATCTTCTGTGAATTCAGTTTTTGCTTCAATCCTGGATCTTTATAGAATCCAATTTCAGTTTCAATCGTGGATCTTTAGAGAACTCAATTTCAGCTTTCATCGTGGTCCTTTATAGAATCCAATTTCAACTTCAATTGTAGATCTTTAGAGCATTAAATTTCAACTTCAATCGTGGATCTTTAGAGAATCAAATTTAGCTTCAATCGTGTATTTGTTTTGAGAATTAAATTACAGTTTCAATCGTGGATTTGTTTTGAGAATTAAATTACAGTTTCAATCGTGAATCTTTAAAGAATCAAATTTTAGCTTCAATCGTAGATTATTAGATAATCAAATATTGCAGCTTACGTCTTAAGAGAATCTATTTTCAACTGGAATTGTTGATATTCATAAATTTCAATTTCAGCTTCAATCTTTGATTTTAACTACTTCCAATTTCTGCTTCAATCATACAGTTCTGCAGAAGTACCTTCAGCTTAAATTATTGGTCTTTACAAATTTTAGTTCCATTTGCATTTGCAGATTAGAGAATCCAATTTTGTCTATCATCATAGATCCTTAGAAAATCAAAATTTTTATTCAATCTGAAATCTTAAATGATTTCAATTTAAGCTTCAATATTACAACTAAACTAATTTCAATTACATCGTCAATCATAGAACTTTAGAGAATCAAACCTCTTTAGATTATAAATATCAGCATCCATTGTAATTCTCACTGATTACAATTTTAGCTGCAATCAAAGAACTTTAGAGAATCCAACTTCAGGGGAATTATTTTGTAACTCGTTTCGAAAAGAAAATCGTTCGTATTTCTATAATTTTTACATTGTATTTCAAAAACGTTTCGAAATACACAATAACATCCCAGCTTTTATGTTAGATCTTTAGACAATATAATTTCATTCTAAAACTTGGAACATTACAGATTCCTAACAGATCTTAAGAGAATTCATATGTATAAGTGTTGATCGACCTTTTTTTGTTTGCTATTAATAGTTTATATAGTTTCCTATATGCAGGCTTTCAAGGTCATTAATTTAATGTAAATAAAAGATTATTTATTTCATTTTCTATTAAATCCGACGTTTCGTTGGTATTCTTTCCAACTTCTTCAGGGATTTGAGTTTTTTATTAAAATAATAATCTTTTTTGTCAGTTTACATCAATTTATCATAAATTTGATGTAAATTTGATGATGATTTCTTTTATTTACATTAAATTAATGACCTTGAAAGCCTGCATATAGGAAACTATATAAACTATTAAGAGAATTCATTTTCAACTTAATTTGTTCATCTTTAGAGATTTCAGTTGGCTTTATAGAATCCAATTTAAGTTGTATTATTCAAGATTTAACTTAAAAATTAATAAAACAAATTTGGGAAGAAACTATTTTTGAAACTTGTGTTTTACCTTAAAGGGTTAAAACCGTTTGGAAATATTAAAAAACTACTTGTTTATTTGCACTTTATTAATGTTTTGGCGGCGGCAAATCGTATAAGAGTCAGTAGCATTTCTGCGTTATAACCTTGACCAACAGTATTCTGGCAAAAAGATAAAAAAAAAGAAATAGGCTGTTGACGAATGACGAGGGCATTTTACCCACAAACATATAATTTTAATAAGCCTCTAGCTACTTAAAGATGATAAACAAGAAGTAGTAGTGAACCGCAACAAATGGTCACACAGACTTAACGCGTGTTATGGCCGAATTCACAGTCTTTAGTTAGCTAATGACAAAGGCTTAACTAATAATTCTTTATTAGCAATGCTTAGTTTGCCATAAGAATAACAAGTAATAGTTAAACAATAGTTAGTATTTTAGTTTACCAATGGTTAACTAATGACTGAGAATTCGGCCATTAATGAGTTAATGATTATGATTGAAATTACTGCTTACCTATTTTATTGTGGCTTAAATAGTCATATATAGTACATATTATGAAATCAATCAAGTACTTTTTTACTCTTTTCTATGGATTAAGTACCTATATTGATTTTAGCAAACAATGTAACAAGTAAGTTGTTTAATTAATTTTATGATTATATTTTGGAATGATTAAGCAGCTTCCGGCTATTCCTAAATGGATATAAATTGTATTTTTTGTTTTTTTTTTTAACAAAAATAATTTCACCTGCCTTTTTTAAAATTTATTTTTTGTTTACAAAATAAACAAGTCTTCCTTTTTGGGTTTATTTGACGTAGAAGCTCGCCTGAGTGTTGTGTTGTATGTTCCCAATTTATTTCAACAATTAAATGCGCCAAATTTGGTGGGGTTTTTTGTTGTAATTAAAGACAATAGATGTTAGTTATTGTTAAACTTGGTTGTCTTTTGTTTTTTTTTTGTAAATAAAAAAAAAAAAAAAAGTTTTTTTTGATAAATAAATAGAAAAAACAGCATAATGGAAAATTGAGAGTTATAAAAACTATAAAACAAAGATTTGATGAAAAAACCATACGCCAAACGATATTGAAATTTTCATTTTATTTGCGCTACACTTAAACTCTACTCTATCTCAAACAAGGGCAATTTTTTAGACACACTCATTGAAATTCCTAGCAGCTCTAATAAGGGGGTGTATCCACATAATTACTATTTTAAATTAACATTGTGTAGCATTTATTCACTATTCAATTTGAGAATAAAATACATGTGTCAATTGCTTAATTATCAGTTGTACCAATGAATATAATTAACAAACCCTGCAACTGTTTATGAGTATTTACATGAAATCTTATTTGTCACTTTCAAAACTGAACTTTGAGTTATTGTAATGTGACAGAACAATTTATACATAATTCATCTCTTAACCGCATTTCGTTCGATTCCATTGTATTGTCGAATACAATAGATGAAGAGAAGCTGATGAAAACTAAACCTAATAATAGTACTGAATATCAAATTAAACTAAATACAATTTATTTTATTACTCTGAGTTAAATAATTCAATTAATTTTAATAAAATGTTTGTTTTATAAACAATTTATTTGTTTTCCATAACATTTAATTCACAATGTTTGCAAGAGTCCAATCGCTGATATTTAAATAGTTTAGTTTCTGATACTACGATAGTTGTAGATCATTGTTTTGCAGAACTTAATATCAGCTTCAATCTTGGATATTTAAAGACTTCAGCTTCAATCGTAGACCTTTTCATAAATAAGTTTTAGATTCAGTCACAGATCTTTACTAAATCCAAATTTAGGAACAATCGTAGGTCTTTAGTTATTTCAATTTTTGCTTCAATCATAGATTTTTAAAAGATCCAACTTCAGCTTCAATTGTACATCTTTCAGCTTCAAATGTAGATATCCAGATGACCCATTTTTTGCTTCAAACGTAGGTAATTAGAGGAGTAAATTTTTTTTCTGCAATCCTAGTTTTCTAGAGTATCCAATTTCTGCTTCAATTATTTATCTTCATAGAAGTTAATTTGTGAATTAATCTTAGATCTATAAAGGAGTCAATCTCTTGTGCAATGGTAGATCTTTAGAGGAATTAATTTCTTCTTCAATTGTAGCTGTTTAGAGGAACAAATTTCTTTTTCAATCCAGTTAGTTTGTGAATAAATCGTATATCTTTAGAGGAGTCAATTTCTTCTGCAATCGTAGATCTTTGGAAGAGTCAAATTCTTCTTCAATTGTAGATGTTTAGAGGACCCAATTTCTTTATCAATCGTAGAACTTTAAAGAAGTCAATTTCTGTTTAAATCGTATATCTTTCGCGGATTCAATTTTCTTTGCAATCAAAGATTTTTAGAGTAGTCTAGTAGATCTTTGGAAAAGTCAATTTCTGGATAAATCATATATCTTTAGAAGATTCAATTTCTTCTGCAATCGTAGATCTTTGAATGATTGAATTTCTTTTGCAATCGTAGATCTTTAAAGAATCTAACTTCTGCTTCAATTGTTGATCTTCAGAGAATTCAATTGGTGAAACAATCTTATACAAATATCTTTAGAGGAGTCAATTTCGTAAATCTTTAGAGTAACCCATTTATAAATACATTATAAATCTTTAGAGGATTCCAATTTCTTTGCAATCAAAGATCTTTTGAGGCGTCAATCTCTTCGGCAATCTTAGATCTTTGGAAAAGTGAATTTCATCTGAATCGTAGGTCTTTATATAATCTAGCCTCAATACTGAATCTTTACAAAATCCAATTTAATTTTAATCCTGGTTTCTAAGATAATCCAATTTCAGCTACAATCTAGAATTTTTAAAGAAACCAATTTCAATTTCAGTTTCAATCCTGAATTCTAAGAAAATACTATTTCAGCTTCAATCCTGGATCTTAAGCGATTCCAATTACAGATTTTATCCTGGATCTTGAGTTAATACAATTTCAGCTTCAATGCTCGAACTTAAGCGAATCCAATTACAGATTCTATCCTGGATCTTGAGTTAACAAAATTTCAACTTCAATGCTGGAACTTAAGTAAATTAAATTTCAGCTTCAATCCTGGATCTTAATGGAATCCAATTTCAACTTCAATCCTGGATCTTAACGGAGTCCAATATCAACATTAATCGTAATTCTTTAAAGAGTTCAATATCAGAATATCAAATCCTTACAGAATCCAATCTAAACTTCAAACTTAGATCTTTAAAGAATGCAATTTTAGCTTCAATACTGGATGTTAACATAAGCAAATGCCAGCTTCAATCGTGGATATTTACAGAATCCAATACCAGCTTCAATCCTAGATCTTAATACTATGTTTCCACGACCACTTGAATCACCTGCTTCGCTTTCTGAATCATTTTTATGAATCATGATGTTTACATGACTAATAAACTTGATTCGCTCTTAAAATTTTGTATGGTGAAGCAAGTTGTTTCGCTCATGATTGGGGTGTGAGCGAAGCATGTACCGTGGAAACATAGTATTACATAATCCAATTTCAACTTCAATCCTAGATCCTTACAGAATCCAAGTTCAGCTTCAAAGCGGAAAGCGTATTTTCATGCCAACGGTGGCCAACTTTAAAAAAGCCTTTTAAATTTACCGCCAATTATTGCTGGAGCAAATTTATAAAATTGAAAATATTGTTATTATATTTTTGTTTTGCATACAGTACTCGCATGCAAATTAAAGGTTCCGATAATTAACTGTTTGCCTCTAGTTATTGTAATATATTATTAAATAATTAATAAAAATCTCATAGTTATGCATATATTTTTATTAATTTTGTTATTGTAATTTAATTTTCTAACTATATGCATCATGGTATTTAGCACATTAGATAAAGTTTGTTTGCCTGCTGGTTAAATAAAAATTATTATTAATAAAAACAACGAATACATATATATTAAATTAATGCACGATAATCGTTACAAGATATGCTAACAAGCTGTTAGAGATTATTAAACATATACACAGAAAAAATTATAGCCTAGATAAAGTATTGCAAGTATAGGAAAAAGAAAAGATTCAAAAATTAAGTCAGAATTTAATTATTAAAAAAACATGTTAAAAACCACAACTTTAGTATTTAATTAAAAGGAAATATGCATTTTTATGCATAAATATGATTTCATTTCTCTTAGAAACAATATTAGATCATAAATAAAAGAAACGTTAATATTGCCAAAATTCTTAAAAGATTAGCATACTTCCACAAAACCAAAAACATTTCATATATGATGTTAATTAAATAATTCCAAGAACAGAAAATTGTTTGTTTTGTTAAAGTTCAGATTTATTGTCATCAAAAATACATTAATATGAGTAGGAACAAACAAAAAAAAACTAGTGAGTCTTATCTTCTATATAAATCTTCTAAGAGTTAATGAAAATATATTTCATTCCATGGGGAACATACACAATTATTTATCGATTCATATGGAGCAAAACGCACAAAAGACAAAAATAACAAATTTAAATTTAAATGATGATAAGCTTCACTTAAAATCTCAAACCATTCAATGGTTAAATAATGCATTAAAATTGTCACAAAAAAAATATTATGTATTACATATTCGTTTTCTTAGCTAATGATGACAGCAGACAGAAATTTGGGAATACGAGTACACTAAGAGAAATTTAAATTTTTACAAAATTTTGTAAAGATAAAAATAGGAATATCGATTTCACAGCAGTCAGTAGTGTTCTGTATGTATCAGCAGAAATCTTCATTATTTATAAAATTGTTTAGTAAATGAAAGTATGTAAAATGGCAATAATACTCCGTACTCTAAAGTATTTAAATAAATTCATTAAATAACAATCAGTCTGCCAGACATGAAATATTGAAACGATCTATACACAATTGTAACGAAGAAAAAAATACATCTTTGTGTTGTTAATTTTTTTTAAAGTAAAATGTTACAGTGGAATATCAATTATCTGTTTCAATAAGTTTTTTGTTTACAGCTTACATTGCAAGGAATTGATACTGTTCCGGAACATTTCCTTAACTATAAATTAATCTCTAAGAAATATAACATTTAAAATTATTTATCGCTCAGTCCTTTACATTTCTTAATTGTTTTGAACTTTAAATGTTCTACTTTAACTCAGCGTTTAGAGGTTTTAACCAGATTTTATAAGAAGTCCCACTCCCCAACTAGAAGTATTTGATTTAGTCCTTCAAATCATTTTCATTATGGTGATTTAAAACACATTTCCTAGTTATATACCCAAAGGTTTGAAATAATTTATTTCAGCATCAATTGTTTATTCCTAGAGAAACGGTTTTCAACTTTAGTCGTTGATCTTTAGACAATCCAATTTCAGCTTCAATCGAAGATCTTTAGAGAATCCAATTTCATCTTGAATTGTAGATATTTAGGTAATTCAATTTTATCTTGCATAATAGTGTCCTTATTCACAAAAAATTAAAGTAATACTTTAAGAAAATTTTGTATGAAAATTTTGTCTAAAAGCACACTTCAAACCTACTTTATTTTTTATGAATACGGCAGTAGATCTTTAAACAAAACTATGTCAAAAATTTTTAAGAATCCAATTAAGCAATATATTTATATACTAAAATTTCAAAGAACGCAATTTCTAAGAATCTAATTTAAGCTTCTAATTTAAGCAATAGTTTTAGTTATCTAGAGAATAGAATTTTAAAGAATAGAATTTTAAAATTTTAAAGAATACAATTTTAAAATTCTAATTTAAGTTTCAATCGTGGATATTTAGCGAATACATCAGCTGATTCAATCTTTATTAGATCTTACGGCTACAGTCATAAATAGATAGCCAAACCAATTTCAACATTAAACAAAACAATCCAATATATTTTTAAAATTTTCAAGTTTTTGATGCGAATTTAGGTCTATAGGTAGATGACTCATCAATAACGAATATCATAATGGAACAAAATCTGTATTTGACGGTTTAGTTTCATTATTTCTCCAAAAACTTTTGTTCAAAATCTAATTGAACCATGTTTTAATGCACTGGTCCGATATAGATAACATTTTACAAGGACATATACCTACCTAAGAAGTGTAATTTATGTTTAAACTGCCGGATTTTTATAAAATTTTTAAAATTTCCCATCAGACACAAAATATTTTAAAGCAACATCTTTCCAAGTTCCAAAAATAAACGGTTTACAATTTGAAAATTTTAAAAATAATGATTTTTGCATGTTTTGAGTAAAAATGCACCTAAATTAATTTTAAACAAATGTGCCCTATTTGCACCCCCATAGCTCCTCTACTATTCATTTTCAAAACCTAAATACTCCTTGTCTATGCTCATGCAAAATTTTATCTCCATCTCTTAAAATTGACAGATTTGTCAGGTTTACCAAAAGCTCAAAGGATTATCTCTTTTTGTATTTAGTTCGTCTCGAAAGACTCATGCCGTCGACTGTTATTCAGTCTCAAAAATCTAAGACAGTCTAAAGATGATAGATTTTTCAACATTTCGTTGATGTGATCAATACAATCTAAGTATCAAAAGGTCTAAGAAAGACGCCTGTCTAATATTTTTTTGTTGGATGACTTTAAAAGAAAATTTATTGAATTTAAAATTGATGTAGGATTTAGCTTGTCTTGAAAGTCTACTATTTAGTTTCCATCTCAAAAATTCTAAGAAAACTATACTTTGCAGTATGAGCAAAGATTGGTCTGATCAATGGAAGGCATTGATACTAATACATATAAGATAATGACAATTATTTTACGCTGTACTCCCAAATGAATTTAGTTTTTTTGGATAGATTTTTTTCATATTTTACATCTACTCTTTAAGACAGGTGCCATATAGTCCGACATCCTTAGCAGGCTTTAAAAAGAAAATTTTTTAGATTTACATTAATTCTTTTAACATTTTATTGGTCTGATCTATACATTTTATGAGTTTTTGGCTATACTACCATCAATGTCAAATATAATCACGATTTTTTCTCACAGTGTCAGTGTTTTCTGGCACACTGGTATTGATTGATATTCATTAAATTCTTGAATAAGATTAATAAATAAGTGAATAAATTGGTTATGGATTTTTTATAGTCTTAGAAAGTTTATCTACTTACGTATTTACGCTCTGACCACATACCATTAAAATCCCATTCATTAATTAAGAGTGATTTGATTTTAAAAAAATAAAATTTAAAGAAATATATGGGTGATATGTTTGTTTTAGTCGATAGAATGAATTATATAATTCAAAGTTTTTAAGATGAATGTTGACCGCGGAAACGCCTTAAATGGTTCATACGCTGGATCCAATTTTGACATATTATCTCTAACATATCGGCCGGTATCTCACAAATAAATTCTTCAATACTAGCCTCCAATTCGTCAACCATTGCGGGCTTGTCTCTATAGATATGAGCTATAACATAGCCCTAAAAAAATTAGTTTGAAGGCGTTAAGTCACACGATCTAGGCGGCCAATTTACCAGCCCCAAACGTGAAAGAACTATTTACCGAACTCGCCTCTCAATTGGGACATTGTTTGGCATGTGGCACCGACTTGTTGAAATCATACGTCAGCCAAGTGCAGCCCTTGTATATTGGGCAAAAACAAAATTGAAATCAGTTACTGCCTTCGTCGTCTTTGAAAAAGTACGGTGCAATGAAAAAGTGCATTTATCGGGATGCATTGGCAATTTCTGCAGTGCTTCTGACTGCTCTTCATACCAAATACGACAACTTTGCTTGTTTACGTATCCATTCAACTAGCTTCATCGCTGAACACAATTTTTCACGAATTTTTTACGATGCATTTTCTTTACCGAGCATTAATTTTGATAATTTTGAAAACAGCTGAGCTGACAAATACAGTCTTGGAAAAAATAAAGTTGGTAAAAAAAATCACTCTTTATAACTAGTACTCTGGTAATACTAGCAAATAGAAAGGATCAGAAATTAATGACTTTGTTAAACAGAATTTCTCATGAAACAATGATGAGCAATTGTGCTCTATTGCCCGCTTAGTAGCTGAAATTTGGTTAGTCGAAATCTTAAAAGAGAATAATCGAAATTCTACTGTTAATTCTTCTACATACAAACGTAACTGGAAGCACATTATTTTTTATATAGATACATACTAGGTTGTCCCAAAAAAAAATTATTTTCAAACATTTTCCGAAAAATCTGAAAAAATCTTAAAAATACTTTACCCCATAAGCTTTCAAAATATGCTTGAGCACCAATGAAAATAAAAAAAAAATTGGGACAACCTACGAGTACATACATATTTCTTTGTGAAAAATTCTTAATAATTTAAGACAAATGTTTAAACAATTGTCAGCCATTTGTCACAAAATATGTTTAAATTTTACCATACAGTATTGTGTAATAAGTAAATTTGCATTGCATTGTGGTATTTAAAAGTTGAAAAAAACATGTTTAAGAAGAGTACCAAATCATTTATAAAGTGTATAACTATTTATTATTCTTTCGTTCTTTACTCATAAATGAAGCGCAACTTAATTTATTTTAATTGAAAACAATGAATAAATATTTTGTTTTAATACATACTTTGATTATACATAAATTGTTTTTTATTTTCTTTTGTCCAACTGGCAGTTTAACTTAAACATTGTACTTGTACGTTCAATGATGTAAATGTTGCATGTGTTTAAAAGTAACATTTAGTTGCATGTAGAAAAAACAAATCCAACCAAACTGACAATCATTCACTTTCTGTTATTATTCTTCTGCCCATTCAGTTCATTTCATTTGTTTGCTCTTCTAGTAATATTCATCATTAATAGTTTTGGTCAACTTTAGCATGACGCTAAAGTCTCCCGCCCCCTTTTTGTAAGAGTTCTATTCAATATCTTTCTTTCTCATGTTTTCCACTACAAAGTTCATGAACTGAAATTAAGGTTTTTTATTGTGTGCTGTCATTTAAATTCCAATAACTTGTGTGTCTGTCTAAAGGGATTTAGCGAGTTTAGTGACATTTAACATTTGAAGTTTACATTAATGCCAGTTCTTTCTGTTTTTTTTTTCGGGGCATAATAATTATTTTTAATCTTTGCCACATGTCTTTTGTGATAAATTAATATTGATAATAATAATTTCTATGGAAAAAAAAAACAAGTTGTAAACTTGATGGGTTGTTCCTTTTTATATTTCAATAATATAGAAACATATTTGTTTTTGGCATATAATGTGGGTGTTAAGCTTATAATCCGGAAATAATTCTTATTGTTTAACATATTTAAGTACTATTTATATTTTTAAAATTTAATTGTTTAATGTTTTATTAATGTTGTTTTATTAATATTTGTATATTTTAGGTCTAAAAATACTTCCTCTATTAAATATTTTAAGGTGAGTAAATTTATTTATATTTTTTAAAATTTTTCAAACTCGCGAAAATTTCGAAAAAAAACGCGTTTCTATAACCGATTTTTGAGCAGAAAACCGGTGCATTGGCCAAAAGCGTACTGCAATCAAAATATAAACAATAAGGAAAGTATAGTCGGTCAAGCCCGACCATATAAAATCCTACTACCAGTATATATGCAATAAAAATTTTACAGAAATGGCCGCTATATGGGAGCTTGACCTATAGGGTGTTTTTTTGAGAGGTATAGAACTTCGAATTGAAATAAAACACAAGAAAATCGTTTTAATGACCATCAATTTGGCTTTATTGGAAGGATAATTTTATGCCATTAATGTATGATTTCAGGCATGTGGCCGCCGCGGCTGGCTCGAATAAAGCCAATTCTACAGGGCCAATTTTAAACCACTTTTTCGAGCATATGGGGCCGTATGTCGGCAATAACGCCACGAATGTTGGCTTCCAATTCCCCTAACGTTTCTGGTTTGTTGGCGTAGACGAGCGACTTCACATATCCCCAAAGAAAATAATCCAATGGTGTCAAATCACACGGTCTTGGTGGCCAATTGGCAGGTCCATTCCGCGAAATTATGCGCTCATCGAATGTTTCTTTCAATAAATCGATTGTGGCGTGCGCTGTGTGGCATGTAGCGCCGTCTTGTTGGAACCACAACTCATCCACATGCATGCCATCCAATTCGGGAACAAAATAGTCGGTTATCATGGCTCTATACCGGTCACGGTGGCGAATCGATTCATTAGGGTCCTCTTCAACACTTTGCTCTACAGCGGCAATTGTTTCTTCGGTGCGCACTGTTCGACGTATCTGCGGATGCGTATTATCACAAAGAGTAAACGTAGTGCGAAAACGATCCATGGTTAACCAAATTAATTGCTCTGATGGACGATTATGTCGACCATAAAATGGACGGAGCTTGCGGTAAACTTCGCGAACTGAACCGTTATTTTCGAAATAAATTTGCACGATTTGCAAGCGTTGTTCTTTTGTCAACCTGTTCATGATGAAATGGCAAACCAAACTGAACATAAATGACATTAGAGTTGCCAGATTTGACCACAAAATGCCAGTTTTATCTCTTTTCGAAAAACAAACCTGTAAAAAAACACCCTATATTATGCACCGATTATCCAAAAATTAATGTTATGACTTCTATGCATACAAATATTTTTTGTGTTAGATTTTATCTCCATATAATCACTTTGAAAAGATTTATACATGGGAAATTTCACGTCAAGTGACCCAATGTTAAAAATCGATTTGGATGAAATTTGCACCAAGGCCAGATACAAAGTTTTAGCTCCATCAGTCCAAAAATGCCGGAGTTAGAGGGGGTCAAAGTTGAAAATTTTGATCAATTTTGGTCATACAGGGTTTTTTTAAAATGAGTGTAACTTTTCACCTATTGATCCTAGCAAAAATTGTCCAAAGGACTTTAGATAGCTATTTCTTCAATCATCTCAAAAATATTTTTTTTTTAATTTTTTTTAATATTTTTTTCAATTTGGGCCCTTTTTTTTTTTTTTTTTTTTTAAGAAAGCTTATACAATTTACTTTAAGGCCTTTATAATCGCTTAATGGGATGCGAGTGGGATATTTTTTAACTCAAGAATAGAATTTTTCATTTTACCCCATTTTTTTATTTTTTCAAAATGGAATTACATTTTCGTTTTATTCGAACAAAGGAAAAATCGAACAATTAGGATAGACTAGGGCTTTTTTATTAACATAATACAATAAACAACTAATATTGTGCTACTTTTTTTAATAAATTTCTTCAAACTGTAGATCCTGCATCTTGTCAACAAAAATTAATATTTAACAAAAAAAAAATGTTGGCATACATAATTTAAAAATTATGTATGTATTCCATATCATAAATTATTAGGTAATTATACCAAAAACCACAATAACTAATCGATTAGAATATAATAAATACAAATCATGTGAACGTGCAGAAAACCCAGTCGCTTAAACGTTTTAAACTTTATTTTCAAAACAACAAATGCTGGTTACAGACAAAAACAAGAATGAACAAAAAAATTTTTAGCAACATTTGATTTCTAAATATAATTAAGTTAAAAAGTCACTACAACACTTTCATAACACTAACAAAACAAACCATCAACAATAGTACAAAGAAACTCTATATAAATCAAAAATGTTTACATACCAACAGAAGCCTCAATATCTCCCAAACATACGAGTATATAATTGAATTTAGACTTAAGAAGCGTCTTAATCATGTTAACAAAACTTAAAAAAAAAATAAAACCAAAACCAAAACACTATAAATTCCAATTTGCCTTTAAGGCATTTTTCAATACTTTAATACAGCATTTAATTTTGCATACATGATTGTGTTTTTGTATGCAAATCTTTGTTTTCTTAAGATAAAAATCTTGTTTTTGTTTTGTTTTGTAAATTGTTATTGTTTTTGTTAATATTATTATATACAACAAAATTAATAATTCGCTTTTAACAAAAAGCTTGTAGTAGATTTAGATACATACATGAACGCCTTTTGCAACTAATAGTTAGCTGTCTCTCTTAAACTCCCTCCCTGCCCACCCTTACAATTAGTGGGTGTGTCTCATTGCATTTAAAAAAAGATTATAACGTTCATACTATATTTTTAAACTCTGTATAATTTTAAATAATTCTTTAGGTTTTATTATTTCACATATACTGGATTCGCTTATTTAATTGTGATTGATGAGTGAGTTGTAAAAAGTTGAAATGAATTTTTGTATTTAATGTTTAATTTGGGATGTGTGACTAGCATTAAACTTTTAAATTTAATTTACCCTAACTTATAGGAAAGTTGTTTAACTATTGTTTTAAAATCCCTAGTTTAAGCTGGTGATAACTTCTACTCTCAATGAATTTGGAATTCTTCAGCATTTCCTGTTTAATTTAATACAAGATTAATTTCTCCTTTATAATTTTTAAACACTGGTCTGATGGAAAAAAGCTGTTCTGTTTCTTACAATCTGAATAGTAGTTTAGATTAGATGAATACTGTAAACGTCAAAATAAAGTCAACACATATTATTAATACATTAGAAAATTATATTGCATTTTTTAACAGTAATTTTAGTAGAATTCAACTCTCAAAACAAAGAAATAACAAGTAAGAGTTTATATTCGGCTGTGCCGAATTTTTTATACCCACCACTAGTAGTGTGATCTCTGCATACTTAAAAATAATACGAATACGAGTTATTTTATTTTTTAGATCCTTTATATGTGATCTATTGCATCTTGTGGGTTAATTGTCATAAAATATTTTACTGCATTCGAGTCTAAATTTAATTTCGCAATAACGATATATTTTAGTTTTCTTTTCGGAAATAGATCTTATATGAGAATTATGGCTAATTATGGACTGACCTTTACAAAATCAAATAATAAAATTTTCACTTACATTTAATTGATCTGTGTAAAATTTAAATTCGATGTCGATATTTATAAAATATTTACGTTAGTTATTGGGTTTTTCTGGAAGTTGTCCCTATATAGAAGCTATAACCAAAATTGGATCAATCACTATAAAGTTCGTTTGTGCCGAATTTTAACTCGATAAAGATATTTACAAGAGATTTAAATGATTTTCGGGATTAAAATTTATCATATCCTCCATTATGGTGAAATATGGACCAATAGTCTTCACAGAATTCAATAGTGAAATTGTTTCTTACATATAACTGAGCTGTGTAAAATTTCCATTCGATATCCACATTTTAAAGATATTTACGTAGGATAATGTGTTTTTCGATAGTGGAGAGCTATACTCAATTATTTACCGGCCACTATAAAGTTCGGTACGATTGTTTACATATACATATATTTGGATTGTTAGTGTCGTATTTCAACTTGATAGTTATGTTAGTAAGAGATTTATGAGCTTTTAATTTATTTTCTTAAGTGGACTTTGTATGGGCGCTATGGTCAAATATTTACCGATCATCCTAAAATTTTGTACGATTATTTACATACATATTTTGTTGAATTTCAACTTGATAGTCATGTTTAAAATAGATTTTATCGCATTTACGTTATTTTATGAAGTGGACTTTATATGGGGGCTATGGACATATATGGACCGAAGCAAACAGAAAATCGTTTTAAGATTGTTCTTTACATAAAATTTATTTTTGCTGAATTTTGTATGGATACTGCATATAGATATTTACCATTAAGCCATATTCCGGGAAGACATTTGTAGAGGGGCTATAAGTAATAGCGAACCGAATCTTAGCATTTTCAACAGGCCTTGTCATTTTATATTAAAAATAAAGTGTGAAAAATCTCATGATATTATCATACGGACGGGCATGGATAGTATTAGAATCTTATTAGGACCCAGAATTAATAGACTTTTTGGTTCTACGACAAAAGCGCTAACAAAAACTGAAATAAGAGCTATAGTAAGAGAGGAACTAGCCCAACATCTAGTGCTGTAAAAATATCGTAAAATGTTACGAAAACTTCGGAAAACCTTTAAGTGGGAGAACGATTAAAAGATCTTTGCATCAAAATGGCCTACGTGGTAGAGTACCACGTAAGAAGCCCTTTATATCAAAGAACAACCAAACCAAACGTTTGAATTTTGCAAAAAAAAATATATAAACTACCCTCAAATTATTATTTTCAACGATGAAAGTAAGTTTGAGATATTTGGAGTCAAAAACCCTGGGTGGCTATGAGTGCCAACCACTGCTACGGTCATTTGCACAATGCAAGAAGACTTTAAAGAGTCTATACGCAAATACAACTGTTTCTAACCATTTCAGCCAACAGTACAATTATAATTTTATTTGTATATTGTCTTAAAATTTTATGAAAACTTTTCTTACAAGAAAAAAACATATTCTAAGTATTTCTGCAATGTAATTTTAAATACCCCAGTTTTTTTCTTATGTATGTAATTACACAAATAAAATCTTTACAATAGATACAAATAGATACAAATCTAACATTGAAACTCTATAGTTACACATACACACCCTTTTAAGTTTATGTAAAGTTTTACAACAACCTTGTAAACAAACAATTTCAAAACAATTTTTAAAAAAGTCAATCAAATAGTAATACTTTATTTTTGAAATTCAATTATTTTGATAGTCATAATACATGTAACAATAAACTTACCATAATAACTATAATACGTATAGTTTGCTGTACGAAAAAAACTCATTAATTATCGCTTAAAACTTAAAAGCAACGCACAAACTCACACTCTATTGTTAAATTAACACTTTGTTTTGTATATAAATTGTTGAAATAAAGTGTGTTACCAATGTCAATTAGTAGTGGAGAGCTGCCAAAAAAAAGTAGCAGAAGTTATAATTAATGAATTTTACTTTGAATTTGCGAAAGAAACTGAAAGTAGAATGTTTTTAAAAAATAATTATTACATTGTTGAGAAGAAACCGAGCAAAATGTTTGGTGTATTCTTCTATAATAAATCAAGTACAATTTACAGCAGTGGTGGGCACTGCAAACCAACGGAGGTCAAAAGCCATTAATTATTCGAATGTACAAAAAACGAATGCAAGAGATACTTGTTAGAGTTATCAAAATGAAAACAAATTGATGAATGTATGTAGGGGTTACATTACCGGTAAACGGTTAACCGGTTTTCCGGTTTTACCGGTCGTATTGATTACCGAATTTACCGGTAAATTTAAAAGAAAAATACCGGCAATTTCGGTAATTGTTGATAAATATTTCATTCCAATTGAAGTTAAATTTAAATATAAAATGTTATATTTTAAGAAATATTTTTTTTTATTATTAGGTTAAAACTACATAAACCTTCATTGATACAAACTATTGTGACACTTCGTTTTATATTGAACATGAAAAATGAATGTAACTCGACAAATGATTCTAACGAGTCTTCTGATGATGTAGAAGAAATCCCTGAATCAACCCAGTTACCAATGAAAGACAGGCTACAATTGGCCATTAAAAATCAAAATAAAATAAAATTGAATAAAATTTCCAACGTAACCAATACCACGATTTTAACAAAAGTAATAAAAAAAAGAAATCGCACTCCTTAAAAAAGAACAAAAGCGTGGAAAGTATCTTACGATAGCGTTCAACCACCTCTTGACAGTAAAGCCGACGAGTGTGGAATCAGAAAGAGCTTTTTCTGCAGCAAGGTTAATTTGCACAAAAATTAGAACCAGCCTTAATGACAATACAATTGACACCATTTGCCAATTGCGAGCATATTTTAATACACACGCAGATCTATTCAAAAATTAAAATTTTCTCTTAATGATATAATATATTTTAACATTCTTATTTTGTTTTATTAATAATTACATTTATTTAAAATAACTTTGTTGAACAATGCATTAAACGTTTTATTACTTTAATATATAACAATATATATTTCTCTTTACACAATTTTAAGCATTTATTTTACTCGTTACTGATAAACTTAAAATTAAACAGAATTACCGGTAAATTACCGATAAACCGGTTTTTAAATAAAAAATTTACCGTTTACCGGTAAAAGCAAATTTCGGTAATTTTATATGCCCTAAATGTATGTCTTAAATATAATCAGAATATTCATTTTATGCATCAATACAATACATTTACCAAAGTGGCACACTTTGTTTAAGCCGACCACTGACTAAAGTTAGGAAAAATCAAATTTATGAAAAAGTTATATTTAACATAAGACAAATGTTAATTTACAATCTCTTTACTTCATTATATACTGGATGATTCAAGAAGAGATACTTTTTTCAATATCCTTTTTTGGCAGTTCACGTGTGAGTCGTGTCATGCTGTCATGTTATTTTTGTTTAGTATTGTTTGGCATTTCATTACGAAAAGACTTACGCCTGAACAACGTTTACAAATCGTTCAACTTTATTACGAAAATTCACATCCTGTGAGGAATGTGTTTCGTGTACTTTGCTCAATTTATGGTCAACATAATCGGCCTACTGAGCGTACTATTTGCAACACCATCACTCATTTTGAGACCAAGCATTCATTACTGGATAATATTCGATCGAATAGACCACGTCCAGCACGCTGTGAAGAAAATATAGCTTAGAGTGTACACGAAGACCGTGGAGAGGCGGATCGGCGCCATTCGCAGCAACTCGGACTGACGTATGGAACGACTTGGCTCATTTTACATCGAGATCTTAAATTGAAAGCATACAAAATACAGCATGTGCAACAACTGAAGCCTTTCGATCTTCCGACGTTTTCGAGGCAAATTTTGTTCAGTGCTGAGGCTCATTTCTGGCTCAATGGATATGCAAAATTGCAGCATTTGGGACGAAGAGCAACCTGAAGAGATGCAAGAGCTGCCACTTCATCCAGAAAAAAAAACAACGGTTTGGTGTGGTTTGTGGGTCGATGGAATCATCGGTCCATATTTCTTTAAAATGGCGAACGTTATCGTGCCATGATAACCGACTATTTGATGCCTGAAATTGAAGCTCGTGATCTCGGCGACATTTGGTTTCAGCAATGGATTTATTAAGAGAACAATTCGGTGAGCACATAATTCCACGTTTTGGGCCATTCGATTGGCCACCAAGATCGTGTGATATCATACCGTTAGACTTTTTTCTGTGGGGATATGTAAAGTCTAAAGTTTATGCGGACAAACCCGTTTCGACTCAGGCCTGGGAGGAAATCATCACACGTGTCATTCTCCAGTTACAGAAAATTGGACTCAACCGATAGACCATCTACGACGTAGCAACCGCCAATATTTGATAGACATAATCTTCAAAAAATAAATGCTAAAGAATGTTCTTTCAAATGATAATAAACACTCCCTATTAAATTTGAATTTTCTGGTTTTTTTTTAATAGGGAACCTCGAAATGGATCACGCTTTACTTATAATATTTACAAACATAAGAGTTATCAAAACATTTTGCTGGGTTTTGTGTTTTTAATCTCAACTAACGCAACAATAATAAAAATATTAAAATTTTGAACCTCACATTATCAAAAATATTGCTCTTTTGTGTGTGTGTGTGTGTGTTTTTTTTTTTAGAAATTAATTAATTATACAAGCCAATGCTAATTAATTGGTTTTAAAACCACAAAATTTTAGTTTACACATCATTTCAGAGAAAAACTTAAAACACATGCATACAATTTGTTGAAAACAATCCAAATACTTTAAGAAACTTAATGAAGCATTACAATTTTTTTTTAATTTTCAAAATTCGTCAAATTGTGTATAATTGTTTAATGTTTTATTTTCATATATTAGTATTTATAATTAATGTATTATTAATTAAGCCTGCTGATATTTTGTTTAACACATGGCGACAGGTGCTACTGTGAATAACTTTTGATTAGACAAATTATTTGTTTAATTAAATTATAACATGAATTCAGTGAATGAATATGTGAACAACAATATCTGGTTTTTTGGTTTTGTTAAAATAAACATTTATATACAATAATGAATGTTTAATTAATGAATAAATTTTGAACGATTTCAGTTTAAATAACAAAAGCGTTTTATTCTTTTGTATTTCGTATTAATCTAGTTAACTCTACTGCGCATATATTTATAATGTTAATAACTTAATCTTCATAAGTCAACAAAACCTCGAAAGATTTCAATTAAGAAATAGATTTTATAACCCAGCATAAGTTGTTAGGTATTTTAAAGGGAGTTCCAATATTTATGCAAGATTTGAATTATATACTCGTACTTATGTAGTAATTACAACAATCTTTTAATATTTTGATACAAAAACAGTCTGGGAGAGAATAACACCATAGCACCCAATAATTACACATCAAACGACAAACATTATATAACCCCTTCTTCTATACACAAAACACGAAATAGTAAATAGCCTTAAATGTTTCACCTTTTTTCAACACAAAGAAATAAAAATAAAAAAGCAACACTATTAAAAAAGCTTTTCAATAACACAACAAATAGCCCTAAAATGGGCAATATATTTGTGTGTTGTTTATTACTAAAGTAATAACCAGACCAAATTTGCGGAGCTCTTGCAGGCATAACAAACTGCACGTATCCTTTTATCTCCAAAATCATGTAATTATTTTTTTCAAATTACTTTTTTAACACTTCGCAAATATATATATAAAAAAAAAACTATACAAAAACTTTATAACTTGCAAAAGAAAAATCCAAAACAACCCCCAAAATAATGCTAAAATATAATTCTCTCAGAAATATTAATCATAAAAATTACAACTAAAAAGTGACAACCATTAAAACAATGAAACCAACCGACCAACTTGCTTTCTCGCCGCTTTATTTAGCAGAAATACTGCATGCAACTATGCAACTCAGTATATATGTATGAATATAAATCATTTAAAAAATTACCAAAAATAAAAAAAAAATCTTTTAAAATATTCTTTCAAAAGTATAATGTCACATGGTATTTAACAACAGCGAAAGCCTGTAACGGAACTATGATTGAGCAATATACATAATATAGTCAGTCGCATATTAGAACTCACTTTTCTACATAAAAATACTCACGTATAGAGTTGAAAACCGAAAGGAATATTAAAAAAAAAATAGTGCGCGCGCACCACGTGCAGTCTGAATATGAAAACAAAAACAAACACATGCAATTTTATGTACCATGCAGCCAAGGAAATGTTTACCCAACTGAGGAGCTCCAAAATAAAAGAAAACACCAACAAAGTTTATGTGTTGTATTTATAAACTACACTTTATGCAGTATACGTACACAGAACTGAGATTTGGCAATGGGTCAAAAATTGTTATACTCACCAGCTGTTTTTGCACTGAGGGAAATTTGTTGTGGAGTGGTATTTTCTTTATCACTTTGTGGGAGTTTAAATTGAAATAAAATTGTATGTAGAACACTGTTATCTTGACTGTTATCATTAAAAAAAAAACATTTTTTAGTTATTTCAAATGTAAGTATTGTAAGAATGGAATTTGGATCTTCTAGTTGCTTAAGTATTCAATAGTTTGGTTGTCAGCTAAACAATAACCCTATTAACCAGTAATCCCGCCATTAGCCTCTAAGTATTTTTTCAGTTTATACAGGGTGGGCCAAGTTTGACTGAATGATTTGAACTCTATTGGCCTATTGTAGCCGTTGTGGTGCATCCCTCGGCAATAATTCTTGGGCCAATTGAATTTTATATGGAAACATCTTCAGATCAACTTTTAGAATACGTCGTAGCGATGTTCTGGAGATGTTCAATTGAGTATTAAATTAAAAATGCAAAAGTTATAAGCATTTCAAATCAGTCAGTCCAAGTTGGCCCACCCTGTATTTATAAGTATTCAGAAAACATTTTTATACCCTCCACCATAAGTGCTGAATAAAGGTATATGTATATAGTTTGTCATTCCGTGTGTAAGACTGAGAGGCAACAAATTATATGCTATATTCTTGATCCATGTGGAATTTTAAGTCGATTGAGCTATGTCCGTCTGTCTGTGTAAAACACTCTCACGACTAAAATATGTAATAAAAAACCCGTTTTTAATACTGCTAAGCTGTTTGGTATTGAAAATCAGCAAAATCATTATGTTAAAACAAAAGTTATGGACCAAAATGTGTGACAACCTCCATCTATTTTGTTGAAATATATTGCTGATAATACAACAGAATGACAAACTGTAATGAAAATAGGAAGAATCGGTTATGATTTCGCATAGGCCCCATACAAAGTTCTTCCCGAAATATGGATTAGTGGTACATAAATGCCTAAAAAATTGCAATATCAAATTAAAACTCCTATAAAAAGAAATCATAAAACGAAATTTTTTTTAGTTCGGTCAATGTTTGACCATAGACCCCATATAAAGTTCACTTCGAAAATTCATTCAAAAAAGTATAAATCCGTTATAAATATTGTTACCAGGTTAAAATTCGACACAAATAAACCTCATAGATATGTACTATCATACTATTAGCTCTCATATAAGAAACACATCCGAAAAAGATATAAATTGTTATATATATATCTTATAAATATCGATACTGACTCAAAACTTTACATATGTAGATCATTTTCATGTACAGGGTGTTTTTTTAGATGTAGAGAACTTTATGTTGGCAATACTTTTGTAACTGGTGGCCATTTTGTCAACTGTCAAGTGATTTAGGTAAGAGGCCACTAGTCTGCGCCGATAAGTCCGAAACGATTGATCACTTGGAGGACAATATTCGCCGTGTTATTGCCGATATACAGCTACAAATGTTAAAGAAAAGTCATCGAAAATTGGATCTTCAGATTAGACTACGTCCGAGCCAGTCATATGCCAGAAGTCAAATTTAAATTATAATGCCAGAAGATTAATTTTTTAATATAGTAAAGTTCATTTAAATTTAGAAAAAATCATCTTTGTTTTATTCCATTACAAAGTTCTATAAATCTAAAAAAAACACAGAACCATGCTTTTCAAAATAAATTTGCACAATTTATAAGTGTTGTTCAGACGTCAGTCTATTCATGTTGAAATTCCAAACCAAACTAAACATAAAGCTCTTGACAGCTTGCAAAATAAACGCTAGTTAAAAAAGTGTGGACAACTTAAAGCTCTCTACATCTAAAAAAAACACCCTATACAAACAAATTATATTTCAGAATTTTGTAAATTTCGGTCCATAGCGACAAGTTCTGAAAATCACTTCAATACTCATAAATCTCTTACAAATAACGGTACCGATCCAAAATTTTACACGGAGCATTTTGGAAATATCGGTTCACATTTGAACATATCCCCCAAATCAACATCCACCTCCGAAATTCAGGTTAATAGTTACATTTATCTTAAATATACCATTATTAAGTTGAAATTCGAGATGAAATATCCATATATGCATAAAATTCTCTGCTCCGAAATTTAAGAATATGGGACTATATTTGGTTATAGCTGCCGTCTGAGGACCATTTCCGGAAAACAACTTAACCCACAAAAATAAATATCGATATTAAACCAACTTTTATACAGATCAGAATTTTTAATCCAGAACTCATACCAATATCGGTTATATGACAATTGCGCTACTTGATTTTGTAGTACATAAATGGCAATACATATGTACAAACATACAACTCTTGTAAATACACCTAATTCTAATTCTTTTTTTACACGGTTTTGATATAACACAGTTTGAAAATAAATAAATTTTACATTTTTTTACACGATTTTATTCCATTTAGCATGATTCAAAATCTTTTGGGCTCAAATTTCTTTTAGTTAAAATTAATTTTTGTGAAATGTGTTCATATCACAAATTTACACTTTTTATACACTGTATCTTAACTTGTGGTGAATATAGAAAACTGTTTTGTTATTTTATAAATTGTTAAATTACATTCAAGATTATTATGATCCACAGACAAACTCTGGTAATTACAACAATTATAAATGGTCAAATTTAGAAAGAAATTTAAAATATGTATATTATGAATCTGGTAAAATTTGCGCTAATACTGACTAAAAACACACTGAATAAGGATATTCTAGTCCTATAACTAGTGAATTTTTTGTATTTCTCATTATATTTAGGTGAAGGGTATTTACAATTCGGCGCAGCCGAATATAGCGCGCTAACTTGTTCTTGAAAAATTTACTTGGAACATTTTATCATCAGAAGACTGAAGATTTTACTTTTAATAATTTTAAGAGTTTATTCATCTGAGATATTTAAAACTAATCCTGATCTGGCCTGCGATCTCTATCAGATTGACTTCCTAATTTGGACAGCACTATCTGATTAATGTAAAAATTGCCTCCTTAATAGCCAATATCTCTATTCAGGTTTTTACAGTTAAACCATCATAGAAGATCCTACAACATATGTTAAGGTTGATCTTGAATCAGGGGCCACATTACCGCATTCGTGATCGAATGAGCTATCGTATCGAAAAATAATTTCGATAGCGAAATTATGATAAAATGTACTAAATATCTTGCTCGATATCGAATCCCATAATCTCAAATAAGAAAATTACAATAAATTTTACTCGTTATCGAATGCGGTAATTTGGTCCCAGTGTATTGAAATTAGTCTTACATTCATTTATTTTAATTTTGTTTCTGCTTGCATTCGAAAATAGTTTCCTGACAACTTTGCAAAATTTCGGTTCCGCATCCTATATTGCCTGCCTTGTGCACTTTTAATAGTGCCAACAGATTACTGACAGAAGAAGTATTGAAGACTTTATAGCGAGTTCATTACAGAAGATCCCAGATTATTTACCAAGTTTGATCTAATAATCACGAGTGTATAGCCTAGTCTCATAACCATTTATCATGGAATAAATTAAAACTTTGAACATTCTATCAAAGTTCTTAAGAGACGTTATGTAGTCAGGTTTTGATTCCGCAACATCTGAAGATCGGGAGTCATAGGCAAAGTATTACTTTGATAATGTTGAGGCAAATAATAAAAAATATTTACCGTGTAGTTGCTCGTATACTTCGTATATTCTATTTGGATTGATGTCGACAGGCTCTAATAAAAAACAAAAAATACAAAGCACAAAAACATATTTATACTCATATCGTGCTTACATCTTTTATACTATATGGCCAAATGTAGATGAAATGAAATTCGAGTAGTTCAGTCTCTAGTGGTAAGGGCGCAGAAATGTATACACAAGTTCGTTATGTTAAATAAAAACCGACAATTATTGCACGGAAGAAATAAAATTAAAAGAAAATTTAAACAACAAAAAAAAAAGCAAAATAAATGAACGAAAATTAATTAAATTGTATCAAGGGAAATTAAAATAACACAACATTTTAAAACGAAAGTTAATTAACAAATGAAATTATTATATGGAAATAAAATGAAATTTTATTGAAAAAAAGAAGAAAAAGAAAACAAAAATAGAAATGAAATTGAAATAAAGAAGTATTTGTTGCAATCATGTGGTGTCATTAAAATAGTAAAATT
Organism: Bellardia pandia; assembly: GCA_916048285.2. Lineage (NCBI taxonomy): Eukaryota > Metazoa > Arthropoda > Insecta > Diptera > Calliphoridae > Bellardia > Bellardia pandia. The sequence goes on from OU696531.1 coordinate 30,839,818, forward strand.
GTAAATAATTTTCAATTTTACATACGCAAACATACATACACTTTGCATGTATAGGAAGGTATGTGTGTATGTATGAATAGTTATGTATGTATGCTAGACTGTGAGTTTATGTAAATGTATGTGTTGAATTTGTTGTTATTTTTGGCGTCATTAAAAAAAAGTTTTCAACAACGTTGGAATACGAGTATAGAATATTTTTGGTAGTATATTGCCAAGGATCTCTGCGTATATTATTTCCGTCCTTTAAACTTGTTTTAAGGCTGTGGAGCCGTGGAGCCATCAACATTACAACGTCTCGGCTGTGCCGCGTTTTGTTGTTCTTTATCGAAATATAATTTAACTGGAGATTCTTTTCGTCTATTGGCAAATCTAAAGTAAGTTTCATATTTATACAAACACTCACTATTGTACTTGTATAAACAATGCAATAATATAAACACACAATACATACGAGTAAATACCTATTTCCTGTTTCCTTATCCCTTGTGTTTGGCTGGTTTTTCTCCCAAATTTTGATATACAATATGTATGGCTAGACATAAAATATTTAAAAAAAACACACACACACAAAACTAAGAAGCTCAGAAGTAAAAAGAAACCTATTTTTCAGTAGTTGCTATCATTTTTATTTCTTTAGCTTTTTTTTTGCCCAAATTTTCTTGGCATTTTAAAATTACGTATAACAACTTTTGGTTTTCTTTTACCACCACAATCCCTAACAAACCACCACCTACACAATACCCAGGCAATTTGTTTTATTTAAGTGATTTTTTTATTATTTTATAAACAAAAACAAATAAAGGGTTAACATAGTTCAAGTACACTCTGTCTCTATCTATCTGGTTACCAGATTTATAATATAGATATAGTGTAAACAAGTCCTTAAGCGAAGTAACCACATACATACAAATGTATATAAAATATTTTTTACAGAATTTCTAAGTTGTGTGTGAGAGCATGGATAATTGAGTTTCTGTTGTTAGTGAATGATGTTCTCGGAATTGTCTTGTAATACAAAAAGATGAATTTGTTTTAATTACCAACTCTCCTCCTATGATTTCTTTAAAAATATCCCCTTAGAATAGGGCTTTTTGAAATAAAACAAATAAGTTTCCAGTAAACTGAAATAGTCTAGTCTATTTTGTTATAGAAATTGCATCATAATTGTTCATATATTATGCCCAAAACCCGTTATCAATCTAAGATAAACTGCTTCGATAGAGTAGATTATAGTGAACTGGACTATCAATCTGAAAAGAAAAGCCAAAAAGGCTTGATGTTTGCTTAAAATATATTAAACTAAATAAAAAGTGATTTTTTAAGAGCTTTCCGACTTGATAAAAAGAACTATTTAAAGAAATGTACAAAATCTTTATTTGAGTCAAAATAACGATCTATATAATATAATGTTTAAAGGATGATTTTATGTAAATGTTGACCGCGGCTATGTCCAACACATTGGCCGGTATCTCACTAATAAATTCTTAAATATTAGCCTCCACTTTGTCAACCGTTGCGAGCTTGTCCCTATAGATACCGGCCTCAAAAGTGAAATAACTGTTCATTGAACTTGAATCTTAATTGAGTCGTTGTTTCGCGTGCTATATGGCATGTGGCACCCACTTGTTGAAACCACATGTCAGCGAAGTCCAGTCATTCACAGTAACGATCCTGCCTTTGTCGTCTTTGAAAAAGTACGATCCAATGATACCACCGGCCCATAATCCACACCAAACAGTGCATTTTTCGGGATGCATTGGCAGTTCTCGCAATGCTTCTGGCTGCTCTTCGCAACAAATATAACAAACTTGGCCAGAAACGGCCATAAAATGGAAGAAGTGCACGATGAACTTTCTTCTCATCTTCTCTGCTCAACATACAGTGGTGGTCATATTCTTCTCAATTGGTTTGAGATCCGGGGACTGTGCTAGCCATTTTGAAACATTTATGTTTTGTTCCTCTAAACAGCGCCTCACAAGTCGTGAACTATGTTTGGGATCATTGTCGCGCATAAAATTCCATAGTAACGGAAAAATTTCTTCAGCGAATGATATCATCGTATTTTCTAATATATTATTATATAAATATTAATCCATTTTTAAGAAATTCTGGCTAGTATCCCAATCCCTAACCTAAGCATTACATTACCACCGCCCGGTTTAATTGGTATACTTTAGATGATGCTGCTAATTAATCGAACTCCACATATACCGTTTCTATCAGATTTCCAACGGCAAAACTTTTAATTATCACTCCAAAGTACGTTTTTACAAAAACTTACCAGGTTTTTTCAAAATTTCTTTTGCAAACTCTAGTCTTAATTTTATATTCTTTTTCGAAACAAAAGGTTTGCCTAGTGCGATGCAGCCACAAAGACAAACTTCATTAAGCCTTCGTCTTATTGTTGTAGATGAAACTTCAAGCCCGATAACTGCACTTCAAACTGTATTAAACTAGTTTTAAAAGGATCAGCTTGATAGATTCCTTTTATAACTAGTTTGATATTTTCTTTTGTTTGCTTTTTGCTGTTTGGGAACTCTTACAACATTTGTAATTATCCCATATGTATTTAAATGATGACTTTTCCTGTGGAACAACCAAGCAAGAGGTTTTTCGAAATAATTTGGTGCTTTACGCATATCCAACAATAATTTTTTATTAAAACACTAGTTTAGTACTCACCGACAGTATTTTTGGGAAACAATTTTAAAATATATTATTATAAAACTAATATTAAAATAAACTAGAAAATATTTTAATTATGTGTCCACCCCACAAAACGTATTATCGCAAAATATCGCATTATTTTGGAAGATAAATTGATGATAGAGAGAAATAACTGAGAAATTAAAAAAGTAAGACATAAAACACAAAATTATTGTAGAAAAATACCGTTAAAATTGCAAAAAAAAAATATTATTTTATTCTTATTTGACCTTTATTTTTATAATGACTTTTTTAATTATTTAAGCTTGAGGTCTTTATATTAATAAAATATTATATTTATTATTTTCGATATTTCGCTAACCTTTTTTTTTTTTTGTTATTTTTAATAAAATTTGTTAATAATTTCCTGACGATGCTAACCAAAGGTTAGCGAAATATCGAAAATAATAAATATAATATTTTATTAATATAAAGACCTCAAGCTTAAATAATTAAAAAAGTCATTAAAAAAAAAAATATTAAAAATTTTAAATTGGGTGAGATTGGAAATATGTTTTAATTATATGACCACCACTGTATATGATTCATGCTAGTATTGATACTTGATAGGAATTCTAAGCCTGTTTGCTTACATTGATATTGCACCCGTAACATTCTTCTAGTTTCTACCTATGCTGAATATTTATATTTAAAATAATTTCTTGACTACTTTGTATATTTCTCGCACTGTCACTGTCTGACTGCAGTAGAAGATATTATATAAGATTTAAGTGACATATGTCAACCTGTATCAGGATTAGTTAAGCATTGTTGAGAAGATCTTAGATCATAGGCCAAAGTCGATCATAGAACTATCAATATATACCCTGTTCTCATATCAATTTATAATGTGCTGTCAAAGTCCATAGGATTGAAATATTGAAACTTTTATAAGAAGTTATTTGAATATATATTTCATGATATATAAGCATTTTCTATTAATTTACAAGCAACTGCTCTAAAAATAAATAATCGCCTATGTTCTATATTCCACTACGAAGTGAAACTAAATCGTTTTCAATTTCACATGGACAAATTCACGGCGTTCTAGAAAATGAGGTGAAACTTTTAGCTACGATGAACGAAACGAAAAGTGATATTTTACTTTCATTTTCACAAAATTTAGAATACAAAATTAATAAAAATTTCACTTTCACTTCATTTCACACATGTAGAACCCAGGTGAATATTTTATGATATTTTAAGTTTTTGTAAAATAAATTTGATAAATTTTTTAAACAAAATTTATTTCATTATAATTCTAAAAACAAAATCAAATTACAAAAAATTGCTTTTACCAACTTTCAATGCCCTGCACAATATGGTGTGTGCTGATATTTATGTATATAGTATAAGAAAGCAAGCAGCTCTGTTGCATTAGGATAAAGAAACTAAAGTTTATTGATTTTTAATTCATATTTTTGTAAAGTTCGAGGTAATTTATAGTTTCAGTTTTGTATGTGTGTGTGTTGCTCTCTTTTATTATTGAGATGAATGTTATTGTCAGTCTGTTGGGCAGACAAACAGACAGACATTAAAACAGACATTCTGTCTGCAAATGTCAAGAACCAAATGAGATAAAATACTACACATACTTCAAGTGAACATTTTCTCAGTCAATGATTTTCTTTCTTTGGTAATTAAGTAGCAATAATGTTTATGGATATAAACTTGGCACTTTTGAAATGATAAATGCAGTAGAGCAAAGATTAGTAATTTTTCAAAGGCATTTCTTAATGTTATAAAGAAAACATCGAATTTTTAATTCAAACTTGATTTTAAAATTTTAAGATTAAAAGTTATCCAAGTATTTATTAAATATTTTGCCATTCAATACAATTTAATTACATAACTCTCCTGTTAAAAAGTTTTAAAAGCTAGCTCGCCAAAGTTAATACTAAAGCAATGCACAGACGCACAGTGGAATTTCGACGAATGAATAGGGTTTTTCAACTTTCCAATTTCAAAATTTTAATAATTTGGTTTTGTAAAGAAATATTTGGATAAGAAAAATTCATCAAGGTTTTTTATGAAAAGTGAAATTTTTTAGTTAAAAAAACTAACAGAAGTCAACGGAAATTTATTCAATGAAATTAGATTAAAATTATTGTCCAAATAAAGGACTTTTTTTGTGTGTAAGTTTATAGCTATGTCTTTTGTTTTATTTTTTTAGTGAAAATATAGCACTTACTTTTTTATAAAAAAAAATATTAAAATTGGAAAAGTAAACTAATTATTATAATTTATCAAAAATTATACTAAAAAATATCAACTTTTCACTTTTTGGTGGAAAAAAACTTTATGTGCTTTGCCTTGCTTAGCCCTCTAACTATAAAAAAATGAAAGGTCCAAGTCTGTACTTTCAATTAAGAAAAAAAAAAACTACCGCCAAATACCGCCCCTTTTAGTAACATCAATTTTAATTTCAAAAGTCACTTCCAATATTTCATACAAATGGTCAATAAGACAAAAAATTGGATATACTTTCAGGCTTTCGGGAATTAAAGCTTGAAAGTGAAACATAATTTTTGTTTACGAATATGTAGGCGTAACGAAATTGAATGACATTTCAATCGAAATTAAAACATATAGTTTTCACGGCTTAAAATATATTAAATTTTATTCATACATATACTTATATAAATAGTTCATATTAATATGACAAATTTAAATTATATGCGTCGGACACTGCGAAACTGTTCGTACAAAAATATAGTTGGTTTTATATGCCTGTTACTGTACACAATATACTAATGCATGGTAAGGATATAATGGATGCTGCCGTATTGCCGTATTACCAATAGGAATGCTTTCAGTGGAAGCCGAGGAAGCCAGAAACAAAGATTACAAGAAGTATCGATTGATGTTTTCGAGAAAGTTTGATCGAATTTCCACAAATAGTGATAATTTTATTCTATTTCTTCGACCTTTTTGTATGATTTTTATTAAATAATTAAATAAGCTTGAGGTCACTTTTTCTTCTTCAGGAGTTATTAAAAATAAAAAATCTTTTATAAAAAACAAAAAGTGACCTCAAGCTTATAAATTATTAAATAAAAATCACAAATACTGATGTATTCAACAGACTTCTTATAACTTCGAATCCTTACATAAGTAGCATAAGGCGTCATTCGAACAAAATTTCCTTAGAACTAGATCCCATTGTTAAAGATACTACCACAATTTTTCGCCTGTTACATATTCAATTAAAACGTTGTATATTATATTGGATATTTATCAAGCTGAAAGGTATAAATAACCTCATTTAGCGTCTCAATAATGGCAACACTGTTTTTTTTTTTTTTTCATTAAAAAGCATTAAAAAGGGTTCATAACTTTATTTTATATCAATTTGTTTCAATGACTTAGGATTTACACACTAGTGCTGGCAAATTCTACTAATTTCCATTACTCAATAATATTCAATACTTTTCATTTGGGTACTCAATACTACTCGATACTTTTAACGGATTTTTTGAAATTGTAACGCATAGTTTTTATCTGCAAATTGAAGTAGTTTCCACAAAAAATAGATCTTCAACTATTGTTGGTTTTGTATGTCTTTTATTATTAAATCAATAATAAATATAAAGCTAACTTATAATTCCACGTTAACAACAAATTAAGAAATAATAGACAGCTTTATTTCGGCGTTTGGTTTAATTTTGTAGCTTACAGATTGTTGTCTTTTTATACAGTGATGTATTTTTATGCACTATTTTACCTATTCAATTTGCTTAAAAATTGAGTATCCAAAAAAAAGGGCAAATACTCGATACTCGGTACCCATTACTCAATACTTTGCCAGCACTATTACACACTTTAACTTGGCATACTTGACTAGAAAAGCGGCATGTATTTGTGCGATATTTTCGGTGTATTTGAAGGCTAATATCTTCTGAGGAGGGTTGTTGGGGATATTCTCTTTTTTTGTATGGAGACAACACATGTTTAACTTTTGGATAAAAATTTTTTAACTTATATGAAATTTTCATATGATTCTAGACAGGGAAGAAAAACTTCAAAAATCTACAATTTTCAATGGGCGTAAAATCTAAAGTAGGCGTGGCATCTCCAATACGTTTAATTTTTTTTTTCATAAGGAGAACTCAATTAAGAAGTGTTCCGAATTTCAAGTCCCTAGGTCCAAAAACAAAAATTTTGGCAAGTGCAGTTATATGGGGGGTGGCAGTGGGCGGTTTTCCAAGATTTTTTTAAAATTTCGTGTTTCTGCAAAATTTCATTGCTGTACGACCACTCCTTCTATTTTTTCCCAAGAAATGTATGGGGCGGTGCCACTGTGAGACGGTCAGATCATACAATGTTGTCAGATCTGGCAATGTGTCAGCAATGCATTGAAAACTAATTAATCCACCAGCTCATAAAGCACACCAAGCAGTCAGTTTTTCTGAATGTAACGGGGTCTCAACATACACTTGAGAATTATCTTCACTCCAAATACAGCAGTTCTGTGTATTGACGTATCCATTTAACCAAAAGTGAGCTTCATCGCCAAAGAAAATTCGCTTATGTAAATCGGGATCAACGGAAATCTTGTTTTGGGTCCATTCAACGAATTTTCAAAATAAATTTGCACAATTTGGAAGCTTTGTTCAGGCCATTTGTTAGTCTATTCATGTTGAAATGGCAAACAAACTTAATTAATGATAATACTTTCATATGACCACACGGATTCTACCTTTTTATAGCTGCACTCTATAACGCAGGATTCATTAATTAAAATGACGTTATCCATTTATTATTTTCTTTAACTTAATTCTTCTAATTTTTTTAAATATTGTTGATATACACTTTTCTTTGTTTATTTATGTATATACAGAGTTGCAAATAGATATAATTTCTCTGACAGTATTGCCATTGTCAGATGAATAAACATGCAGACAATAAAAATTGTTTGACAATTATCTTACAACAATCTTAGAATGACAAAAAATGTTTCCCACAATAATTTAGATGTCTGACAAAAATTGTAAGTACATACGGTTGTTAGACAATGACAATGATGTAAGATCTGACAACCGTCTGTGCATAGCTTAAATCTGTATTACTTGTGTTGTAGGTTATAATTTACATGACCATTAAAATTGACATTTAATAACTTACAAGCAATTAACACACATACAAATGCTAAGTAAGAAAAAGAATTGTTAGGAAAAAAACTTTTATTTCAATCTAATGCAAAACCATAAAATCAGAATAATTTATTGATTTTATTACGAAAACACTTATACGTTAATAAAAATATAATTTTTATACGCCATCAAATGGTATTAACACTTTTAAAAATTTATTATATTATTGTAATTATTAAGTATTTTTTAATATACATATTATAACACTAACATATAATATGTTGTATTATTTCTTTTGTATTTACAGAAAAGTTGCACAAAGTGTAGGAGATATTATTGTACAATTGGACGTATTCGACGAGCAAAGAGAATGCGACGAAGCACAAAGCCTACAGGGCCCAAATGGCATCAACCTAAACTCACATCTTGACGTCTTCTATGCAATATTGCGACAGGTATTTTTTTCTTAGTTTAATTTGTTAATCAAATTAGTTTAAAATAAATGTTTTAAATAGTAATAGAATCTTAAGATTGAACTGGGCTTAGAAATTCTATACACTGAATACTGGTTTTCCTCGGTTAATTAGTTTATTTCAGTATAACTAAATCTAATTAGCTGGTTTATTTGGATAATGTTAAATCCTGATTTCAAATAACACTAAAATAATACAACATCGTTCTTATATATTGAGTGTTAGAAACATCCTAATCCAATGTCTTCGTATAATGTCTGTCCTTTGCCCGAATGTTCTAGTTCATACAGTGTGATTTAATATCACAAAATGTTCTAAATTGTCGTATTTTTCCCCAAGAAAAGTTCATAATTTTCCACCAACATTATAATATCCGGAAAATCATATAGTCGTCAAATTCACCTATCGGTAAATATTTGTTTGTGTTTCATTAATCTCATTTTTCACATAATAATCGGGAACTTGACCATTATAGTCAAGGTGTATATTTGCCAGTCAACTGCTTATGAAAGCTGCAACATTCTACAAATTGGACATCATCTCAGAAAGATAGTCTTCAAAATGTGTTGGAGTTTAGCAATAACCCTCGGTCATGTTTTTCTTCCAAGAAACTGTAAGTAAGATATTAGATAAATCTTATTTTATAGGTGGCTTTTGCTAGAGATTTCTAAAGCCTAAACTCAATCTAAATGAAGAGCTTATTCTTCCTTATCCTTCTATACTAAGACCTGATGATCTATTTTAGAACCATGGGGACAATGGTTTTGTTTGCCACAGCACAGTTTCTATAAATATTTAATATTCCATCTATATTCATCTTCCAAGAACTTTGAGTAATTCCAATCCATATGCACTGCCTCTAGGCAAGAGTTCTGTCTCTTGGTAAGAGAAGTTTAAAGATGTATGAATGCGAATCTTAATTTATTTGTAGAGCTTAATATACATAGTTAAACAGTATGTTGTGAAACCATGACTACAGTATCGTAATATATGGACAACATTATTTTCCTCATCACCACAATTCTGATAGACATAATTCTAGCAAATGTCACGCCTTACGCATTGTATAGAGTCATTCGCACGTGCGATCTGCCACACATAGTAAACAAATTGATCATTTCCAGTGCCAGTAAGTTTGCTAGTATATTGGAAATTAATGCTCTTAACATTCTCCAGAGACCCTTCTAAACGATTACACCATAAAGTGGAATCGTGTAAAAGCAAGAAAACTGTAGATATCAAATATGTCGCACACGAACAACAATCGTTGAATATATATAGCTCACTTTCTTGAAATATATACATGTAGACTGATATTTAGTTATATGTTTATAAGGAATTCGTTCGATGGAAAACATTTTTGGACGAAATCTGTTACGTTAAATTTTAGAAATTTCGAAATTATGCTGTGTCCACAGCGAAGAAACAGGTGATTCAGAATACTAGTTAGTCAAAACAGTTGGGTAATTAATCTACATCCAAAACATTTTAATATTGATTCCGGTCATAACATCAATTTAAATTTAACCACGTTTAACGTGTACAGGTGTAATTTCTAGCAAATTTGTTACCAGTTTGTGTAGTAAATTATTTGTTATTGGTAAGAAATTATCTGTTGATTGCAAGTGAAATACATATATACAGTATATATAAAATTAAAACAAAAGCAAACAAAACAAACAAATGATCGAAAATGCGAGTACTATTAAGCAGTTTGTAATTTATTTACCATATAAGTACATAATTTGTCAAGGTTGTTTTTAACAAAACTTTTTCTAAAACAACAACATTGACGAGAACAGAACACTCACAAGTGTGGAGAAATAAATAGTAGTAAATACATATGTATGTAGAGCAGTGAGTGCGAAAAGTTTGTCACATATAAAAGTTATAATTAGGAACAACGTGTAATCATGTTTACAACTACTTTTTCCCCTCACTGTACTTGTGTTTGTTTTTGCATACCACTTATTCACACATGTGATACTACTTTATAGCGTATGTTTTAAAAGAACATTTATGTTTGCATGTCTCCAGTTTATGTGGACAGATCGTGTCTATATTGTAATTTATATATAAAAAACGTAACTGAACTTTAAAGACTTGTAACACAAACAGGTTTAAAATAACAATTTAACAGTATACTTAAGCAAAGGAAAATGTATAGAGAATTTTTTTTAGAACTTGAAATCGAAATCTATAAATCAAATTAGTAATTTATTGACTTTCCTTTGTTTGTATTAATATATTAATAGGTAGCCGATACACCACAGGAAGTGCCATTCCTTAGTATACTACAGCATTTACTGCGCATTGATCCCAAAGAACCAGTCAGTGATGTTATTTGGGACACAACGGAAAAACTAGTTCATCGTGCTACTCTACTCGAAAATCATGAAGACTCTGTGCGTCTGTTGCGCACGACTACAGCTCAGAAATTCACATGTCAAAATTGTCGAAGTGATGCTACAAGCCCAACACGTAAACCTAATGGTCCCATAGCTCCACCTCCACCACCACCACCCGCACCAGCTCCGCCACCACCAAGCTTCATTAATAACGGCAAAGGAGCACCACCACCGCCTCCTCCACCTATGAAAATGTGTAATGGACCACCAGCACCACCACCCATACCCGGAGCACCACCGGCTCCGCCACCTGGCGGTAAACTACTAAGCGTTAAGAACTCTATGCCAGCTCGTTCTCTGACACCCGAACCCCGCGTCCATGATGTTTTGTTGCCACAACAGGACACGCCAGCGCCCAAGGCGAAAATGAAAACCTTAAATTGGGGTAAAATACCACCCCATAAAGTTATAGGCAAACAGAACCTCTGGACCATAGTGGCAAATAATCATCAGGATAATTCCATGGAGGACTTGGACTGGAATGAAATGGAAGGTTTGTTCTGTTTGCAATCGACTAGCGCCCAAGGATCACCGAAACTGGGACGAGCCGATAGTGGTAATGGTAACAGCGGCGGCTACGATACATTGGATCGTAAATCGAAGAAGGAAAGTACAGAAATTAATCTGCTGGATGGTAAAAGAAGTCTCAATGTAAATATATTCCTCAAGCAATTTAAAGGGTAAGTTGAGCTTTTACACAATATTTAAAACAAAATTTATATTTGTATCCACATTTTTAGTTACAATTCCAATGAAGACATTGTTCTCCTAATACAAGATGGTAATCATGAGATTATAGGTTCAGAGAAGCTAAGAGGTCTATTAAAAATACTACCCGAAGTTGATGAGATTGATATGCTGAAAACATTCAATGGTGATCGCCAACGTTTGGGTAGAGCGGAAAAATTTTTGCTGCTTTTAATGGAGGTGCCAAAGTAAATATTTATTAACTTTATATTTTAATATAAATAAGAAATATATTTTCTTTTATTTATTTGTTTAACTTTGCACTCTGTCTGCAGTTACAAATTACGCATTGAGAGCATGCTGCTCAAAGAGGAATTCGCCGCAAATGTTACATATCTAGATCCTTGCATAAATGCTATGATTGAGGCTGGCGATGGCAAGTTTTAGCTTTAATTAACTATAAATTATTAAACAAAATGCAAATATTTTCATTTCCATTTAATTTAGATCTTATAAACAATAAAACCTTACAAGAAGTATTGTATATAGTGGTGGTAGCGGGTAATTTCCTTAACTCCGGAGGTTATGCTGGTAATGCAGCCGGTGTTAAGCTGACCTCTTTAACCAAATTGACCGATATACGAGCCAATAAACCGGGTATGAATCTTATACATTTTGTCGCCATACAAGCGGAAAAACGTAATCCTGCCCTATTGAATTTTACCAATGAGCTTAGTAATTTAGAAAATGCTTCCAAGTAAGTTAAAAACAAAACTGCAAATCCCATTAATATGATCAATCAAATTTACAATGATGTTTGCCATTTTTCAGAACCAATGTTGAGCAAATCAGCATTGATATCAAGAATCTGGATACTCAGTTGCAAAAGATTAAAAAACAAGTTGAATTACCCAATACTGATGAGGATATCAAAGAGCAAATGATGGAATTTTTGCAAATGGCCGAGAGTGAGATAGCTGTGCTTAAGTCCGGCATGGATGCTGTCGAATCGATGCGTTTGAAATTGGCCGATTTCTTCTGTGAGGATCCGTCCAGTTTTCGGCTAGAAGAATGTTTTAAGATCTTTCAAACCTTCTGTGATAAATTCAAACAGGCTGTTAAGGAAAATGAACGACGCCAACAGTTGGAAGAGCAGGCCACTTTGAGGCAGAAGCAAAGGGAGGAACAGTTGGCCAGAAGAGCGAAATATGGTAATATCTCTAAGATTTTCTATAATAACAGTAATTCAATTTAATAAATAAAAATTCTCTAATTTTAGCCAATCAAAACGGTACTCCCAATTCCGATTATGAGAATCAATATTCCCTGGACTCATCGTTTGATCCAAGAGCTAGTCCAGCTTTGTCGCGTAAACGTTTCGGTTCTTTCAACAATGGCAACATGGAAAATAATAGTAGTTTTTTACGCATGGAGGCGGCAAATGGTAACTGTGATGGCATGTCTCCCGATATAACACCCAATGGCAGTATGAGGCGACGCAGAAGCCGTGTCATGACTGAAGAAGATGATCTTATGGAATTCTTAAGAACATCAGGTCATGAGCGCAATAGTCGAGATCGTAAAGCAGCCTATGGAAGTTTGGGTAAGAGAATACGGTCAACGATTTAACCCGGCTTCAACATACTTATGTTGTTATTGTATATTTATAGATCGTTCTTGGGCCCGTCGCGCCCGTTCAGGTAGTTCTAGTCGTAAACGTCCCGAATTGTTAAATATTGACTTTGGAGCAGATAGAGAAAGAGCTGCTTCGCCCCTACCAATTAATGTGCCAGAAAAAGCTTCGCCATTATCGCCCAGTAATGGGGATATTGTACAGCCAACACAAGATGAAACAAAACCAAGGTAAGTGCCATAATTCTTGGATCTTATATAAATCTTTTCATAATTTCATATTGTATTTCTAGAATATCTCGTGAATGGCGTCAAAAGATCGAAACCTGGTTACAATCGAACGAAAACGATGAAAAACAAGACGAGGAATACAAACGCAAGCGACGTTTGGTTAACATTAATAGGCGTTCGCTTGAAAACGAATCGGGTAGGTTTCACTGGATTAATTAGTATTGAAATAATATAAATCTAATAATACTTAAATTTGCAGAAAGCGAACGAAAGTTGGATACATTGCCTGAAGAGAAATTTATACCAACCACACCTAATCCTTGTACTAATGATACTAACCACACTAACAGCAACAATACTCAGACAAAGGATGGTTACAAACGTGTTTATCCCGATTGGAAACCTTCCAAAACCTTAGACACTGATGTTGTCGGTACCATACAAGCCATAGCAGGTATTTTCAATATTTTAATCTTGTTTATATAAATGTTTCAATGTTTACTTTTCTTCAGATGTTAATAACGCTCGTGAAAATTCCTATAAGCAAAGAGAAAAGCCCAGCATAATGGACTCAGATGAAACTCTCTCAATGAAGTCATCAGCCCTTGTGAATAATGCAGCCACAAACGATGATGTTGTCTATAGAAGACAACGTTCCACAGAGAACAATGCTACTCAACTAGAGTCTATAGCAGAAGAAGATCGCCGCAAATCTCTCATACAACAATTGGGCGAACGTGATGCAACCGATCGTTTAAAAATCTATATACGTTCTCCTTCCACCATGGACAAGGAGCAAAGCACAAATAAACAGCGTTTAACGGCTGTCGATGCCTTAAAATCGCCAGATTCGACTTACGAAGTCGCCGCCGCAACAGCTAGTAGTACCAAAGTTAATGCCGAAAATCATCTTAAGTCTCCCCTATCCAAAAATCGTACCGCAAATAGTCAACATAAATTTAACTTTGAAGATGTACACAATGAAGTCAGTAAATTGGAAAGCAATACCTCAAATACCCACAATCAATCGAGTCACAAAGCTACAGCAAGCTCAAATCGCAAGGAAATTGATGCCGATAATATTGAAACACCACCAGTAACACGAAGAATCATATCTAGTCCCACCACCACTCTAGTAACAGTTAATAGAACGGAGCCAACGACCAACAAAACTAAAGATGTAAAGGAGAGTAATAATGATTTGGAAGGCGCCGAGATACCAGGACACTTTGACCGTTATTCTATGGCTAGACGTACGAGACGTTATAAACGTCCTACCGATTACAGTAGTGGAAATGAGGACTTAACTTCTACCAAAGATTCAAGTGAAGAAAATTCCCTATCACAATTAGCTAAGACCACAGAAATCCAAAAATCTCAAACCAAATCAGAAGACAAGCCATTAGCAACAATAACAACCTTGGTGGCGGACAAGTCCGGCGAAAGCAAGAGCAAGCGTACAAATATTTCAGCTAAAACTATAACCAAATTGGAGAAGGTGGGACGACATATAAGTTCGATCAATCAGGAGGATGTTCAGGAAGCTTTACGGAATCTTAAATCACCTACAGACTGTCCGGAACGTTTATGGAGTCCTCCGCGCGAAATAATCACACAACGAACAACACAATGCAATAACACCACCACCACAGCCAATGGTTCTACTTTGATAAAAATAACAAATCATCATGAGCTTAACGATGAAGGTTTTGAGGAAACACAAAGTCTAGTCTCCGACACACCCTCTCATGGCAAAGAGAGCACAAATTCGTCTTGCAATGAGGTAAATGAGTTGCCCAAACTAACACAAAAGTCCGTGTCACAAAAAACCACTCCCATACAAAAGATTTCCAGCCGTTTGGCGGATAGACTACAAATATCAAGATTACGCTCAGCCTCTTCCAACACCAAGTCACAACCCTCCACAAATGCATCCTCGCCACGCAGAACGGCCTCTTCGGTAGATCGCTCTAGAACGACACGCATGCCTAATGGCCATGTGGTGCAGGGTCCCGCCAGCTCTACAGCAGCAGCCCATATGAGCAACTTCACCAACAACGCCATAAGACGGGCCACATCAATGCGAAAGACTATAGCCAACTCAGAGCCTTCATCGTCTTCATCTGGTTCTACCACGAAACGTGATGTAGAGCGCAGCAGTTCTCGCAACAGTTTACGTTCGTCACGTTCCTCTATCAACAGTGGCGCTTCTACACAAACAGTTAAACGCATGCCCATTGGAAGTAGTAGTTTACATAAATCTCCCCTACAAACCGTATCCGTCGATTCCTCACCCAGTAAACGTCCCCTAACCACCCAAAATCTACGCAACAATCCCAGTCGTTTGACTGGCACAGGTGGTGTGCCAGCAAGTCGTTCCAGCTCCAGTGGTTCCAGTGTTGGTCACAATATTGTGGTTGTGCGACGTCTCAACTCTTCCACGCCAAATGCTCATGCGCGTCATACGTCCAGCACAAACTTGGGTAGCACTAGTTTTAAGGAGAATCAAACAAATATAGGCTCGTCGCGTTCACAAACGGCCCGTAGCGCCTTGTTGGTTAAAACGAATGTAGCAAATCCACAAAATTCAACGCGAGCTATAACATCTCGTAGCAGTTCTAATACCAGAGGTGTTAGCAGTTTCATGAGACCCACGGCTGCAAGTGCAACAAAACGTACTAAATAGCTGAATGTTAAGGGAGCCGATTTAAAAGTATACGTTCAAATACATTCCAAATATAAAGAGAAAAAAACTAATTGAGATTAGAAATAGTCAGTTTATTAAAACAAAATCAAAAAGAAAAATATTAATTAGATGTTAAAAAGATAATAAAAGGTATAAATATTAGATGGATCCGTGATATTTGGGGGTGATTTAACAATTTGTAAGGGTTCATTTACAAACTTTATGTTTGTTAGTTTTGAAATTTTGTGTGAAATTAAATATCAACAATTTTTATAGTATACCCCAAATCTTTATGGATGCAATTACTTAATTCCTTAAATAAAACAAAAGCAATCTAATACCAAATCGATAATTACATGTTTTTTCTATGCGTAAGTTGAATTTAAATTGAAATAATAGAGAATTTACTACAACCAAAAACAAAAATCAAATAAAACAAATACCTTAATAAAATACAACTAAAAACGTCCTTAAAATTTAAAGAAATAAACTAAAATAAATTCAAAGTAAATAAAAAAAAACCGTCCAAAATTAAAAAAAAAACAAACAAATTTTTGAAACAGTAACAAAAGGAAATCAATTAAATAAAAACCAAAATACTGAGATAATAAACAATTGGAAAGATAAATAGCGATAGAACATCCAAAGTAACTCCCTTAAATAAAAAAAAACAAAAAACAAATATATATATATTTTTATATAGAACCAGTAGCGAGTAGAACCTAAAACCTCGAATAAATCTTTATAAAGAAAAGCGCAATAATGCCTTAAATGAAGAGAAAAATAAAAGCATGTTTTTGATATTAAACTTTTTTCCAACAAAACAGGGTTTCAAAAACCAATAAAACAGTTTTTTGCCAAGAAAAAACTCTAAAAATCAAACAAAATTTAAAGCAATATTGTGTGTTTTCTTTACATCCCCTTAAATAATTTTAATAAAAGTAGTAAAAATAATAAAACTAAACAAATGTTTTTAGCAATTTAAAACTGAATGTTTAATAGAAAATTTTGAAAAAAAAACAAAGTGGTGCCTATAAACACCAACAAGTCACAAATTTTTAAAACACAACTATTATTAAAAAAAAATCAACAACAAACAGGCAATGAAACGAAATCAAAAATGTTTGATATACAAATAAAAAATTATTAACAATTTTTCTTCAATAGAATTTAAACCAATTGATTAATAAAATCAAACCTTAACTTAAGTCACAAACAAACACTCTCCCCCTCTCTCGCTCTTGAACTCACGAATTCTCTGTCTCCATTTTTATAAAACTAATTTTACACAAATAATTCTGAATACAAACAAAAAAAAACTAAATAAATCTTTTTTCTAGAAACTAGATTTACTTACATCCATACAAACGTGCATACATACATACATATAAATTACTTAACTACAACTAATATTTAAAACTATGTATTTAATAATATTTTAATTTTAATACTAATTTATAAAATAAGTTTCCCTTAATTAATAAATACATATTAAAATATAAATTAAAACTATACTTAAGTAAACCTAAACTTTATAATAGTTAATACTGAATAATTAATGTTATTAAATAATAATAAAAAATCTGACAACAACAAACCACAATGTTAACACAACAAAACTCTATATTATTTTAATTTATTGTCTTTTTTTTGTATGTTTTATTATTAATTTTTTATTATATATAATTAAATAATACATAAAATAATTATAATTATTTTTATTAATTTGTAAACTTCTAAATAAAATTTAAGACGTTATAAACAAATAAAAATAAAAACCATATGAGCAAAAAAATTATTAAATAAAATAATATGAAATAAAAAAAAATAATCCTTTTGAGGCTGTTTTTAATTTGTAGAGAAAATTATTTGATTTCAGGAAAAACGAGAGCAAAAATTGAGATATTCCAAATTTATACTGAGAGATCCGAATTAATATTGAGAAAAAAACCAATTTACATTTAGAAAAGCAAATTGATATAGAGAAAAAATCGATATTGATATTAAGAAAATACAAATTAGTATTAAGAAAATAAAAGTTGTAAATGTGAAACTAAAATTTGTATATTTCAAATATTTTTTACTTATAAAAAAATTTTGAATTACAAATCTAATTTATTATCTATTATATTATAAATCTGTGTTTTCTCAATATCAATTTTCATTTCTCAATTTCAATTTGTACGTCCCCGTTTACATTATGAGATTTTTTGTTGCTGCAATTTTTGTCGTTTCTTTTTTTTTATACCCAACACCACCATAGCGGGGAGGGTATATTGGATTAGTTCTGATGTTTGTAACGCCCAGAAATATTGGTCCAACAACTTAAAGTATACCGATCGACTCATAATAATTTTCTGAGTCGATTTAACGGTGCCCGTCCGTCCGTCTGGCTGGCTGGCTGTCCATGTAAAACTTGTGCGCAGAGTACAGGTCGCAAATTTGAAGATATAACTATCCAAACAAATTTCACCACAAATGAGTGGTAAATGAAGCCAAATCACATCTACAAATTTTGTGAAGATCGGTGTATAATTATTCGTAGCTCCCATATAATATCACTTCAAAGAGCATAACTCTCTTAAAAATGTCGCTATCCAAATAATATTGCACACAAATATATTTCATATATGTATCTACAAATAATACGATGCAATTTAATGATGATCGGTCCATAAGTAGTCGTAGCTCCCATATAAAGCCCACTTCCGAAAATTACTTTAACGACCATCAATTTCTTAAAAATGTTGGTATTCAAATAAAATTTAACACAAATAAGTTTCATATATAGAATAATTATGGCACCTAATTTTACAATGGTTGGTCTATAATTAGTCGAAACAATAAGACCCTCTTCGTAATTCACTTTAGCCTCTATAAATCTTTCAAAAGTATGTATATCAAGATAAAGTTTAATACATATAATCAGTGCTGATATTCAGCCGGTTCGGACCGGTTCGCTCGAACCGGTTGTTAAAATTTTAAAAATTTTGCGAACCGGTTGTTGCATATTCACCCTTCTCGTGAATAAAAATTCCATATGAAATTTGTTGAGGTGATTATGTTTTTTGTTTTAACGGTTTTATATAATGTGTATTTATCAAGGTGATTAGTCTCGGCAACAAACAAAATATTGTTCAGTTGTTCATTGTCCAAACGTACAAACAAATGAATTTTATTTTGGTCTTACATTGGATTCTTGGATGATGATGTTTTCGATAGCGTTTTCTTTAATCTTTTGAGAAAAAAATAAAGCAATTTTTTTTTACTTTTATTTTGCAAAATCAAAACTATTTTTTTATTAAACAAAAGTTTATATCATTTCCTTCAAGAGGTCTGTTACTGGGATGCGACTTTAAAATTTTCGCTATTTTTATCAAAATTTGGCAAAAATATATTTTTTTTAAGCGAACCGGTTGTTAATTGTTTCGAATATCACCACTGCATATAATATACATATATATTCACAGAAATCATGACACTAAATTTTTGAATGATTGGTCCATAATAATTTATATCTCCAATATAGCGCCCATTTCTGAAAAACTGTTTTATACATATGCTGGGTATTGGGTATTATATGGTCGGGCTTGACCGACTATACTTTCTTGCTTGTTTTTATTATGCGATATTTACGTGTGAATGTATTCATCTGTTCATGTTTTTCTTCACGTTTGAGACTATGAATGGGGAAACAAAGCGTATCTCAAGAGTACATGCATATGTGTACCCCTTTAATAAGCCAACAAAGCAAGAATCGCAGCGACAAAAATCTCATAATGTAAACAGGGATTATATTCTCAATATTAATTTGCATTTCTTAATTTCAATTTGTTTTTTCTCATTATTAATTTAAATTTCTCATCTTCAATTTGTTACTTTTCAATATCAATTTGCTTTTCTGAATTTCAATCTGTTTTTTTTTATATCAGTTTTGAATTTCAAATAGTATTTTCTCAATTTCAACTTGAAGTGGTGTAGTACTAAAATGCACACAGTTATTGTCACCTCTAGAAGCGATGCTAACAAATCATTGCTAATATAGCACACATTATTTGCAACGGTTCTGACACCAGTTCTATAATCAATGATTTTCCAGTTTACACATTAGTAACAGTCCTAAAACTGATTTTTTTGGCAAGACTATTTTTGGCAGCTTGCACCTTCTTTTCGTGTAACATATTACTGTTAAACATGTTCAATTTGATCTATAATTTATTTATATCACACAGCTCGCGAAACAATTGCCGAACAGTTCGGTAAACACCGGAACTGTACAAAAAAAACTTGCAAGTACGCAAATTTGCATGTGTCTTTTGAAATATTTGCACAAAAATATTAAATTTAGATTTGTATGTGTTTGCTTTGTTTATGTTACATTAGTTTGACATTAATTTAATTGCATGTGGTAAACACTTTTTGCAAATTATCCAACCCAAATCAAACTGTAATACAAATTATAATAAATAATAAATCAAGAAACATTGAGTACAATATTCTAGCAATGACAAAAATTAACTATTCTTCGCAAGTAATAGCTAAACAGCTTGAAGTAAATCAATCCGTGATTAGAAGAGTAATAGGCAAACCCATTAGTCGTTGGACAGCAAGACGAAGCCTTCGCGATATTGGTTACATCACATCAGTAAACAAATTAAAACCTGTATTGTCGATATAATATGTCACAGTTAAAACACAGTTAAAGTTTACCAGAGAGCAAAGATAATGGTACAATAGCTAAATGGAAACGTATTATATAGAACTCAAAGACACCATGTTGAGGAAACAATATCATGTTGGGAGGAACGTTATGGTATGGGGTTGTTTACATGTTTGCGGTTAGCTCGATAATTGACCGTAACTCCCACACATAAGGTCATCGAACATTAAAATCTACAACACAAATAAGTTTCATATATACGTAAATCATGTATCAAAGTTTTATAGTGATAGGTCCATAATTAGTCATATCTCTCATATAAGATCTACTTTCGAAAATAACTTTATCGAACATTCATAAATTTCGTTTATTTATTAAGCAATATCTATGCAATCTTTTTAATTTTATTACACTTTAAAGGCAAAACCACTCTTTCTTGTTTTTAGCACATGTTCGAAAATTTCGAAATTTCGTTTTTGGCTTAAAAAAGACCTTTAACATATTTTATAAACAAATTTATAATATAAATACAAAAAAAAGTTTAAATTTAGTAAGTTTTCTATGTTCGACTTTTTTTCGAATTCACAAATTTCACTGTAATATTAAGATTTTTTTAATTTTATTATATTAATAAAATTATTATTTTTAAGCATTTTTAGCCTGAAAATTCTAACATACATAGTTTCAAAATTAAAAATGTCTTAATTCCTACAAGTGATCGAAGTTGGAAATTTTTTAAGTTGAATAAAAATCGTCAAAAAATGTTTCTTTTTTATTATAATTTGAAAATTAATAAAAATTGTATATGCACTGAAGTCATCATACTAAATTTCATGATGATCGGACCGTAATATGTCATAGCTTCCACACTTCGACAACTTCCGAAACAGTTTTTGCTTATATACCCGGTGTAGGGTTAAAGTTGTGGTATGAAGAGTCTTTCTTACCTTTTCACCTATGACTCAGGATTTTTATGTAAAAGAATGCCTGCCAGAAACGTTTGCTGCCTCTTATTAGGACAAAGAAAAGTAACTTACTGTAATTTTACCGTAGTTCCTGACAATAAAAAAAATGTTAGGAATTTGGCGCAGATAAATCTAAATGTTAAAATTGCGGTATAACCGATATTAGTATGATTACTGGATTAAAATTTCTGATCTGTATAAAAGTTGATTCGCCATCGATATTTATTAGACATTTTTGTGGGTTAAGTTGTTTGGCAACTATGAAAAATCATGGGCTTAAAAATTCTTAAATTTCGAAATAGAGAATTTTATGCATATGTGGATATCATATTAGTATTAACGTGAATTTAGGAAGTGGACCTTTTATGGATTATACATTCAATTATAGACCGAAATTCTCAAAATCCAGCAGTTTGATTTTGGCATATATTTTAATAATCCATGTAAATTTTGGATCGGCTACGTTATTTATAAAAGATTTATTAGTATTGAGTAATTTTCGGAAGAGTACTTTATATGAGGGATATGGTCAAATATGGACCGAAATTCACAAAATTCTGTGCTATGAATTTTGTGTACATGTAAATATTTTTAAGATATACATATATAAAGATTAATGACTTCTTTGAATTGGTGCTATGACCAATTATGGGCCGACCAGCATAAAGTTTAATATGTACAACAATTTATATACCATAGGGATTATTTAGGTGGAATTTTAACCTGGTAAAAATATTAATGCCAGATTTATACGTATTTAAGCGTATACGTCTATGGTCAAACATTTCGTTTTGCAATTTCTTTTTACATGAAACTTATTTTTGCTGAATTTTGTTTTGATATTCCAATTTTATAGCCATTTATGTATATATCAGTGAGCCATATTTTAGAAAGATATTTGTATGGGGGATATGAGTAATCATGCACCGATTCTTACAATATATTCCTCATAGTTTCTTCGTTTATCATAGAAATAATGTGTACAAAATTTAATGGTATTATCTGCAATATATTGCTAAACTGAATAAAATTTTGAAAAATTTTATAAATAATAACAAATATTTTAAGGAGGTTGCATTTTGGTCCATAACTCCGGTTCTGATTTTCAATACCAAACTTGCCTACAAAATAAAAAATATTTTTCTGGAAATTTCGTTAAGTTAAGTTGTGTATTTTGGATGAGTGTGTTACACAGACGGACGAGCATAGCTCAATCGACTCATATGAATATTATCAAAGTTTCACATGGAATGGCAACGTACTTGTGGTGGTGGAGGGTATAACAAACAGTTTATTTTTAACAATTGTTTTCTACAATAAAACCACGCGAATTGAAAAATAGTATGAATCGTACTCATAATTTTCTTTTAATAGTAATTTCTAATGCAACATGCTGTAATTAGTACAACACTATAATCTTAACCAGTCGGTTGTTCTTACAAAAATAAAAAATTAATGGAAAAATATTGAATAAATCACCGTTAAAATGGAAAACAATACACATTTACAAATTGTATCTAATGCTACAGGCACAAATACAGTAAATATGTAAGTAATTGTTTGGATATTTAAAAAAAGGCTTAACAAATAATTTAAACGTGTAAAATCAAACAAAAATATACAAAATTGCTTAAATATTATGAAAGCGTGTTGTAAAATCAAATTTAAACAATGGATTAAAAGTGTCACTAAAGTGTTTGGAAAATGCTAATGTATAATGTATAAATTCTGTACATTTGAGAATATTCGGTACAAATAGAAATTATTTTCAACAATGAAAAAAAAACATTATTTAAATTTAAATATATAAATAATTTCAAGGCATTAGAGAATAATGATACAATTTCAAATACCGAAAAGAAAATGTGATTTTTAGTTTATTATTTATTCGCAGCTTAATTTTTTTTCAACTTAAACTTATAAATACACTCATTATATGACAAATTATACGTAGATATAAAAGATATTTTATTTTAAAAATTCAAAGAAATTAAGGTTCTGATTCAGAAACACGACCGCAAAACAGTTTGCAAAAATTTGTATGAAAAATAAATCAGTTTTCAAATAATTTGTTTGATTTTTTTCATACAAAAATTTTAAAATTATTTGCCGGTTGTGATGTTGGCGATAAAAATCGTACATTAAATTAAAAAATGGTTGCTAAAGAGCCAAATAACGAAGCTATTTAAAGAATAAATGTTGATTCACAAACATATCATCTTAAAAGACTCCTAGATAATAAGTAAAATAAAACAATGTATGTATCGAGAAAGAGCATTGTCAGTGTATTGTAAGACATCTAACAATCGTGTGATTACGTTGCCATAGTCAGGTTATTGTCATACACTTTTTATTGTCAGATGTGCGAAATTTATGCATCTTAAAATGGCACCATTGTCAGAGAATATTATGAGTGGTTTTGTTCGTTATTTTATTTTTCCAGTTTATTTGCCTTGCCCATTGTTGCCAATTTGACGTTTTTCCCGTCAAATCTGACGTTTTTGCAATGCCAATTGCGGGAAAAAATACTTTTTAGCGGTTAGCGTGAAATCTGGAGTTTTTTACTGCGCTTTAGCGTTTTTCCAAGGTTGAATTATATGGTATAACTTACCTATAACAACCAGTACACGGAGTTGTCAACTTGGTGCGTTTCGTACCATTTTTGGTGCTTTTTTAAATTTTTGGTGCGAAAAATTTTTTAGTTGGTGCGCGGTACACTTTTTAATTTTTGGTGGCTCCAAAACAAATTCAACACAACTTTTTGTTTCAGTGTCAGAAAAAATCTTTGTACAATAAAATACACCTGTTTCATTCAGTACAATTTCATTTAATACTGCAAAATTTTTTTACAATCAATTTTACAGGCCACAAATAATGACTGACGTAAAAAATTTAGTTAGTGATTTCTGACGATTTTTAAACCCCAATTTGACGGGAAATTGTGAAAATATTTTGGCAACACTGGCCTTGCCAAACACACTGAGAGTGGGAGCAAAAAACATACACAGGGCAGTGATGGAAAATTCAATACTATTGTACTATTTTCAGTACTTTTTCACAACAAAAATACTACAGTACCCCACATCATATTTAGTACTCTTTGTTTGTTTTGCTTCCCTGTTTAGAAATCCAGCGTTACTATTTTTATAATCAATGACAGACAACATTGGCTTCAAAATAAGAACATAAGGAATGCACAAATTCGTTATTCATGTTATATATTTAATCTGGGGTGAGCTAATCTACCAAAGTAAACAGATTCATAAAGAATTAAAGTTGTGTGTGGTACTATTTTGATAAATTTTTTAAATTTCTTAGGTTTCGTACATTTTTGTAATTCTCATTTCTTGTTTGAGATTTTTTGTGTATCATATGAGTTTGAAAACTTCAAACATATTGGAGAACGATCTATTAATGATATGGCATTAACACTAACAAAATGCAGGCATGCTCATATGTTTATTATCTTAACCCACAACAAATAAAAAATTTTGAAACATATATTTTCACATAAAAATGAATTAATTTTTAGTTTGTTGTTATAATAGTTTTTTTTTTTATTAAACTGCATTAATTTTATTTTTGAAGTAATTTTAAAGGGATTTTTAATTTTATTTTTGAATAAAAATATGTTTTCTAAAAAGTACCAAAATTTTGAAAAAAGTACTCTTTTTGTTGACGGTTAGTACCATTTCAATTTTTAATTTTTCCATCACTGACACAGGGAGACATATGGTGAGAGAGCAAAAGTGTGCAAAAAATATTTGATGTTATTACCAGCGTTGTCAACTTTGAAATTTCAAAACGCACCAAAATGAAGAAGAAAAAAACGCGCTTTTTAAAAACTAACGCACCAAGTTTAGAATTTCTGTCTTATTTAAAATGTTTATTGAATTATTTTTAAATTTTTTTTAATTTCATAAATTCTATATAAAATTTTTTAAAAAGAGATCAACGATTAATTTTTTAAATAAACGAGTAATAACGGTAAAATAAGAATTTAACTTACAATATGATATTCGGAACTGAAAAAAAAGGTAAAAAAGCGCTAACTACAGTACATGTTTGGTACTTTTTAACACTATTTTTGTTTTCTATTTTAAGTACTTCTATTCGAATTTTTTCTTTGTTAGGGCCCCACTGGGATTCTAATTGTGGTTGTTTGTCTAGAGTTCAGTAGACCAAACCATCAGGCTATACAAGAATTTTTATTTCCATGTTTTAAATGTTAATTTTATTTTCAAACAAAGATTTTCACCCTATTCACCTTTAGCAATAACCTTCATGTGACGAATTTGATAGTATGTATTCATTTGTCATGTAAAGGGTGTTCCAACTAGAACGCAATTTTTAAATTTTAAATAAAACAGATATTTAAAAAAAATCCTGAAACTTTATTATATCGTAAAGTAGACAGAATGGGGTTATGTATGGAACAAGATATCGTGCAGATGGCCGCCGCGGTTTTGCTGGCACACAATCGATCTTTTAATGAAATTTTCAATGACCTTTTTGCATAAATGCTGCGATATTTCATTAATGCAGCGTCCAATTACCTTTTTTAAGGCTTGAGTCCCAAAGAAAAAAATCTAAAGGTGTTAAATCGCACGATCTAGTCGGCCAATCCTGGTCTCCAAAGCGCGAAATAACACAACCGTAAAATGACTGATGCAGCAATTGAATTGTTTCTCTGGCTGTATGATATGTGGCGCCGTCTTGTTGAAACCACATGTCCTCCACATTAATTTCTTTAATTCTAGGCAAGAAAAAACTGGTTATGATATCACGATACCGAACACCATTGCACTTGGCATGCCTCATTTTCATAAAAAAAAAGGTCCAATGATTCCTCCAGCCCAAAAACCACACCACACAGTGACACGTTGAGGATGCATTTGCTTCTCGTGAATCAATCGAGGATTTTCCTCACCCCAAATGCGACAATTCTGCCTATTGACGAAGTCATCAAGATGTAAATGGGCCTCGTCACTGAAGATGATTTTGTCGGCAAAATCAGCATTTTCATGTTGTCTCTCCAATACCCAATTAACGAACTCCCTTCGCTGTCCATGGTCAGCTGGCTTCAGTTCCTGGGTCAATTGAACTTTGTATGCATGAAGATGCAAATCTTTCGTCAAAATTCACTGCATAGTGGATTTGGAGACACCAATTTGCTGAGCTCGGTGTCGAATTGAGGTGGATGGAGTTTGAGCGACATCATCACAGCATTTTCGGTCGATCGACCTGTCCGAAGGCGCGTTGTTGTCTTTACATCACTAACAGACCCAGTTTCGGCAAATTTAATCTCTTTACAGTTGACTCTTTTGGAGCATTATTGTGACCCCAAATTGATCGCAATTTGCGAACTGTAGCCGCAAAACTTACACCATTTTGGTAAAACAATTTCACAATGAGAATGCGTTGTTCATTCGTGTAGCGCTCCATTTTTACTAACCTCGTACCTTCTACTAGCAAACAATAACAATTGTTCAAATGTCAAACAATGACACTTCGAATGGCGACAAATTCAAAAATTGCGTTCTAGTTGGGACACCCTTATTTAAAATACATTTAATGGGGTCCTTTTTCGTCGTATAGATTTCATTATAATGAATTATTAAAAAACTGCAATTTTCGGAAAAATTAATATATGCACCGAAATTTAAAAAAGCGCATCGCGCACCAACTAAGGAATTTTTCGCACATAAAATTTAAAAAATGGTGCAAACGCACCAAGTTGACAACGTTGGTTATTACACCAAACAAACAAACAAACTAGGCGTGTTTTTGTTAATTTATCTTCATCTTCTCTACTTTCTCGTACATACATGTGCAGAGAAAATTCTTTCATAACAATAATAAAAAATGTTAACTTTAATATAAACACACACACAGTTTTGGCAATGTTTGACAACGAATCTGACAATTTTTGCCATACCACAATCTGATAACAGTGTGAGCTGACGATTTCTGTTGACAGATTAAGTTATTGTATGACAATTGTCTGTCAATGAAATTATAAGATTTTTACAATCGTCTGACAAAAATTTTTCATTGTCAGTGCATTACCTGCGCATTGCCAGATTTGACAATATTGTAAGATAATACGTAATACACAACCACATCCAATGAAAAAGGCCGGACTGATGAATGGGAGGAATCCCTTGGTTAAATGACTTCGACCACATATATAAAACTTGTGTATATTTTGATACTTTATATTTTAAAAACAGTTTTACTAAATTAAAATAAATATCAATAGATTTTATTTAATATCTTCAAAGTACAGCTGTAAAAACTGTTGATGTAAAATCTTTGCAATTGTTTGCTTTTTCAAATAACTTTAGCACTTAGTAATTGAGCCTGTCTGATTAGATAATGAATTTCTAAATCGTTTGGCCGACAGATTTTGTCCATATCAATATGAAATATTTCTGATGAAGAAAGAATATAAGGGGAAATTTTATACCGTTGATTCCTTCCTTCTCGACATTTAACAGACAGACTAGATCCTTCCTAGACTTAGAATTTCAAAAGTTGTTTAGATATCGTTAGTATATGTAGGTTAATGGGTTTCCGGAAGTGGTCCTTATATGGAAGTTATGATCAATAATGAAATTCAACTCAACGATTTTTATTGATATGAGGATTATTGATGTCGATTAACTATTTGACAACGATGTTTATAAGAGATTTATGTGAATTAAGTAATTCATATATTAGAGCTAATCCAGTTATGGGCTGATAGTCATTAAATTCGGCACGGGAATTTATATATATATATATATATATAGTATTAATTGTATTGTTTTTAACCTCATAACATATTTATAATTTCGATAAGCATGTCTATAGCCATATTCCTAGAAAATATTTGTATTTCCCTTTTCATTTTAACAAATAACGTGTGCAAAATAACATGGTATTATCTGCAATATATTTAAACATAGCAAAATAGCAATAAATTTGTGAAAAATTTTTTGGAGGTTGTCTCACATTTTGATCCATAACTCTGGTCCTATTGTAACGATTTCGCTAATTTTCAATACCAAACTGTTTAGGACTTTCATTAACAATTTTTTGGAAATCGTGTAAACTGTAATTGTATATTTTGTACATGAGAGTGTTTTACATATTGAATATTGAAACATTTATGCAGCCGGATTTTATGATGCATGTATTTTATACTGAACTAGCTGACCGCCCCGGCTTCGCTCGGTATTTACTATTGATTTGTATTTCATAGAATAAGATGTATTCACAACCTGCCTGCTCTTATTTATTTGCAAATTTGTACAGCATACTTTAGGGGACTTTTTTTTCAAATGTTGAATTTTTTCAGGAAAAAAATCATAACTGGAGAATGGCTAGACCGATTTTGGATTTCAAAATCAACTAACCATCATCACTCCTCCCTGTACCTTCCCTAAAAATTGTATGGCAATCGGTCGAGCCGTTCTCGAGTTATGGAGTGACAATCAAAATGTACACTTATTTTTATATATATAGATGAAAAAAATTACAAACAAAATCTACAAAAATATTTCTTATATAAAAACAAACACTTTATTTTTTAAAATTGTTTTCTACATCTTTCTTAAACCACACAAATTCAAAAATAATTCTTTTAGCACTCATAATTATCTTTTTATTGTAATTTCTAATATAACACGCTGTAGTGCAGTTTCATAATCTTAACCAATAGGTTGGTTCTTAAAAAAAAAACAATGAAAAAATAAATATTTTAATAAATCACCTTTAAAATGGAAAATACCTACTACAAATTTACAAATCTTATCAAATGACTCGGGCACAAATACAGAGATTTTAAATATGTGTGTGACAATTTAAAACAATTTTAAAGCTTAAGCGCAATATTATAAACGAGTTGAAAAAGGTTTTGGAAATTGATCAGATTTAAAAAAATGTATAAAAATGTCCCTGATGCGTTCAGAAAATGCTAATGTTCAGTATATTAAAAATATTGGTACAATTATTTAAACGTGTCATAACATTAGAAAATAATGGAACAAATTCTAAATTATTTGAAACGTTGGAAAAACGCATCCTTAAAAATGTGATTTTTACTTAATTATTTATTCGCAGTTTATTCTCGTAATCTGTAATTATAAATAATAAAAGTTATTTATTTTAAATAAACAAAGAGACCACAAAGTATGATTTAATCTCAATATTTTATAAAATAAATCTGAAAGAAATTGAAAAGAAAATTACAAAGTAACCAATTATGGAAATGGAAATAAAAGAACTCTAGTCTATCAGCCATGTCACAGAACTCAATTCCGATCGAAATTGGTTTTGATTCCGTAAATTGAGTCATTAGAAAACGAAAAACGAATTTTTAGATTTCTAAAGTGGAATTATTATTTTTTATGATTTTATACTAAAAAAAAAACTCATACTACTAATTTGTAATGACAATTAAATAATTAATTTTATTATTTCATTGTTTTTTTTTTAATTATCTCATTGATATTAAAATAAAATGTTAAAAATTTCAAAATTGTTGTCAGCAACAAGAAAACTTTTATCATTTCCAGATGCATTATTTAAATTTCCTCTTCGTAGCTTTTCAACTGCGTTTTCATGTCTTTGTTCATTTAAAACAGCAATAATTGAAATTGCAGGCATTTTTTAAAAATTTTGTTCACTTTTATTTAAAATTTCTTTGTTAGCTCTCTTTGTGTTTGCTTTTGTTATACTTTTAATTACAACGTTACGATATTTAAGTTAAAACCGAGATTTAAAATTTTTTTGAGAATAATCAAAATCGATCGGAATCTAGAGAACGCAAAGTAAAAACGATCGATTTGCAAATACGGAATTGAAACCATTCCGATCGAATTATGTGACATGTCACATGACATGTGACAATATTAAAAACACGACCGGAAAACAATTTACAAATTTTTGTTTGAAATTCATTTAGTTTTCAGGTTCTTAACAAATTATATGAAAATGTTGACAAAGTTTTACAATATCTTACATTAAATCCAACAAGTAATACTTTGAGTGTCAAAGCAAAGTAAACACCTAATATTGTTTAAAAAAATGTTTTATTATATATACAACAAGTACAAACAAAATATATTCCATAATTCATCAGTAACTTAAACAAAATATAAATCATTAACAACAACTAGTAAGATGAATAATAAGAATAAGAATAATAAAGTAAACAGATATATTAAAATTATGTAAAATATTTTGTCCCCTTATTCAAAAACAATTATTAAATTTAACAAACGTTTATTAAGCAAATTTTTATATGCAAATCTGTCATAATAAACGTTTGTTAAATTAAATAATCGTTTTTTGAATAAGGGGGTGGGTGTATCTTTTGCCTTTATCACAGCTGAAAGCCATGCAAGAAATATTTCTTTGCCTTGGTTTACGTGGTTTTCTGCAAGCATTCAAGATTTAAAGATTTAACTTTCGACACCGTTTTGAAATCTTTGCCTATTTTTTAAATCCTTTATTACTTTGTAAATAAGCGTTTAAATATGAAAAGAGCCTTGATCTGTGATCACTCATTTTTTTCTAACTAAAAATCCATATTTCATATAAAAAATTAAAAAATCTTAAATCCTTCATAACTTTGTAAATATGCGTTTAAATTAGCAATGGGCCTCCATCTGTGATTACTCATATTTCGGACTAAAAATCGATTTTTCATATAAAAAATCTTAAATCGTTCATAACATTGAAAATATGAGAAAAGGAACTCGATCTGTGATCACTCATATTAAATTATCAATCCACAAGTCCTAAACTTTAGGCCAATACCAAATACTCAAAAAGATGACAAGCTTTGTGGTGCTTCTGAAGAGTAAATATAAGCTTATTGCACCACACAAATTTTCTATAGCTTTTTGTGACAAATTCTTTCTACGTCTCCTCATTTATACCCTAGTGTGTTTTAATTGATGGGATGAAAACATACAAGGTACCTATTATAAAATGTTTCAGACGGGTACGCGGTAATTATCTTCGAGGAAAACATTTCGACTAAATACTACGCGTATTTTTTCAAACATTTCAATATCAATATCAGTTGCATACATTGAAGCAAGTCATTCGTAACCGTAAACTTGATATTTCAGATCGCGAATTCTTAAAACTAAACAAACTTTAGATTTTAATTCCGAAAAGTTTAGATTGTAGAATTGAAAAATCTGTAATCATTCCAATATTTTTAAACACAATTTCAATTATTATTTACAGAAACGTTTATCCTGATTTTAACGACATTGTCGTGCAACTAGATGTATGCAACGAGCAAGACACCACGACCAGTCAAATGTCTAGACAATCAAGCAGTAGCCTAAATTTAAATTCTCACCATGAAGTATTTCAAGCTGTATTACTGCAGGTATTAAGCTGTCTAGCAATTCACTGGTTGAGTTTTTATATTAACAGCTAATACATACTTAAAAATTTGCAGGTCTTAAAAACTTCACACGAAACGTTATTTCTTAACATCTTACATCATTTGCTGACTATCGACCCAAATAAGGCATTATGTGCAGAAATCTGGAAGGTGATAGAAAAGTTGGTGCATCGTGCAACGCAATTGGAAAATTCTGAAGATGCTGAACGTTTGCTGAAAGCATCTGTAACGCATACAATTTCATGTTCGAAATGTAGTGCGGATGTAGTAGATGCCAATAATAAAGAAAGCAATAATAATGATAAAATAGAGTTAGCTGCACCAGAACCATATACTCCAGCTGAGCCTAGTTCACCGCCACCACCACCTGCACCTGGACCTGGTTTACCACCACCACCACCTCCACCTAGGCCTGGCTTCCTGCCACCACCACCCCCACCTGGACCATGTTTACCTCCACCTCCTCCTGGCCCATCAGGTTTGCCACCTCCTCCACCACAGACAATGTCACATGGAACCAACATAATGCCACAACATAATATACCAAAAGCAAGCGTAAAATTAAAGATTTTTAACTGGACCAAAATTCAGCTGCATGAAATTAGAAACAAAACAAACCTATGGACTATAATAGCAAATGATCGCCAATACATATTTGAGATAGATTTTAAAGTAATTGAAGTATTATTCGGTTTGCAAACTAAAAATAAAATCAATAAGGATACGACGGATATGGTGGATGGTAGTAGTAGTAGTTTGTGTAAAAAGAAAGAACCTAAAAAAATACAATTGCTAAATGCTAACAATAGCCTGGTAATAAATATATTCTTGAGCCAATTTAAAGGGTAAATATGAAAACCTAATAAAGCATTTAATCAAATAATATTTAGGTAAATATTTTACAGAAGTAGTTCGAAAGATATTGTAGATTTAATACGCTCTGGCAATAATAAAATTATGAATCTGGAAAAACTTAAAGACTTGGTCAAATTTGTCAAAATGGAAGATGATATAGCAGCATTAAACAACTATGAGGGAGATCGTCAGCTTTTAGGAAATGCTGAAAAATTTTTGCTTTCATTGCTGGAAGTATCGAAGTAAGTAGGCTGCACTCCAACTTGTTTAAATTCTAAAGTTTTCTTTATTTGACTTAACCAAACTCAGAAAATCTTTTGCTTCATAAATAACAATGTAATTGCATATTTTAGCCACAAATTACGCATTGATTGCATGATACTTAAAGAAGAATTTGCTTTGAACATGGAATATTTGGAGCCCTGCTTAACTGACATTTTAAAAGCTGGAAATGGTAAATTTCCCATAAACAATTTAAAAAAAACACACAAAGAAAAAATATAGTTGTACATGTTTACCACTAAAATTTCAACATTTTTACAAGTTTTAATAATGTTATGGTCACTGTAATTATTTATATGATTGTGGTAACCATAATATGGTTAAGTTACGATTCAGATGATTACTACAATCATATATACGATTGTAGTAACTATGTATATGTTTGCGGCAATCATGTTTGTGATGAATCTATTTATCATAATTTGTTGCTCTTTGATTATGATAGAGAACGTCATAATATGGTATAATCTTTAATCATAAAACTGATTACCATAAACATTACATAATTGTTATAATCATATATATGATTGCTATAAGCATGTGAAATATAACTTAACCATATTCTGGCTGCCGAAATCATATAAATAATTACAGTGATCATAATATTTAAAAAAAATGTTTAAAAATATTGAAGTAGTTGTAGTAAACATGCACAACTATATTTTTTCTCTGCGTGAGCAAATAATGTAAAACAATATTTCTATCACAACAATTTAGATCTCACAAAATGTAAAATGTTACAATATGTTTTCCATATTATAATCGTTATTGGAAATTTCCTAAATTCCGGCGGCTATGCTGGCAACGCAGCTGGCTTCAAGTTATCTTCATTGAACAAATTAACAGAGTTAAAAGCCAATAAAACAGGCATGCATTTGCTGCACTTTATAGTCATGGAAGTTGAGAGAAATAATCCCAAACTATTGGATTTCAGCAATAAGTTAGTCCTTTTACAAAATGTTTCCAAGTAAATATCACTTGTACTATCTATAAAAATTCAAATTAAAAATATCTTTTAGAGTCAAAATAGATCAAATCGAAAAGGATATTAAGGATTTGGAATTAGCCTTGCAGAGTATACAAATACAAGTTGAGATGCCCACAACCGATGAGGACATCAAACAGCAAATGGGTAAATTTTTACAAAATGCAGCTGATAGAATGGAGATTTTGAAAAAACAATTTGAAGAATTGAAATCTTTACGCATTACAATGGCTGAGTATTTCTGTGAGGATGTCGGCACTTTCAAACTGGAAGAATGCTTTCAAATATTTCATAAGTTTTGCGAACAATTCAAACAGGCTATGAAGGAAAATGAACAACGTCAACTGTTGGAGATAAAGGCCCAAAAGAGACAGCAGCAAATAGAAGAACAGTTAGCTATAAAAGTTTTATGTGGTAAGTAGCTTTTGAAAACTGAGGGATTCTGTCTGTCGGTCTGCTATAGACTCCAAACGGCCTTATTTGACTAAGTGCTTGCAGAGTTTACCATTTGTCTTAAATTTTTTTACTTCTATGATTAAACAAAAAGTTATGTTGAAAATTATCAGAATCCGTTCTAGCCCCATTCAAATTTATTCCCAGAATACGACTCTATATTACATATATAAATCCAATTTTTATATATTAATAAACATTTCCTCTTTTCAGCCAATAAAAACCACCCATCCAAGCCCAAATCGCTTACTCATAAACCTCCCAAACGTCTGCGTTCATCCAGAAGCCCTAATAACGATATCAATAATAAATTAATCCAAACTGAAGCCAACTATACAAATCTTGATAGAAATTCCACAAAGAATGAAAATGATCTGATGACGTTATTGCAAATGCAGCAGTTTAAAAGAGAACATGAAAAAGGTAAATTAAATATAGCTTTAACTTTTAAAATAAAAAATAAAAATCAAAACTTTTATTTTAGAATGTTTGCGGAAAGCACGTTTAGATAAAAAGCCAGCTTTGCTAAAGTTAAACATTTACGATAGGGAACGTATACCGCGTCCTTTACTAGAACATAAAAATGACATTGTGCATCCGAATAATGAAAATGTTTTGGAAACTCAAACATTAGATAAACAGAAAAAACAAAATATTGTTAGAAAATCTTGGGGGCGTTTGATGCAAAGCTATAAAGGTCAGTATTTGTAATGGTAGTTCCATAATAATACATTAACTTAACTTAAAGTGATTACTCTCATTTAAAAATTTAACTTTAATCTCCATTTCAGCATCTCAACTGATAGACAAATGCCTAACACCAGATATTACACCAAAACGTAAGAATTTCCAAATATTCATACGTTCCAACTCTACTGTGGATAATAGAATGGATCATGCTAAAAATCCGTCTTCTGTAGTAAAAATAACGACACCTTTGCCACAAACTGGTTCAGTATTTAATTTCCCGGAAAACAAAATTCAAACTGAAACTAAGAGTCATACACTGCAAAACCTAAGAGAGTCTAAATGCATCACCTCAGTAAACAAAAATCCATTGACTTTGAAAACTCAGCAAGATGCTAATAGAAAACCTTTGGACCTGGAATCACCCGTAGAAATGAGACGTCCTAAAATTTCTTTACAAACAGTGGCAAAAATTGCAGCAATTAGTTGTCATCGATACAGTTCGATAAATGAGAAAGATTTAAAGCAGACAATACAAAATCTTCGCTCGCCGGCTGTTAATGGAACGCAGTTTTCTTTTGAGTCCAGAAATTTGTTGGCTTTTAGTCCAACATGTATAAATGCCAAAAATTGGTTTGATGTTCCAAAATCAAGTGCATTAAATAGTCACAATGTTAACGACAATGAAAAATTGCAAATTCAAGAAACGGCTGAAGACAAGCCAGCTGATTTAAGCCAAACCCAAGAAATTACACTAAAAGAAAAAGATAACCCAAAGGCTCTAGATAAAGAAAACTCATCGAAAATTTCACAGCAAATAAATAACAATAACGAAGTTGAATGTAATATGAATGGCAAGAATCTTACAGGTCTAAGTTCATTAAACGAAACTAGCCCAGAAACCATAGTATCAACACAAAATCTTCCCGTAATTGTTGTTCCCAAAACACAAAAGGAGCAACTCAATGAAGCGATTTCAAAACCCCAAAACTTCGTTACCAAATTGCAAAACAAATTAATAGCTTTATCGCCATTACGTTCAACACCCGTAAAACAATTGTCCAGCTCCCAATGTCATGATGATGATGAGAATAACTCACATTTCTCTTCAAATGAAGTAAGTACTCCGGCCAATGAAAACCACCTACAAGCGGAAATTGGTGAAATTCACAATGTAGACATATCGTCAACTGAGGTTAAAAACAACGAACCTGCTAAATCGCAACAACAAGTAAGCCTTAAATCCAATTTTTCCAAACGCATGGTAAATCGTATACAAAATAAGATAAGAGCTCTTTCGCCATTTAAATCACAACCCGAACAAGAGGCAAACTTTCAAAGTTATATTACACTTAAAGACACTAATACTAATTTTAATGGAGCACCACAATCAAGAGT
The DNA here is from genome assembly GCA_916048285.2 of Bellardia pandia. NCBI lineage: Eukaryota > Metazoa > Arthropoda > Insecta > Diptera > Calliphoridae > Bellardia > Bellardia pandia. The sequence goes on from OU696531.1 coordinate 30,876,430, forward strand.
GAAATCTTCCCAAGCTAAATTAAAACAAGAAACAAACGCAACTACAATGACAAGTCGTCGTACATCTTTAACTAATGTTGGCATTAAAGAAGACGTCAGAGTAAATCGAAAAACCAGTATTACAAAAGATAATATTCCGAAAGATAATTCTTACCGCAAGGTAAATATTTCACAAACAAATAGTTCCAAAGGCTCTTCAAAAACAACATTAGCACAACAAAATACTAGTCAAAAAAGAATAGCCCGTCAAAGTTTACGTTCTCCTGTAACTCTCTCAAATGCAATTCAATCCAAAACATGTTTAAACTCCTCTGCCAAGCTACAGCAACGCAGATCTAGCTTACAGCTTACTTCTAGAAATTCAGCTGCCTCAAATGTATCAAACAGGAAAGGTAGTGAAAAACAAGTTATTTGTAGTCAACGTAGATCCAGTTTACCTTCTATAAAGTCCAACAAAATAAACACTCAACACAGAACTAGCTTAACATCTAGATGTTCTTCTGTTGCTTCTGCAAATCCAAGAGAGTGTAAAAAAAGTATTGGAACATCTTCGACCAAGAGCACAATTTCAAAAACATTGCCCCAAAAAGATAACTTGAATAATAGCCATAGGTCTAGCACATCTTGCTTGACATCTAGACGTTCTTCTGTTACTTCTGCAAATCAACGAGAGTGTAGAAAAAGCATTGAAACCTCTTCGTCCACAAACACAATTTCTAAAATATTGTCTAAAAAAGGTAACTTGCATATTAACCCAAGGTCTAACACATCATTCTTGAATGCCAATAAAATTTCTAAATCGCGTCTCTCAGTAAATTCTTCAAATCCAACAAATTCTGACAAAAGTGCTGTAAAAACCTTTAAAAATGCAGCATATTCAAATACAGCACATTCAAATACAGCATATTCAAATACAGCATATTCAAATACAGCATATTCAAATACAGCAAATTCAAGTACAGCTTTAGGGAAAAAATACCCTTTAACGTCTATTAAGAGACCCAGTGTATCAAATTTAAATATCACTTCAAATGCTTTATTACGAAGAGGGAGTATGCAATTGCCTCGTTCTTCCGCTAACATAACAAATCCTATGGATCGTAGAAAAACATCTTCGTTAACGAGTCCGAACTCTAAAAATGAAACAACAATTTCTACTAATTCTTACAATGCAGCTACAAATAATACGACACGCAGAGCTAGCTTAACTTCTAAAGGAAATCTACCACCACAGTAACTACTTCTTCGAATGCATCATCATATACCACTCAACAACGTTTTAAACGTTCTTCCAAAAAATAAAAACTGTAATGTGAGTCCTTAAAAAATGAAACAACTGTCAAATGTTCCGCATACGTAATATTGAAAACTCTTTCCGGATCATACAGTCGCTGGGTTGAGAATCTTTGGCTGAGTGAGACTCGGGTCGTTCCGGAGCGAAGACTTAATTGCCATGGCACCGATTTTATTACATTTTCCCATGAATTTCAATTTATGTAAGTGGTCTTGCCATTTAAAGTCTTCCTTATATGTTTTCATATCCTAAAATCAGTGAGGCCAAAAGATAATTTATGAAATTCTATATGTTTTCATTGTATTGCAAGAATGTTGGTTTCTTTTATTCCGCTAACCAAAAGCACGATCCGAGAAGTAGTGATAGGCTGAAATCAACCGTATTTTACTTTCGTACAGGTTCCGAAAAGTTGTCTTTCACTTCATTTATTTTCCGTTAAAACGTACCTTACAGAATGTTAGACTTTTTGTTAAGATAGGGTATTTCATTCTACTTATAGCTGCTTATACTGCAAAAATGTAGTGCTAATGAAATTTCCCTTCTCACAAGCAATATATTCGGTCGATTGAGAATATAATGCAAGCGAATGGTATTGTTTAAAGGAAAGCTATGCATTTTGTTGATCTTGCTCTCACATCCAAAATTTGTCTTTGCTTTTTTACTGAATAAAAAGTTTTCTTTGACACTTGTTGCTTTTTGACCAGGACATAGGTCTAAACGTATATTGGAATGTAATCATTTAACATTAAAACAAAATACGGATAAATCTTGTTAGATTCATTTTTTGAAATTTGTAACAAAAAACACTATCAGCTGATAAGATTTTACTACATATTGATCTACTGCCCTTTTTTGATCATGTCACTTGATTCTTCTTATTTCAATATGAATCGTCAGCTAAATCTTTATAAACGCACTTGCAACTCTCTCAATCTATTACTGTGGTGTTGCTCCCTCAACGATTATAAAATTTTCTTTGATGTCATATAAATAATTAGATTTTTTAAGTTTATTGGTGTGTATAACAATTAAGAATATCCTCTCGTTAAATGAACACTACGAACATCTGCTGTTAATATTTTAAAAATATAAGCAAAATAGGAATATTAAAGCCGCATTGAGACTGGATGTTGCCTTAAAATTCTACAAGAAATTAAAAAAATATATATACTCTAGGTATAAGTGTTGATCGACCTTTTTTTGTTTGCTATTAATAGTTTATATAGTTTCCTATATGCAGGCTTTCAAGGTCATTAATTTAATGTAAATAAAAGATTATTTATTTCATTTTCTATTAAATCCGACGTTTCGTTGGTATTCTTTCCAACTTCTTCAGGGATTTGAGTTTTTTATTAAAATCTGGTAACATTGTAAAAATACAAAAGAAACATTTAGTCAATAATAACAATAATTACAAGCTTAATTTTTGACGTTCTGTGACGTTTCATGCCCCCAGTATATTAAAAAGATAAGAACTTTCTATTAAGAAGACTGTAACTGTTGTTTCGAGTATGGATTTCTTCGCCTTGGTATTTACGCAAAACACAACTATGACAGTTTTAAGTCTGTCACAGTCCCTGGTCTGTATTTTTGAATTGTTTGCGTATTTTCTTCAGTTATTTAATTAAATGGCTAAATAGCCTAATCGTATTGTCGTCTACATATTTTACTAATGCTAAAACTTTGGCACGTATTTTATGTTGATAGATCTTGCCTTACTTAAGAACCCCTGACAATATGTAACGATGACAGCATTTAAAAATTATTCTCATCATTCACAAAATTGGTAAATGGCAAACATTTTGGCCTCACTGTAATCTAAACGACACCTCTGATCATGTAATATTTTTTTATCGAGAAATGTACATACATGCTTCTATCAGAAGAAAACACAAGCTATTTCAGCAATTTTCAAATATTTTTGACTTCTTACATTATAAATTTGTTTAATGTTTAATGAGTTATTAATCCTACTGCATAACCTAATTAAATCAGGACATGTATCGAAATAAATTGAATATGAGAAGTATTTTGTTGTGTACCACAATTTTTAGCAAACAGACAAAAACTTATTAGTATTTCTTCTTCGTAATGTCTAAACGTCTAAGGTCGGCTTTAGTAACAACTTTTAAGGATTTTATGGAGATAATAGAAATATAAAATATTCAATATAATTAATACGTCGTTTTTAACTCTAACCTTTAATACGCATGTTGTTTCTTCTTAGCTGTTTAGTTATACAGAGGTGTCACGAGAACGAAGATAATTAAGTTTTATATTTATCTCTTTCTTTCGGAACTGCATCTTTGTTTATATTTTTGCAGCATGTAACATTAAGCGATACACTTTTCGATGAGAACTGCCTTAGAAATATAATTTTATCTTTTTGAAACGTCATTGTCAAAAGCTAGCTATTTTGTAACGGATTTAGACAAGTTGTCTTTCAGGGGGGTTATTTTGTATCTCGTTTCGAAAAGAAAATCGTTCGAATTTTTATACTTTTTACATTGTATTTCGAAAACATTTACTTTCGAATCAAAATTTTTTAAGGGTATTTAAAGAAATTTTTACCAAAATCTAAGTACATATAACTATAATAATTTTTTTAAATATTTTTGAAAACAGTCATAAAACTTAGCAACCCACTTTAGTTAATCTATTTTTAAGTTACATATATGCATAATTATTTATTGTAATTCGTTTCTTTGCAGATTTCATTAAAATTACATATTTTTCGTAATTTTTTTAAAAATTACATAATGCCTTCGAAGTGAAGAAGAAATTAAATTATCACGTAAATATAATAAATGGAAAAATAATATATCAAATACATAGTAGCCCCAACCAAAGATCGTGTGTGTAATTAGAAAAACATCAACATCAGATCATCGCTTACTTACTAAACAATTAAAATTTATAAAAAATATACCTATTGCTTCCAAAGTTATCAAACACTTTAATGAATATTTTTCAAGTTTAAAAATAAAATACCTAGGACATTTTGTTGGCGCATCGACGAAATGTTAAAACATAAGTTCATGTTTCTGCTTTATTTAAGCTACAATTTATTTGTATTTGTAAATATGTAATTACAAACTAGTCAAGTAAAAATATGTACATACATTTTGAATTAATATATAAAACTTTAAATACAATACTAAATATAAAATACAGAATTATTTAATTTATTTTTCCTTAGTCCATCTTAAATGTAGGGCTATGAAGCTAAACTTTCTACTGGTGTCGCTATCGTGGTTGTAGTTACTATTGAGGTTGAGTTAACATCCTTACTACCCTGTTGTTGCTGCTCCTCCGCTGGTGGTTCCTGTGCTGCTGTTAGAGTATTTAATGGGGACTCTGTCTCTTCGGATTTCGTAGGATCTGTGGATACAGTGGTAGTAGTCTTTCTATTTATATTGCCCCGTACATAGTTATCTTCGTTAAACCATTCCTTGTGTGACTCCAAGTAACTAAAATTCAAAATGTTGACCGCATATTAAGATTGGATGGAAGAATTTGCAATGGCTTGTTAGTTGGAAAATATGTTGGGGTTTATTTTTATTTGAGATGCAAGGAAATGTTATTAATTGTTAATATTTTTTAACACAAAATTTATAAATTTGAACATAAAACACTTGAAAATGACACTTGACACAAAAACAATATGAAGTTAGTAATGTTAAAGAAAAAAATATAACAAGCAATTAGTAGTAATATAAGAAATAGTTAAAATTTTAAATTATTATTTAAACTAAAAAAGCATTATACATGTATTTAACAACCTTCACCATAGAATACTGAATATATAGTACAGCAAACATAATTTTAATACAATAAAGAATTGAAATATGTATAGACAAATAAATTAAAAAAAAACTTTAAATTGACATTTTAGCTAGAATCTTGTAACTGAATAAATAAAATTAAAACTTTTTTAAATGCTGGTGGAAACACTATTGTTGAAATAATTTGTTTTTTTAATCAATCGAAATATATTTCATTCTGATCAATGAAAAATCAAAATTGAGAGATAATCCTTGATAATCCGACATTAATTCAATGTCTGAATGCGATAATCCTCCAATAAGTACTGTAACGACATAAAATGATTCAAGCCAACCTTAAGCACAGATTGTATACAAAATGTGTATACGTGTGGATGCAGGTTTTCCAAACAATTGCGTTATTAAATATTTCTAATCATAGTGAAAAGCAGTATGAGTATGCATTATGGCTGATGTAACATACAGCTGTGTGCAACTAATTAATCGATAATTGTCGATATATGTTTGATATTCTGTAACTTGAATAGACGTTGATGTTGCCTTTAATTTTGTCGACGGTCTTTTTGGTATTGTGTATTGTTGTTGAATTTAAAAAAAAAATTTAAACTTTTTTTAATTAATAACTCTAAGAATACCATTGTAAATTTATTAATTTTCTAATTAATAACTCGAAGAGAAAAATATAAATTTACAATGGTATTCTTCGAGTTATTAATTAAAAAAATCAACTCAAGCCAAATGAAAAATTTTCTCTAAAAATTTTGAAACTTTAAAAATAACAGTAAAAAGAAAAAAACTAGTCAATCAGGCATGTGATGGAAATCGAAAACGAAAACCAATGAGTTTTAGAAGTCAATTTTTTCATTTTTTCGTAATATTTCTGTATTGAAAAACTTTGATCACATAAAATATAAAGATATTGGGCTACTAAAGAGAATCTTAAAACAAAAATTTTAAAAATTAGATTATAAATGCAATAAAATGATGTATCTCCAAAACTGATTCTTTTTCGATTTCCATCACAAGCCAGAATATATAATTAAAAAATATTAAAAATAAATAAAATTACAAACACAAACCAATTCGAAAAGCTGGTGGAAGAACTGGAAAAAAATCTGGCTTAAGTCGGTTTTATTTCAAATCACTACTAAAATTTTATCACTAATAGGGTTCTATACTTTAATTAAAATAAAAAAATTTGTCGGCCACCCCTATTTTCGAGTGGGCGGAGCACTGCAGAGGCGAAACGGTGAGCATTAAATAAATCCCTTCATTTGTACCTTAATTCTAATTCCTTTGTGTTTTAATTCTTTTCTTTATCCCTAAATCAACTTATTAGTTAATTAATCACAGCGATTAATAAAATACATGGACCGAAAAAACCGATTATGGACCGATCTTCACAAAATTTGTAGATGTGATTTAGCTTCATTTATTACTCATTTGTGGTGAAATTTGTTTGGATACTTTTATAATTCAAACATTTATGATCGTTAAACTCCTATTTCGGGAGGACATTTGTATGGGGGCCAGGTGAAATAATGGACCGATCTCATCCGCCCTTGGGCCGAAAAATATCATGTTCCAAATTTTATTGAAATATCTTGCAAACCCGTCTATAGATACAGTAAATCGTCGATTGCGAGAAGTTGGACTGTTTGGAAGAAGTTTATGAAAAAAGACATTATTGTCTGAACGTAACCGAAAGAAGAGACTCGAATTCGAAAAGAAGTACCTCCATTGGACGGATGTAGAATGGCAGAGTATTATTTTCGGACAAAACAAAAATTAATAATGTCTCTCCAGATGGAAAAAATATGTTCGCAGGCCAAAGTTTAAAGAATTTGATCCAAAGTACACCCGCTCCACTTTCAAGCATGGAGAAAGTTCTATAGTGCTTTGGGGTGCTACGACGTCATGTGGTGTTGGGCCGCTGCACAAAATTAAGGGAAATATGGATAACTTTCAGTATGCAAGAATTCTAAGCTAACAAGGATATTTCAACAAGATAACGATTGGAAACACACGGCTCATCACGTCAAACTGTCCTTTCTGCAGTACTGATCTAAACCCGACTGAGAACTTATGGCAAGTTGTAAAAACAAAAGTAAGCTCTGTAAAAATAAGCAATTTTAATGATCTCTTTGCCGAAACAAAGGAAGCATGGAAAGCCATTCCAATACCATAGTGTATGTAAAAATTTGGTGGCCTCAATGTCTCGCAGATGTCAAGCTGTCATCGAAAACAATGGATTTGCAACAAAGTATTGATTTATTTTTAAATAAATACTTTTGTTTGTAAAATTTGTGGTATGTCCTTAGTTATATGCACCAGAGAATGACAAAAGTATGGTTATTTGTACTCTTTGAGTATTTTTGAAAAACACTGTATACATACGACGCAATATAAATCAAACCAAATACATATCCAACGTATTTTTAATGACAACAGCTACAATACCTACAACTATACGTTGTTGTTGAGTGAGCAGTTATCTTTACTTTTTTTCGCAGTACATACAGTTGCAAGTAAAGTTGTATCTAGTATCAGACATGTCCGTACTTAAAAGTATGAGATGCGTATACGTATATACTCAGGATACTCATGTATATACTCAGGCTATTTTGAAAACAAAAGAAAGAAAAAAAATATTAAACCGCTATGCAGCAGAAAAATATATTTTGGCTTTGCCAAAATATATGAAACAAAAACACAACAACAAGTGATCTGACTGCATAAGCTGATCGATGCAATCAACTGTTATTTTTTCTACAGGCTAAATACTTATACTTACAGCTCTTTTCTACATATAAGTATGAGTATGACAGATAAACAAACAAGCAAGCTATTTTATTTTATTAAGTTGGATACGCAGAAATATTCTTGCTAGCATGTATTGTACATACACGTATGTGTTGCAAAACAAATACGTAAGAGGGTATCTGTTTTTTGTAAAATACTTGAGTATAGAAATAACTGCAAGTATGAATAAATACACGAGTAACTTTTATTTTGAGTACTGCTTGTCATTCTCTGATATGCACGACTGATATCAATTTTATTTTAAAATATGACTCACAGATTCATCAATAACAATTAATTTAACACAATTTGCAGTTATTTTCTAGGAATGAGAGTTAAATTGACTAAACTACGACAAATTTTGAGAATATCATGAAACCTTTCGTATTATTTCCTTCAAGCTCACATGTTAGTATCGTGTCCGTAATAGTTTCACGTAGCTGTATCTATGTATGCATATTGTATGTAGATATACAAATTATTTTTAAAGTTTTAGCTTGCAAAAAATTTATTCGAATATTTCTGTTAGTTTTATTTTTATGGAGCTTTCGAAACAAAAAAAATGCACTGCATAAAATAAGCTATGAGCCACTGTATAGCGTATAGATAATATTGTAAACTAAAAAACATTTATTAATTTGATTACAGCTATTTATTTCAAATATTTAGATATTATTTTCGACTATTACACTTTCGGGTGATACAGCTGAGTTGCTCAGTTGATAATCTTTGACCGAGTGTAACTTGAGTCGTTTCAGAGTTAAAATCCAATTGCCCTGATTTGTAATGTAATAGTTAAAATTTTAAAGACTAATAAAAATCCTTTTATAATTGAACTTAGTTGCTTCCATTCTAATGTCTATTTATTTTTCTATTATCTTTTCTAATATTTTCTGCATTATTTAGTCGCACATTTCTGTATACATATGAAATTCTTAGTCTAGTTTAAGCAATTATCTCCATCCAAGAGACTATAAGGTAAATTGTAAATTATCATAACCAACATATTATCTTGCAACATAAAAAGATAATTACACAGAAAATATAAACTAATTACGTGTATAGTTAAATAATTTGTTTTTTTAACAGCAATAACTGTCAGTTAAAAACCAAATAACAACTCACAACTAATTATTATAAAACACAGCCCTTAACTCTCTATAAGTATTTATAATAAGCGAATTATTTGGCAATAATTCTATAGATATTAATTCATGTGGAATCGGATACATAAACAAATTGCCAAACACTATATTAAAAAAATATAGCAAAATTAAACTGAAAACACAAATGAAAGGAAAACTATTAGCCATTTTTTTAAAGTTTTGCCTAATGTTAATCTAGTAATTATATTTACGTGGTACTTTTAAGACTAAATTATAGAAAAAAAAAACTTTTTTTACTGCGTAAAACAAATTATGAAGTTTAAAAAATTAAAGTAAATAAAACAAGGCAAAATAGTTTAAACAGGTGTTATAGCATAATTTTTTATAATGAGAATGATTAAATAGAAACACGAAAAAACACATGCATAAACTTACTTGGTAAATGTATCTAAATGTTGCAAAAGTACTTTTAACTTTTCATCAGTCATAGAAGAAGCATTTAAAAATTCTGGTAATTTAACTAAATATGCAAAATATATAACAGTTAAATCATTGTTCAAAATGTATGCTTTATATGTATACAAAACCCACCTAATAACCTGGCTAAATGGGGAGCGCCAAATATCATGGCCGGTGCTGGTACAGCATTTGTAGGTAGCAGACGCCAAGATAAAACATTTTGTAGGAAATCCCGTATTTGAGGAGAAATGGGTGGCAGAAATTTTAAATAATTCAAATGTGACATTGGTATATTGGAGTGCAGAGGCGTAGAGGCGCCCGAACTAGTGCTGGCTATACTTGATAAACAATTCTCTAAAGTAAGATCACAATCATCACTACGATGTGAACGTAATTTTCTACGTTGTGGTTGATCTTCTTGTGTGCTGTTGCAGGAAGCATTCGTATTATTTGCTGTTGTGGCTGCATTAGTGTTTGTATTTTCACACAAATTGTTTAGGGTAAGACTAGGCGTTGCTGTTGTTGCATTTGGAGTTTCAATTACAATTTCCGGTGCGATTGTGGCAGCAGCTGTAGCAGCAGTAACATTTGTTTCCGTGGTATCCGTTTTAGTATTGAACCATTCCATACTAAATGCTGGCGTTGCTACATATGTAAATGTTTTTAAATTCTCCTCAGAGAGGTATGACAAGGCATAGTCCTCCTCTTCTTTGTAGAGTAGATAATCGGTTATGGTGAAATCAAAATATATTCTGATGCCATCAGCCACCTCTTTAAGTAAACTAATTCTGAAATTTATTTGTATAAATTAAAATACTTAATAAATGAAATACAATAAGTAAAATAAGTCAAACTGGAATGATATAAGCGGTAAATCTTTACATGTGGGGAATTTGAGAATAGGAAATAAATCCAGTATTTATTTATGACTACTAGACCTTTACATTAAAAATTTTTCTAAATGATTGTTCTAGGATAGTTTGAAAATAGTTTAATAAAAAACATAAAACCAGCTTTCAATAATCCAGATATACTGTGACCGTCAATATAAAGTAAACACATAATATTTAAAAAATTTATATACTACAAATTTAAAACAAAATATATTTAATTTAAAACAAATTTATTATAATTCTTAAGTACCTTAAGCAAAATATAACTCATTAACAAAAACTAGAAAAATAAGGAATAAAAATAATTCAATTTTAAAGGAAAAGTACGAGATTTTCAACGCATGTACATGTATGTACATATATTAAAATTATGTAAAACATTGTATTTAATATTTTACTAGCTGACCGCCCCGGCTTCGCTTGGAATTTTTTAATTTTTTTTTTTTCTCCTGAAAATTTTGAATAGAATAAAAAAAAAAAATCAACCAAATCGCTCCAGCCGTTTACACTTGATACCATTTATAAAGTATGTATAAAGTTGTAAATTGTTGACCTTTAGTTTTGTTGTTTGTAAATTTTGTTCGGCACAAGGTCATAGGGTAAACGAATTTTTATTTGAAAAATATAAACATATTTTGTTTTAAAAATTCTATTTTATTTTATATTTAAAAAAAAATCGTGAAACTTTATTATATCGTAAAGTAGACAGAATGAGGTTACAAGATATCATGCAGATGGCGCCGCGGCTTTGCTGGCACACGCGCGATCTTTTAATGGAATTTTTAATGACCTTTTTGCATAAATGCTGCGGTATTTCATTAATGCAGCGTCCAATTTCCTCTTTTAAGGCTTAAGTCGTCGTCGGCTTATTCGCGTAAACCATCGACTTCAAAAACCCCCAAAGAAAAAAATCTAAAGGTGTTAAATCGCACGATCTAGGCGGCCAATTCTGGTCTCCAAAACGCGAAATAACACGACCGGGAAATGACTGATGCAGCAATTGAATTGTTTCTCTGGCTGTATGACATGTGGCTCCGTCTTGTTGAAACCACATGCCCTCCACATTCATTTCTTCAATTCTAGGCAAGAAAAAACTGGTTATCATTTCACGATACCGAACACCATTGTACTTGACCTGTCTCATTTTCATAAAAAAAAGGTCCAATGATTCCTCCAGCCCATTGTAGATTCTATAAATGCGAGATTAACGATCCCTGATGCCGACATACAACCCCAGACCATTACTGAGCCGCTGCCATGTATCTCAAACTTACTTCCATCGGTGTGAAAAATAATATTATTCCAAAATATGTGAGTTTCGTTTATATATTTTTTTTTGCCATGTAGGCCATTTTGAGGCAAAGATATTCTAATCGTTTTCGCGCTTACAGGTTTTCCACAAGTTTTCGTAAAATTTTCAGCTATTTTTACAGCACTAGATGTTGGGTTTGCTCTTACTTCCCTTACTATGGTTCTTACCTGAGTTTTTAGAAGATTTAGTATACAAGTCTATAATTTTTTTCGCGGTGAACACAGGCGATGATGGATTTGTTCGTGTTGAAACTGTCAAATCAAATGAAGGCGTATTTAAAAGAGCAATTAACAAATTATGTAAACTTCCTCTTGAACAGTAAAAATTAATTTTGAAAGTCAAACTTTCAATAGGGGCCAATTGTAATGAATTTGTATTGAAGTAAAATTATCCTACAACTATATCCTATAAGGAACTAGTTGTTTGTTATATCGCATATTTTGTGCCACCAACAAAACTAAGCTTTCATATTATGTGTGTTGTTTATCACAATTTAATATTACTATATGTATGTGGTTGTTGTAAATTGCTAAAAACTGTTCGATCTCATATGCCAAAAAAAAAACCGATTTTACCTATTTCACGCAGGGATTTACCTTTTTTATGTAAGTCTACTATGATTTTCCGAGTCTCAATTGATATATATTCTTCTCATTGTAAATTTTTCACTAATTAATGTCACAGCTTAATCTTTTTAATGATAAATTATAAAACTTGCAATTATTTTTGAACTTTAAGCAAACAAAAATTAATAGAATTGCCAATACTTTTGGAATCACAGGTTTTTTGCATAATGATAATGATATTTTGACGCGTAAAGTTGGTATATTTTAACAATAAACCAATTAAATTTGTATTCGCTTTTGTTTTTGTTTCCTTTATTTTGACGTTCACTGTATAACTTAAATTGTGAGGAATAGTAACTAAGTAAATATTGTGTTTAATTAAGGCTTGAAAAATAACAAATTGACAAAACATAACAATATAAAACGCAACATAAAATTATGTTTGAATCATCTTACGTATTTATAATCTTATCAACATCCTTTTCCTTTTTATCCGCCGTACGTTGTTGTGCTGTACGCCGTCTAGTAGTACCGCCTTCGGTTTGATTATTTGTAAAGACCATCTTTAAAGCGGTTTGTTTGACAAAATTCTCTAGAATAGCAACAATCGGAATGCGTGAGGGCAAGGCATGCTGTTTACCATATTTAACAATCATATCATGATCATATTCCAAATATTGCCGCAAACGCTCACTAATACGTAACATAACACGATCTTCGTCATGAAAACTTTCCACCGAACTGCAACACGAATCGGTTTCGCAATCTAAATTAAGAAAAATTCGTAAATTCACATGATTTAGACAACAATGTCTTGAGAATATTTATAAATTATACTTTTAGGCATTTAGTTCAAATGGTTTTCGTCAAGGATTTTTATTAAATAGCAAGAAAAACATTAGACCGTTACCACGGTTTTCACTAAACTGCAATAATAATGTTTCTACCACATACATACATAAATAAATACAATATCTGCTCTGCTATATTCGCATGTACTCGTAGTTAGTTAGTGTATGTTGTAAGAGTGACACAGATACGATTTAAAGTTGTGAACAATTTCATATTATTTTGTTATTTTTTATTTTTTTTTTAGATATTTGTGCGCACATTGACCTACATTTAGCAAACATAAGCATATATAGTATATACAGACATAGGAACAGACAGACATACATATGTACATGAATTAATTCTATGCAAAAAGTTCATTGCACTATGTATATATAGTTTATATGTTTTTGATAGAAAAAATATGTATATATGTATGTATGTATGTATGTAGTTTAGTTATAGACGTGTATTAAAAACAATGCCACCCACATTTGTTGGTTTATGCAAACCACGTTTCACACATGACAATTGCACAACTATATATGAATTTTAGTTTCCATTCTTCTGCCTCTAAGTAAACAACATTATTTCTAAATCATATTTACCGTCCTTCATGGAACAGTTTTCATTTTTCTCAAATGTACTGCCCGAGCTACTAATATTATCCTCCGACAAACCGCGAGTTCGCAATTTATTTGGCGATGTGCTGGCATCGGCTGAATCCTCCGAATTGATTGCAGCCGATTTACGCGAGCGTTTCTTGTTATTAGTATGCTCCTTACGATACAAATAGGCTCCCCTAAAACAACAATGAGATACTAGTTTAATGTTAGATTATTTTAATTTAGGATTTAAAATAACTTACAATTGTAATTGTGCTTTCTCCGCCAAATCACGCTGCAATTGTCTATTTTCTTCAGTATCTTTTAATACAAAATCTGCACTCACTTTTCGATCCCAAGAGCTACTCCAGCCTTGAAAATGGATTTTGTATTGTATATGTTTGCGACCTCGCTTATCCTTGTTTTCATAAGTTCCTAATATCTTTAAGAACAAATTAAAATAAAAATTTAAAGCACAAGATTTTTTAAACAAAGATGAAAATAATAATACATAATAATAATAATTAACAAGTCAAATATTGTTGACTACGAAAGGTGTGATTTACATATATATACCTATGTGTGTAAAATAAGTATATAAAAGCGTAGGTAAAATAGTTTCTAAAAAACACGAAAATAATTTTAATCATGGGTCGAATAGGACAGACTACATAATTTAAGATGTCATGTAAACACCCAACAGTTGGAGACTCTCCCGAAGGATTTCCGAACGGACTTATGCATATAAAAGGGAGCATATGAATGCAGCTTGTATATGACAGCTTCATAGCGACGCCACATATTCCGAGGTAGCAGCATATCGTTTGAATATAGTACTTCTGCCGTTAGCAGACACCAAGAAGATACTGCCACGCAAAACAGCAGTTATCGTTGGTGTTATTTATGACAGATTTCGCAAAATAAAAAAAGTAAATTTATTATGATCACAATATGTAATGCTTAAGTAAAAATAAGTATTTCAATAAGACCTTAGTTTTAAAATAAGAATTTGTTTGGCACTCAACAGTGCAATCATACGTCTTAGCAAAAACATTTGCATGCACTGGTCAGTATTCGTTTTAAAACTTTAAAGCATATAAATGTTTTCCTACAATATTTCTGTCTACTATCACGTCTTTTGTCTTTTACCTTGGAATCATATAAAACTTTTGCTTTCGAAGGATCTGGTTCATAACACAATACTTTCTCTCCCTTCTCAAAATAACGAGACTTTGGACCACGAGTTGAAACCATTACTTTTCATATAAATTTAATTAAACATAATACGTGATTAGAACTAACAAAAACTATATAAAAAATACATAATTAAACCGCCAAAAATTCACCAAACTTCAAGAAATTTCAAGTAAATTACACCAAAAAACCGACGACATGATAAAAAATACGCGCGTGAACAAATCAAACTCAACTATTTTATAACAAACCGTAACAGCTGATTTATCAAAACAAACTTTTTTTTCTTGAGTGGTGAAAATTGTTTGTTGTTGTTTATGTATCATTGTGTAGATTTGTTAGTGTGAATGCGGTTTGTTAAAAAGTCCATTCCATTCGTTTCTAATTTGAAAACTAACAAACCCAAACATAACCTAAAATACATTGAACAAACTTATGTGTTTTATAAACAACAATTGCTAATATCGATGCAAATTTTTTTTAGAAATCAATAAATCAATAATAACTAAAACACATTTAATCAAAATAAAATTAATTTGTGAATTTTGTGGATTATTAGAATTTTGTGGATTATTTATTAGAATTTGTGTGCATTATAAGCAATAATTGTTTTATAAATTTCCCTACAAAATCTAAACGGGAGCTTGTGCATTGTTTTAGATAAAATGTAAAAAAACAGCACATTATAAATTTCTCTATAAAATCCAAACGGGAGCTTGTGCATCATATCGGCAAACAGGAATTAATAGCTAATAAGTGTAGAAATCAAATAACGTATAGATTTTTCCACAAAAAAATGGAACATAGGGGGTATGTCCTAAAAAGCTTTGTTGTTTTAAGTAAAATATAAAAAAACAACACATTATAAATTTCTCTATAAATTCCAAACGGGAGCTTGTGCATCATATCGGAAAACAGCAATTAATAGCTATTAAGTGTAGAAATCCAATTACGTATAGATTTTATCACAAAAAAATGGAACATAGGGGGTATGCCCTATCAAACTTTCATGTTTTAAATAAAATGTAAAAAAACAACACATTAGAAATTTCTCTATAAATTCCAAACGGAAGCTTGTGCATCATATCAGAAAACAGCAATTAATAGCTATTAAATGTAGAAATCAAATTCCGTATAGATTTTTCCACAAAAAAATGGAACATAGGGGGTATGCCCTAAAAAACTTTGTTGTTTTTATAATGTGCTGTTTTTTTTAACATTTTATCTAAAACATGAAAGTTTTTTAGGGCATACCCCCTATGTTCCATTTTTTGTGGAAAAATCTATACGGAATTTGATTTCTACATTTAATAGCTATTAATTGCTGTTTTCCGATATGATGCACAAGCTCCCGTTTGGAATTTATAGAGAAATTTATAATGTGCTGTTTTTTTTCCATTTTATATAAAACATGAAAGTTTGATAGGGCATACCCCCTATGTTCCATTTTTTTGTGGAAAAATCTATACGGAATTTGATTTCTACATTTATTAGCTATTAATTCCTGTTTTCCGATATGATGCGCAAGCTCCCGTTTGGAATTTATAGAGAAATTTCTAATGTGCTGTTTTTTTTACATTTTATATAAAACATGAAAGTTTGATAGGGCATACCCCCTATGTTCCATTTTTTTGTGGAAAAATCTATACGGAATTTGATTTCTACATTTATTAGCTATTAATTCCTGTTGTCCGATATGATGCACAAGCTCCCGTTTGGAATTTATAGAGAAATTTATAATGTGTTGTTTTTTTATATTTTACTTAAAACAACAAAGCTTTTTAGGACATACCCCCTATGTTCCATTTTTTTGTGGAAAAATCTATACGTTATTTGATTTCTACACTTATTAGCTATTAATTCCTGTTTGCCGATATGATGCACAAGCTCCCGTTTGGATTTTATAGAGAAATTTATAATGTGCTGTTTTTTTACATTTTATCTAAAACAATGCACAAGCTCCCGTTTAGATTTTGTAGGGAAATTTATAAAACAATTATTGCTTATAATGCACACAAATTCTAATAAATAATCCACAAAATTCTAATAATCCACAAAATTCACAAATTAATTTTATTTTGATTAAATGTGTTTTAGTTATTATTGATTTATTGATTTCTAAAAAAAATTTGCATCGATATTAGCAATTGTTGTTTATAAAACACATAAGTTTGTTCAATGTATTTTAGGTTATGTTTGGGTTTGTTAGTTTACAAATTAGAAACGAATGGAATGGACTTTTTAACAAACCGCATTTACACTAACAAATCTACACAATGATACATAAACAACAACAAACAATTTTCACCACTCAAGAAAAAAATGTTTGTTTTGATAAATCATCTGTTACGGTTTGTTAAAAAGTTTCGTTGAGTTTGATTTGTTCACGGCGATATAAAAAATAGAAAAAAGTAATCAGCTGCCATCAATAGGGTGGCACAGATATTATTTATACTAATTGCCTTTAAAGGGAAAACTGTAATCGCCAAATGCACTTAAAATGATTTGATGATGGTGTTTTAGGTTCAATTTTATAATTTAATACTATGTTTCCACGACGACTTGAATCACCTGTTTCGCCTTCTGAATCATGTTTATGAATCATGTTGTTTACATGACTAATAAACTTGATTCGATTTGACAGTTGTGTTTAATAAACAAACAGAATAAAAAAAACAGAATTTACAATTTGTGGAAAATAATTTTTTTTAATGGACAAACAAAAGTGAGTGGAAATTAGTTAGCTTATTTGAAAAAAACATACATTCGTACGTATTTACTTTATTTACTTCCAGCAACAAGAAAATAATTTGCTTTGTTTACAATAATATTAAATTTTTACAGCTAGTGCAGATAAACTTGCGATAAAAATTAGAGAAGAGTGCAATTTTTCGGGCTTCGCAAGTAGATTCAATATGAATCTACTTGGTTTGCTCTTAAAATTTTGTATGGTGAAGCAAGTTGTTTCGCTCATGATTGGGGTGTGAAGCATGAATAGAGAGCGAAGAATGTACCGTGGAAAAATAGAGTAAGATAATTAACTCATAATTTATATGATAATCTGATAATTTCTGAAATTCTGACAAATTATATATATAAAATTTTTTTAACAAGAACAAGGTAAATTTATATAAAAATCATTGACATTTTTATTGTACTGACAAAAGTAAGGTTTGACAATTATTAATGTAAAGCCAAGACTTCTCAAAAATTGTTCTTGGATTTTCATTAGCTTAAATTTACAGATCTACCATTTTCATAGTAAATTTAAGACGAAATTAAATTCATTGTAAGAATTGTAAATGCTTCTAGTACTATGATGTTATTCGAATTCTACGAATACTAAAACCTAAATATTTTACTGAAATGATTTAAGAAGTAGAATCTAAAATAAATTGTACAATTTTCAAGAATTTGTCTCACTACGACTTTATTTAAATTTACGTTATATATATTTTTCGTTTTATAATATTCCCCATCATGTATAAGACCTGGGAACTCTAGCGATAGTTTGCATCTGTTCATGGTGAAATTATGCCAATAATTTAATAATAATTAATTAAATAATAATCACAAATAATTAATGCTAATAATTGTGGTGTTGACAGTAGTACACTATCACAGAGTATAACAGAGGCGACAATTTTGGCGTTTCAAAACCGCTACAATCAGCTACAATAAGGCGGTTCTCTTAAAAAGAGAAAGAAAATATTTTGTGGTAGTATTTGGTAATGTGAAAAAGCAAAGCACTATATACAACAAGAATTTTGTGGACAAAACAAAAAAAAACAAAACAATTTGAGTAGAATATTGAAATTGAAATTTTGTTTATATGTGTGTAATTTCAATGACTTACTAAATTGTATTTTAATAATTTGTCAACATTAAAATTTCAAAACGCACCAACATGGAGAAAAAAACGCGCCAATTGAAAAAAATCGCACCAAATTTAGATTTTCTTTTTTATTTAATAAAAGTTTATTGAAATAATTTCACATAAAAAATATAATATTATAACAGACTTCAACAGTTCAGTGTTTTTATAAAAAATAAGAAACTTAACAAAAATAAAAAATAAACTAAACAAAAAAATAAACTAAACAAATTTTAACGACAATTGCTTCTTTTAAAAATTTTAAACACAAAATTAAACATTCTGCTATTCACGATTTATTTTGACGTTTAAAGTCAGCTGTTTCAATCAGCTGTTATTTTTAACCATATAAAACTAAATTGTGGAATGTCTTGGGAATTATGTATGTATGTATATAATAAAATATGTACAATTGCAATAACTAAATGCATAAAACAGTTTTACTTAAGAATTTATTAAAAAATTGTTTTATTTAATACAATAGGCACATTAACGCCAATATTTTTGGTGCTGTTTAAAGTGTTTTTAAAAAAGTGTTTAATTATATAAATAATAAATTGTAATTTTAATAAAAACATATAATGGCTTTTGAGTATTTGTACATAGAAATATCAAAAAACATATGCCTTCGGTGGAGTTTCTTCACCTTTCCACCAGCAAGTCCCGGATGCTTCATCATGAAGTCAACCATTTGACTTAACTGCTCACCAGACGCCCGGCTTCTTTTGGTGGTAGTAACATTATTCATCCTATCAAAATAAAAATTAAAATAAATAAAATAATAATTATTTGTAATGTTTTACTTACCTTGCTTTTTAGAATTTCAAAAAAATGGTGTTTGAATTGTTGTTTTTTTTCAAAAAATGTTGTTTGAATTGTTTTTTTTAATGGTGTTTGAATTGTTTTTTCTATTCTTCTTTGTTATTTTCTCTTATTTTTACATTTCAAAACACAAAGTTCAATTTGAATATAGAGATAAATAAAACTGTTTACCGTGGCTAAAAATATGTTAGTGAATCACATAGTGATTACTGCAAACATCAAAATGTGTGGTTAATGGTAAAACCTGTTAAAGGTTTTAAAAGTTACTGAATGTAATTAATTTCTTCTATTTTTAACTTTTTAAAAAGAGAACGATTAATAGTAAAAATACTCATATATGCTATTCGGAATTGACAACACTGGTAATAAACATAATATTATATTGGATCACCTTGTTTGATTTTTTGGCTACAGGTTGACTCAAATATTTTTTGACACAGTTTAGGGGCCACTTTTGTGCGTATACATACAACACTGTGTGGGCATTAATCATGTTTAACATTTTTACTAATTTTTACTAATTTATAGCAATTCTCGGAAAACAGTAACAAAAACTTATAACAAGTATTATTTTTATTTTATTTAATATAAATTTTAAAGCACTTTATATTCCAATTATAAGTTTGTGCTCTTTTTTGCTTAATAAACAACCACATGATGTTATTTAAGGCCTACGGAAGTGATGTTAGTTTGTTCCAGAACATTCTAGTATTTTCCCTTATTTTTGATTTTAGTATAAATTCACTGCATAACTGCCAACCGGCATCAGTCTTAAAACAAAAATTGTGCAAATAACACCAAGAATTCCATACGGGAGGAACTCGAAAGCTTTTAATTTTCTAAGTATAAAAAAAGTCAAAGAAAATATAGTGTGCTTGATTAATTTCAATTGCTAAAAATTAATTACATATAAATTTCTGTAAAAAAAAACACCAAGGTAAGTTTTTAATATTTTGTGCAAAATTGTCAATAAAAGGGTTCTTGTATGTTTTTGAATCTGAGTAAATTATTGTGAAAAATGTGCTTTTTTTTTTTTTTGTTAAAAGGTGAAATGGGAACATGTAATTTGATGAAAAATTCTTATTTATTTGAATTATACAATGTAGTAATATTTTCTATATAGAAAAATCGATTCCTCTAAATAAAATCTATATAGGTACCTATGTAATTCTTTTGTGACCATGACATTTTAAGAAAAAAAACAGTTAAAAAATAATATGCAAATAGAAAGAAAATTCTGACATGCGATTGCTTTTCTTTAAAAATTGTTATATTTTAACAAGGATTTATAAAGAAAAATATAATTCTTCAGTTTTTTTTTAAACCCCCTTAATCGATATTTGATTATTTAACAAAAAATAAATGTAGGGCGAAGAAAATGGCGTCGCTTTAGAAACCCACTCACCCCATCAGAAAATTTTAGAAATTTCTTTCATGAGAATTTTCTTCTCGAATAATTGATTAACCCTCACTACTCAACTGCTACCAAAAACGTTTCAAAAAAAAAATACCTTGTTAAAAAAATTAACCCATTGTGAATCATTATACTAAATAAAAACGTGGATCATAAAAATTTAACTTTTTCAAAACATAGGTATTAACTTTTTAAATATTATTTATTTACAATTTTGTTTTTCTCCTAATTTTAGATGCCAGAAGAAGTTGAAACTTTTGCTTTCCAAGCTGAAATTGCTCAGCTTATGTCACTGATCATTAACACTTTCTATTCCAACAAAGAAATTTTCTTGCGTGAATTGATCTCCAATGCTTCTGATGCTTTGGATAAAATACGTTATGAATCATTAACAGATCCCACCAAATTGGACTCTGGCAAAGATCTCTATATCAAATTGATCCCCAACAAAGAGGCCGGTACATTGACCCTCATTGATACTGGTATTGGTATGACTAAATCCGATTTAGTCAACAACTTGGGTACCATTGCCAAATCAGGCACTAAGGCTTTCATGGAAGCGTTGCAGGCCGGCGCTGATATTTCTATGATTGGTCAATTTGGTGTAGGTTTCTACTCTGCTTACTTGGTTGCCGATAGAGTGACCGTAACATCCAAACACAACGATGATGAACAATACGTTTGGGAATCATCGGCTGGCGGTTCATTTACTGTCAAGGCCGACAACTCTGAGCCTTTGGGTCGCGGCACCAAGATTGTTTTGTACATTAAGGAAGATCAAACTGATTACTTGGAAGAGAGCAAGATTAAGGAGATTGTCAACAAGCACTCTCAATTCATTGGATACCCCATTAAGTTGTTGGTCCAAAAGGAACGCGACCAAGAGGTCAGTGACGATGAGGCCGATGAAGATAAGAAAGACGAAGAGAAGAAAAGTATGGATACTGATGAGCCCAAGATCGAAGATGTCGGTGAGGATGAAGATGACGACAAGAAGGACAAAGATGGCAAAAAAAAGAAGACCATCAAGGTTGCCTACACTGAAGATGAAGAATTGAACAAGACCAAGCCCATCTGGACCCGTAATCCCGATGATATTTCCCAAGCTGAATACGGTGAATTCTACAAATCCCTCACCAATGACTGGGAAGACCATTTGGCTGTCAAGCACTTCTCCGTTGAAGGTCAACTTGAATTCCGTGCCCTCCTCTTCATTCCTCGCCGCACTCCATTCGATCTCTTCGAAAACCAAAAGAAACGCAACAACATTAAGTTGTACGTTCGTCGTGTCTTCATCATGGACAACTGCGAAGATCTCATTCCCGAATACTTGAACTTCATGAAGGGTGTTGTCGACTCTGAAGATTTGCCATTGAACATTTCTCGTGAAATGTTGCAACAAAACAAAGTCTTGAAGGTCATCCGCAAGAACTTGGTTAAGAAGACCATGGAATTAATTGAAGAGCTCACCGAAGACAAAGAAATGTACAAGAAGTTCTACGATCAATTCAGCAAGAACTTGAAATTGGGTGTTCATGAAGATACCAACAACCGCGCCAAATTGGCCGATTTCTTGCGTTTCCACACGTCTGCTTCTGGTGATGATGCCTGCTCTTTGGCCGACTACGTATCCCGCATGAAGGAGAACCAAAAACACGTGTACTTCATCACTGGCGAATCAAAGGATCAAGTTGCCAACTCTGCCTTCGTTGAACGTGTCAAGGCTCGTGGCTTTGAAGTCGTGTACATGACTGAACCCATTGATGAATACGTCATCCAACACTTGAAGGAATACAAGGGCAAACAATTGGTTTCTGTCACCAAAGAAGGTTTGGAATTACCTGAAAATGAGGATGAAAAGAAGAAGTTTGAAGAAGACAAAGCCAAATTCGAGAACCTTTGCAAATTGATGAAATCCATTTTGGACAGCAAAGTTGACAAGGTTGTTGTGTCAAACCGCTTGGTTGAATCACCTTGTTGTATCGTCACTTCCCAGTTCGGTTGGTCCGCTAACATGGAACGTATCATGAAAGCTCAAGCTTTGCGTGACACCTCCACCATGGGCTACATGGCCGGGAAGAAACACTTGGAAATCAATCCCGAACATGCCATCATTGAGACTTTGCGCCAAAAGGCCGATGCCGATAAGAACGACAAGGCTGTCAAAGATTTGGTAATTTTGTTGTTCGAGACCTCCCTCTTGTCATCTGGTTTCTCATTACAAAGTCCTCAAACTCATGCTTGCCGCATCTACCGTATGATCAAACTTGGTCTCGGCATCGATGAAGATGAGCCAATGACCACCGAGGAAGCCGCAAGTGCTGGTGATGCTCCTCCATTGGTTGATGATACCGAAGATGCTTCCCACATGGAAGAAGTAGATTAAACGCTTGTTAATGGAACAACATTTAGCGTTATAAGTAGTTTTTAAGTTAACACACACAAACTATCGTCAATACCCCCACCTCTTGACAAGCAAGCAAGCAGTAGTGTGGTAGGGGGGATGTTTGACTTGACAACACCCTGCAAATTTGTTTGTCGCGTTGTAAGCGGTAAACAAACATCGCCATCATTCATTATTAACTCATCAAATTTAAACTCCATTTTATAATTTTATTGTCTTAAGAAGCAGTTGTAAGGTTTAATTTAAAGCAGAAATTCCAAGCCTCCAGTCATAGCTTAACTTTATAAAAATTTTATATTTTATTTTTTACTTTATTCCCATCAATGTAGTTTTAAATGGTTACATTACACATTCTATAATTGATAATTGTAATTTTGTTAAGTGTTCCATTTTTACACTATATGTATCTTTATTATATTTAAACATGGACAAACTATATTGTTAATTTTATTAATGGTGTAATTTGTTGACAATGAATTTAACTTAAAAAAAAATTAATGTAAAAATAAACAAATGAAATGTTTAACAACTTAAATTTATTTTATAGTTTTCATTGTAAAAAAGGGTCGTGGGATTCAGACGATTTACAAAGTGGAATCGATTTTTGAAATTTTAAATGCACTGCATTTTTACAAATCGCAGCTGGAATGAAAATGACGATTTTCTTTTCGAAACAAGTTACCAAATATTATGAAATATGATTATAATTATGAAATTTTAAAGCAGAAACAAGTTTTGTTGAATTTATTTAATAGAAGACGAAAACTTATATCTTTATATGATGAATTTCACGTCGTGACCCAATTTTAAAAATCGATGTCTTCCGATTTAGATGAAATTTTCACCAAGGTTAGTACTATTGGATAGTAGGCCAGAGACAAATTTTCAGCTCTATCAGTCAAGAACTGCCGGAGTTAGAGGGGGTCAAAGTTAGACATTTTGGTCATACAGGGTTTTTTAAAGTGAGTAACTTTTCACCTATTGGTCCTAGAAAAAATTTAATTATTTTTTATTTGTCCCTGTTTTTCTCACAAGAAAGGATATCTATCAAAAAAATTATTTTTTAACTCAAGAATAGGATTTTTCAATATTTGGCACATTTTTATTTATATATTAATTTTATTAAATTATTTATTATTCTTATTTAGTATTATAAGTAATAAATAGGAAAAAAATTAAAATAGTGCATATGGTAAATATTTAAACACTTTCTTCTTTGAGTTGCAAGTTTTTTTATAGATACCTCACTTGCATCCCATTAAGTGACCACAAAGCTCTTAAAGGAAATGGTCTAAAGTTTCTTTTGAGGAAAAATAAAAAAACTGCATTTTGAAAAAAAATGGGTGAAAATTAAAATGATAGGGGTGAGGGGGGCATCATTAAACTATGTTGATAAAATCTCAGTTTAACATTTTTTCCGACCCTTAACCGTGTTTTTACATGGCAACCTTGTTTTCTAGCAACGTTAACAACTTTTGCTAGTTTTTTCAGTCGTCGACCGAATCACAAAGGTTAGTCCAAGGTGAATTTAAATACTAGGTGATAGCGTAGCGCCAGCTGATTATTCATGGTGAATTTGAAAATGCCAAAAAGTTATATAAAAAAAAAACTTTTTGACAGTGACGAAAGTTTTTCATATAGAAAAATGCCTGTTGTTCTTGCCTTGTTGTAATTGTTGTAGCAATGCGGTCACCTGGTATTTAATTTCACCATGGGTTAGTCTGTGTCACAAAGTGACCGAATGTAGTTGGGTGAACAAGTTTTCGCAGTGTCATTGTAAATTTTTTTATTTTTTTTGTAAGAGTGTAAGAAGTATTCAGTGATCGTTTTCTTTCGTGAAAGAAATTGATTGCAGTCCAAAATTCATTTCAAACAAAATTAAGTTAAGTTATTTGATATTTATGTGAAAAAAAATATTTACTATAAATTTCCGAGAAATGGCATGCCAGTTCAGGTTTGAACAAAGAAACATTGTTGATTCTCTCTTATTTTCATGATGCTTTAAATGAAAATGTAATGTCACCTGAAATCGCAAGGCCTTTTCCGTCTTAATAATATAAAACTTATTTTTAATCTGAATTTTTTTAATTGTTAATGTTTATGTTTTTCTTAATTAATAAATCGAATTTATTATATATGTATGTATATAAAAAATATAACTGTTTATGTTATTTTTGGACATAAGCGCTACAAGAAAAAATTGCAGTTCAAAACTGCCCTAGCCTAGTTCAAAGCTGCCTCGTATGGGGGGCACATTTGAACACAATGACTTCATCCATTAAAAAAATATAAATCGAACTAAAAATAAGTTACTTGTAGACTTAAGCTAAATTTATTTCCATATATATTAGTTAAATTATGTAAAAAGTCAATAATTCAAAAATATAAATTTTTATCTGGCTTGAAAGCAAAAAGTGTTCTAAGGTGCCCCCTCTCCCCAGCATGTGCCAAATGTTGCAAAATCCTATTCTTGAGTTAAAAAATAATTTTTTTGATAGATATCCCACTCGCATCCCATTAAGCGATTATAAAGGCCTTAAAGTAAATTATATAAGCTTTGCTTAAAAAAAGGGCCCAAATTGAAAAAAAAAATTTTTTAAATTAAAAAAAAAATATTTTTGGAATGATTGAAGAAATAGCTATCTAAAGTCCTTTGGAAAATGTTTGCTAGGACCAATAGGTGAAAAATTACACTCATTTTAAAAAAACCCTGTATGACCAAAATGTCCAACTTTGTCCCCCTCTACCTCCTTCAGTTCTTGACTGATAGAGCTGAAAATTTCATCCAAATCGGAAGACATCGATTTTTAAAATTGGGTCACGACGTGAAATTCACCATATATATAATTCTACTGTACGTGTGTTGTGACTGAACTCCTCATAAACGACTGGACCGATTTGCATAAATTTTTTGTATGCGTTTGGGTGGCGCCCCGGGTGGTTTAGATTTACAATTCGGTCCAATTGGACAAAGGGGCGTGGTACCTCCCATACAAACTACAAATTAAAAATCTATTATTTCTGCTCCTAATAACGGCATTTGAACCAAATTTGGTACGTCGGTTTGGTGTGCATTTTTTAAGTGCTGCTGCAAATATGGACGGGATTTTATAAATACGCGTGGTACCTCCCCTACAAATCTTCTTTATGTATATAATTCTACTGTACGTGTGTATGTCACTGAATAAATTTTTTTCCATGCGTATGGGTGCCACCTTGGATGGTTTACATTCATAAACCAGCCCGGCAGATGGCGCTGCAGTCATTTCATACTTTGGTTAATATCCTAATCGCTTGAAATATTATGCAGGACAACGTCTGCCGTGTCAGCTGGATACTATACATCTTTGGTGGAAGTAGGCAATGCCTTATTATAATAGAGCGATTGTCATGAAACCTTTCCAATAAAAATAAAATTTGAAGGCAAAGCAACGTATGCCGGGTCAGCTAGTTTTATTATGAAATATCTAAGCATCGTTCCCTATGAAAACATCATTTCAAGATTTTTGTATTACTTATTTAACGAGTTATAAACGATTAAACTTTTGGTAGATACTTAATTTAGAAAAATAGAAGTAGGTATTTACGGAGTTATAAACGTTTTATATGAAAAAAAAAATGATTTTAAATCCAAAGTAGATGTGTATTCAGAATTTATGGGTTAGTGTTAATAAATTGTATGATATTATATTCCATATTATTATTGTACAAGTTAAAGAAGTATTTTTCTATTATCCCCATTTATTTATTTCATTACGCTATTTATTTACCGTTTTATTTATATAAACTAAAATAGGATAAGCTAGCTATGTTATTAAAATATAAACTTTTCGATGATCTATTTTTTATATAAAAAATATTTACTATAACATATCGCACCCTAAATACAGGGTCACAACTCAAAATACTACAATTTTCAGGAGACAAAAACTTCATCGTGCACAACAACACACTTAACATAAAAATAAACATAACTGTATTTTTCCAGTTAAAGAAGAAAGTGATGTGAAAAAAATTTTTGCAGTAGTTAGAGATGTGTACTCTGAATTAATTTATGGAAGTCAGTTTTGGAAAGTTTTGAGTTGTAACCTTTTTGTATTTAGGGTGCGATATAGGTACATAACTTAATAATTTTTTATGTATTATTCAATTTCTTTGAGTATGTATTCCTTAACTGTTTCTGGTGTTGAGACTCCTTTACTGACCATTACAATCTTATGCCGTGATCGTGAGCCTTTATCTAAAGAAACATCACTTTTCCTAAGATTTAGTACCTTTGAAAGGTACTTGACCAATTCTGCATTTGCTTCACCCTCAGATGGTGGTGCGGCAATTTGTACACCAACACCTTCAGTAGATATATCTGTTATACCATTATGTTTTGCTCCCGGCTTTGCTAATATTCTTATTGTAATATTGCCGCTTTTGTCCAATTGAATAGGTTCATCATTGTCGCTTTGTACAGCTACATGTTGTGCTGTAGATGTTGCGTTGGACTTTTTATTTTTACATTTTGACATTGTGTAAGCAGAGATTTGAAAAAATCTCCGCATATAAATGTTTTTGAAATTATTGTTTATTTAATTTTAAGTGTTTAATATTAATTTATACAAAATTTTTTTTTTTTTTTAATGATGAACATATGTAAATAGTTTGGAGTTCACTGCTTCTGCAGCAGCTGTCAAATTATATTGTATATGTTTGGATTGAAAAAATGCGATTTTTATTACCAGTTTTGTAACACAATAATTATGAATTAACGTATCCCGTATTAAAAAACTTACAAAATAAAAAATTTCCGAATTTTATCGATTTCACTTACGAAAAAAATATTTTCTTCCGTGAAATGTAATACATATAATATATTTTTGTTTACTTTGTAAAAATGTTGTTAAAATCGCTATATTCATCGCAAAAATTCTTAAAAGACAACACTGGTGATTACAATCATTCATCAGCAACTACCAACAATAACTGCATCACAAATTATTAAACATATACAATTTTATAAATAAAAAGTTATTTATTTTATTTAAGTTTTATAACATAAAACAGACAACACAGATTATAATGTACAACGGCGAATGTATAGCAATTAAAGATATTAAACCCGGACTAAAAAATATCAATGTTATATTTATTGTACTAGAAATAGGAACCGCCACAGTAACCAAGGAAAATCGTGAAGTTCGGAATTTTAAAGTTGGCGATCATACAGCCTGCATTAATGTTAGTATATGGGACGAACCTGGAAAGCTGATAGCTCCGGGGGATATAATCAAATTAACTAAAGGCTATGCATCAATTTGGCGTCACTGCTTAACTTTGTACTCTGGTAAAAATGGTGAAGTCTATAAGGTAGGAGAATTTTGCATGACTTTTAATGAGGCAGTCAATATGAGTGAACCTAAGAGACCAGATCAGCAGCAGGTTGGTGTTGTGACTGGTCCAATAACACAAGCCGGTGTTGGCGGGGGCATGATCTTAAGTCCAGCCCAAATGCCGACGGGCACAGTTTGTGGTGCAGCACCAAATGTTGTTACCGGTCAAGCACAAAATTTGCCGGCAGGTGTTGGTGGCAATGGCAATATAACTCCCAGCGTTCAAAGATTGCAGCCACAGACCATGGGTGTGGCGGTAGTAACAGGTGGTGGCATTAGTACAGTTGGCGGCAATATGCAAGCAGTGCCAAAAACAGTGGCCGGAATGCAACAAGTTGGAATAATTGGTAATGGAACATCAACAAAAGCTAATACATTAGGTGTAACCGTTCCACCACCTGCGAATGTTACCACAACTCAGACCCAGGCGAAAACAAATAGAGGCGGTCGAACAAACATAACAAGAGCTAGCAATATAAAAACCGAACGAAGATGAAGTTTTACATAGTTTTAATTAAATTACATAGTTTCAAGACGTAAATTTAATATTTTAGGTAAAAATAACTTTAATATAAGTTCAAACAATAGAGAAAACACAAATACATCATCAAATTCAAACTTGAATAAAAGTTTAATTTATTATTAACCATCAGTTAGATCCGCGCAACAGTCAACGATGTGCTGTGGCAACGGCACATCGTTAAAAAAACCATGAACTTGACGGGGACGTACAAGTGTTACCAACGCTCCCAGTAAACATTCAGATGGATATGTTTTTATCTCTGCCGTATTATGATAGAAACCATCATTGACATATAGAACATCAATTCCATTTTTAATATTGTTACGCAAAATTTTATTCTGCACAAATACATCCATATTTTCAGTGATCATATCAGTTAATAAATTGGTAACATCATCAGCTTAAAAAAGAAATGAAAGTACATGAGTATATCCACATTAGAAAGATCTTTTATTTTATTCGGAAAATATAATACTCTAACCTGAATATAAAAATCTGTAATCCACTAAACCAGCTACCTATATATGTACATATAGTTAATATGGCACGTATGGTACTTTTATTAATACTTTTATTAATAAAACAAAAATTTTAAAAATTAGATTATAAATGCGTTAAAATGTATTTCCAAAACTAATCCGTTTTCGATTTCCATCACATGCCTGTATGTTTATTTTAATTTATTTTCACAATTCAGTAATATATAATAACCATTATGGAGATAGATCCAATGTTAATACTTCTAATCATGAACCGGCTACATTTCCAAAACATAGACCTATGTATGTACATAATTCTCTATAATTTAGTTAGCATTTTTAATGCAACGAGGGCTGAATGAATTAAAAAATCTTTTAAGTAATTTTCATTAAATGTAAGTCTTCTAAGGCAAATTCTATAAATAAAAAAAAACCTTATGATGAAAAAACTAGTTTGAATGTTTTCTCAATAAAGCTTTCCCAGAACAAGTACAAGGTGTTTGTTGAAATTTGAAACAAAAATCATTAATTAAAGAACTGGATCCAGAACTGTCGGAAATAACGTGAGCTAGCTCAGCAACTATCAAATCTGTAGGTAACTAATCAAAATAAATTAAAAAAATCATTGGTCGCAACACAAAAATATAATGAATACTACATACATATGTATGTATGGAACTATAACTCATAGTAGTAGAATTACTATGACAATTACTTAAGGTACGACCACACTTGGCAAATGTTTGCTGAAAAAGATGTAACCAATTAACAAAATATATTTGAACTTGTTTATTTAGAAAAAAAAAACGTTTATTTAGGATAATACACAACAAATATTTAGTTTTATTTTATGCTATTTGCTCTTGCAAAACTCTTGTAAGAGTAAACAACGTCAAATTTGTGCTAAAACAAGTGGTTACGCTTTTTTAAGTAAATATTTGACATGTGTGACCATACCTTTACTAGTACAAAATATAAGTAGGTACCTTTTATCAAATATATAACAAATTCCTTATCCCAGGGAATCGCTATTAAATTTACATTTTTAATATTATATTGATTTCCATCAGCATTAATGTTAATATTGTAAGTTTCATTTGGCAATAGCGCTTGAGCATACGAAGGTTTTATCTGAAAATAATTAAGCAATTAAAACTACTTATGTAAATCGTATACATATACATACATATATGTACATGAACTACAAAACCTTGTATTTTTTCTGCTTCACTTCATTTAATATTTCCTGTGTTGCATACATGTTTCCCGAATAATCTTTAGGCAAAAGTTTTCCTTCCAATGCATTATTATGGCACAACAAGAGTGGTGCTTTCTGTAGAGTATTCAAGAAATTGTTATTGTAATTCTCATAACAGGAAAATAAAATAAACCTGAAAGTCTTCAAAATGTAAGTATGTTTTTCGGGGAGTCAATAAAGTGGGTTGGGCGAAATAATTTAATAACATATCGCCACTAAATCAACACGATAGTAAATCAAAGATTAATACTTCTAATCACAGAGTGGTATGAAATTAATTCTTCTATTTAATCCACAAGGAAATTGACGGCCAGCGTTGTCAACTTTGAAATTTCAAAACGCACCAACATGGTGAAAAAAACGCGCCATTTGAAAAAAATCCCACCAAATTTAAGCTGTAGGTCCACACCAAGCGTCAACGCGTTCTAAGCAACTGTCAAAAAAGTAGAATCAATGTAGTTGTAAGAGTTAAGTTACAAATTCAAAAGCGTAGGACGCGCTGACGCTTGAAACGCGAAAAGTTCATTTACTTTCTACTTTTGAACGCGGTGCACGTGTCACAGCTGACATTGACAAATGCAAAGCAAATTTATTTTAAAGATGATGTCACGAGAAAAAAATGACAGTTGAAATAACATTTTTTATATGAGTTTGACAAACAAAAAACTTCGTATAAAAATCAGCTGGGCATACGGCATCACCTCCAAAAGTACATGCATAAAAAAAATATTGATTGTATTGCTTTTATATTTGAAAGTACATACATATATTCAAATTAACCTCTCCGAAACCAAAACACTAAAGTTATTATTTATTTTTTGTTTTCAAATTGTTTATTAAGTAAAAAATTAATATACATATTTATATAGTATATATTTAATATAATATATTTATGAATTTATATCATATCTTTATACAAAAGAAAAGTACAATAAATTTGAATTTGATTTAATATAAATTTTTATCTACTAGCACTTAGCACATAATGAACGGAAAAGGTAAATTATAAAAAATAGTTAGAAAAGCTATGTGAACAAATCTTACATAACATTTAAGAAACAGTACAAATATATTTCTTTCCACAAAAAAAGGAATGCTTTTAAATACAAACTAAAACATACTGCAACAATATATTTCATCAAAATAAACAACAGATATTATTTGCAATTTTATATATGTACGTAGTTTAGTTTAAGGTCGGTCTATAACTTTTTTTGTTTACAATTACAATATTTTTTTGTCATTCCTTTTTGGCTATAAATGATTGACTGCTTTTGGTTAACTTGTCTGGTCTTAGTTTTTTTTGTAGCATGGAAGTTTTTGTTGCAGTAAGCTTGGTGTGTGAGTGGTTAGTGTGTGTGTTACTATTTAGATGTTGTTGTTATATATAAATTTAGCCGAAGAAAAATGCTTCAAATTTTAATAAATTTAAAAAAATTACGCTGCACGGATGGATTGTATAATCTGGAAAATTGCTGAGCCACAAACAACAAAAATGAAGAGTGCTAAGAGCCAGGGTCCAACGGGGTATTGTCCTTCTTTAGCTTTCTGCAAAAAATAATAAAAGCTTATTAATCAATAATATTAAATGTCAAAAAGTAAATAATAATGACATGTATAAAGAAATTAAATGCTTAAATTTTATGGCAAATCATAATTTCTTTGGAAAAAATAATAATGAGAAAGATATTTTCAATTTGGTACTCAAAATCAATGGTTATGGCCCAATGATGACGATTTTTATATCAACAGGAAAATAATGGTATCAATACATAAAACCATTTTTCTAACTTTTCTTATGTTTTTAATTGCCTTTAGTTTAGAAAAGTAATAATGTGCCTTAGAAGAACTGCACTTATTATACTATTTGTTATTTTCCTTTTTATCTTCAATTTTTTTCCAACACATGCAAAATTTATGTTCGCTTATTTCAAGTTCATACTGTGTAAGTTTTAAATAATTTTTTTTACCAAAACTATGAAATGCAAATACATACGTAAGAATTTATATAGTCTGAGAAGTAAAAAATACAATTTGTTTTAAAAAATCCCGGGATTTTCGGGATTGGCATCCCTAGTATGTATGTAGCTGTGGCATTAACAACAACAAGAGAATTCTTTTAAATTGATATAGAAATTAAAGGAATGACGTATTATTTTTTTCAATCTAACATTTCAATATAATATTATTGTTTTTAAATTATTAATTGTTTATAAACTAAAAAAGAATTTAAAAAATTATAACTATGAGGGCAGTAAATGTTTGTTTTCAATCATATATTCGCATGTATGTGTATATCGTCACTTAAAATGCCCAAAGACGTAACCCTCATTATCATAATTTTACAGAAGCAAAAACCGTTATAAAATGAAAACTGTTTTATTGAAAATCGCGATATGTGCGTCTATCTTAAGACAATATTTTTATTTAATTTTTTCTTCTTATTTTTAAATTTTCTATCACCCTACATTCTTTTTTTTATTTGGAGCTGCGTCGGTAAACTAGATTTACTAGATTTTTTTCTTCTTCTAACAATGCCTTTCGCTTAAAACTTTTAATGTATTTTTCGAGTATTAATTAAATCTTGCTATATTTTTCAACATTCGCTTTATAACTTTTTTATGGAGTTACTATTTTACTATTCTTTTTTTTTCCTTTTTCTTACTACTCTGGGACATATATTTTAATATTATTTTAATTAAATAATTAATTTGACTGGGGGCCTCTATTTTGTATGTATTTATCTTAATTTAAATTATATGTATTTTTTATTCAGGAAATAACTTTGTAATATATTTAATGTATGGCCTAATTTAAGGCTTTTTATACTTTGAAATAAATAAAATAAAATGTGACACGTTTTATTTTCAACATAAGATTATAATCTTTCTTTTAAAAGAATTGATGCACAATATGTTTTTAAATGAAATGAAATATTTAAGTACAGAGTCAAGCAATGAGTCAGAGATTAGCAATTTATTCGCTGAATTTTTTGCCTCTACTTACTCTAACGCCGAATTCGATGATAATGAACCCTATCCATTTAATGTTCATTCTATTCAAACAATACACACATAATAAAATGTTTAAAAAACTTCAAATCCTCAATGTCGTGTGGTCCAGATGGCATACCTAGTTGTGTTTTGAAAAATTGTGCACTAGCTATTGCAACACCTTTAGTAATTATATTTAATACTTCATTAAAATATGGTTATTTCTCTAAAATTTGGAAAGAATCGTTTCTCATTCCTTTATTCAAATCTGGCAATAAGTCAAATAAAATAAATTATAGAGGCATAGCTAAATTGAACGCTATTCCAAAGCTATTTGAAAAATGTATTACTGACTCACTCGTTCATCAAGTATCTCCCTTACTTACACCATGTCAACACGGTTTTCGTTAAGGATCTTCAGCTATGTCTAACATTCTACAATTAACTACTTTGGTTAATGAAGGATTTACTAGTGGTCAACAAACGGATGCCATTTATACTGACTTCAGTAAAGCCTTTGATAAAGTTAACAAACTTCTGCGTAAAAAATTGGATAAAATGGGTTTCGATAATATTTATTTGAGCTGGTTAAAGTCATATCCGTTAAATTTAAATCTGCAAATTCTAGAAATATTTTGGTAAAATCCGGCGTTCCGCAGGGAAGTCACCTGGGCCCAATTTTATTTTTACTTTTCATCAACGATTTGCCTGAGGCAATAAATTATTCCAATATACTGATGTTCGCAGACGATGTTAAAATATTTTTAAGCTTCAAGCATTCACCAGATCACAGTTATCTCCAAAAGGACTTGGATAATTTTTATAATTGGTGTTACATTAATTTAATGAAACTTAATCTCAAAAAATGCAAGCACATGACTTTTTCGAGAAGGCGTGACGCTGTTGGTCACTATTATAACAGTGGTCATAAACTGGAGTCAGTAAGCGTTATTATGGATCTTGGTGTTTTGTTGGACGGAAAATTAAACTTTGTACAACATATTACGATGGCTGTTAATAAAGCTCGAGGTATCTGGGCTTTCATCAAACGATGGGCAAAAGAATTTAAGGACCTCTTTATCACTAACAGATTATTCACGTCACTTGTAAGACCGATTTTAGAGTATGGCTCAATTGTATGGGACCCCTACTATAACGTACACATTAATCTTATGGAATCTGTTCAGAAACAGTTTTTAATTTTTTGTTTAAGAGATGTTTATCGAGGATACTCTGCGCTTCCATCATATTCATCACGACTTGCTTTGATTCGACTACCAACATTAAAAAGCAATGTTTCATCAAATTTTCTATTAAGTAAAATATCATTGAATGTTCCTTAACGCACATTACGATTTAATCACCCACTATATGTTAAAACTTTTCGAACAAACTATGAGATGGCAGATCCGTTTAGGAAATTATGTTGTTGTTTTAAAGAAATGTTTAACTTTATAGATTTTTCTTTAAATATTGATGTTATTAAACGTAATATTATATTAAGTTTGAATGTGTAATTGCAGTTATATTAAGAAAATTGTTAATTAATATTTAGTCTGTAAGGATTGTATCCATAGACTTAATTAAATAAATAAAAAAAAAATGAAAATACTATAACAATATTGAACTATTGCTAAATTATATTTAACCCTTTGTAGACCAAGGACCTTAATCGCTGAAAAAATGAAATCTCTTCTATAAAATATTGAACATAATATCATCTGAAATTTATCTACAAAATTTTTATTTTTGAGAATGACTTGCAAGGGACCGAAAAGGACATGGTACTTTGAAGTACCGTTGGGTCAGTATATGCAGAAAAGTTTAACAGAAACAGAAAGATTTTATTCAATTATCATTGTCGTTGTTTAGTAAAACATATTACATTAAATCTTATTATAAATTTATGTCATGGTATAAAGCAATTCTTTTTATCATTGCAACATAAATAAACACCACAATGGGAGCATTTGGAGTATGGCTTCGACTGAACTTTATTTATACTACAAAGTTCGCATCTTACACGTGTTTGGACAAAGTTTGGCCAATGCGTACCAAGATTTTCTAGCCGAACATCCTTTGGAACAGATTCGGCCTTTCCACGACGTTTCTTAGAGCTTGGGAAGGAATGGTCATCTGTGGCTATAGATATCAAGCTTCTACGGCTCACGGTTGGATTATTCAATGTCATCAAGCCCAAAGCTACAGAGCGCCTGAATTCCAAAAGAGTTATTTTTCATATGACTGACAATATATTATATAAGAATTTATAAATGTCATTTCTAATACACCCCAAAAAATGCGGTGCCATCATTTCTTTGATATTCGGTCAATACCGTAGGCACTTCGTCAGCATGATCAACTCCGCCCATATATGAATTGTAGTCCTTGATAACAGTTGGACAATCTACAGCTTTTAAATTACCACTGCAGTCTCTCCTAGAAACAGTCGTTTGCTCAGTTTAGTTTTTAGTTTTTCTAGAAGGCTAATTGATGTAAAATAGTCATCAAAGAAAACTATTTTATTTTTTCCCTACTCCTTATCATATTATTTTGTCTGCTATATCGTCAATAAATAAAAGAAAATATTCAGTAGGAGTGTTACAATTATCAAATACTCCTTCTAAAGGACCCTCCGGTAAAGAAAATTCGGGAATAATAGTTTCGTGGGTTTTAGATTTCCATTGGCGACTAGGCTCAGGTTCTCTTATTGGCTTGCTGGTGCTAGGTGCAATTTCGATCATACCATCCTCATCATTTTCATCGTGGATTTTAATATCAAAGTCTTTTTGTTGCAATTCTCTCTCACATTCTTCATGATTGTTGGATGAATCCGTTTCATCTAACAATTTTTGTAAGCACTCATTCAATGTGGCATCACCGGATTCATATACATCTTCACTCTCAACATCGGTGTCATTGTTATTATCAAGAGGAATTGACTCCAAAATTGTCAGAATTTCATTTGTTGTGAGACGTTTTGAACGAATTCCTGCCATTGTCCTATTATTGATAATTAGAAATACTGTGATTTTCTTGGTATAAAAAAGCAAGCACAGCCCAACGGTACTTACCAGTCCTCTTTAATTTTATATAAAACAAAGCGTAACTAACAACTTTTTATTAAATTCTTATACGTTTATATGCGCAAAACTAATTAATTTTCAATTAAAAAAAGATTTTAAAATGATAGGAGTGATATTACAACTTTTTTCGGCAATTTAAGAAGATGTCACAAAACTTTACGTGTGCAGCTGAAATACATTTAAGTTTACCGTTATTCCAGACAAACAAAGTTGCTAATTAGCAAAACAAATATTATAGGTATTTGGAAGACAAAATGGTACTTTAAAGTGTCGTTGGTCAATAATACTACAAATATATTACATTTTCATTTTGCAGGCAAATTAAAGCGAAAAGCCAGAATTGATAATACGCAAAAGAGCCCAAATAAAAAAAAACAAACACAAAACGTTAGCATTTTTATTTGTTTAAACATGTTGGCGTGGCACTTTCGCGATTAAAATGTACTTTTAAATATCACGTAAATTAATCGGGAATAACATATATTAAAACATCAAAATAAGAAAAAATTGCATTTGAGATAAGCATAATTATTTTTTTATGAACTTACCGAAGATTTTGGTACATTGCCACGCATTGTAATATATTTGCTGGCTTTTTCATTAGCAACGCGCATTCTCTGTGGTGGGGCCATTTTTATTTCGTTGTAGTTGGATTTTTTACAAAGGCTGCAAAATTTCCAAAAGAAAAATGTTGATTTCAGTATAAAAAAATTCTTTTATTTATTGTTTTGAAACAAAATTAATTATTTAGTATATGTATGCAAGTGTATTTTTTATTACAGATAACGTGAAAATAAAATATTCACTTTTTTAATATTAACAATTAATTTACTATTTGTTTATGAATACTTTAGCAATATAATTGCTTATTTAAAATAATTTATATTTTATGTTTAAAACTAATTTTCCAGCAAAAAAAAAACGTTCGCACCTTCTCTTCTTCGTAAATAAAATGACACGTAAAACCGAATGCGACACGTATAAATACAAGTGATAGAAATTTGACAGCTTCTTCTTCTACGTAAAGATGTTATTCACAGTTAAAAAATTTTATTTATGGGGAAAACACCGGAGACGTAAGTTCATTTCTATAATTTTTCACTTTATTAAATAATTTTTAAGCTTGAGGTCACTTTTTTGTTTTTTATAAAAGAGATTTTTATATATAACTAGCTGACCGCCCCGGCTTCGCTCGGTATTTACTATTGATTTGTATTTCATAGAATAAGATGTATTCACAACCTGCCTGCTCTTATTTATTTGCAAATTTGTACAGCATACTTTAGGGGACTTTTTTTTTCAAATGTTGAATTTTTTCAGGAAATAAATCATAACTGGAGAATGGCTAGACCGATTTTGGATTTCAAAATCAACTAACCATCATCACTCCTCCCTGTACCTTCCCTAAAAATTTTATGGCAATCGGTCGAGCCGTTCTCGAGTTATGGAGTGACAATCAAAATGTACACTTATTTTTATATATATAGATTAACTCAATATTTCCTGAAGAAGATTTCCAAAGGAAATCGAAATATTTAATAAAAATCATTAAAAAGGTCGAAGAAAATAGAATAAAATTATTTATAATTTTTCACCAAACAAATATCACAAAGTCGCAAATTAATAGTCCCTGTTTACACAGTCAAACATTTGTCAGAAAATTACAGGTGGGGAAGAGAGAATCAATTTTATGTTCGGTACTCGGTGAACATGCTTTGTTGACATTTTCTTCACTGGAATTTACTACAAATTATTACACAGCACGAATAAGAGAAATGTCAAAAAAGCAAATAATAATGAAATGTGTCTGACAACATTGCTCGACAGTGTGACCGCGAATGAAAAAACAAAAGTGAATTCCAGATGTTTTTCTTCCAAATATTCGACTGTGTAAACAAATTATTAAAATATTTAAATTAAAACTTATATACATATACTATGTGTATTTACACATAAAATATGTATCTAATTATTGATATATTAGACTAATAAATAGGCCCTACAGCTTGCGGGATCTTTTTTAATAATACTTCAATTTACAATTTTGCTATTGATGTTAAAGTCAACTTTATGTTTTTTTACTGTCTTGGTATAAAAAGTAGAATATTCAAAAACCAAACCAGATACTGGTTAACCGATTTTTTTTCGGATTATTTTATTTTTTATTATTAAGAAGTTTTTTGAATTTGTGTCAAAAATTTATAAAATTTAAAAAACTGTTTTATTTTATAAATTTTGACAATAATTTCCATGGTGTAACTATAAAAGGTGAGTGCAAATCAGCAACAAATACAACACAATACAGAAACAACAGGCATTTTGTTTTGCGTAAAATAATGTACTACTGTCAAACATTTTTTTATATTTTTTTTCGTTGCCCTTTAAGCTGAACTTCAGCCAAATCACATATTTCTATGAAAACTAAAAATGTCCATAACTCGAAAACTAAGCGTTTGCGCCAATATTTTTATTCTATTTTTTCTTCTTATTATTCAATTTTCTATCACCCTACACATTTTTTGTATTTGTAGCTGCGTCGGTAAATTAGATTTGTTCCAAAGTGTCTTTATAAGTGGGTTTTAATTCAATGTGAAAAGAAGAATACACTGACAGGACCCGTATTAAAAGCTAAGTCAATTTTTTGTGAAGTGTACCCCGAAAAAGGTAAAAACGCATTTACTGCAAGTGATTTTCCAAATTTAAAACCCATCATGGAATACGGGTTTTAAAAATTGGTGGTGAAATGGTTTCGTACAAAAGTCGCGGAAATGGGTTTATTGGAAACACAAATCTATGATGCTGATGATAGCGGATTATTTTGTCCTTATTACTGATTTTTTCAATTAATTAAATATTATTAAATAAAAATTGTTTTGTGTTAAAATAAAGCTTACACATAATTATTATAATTTTCTGTAAAAAAATGTCCAGAAATTGAAACTTTTCAGAAATTAGAACTACCCGATGTACAAAGTGGTTATAATTTCTGAGATTCTACTGTATTACCCGAAAACCAGTTTTCTAAAAAGTCGACTTTTATAAAAAGATGGACAAATTATTGTACAAAAACTGTATCTTTAAGCTACCGTTACCTCTAAAATACCCTTTTATTGAAACTAAGCTGCTAAAATGCCGTTACAGACATAATCGAAAATACTACTATTCTATAAATAATTCTAAACTATAATATAGTTTATTAAAATCTACAGAATTTAAAGTTTTGAGAAAAAGAAACTATATCGTGATCGAAATCTCATGTAAATTGTATTTCGGGCAGACGTAATTATTCAAAAGATACAATAAGTATGAAAAGTATATTTGAATTGAATGTACATTTTCGTTTTACACAAAACTGCATACAATAACTTGATAAAATTTATTATGACGAACACTATTAATAGTTATTCTGAAATTACCGTTATGGTAATGAATGTAAAAAACACAAAACACAAGATTTGTAGGTGTTAGCCCCAGATTAATTATTATAATGGTGTTTCCTTCCAAAATACTACAATTTAATTAACTACAAGTATTTTAAAGTTTACCAGACATGAACGTTTTCAAAATTGACATAAATACATGTTTTGGAAATAATGCTACAATATGTCCTAAAATATATTTATATATATTGCTGAAAAGTCCTGTATTTCCTTTATATAAAAATAAATATGGTTTAATTTAGACTTTGTTTGACGAGTTTTTTTTTATTAGTTTCACATTTTATCTTTTCAAATATTATGTATATGTGTGTGTTTTTGTTTTATATTATTATTTATTACCATGTTTCATAATACCTAAATGTAATGCAATAAATTATTTACTTAGCGCGAGCAGCCAAAGCAGACAAATCAGCAATACATTTGTTGAGAGTTTCCTTCTCTTGTTGAGCGGTGATGGAACCCAAAACATTCTTGACAATCCAGTCAACCATGTGTTTTTGGTTGAGGCGACGTTCAATGTGACGGCACTCAACTTGGTAGTCCAAACGACGTTTGATCTAAAATGATGAATCAAAAGTTTTAGTAAGAGATGCATGAACAAGCTCTAAATAAGTATACATACTTCAGTGTAAACGTTCATGGCACGTTCACGGAAAGCAGCCTCCAATTGGAGGGCAACATTTTCCTTCTTGGCATCCATGAGCATTAAAGCACCTTCAGCACGCCATTGTTCCTTCTTTTCAGCCTCAATGGTTTCTTGAAGGGCCTTCAATTCATCCTCACGGCCTTGTTTCCACTCGGCTTCGATTCTGTCAATTTCCTTATCAGCCCAGTTGGCAGCAGCTGGTCCGAGCTTCTTAACAGCAACGACAGCCATGATGGCCAAGGAAATACCACTGTAATATTCATGTTCCATAACATAGATTTCCTTGGAACACAAGTAGGTTAGCAAACCAACACCGAAGGTGTATGGACCAGTGACACCAGTTTTGTTGTAGAAGAATTGGAACCATTCTTCAGGAATGAAACCTAAACGAACTTTGCCAGGGTGTTCTGGGCGAGTGGGACGGTCACCACCGGCGGCAGCGGCAGAAGATGATGTTCTGGCAGCCAAAGCGCCCAATGGACGTTGAACTACAAATAAATGTAAATAAAATCAATTTTTTAATATTTACAAGCATTTGTGCAAAATTGTTCACAATGTTTCAAGATTTTTGACAGGCGAAGTGATTACATAAACTATGAAAACTGCAAAGATGTCGTCGTAACTAACGACACTTTATAAGGTTAAAAACACTTGCAATGAAAATGGTTATATAACAGGTTCTAGATTTAAATGTTTTATAATTTTTTAATTATTTACCAGAACGAATTGCGGCCCTTGAAAGCATTTTCGTATGAAATTAATTCTTCTATTTAATCCACAAGGAAATTGACGGCCAGCGTTGTCAACTTTGAAATTTCAAAACGCACCAACATGGTGAAAAAAAAACGCGCCATTTGGAAAAAATCGCACCAGATTTAAGCTGGAGGTCCACACCAAGCGTCAACGCGTTAAACGCGTTCTAAGCAATTGTCAAAAAAGTAGAATCAATGTAGTTGTATGAGTTAAGTTACACAGTCAAAAGCGTAGGACGCGCTGACGCTTGAAACGCGAAAAGTTCATTTACTTTCTACTTTTGAACGCGGTGCACGCGTCACAGCTGACATTGACAAATGCAAAGCAAAGTTATATTAAAGATGATGTCACCAGAAAAGATGACAGTTGAAATAACATTTTTTATATGAGTTTGACAAA
Organism: Bellardia pandia; assembly: GCA_916048285.2. Lineage (NCBI taxonomy): Eukaryota > Metazoa > Arthropoda > Insecta > Diptera > Calliphoridae > Bellardia > Bellardia pandia. The sequence continues at coordinate 30,918,749 of OU696531.1, forward strand.
CAAACTGAAAAAAAACTTTGTATAAAAAAAATCAGCTGGGCATACGGCATCACCTCCAAAAGTACATACATAAAAAAATATTGACGCGAAAAATCTTCGCATGTAACTTGAAATCCCTGACGTTTAAAACGTTTAGAAAGCTTAAAACGCATTGACGCCAAAACGCGAGTTGTGGACCTCCAGCTTTAGATTTTCTTTCTTATTTAATAAAAGTTTATTGAAAAATGTTACATAAAAAATATAATATTAATAACAGTCTTCAACAGTTCATTCAGTGTTTTTATAACAAATAAATAACTTAACAAAAATAAAAAATAAACAACAAATTTGTTTTTTGTACCAGATGTAATTAATTTATTTTTTACCCGGGTTATACTACGTTTCCACGGTACATGCTTCGCTCTCTATTCAAGCTTCACACCCCAATCATGAGTGAAACAACTTGATTCACCATACAAAATTTTAAGAGCGAATCAAGTAGGTGCATATTGAATCAACTTGCGAAGCACGAAAAATTGCACTCTTCTCTAATTTTTATCGCAAGTTTATCTGCACTAGCTGTAAAAATTTAATATTATTGTAAACAAAGCAAATTATTTCCTTGTTGTTGGAAGTAAAGAAAGTAAATACATACGAATGTATGTTTTTTTTCAAATAAGCTAACTAATTTCCACTCACTTTTGTTTGTCCATTAAAAAAAATTATTTTCCACATATTGTAAATTCTGTTGTTTTTATTCTGTTTGCTTATTAAAGACAACTGTCAAATCGAATCAAGTTTATTAGTCATGTAAACAGCATGATTCATAAACATTATTCAGAAGGAGAAGCAGGTGATTCAAGTCGTCGTGGAAACATAGTATTACACATGCAAGTAACAGTTCGAAAAACTCAACACACACATTTTTTACAAAAAAAACTCAAATTTTTTTCACTTGCAGAGCTAGTCGAGTTTTTCGAATAAGTTTTCGTATATAATACGTACACAGCCAAGGCATATTGATTACAAGGTAGTGTTAACATTACAACAATACAAAAACAACATGGTTATTTGTTTTTGCTTGAGGTTTTGATTGTCAAAAACAGCTGACTGAAAATTACAAACATTCCAAGGCATATTGATTACAAGGTAGTGTTAACATTACAACAATACAAAAACAACATGGTTATTTGTTTTTGCTTGAGGTTTTGATTGTCAAAAACAGCTGACTGAAAATTACAAACATTCGTTGTTTTTATTTGTATTTATTCAGGTCACTGAGGACAAACATTGTACAATTGTACTTTTTTGATACATTTTAAATACAGTTGGTACCGTGGTACTACCACGAGTCATATGGTACAATTTCAAAATACTGTTGAATAAAAATATGGTATTTCAGATGAAACAGATAAATATCAGCCATGTCACAGAATTTAATTCCGTTCTGAAGTGCAATTATTTCCGTATTTTGCTTCTAAAGAAAAAGTAAAATGAACAATTGGTTTCATTCCGAACAAATTTTTCGTTTTGCTTTTCCTATATTAAATTTCATGAACATTTTGGAACTGATATCACTTTGATCTTTAAATATGCATCTATAAGATGATTATTACAATAAATTTTTGGTTGAATTATCGAACAATATGAGTCTTTGACATATTCATTTCTTATTCTTATTCTGACTTTGAAGTGTGCGTTATAAAAATAAATGCGCAAGAACATTTTCAATTACTTCTTCTGTATTAAAATCTTCCATTTTTTATATTTTTTAAAATGTTTGCATATTGTATTCATGTATGTATATGTATGTATATTATTTTATATACATTCATATGTACATATATTTTTTTTATATTATATTTACATATATTTTAAAATTTTGTTTTCTTTGTTGCGAATGAAAAACTAAAGAGGAATGTGTAATTAAACGTCAAAAAATTGCATGATTTGTTGCACGTAAAATTGCATCGTATAAGTGCACAACGTAGCAATTTTAAAAGAGAAAAAATTGCATGCAATTAATTGCATCATCTAAAAGGCCTCAATGCCACTTTAATTATTTCGCTGTGAAAAAATAATATTGCCAGATACATTTCATATGTTTTTCACAAAATGAACTTCTGCAACATTTTTTCATGAAAATTTCATGTAATTTTTTTAAACATGTATTTTGAAATTTTGAACAGATTACTAAGCTTAATAGTAAAAATATATGCTATTCGGAATTGACAACACTGGTAACAAGCATAATATTACTTGGATCACCTTGTTTGATTTTTTGGCTACAGGTTGACTAAAATGTTTTTTTGGCATCCTTAAGTTATGCTGTAGAAACTTTCTTTAAAAAAGCACATTGCCTACTTTTAGGATGACAAATTTCAATGACCTTGAAAAATTTGAAATAACGGAATTTGTGATGAATTTCTAAAAACTCACCACGAATTTTTATACTCACCACGATTTTTTATACTCACCATGATTTTTTACTCACCACGATATTTTCACCACATTTATTTTTAAATTCTCTCACTACACGAGCAAAAAAAATTTTTCCCTTTTTAACTAGCTAGCCCCCACCACACACACACACCTTTTTTTTCTTCTTATAATTTTTTCTTCCGTCGGTCGTCGTCGGTGTTTGTGTGTGTTGTTGGTTGGATGCTGTGGCCGTTGAAATTCTTAGAAGAAAACCGGGTTCGTTATATCTAACTTTAAAAAAAAAAGAATATGGGAATTATATTTCGTTTGGTAAATAAATGACCAGCGTTGTCAACTTTGAAATTTTAAAATGGAGAAAAAAACGCGACATTTAAAAAAAAAATCGCACCAAGTTTATTTTACTTAAAATTTAAAAAAAAATTTATTATTTGTGTGCAAGCACATGAACAAAAAAAAAACAACAGCTATGTGACATCAATTATTATTATATTAATTATTGAAAATTGTATGCATGCATGAAGAGAAAAATATTTCTTTAAACAAACATTCTTTTTTATACTTTCAGTTTTAAAGCTTTAACAATAAAATCTTTACTTTCTCATATGTGTCAGTTTGTGCCTGTAAGATGATTTTGATGTAAACAAAATTTTGGTACGTACTTCTGATACGTATTTTTTGTCAGATTTTTTTTCTCACACTGAAACAGAAAGTTGTGTTAATTTGTTTTGTGCCAGCAAAAATTAAAACGCACCAAAATTTAAAAAAGCGCACCGCGCACCAACTATAAAGAATTTTTCGCAGCAAAAATTTAAAAAAGCACCAAAAATGGTGCGAAACGCACCAAGTTGACAACGCTGTTGACGGCTGTTCTCTCGTCCGAATTAATCTGGTGAAAAATGACAACCATTCACAATAGTGTAATATGTCTACATATAAATCACAATTATTACATTCCTATTGGAATTTGCGGAGACTTCGTACACATGACATTTTAAAAATTAATGATGCCACACTTTAATTTGTAACAAACTTAAATACCTAAAATAAGAATTTCAAATAAGAAGATGGTAATTATTCGTTGACAATTAAATTTAGATACATTATTATTATTTATTTATTAGTATTCATAATACTCTAGACTTCACATTAATACATATTTTCAAAACAGAATTTAGTTTAGCTTGGTTTAGTTATGAAATCTTTATATTTAATTTCTAACAAAATTCACACATATATGCCCCTATTGCGGTTCACAACTTTTTTAATAATTTGGTCGTCTTTCATAAATCGGTATTGCCATTCACAACTTATATGTAGTAGAGTTAATGTAGAGTTAAAGTCGGGTTGACTGACAGACGACCAAACTTAGTTGAGTTGAGAATGGCAATAGGGGTAATAGTTTCTTAAAGGCAAAAGGAACTGCAAACGTTGCGTTAGCACATGTCATTATATAGTCATGTGGCAACACTGGCTCTTATGATATCGCTCATTTCATGCGATTGTCATTTTATCGAAATAATGGAAAATAATCTCTTGTGATTGTTGTGCATAAATAAAATTTCAGTTTATTTTAAATTTTAAGAAATATGTACAAGCTAATAAAATGTGGTTCCCGAACGGCTTTAAGTGCATGGAAATCAAAGACTGGTATTAATATTAAATTTGTACATTCATTTATATAAAATAAACATGTACATAATACGTATAAAATGCAAAAGCAAAGAATAGGGTAATCAAATATTTTATTGTGTTTTAGTTATTCCAAATATACTATTTTATAAATTAATATTTTTAAATGCACAAGCATAAACATAAAAAATGTTATTGATTAATATCTAATTGGAAAAGTATTTTTTTTTTAAATAAAACTACATAAAACAAATTATATTAGATTATTATTTGTAAGTTTTTTAAACTACTATTGGCAACACTAGCAAAAGTAAATGACATAAGCCGGCTGGGCAAAAAAAAAAACAAAAACAAAGCAAGTCATCTTTTTTCTTGTGTGGATACAAAATTTTTTCATTAATTATTGAAATTGAGAACATTTATCTCCAAATATTTACAGATTTAAATAAATTGTGCTTAGATTTAGTAAATACAGAATTTGAACAACATTTATGCAAAGGTAAAGACTAAATTAAAATATATATAAGCATCCTGCAGTCCTTGTGTGTCCCGCTTAAAAATAAATTTTCTTTTCTCTTATAAATATGAACGTATGGATGTACGTTAACCATATATAAAAAATATATAGTACATTCTTGCGAACAAATGTGTACATACTAACAAAAATAAAACATTTTTCCAGTTGATAAATGCATCTTTCCCGTTAACCTAAAATATCCAAAACTAAAGCTACTACAATTAAAACAACAAGAACTGCAGCAAATACAACAACAGCGTGTTTATTTCCAATCGCCACTTAAAAAATCTCCACCATCCCCAACAATTCAAGTTGTATCAACTTGCCAGCTGTCAACTCGAATAATTCACATTCGGCATTTGCAAAGTTATCAACGTTGTCGGAACGCGGCTGTTGATTTTAAAACAATTCGTAGTCTCTCCACTGCTACTACTACTACCACCAACACTACCGCTTGTGCTATTATAGTTGCTAACAAACAAAAACCTCATTCACTTGTGTGTCGTGTATTAACCCCATCGTCATTAAATTTGCAAACATTTTTAAAAAATAAAAATACTATACCATTAGAAAATAGCCATCTAAATACTCTTATCGCTGGTAAACCATACGTTAAAGTACAAAAACAGTTTTATCGCGATTATTCTTCGATATCATTGGGTGCGCCGCTAAAAACCAGTGAAGCTCCACTCTTAGGCGATCTTTGTGAAAAATATCGTTCCATTTTAAGTCGTACGTCCGCCGATTTAGCAACACAATTTGAAACAAAGGATAAGGATACTGCAGCAGCAACTATGGCCGCTAGTCAGCAAAAGGAATTTCAACGTTTACCCACCAATGTGGTGCCAACGCACTATGAATTGGAATTGAAGCCCAATCTGGAGGCTTTCACTTTTGAGGGCAAAACCAGTGTACAATTGCAAGTAAGTATTTAATATTATTAGTCTCCCTGTTTCTCATTGTTATAAAATGTGTAAAAAATCATTATAATTAAAATTTTTCTTTTAACCTTTCTTCGGCTTTCACTTTTATTTAAAAAAATATTTGTGGGAATAAAATGTGAAAAAAACAACAAAACTTTTTTGAATTTTTATATGATTTTAGCATATTGTATGAAATGTGTGTATTGAAATGTGTGTGTGTGTACATTCATGTGTATGCTCCTTGTCTTCTTATTTTGTTTTTAATTTTTATCTTAAAATACTACACACACATATACAAAGTATGTATGTTTAAATGAATGTAGGTATATTTATTATCTTGTGTGAAGTAGGTATGATGTTGCATTTTTTATTATTGCATTCAACAGACAGAGCTTTAAGTAAATGTTTTCTTTAATCTAAAGTGATTCATTAAAACCCCTTTCAGATAAGGCAACTTTAATTGCGCAAGTATAACTTTCATTTTTATTTATTTTCTTTTGAACTTGCTTTTGTGTTCACATTCAGCAACTTGGTTGAGCAAGTTTTATTTTCTTGATTTGTTGACGTTTTGTTTCATTTCTGTATTCATTGCAATTGTGAAAGTGATTTGAAATTTGGTGTATACAATGAAAGTTGTGTGGGTTTCCAAGAAACTAAGTTGCTGGAAACACCATAACTTTGGCCGATAAACATCTGCTACTCCAGAACCACTTTTTTGGATTGCTTAACGGCGCGCACTTCTTGCATATATTGTGTCCGTAAATTCTTCAATTTGCGTTTTATTTCTTCTACGGTTATAGTGCTGTCTGTCTTTTTTATTACATTTAAAATTTCATTAAATGATTCCGCCTTTTAATTGCGGTCTAAATATGAAAATGAACGAACATTAAAAATACATACATTCATTTTGTTCAATTAAATTGATTAGTTGTTCCGTTTCATTGTGCTTCCATTTTTTCATATTTTTTTAATTTAATAAAAATTTATTCACAAATACAATAAAATTTTTTCGAAGAAGAAATAAAAGACAATGTCAAAAACAAATAAATATCTCAAGACAAGAATGACAGCAGCAACAGAATTGCCAAGTACAAACAATTCTTTCCCCATCAAACCGACCTTTCCTCTCACACCCACAAACGCAAGACTTTCGCAAATAAAGTTGCCTAATCTGAAAGGGGCCTAACAACTGAAGAATGGGATTTCGAGCTAAAAACGTTTTTTTAATTGAATATTACGTATGTAATTAATTTTTTTTTAGCAATTTACAATAAAAAGACCGATATGTGATATTAACGAAAATAGAAGACATAATATTTTTCAAATCACTTCCAAAATTTTATACTAGTGGACTTATAAATTGTGAGTAAATAAAAAAAATGATTGTCGGGCACTCCTATTTTCGAGTGGGCGATTGGTAATATGTATGTATATTTAGCTATATCTTGAAAAATGTATTTCTAAAAGCTAGTTTCTGGGATAAAGATAATCTACATTTTTCGCTTAAACCTAGATTAAACTAAAAATTGTGTTTCTCAGTTATTATTTATTTGATATATAATCTAGATTTAACTGAGCATCATTGGTGAGTTAAACCTAGATATAAAATGTCAAAATACAAACAGCTGAAAAATAAAATAAACAATTCAACAATTGAAAAAAAATTTACGACATTTTAACAAAAATTAAAAAAAAAATGGATTATTCTAGTGATGATGAGAATTGACAGCAGGTAATCCACTACTGAGAAACACACTCAGTAGTTAAATCCCGGCAAAATATATTTGAGGTTTAATATAACAGTGTGTTAAGCTGAGTTTAACTGACTAGTAAAAAACTAGCTCTTAGACAATATACAGCTACATGCAACTAATTAAGAACAATAGTAATCAATATTTAAATCGTTATGTTAGAGGTAATATTTATTAAACAAAACGCTAATTTAACACATATTTTTTCTTTGTAGGCGAGAGCGGTGAGTCATATTAAAATATGCATGTACGACTCACCGCTCTCGCCTACAAAGCAAGAATCGCAGCGACAAAAATTTCATAATGTAAACCGGAACTTTGTGATATTTTGTTTTTAATTCGTAATATTTTTATTTATTTATTTATTTATTTCAAAGTAATATAAAAAGCCTTAAATTAGGCCATACATTAAATATATTACAAAGTTAATTCCTGAATAAAACATACATATAATTTAAATTAAGTAAATATATAAATACATACAAAATAGAGGCCCCCCAGCCAAATTAATTATTTAATTAAAATAATATTAAAATATATGTCCCATAGTAGTAAGAGAAAGGAAAAAAGAATAGTAAAAAATAGTAACCCCATAAAAAAGTTATAAAGCGATTGTTGAAAAATATAGCAAGATTTAATTAATACTCGAAAAATACATTAAAAGTTTTAAGCGAAAGGCATTGTTAGAATAAGAAAATATACGAAGATCCAAAGGCAAAAAATTCCAGATTCTGGCCACTTTTACAATAAAAGAACGCTCAAAAATACTGCACTTGATCCTAGGAATGGTAATCTGAGGATTTCTTGTAGAGTGAGAAAATGAAAACTCAGAACAGAGATTATAAGGTAAGCCAGAACGAATAACCTTATAAAAAAAAAATTATTTGCGAATATCAACAAAGTGCCTAAAAGAACATCCCAAAAAAGTACTGACATATTCAGAAATATGCATCCATCTTCGAACTTTATAAACATAACGCACAATAACATTGACTAAACGATTAAATTTAGCCAAAATACGAACCACAGTGCTAGATACCACTTCAATCCCATAAAATAAATGGGGCATTAAGAGAGCATAAGCTAATTTATATCTAATATGACAAGGCAGATATACACTATTAGAATAAATTTGGCGCAAAATACCAAAGATTTTAGCATATAAATTATTAGTATGACACTCAAAATTAAGTCGATTATCTAGAAATACCCCTAAGCATTTAAGGTTATCAACAAAGGTAATTATCTGACCATCAATAGAGATATTCAACAACGGACAAGAATTACCAAAAAGTATAGCTTTAGTTTTAGAGAAATTAACCACTAAAGAATTTAAACGAGACCATTCTAGAAATCGTACCAGGCTATAATTAATATTAGATTCTAAGACATCGGCATTATCCTTATGAGATTTAAACAATAAAAAAACGTCATCAGCAAAAATAAAAGATCTACATAAACTAGAGTCAATATGAAGAGGTAGGTCATTGACATACATAATAAAAAGAAGTGGTCCCAACACAGAACCCTGAGGAACACCAGCAAATAAAGGAAGTGTATCAGAGTAAACTCCACCAACATCCACAAATTGATGTCTCCCAGACAAATATGAATGGATCAAAATACAGGCTGATTTAGAAAAATTAAAATGATTAGTCAATTTCATAATTAAGTTGACAAAATTAACAGAATTAAAGGCTTTAGTCAAATCAAGCGATACCAAAGATGATAAGAGGTTATTATTGATATTGTCCCTTATAGAATCAGTTAGAATCAAAAGTAATGAGGTAGTGTTATGACCACGTCGGAAAGCATACATATACATACATATACATAAATTAATCATGCATTAAATTAAGGGCAGTGATAAATTGATTTCATATTCAGGTAATTTTCAAAAGTTAGATGAAATTGATTATGATATTATGTTGAAATTCGATTTAACCCATATTCAGTGCATATTTTATAATCATGATATATATCGTTGGGAAGGTATTTTTAATATCTTTTATTTAGTGTATTACAAATTATCAGACACCCAGTAGTTCCCGAGATATAGGCCTATATATTTTCAAATTTACGGACCCGACCCCTCGAAAATAGGCGTGACGGCCAACAATTTTTTTTTGCTGGCATCTCCTCTGAAAGCCCTATTTGATGAAGTTTTTTTTTTTTTTGAGCAGTCACTTAAACCGAATTGTTCCCCTTTTTTTATACTCTGATTGTTAAATTATGTACACTCAAGATTATTATGAACATCAGACAAACTCTGTAAATTATGGTAAGAATTGGTAATTAAATCAATTAAAAATAGTGAAAATTAGACAAAATTTCAAAATATTTAACATAAATTATGTTGGTGTAAAATTGTCTTCCAAACAATATATCAAATACTAATAAAATTTGCACTAAGACTGAAGAGAAAACACAGAATAAGGATATTCTAGTCCTATAACCAGTGTAGTTTTTGTATTTCTTATTACGTTTAGGTGGAAGGTATTTAAGATTCGGCACAGTCTTACTAGTTTTTTTTTATAAAATAGGAGTTTTTTTTTAAATTAAATTTCCATATTTTTCATTGAGCTTTTTTTAGATATCGTTTTATATCACAGAGTAAATACACTTAAATTATTGGTTAAATTTATAAAACAACTACCTCCTTTTTGCAATTTGAAGTGTGCGATTGAATTTGGCGTTTGCTAATATTGAAATCTTAGATATTTTGTTATGTGCAGGCAGCGTTTTAAGTCTCTGTTATTATTATTATAATTAATAGTGGAAACCACTTACTCCTTTTTCTATACTATAATTTGTTATTACAAAAAGTGAAAGAAATTTTCAAGCAAAATTCAAATTTGTTTGTCTTTTCACATGTAAAGACAGTAAAATATATCAAATATGATAGTTATTATTCCTCTTATTTTGAAACTTATTTTTTTATATTATACTATTTTTATTTTTTTAACGCGAAATTCCACATATAATTTTTGAAATCAATAAATTTATTTGATCGCTCTGCATTACATATGTACATGTATGTATGTTTGCAGAAGTATACATTTTTTTGTAAATCTTAGTTTAAATAAGAAATGTTATTTAAAAAAATTTATTGTATTAATCAGACCACTGTGCATATGCACAAACAAATGAACTTTTTAATGCTATATCATCTGGTTTAACCGGTAGAATAAGAAACAATACAATAAACATCTTGTGCCGTTAGGTTAATACTGCACACATAAAAAATTACTACCTAAAAAGTCAATGTGCTTTAATTCTGAATGATCGTATTTCATAGTACATAATAAACTAAAAGTGAATTTTTTTTTTATTAAAATCAAGGTCGCTTAAGATTATACATGATTATTTGTATACTTTGCTTTCGTACCTTTATATTTCAGCTTAAGAAATACAAATACCTATACAATTTTCAAATTTCCGATACAAAACCGACCAACAAAAAACAACAACAATTCACAACTACCTAATAATGTGTATAACACTTATTTAATGATAATCGCGCTAAATAAATTCTGTGCTAAACCTTTAAGATATACATATTTATATATGTATGTATGTATGTATGTACGTAGATATAGTAAGATATAAAAGTTGTTGTTGTTGCTTGATTCCTGAGGAGAACTAATACAGCGATGCTAGATATAATAACTAGAAATGAACTTACAATTCATAATTTAAATAAGTTTTCGTACAATTTTTGTTTTATTTACATTAATAATTTTTCTGGAATCATATTAAAAACACATTGTTAAAAAAACGATGATTTAAAAAAAACCTTAAGCTTAGTCTTGGAAATTAAGTTTTGTAGCGTTTTAATTAATCTGTATTCATCCTAGATTGATTTCATATAAAATGGAAAAGTACTAATTTTCAATTACGACGAAGGGTATTTTATAAACTATAAAAAAGTTATATAAATTTAAAACTACTAAACTTGTTTTAAAATTAATTAACAAATATTTATGAAAATGTTACTTACCCTGTAGGATTTTTATGAAGTAGTTCAAAATAAAGTTGACTATTGGCTCACTCATAACTGGTGTATGAATAAAAAAACGTTTAAAATTATAGTAAAAAAGAAAACATTGAAATAATTTTCAATAAATTTTTGAAAATATAATAAAATAAAAATTATAAATTTTAACGTACTTTTTCAAAATTTGGATATAATTTTCAAAGGGATATCCAGAAAAATTAATACAAGAACCATGTTCCCTAACACACTCACTTAAATGTAATAGTCCATGGATGTTGTGTGACGCTGCTTTCACCAAAAACAATGGGAAAGTTTTTTACAAATAATTCCAACATTTTTTGTGCATTATCTACATTTCTTATACACGTCCTTGGGCAAGAAAGGAGACGATATGCACAATGTAGCAAAATAAATTCATAATAAAAATCATCATGAGAAACAAGAAGACTGCAAAGAAGAGAAGACTTTAAGTGAAAAGTGTTTGGTATTATAAAAATCGTCCAAGTCGAGACAAATACTTAGGGAAGAAAATCTAAGTGTTCCAAAAAGTGCAAATTAAAATACAGCCATTATGTTTAAAAGATGGTTTTCCTGGACAATATTATCATGTGGGTATTGTAAATCAATTGAAATTCAAATTCTATATTTTTTTATTTGCATTCAACAGTGATTATTTTTTGTATAATTTGGCAGATTCAATTCGTGCCAACGGAGAAAAAAATACCGCAAAAGGGATGAGATATCGACAGTTCAATTCCAAACCATGCTATGTCGACTTAGCATGTTTTTAATTTTTTTGAGTTTTTGAATTTAGATTTTTTCAACTTAAATTCTGTAAAATTTTGGTTGTGATTGGCCAGTCCAATCAATAGTTATAAACAACAAAGTTCTACCTCATATGGTTTTTTAGATATTTAGGAGCTTTTCCTGCAAAACTCACTTTTTCGACTTAGCATGTTTGGAATTGAGCTGTCGATATGCTCTATGGTAAAAAAACGTCACTTTCAAGCTATATGCGTAGGTAAAAATAAGGAGGCTTTAGAATGTAAAATAGAAATAAGACTTTTATTTTATTTAATAATAAACTTTTTTTAAATTAGCAAACAAATGCATTTTTAAGTTATTGCATTATTAAGAAAATCAATTATAAGTTAGTCAATTCATAGCTAACTTATAGTGCACTTTTATGTATGCACCAGAAGCTAACTCATAATGAGGTAACTTCTGGTTACCTGAAAATTATGTATAGTAAGTGAGTACTGACTCGTTCCTAGGACATTAAATAGTAAAACTGATTAGTATTTTACAAATAAAATGGTTAGCTTTTGAGTCACCTCTGACTGATTTGTGGTTAACCATGAGTTAGTTATAAGTAAACTCAAAATCCGACTGGGTAAAGTGAACTCATCAAATGTACATTGAAATATTAGCTTAAAATTGTTAATGACATTTTATATATTTATATAACGCAAAAAAACTTGTTTAAGTATATTTTATGTAATAATTCTATATTTGACACATATGCCGCCAACATTTTATAAATTTGAATAATTGCATAACACTTTAATTACCTATTTTTGATGACTTTAACATATTTATAAAATTTTCATAACATTTTAGATCGTTTCACCAACCAATGCTATCACTTTAAACGCTTTAGATATCGTTATTAAAAGCAGTGAAATCGTTGTGAATGGCGAAATATTGAAGCCCCTTAAAGTTAGCTATTCAACTGAAAATGAGACGGCCACATTATTGTTTGAAAAGGAACTGCCAGAGGGAGTGGTTGGAAAACTGCATATGACATTTACTGGAGAGCTAAATGATAAAATGAAAGGATTTTATCGCAGTAAATATTTCACACATGGCGGTGAGGAACGTTATGCTGGCGTAACACAATTTGAGGCTACCGATGCCCGCCGTTGTTTTCCCTGCTGGGATGAGCCTGCTATAAAGTCAACATTCGATGTTGCCTTAGTAGTGCCAGAGGATCGTGTAGCCTTGTCTAATATGCCAGTAAAAAGTGAGGATACATTGGAGGGAGGTTTACGTCGCATTAACTTTGATCGCACGCCAATTATGTCCACTTATTTGGTGGCTGTAGTTGTGGGTGAATACGATTATGTGGAGGGAAAATCAGAAGATGGTGTTTTGGTGCGTGTCTACACACCAGTTGGCAAAAAGGAACAAGGTCTTTTTGCTTTAGAAGTCGCCACAAAGGTTTTGCCATACTACAAGAGTTATTTCAACATTGCCTATCCTTTGCCAAAAATGGATTTGATAGCCATTTCAGATTTCTCGGCCGGAGCTATGGAAAACTGGGGTTTGGTAACATATCGTGAAACATTTGTGCTTGTTGATCCCAAAAATACTTCATTGATGCGTAAGCAATCGATTGCTTTAACAGTTGGTCATGAAATTGCTCACCAATGGTTTGGTATGTCAAAATGGAACGAAAGTAAAGGTTTGAGTAATAATATTATTTCTTAATTTCAGGCAATTTGGTTACTATGGAATGGTGGACACATTTGTGGCTAAATGAGGGTTATGCCTCCTTTGTGGAATTTTTGTGTGTACATCACCTATTTCCAGAATACGATATTTGGACTCAGTTTGTTACAGATATGTATACACGTGCTTTAGAATTAGATTCATTGAAGAACTCTCATCCCATTGAAGTGCCTGTTGGTCATCCTTGCGAAATTGATGAAATTTTCGATGAAATTAGTTACAATAAAGGTGCTTCGGTAATACGTATGTTGCACGATTATATCGGTGAAGATGACTTCCGCAAGGGTATGAACATCTATTTAACTCGCCATCAGTATAAGAACACATTTACCGAAGATCTTTGGACTGCTTTGGGAGAGGCAAGCTCCAAGCCAGTGGCTAATGTCATGAGTTCTTGGATAAAACTTAAAGGTTTTCCAGTTGTAAGTGTAGATTGTGAGCAGTTGGAGGGTAACAAACGTTTATTGCGTTTGACTCAAAATAAATTTACTGCTGATGGTTCAGAACCAGATGGTGATTACACTTGGGTTATACCAATTACCATTTCTACTTCGAAGAATCCCAACAGTATTGCCAAGACTTTCTTATTAGATCAGAAATCAATGGAAGTTGTTTTAGAGGATGTAAATGCTGACGATTGGATTAAGGTAAATCCCGGCACTGTGGGTTATTATCGTACCCGTTACTCCAAGGAAATGTTGGAGAAGTTAATGCCAGCTGTGCGCAACATGGAATTGCCACCCTTGGATCGTTTGGGTCTTATTGATGACATGTTTGCTATGGTACAAGCTGGTAAAGCCAGTACTGCTGAAGTTCTTGAACTTATCGATTCATATCGTAATGAAACTAACTATACAGTTTGGACTGCCATCACAAATTCTTTATCAAATCTACACATTCTGATTTCTCACACTGATCTTATGGATTACTTCAATAAGTATGGCGAAAAACTTTACCGTCCAGTAGCCGAACGTTTGGGCTGGGAAGTACGTGAAAGTGAAAATCATTTGGACACTTTGTTGCGTAGCCTTGTGTTGTCGCGTTTGGTGTCTTTCCGCTGTAAAGATGTTATAACTGAAGCCCAAAAACGGTATTTGCGATAGTAATTTAAATGAATTAATGCCATGTTATATTTGAAATTATTTTTGTTTTTAGTTTCCGTGATCATGCCAATAATGTTTGTCCCGTACCCGCTGACTTACGTTCTACATGTTATAAGGCTGTTTTACAAGATGGTGATCAGGCCATTTTCGAAGAAATGCTTTCCTTATATCGAGCCACCGATTTGCACGAGGAACAAGATCGTATTTCACGTGCTTTAGGTTGTATTGGTAATGTGGACATATTGCGCAAGGTTATAGAATTTGCAATGTCGGTAAGTTTTTCTTTATCGCAATATTTTGTTCAAAATTTTTTTTTACATGTGGTTTTACTGCTGCTGTTTTTTATTAGGGTGAGGTACGTGCCCAAGATTCTGTATTTGTTATTGTGGCTGTTGCTGTTAATCCCAAAGGTCGCGATTTGGCATGGCAATTCTTCAAGGATAATAATCAAAAACTATTAGAACAATATCAGGTAATACATATTAAGAACATACAACACCAATAAAGCAAAAACTTATGCTACTCTCTTATTTTATTATTCACAGGGTGGTTTTCTATTGGCTCGTTTAATTAAATATTTAATTGAGAATTTTGCTTCAGAAGAACGCGCTCTTGAAGTTGAAGAATTTTTCAAAACTAAACAATTTCCTGGCACTGAACGTACCGTATCACAAGCTGTAGAGACAATACGTCTAAATGCCGCCTGGTTAAAGAGAGATCGTGATTCATTGACAGAATATTTAAAGAAAGAATAAATGAAAGACGCACTGGCATGGAATTTTGCAAATGATAGAATTAAAAGAATGAAACCATAAGCTACAACATTAAAACCAAAGCCATTTATACAAACAATTTATTAACAAAACCCATTTATTACTACTATACATGTATTTTTTTTAAAGAAATTTAACTTAGATTACTGTTTTATTGTTTATGTGTTTATCATGATGGAAAACAACTTACACATACAATTTTATTTATAATAACATTATTTTGGCCATAAACTAAAGAATTTTGTTTTCATATTACAATTAACTTTGTAAAACAAATGTTGTGTTACAATTTAAACAAATGTATTATGTTTTAAAAATTATTAACAAAATTTAATTATTATTTATGCGCATTTGCTAGAGTTATATAAATTATACAATATTGGAAAAAGACCAATAAAAATTAGGGTTTATAAAAAAAACAATATTTAACAAAAAATTATCTCTTTTATTAATTGTAATATGTATTGCCATTTTAAAGAGGATTATGAATCATGGATTTCATCAATAACATCTAGCATACGTTTTTTATATAAACGTTATTTTTGTTTATTTAGAGATAGAATATCATCAATACAATCACAAAAAAAACGTAGCAATTGTTGTTTTTCCGTTTGACTTTAACTGTTGGTGGTTGTTTGGTATTTGGTGGTCATATTCATATTCTCATTTTGGACAAAATTCATCATTCATTTGTTCGCTAATCATATGTATTACTTTTTTAGTGGTAGGCGAATGGACGATATATGTGCTTGGATCCACTGCATTGCTATCATTATTCATTGAAGATCAAGGTTGCTGCGTAACTTTACAATTTTTTGGCCTTGTTGGGTTATTACATGCACTATGTTCCATTTCTTTAAACATATCTTCAATTTTAGTTACTCTGTTTTGGACTTCATTTTCAGTATAAACTTCTTCATTTATCAGTAATGTACGAAGTTATCAGCCCAATCATGAATAATAATTCCGCGGGAGTTTTTTTCCATTTTTCCTATTCAAATTCAATGTTAAAAAAATAAACAAATAAATAAACCAATAAAAATACATTACTCATTATAATGCATGAATATACATATCGTTACTTTAATATAGAAAGGCCCTAAGTAGTTTTTCTTTCAAATCACTTTTTCCCATATTTTGATAGACAATCCTCTAGTACACTCATGGTAAAAAAATTGATTCGATCCGACTAAAAATAACAAAAATACAAGTAGTATAAAAAGCCCTAAGTCACTTAAGTATTTTTTTTTTTACAAAACAAAAGGCCTAACTCATTACTTGAAATGAACTTATACTTGAAAGTACTTATACTGAGGAAAGTAAGTTGCACGATGTAAAATATATTGACTCACAGATTCTCGTAGTAGGCGTTGAATTTATTTTACTTCTTTTAATACGTTTTTAAATTGCGGACCTCATTTGCGCATGGCCGCACATCCAAACTATGACCGAAATATCTGATTTGTGTACACCGAAAAGGAAAAATAAAGCTGAAAAATGTAAGTAGCAGCAGAATATAAACAAAAACAATTGTATGAAAGCTTAGGAATACAACAGTTTATCGAAAATAGGAGTTTGTAGGAAACCTGAAAGACAAATAGGAGAACCTTGTTAGTCACGTTTCTGTACAAAAAGTACGTTAAGACACTGTCCAAAATTCACGGAGTGCGTACGGAAAGAAATATTTAATGTGTTTTGGGAGATGACTTGGGTCCAGAAGCGTTTGTATGTTATCGCCTTGTAAGTTTCTCAGATAAAAAAGTGTTCTCAAAATTCAACATGAACCAAAACAATATCATATTTTTTAAGAATTAATTCAAAGCGTTTACAAGTACATATGTATATCGCAACATATTCCACTCAACACTGGGATTAAGGGAGAAAATGGTCCGTAACTGGATTAAGAAAAACGGAAATCATGGTACACAAATAAGTCCCGAAAAAGTTTTAGGCCTGCACAAACAAGTTAAACAAAACTCAGCTACTGGCTGAAATAAAGCAAAACGAAACTTTCTTCGTAAATGGCTAGATATGCTCCCGAAAATGGAATCTCACTATTGTGGAAAGATAATTAAAAGGCTTTATTTAGATACCAGTTTTACTTTCTATCAGGAGGTTTACAGGCTCTATTCAGAAGAATGCAATTTCAATAAAGAAAACCGAGATATGAAATTATCATATCCTATTTTTTCAGAGGTCTTTAAACATCTGAATATATCTTTATTCAAGCTAAAAACGTGCAAAGAGGACGACACTCATAATAAGGCTGATTATCTTCAATGTAATATGGTGCTAAAATTTGTTTTGCTTTTTTTGTTAAAAACTCAATCAAATTGGAATATATACTTATGAAACTCTATCTATTAATAACCTATGATTAAAGTAAAACCTATTAATATATTATATGTATTTAGTTGTAAATAATGTATAAATATTACCTTAACTTTGATGTCCACTAACACTAACCTTGGATCTATAGCCAGTAATATTACTGAATTAAAAGATTGCCTTTCTTTATATTCCAGAAATCTAAACATTGGTCATATAAATGCTCAAAGCTTAAATCCATCATACTCAAGTACTAAATTAGAAGAATTCAAAAACGTATTTGCAAATTCCCCTCTAGATATTATTGGTCTTTCTGAATCTTGGTTTAAGAGTAATACATTATCTCAATCGGTTATGCTTTCTGGCTACAAACTTGTCAGGAATGATCGTCTAAATGTTTGTAGAGCAGGTGGAGTTTGTTTGTACATATCTGACAAATTACATTATAAAGTAGTTTGCCGAGGTGAACAATATGGAATTTGTGAATCACTGTTTATCGAAGTTTTTGGTGCATTTCCTGCTTTAATAGGTGTAGTTTATCTTCCTCATGGTGATATTTACACGTTTGAAAGACTCCATAGTGATCTCTTTGATAGATTTCAAAATATTATTGTTATGGGGGATTTCAACTGTAATCTTTTTAATAGTTCAATAGCTAGCAGATTTTGCTCAATGATTTCGAGATGTGCTCTCAGTTATGTACACAATTGTATACCCACACATTTAATCATTCATAATAATTCTACTTCCTTAATCGACTACTTTTTGGTGAGTCGACCACTATTGACTGAATTTCATAACCAGATTCAATTCCCCTTCTTTTCATCGCATCACAGCTTCATATTTATTTCTATCCGATTTTCCGCCATATTACGAGATAATTGGCTTGAATTTAAGGAGTACAATCGTATGGATTTTAATGAAATTGCTCAATGTTTCCAGACACTTGATGTTACCCCCATTTTTTCTACCAATGACACTTGTCAACAACTTTCAACGTTGGACAAATTAATTAATATTCTTCATGATTTAATACCAGTTGTTAGAATTAAATCTGAAACTAGCGATAATGAATGGATCAATTCCAGAGAGATAATCCAGGCGAGAAACTTAAGAGACTCCGCCTATCGTAATTACTTAAGAGAACAATCTACCGAGAATTGGAAAAACTACAGTAAGCTAAGAAATAAGACAAAGTCGGTAATCAGAAAAGCTAGAAGGGACTACGGAATAAAGATGTTTAGTGGAGCGGATGGTAGTAAAATATGGTGTAAATTAGGTTGTACTGGTCGTAATATACCTGAATATGATGAATCTGAGATTGAAGAAATTGCCACAAGGGTTTTAGACAACCAGACTTTTAATAATCAGAGCAACTTAAATTTTAAGGAACTTACAGATAATTCTAATTCATTTTCTTTTTCACCAATAACAGAATACGAACTTAGTCTCGCTATTAATTCAATCAAATCAAATGCTGTTGGTTATGATAAAATACCAATTAAATTCATAAAAAAATTTTCCCCCTAATTTCTTCTTTATTACTTCACCTAATAAACTCGATCTTCACTACATCCAAATTTCCCTTACAGTGGAAACTAGGTCGAATTTTACCTATTCCAAAGAATAAAAGCTACAACATTAACAATTTGAGACCTATAACAATCTTGAATGCCATGCCCAAGATAATTGAAAATATAATGAACCATCAAATTTTATCACATACTGAAAGATTAATACATCCAAATCAATACGCATTCCGTCGAAATCATAATACAACATCTCTTCTCATTTCTTTTACAGATACGGCAAAAAGTAGATGGTCACTCTAATTGTTTAATGATATCATTAGATCTCACTAAAGCGTTTGATCGAGTCAACCACACAATTCTTGTAAGAAAGTTACATGAAAAATATGCATTCTCGACCTCAGCTTGCAAGTTAATATTTTCCTATTTATCTGACCGATTTCAATATGTTTCTATGGGTAACATAAACTCATCTATAGGTCACGTTTTATCTGGTGTACCACTGGGATCAGTACTAAGTTCTTTGCTCTTTCAATTATATTTAAATGATTTAATAACTTATATTTCTAATGACTTCTGCCAACCATACGTATTAAGACGACATACTACTATTATATAATGCTAATTCTGATGTGTTTGGCAACTTTGAAAATCGTCTGAATGAGCACTTAGATATCATATACAATTGGACACTATTAACCCATTAGAAGTCAGTGTACTCAACTGAGTACACTTGTATTTTTGCGTATATCCAAGCAAAACGTAAGAAAATACAATCTTTTTACCGTGACTTAGTTTCACAACAACAATACCAAGAACTGCAGAAAAAGATTTTTTGTGTATATTCTGTTGTTTCTGCAAAACTTTTAGTCTGAATTGTGGCGCGAATGCAGTGCGTGGTTTAGTAAACTATTTTTTAAATATTTTAAATAATACTAAAAATTTTTCGGGTTTCTTGCACTATTTTTATAAAAATAGTAACAACAAAACATAAAAGCAGCAAAGAATACTTAAAAGTAAGAAAATTAATAAAATAGAAATGTATAAAGTTAGCTGTACTCGGTTGAGTACAATGACAGCATCCATAAGTAAAAAATAGTTTTTTTTTTGTTAGATTTGAAATATGAGTGGAATACGTTTTAAGGGCCAGCAGAATTTCAGAGGACTTCAAGAGGCCGTTGATAATATATTAGCCGATAGTGAAGATGAGGAAATTGATGTGGTAATCATACCAACCTAGTCCAAGTGAACTAACTGACGAAGAGGAAGGTGTTGAGGATGATGTGATATCGTCTGCCCTACCGCAAGATATTCCTGGAACAATAGAACTTTTTGTAAACCGCAGTGACTATAACAGTGATGATGAACCATTACAGTCAAAGCGTGCTCGGCAACCCAAAGAAATCCCATTTGGCACAAATGTCATCCACCACCAACACTAGCTTCTCAGCACAACTCTGTAGTTTATGACAGAGCAAATACAATTTGTGATGTGATGAGAAAATCATAGACTTGATTATCTCCAATTCGACAACTTACGCAAAACAGAATAACAGGCACAAATTTCACCTGAAGGAGTGTGATTTGAAAAATTTCGTAGGAGTTTTGATATTATCCGGTTGCAATAAATTACCACGCGAACCACTGTACTGGTCCTTGGATGAAGATATTGGAAATGAGATAGTGGTCAAAGCTCTTTCAAGAAAACTGACGTGGTTATACCCAAATTATTTCAAAATTACAATAAAGCTATGGGTGGAGTTGACGAGCTCGATCAATCAATCTCTTTGTATAGGATTGCTGTTCATGGAAAGGAGTGGTGGTGGGTGTTATTCACATATATGATTGATTTAGCAATTTCTAATGCTTGGCGGCTACATGTACTGAGCAATGAGAGTCCCATGGATCAACTTTTGTTTCGCCGTCACATTGCAAGTTATTATTTACGCGAAGGTGGATACAACAGAGTACGTTGGCAGTGCAAAAAATGCGTTAAAACACTTTGTGTCGAAAAGCCATGTTTCGAAAAATTTCATATGTAGCAGGTCCGTGTACTCATTTGAGTACACCCCTAAAACTCGTTTCCAAAAAAAAAAAATATATAATTTTTCTTTCATTTTGTGCTTGTTTATGCTCGTATCTATTAATAAAAAAATCTGAAATCAAAATCTTAAATCCCGTTTTCATTTGACCTCTAATGGGTTAAATTTGCTCGAGATAAACCCAAATAAGACGAAGGCTATTTACTTTGGACCAACAAATTCTCATACTATCTTACCGAAGATCTGCATTAATGGGAGGAATATTCTATATGTTGACACTATTAAATGTCTTGGTATCACTATCGACTCTAACCTTAGATTTGATAACCATATTGATACAGTTATGAATGAAATTTGTTTTCTACTGAGGAGATTGTATTTGTATTTATTAATTTGATTTTCTAATACAACAAGACACAACATCTTATAAATTACAGCATTAGAATTAGACAAGTTAAAGTTGTCATAGATTATATTTAAATTTAAATAGAGTAAAATAAATAAAGTAAAGGTATATAAAATTAAAAAATAAAAAAGAGTTTACATTTAAACATTAACAAAAAATTTATGAAAAATATTCCCTCAGTAATTTTCTAAATCTTATAGCGTTGCTAGAGATTTGCAAATCATTTAATTCTTTAATTTTCTTCCACTTTTTTCAAAAATTGTATTAATGCACTTTAATTTTCTTCCACTTTTTTCAAAAATTTTATCAATGCACACTTGTTTGTTTATTATTTATGTATATAAAGAGTTGCATTTAGAAATAATTTCAATGACAATGCTGCCATTGGCAGATGCATAAACTTTGCACATATGCCAATGAAAAGTGTTTGTCAATTGTCTTAAAACAATGACAATGACAAAAATGTGTGTTTCACGATTGTTAGATGTCTGAAAATATTTTTGTCTTCCAATGTACTGAAAATGCTTTTTCTTACAACGTTGGAGACAAAAATATTAAGTTTACACGGTTGTTAGACATTTTCTGCACATTTTTCGGACAACGTTGTAATATCTGACCATCGTGGACACATACATAGCTTAAGTTTATTGTTCGTATTACAAAATGTTCTTTGTCTTTTAAAAAATAATTTTAAATTATGGACACAATGTACACCAAAAAAAATCACACATATAAATAAATAATTACAGAAATCAAAACAAAATAATTATTTTTCTTGTTTACAAAAATATTCAGCTTATTTATTTATTTTATTTTTAGATATTGAATTTCTAAACTAACTTTTCAATTAAAAATAAAAACAAGAATAAAACGGAACATCAAAAACAGATATGAGTGTAAAGAGAAATATGAAAAAACATGAAAACAGAAATCGTGTCTTTTTTCTACCCCGCTTGCTTAACTACACCGCTCGCCTAAAACCCAAAAGCTACATCTAAAAAACGACGTCGTAAAAATCATAATGTAAACCGGGCCTAACAAAATATTTTTTGTCTATCCTCTATCGAAATCAGTGGTCCTGAAACTAAGCTACCTAAAGTAATAGTTGGCAACACATGTTTTTACAAAACAGATGATGTCTAAAATTGATAAGATTTTTTTTATTACATTTTTTGTTTTTATTGTAAGCGTTTGTGTTTTATTTGTCAGAAAACAATGTATAAATTACTTCAAAAGTTATAATAATGCTATATAATAACGCATTATAAAAGTAAAACAGAATAAAAATGAAATTATATAAATTATATACACATACTAAAACTTATAATGGTAAATAATAACAACAAAATGTTAGGTAAATAATTTTTACAACAAAAGATTTTTGTTTCTGAATTACAGATGCTGATCTTTTAATCAACAATAAGGAACATCCTGATGCAAAAGCTGGTGATATTGTTGAGGTATTTCACCGTGATGATGAGGAGAACACTAGATTGCTGCTGCAGATAACCACGTTTACAGATCTGAAAAATCGTGATGTGATTAGTATAGAAAGTGGTGTGGCAAATCAATTTAAACTGCGCACCTTCAGTGATGTTGTTATGCGTGTGGTTAATGTGTCTGATGTTGCTTTGGATTCCATCGAAATCACTTTCAAGGATCAGTATATGGGACGTTCGGAAATGTGGCGTTTAAAGAAGTATTTAGTAAGTTTACTTTTCTGTGGTATGTGCTACTAGGTATTTATGATATTTTATGTATTACAGGCAGCTTTTTATATATGTACATATATATATACATACTTACATGTGTATGTATATTGTATATCGTTGGTCTCATGTAGAAAGGCCCTAACTCGCTATTTTTTCGAAATTAGTTTTTTTTACGATTCCAATGCATTTAACGCAAATACACCTCCTCACAAACATTTATTGCAAAAGTGTAAAAAATAACGCTTTTATAAGCAGTTGTACAAAAAAAGTTACATGTTGAATATTACAGTTTCTATTATGTTTTTACCTTCTCCTGTAAAGTTTCAAATATGCGAGTTAGGGCCTTTCTACATGAGACCATCGATATTGTACATTGTACAATTGTTTAAAAAAAAAAAAATTAAAATATCAAAGTGACGATTTGACGATTTTCTGAATTATTAAAATTTTCTATCATTTGTTTGCTTTAGTAATGTTTTTGCTACCAAATTCTCTCTTTTTTTTGAGACAACAATTTTTTTATTTCTTATTATTGTTTATTTGACATTTTTATTAAGATTTTAGTAGTTAGCTTTAGGTATTTTTTATAAAAAAATAAAATTTTTTCCTGAAGAAGCTACTCAAAGAGTAGTGAAATATTGAAATAAAATAAAAATTTTTTATAAAAAAAGACCTAAAGCTTAAATAACTACTAAAATTTCAACAACTATTTTTCTCATTTAAAATAATAAATAATAAGAAGAACATGACATACATATTTTAAAAACAAAACTAAGTAATGTTTTTTTAATTATTGACAATTATTTAGTTCTTTTATTCGACCTTTTTTGAGCAATTAGGTCACTTAATATTTATATAAAAATGTTCTTTATATTTTTATATTTATATATCTAATATTTCGTTATCACAATGAATAACTTCTTCAGGGATTTACAATTTTAAAATTCAATTTTCAATTCAATTTTCGAACTTTTTAATGCAAATCAACGTGCATGAAAGAGGAAACAAAAGGAAATTAGAAAATTGACTTTTACCTTCAAGTTTGTAACCCTTTTGTTTTTTTCCTTGCCTTGAGGGGTCAGAATTGAAGAGAGTGAAAGCGGATCTTAGTCACTCTTACACAAGTTGTGTTTAACATTATATTTTTTGTGATTTCTTATTTAAAAAGTTAAAATTTATGTACATTTATTGTACAAGAGACTATATAAACTTGAATTTTTATGCATTTTTTCGAAACAAATTCATTAACTATTTCGAAAAATAAATTTTTGAACAACGCAATGTTGACATTCAGATTTTAAATCGCTGGTTGATGATAACTGTTGAATTTGTTTTCTTAATTTTCTATTTCTAAACGTATATTTGAGTTTGTTAATCATACATATTTTTGAAAATGAATAAACTTACATTAAAAATTTGAATAGCCTTCGTTATTTTCACGTCTTTGACCATAATGTATAAGATCTTAATTACTATAGCAAATTGTGTGCTAATAAATTTTTTAAGTATTTTTATGTATGTAAGACTACTGTTTATATAAATAAATATGGGTAACATTAAAAACATTAAGGTCATCAATGCTAGTAGACTATTAAACTTTTGATCCCTTAAGTAGAAATATACTTAATTCTTTGGTACTTAATAATGCTTAAAGGTTGACTACCTTTCCTAATAAATATTTTTCTGATTGCAGAAATCAATCAGAAAGGTTTAGAACAAAGTATACAAAAAGTACCAACTATACAATTTTTTACTTTTTGGTCCTCTAATTTTAGGTTTAACTTATATTTCATTGTAAATCCATATTTAGAATTGTAAGTCTGTTAGTTATTCATTTCAAAGAAATGCAAAAATCCCATTTTTAACCGTTATTACTATTTAGGTGTCGTATTATGACAAATTAACTTCTCAAAAATTTCGTTCCCTTAAAACAACAGATACAAATGGTACCAAAAAAAGTACAAAAACACAAATCTACCCTTTGTTATCCTTTCAGTTTGTATGTTTTTAATAAGTTTTTTTGTCTTTTAATATATCAATATTTAAAGGTTCGAGTCTGTAGATCACTTTTTAAGATTGAAGACAGACTTACAAATAACTATTCTTCTAATAATCAATCATTATTTCAGAGACAAATTTTAAAAATTTTCCACTTTTTGTCCCTTCCCGGTATCAACGTTATATTTATTTTACCGGTTTTTACCCAATTTATCACTTCCTGATCCAAGTCTTGCAAATAGATCTGAGTTCTATATTGCAATAAAATTAGTTTATCCGTTTGGTCTTACCGGTTTCCCCCCTTTTTATCCCGACCTGGACCAAGTTTTGAAATAATATATAGCCTGTTGACGCTTTCAAGCATAGATCTATCTGCGTTATAAATTTCATTAAAATCGGTTCAGCCGTTTAGGCGTAATTGCGGAACAAAAAAAAAAAAAAAAAAAAAAAAAAACTTACAAAGACATTTATAATATACTTAAATGAGTATACATGACTTACAATTGTAAATGAATGCATGAGTGCATATAATTATTACATTATTCTTTATTATTTATTTGCTCTAATATCAAATCAGAGGTTTTTATAAAAATACTACTTTCCTCTGAAAGAAAATATTTCTTTATTATAAAACTCCTTCTATAAACTTAGTATGATTTTATAGATGAAAAGTTAATATAATAACTAAAACTCTGTAAATTGTGTGATAACTTTAGGTTAAGTATTTTTTTAATAATAAACAAAAAAAAAAAAAGATTTTTTATATCTAATTTTGAATAGTTGAAATAAAATAGCTAAACTCGTCCACTTTTCTTTTTTTAAATATTGTTTCTTATAACCCAAAATATGCAATGTCATATTTTAAGTATTTTTTTAATAATAAACAAAAAAAAAAAAGATTTTTTATATCTAATTTTGAATAGTTGAAATAAAATAGCTAAACTCGTCCACTTTTCTTTTTTTAAATATTGTTTCTTATAACCCAAAATATGCAATGTCATATTTTTTGCTGTGTCTTAGTTCTTCGATTATCTTTTAATACTACTCTAAATTAAAAATAAAGGTTAATCTGTGATCACTTAAATCGATGGAATTATAAAATTGGCTCTAGATCCTTCAATAGTTATACAAATTGAAAATTAAAGATTATTTGTGATCACATGTGTATATTTCCCAACAAAATTAATTTTTATATGGAATTATAAAATATTGCAATTTTTAATAAAGAGTTGCTTAGTATTTTTTTTAAAGTATTTTTAAACAAACATTTTAATTATAAATATTCATACATATAACACTTTTTTTGTTTAATCTATTAAAAAAAATTATCTTTAACTGCAAATACGTAATTTTAAAAGTGCATTTTCCTTTTATTCCTTAAACAGACTAATACCTGTGTATATGTCAATAAAAAAATTGACTATAATGATATGCAAATACGTTGTCAAGTATACGAGATGTGGTCTCAAGGCGAACGTGTTTCTTGCGGTGTAATTACGGAAGACACAAAAATTGTATTTCGCAGTAGTACTTCAATGGTCTATTTATTCTTACAAATGTCCTCGGAAATGTGGGATTTTGATATACATGGAGATTTGTATTTTGAAAAGGCGGTGAATGGTTTTCTAACAGAACTATTTCATAAATGGAAAAGATTGGGCTGTAACCATGAAGTGACAATAGTTTTGTTTTCACGTACGTTTTACGCTGCCAAATCTCTTGATGAATTTCCCGAACATATGCGCGAATGTTTGCAAATGGATTATAAAGGAAGATTTTATGAGGATTTCTACCGCGTGGCCATACAGAATGAACGAAACGATGATTGGTGTACGGTACTGGCTCAATTGAGAAAGTTGTTCACTTCATATCAGAAAACTGTATTGAATTATCATGCCAGAGAGGGTGTTAAAATACCAACAGCTTGTAATTCTACAGCGGCTCAAGGAAACTTTTTGGAAGTTTTAAATATATCACTAAATACATTTGAAAAACACTATCTAGATCGTACTTTTGATCGCACAGGTCAGTTGTCAGTGGTTGTAACACCAGGTGTGGGAGTCTTTGAAGTAGATCGAGAACTTACAAACATAACCAAACAACGAGTGAGTATTTCTTTAAATAAAATATTTATTGTGCAGCAAATAAAGAAAAACTTTTTGTATATGCTTTACATAGATAATAGATAATGGTGTTGGTAGCGATTTGGTGTGCGTTGGTGAACAACCGTTACATGCTGTTCCTTTACTAAAATTTCATAATAAAGATACTTCTCTGACTGCCGCAGATGATTACTCTTTACCACATTGGATTAATTTAAGTTTCTACTCCACTAATAAAAAAATTGCCTATTCAAATTTTATACCACGCATCAAATTACCACCCATGATAGCAAATGCTCCCATAAAAATGGATTCAAATAGTGTAAGTTTTAAAATAAACAATTTAAATCATAATTTTTTTATATATGTGTATATATATGTATCTTTATTTAATAACCAGGACACCGAAAATAACTTTCTTAGCTGCAATCAATCGGAATATATACATAATTCTTTGTTTGATTATGAAGCCTATGATGATCACATATTTCAACCACCACCAGCTCAGGGCACTTGGTAAACTTACTGACATACATGCATATACATATAACATAAATGCTATCGGACAATTATTATTTTCTATTTGAATTACAGTTCATTACAACGTATTATTAGAGCTAAGAAAACTTCCGTGCCCAGTTTAGAAACATATGATTTTAAAAACAGTGATTGGGAAAACTTTTCGCCAACTAAAGTACCTAATTTAAGGCGCAAAATGTCTGATCCAGACATACATCACGGCACTTCCGGCATTTTGGCAGCCATGGTTTGATTTTTTTTAATTGTTTATCCTTTTTTAATGTTATGTGTAAATTTAAAATTATATTATTCTTTTAGAGTGATGTCACTAATCTATCCGAATCTTTGGCATCAGAAAAAAATGCAAGACGTTCAATTGTTTCCATAGCACCCATAGTAAGGCCAGGAAGATCTCTAATTAATCCATTTGATCCATCTCATGTAACAATTAAATTAACTTCAAATCGCCGTCGTTGGACTCATATATTTCCAAAGGTAAGTTGTTGAATTATGAAGCTATCATAATCAATAAGTAATAGATAATGACCATTTCGAATTTGTGTGGTATATGATGGAAATATTAAATTCAATACATCTCTTAGGGTCCCACTGGAGTTCTCATACAGCAGCATCATTATCAGGCGGTACCGGCAAAACAAAATTGCAATCAGTTCAATAACAATAATGACGACGACTACTCATCGTGTTATAATTCAATTGAGTACGATCATACATCAATTTGTTCAACACTAAGTAAATCCAACACAAACAACTTCCATAATGGTGAAACAGATAAACTCGAAAGTAATTTACATTAACTAAAATACTACTATTTATGTATGTACTCATGTAAATATGTTCTGTTTTATTTTTCAGTTTCCCGGAAACGCAACAATACCGTATTAAATACTTCCGGCTTAGTAGTGAACACATCGACAGCAGCTGTACCAGCCAAGAGTTTTCTTTGGGGTGCCACTGGTGAACAGGAATGGACACCCGCCATTACTACCGGTATGTACTTAGCATTAACTTTAAGCAATTGATAACAATATATGTGGTATATTACTGTAATAATGTCAACAAACGATTTTATCAATAACTGATTTTATCATAAAACTGTTTACAATGTAATCTATGTATGTTTATTGGTTTTATTTACAGTTTGTTTATATTAACTATCTTTTAGTTTATATTTTTGATATTTGGAATTTTTTTTCTTAACAGATTGGGTAATTGTATTACAAAACAATTAAATATATACATATAAATATACATACATATTATATGTATTCATACAGAAAAAGTGCATATA
This sequence comes from Bellardia pandia, assembly GCA_916048285.2. Taxonomy (NCBI): domain Eukaryota; kingdom Metazoa; phylum Arthropoda; class Insecta; order Diptera; family Calliphoridae; genus Bellardia; species Bellardia pandia. The sequence continues at coordinate 30,948,322 of OU696531.1, forward strand.
TAAAATTAAAATAACAATACGTATATTATTTTTATGATAATAGGGGCTTAAAGTTAATAATGATTAATAACTTAGTATATTATTCGCATTTCATTCCATTGAATTTTATGAATTTTGAACAAATTCCTTGAAAAAACTAAATTATTAACAATGAATCTTGACATTATTTTATTAACTCGTACAAAATTTAATGAAATGAATTCTTAAATAATGAAATATTTCAAAATATAATATCTTTTATAACTTAAAACAAGTAAGAAAGTATAGTCGGCCAAGCCCGACCATATTATACCCTACATATACTGTATAAAACAGTTTTTCAGAAATGGGCGTTATATGGGAGATATAACCTATTGTGGACCGATCATCCAAAAATTTAGTGTCATGAAGTCTGTGAATATAAGTATTATATGTATTAAACTTTATCTCGATATAAATACTTTTAAAAGATTTATGGACGTAAAAGTAAATTACGAAGAGGGTCTTATATGGGAGTTTTGATTATTTATGAACTGACTATTATAAAATTAGGTGTCATACTATTTGTACATAAGAAACTCATTTTTGTTAAATTTTATTCGGATAACATTTTAAGGAGATTTATGGTCCTTAAAGTGATTTCGGGAAGTGGGCCTTATATGGGAGCTACGACTAGTTAAGGGTCGATCATCATAAAGTTCTATCATATTATATGTATAAACACAAAACATATTTGTGTTCAATATTATTTGAATACCAACATTTTTAAAAGAGTTATGCTCTTTTAAATGATTTTCGGAAGTGGGCCTTATATAGGAGCTACGACTAATTATGGACCGATCTTCACGAAATTTGTAGATGTGATTTAGCTTCATTTATTACTCATTTGTGGTGAAATTTGTTTGCATACTTGCATAATTCAAAAATGTATGATCGGTAAACCTTAATTTCGGGAGGACATTTGTATGGGGGTCAGGTGAAATAATGGACCTATTTCCACCAGTTTCAATCCCATCTATCCTTGGGCATATAATTCATTGGCTTCATAGAATTTTTACGCTCTGTCTCTCCCTCAACCATGTTCCGGTTAACTGGAGGAGAGTCAGGGTCGTTTTTATTCCCAAAATTGGCAAAAGAAGTCATGAGAAGGCGAAGGATTTCCGTCCATTAGTCTTTCATCTTTTCAACTTAAGACGTTGGAAAGACTCATTGACGCTCACATTAGGCAGCGCCTTGGGGGTTCGACATGGCTCTCAAACAGTCAGCATGCCTTAAGGGTCGCTCTATAGAGAGATCTCTCGAATTACAACAATATACAATGGCAGCCTTTCTTTGCAATTCAGCAAGCTGTTACTAACCTAGATGTTGAAGAATATATCAATAACTGGATAGTTACCATGTTGAATTCAAGAATAGTCACAGCAAATCTTGGTAATACCGTTAAGTCTAAGCAAGTTGAGAGAGGCACTCCACAGGGAGGAGTAATCTCCCCACTACTGTGGCTTATCGTTATTAACTCGATTCTCATTGATCTAGACAGTTGGGGGATAAAAGTTGTTGCTTATGCGGACGATGTGGTGATACTCGTACCAGGTCTGTTTCCGGACGTGATCAGTGAGATTATGTCCACTGCTTTGAGGTTGCTCGACAACTGGGCCATAGTTAACGGTCTTGGGGTAAACCCGAGCAAAACGGAACTTGTACTTTTCATGACGAACACCAAGATTCCAAGCTTCAAACTTCCAATGTTGAAAAACTGCGAAATCCCCCTTTCAAACAATGCAAAATATCTAGGCATTATACTGGACTCTAAATTGTCATGGAAACTAAATACTCAACACTGGGTAAAGAAGGCAACGGTGGCCTATTACACCTGTCGTAAGATGCTTGGTAGGAAATGGGGACTTAGTCCCAGCATAGTTAAATGGATGTATACGGCTATAGTACGTCCAATTCTTACTTACGGATCTCTTGTATGGTGGACTGCAACTAGAAGGAAGTATGTCGTAGACCAATTATACAAAGTTCAGAGATCAGCCTGCATAGGCATAACAGGTGCACTAAGGACTAGTCCTTCAGAGGCACTGAACACTATATTGCACCTTATGCCAATTGACCTTCACATAATGGCCACTTCTGCCTGCAGCGCAGCGAGGCTTCAAGCGTCCGGTTGTTGGAAATCGAGAATATATGGCCACGCGGGGATTCTTGGCCAGTTGCCTTCAAACGTTCTCCAACCATCTGACTACATTACTCCATACACGGATTTTGATAGGATATTCAAGGTCTTAATTCCCTCCAGGAGTGAGTGGAATAGGGGTAATCTCGTGCACAAATACGACACAAGGATATACTCAGACGGTTCTAAGATGAGCTGCGCTGTTGATTTTGGGGTCTTCTGTGACGAACCTGGGGTAGACATCTCGTATCGTCTTTCGAATGAGTGTATTGTGTTCCAGGCGGAAATTTTTGCAATCATGACAGCTTGTAATACATTACACGATCACAACATTAGCGGCAATATAGGTATTTTTGAAGACAGTCAGGCGGCACTCCTCTCACTTAATGCCTACACAATTTCATCTTCACTAGTTAGGCAATGTAGGAATTCACTGTCAAGGCTAGGTCGTCTATCTGACATTACCTTGGTCTGGGTGCCTGCGCATAGGAACCACTACGGCAATGAACGGGCAGACGAATTAGCCAGAACGGGATCTGCCTTAGATATCTTCAATGTGGTCTCAGTAGCGATTCTACTGGGGACTATCAAAGGTATCATCCTCAGACATTTTCTTACAAAGGCTGAGTATAGATGGCGTAATTTAGACACATGTAGGATAGCCAAGTTGATGTGGCCATCTTTCAACGAGAAACGTACTATGCAACTGATAACTCGGAATAGGAAGGATATATCAAGATTGCTGGCAGTATTAACGGGACACTGGACGTTAGGCAAGCACGCAAATCGCCTGGGACTCCCTTTTAACGACCATTGTCGTAGCTGTAAGGATAGAGAAAAAGAGGAAACGATTTTTCATCTTCTCTGCGAAAGCCCAGCCCTGTATGTCTGGAGACATAAATTCATTGGGAACTACACACTGATCGACCTTGGTGAGGTAGCCGTGTCAAAACTCAATGACCTGCTGAGATATCTCACAGCTACAGGTTGGGTCTAGCAAGACACGACTTTTTTGTACACACGTATTAGCTACAGTATGTTGTACACGACATTAAATCTGACGAGTAGTGTGGTCTTTTAAAACGGGGTCCCTTCGTCTCTACTTAAGTGTTCGCACGTAGTGAACTACCACGTAAACCAACCAACCAATCATTTGGGCCGAAAAAATATCGTTTACCAAATTTTATCAAAATATCTTCAAAATTGCGACCTGTACTTGCGCACAAGCTTTACATGGACAGCCAGCCAGCCAGGCGGACGAACGGACATGGTTAAATCGACTCAGAAGGTGATTCTGAGTCGATAGGTATACTTTAAGGTGGGTGTTGGGCCAATATTTATGCGCGTTACTAACATCAGCACAAATCCAATATACCCTCCCCACTATTGTGGTGTAGGGTATAAAAACAGATTATTATTATGAAACAATTATATTTTATTTTCGAGATTAAGGGTAATATTGTTTTTATTTTATATTTATTCCGATATTTCTCTACAACAATGTGTAGCATCTTCAGGGAAACAATAATAAAATTTAAAATTAATAACAATAAAAATTTTGAAAAATATAAAATAAAAATAAAAACAATATTAGACCTTTATCTCGAAAATAAAATCACCCCTATTCTGACTTTCGATTACGTCTCCGCATTCAGTTACGCTACGATCGAAAATTGGTATTCCAAACAAAAACTGAATCGAAAGAACAAGAAGAAGACAACAATATTTACAAATCCAATTTGTTACTATGAAATGTGGAATAGAAACAAAGAAATGAGCAAGTTTATTACTATTTTAATAAACAAAAGCCACAACAAACAATAAAAATAGGAAAATAAAAAAATGTGTGCGATTAATAAGGAGAAATAATAAAAATAAAATAATACAAAAAAAAAATAATAAAAAGGTAATCATTTTTGTTTGCAAAATATTTAAGTGCTAACAATCCTGTCAAGCCGGAGGTTGTATTTTTAATTTTTGTATTTGAAGGAGAAATGGAATCCATAGCTGTGGCTTTATTGGTGGAAGAGGAGAACAACATTGAAAAGAAAATACCTGAACTTCCTCCCTTGATCGTTTATGGTAGCCGGAAGCAATATCCTGTTTTGTTGACATTAAACTTGTCAGCTTTTCGTATTGCTCTGATGTAGTTGTTTTTGACCTGGAAAAATAAATAAATAGGCTTCTTTCCTGTTTGTAGTGACAATAATTCAAAACTCCTTCGTTCTACCATTACACATTTGTTTAACCATGTTCTTTGTTGCTGCATATCACCTCTTGATTGGCCGTACAACAAAAATTTATATAAAGCACTTTTTAAACATTTTATACTTACATTTTTATTTATTTGTAATATTAAGCCTTCTCGGGCAAAATAAAAATATATTACATAGTAATAAAAAACTACCTGAAATTTTAATTAAATTAAACACTTTTTATGTTTATAAAAAGAGTAATCGAAAAAATTCCGTTGCTAAAATATAAGCGTAGAAAAAGGTAACTACGATCGTAATACAGAATACCTACAATCGAAAGAAACGTAGCGGAATCGAAACTCTGAATACCAAATTTGCCAAGGTCGAACAATCAGTTCAATAATCGATTATTATTATTATTATTAGAAATGTTTAAAATTACAAAAATGTCGGAAGAGAAATATATGTATGTTATATTTGGTTTTATTAATAGTGCTTTTCAAGTATAAAATACATACAGTGTTGGAAACATTTTATGGAAAATTTTAAATTGCTAGGTAAAAATAATAAGAACGATGAATTATATTTCAACAGGAAAATTATTAAGACCATTTTTCTATGTTCGCTTATGATTTCAATTGCCTTTAGTCCAGAAAAGTGTAATTAGTTAAGGGTTTTGCAAAGCACAGCACTTTATTTGAAAAATAAATTATTATAAAGCTTCGAATAAAAGGAAAAAGTATGAGTGAAATTGCAAGACTTATGGATTGTTCAAAAACAAAGGTTTTACGAGCAATTCACAGAAAAGTAAAACCAATGACAAGAGGCAGCAAACGAAAATGATCAGTGCTTAATACGTAATACTATGTTTCCACGACGACTTGAATCACCTGCTTCGCCTTCTGAATCATGTTTATGAATCATGCTGTTTACATGACTAATAAACTTGATTCGATTTGACAGTTGTCTTTAATAAACAAACAGAATAAAAAAACAGAATTTACAATTTGTGGAAAATAATTTTTTTTATGGACAAACAAAAGTGAGTGGAAATTAGTTAGCTTATTTGAAAAAAAACATACATTCGTACGTATTTACTTTCTTTACTTCCAGCAACAAGAAAATAATTTGCTTTGTTTACAATAATATTAAATTTTTACAGCTAGTGCAGATAAACTTGCGATAAAAATTAGAGAAGAGTGCAATTTTTCGTGCTTCGCAAGTAGATTCAATATGAATCTACTTGATTTGCTCTTAAAATTTTGTATGGTGAAGCAAGTTGTTTCGCACTTGATTGGGTGTAAAGCATGAATAGAGAGCGAAGAATGTACCGTGGAAACATAGTTTAAAAGCAAAAGAAACTCATTTTGGTCTTCCAAAGTGCTAAAAAATTGTGCTGCTGCTACTAGTCACTCGAATAGATATAGGCTTCAGGAGCTGAAACAAAATAGGTTTGTTTTGCTAAGAAACATTCATACCGGGAAAATTTGAGAAATATACTTTGTGGAAATGTGGATAATATATACTAACTGCCACAAAATTTCTAACAAAAATTATTTAAAAAAGCGTTACTAACGGAGTTGTCGCATATTTTGCCGAGTACTACTGTATTTATTATTGAAATATTAAAAAAATATTTTTGACTGTTGTAAGTTTTTTAAAGTTCTTTGATTTAGATAATTTCAATATTTTTAATATTTTTTGTTAAAAGTATACAAAAAATTCTCATCTCATGCATATTAAATATAAATTAATAAAACATTATTAGTTATAATAATCATATTTTTTATATTAGACATTTATAGTTTACATGTTATCTATTTAGTTCTTTTTTTTTAATAACATACATATACATATTTTTTATCCCCATCAACAAAAAAATATTAACCATCTTTTTCAAATTACAAATAACGAATAATTTTTTTTAAACTGTTTTGTTGTTCCCGTCCCATCAAACAAACAATCCTCCACTACAACAACAATAAAATAAATTAATAACTCATTTAACAAAACTCGAAGTGAATGGTAGTGTACGTAAACATTTAATACCAATAGTTGAAACAGAAACCACAATGGGAAATGTGTTCGAGACAGAAGCTGATGGCAAAGGAAAAATAATCATAGGTCAGAAAATTTATAATAAAAAAGTTAAACGTAACAATTTTTTGATTTATTTTTGTAGTTAAACAAAATTATATTGATTTTTAAAAAAATTAAAAAAAAATACAAAGCTCGCACATTTTCTTCTCTAGTAATAACATATAATTTGCATATTATTTATCAGCAGCTTCACACATTTGTTTCAGAAAAGAGTTTCTTTTTTAAACAACAAAATAACGAACACTTTTGTATTTACAAAAACACACTGTAGATAGTTCCCAAATAATATTATTTTACTACATTAATAAGTATTCAAATATTGATAATTAAAATTGGTTTCTAAAGCACTTTAAGTTGTTAAATGGATATTGGCCTGTATTGCAATAATTTATAATGCAATCATAGTCATATATATATGTATGTATGTATACAATAATTTTTATAATTTTGCTGTATAAATATGAATGCTGTAAAATTCGGTAATTGATAATCGATTTAAATCTTATGCTCTCATTATCTGATTGTAGTCATATTTTTTCTCAGTTAGTTTTATATACGAATGAACAAAATTAAGCTATATTCAAGACAAATTGATTTGTTAATGGCTAGTGTAATGTACATACATACTACATATACGACTATGACTGTATGTAGTTTAATTTTAAAAGAATTTGGTACACTTGTTGTAGATTAATGCATGTTTCTTTTAATTGCACGATTATACAAACATTTAGAATTTTATATTTATAAATAATTTACATTTATCACAACTTCAGTAGATTAGTAAAACGTTCATCATTTACAATATTATTTTTAAAAACATTAAAAAATATGCACTTTTATATATACATATGTGTATATGTATGTATGTACAGATATATATGTATAATAAAAATTTTGTTATATTATAAAATATAAGTATATGATATCAGAAATGTTAAACTATTTTGGTCCAGTAAAATTGGGTAAAAAATCTGGGAAACCTAAGAATAAACAATATTTAATAAGTGAAACATTTGGTTTGTTTAATAATGTTTCTCAAAATATTTTAATTAAATTTTAACGGAAAAGTACCAGATTTTTCGCATCATATTAAAATAAACAGGTATATTAAAATTATGTAAAACCAGCGTTGAATTGGCTGACTATGAATTAGCAAAAACACACAAATTTCTGCTTAGCAGCGCAAGCCAAACAAAACAAAAATAAAACTATTGACTGTAGCTTAACTATGTGATTTGCCACAGCAATTCACTTTAAAAAATTTGCTGCTGCTTAAAACTTACAGTTTTTGAATTTTTCTTTAATGCTTTTGCTGAGCTAAAAACTGTGAACGTTTGTAGTACTGAAGTTAAGCAAGTAGTGCTTGAAAATAGTTAAGCATTTTTAAACCCTGTGTAAAACATTGTATTTATAATATTTTGCTTGTAGGCCTTTTTCCCTTACGAAATTTTGTTCCATTCATATTGAATTACTGCCGTTACGAGTAGGTTGTCCTTACAATAAATATCTCATTGCCTAATTTTGTTCAGGTTCAGATTTTTGCCCACAGGCGCTCAATGTCTAGGGAGGATGATTTAAAGTTTTTAGTATGCTTAGGATCATTGCCCTGTTGGGAAATACAGTTCTACGTTAGTTTTAATTGCTCTACACTTGGGGCTACATGGTTTTAAATTTACTGACTCCTGATGGCGCCATACAACCTTAAACCATTACTGAACTGCCGCCATGTTTTGCCATCTTGGTAATAAATTGTTGCGTTTTTACCTTTGAAAAACGGTGGTTTATTTCCTTTAAATATACCAGATTTCTTTTAATTGCAAAATAAAAGCATCAAGTAGTTTAAATTATAACGAGTCTTTATTTATTTAAATGTACACAAAACAATTTTAATAATCACTCTGTTTTTTAACACTCTTTGCAATTTACTTTAAAAACTTAAATTACAATTTGAGAACGCTTTGATGTTCACTCATCGATGATTAAAACTCCACTTTGAGTGGCCCTCTTTGTTCTATTTATACAATAGCGCCATCTTCTAGTAAGTAATTTCCGGCGATATGTTTACTTTTACAGCACTGGATGTTGGGTTGACTCTTCTATTACTATAGCACCTTCAGTTTTTGTAAAACGCTTTGGTCGTTTTTCACTAGGCAAATTTTATACGGTATTGTGTTTAATATACTTCTCTATAATTTTTTTTATTGCACAGTGATGTCTATCAACGATTTTCCTATTTTACGCAGGGATTTACCTTTTCTATGTAGCCTATTATGATTTGCCGTGTCTTCATTGATGTTTGTCTTCTCATTGTAAATTTTTCACTACTTTCACAATTCTCTCTTGTAATGATAAATTATGTAATGACAGGGATTTTTGCATAAGAATGATGTATAAAAATGCAATATAATTTTCTAATATAATATTACTAGTGGATACCCTGCGTGTGGTACTACGCTAATAAAATGAAATAAGTGTGTTTGCAAAAAAAGAAAATTTTGTTTATTTATTAACTTCTTTATGTTAATGCTAGCGAATAAACAATATTTTGAGTTTTTTCGGTAGGTGTGTAAACATAAAGATTTTTTGGCGTTCCAACTCTATAGCAAGCAACATATAATTGGCTGTGCGAAAAACAGGAACTTTCTAAGTTCAAACCAGCAACACTTAGCGATTGGCCTTGAGCCTTATTGATGGTTATGAAAGCAAGGCGCATTGGAAACTGTAATCGCTTGAAATCGAAGGGTAAATCGGTTGAAATCATTGCAATTCGTGGTGTCAGCACTTCTTCTCCTTTACATTTGCCGCTGATGATTGTGGCTTCGATTAAATTTGGAGATAGTTTTTTAACAGCACAATTTCGGTGGATCTAAGTTGCGAATGAGCATCACTGGCCAACCAATTTTTAAAGTTAAGATGTGTGGTGGCATTCCAGAAGGTTCCAGTGAGTTAAGAAACTGTATTGGATAGTTAACAGCTTGTAGCTAATATAGAACCCTAGATATTTAATATTAATATTAATTTTGTATATGAGCTAAATATTCACTTTGTATGGGAGCTGCCACTACCACTGGTCCGATCCCGCCCATTTTTTTACGATTATTCAAATCAGTAACATATGGGATACTGCCATGGTCCAAAAATCTTGCTATCATAATAGTCAAGATATATGATGTTATTCAATTTATGTGGGAGGGGCCACGCCCACTTGAAATATATATAGCCGAAAACCTAATTTGGACTATAAACTTTCAAATGAAACCGGTTTGGGCCAAATCGGTTGGATAGTTTTAGAGTCTATAGAGGACAAACATTGTATTATATATATATAGATTTATAGCGTTTCTTTTAATATATGTACCCATGTGGTGTTGAGTTTATTTTGCTCACAGTATATTACCGTTTATAAAGCACTTTCAAATGTATTGTTTAGGAAGAAAATAAAAATTAGGACCTCTTGATATCAATAAGAGCGGTTAAAATACATCTTAATCAATGAATACTTTTTATTTTTGAGGAAAAAAACTTTTTTCTCTTTTTTATATAAAACTTAAATTTCTTTAATCTATTATTTTATCAATTGAAATCAAAACGGAATATCTCACGCCATTTTCTGTCGGCTTTGTGAATAGTTTTTAAATTAAAAAAAATCTTTTTCTTATAAAACAAATTTTTTGCCTCTCGAAAAAAAGAGAACTGTGACTTATGGCAACGTTGTGTGCCAGCGAAATGTTTTGTGAGTGAGTTACCATGTTTTTCTCTGAGTAACGCCTAGTTATACCCTATGGTTAAGGGGGTACGCCACTGATGGCAAACATGGTATAATTATACTTTTTTGATACATTTTAAACACAGTTGGTACCGTGGTACTACCACCAAATACAAATACTGTTGCATAAAAATTTTGTATTTCAGATGAAACAGATAAATATCATCCATGTCACAGAATTGAATTCCGTGCGGAAGTGGAATTATTTCCGTATTTTGCTTCTAAAGAAAAAGTAGAACGAGCAATTGCTTTCATTCCGAACAAGCTGCAAAGACAACTAATTTCCAATGAGGGGGCCAAAACCCAAAATATATCCATAAATGATCTCGTTATGGTCCGCAATGAAGCTGGACACAAGTTGGACGCCACCTACAAAGCCTCGATGACCACAACAATGTCGAGCTCCTTGATAAAGGCAATAGTACCTTCAAGGTACATAAAAATAGAATAAAAAAGGTGAATGCGTCATAACTTTCCTGAATTGCCAAATATACTTGTTTCCCCAGAGTCAAATTTGAAACTTTTCTGCCGTATTTCTTTTCTTTTTTTTAAAGCTTATTCAAGGGTTGCAAATTCAACCATTTAACAATGTAATTTACATTTATATTTTTTTTCTTTTTCATTACTATAAAATAGATTTATAACTATATTTATATATATAATTTTAAATTTCATATCTCATGAAATTAATAAAAACAAATGAAATTATTATTTGTTCTTTTTATAAATAAACCGTTTTTACTAATTCATAATTTATATTATATCCATTATTAGAAATAAAAATATTTTTATTAACTTCTTCATTACGATAAATACCTGCACAATACCTGATTTCTGTTTCGGATCGTTGTCCCGATATAACCGAAATTGCTCCCTAATCCCCTTTTTTCAGTACTTTGCCGTAAAATAGACTTTAAAATGTCAATGTATGTATATATTATTGTCCATCGTACTTTCAATAAACTCAAGCTCAAACCAAACCATCAAACCATGTTATTCGAGGAGTGGTGCCAATTTAGCAGTTGGTAAAAGTGTTGGTTCACATAAGCTGTGACGGAAGAATTTGCACTATATTTACTTTTTCTGTTTTGTATGTATTACCTAAGCCATAATTTTTTTATATTATTTTTAATTTAGGATACCAATAAAATGAAATTGATTTTTTTGCATAGAAGTTAGCTAGTTAAATATTTTAATTCAAGTTGGTTGAAATAAGCTGAGAGCTACAGTGTTGTGCTTAAATTGATAGATACACTTAACTATTTTTATATCAAAAAAAAAATCTTTTTAAAAATTTAAAAAAAAAAAATCAGTTTTCTCGCAAAAAAGTGAGGAAAGAGACGACTATACCGTAAATCAATTAATTTTGCATGAGCGGAGGAATGGATATTGTAAATTTTTGACATTTTACTTCATATTTACATACATTTCTAATAATTTACAATTCCTTTTCATTCGCCTTATTTAAAGTTTAGTTTAATAATAATAATAAAAAAAGTTTAGTTGTTGTAAAAGATCAATATTAAAGTAAATTTCTAAAGCGTCAAAAACCACAACTAAATTAAATTAAATTGCATTTTTTATTATTTTCTTATTTATAGCTAAATATTTATATAATTTGTTTAATTTTATATATGTAGATAGGCACTGGTGGCATATATATATATACATATGTATATATATAAAATAATAATTTAATTAAATTGTTATCTTGTACTTAACTTTTTTTAATAATTAAATGTATGATGTCTTTTATGCTTTTTATAAATTTCTGCTTTTAATGTTTAATCACACCTTACGACATGTTGTTGGATTAATTAATTTAATGCTTTGTTTTTAATGGAGTGGATTAGTAATTATAATTAGTATTTAATGGTATTTTGAATAGATGCAGTATCCTTTTGATTCACTAAACAAAATACAAAAAATAAAAAAATTATATTCGTATTCGACAGTGTTGTGTTGTTGTAAATGTTAGTAAAAAAATGTATAAACAGTTTTTTTTAATACTTGTGTTTTTCTTTTCTTTTTAAATCTATTACTTATAATGTAAAACAATAACTGTTTGTAGGAGTTGATTGGAAATCTCTTACCATACCAGCTTGTTTACCCATAACTACTGACTATTTCCCTGATAAACGTTCTTTACATAATGATTATGTTATATCTGATTACACTCTCCTGCCGGATGATGTAAATTTGGATTATGCTAATAATCGTGCTATCTATCGTAAACCCCTGACAACTGAAGAAGTTTGTACGGAAATTGTATCACAACGTTTGGCCCAAGGTTTTCAACTAATCGTCTTAGAAGAGAAATCAAATAACACCCCTGCCAAGGCACCCTGTTGTGGGGGTCTTAAACAGCAAAAACCTATTTCAGTGCTGCATATAAAACCATTAATAGAGGTCACAAAGGAATATTTATTATCGATAGGTCGTATTTTCCATAAAATAACATTAAATGGTTCGGTTATAACTGTAACGGGCTATAGGCCAAGGTGAGTTGTAGCAAATATTTGAAGTTTTTTTTATAACATTAACAATTTTTATTCATTTATTATTTCCAAGACATCCCTATCCACCGATTAATGTCGATTATCGTTATCGCTTCCATGCTCCACAACATGAAACATATGAGATTTCAGGTGTTAATTTTACTACCGAAAAATTAGAAAATTTTAATTGGAATTACATGGATCATTATATATGTACCAGAGGAGATACTGATTATCCCTTAATGGAAGTAAGTATATACATATAAATACAGTAGTGGACACAAGGTTAGCACACTTGGTATCTGCCGTCAATTAAAGCAAATATTTTCTATTGTTCGTTATATTTTATAACCATTTTTTTAAACGTGTTACACGTCACCCTTGATCATGCCACTCCACTTTTTGTTTTATTTATTTGTTGTGGGTTTCCATCCAACATACAACTACCCAAAAAATATTGAACAGTAATTTAGCACTAAATAAAAATTTTATCCTCATAAGATAAACAAAACAAAAAAATTCAATTAAATCCTAATATTTAGTATGATATCCTTTGTTTCTAATAACAGCTGCACATCTCCTGGGCTCTCTCTTCACCAGAGCCATACATCGCTCTTTTGGCATTTAGTTCTAACCAATATGGATCTTATTTCACAAATCGTTCAATCGGTAGATCATACTGTCGTCATTCCATAGGTTCTCAATAAGATTGAGATCCGAAGATTGATTGATGTGAGGTGTGTTTTGGATTGTTGTTGTGCATAAAACGCCACTTAAATGGCATATTGTTCTCAGTTGTATTTAAAAGTATACTTTGGTAAGCATACTGATCCATTTGTTCATTGACCTTATGCAGTACCAACACCTTGGCCGGAAAATGCTGCCTACACCATCACATTTCCATCACCATGCTTTATGGTTTTAGAAGTATACTTTGGGTTGTGCTGCATGTTAGGAGAGGATATTTTTCCAGAATATTATTGGTTTTTCTAAATGGTTATGGGCAAAAGAAATCCAGCACTGTAAGTTCTTTTATTAAATATGTGGCTTATGGTGGGCAATGCATCCACGCCAGTTTATTTTTATTGAGTCTTCTGCTTTTAGTTCTAGAGGAGACGTGGAGCTCTTAAATGGTAGTGCCACTAAAGAATCCTTTTTAGGGGTGGTTTTTCTACGTCTGGGAACTTGTGTAACATTTGTATATATCTCATAGGTTCGAATATGGCCTAATGGTTGTAGAGTATCTTCCTTGAGCAAATTAAAATACTTGCAATCTCGCCAATGGTGCTCCCTCTAGGATTCATCTGGTGAATAATTTTACGCTGTTCCGGTGTGCATAACTTTGTTTTAGCCATGCCCAAATAGTGTTTTATGACTTAATCTCATGTTTCATAAAATATTTTCAGAACTTATTAATTCCTAAAAACTTACCGGGAAAAATTAACAAAATATAAAAATTTACTTTCATGTCCAGCTCAAATTGCCTATTAATTGCAATTAACCACAAATATAAAAAAGTATTCAGAGAGAATGTAATAAAAAATAACGGAACATACTGATCATACCATAGAGTACATCAATGGACAAAAATTGCAGTTATTAATTATAATCATATACAAGAAAAATAGTTACTTATATATGAAATGTGCTAATCTCATGTACATTACTATATATGAAGTTTAAATGTCAAAATCTATAAAATATCCATACTGTCAAAAAAGAAAATATTTTCATTCACATCCTTAAATTTATAGAAAACTAAATTCAATTCTTTTTGTAATCAAATAAAACCTAAAGGGTAATTTTTATTTAAATAATTATTTAGCAAAATTTTCAAAAAATTTAAATTAGATATTTGAATTATAGAAATAACTTGTCAACTTGAGAGAAGGAAGTCGTTGCTGTGCATTCGTAATAAACGGACGCGAGTACCTAACTCATTTTATTCTTTTAAAGTTTTTTTTTATGTTGCCAATGAATTACTTATAACCTAACCCATCCTTGACAAATCAGAAGTGGGATAATAATCGCAATTTATTGAATGAATGAGGTGATCGCAGTTAACAATATGAATAAATGAGAATGTGAAGGAGAAAAATGAAGGAAATAAAGTAAAGACATCAACGACCAAAGACAGATGGTAAAGTAAATTGCACCATTTAAAAGTTAAGTGAATTTGTGAAGAGCTATTGTTAAAGAGAAAGTAACCAATCAGAATTCGACAAATTTAAAAATACAATGCAAAATCAGAGGCTCAAGGTTTTAAGAAAACAAGTGTGTAAGAAAGGAGAATAACATACATATTTTGCTGGAAGGAAGAAAGAACAAATAAATAAAAAAAAGAAAGGAGAGAACGAACGGTTTTTGTGGAATTTAATTAATTTTTAATTACTACGTGAAAGATGAAGGTCAAGTTAGAATCTCTGAAGGTTTCACAATTGAATAAATTGCTGAAGGCTAACAAATTGCCGATTTCTGGTATGAAGGCCGAGAAGATAGAAAAGTTGAAACAGGTCTATGAATCAGAAGAGGTGGATATTGATGAAGACGAATTTGAAAAAGATTTTTGTGGTTTTAATGATCAAGCTGCTGAAACATGGCAAAAAAAATTGAAGAGTTGAAAGAGGTGGTGTTTAGTTTGGAACAAAGTGTTAATCAATTAACTATAGATTCCAGGCATACAAACCAGGTTGCAACTACATGGCCACAAGTAAACGACGTCAATAGTGATCAACAAGATATTCCAAGGCGGAGTACAGCGATGTCGGATGTTGACAAAATTGAGAAACTGCAACGATTACATGGGTGGTCGGATGACTTTCTTTTATTTGCTGTACATCATAAGATGAAAGGACTCGCTAAGAATTGGATTGATGCATTACCAGTTATGGAAACATGTGAAGATCAACAGACTCTCGATGTAGATTTTGTGTTGCCGATGTACAACGTGAGTTGATGGCACGAAAACGAAATTCCAGCAAAACTTTAACTGAGTATTAGTATTCTATTTTATCATATATAACAAATAGTTTGATTGATAGTAATTTAAGAAGAACACTTTTGGCAATGAACATACAAAATTCTAACGAATTCTAATTGAATTCTCTTGAAAACATGGCTGTGTCAGGCCCAAATAGGAAAATGAGTGCGAAGAGTGATGAAGATTGAAAACTTGTCGTTCCTGAAGCGAATAAAGAACGTAAAGGTCCTAAGTGCTTCAATTGCAACAATTGGGGACACATAGCGCAAAGTGTTCGCAACCCCAGAGAAGACAAAAGTGCGACAATTGTTCCAAAATTGGTCACGAGGCAAGTCAGTGTAGAAATAGACTGAATGAGAAAGTGGCGGTAGTACAAAGCTGTCCTCCTGTAATGAAACAAGTGAAGGTTAATGGCCGGTAGTGATTTCACTTTGATAAGGAGAGCATCTATACCTGAAAATGTTTTACTGAACACAGTTGATGTACTAGAATTTTTTGAATCTCAAATAATTTTGGATGGGAACCAGGCTATAGTGAAAGTGTACATCATTCCAGTTGAAATGATGCCATATGATGTGTTGCTTGGTAGAGATGCTGTAAATGGGAGGTTTGATATTGGTGAAAATGTCAGTGAAAATCAGCGTGCGACAAAAAGTTGTCTACTTGAGGAATATGATGTTTGTTTTGCTGAAAATTTACAGAAGTTAGGACGATGCAAAAGTACATGTATGTACATAGTGTTTCTACTTGTAAGCCAATAGTTGGAAAAGGTACCAAGTCCCATTTAGCCAAAGAGATACATTATCAGACATTATTGACAAGTTGCTGAAATACGAACTAATACGCCAAAGTAATTC
The DNA here is from genome assembly GCA_916048285.2 of Bellardia pandia. Lineage (NCBI taxonomy): Eukaryota > Metazoa > Arthropoda > Insecta > Diptera > Calliphoridae > Bellardia > Bellardia pandia. Next base: position 30,964,879 of record OU696531.1, read on the forward strand.
ACCACATGCTTCATCGGTTCTACTAGTGGAAAAATCAAATGGAGTAAAACGTATGTGTCTTTAAATTCTGTCACTGTGAAAAATCAATATGTTATGCCTGTTGTGGAGGAACAACTCGTTATTAGCATATGAGGAGAGTAAGAAATACTCGTATACAGCTTTTATAACTCCAGAGGGACTGTATGAATACAACGTGATGCCATTCAGGTTGATAAATGCACCGATGGTTTTTCAGGAAATGATCACCCAGATAATAAGGAAGTTAAATCATCGAAGGAATATTGTGAGCTATGTTGATAAGGTGATAATTCCAAGCAAAACGGTGAAGGAAAATGTAGAGGTGCTAGGAGCCATGAGGGAAGAAGGGTTGACCTTAAGACCATCCAAGTGTTATTTTGTTAAGTCAACAGTAACGTTCCTGGGTCATATTGTAAGTTTCGATGGTATACAATCTGGAGTGTGGAAAACGGAATGTATTAAAGAATTTACAAAGCCGGAAATTATCTCGATGTACCTAAGTTTTTGGGGATAACAGTTTTTTTTCGTAAATTTGTTCCTGGTTATAGTCTAATAGCAACGCCTTGCTTGAAGAAGGAAAGTGTTTTCAGTTGGAATGAGGAACAATATCACTTACGAATCTTCACCCTGAAGGGTCAGTCCCATGTTGGTCCGAAAGAGTTAACTCAGACGCGAATAGATTATGTGATTGATCGAGGACGCTTATATAAAAACATAGGCCAAAGAAAGTGTTTGGGTATCCCCCAGAGAGTGCGTTGGCGAATAACGAAAGCATGTCATGATGAATTAATTATTTCAGTCTTGAAAGAACATTGGAAAGATTACAGCGAGATTTTTGGTTCCCCCGGATGAGGTGCTATGTGAAATCGTACATATCTTCGTTTCCAGAATGCTGTTTCAATAATGTTAAAAGTGGTAAAGCGGAAGGTCAGTTACACATCGCCGAAGTCTTGCCAATCCCATTTAGAAGTATTCATATAGAGCATTTGAGTCCGTTCCCAAGGAGCAAAAAGGGAAATGTATATATATATTAGTAATAGTATGTGCTTTTACCAAATAAACGATAATAAAAACAAATCGTAATACAAAGACAACCCCAGCTATTAATGGAATGTTGAAAGTGATGTCGATATTTGGGCAGCCGCTTAGATTAACTACAGATCGTGGTACAGCATTCACGTCTGCCGAGTTTAGACGTTTCACGGAAAAGTATGGTGTTCAACATGTTCAAACCGCATTGCGTACGCCAAGAGCAAATGGCCAGGCTACAAAGAAATGCTACAACCAAATTTAGTCCAAACGAATTAATATTCAACTTTAACCCACGAAATGTCAGCTGCAATCGAATTATACATACAAGCCTAAATCGATGACGATGAAAAGATTGCAGACCTCCAAAGTAAACGTGAACAAGCTATGAGGAATATAGATGATGAAAGGTTAAAATGGAAATCTCGTTATAACAGCCGTCATATAAAGTCTAGGACCTATAATGTTGGTCACTTAGTTGTTGTAGATTATGTACCACAGGCAACCGGTTAATCACACAAGTTAGATCCACAATACAAAGGTCCTTATATCATCACAAAGAATATTGGAAATGATAGATATACCGTAGACGATTTACCGGATTTGCCTATAACCCAGAGAAAATATTGTAATGTCATGTCTTGGTGTAATGGCAACCCCGACATGAAATTGAAATCCGATGATGAAGATGACCAGAACGCAGCCGTCCAGGACTTGATGTCAAGAGAGGCCGAATTGTCAACTTGAGAGAAGGCAGTCGTTGTTGTGCATTCGAATAAAGTTTTTTTTTATGTTACATTAACTCTTATTTAATTTTTGTTCAATAAATGAATTATTTATAACATTATCCATCCTTGACAAACTTATAAAACTATTAAATTTCTCTTTCTTTAATAACAGAGTTTAAAATATTGGCGATTCCGTATGTATTTATTGCCAAAAGAAAACAGAGCCATGAATAAAATAATTGAACACGGCTGTCAGCACTGTGATGTTTTCACCGATAATGCGGTGGACAATACTAAACAACAGATAGATGATTTCATGCGTTTCGTTGAATTACATTTGAATAAATTGAAGAGACGTAAAGCACGCGTAAGCAAATCATGAATTCTCTCTATTAATTTATTTAATTAATTTTTTATTCGTTTTGTATGGAATTCAGTTAAACTAATTATGTTTTATTATGCTTTTATTTAAATAATTTAGTTTAGTTTTATTTATTTTTTTTTATTATATTATTTGCAAGTTATATTATCTTAACTATTTTAATTTTTTTTTATTTACTACTTTTATGTATATTTTCCCAAAAATCATTTATGTACAGAAATATTTTTTTTACATACTATATACATATGTATATGTATTTAGAGTTTTAACATACTTACATTTACATATTTATTTATTTGAAATGTTTACCACCCAACAACAACAACAATTTTAATACATTTCCAAAATTTTATTATTGTTGCTTTTGCCTTATGTGTTTGAGTTGGAATCGTTTACAGGATAGTCCTACTGCACAAAGTCATCTAACAAGAAGGCGCCACAGTACCAGCATAATATCCAGACCTCCATCTAATCAGGTTCTCTATCTTAAACTTTTCTATCTTTTTTTCTATTTACTACTAAAAACAAGTTTTTTTTCTATTTGTTTTGTCAAAACTTAAAATTAATTCTAAAATTTTGTCCTTTGTCTTGTTACTACAAACATTTATTTGTTTTGTTGTTTATTTACCCTCTTATTTGCAATAAAAAATAACAAACATAATTTAATTGAAACAAACAAATGCCCACTAAATTTGAATATTTTTTTAAATATTTAGGGAGTTACGAATTCACCGTTTCGTGAACGTGTTGGCAGTAATCGTTTACCAGAAAAACGTCCAAGGTTTTTATATGAACAATTTTAGTTAAAAGAAACAAATCATTTTTTAAGCTTTTAACTGGTTTTGCTTTGTTATGTTTTTAACTTTATATTTTTTCATAAAACGTTTGGTGTTTGCTTAATTAATTACGTACTATTTACTACTACTTATAAAATTTATTTATGTAATTATTTATTTTATTATTTTGTTTTAAATATTAAACTTAATGTATAACATTCTCATGCTTATATTGTAATAGACACGTAGCTTTATAACTTAATATGCAATTTTAAACTTTTTTAATTTTACCTGCAAGGCATTATTAAAATGCTAAAGAATAATTGGCAATTGTCTGCAATCAATATTGTTTTAAAGGAAGATAACAGTGATCACAAAAAAAACATTATTTTTTAATTTAAAAACATATTATAAAAGTATATGTAGTTACAAAGTACACCCAGTACATGTGTAAAAAGAGTTTTTCAGGAATAGGCGCTATGACCTAAAATATAGTGGCATGTTAAATAAATATAAATATTGCTATAAAATTAGGGCTGTTTTCATAAACGTAGTATGCAATGCAACATTTTATTGCATAGAGTTCATAATAGCATTTAGAATATAATTTAAAAACTTTTATCACATAAAATATAAAGATATTTGACTATTAAAGAGAATCTTAAAACAAAAATTTTTAAATTATATTTCTAAATGCTATTATGAACTCTATGAAATAAAATGTTGCATTGCATACTGCGTTTATGAAAACAGCCTAGATGTCATGATATCTGAATATGAATTTTATTTAGATACAAGCATTTTTAAGAGAGTTATGCTAATTAAAATGATTTTCGAAAGTTGGTCTTATACGGGAGCTATGACTAGTTATGGACCGATCATCATAAAATTGTGCCGAATGATTTATATATCGTTGGTCTCATGTAGAAAGACCCTAACTCGCTATTTTTTTCGAAATTTGTTTTTTTTTTGCGATTCCAATGCATTTAACGCAAAAACACCTCCTCACAAAAATTTATTGCAATAGTGTAAAAAATAACGCTTTTATAAGCAGTTGTACAAAAAAAGTTACATGTTGAATATTACAGTTTATATTATGTTTTTACCTTCTCCTGTAAAGTTTCAAATATGCGAGTTAGTTGTACATGAGACCATTGATATGTATTGGAGAGTTGCAACGAGTAAGTTTTTTCTTCATGTGTGAAACTCGCTGTCGAATGTAGTATATATTTGTACTCTTACTCAGAGAACAAGTAGGGAAGTGAAGAGAATGTTTGCTTATTAAATACGAATAAGTAAGTAGCCGAAGTTAATAGAGTACCAAAAAAAAAAGAACTTATGCAATATGAGCAATAAAAAAGAAGTGCCTTAAAAATCCTGTTCTCTTCATGGTGGTAAAAAAAATGCAAATAAAAAATAATAAAGACTTAAAAATAGTTTTTAATAATTTAAGAAATAACAAAATTTATTTTAAACTTACCTCATTTACTTCCATTTCTTATGAAGAGAACGTGAACATTTTAATATTAAATTTAAATTTTATTTGCCAAACTTCACGTAGTACTGCAAGCACCACGTGAAGTTTTGTTGTCGCTTAATACTCGATATGTTCTCTTCATGTATGGTGAGAGTGCGAGCGTAAAATAAACCTGTACTTAACTCATAACCATAAAGCCGACTAACAGCATATATATATTCGGTATTTTTGTTGTACTCAAAAATAAGAACATTATTTTTAAATATACTTCGAGTAAGTGCACATATCTCGCATGTTCATGTGTACTTCTTAACAACAAATACATTCATGCAGAGGTTTAATATGTATAGATATATAAAACATATTTATGTTGAATATTTTTGTATACCAACATTTTTATGAGAGTGGGCCTTATATGGGAGCTGTGATCAATTATCGACCGATATGCACAATATTTTTAAATGTGATTAAGTTTCATCACATCAAAAAATTTTTTTGGATACGTGCATAAATCAAACATTTATGACAGATAAAGCCCTATTTGGGGATACATTTCAATGGGGGCTGGCTGAAATAATGAACGAATCGTCCTAAATTTTTAGAAATATCTTAAAAATTGCGACCTGTACATGGACATAAATTTACATTGACAGCCAGCCAGACGGACGGACCGGCGGACATCGTTTAATCGACTCAGAAAGTGATTCTCAGTTGATCGGTATACTTTAAGGTGGGTATATTTTATAATCTTATAATGGCCGTTACCAACATCAGCACAAATCCAATCCACTATGGTGGTGTAGGGTATAAAAAGGTCACTGCTCCCATATAAGGGACTAACAAATACTATGTAAGGATTTTCTAGCTCTAACACCAGTGTAGTTTTTATACCCACCGCCAAAAAGATGCGGGATATATTGTGTTTGTCATTCCGTTTGTAACACATCGAAATAATGGTCGTACAATCAAAAAGTCTATATATTCTGGGTCCTTATAATATTCTACGACGATTTCGCCATGACCGTTCGTCTGTGGTTGACACGATAGAGCTTCGAAAAAAAGACATAGAACAATAAAAGTTTTTCAAAACATTCTTTGATCCACCGAAATGTTTGCTATTGCAAATGGGCAAAATTGGTCGAGTAGGATCTGAGTTATAGATCAAAGTTTCAGACTACCTCGATATTTTTCAAATATTTGTTGCTATTTTCTTCAAATATAATGCAGATAATTTCATGAAATTTTGCACATTTTATTTTTATTATAGAAGGACAAGTCCTGCTGAAAATGGTAGAAATCGGTCCACGATTTCTCATAGCCCCTATACAAATGTCTTCTCGGAATATGGCTTTATGGTACATAAATTTCTATATAAAAGCCGTATCTAAGCAAAATTCTGCAATAATAAGTTTCATGCAAAGTGAATTCTCAAAACAATATTTTGTTTGCATCGTACAAATATTTTAAAACCCAGGCAAAAATCTATGAAAACTGTTTCTTCGAAAAACTTTACTGGTTTTTGATTTGACTCGGGGTATTATCAATGATTAATAACGTCTTCATTGGGAGGGATTTGGTTCTGAAAACAAGCAACGCTTTGTTGTTTTGATACTGAAGAAAGCTTTGCCATTATCAATTGATTATCTACAAGTATTTTGTAATAAGATCCCTGCAACAACTGTTACTTAGATACTATTTACATAATTGTTATTATTGTTATATGGGTTGCGTGTCTTTGTATTTTTTTATTTCTGCAATATTTTTATTAATAATTAAACTATGTAATATCTTAAATAATATATAAAGTTTTATTTATACAATTTTTATTTTCTACATTAAACTGGGACGTTTGATTTAAACAAAATTTTTTAGCCCTTTGGAAATGAATATTAAACCAATTTGAAGTGTGATACAATTTAAAAGCTCTTTCGAGACGAATTGTAACATGTATAAATTATGATGATCAAAATCAAAAAGTGTTTTAAAGAATATCAATAATGTGCAAGTTTTTTAAATTAGCTAAGATTTTTAATTTGGAATTTAATGGTTATCATAATATTGTTTAGCTTCCGAAGGTACTATTTTTGTTTGTCAATCGGTCCAGCCTAACATACATACATATATGGTCATTTGGCAAAATACCATTTGTATATCAAGTTCTTAAGCAGTAACCATATGCAACAACCTTGTTAGTTTCTGCCTAGTTATAGAAGTGTATGTACTGTAATCATAAATATTTAGTACAAATTGTCTGCTTTAAATTTTTATTTTGCTACATTTTATTATAATTTGTATTTTTTTTTAACTTTTTTTGTTTTTTTTTTATTTTATGGTTTTTGGCTTACAGCATGTCACAACTAGATTCTCTGAAAAACATCATATTATTTTTAATTCACCACAGCAAAGGTTTGTTGGTTTGTTTTGTAAAGGCACAATTGTACTCTTCATTAGAAATCTAAAAAATTTAAATATTCTCATTTATACACCATTATATATGTACATATACAGTTGTACATTTGTATATAACTTTCATAAAATTCATTAAATACAATTTCGCCTTTATCTACTTTTTGGCTATATTTTTTTCAATGCATTTGCTATTATACTATTCAAAAACTTTATATATATTTTTTGTAATAACTTTATAAATATTTTAAATAGTTATATAGCTCGCTCAACTGTTTTAAAAACAGAACGTGCGGGTGGTCGCATCATACATCCGGCTGCAGATGCTGCTGCTATTGCCTTAAATTCTGAGCTAAATCAGCATGATGATTATGATGAAGGGTAATATATCTATACATAAATATAATTAATAAAATAATTAATAAATTAAATAAACAATTTTTTTGGTTAATAAGGTCATCAACTGAAATTAAATTACGGTCTAATGCCACCGTTAATGAAATATTTGAAGCTATGAAACATCCAGTTAATGGTGTTGCCTTCATTTCACAAACCCAAAGTCTGCCTTCGTATACTTTTGTATCGTTTGATGCCTTAATATGGCTAAAAAATAATTTAGATAACAGTCGTAGTCCTTTGGAAATTTTAGAAACTATGCGTAAAGAGAAATTAATATGCCATGCCTCGGGTGATTTTAATAAGCCTGTTATAGCAGGCTTTTACTTGTATTTTATTGCCCAACAAGATAAAAATGTCAAAGGTTGGTACAAAAAAAATAAAAACGATTTTAACCAGGTCTAATATTTTATGTACTTTGATAGACTATATACGGCCCTTAAATGATTTAAGTGCCTTTGAGAATGAATGGATGGAAATTGAATTATTGGGTTGTAATGGTTTATGGAATGATGAAACAGCATTACCGCACATACCAAACTTTTTGAAAGAAATACCACCTCCACAATCCTGGACCGATTGTAGCAGAAATCGTAAGAAATCTTATCTTCTAGAATTAAACAAATATCTTATATTGTTAATGGCCGAATTCTCGGTCATTAGTTAACCATTGGTAAACTAAAATACTAACTATTGTTTAACTACTACTATTAAGACTCTGAATTTAGCCATTATTCAAATTCGTAAGACATATTTACAATTTGTCGCCGAAAACAATTGTAAACTTTATTTTCATAGCAACAGCTGTTATTTGACTAATAGTTAACCACCGACGTATGGGGGTTTAACTAATGGCAAACTAAGCATTGCGAATAAAGAATCATTAGTTAAGCCTTTGCCATTAGCTAACTAAAGACTGTGAATTTAGCCATAAATGAATCAAATTAAAGTTATAACCTACAAATTTACAAGATAAGATTTTTCCTATTTTTATTAATTACAAATTATATAACTTTCCAGACAAAACCTATCGGCATTCACATTTAGAAATTGATGTTAATCAAAAAAGCGAGCGAATGGAATGGGGACATGTTAAATATCACACGGTTATGCAAACAGGTTTTGCGTTTGAGATTGTAGTACAATGGGTTACGTCTTCGGGACCAATAGTTTGGGACCTGGTAAGTGTAAAATAAGTTTACAATCAGCCATGTCACAGAATTTAATTCCATTAGGAAGTGAAATTAATTCCGTTTTTTTGCTTCTATGGAAAAGCAAAGCAAACAATTTTTCCGGAATGAAACCTAGAAATGTTTAAAATTACAATTTCAGAAGCAAAAAATGAAATTAATTCCACTTTCGAACGGAATTGAATTCTGTGACATGGCTGTATGTATATAAGTAAGAGGTTAATTAAAACCACTTTTTATTAAAGATTAATGGCTGGATACGTAAAGCCAACCAGTGTAATTATCAGTTAGTTCCAGTACCCGCCGATCCAATGGCTGAACCATTTACAGAAAAATCTGATCCTCTTAGAGGTCCCATATTTATACCTTTGGCAACACAGCATTTAAATAATGGCCTTAATTTGTTTGAAGGTTAGTTATTAGAAAAAACTAGGCAACATTTTTATGTGAGAAAAATATACATATATGTACCTATATTCCTTGTTACTTTTAGAATTTGCTGAAGAAACTAGAGCCGATCGCATGTTATTATTTCAAGAAGCTATATTAGCTCGTTTCGGATTTTTACCTTGTGTTGTGGAAAAGAAATTTACCTTTAACAAAGATGTAAGTATTATTATAAACTAAAATACTATAAAATCACTTCTTTTATGTAAATTGAATTCCTTATATAGGTGCCGAAGGAATATCAGTATGTTCATTGCTCCGGAAATATGTTTGCTCTTATACGGTAATAAAATAGTAATTTTCTTATACATTTGCAAAAAGATATCATTAATTCAATTAATAATTTTATTTCTTAGTTGTTCTAAAAATACAAATTATCAAATGGATTCTCCAAGTCGCCAAGAAGCCAATGTTACTCGTTGTGTTTATGGTCATACGAATAATACTAATGTTCCAAAAAAGGTAATAATTGTAAAATTGTTTGTTTACAAAAATTATACATTCATGTCCACTTGCGTAAAATTCTTTTCAATTCTAGATTGGTTTCCTGTGGGCTTGGAATCATATGATACCAAATAAAAAATGGAAATCTCTGCTTATTAACAATTCCACAGAAGGTGAACTGTTTCAATTGAAAATGCTTAAAGATTTTCGTGATTTTTGTTTAAATAGTGATAATCGCTTAATTAAATTTTGGAATTGTTGTCATGATATAAAACGCGCTTCTTTAAATAACATTGAAAATATAAATAACAACAATAATAATATTGATAATTAAACCTTATTATCTTTTAGTTGAAATTTTAGATACTATCTGTATAATATATATGTACATAAATGTATACCTTTAGAATTTGGTAATTTCTTTCTGAAAACACGTATATTTTACAATAATATTTAGCTTTTTCTATAAGTATATACCTACATACATATTATTGACATAGTATAAAATATTCATTAATTATACTTGGTATAGCTATCTGTTTTTTAAATATTATGTTAAGTTTTTTTATACATATAAAAATATATATCTATATATATATAAAAATAAATGTACATTTTGATTGTCACTCCATAACTCGAGAACGGCTCGACCGATTGCCATAAAATTTTTAGGGAAGGCACAGGGAGGAGTGATGATGGTTAGTTGATTTTGAAATCCAAAATCGGTCTAGCCATTCTCCAGTTATGATTTTTTTCCTGAAAAAATTCAACATTTGAAAAAAAAAGTCCCCTAAAGTATGCTGTACAAATTTGCAAATAAATAAGAGCAGGCAGGTTGTGAATACATCTTATTCTATGAAATCCAAATCAATAGTCAATACCGAGCGAAGCCGGGGCGGTTAGCTAGTTTTTTATAAAAAATATATAGTGAATAAATTACAGGTCTCAAATATCTTCTGTGCAGTCGTTATTACGGAAGGTTAACATTTGGAAATTTGTTTTAATTTGCAATATAATAAATTATATAATTACATATCGATGGTTTCATGTAGAAAGGCCCTAACTCGCATATTTGAAACTTTACAGGAGAAGGTTAAAACATAATAAAAACTGTAATATTCAACATGTAACTTTTTTTGTACAACTGCTTATAAAAGAGTTATTTTTTACACTATTGCAATAAATTTTTGTGAGGAGGTGTATTTGCGTTAAATGCATTGGAATCGCAAAAAAAACAAATTTCGAAAAAATAGCGAGTTAGGGCCTTTCTACATGAGACCAACGATATATAAAATATTAACTACAATATACATAACGGGTTTTCCAATAAGGACTTGACAACTTTTTTTTTAAATAACGTGTAACGTTGTAACGTGTGCTGTGTGGCTTGTGGCACCGTCTTGTTGAAACCACATGTCATCCAAGTCCATGTGTTCCAATTCGGGCCAAAAATAATCGCTAATCATTGCGCGATAACGATCGCCATTCACAGTAACGTGACGATCGTTATTGTCGACGAAAAAATATGGCCCAATGACGCCGCCGGCATGCAAAGCGCACCAAACAGTAATTTTTTGTGGATGAAGTGGTGATTCGTGAAGCACATGTGGATTTTCAGCAGACCAATAACGCATATTTTGCTTATTGACGAACCCATTGAGCCAAAAATGAGCTTCGTCACTGAAGATGATTTTGCGATGAAATTCATCATCTTGGTGCATCTTCTCCAGAGCCCAATCGGAGAACGTACGTCGACTCAAATGGTCCATCGGCTTCAATTCTTGAGTCAGCTTAATCTTGTATGGGTGTAAACCCAGATCCTTACGCAAAATTCGCCATAAAGTGGTCTTGGGGATGCCCAGTTCTTGAGAACGCCTCGGAATCGACTGATTTGAATCGTTTGCTACGGACGCCTGAACGGCAGCGATATTTTCGGAACTTCGACCAGGCCGTTGTCTCACTGGCACGACAGCATCACACAATGAATATGTAGACTCAAATTTTTGCACTAAACTTGTTTTTGCTTGTCTACTAGGGCGAGAATTACGACCGAAAATTGGAGTTAACGCTCTTAAAGTTGCGGTCACCGACTCCGAATTTCGGTAGTACATTTTTATAATTTCCAAACGTTGTTCCTTCGTGTACTTTACCATAACGAAAATGTTAAGTTTACTGAAAAAAAAGAAAGCAACAATTAGATGATCAGTGAAATAGTGTGTTCACAATTTAAATTCAGAGTTGTCAAGTAGCTATTTGAAAACCCTTTACATAAAAAAGTTCATTTTATGAAGCTTTCAAATAACGCAAATCTATCAGGAATTCTAAATTTACAATTAGTTTTTGGTAAAAAAAATAAGAATTATTTATCGGCGATGCATTAAATTAATGCAAATATTTATGCCAATATCTTGTTTAACTTAGTGTACGATATACATACATAGATCAAACGAAAAATATTTCAAACACCTTCGAGAAGCTTACCGAAATAATACAACTAAGTTTTGGGAAAATATATGTTAATCAAACTTTTTGATATTTATAATTCGCCCGTTAAAAACAAATTAACGGTTTTGGTAGTGTTACAAGAAAAATAGAGAAATATGGCAACACGATCAAAAACTATGATTTGTTTCATGGTGCAACTATACCAGGTGAGTGCAGTAGCCCAGCTGACTGACTTTGTTTACAATTTACTTATGTCAAAAGTAATACTTTTTCAAGTATTTTTGACAGTAGTACATTATTTTACACAAACAAAATGCCTGTTTCTGTTTGAATTTATTTTCGATTTAAATTCAGAAAAAATCAAAACATATGTGTTTTGTTTACAAAAGTACATTAGCTACACGTCAAATTTTCCGTATGAAATAGTTAATGTTGGTCAACATTTTTTCCCAAATTTGAACAGAGTACTTTTTTAAAAAGTTAACCCTGCCTTTCTTTACACATGCAAGTACTTGCATGCGAGTGCTGTGTACGTATTATGTAGTCCCCTTTTACAGTTGAGAAATTGAAAGACAGACAGACGAAGTTTGTAGGCGATAGGAAGAGTGTGCGGTAGACCTCTACTGTACTGGACCAAGGCATATTGATTATAATAAATATGCCTTGGTCCAGTACAGTAGAGGTCTACCGCACACTCTTCCTCTTCAATACATCGCCTACAAACTTCGTCTGTCTGTCTTTCAATTTCTCAACTGTAAAAGGGGACATACGAAAACTTATTCGAAAAACTCGACTAGCTCTCCAAGTGAAAAAAATGTGAGTGTATTGAGTTTTTCGAACTGTTACTTGCATGTGTAAATATTATTTTTTTATGTACAATTTTTCAATAAACTTTTATTAAATAAAAAAGAAAATATAAATTTGGTGCGATTTTTTTCTCCATGTTGGTGCGTTTTGAAATTTCAAAGTTGACAACGCTGCAACTGACAGTTGTGGAACCAGTGCTTTTTGACGATTGCTGTCAAAATATACAAGACAATTTGTTTTCTGTTGTAGTATTAATTTTCTTTTTTATTAAAACAAATCAAATTTTATTTAATTTTTTTTTGTGCATTAGTGATGGTGGTACGTTTAATAAAAAAAAATAATAAAACATGTATACATGGGTCTCGCACAAGTTAATTAAATTCAATTAAATAAATCTCTATATTATTTTGAAGACATAAAATTAAATAAGAACAACGAATTTGTATATCGAGCTATTGCTGCAGCTGCTTTGGACGTGTTGCTGCTGCTGGGGGCTCTTTCCGGAGTCTTGTGATTGTGATAAAGGAGTAAGACCGTGGCAGAACCGTAGCAGGTTGATCGTATATACATTAAAATGAAATATTTGGTTAAGTAAGATTGTAGGTACGTGAAATAATTTCAGAGCCAATAATTTGACGGAGTACTGATAGTACCATAAGTCCGTTTAGATGACTAGACTAATTGAGAGGGGTCAATTAACTAATCGGTAACCATCATCAGTCCAAAAGTGTAAGCAAAGAATTCTATATACATACATAGGTAGTAGTGCAATTGTCATTTATTAATGATCAATGTTAAATGTTTATTAAACCGTATGAAAATAGCTGCTTGTGCTAAATTAATATTTAATTGACTTCTATGTCTGGAGCAGAGATTTATATTTATTTGACTGCCACATTTCATATCAAAAGGGCGTAAACACGAAAAACCTCAGCTCATATTACAATAACTCAATGTATCTCTCCTTATCCTGCATAACTCAAATTCTTGGATTATGGCGCAATTTAATTTGTAAGTGCAACATTTTATTTTTTTATTACATACACTTGTTAAACATAAACAAATGTTCATACATGTGTGTACATATATGTATGTAAGTATGTATGTAGGTTATATACATATACATACATAAACATATGTATGTATGCTGTGTGGGTTATTTTGTTCAAGGGTTTTTTATTTTATTAATTCCTGAAAAATAAATTAAATTTTGCGTGCGTTAAGCCTGTTTATTCAATCTAAAAGGGACATTTTTTTATAGAAAAGGTGGGAAAATAGTTTTTATTTATTTCATTATCAGCTTTTAGTGATGATGACCACTTTTACTGTTTGGTTTCGTTTTTATGGTGTCTCATGTACATAAAGGTATACAATTTTTATGTTTATGTTTTGTTTAATATTTTGTTAGGTCACTCTGTTGAATAAATCATGGAATATGTGTTGAAAATTTCATAATTATAATATTTAACCACATATTCTTATCAATGAAAACAAAGATAACTTTAGCATTCCCTCTAATAAGTATTTTAGTACATATTTATTAAGATATTTTTGCAATGTGCTTTTGTTTTAGTTTATTGTGAAATGGGGCAACGAGGGTTGAAATTTAAATTTATTATTAATTTTATCTTAAAACATACTATTCTATTTGAACCTCAAAGTTCTTAAATTAATTATTTTCATATCTATATATTGGTATTTAAGTCTATCCGTCTGGAAGAAACTCCCGTTGGAGAGATAAACATTTTGGAGGAAGTAATGCCTATAGAGATCTACCGCAGCTTTTTCGATAGCAATAATGGCAAAAGATATAAATAAAAACTATATAAAGACAGCATAAATCATATTATAACAGAAGAGTGGTGTTAGATCCTACAAAAATACCATATTCTAAAGTTAATAGGTTAAATGCAAAGAAGATTGGATTTTGTAATTTGTACTTAAGATGGGCAAACCAAATAAAAAAATACTTCAGTTTAATTTTGAATTGTGTAAACAAATATTTGACATGTGTTAAGGAGCTGTTTGGTATTCTTACAATGATTTCTAATTATTATGAGTTAGAATATACAAATAGCCAAAAAAATATTAAATCTTTGCTATTCATTTGCCAATTTAAATAATAATAAATATTTTCATTAGACTTAAACTAAAACTATATTTAAACTCTTCGCCATTAGTGCAATATTGTCATTGGGAACCTAATTATTAGAAAAGCTTATATGTACACATTTATACAATGTTAGTATGTAGTATAGTACATTTTTTTATTTTACTTTTTTACACAATTTTAAGATTTATATTTATTCAAATTCTACCTATATCTACAAATATTTTTCAACATAAAATAATTTTACTTAGATATAATTCAGCAAAAAGTAAATATAGCAACACACCATCGTCTGCAGAGCCTATTGATATTAGTCGTATCGATAACGACCATGTACCTCTGTGTTCAATTAATGATGTTCAATTGCGATTTCTTGTACCAGATGATTTAACAGAGGTATGTTGTATATACATATAAATATATCCTAAATTTACTTTAATGTTGCAAACTATTTTCAATAATTTTTAATTATTCTTGACAGGTACGAACATTATGCCAAGATTGGTTTCCCATCGATTATCCTCTATCCTGGTATGAGGATATAACTTCCAGTTCACGATTTTTTTCGTTAGCAGCTGTATACAATTTAGCTATTATTGGTTTAATTGTAGCGGAAATAAAGCCCTATAGAAATCTAAATAAAGAAGTAGGTTCTAAAATTAGCTTAATATAAAATTACTGAATTCTATAATATTTTATGCATTCACAGGATAAGGGCATTTTACCTGATAGTATGGGTAAAACAGCTGATATTGGATATATACTTTCATTGGGGGTACATCGAAAACATCGCCGCAATGGCATAGGATCATTATTGTTAGATGCTCTTATAAATCATTTAACAACAGCCGAAAGACAGTCTGTTAAGGCAATATTTTTGCATGTGTTAACCACAAACCAACCTGCCATATTATTCTATGAAAAACAAAGGTTTGTATATTTATTTATTTATTTCAATTTAATATAAAAAATCTTCATAGGCCAATAATTAAATATATTAGAAAGTTAATTAAAATATATTCATTTGTAAATACATTACTAACGATTAATCACACCAGGAAGTAATTAGTTCTACAACAAGTTCATTTTGAAATTCTCTACTTCTCGAACACGTTCTGTAGAATGACATTGTAATTCTAAAGAGTTTTCAGGGAGCTACCTCATTAGCACTAGTTCTTAAGCCATTTATTAGCACCGGAAAACTTTATGAAATCGGTTTATATCCGTTTTTTTTTTTAATAAAAAACAAAGCAAGTCAAAAAATTAAAATCAATAAAAAATTAATTCCATTTTCCATTCGACTGAATTTAAAAATCTTTTAAGCATCTTTTTTGTAAATACAAGTGATCTAAGGATAATGCTAAAAATAAAACATCAAAAATTATTCATCTTCTTGAAATTAGTTACAATTTCAAGAAAAAATCTCTGACGAAAAAACTATATAGTTATCGAACTGTTCCTAAGAATGTGTGTTTGCTCCGTAAAGTTTCTTTAAAAGTAGGTCCGAGCATTAAATTAACAAGATAATCCAAAAAAGAAAAAAATTAACAATAAAGAGACGTAAAACGCATAAAACAACAAAAAAATAACTTTTAAGCATATCAACAAAAAAGAAAGATTCATAAAAATATTGGTATCTATAAAACATGGTTGAAATTAAGAGCATAAATCAGTACTAGCAAATTTAGCAAACCTGCAATTACCAATATACTACAATCAAATCATAAAATCATATACATACATACAGTAAAATGTTACTCGAAACAGCTGACCTGCCAAAAACAGTCTTGCCAAAAAGAACGTTGCTAAAATATCTTTTAATCTCTTCTTTATTATTTATTAGTATTTAACTTAACAAACATTTGAATTTATTACAGATTTAACCTGCACTCTTTTCTGCCTTATTACTATCATATAAGAGGTAAAGGTCAAAGAGATGGCTTTACATATGTAACCTATATAAATGGAGGCCATCAACCTTGGACACTATTATATCCTTTTCATAAAACTAAACTAATCAATAAATTTTTACATTTCATAGGAACAATACATAGTTTAATGCAATGAAATATGCATTGTAATGAAATTCACATAATTTAAATTCGTTTGAAAAGTTGATTCAATTACCATAATTGTTCATATACCCTCGGTATAATTCTACAGTTCGATTCAATCATTCTTTAGGACATGTCTAAATTTTAGAAATTTTGAGTCAATTAACCCTTATAACATTGAAAATGAACCATAGAAATTATAATAATTTTAACACAACGTACATATTTTTAACTGAGGCAACAGCTCTGAAGTTTGAAAATATTTAGTTTGTCACGTTTTCACAAAAAGTTGTTCTTTAAATAATGATTTTCTTATTTAGTTATAACAAAATACGCTTAAAATGAAAATGCATAAACAAATTTTACTTGTTTTGAAAATTTCGTTAAAAATTCATAACGTTTTTATATAAATTTATGTGCAATTTTTTTTCTAGTATTTACAAATTAAATGCTTTAAAATTTTTCAAAATTTTCTTACACAGATTCTAGAAATGCAAGAAATGCTTTTTTGGAAAATTTCTTAAAAAAATTCTAAAGATTTAACAATTGATTTATTCAGAATTAGAGATTAAAATAAAAAAGAAATATTTATTTTTATAGTTAATGTAGATGAAAACAAAACTATGGGTTCCTTAATTTCTTAGCACAGATCATATTAATCATTACGCATCCAAACTACGAAGAACTGGTGAAGTATTTAAATGGTTTACGGCACGCATAAGACAAGTGATACGATGGATATGTAACAAAACCGTATCACGATTTAATTTCGCCCACTAAATTTATTACAAAACTGGAATAAGAACAAAGATACACTAATTAAAACAAAAATTTAAGCAATACTTTATAAAACAAATCAAGTAAAACAACTACATGTACGTTTAAATAACAACAAAACGTACAACTACAAATAATATCATCAATGTAAATTAAAAAAAGAAAATGGAAGATAGATAACACTAATAACAAACATTAAAAACTAATAAAGAATAATATTGCAAAAAAGTTTAAATTTAATTAAAATATTTTTAAATAATATCTTTATGTATGTATATGATGTAAATTGTACGTACAATTTGATTTAATCAGTTGAACGTGCCTATAGTAAAAGCTGAGGACGTTTGTTAAGACAACAACTAAAGTTGAGTTAAACTTTTTTCTGAAGCCAAATTTATTAGAAATATTGAATATATTTTATGACTTTAATTTTTTAAGCATTTTCGCTTTCCTTTAATTATTTAATATAGTTGTTGTGCAAAAGTCCCCAGCAGTGTATAACTACTTTTATCTAGTATAATTTTATATTTATAAAGGAACAAATTATTGTATTTTTAAGTACGAAATATTTAAAATTAAACAACTCTCACTTACACCTACACATACTTTTACAAAAATCAGACAAGAATACATTTATTATTCAATTTATTTAAGTATAACATTTAGTTTTAATTGTCAAGCTATGTGGGGTGCTGTTTTCGTGTGAGTTTTTAGTTATTGTTTTAATTTTATTATGTAAATTACATTAATCACTTGCATATAATTTCATACTTGTTAATTATATTACCTCTCTTAATATTAGTATACAATAAATACATACATATAATATGCAACAAAAAAGTCTAGCTACCAAATAATTAAATAAATTTATTAGTTGATTTTGTGTATTATTATAAATAATTTTTATTTCAACTCAAACTAATCAGTATCATCAGTATATTTTTAATTATAATTTCAAATACATAATTTGGTTATATATAGTTTAAAGTTATATTGTTTATATTTAATATTTAAATTAATTTCTAGGCTTTTTATTACTATTATTATTATTCGCTTTCCCTTTTAAGTATTTCTTTTAGCAAACTGAAACAATTCTTTTATTTTTTTATAAATTATGATAAAATATACTGAAAACATTAAAACAAAACAAAACATTTAATTTTTTTAATAATAACATATGGGTATGCCTTCTGATGTTGTGTAGAAATTGCGCATATCACAACATCAGAATATCAGAACTAATATAAACTACGGAGATTATGGATTTCATCGAAATGTTTTTTAAAACTAACATTTAAATACGTCACAAAATCGCGATTATTGTCTTGAAAATAAAGCAAAGGAATTATTATTGCCTTTATTTTGACATATCATCAATAATCTTTAAAAATTAGAGCCTTAACATGATATTTTTTGTAATGTTTATAAAAACTATGGCTGTTTTCATAAACGCAGTATGCAATGCAACATTTCATTGCATAGAGTTCATAATAGCATTTAGAAACATAATTTAAAAATTTTTGTTTTAAGATTCTCTTTAATAGTCCAATATCTTTATATTTTATTTGATAAAAGTTTTTAAATTATATTCTAAATGCTATTATGAACTCGATGAAATGAAATGTTGCATTGCATACTGCGTTTATGAAAACAGCCATGTCTGAATTCTGCTGACTGATTAGCTGACAAGATTTATAAACATGGATGACAGTTTTTAACGTTAAATCAATATAGAAATATTATTTACAAATAATGTTCAAAAATTCGTATATAAACGTTTCAATGGAAATTATGAAGGTCATACCAAATATTTAAAAAGAGAAGTAAAGAGTTTTTTAAATTAATTTTTACTATTTTTTTCCAAAATTTTCCGTTTTTTGTTTCAATAAAATAATAATACTGCAAAAAAATTAAAACATTATTTTCTATTTTATAATTAATCAGAATTTAATTATGATATACTGTGAGCGTTAATATAAAATAAAAAAATTCTCTGTACTAGGGCCTACCATTGTCTTTTAAAATGTCGAGATAATCTTTCTTTTTAATTACAGATTCTATAAATGTAAGATTGCCGACCCCTGATACAGCCATACAACACCAGACCATTACTTAGACGCCGCCGTCATGTTTTAGCGTCTTGGTAACATACTTATTAATGAAGGCTTCGTTCTTGGTTTGTCATATTTTTGATTTACCCCCCGTTTATACAGCGAGTAACTGTTCGAAAAACTCACTCACATTTTTTTCACTTGCAGAGCTACTCGAGTTTTTCAAATAAGTTTTCGTATAAAATACGTACACAGCACTCGCATGCAAATACTCGCATGTGTAAACAGGGGGTTACCCTGCAAAAATCTGTGGAGTACGTGGTCCATTGTAGCTAAAATGAAGTGGCTACATCCAGTGGTGATATTCGAAACAATTAACAACCGGTTCGCTTAAAAAAATTATATTTTTGCCAAATTTTGATAAAAATAGCGAAAATTTTAAAGTCGCATCCCAGTAACAGACCACAAGCCTCTTGAAGGAAATTATATAAACTTTTGTTTAATAAAAAAATAGTTTTGATTTTGCAAAATAAAAGTCAAAAAAAATTGCTTTATTTTTTTCTCAAAAGATTAAAGAAAATGCTATCGAAAACATCATCATCCAAGAATTCAATGTATGACCAAAATAAAATCATTTGTTTGTACGTTTGGACAATGAACAACTGAACAATATTGTGTTTGTTGCCGAGACTAATCACCTTGATAAATACACATTATATAAAACCGTTAAAACAAAAAACATAATCACCCCAACAAATTTCATATGGAATTTTTATTCACGAGAAGGGTGAATATGCAACAACCGGTTCGCAAAATTTTTAAAATTTTAACAACCGGTTCGAGCGAACCGGTCCGAACCGGCTGAATATCAGCACTGGTTACATCATGTACCTATGTAATGCACTCATGGACCATTTAATTTTCAAAGCAGAACTTCTTTTTATACGACAATTATTCGTGCTTTAACGACCGTAATCGTTGTTGTAAACCATTTGAAGTAGTTACATGGAGTAGTTTTGGGACTAGTCCCGTGTTATGTAAAGCTGGATTATATGGTCCAGTGCTAGGACATCGTAATGTTAAATGGACTAGTTTTTTTCATACAAATGGATTATGTTTGGAGTACTCCAGGTTCATTGCATGCATGGAATACTCGCGTTTTTTGCAGGGTAGTTGTTCTTTGTTATTAAGGGCTTTTTACGTGGCACTCTACCATGTAGGCCATTTTGATACAAATATTTTCTAATCGTACTAGCGATTACAGGTTTTCCAAAAGTTGTAACATTTTCAGCTATTTTTACAGCACTAGATGTTACTATAAATAGCCCTTACATACTTTAGTTTTTGAAAGTAGGCAATGTGCTTTTTTAAATAAAGTTTCTACAGCATAACTTAAGGATGTCAAAAAAAAATTTGAGTCAACCTGTAGCCAAAAAATCAAACAAGGTGATCCAATGTAATATTATGCTTGTTACCAGTGTTGTCAATTCCAATAGCATATATGAGAATTTCATGTGATTTCTTTTAACATGTATTTTGACAGCATTCCACTTGGAATTTTGAACAGAGTCCTAGGCTTTAATCGTTAATCTCTTTTTAAAAAGTTAAAAAAAAGAAGAAATTAAAATTACATCTGGAACAAAAAACAAATTTGTTTAGTTTATTTTTTATTTTTGTTAAGTGTTTATTTTTTATTAAAACACTGTTGAACTGTTGAAGACTGATAATATTATATTTTTTATGTGAAATTATTTCAAAAAATAAAAAAGAAAATCTTAATTTGGTGCGATTTTTTTCAAATGGCGCGTTTTTTCTCCATGTTGGTGCGTTTTGAAATTTCAAAGTTGACAACGCTGTTTATCAGCTGTTGGATTTAGCAAACTTAACATTATTTTTTATTTAGTGGTTAATAGTCTGTAAAGTTAAAAGGTTCGTTTTGTGCTGTCACAAAATTAGGAATTGACAATTCCATATTAGTCGTTAAATAAGAAAGAAATGTTAAATTACCATTAATTGACTAACGTGCCGCATGGTAAAAGTAAATAAATACGAACGGATATAATTCCTGTAAATATAAAATTTTACAACAAATTAAAAAAATAAAGGTCATTTTTGGTCGAAATTAATTTATGTATATAAAGAAGAGTGAAAATAAATTTTATTTAATTTAATTAAAACGGGCACAGTGAAAGGGTGCTAAAAGTGAAGACAAATAAAATTAATAAAGTTAAAATATAATAGTTTTTCAAACCAATTAATTATGTTAAAAATGTTAAAATTTTCTATATTTTTAATGATTCTCTATGCACACTATGCACAATGCTTATGGGGTAAGTTTTTTTTTTTATTTTTTGACATTTAGTTTTTGTTTTAATATGTGCTTATTATACAATCATTATGACAACAAATGTTAGGGTAATATTGAATAATAACGAATCTGTAGATTTAACAAATTTCCTTAAGGAAACATTGTTTTTTTGCGACATATGTATTAAATTTATCAGCAGCTAATAGTTGAATTAAAAAAAATGCAAACGCACACATAAAGTTTTTACTGTCCATATTAATTTGTACGTCTGCTGACATAAGCACACAAGTTCATGCTGATGTTGAGATTTTTTATTCGTATTGTACCATGTTTATTACTTTATTTACATTTGTATATTAATAACTGCTAAAAAATAATACTTATTTATAAGCTTATGTAATCAAATCGTATTATACCTACACTATGTACCTATTAGATATAGGTACAATAAAATAGGTACTACATTATTTTTTAAAGTTCTTATAAAAATGTTTTGCCAAAGTCGGTTGATATAAAGCAAAAAGTCAAAAACAACTACAATAAACACACGTAAATTAATACATATCTACGCAGACGAACTAAAATACGTATGTACATACAGTCAAAGACTAAAGTTTAAATACACCTCAAATATTGATTGTTTAAAGAAAAGTAAACGTTTCAGGAAAACTTAAAGTATACAGTTTTATTTAGTTTTATAAATAACAAAAAATATAGACCTCATTACGAACATAACGGCAATTCGTAAAAATACGATAAAATTCACTAGAGAAAAGTTTAAATGCATCTTGCAAAACAAAGAACTCTCATTTCTCAAAAACAAAGTACAATTATATTTTATGTTTCGGTGAAATAATGGTCTTACAAGCCAGAACTTGTTATTAGTAGTCTTTTTATTGTCAGCATTACAAGTTTTGTCGAAAATTATGGGCAAAGGTAAAGAAATTGAGTCCAGCATTAAACATTTAATAATAAAACGTTTCAACGAAGGATAATCCTATCGGGAAATAGGAAAATTATTAAATGTGCCATTTTAAAGTATCCAAAATATAATTAGAAAATATAAGGAAAATGGCTCCGTACCAAATATTCCAAGAAGCGGTCGTCCAAAAAAACTTACCAATCGTGATGTTAACCACATCGTTAAAGAAGTGAAAAAGAATCCAAGAATAAGTGCACCAAAACTTGCAGATGATATCGCTAATAACTATAACAAAAATTTTCATCCAAAAACTGTTCACAAAGAGCATTGCAAGAAAATAGATATAAAAGCCGAGTTCCCGGAAAAAAGTCACTAATAAGTGAAAAAAAAAACAGAAAACTTAGACTGGAGTTTGGACATAAGTACAGAAACAAAGACGCTGAGTTTTGGAAAAGAGTTCTTTTTACAGACGAGAGAAAATTTAATTTATTTGGAAGCGATGACTGTGCAAAGGTCTGGCGCAAGCCAAACACTGCCCTTCAAACCCAAAATTTGGTTCCTACGGTAAAACACGGTGGTGGCTATGTAATGGTTTGGGGAGCGATTGGAGCAGGAGGGGTTGAAAATTTGAAGTTTATTGATGGGATCATGAATCAACATACTTACAAGAGTATATTGGAAAGAAATTTGCAAGCATCCGTCGACATCTTGGGCCTTGGATCCCGTTTGATTTTTCAACAGGATAACGATCCGAAGCACACCGCACTTTCTCTAATAGAGTGGCTGCTTTATTCTGCTCCCAGACAGTTCCATAGCCCACCTCAATCGCCGGACTTAAACCCAATTGAGCACGTTTGGGATATGATAAAGCGAAAATTAGCAGCAACTTCAAAGATTCGCTTAAAGAAGTTCTTAAAAAAATCTGGTCAGAAATATCACCTTCTGAAACAGAAAGATTGGTACTTTTTATGCCTTGCCGCTTGCAGGCAGTTATTGATAGTCATGGAGGTCCAAAAAAGTATTGAAATGTTTACTTTTTTAATTTATCTAAAAGAATTTATTAACATTCCAAAATGTATTTACATACATATGTATTTAAACTTTTGTCGAGTGAATTTTATCGTATTTTTAATTTTTCAAAAATTTTAATCGAAGTTGCCTTCAATTTTTGAAAAATTTGTTTATTAATACTCGCAAGAGGAATAATTCTCATTTAATCGTATTTTTAAGAATTAACGTTATGCTCGTAATGAGGTCTATATTTTTTGTTATTTTATTTTGTTATTTATATTTAAAATAAAACTGTATACTTTAAGTTTTCCTGAAACGTTTCTTTTTCTTTAAACAATCAATATTTGAGGTGTATTTAAACTTTAGTCTTTGACTGTATGTATGTATGTAGTCGTGCAAGGTACAAGGTGGCGCAAAAGTAATCCTGCTATCAGAAAATGCTATAAATTTTGCGAGGCCCATAATCAGTTCTGTCAGCAATATTCCGCGTTCTGGAGCAGTGTAGCGTAACATTGTTTATTAACGTGTATTTCGCATGTGTTTACTACACAAATGTCAAAACAGAACTGACATTAGGGGCCTCGCAAAATTTATAGCATTTTCTGATAGGATGATTACTTTTGCGCCGCCTAGTATTTTGAATATTTATTTGAATTGTTTCTAGCAGAACAACACATATTAATTAGCTAAATTTAAATGATTATTTTTGGAAAACCAACAACAAATATGTTGTGCATTTATCACAGCTTTAAATAAGACAGCGGGCGGACACATTGTCCTCGTGTTTTAATATAACAGTTTATGTTGACATCTCTGTCAGCAATTCCATATTGATGCAAGTGTTGTCAATATGCTGATGTTTTTAGATTAACAACAATTTATCCGATTTGAAACAAAAACAAAGAGTTTGTGCCGAATATTTTTTACCCTTCAACATAATTTCTATAGAGATAATAATATACATATGTTTCGTTTTCAAAAAATCTATAATCTTGAGCTACAGTATATACATATGTATATAATTTTGTCATCATCGAAAACGAAGAAGCTGTTCTTATTATTATTTTTTGCAAAATTGTGCATTGTGTTTTCCGGCATAATTCCATACAGACGAATTTCTCAAATTCCTATTGTATATAAAAACTAAATCCATTGAACTTTTTAATATTACTTATATTAGTTAATTTTTGTGTTATCTTAAGTTGCTAATTTCTGTCATAACATTACTTGGTTAAACCATTATAAATGTATTTCGTTTATTACGTTTGCAATAATTCTTAAATGAATATTATATTACCATTACCAAGTATTTTTTCTTGTTGCTTTTATTAAATTTTTGTTATAAATTCTATTCCAAACTCATCATGGCTCTTATCTCCAATTGGTGGAGTATCATGATTATCATTATGTATCATCATTTCTAATTTAAAATAACTTACAACTTTTATTGTTTGGCATAAGTCCAACAACTTTTTTAAATTAAAATGACTTGTTTTTTAATTTTATGTCTGACAATTTCAAAATCAAAAAGAAAACTTTATGTGCGACACGTACTGCGCGTCTTATTTATTGGTAAGCACATTCTTAAGCAGCGATGCCAACTTAGCCCTTTTAGATTTAGATTTTAGATTTAGCTCGATTTTAGTCATTCAAAACTCGAAAAAAGAAAATTGGCTCTAAACTAAAAAACGCGTAAATCTAGCACGTTTTACAATTATCTTTTAGCCCGTTATTACTTTTTGCTTGATATGGCTACATTTTAGTTTTTTCGTACTTTTTCTTCCTTTAATCTAATAATATCGAAATAATGCTATTGGTAATAACCCATTCCTTAAACTGTCCAGTTTTGCCAAACACATATTGACATATCCGTACTCAAACGCAGAAGTTGAGAGGAGTTTTAGTGTCATGCGTCATGAATTTAAAAGGAGATAATGTATGTTGTTCAAACTACAAAATACCTGACGAAGTGTGCTCAAAAATTAATTCGAATGAAACATATAAAAAATCTACATATTTTATTGATAGTGTCTTATGGACTGAAAATGATTATGGACAAGAAATCGAAATTTTGTTCAGTAACGACCAATTTTAAATGTATATGTACATATGTACTATTTAATACTATGTATTTAATCTACGTATGTACCTTATTTATTAAAATGTAATATGAAATGTAATTGAAATATGTATCTCATAGTAGTAATTTTTTTCTAATAAATTATTTTATAAGAATGTGTTGGTTGTTTTGATTTTTAAAGGAAACATTTTATAATTTAGCCCCTTTTTGCACTTTATCGAAAATTTTGACAGGATGTGGGTTTAAACATATTTTTTTTTCAATTTAGCCCTTTTTTCAAAAATGTTTACGCGTTTTGAGTCTCAAAAGTTGGCATCACTGTTCTTAAGGTATATTTAAGCTGCTATCAGACGGGATGTATTCTACATATGTACTGTCACTTTTCTTACCCATATGTAATTCCGTATGTATGTCAAAATTTCCATTTTACATACGATTCATAATTTTTGCTATCACACCTGCTTATGTTTTTGCGTATGACATAACCTATAAATGTAAACAAAAGCTGAGTTTTTAACATTAATAAATTTCAAGAATTGCTTCTTTTGGTCAATCTAACTGCAATAAATATAATAAACATAATTTAATTTATTAAAAATCGAAAAATACTTGCTTTTCCATGTTCTTTAATTATTCTTTACAATATGTATATTTTTTCAAACAATTTTTTTTTCAAAACAAACCAGCTGTTTTGTTTATGTTTGTCACAGGAAAATAGAGCGTGGTCTAATCGAAAAAATTACATATGTATTTCCACATGTATTTTACACATGCAAAGTTTCATATGTATCACACGATGTGCACAACTTTTACAGATGGAAAATTTGACAGTACATATGTAAAATAAATCCCGTGTGTAGCACCTTTAGTTGTTTTTGGCAAACGACATGCGCCTCTGGTCTACATTATAAATAATTTAATATTATATAAATGTTAGGTTTAATTCAATTTACTACGGTTTGACATATTATAAATGCACCTTTATATAGACATTTTCAGTAATCTAAGAATTTTTTATCTATTAAAAACAATATGTATATTTTATTAAGGTCCTTATCAATGCCAATATTACCAAGTAGTATGTTATAAATTAGTTGAAATGTCATTGCGATACACATTTGCAGCATTGAATTGTGTTAATCCCTGTTAATTAACATTTATAAAGTAAAGATTTTGGTTCTTTTAAATATGTAGTTATTTATGTATGTTTATTCGAGACAATAAAAATTACCTTTAACCTACATAAGTACAGTTTAAAAAAATTAATCACTGATTTCTAATCAAATTGTATGTATTAAAATTAATAATCAGGGTATTATCTGAAAATTTCCTTCAAAGTATAAAACTGAGTTATTTCTAACAAGCCTTCTTTTGTTGAATCAAAACTTCAAAGAGTACTTTTATCTTAATCATTTAAACAAATTTAATGAAAACTTACTGATTTCTAATCAAATTTATGTATTTAAATTAATAATCTTGGGTATATACTACCTGGGAACAAATGTTCTAACAGCGATGTTAAAACAAGAAGATAACATCGCCAAGGGTTGTTTACAAGATTTCGTTCGTTGAATGAGGAAATTGATGGATTGTCAAGACGAATTATTTAAAAATGTAGATGTTTAAACGTTTAATTTTTATCGCAATGTAAAATATATTATATTTTTTTAAAAAAATGGCAATTTTAAAATTTCAATAATGTGTAAAATATTTATTTTTTTGTTGATTAAATTTTAGCCGGCTTTTTAAGTCAACATTTTCAATATTAAAAAATACTACTTACTATACAAACTTGAGCAAATAAACCAGTTTAAATGTTTACGTGGTAATATTAACTTTCAGTTGTTGTCACAATTATTATAGAGTTTTTTTTTTAATCTACTCACACTTACTAATATTTATGTACGAGAGGCTTCTCGAAAGTTCGGCTCCGTTAAATTGACATTAATAATTTTACCTGAAGAAATACATTCTAAAATTATTGAATTATTCTTAAACAATTAAAAACCCGAAGTATTGGACTCATTCGTTAATGAAATCGTTTTTGTTTTCAACAATATTTATGTATGTATTTGCTTTCATAAATGCTATTATTATTAACTTAAAAAACTTTTTTGTGTTAGTCTCCTCTTATTCAGATGTATGTATGTATAGATATACATATATAAAGGGTGTCCCAACTAGAACGCAATTTTTAAATTTTAAATAAAACACAGATATTTGAAAAAGAAATCGTGAAACTATATTATATCGTAAAGTAGACAGAATGAAGTTATGTATGGAACAAGATATCGTGCAGATGGCCGCCGCGGCTTTGCTGGCACACACGCGATCTTTTAATGAAATTTTCAATGACCTTTTTGCATAAATGCTGCGGTATTTCATTAATGCAGCGTCCAATTTCCTTTTCTAAGGCTTGAGTCGTCGTCGGCTTATTCGCGTAAACCATCAACTTCAAAAAACCCCAAAGAAAAAAATCTAAAGGTGTTAAATCGCACGATCTAGGCGGTCAATTCTGGCCTCCAAAACGCGAAATAACACGACCGGGAAATGACTGATGCATTTTCTCTGGCTGTATGACATGTGGCGCTGTCTTGTTGAAACCACATGCACTCCACATTTATTTCTTCAATTCTAGGCAAGAGAAAACTGGTTATCATTTCACGATACCGAACACCATTGACACCATTGCGTTTTAGTTGGGACAACCTTTACATACATGTTTTTATACACTTGACCTTCATGAGAAGGGTATATATAAGTTTGTCATTCCGTTTGTAATTTCAACAATATAATTTTCCGACCCAATAAAGTATATATATTCTGGATCCATATAGATAGCGAAGTCCGTCTGTCTGTCTGTTAAATTCAATTTTCTGAAGTCCCCAGACATGCTTTCGAGAAGTTTGCTATTTAAAATCAGCAAAATCCGTCCATAAATAACGGAGATATGAGCAAAAATCCCAGACAACCTCTGAAAATTTCATCAAAACTATCAAACAACATCCACAACAAAGGTGAAGGGTATATAAGATTCGGCATAGCCGAATATAGCACTCTTACTTGTTTTATTTAATATTAGTAAATACATATACATATTTAAAGATGTAAACAAAAATAAATTGAGCGCGTGGCTGTAGCAAATGCGAATGAATGACCGTTTCTTTTATTTTGTGGAAAAATATGAATGATAATTCAAACGACATCGAAGACGCTAATAACTGGTTGTTATGAATCTTTTGATAAACTTCTTGATGAATTCGTTCATTTTGTAAAGAAACTCCAAAATTTCGTTTGTATTGCGGATAGATATTCACCCCTATCGTGAATAAAAATTCCACGTGGAATTTGTTCACTTTTATTTTTTTAACATTGAATTTAAATAGGAAAATGTGAAAAGTGAACAAATTTTACGTGGAATTTTTATTCACGATAGGGGTGATTGTCAAAACTCAAATATCTAAGATTTCAATATTAGCAATTTTCAAATTTAATTGCAGACAGTACAATCTCACTTCAAATCGAACTCAAATTTGTTCATGTTTTTCTGTGTTGGTAAAACGTTGTTTGAATAGGAACATAACATCAACAAGAAACGTTGGCAAATTGCGAACACAAAATTTTTTATGTTCCCCTATGTGGGGAAAACGTATTGATGCTCATGTTCATTTTCATAATTTTCCTTGTAATTTATTGTAAAATTACAGAATTTTTGTGTGCAATGATATTTTATGACAGGCCTCGTTCTGTGAACAAATGCTCTGAAAACGTTGGCTCGAGAAGACCATGTTATAATACGTAAAAATATTGAATAATATGCATTAAAGAATTTTTATACAAAGCTAAAATAAAACACTTTTCTCTAGCTAGTACTCAATCCAAAAGTTTACAAGGCAGACACCAAAGACAACCGAAAATGTTTCAAATTTTTAGTGTACCGCATTTATGCATAGTATGAGAATCGATAACTGTGTGAGGAGCGTTAGTACATGGTCTACGTGACCAAGTAGAAAGCGATAATGGCGTTTAATGGATGGTGGAGATATTTTACTACCACCGTTTGGCAGCCAGCGTTAGATACAAATGAAAGCAAAATGAAAACAAAAAAGCAACAATAAATTAAAGTTTACAAGTTTTAAATATTAAAGAGCGCAATAGTAAGCAAATTTTTGTCTTAGTTGTATGTGTTTGTATATGTATGTACTTAATTGTTTATATTTTTATTTTGAATTTATACACCTCAACTGATAACAATATTGTATGCACATGAGAAATATTTTATAAACAATTGCGACAGTTGAGTGAGTTTGTTTTTTACTTAAAAAATTCTTAGAATAATTTACTGTGAAATTAGTTCTGCCGGCTTAAGGTTGCAATATAAATGTAATACAATAATACTTATATCTCAAATAACTATGATATTTTAGTGGAGTATGGGTTTTTTTGACACATGGAGTTATGTTTGCAATAGCTTTGATATGCGGTTAGGTTATTCAAAAAAAAAAACACATTTATTTTATTTATAATTTTAACAGAAACAGTACGAGTTTTGGATTTTCTAGAAAAAGGGAAAATAGATTAAAATGGTTGCAATGATATATGTATGTATGTACATACATACATACATATTCGGTTAGGGCAAATATTTTATACACTTCACCAAATAATCAAAAGCTTTTTCATAACTAGCATTACGTTACAAATTTAGAATTCGTTACAAAATCGCTGTGGTTTGTCTTAAAAACAAATGAACTTAAAACATCTATCTATTATGCAACACAATGTGTTGTTATCTAATTGTAATATTTATGTAAAACTACATTCTACATTGCATCTAGGTATACAATTATTTTTCAAAAGAAATTCTTTACAATTTAACTTCATGCACGCATCTAGTAAATAATAAAAATTATATATAATTACCTTACGTGTGAGATTTTTAATGATTCATACATAGTTTCCCGGACTTTTACTATTTCCCGGGAAATAATAAAAAAATGTATTCATTCCGGGAAATTTTCGGGATTTTCTTAATACCAAATTATATCAAAAATCAGTAATTATTTACGAATAAGTAATTTTTATAAAAAGTATACAATAATTTGGATTGTTTAATGCTCCTACGTTTTTTAAAGGTTTATATATACATAATAGTATTTAACAAGATCAGTTGTCACAATCGTAGTTTTAATTGGTTACAATTGGTATATTTTTTAGTTAAAATATTTGAGAGCTTTGACTAAGTTAAATCTAGAAAAAAATGCTTAATTCTTTTCAAAAGAGAACTTTATTAAATTAGAATGTACATACAGCTATGAATAAAGAAATAACGCCATTTACTCTTTTAGTAGTGTAACGGGGATTGAATTCTTGTTTTTTTCTCGATGTATAAACGTTTTTTTCGTCAGGACCAATGAGATTAATTTTGGTTTCATCTGTGAAAAGCACTCCTTATCTGGTACTTTTCCGTTAAAATTGAATCATTTGTTTATGTTGCTTATTTTTCTAGTTTTTGTTATATTCTGCTTAATTTACTTATTAATAATGCTTTTGTAAAAAAATATATAATAAAACTTTTTGAATACATTTTGATTGAAATGAAACAAATGCGAGACTATAAAGTTATTAACCCTTTTTAATGTAGAAATAATACTCTAAAAGCATTTTTTGTGGAATTAAAAATTTTTAAAGCAATCATAGTTTTAAAAGGGGAAGGACGGATCTAGTGTAATGAAATATTCTTTGTCATTCTGAAATGTTTGATATTGAACATGGACAAAATCGGTCCATCTTGAAAAATGAACAAACAAGATTGAATCGATAAAAAGTTTTGAATCAAAATACATATATGAAATACTTTGTTCATACTTACCACTATACATGTTTTGTTCCCGATAATATTTAAATTTATTTTCTGGTATGTAATAAAAAATATGAAAATTACCAACTCGGGTGTACCTGATAAATGTTTTTATGCAAAATGCTCAAAATAGATCCCCATATTATAACACTTACGTTTTCTTACTTGCTTAGTTATCGCGCTTTATTTTTCAATGGACTCTACTGTGTGTCATTTTTACTCTGTGTTCTCACTACAGCTGTACCATTTAGCTAATAATTTTAAATAAACATGACTGATTATCTTTAATACAGTCGAACTTCCCTATAATGAATCTTGACGGGACCAGAAAATCACTTCATTATATAGAAACTTCATTATACAGAAATTATAGTTTTCCCCAACTTTTTATTTAAAATAATTAGGCATATTAGTTTGGGTTACATTTTCCATTTTTCTTCCACCGGCAACTGATGTCAAAATTGTTATTGATGTGGCTTTCTTCTTTTTTTGTTCTTATTTTCCTCTTTTGGGAATCCCCTCATTATATGTGGCAGAAAATTGTTTGACAAATTCATTATATGGAGACAAAAACGCATGTGAGTCAAATATTACACCTGCAAAATTGCTTCATTGTATAGAAAACTTCATTGTATGGAAATTCATTATAAGGAGATCAAAAACAATGAAATTGGAAGGGAAAAAGTTGTGTGTTTGAAATCAATTCATAATAGGGAGAGCTTTATTGTATAGAAGTTCACTATAGAGAAGTTCGACTGTATTTTTAAAATTTTAATTTTGACAATAATGCATTTAAAGCCAAACTTTATTAACGTAAAAATGTGTACAGGCTTTAATCAATAATAAAAAACCAAAACATGTTATAATTTTTTTAAGCGTCAATTATTTTTTTTAAAACAAATACGGCAATAAATCGCACCCTAAATACAAAAGGATCACAACTCAAAATACTCAAATTTTCAGGAGAGACAAAAAACTGTTCATCGTGCACAAGCAACATACTAAACATAAAAATAGACATAACCGTATTTTTCCAGTTAAAGAAGATAGTGTACTCTGAATTAATTTATGGAAAATGTCAGTTGTGGAAAATTTTGAGTTGTGACCATTTTGTATTTAGGGTGCGAAATGTATGTATATAAATATGTATTGAGTTACGACGAATGCATACTTAATTTATTACTTTTTTTACTTTAATATTTATTATTAATTTCTTTTTAGTTTCTTTTAAACATTTTAATCTATATATTTTCATAAAACATTGCGAACATTTTACGCTTCAATAATTCATTGACCTTAATAGTAAAAAACACTATAACATGAGGTCAATGTAATCAAAAAACAACTAAAAAAAGGAAAAAAAATCTAACAATTTTTTACTAGTTTGTAAACGTGTTTATTTCTAAACTCCAATTAAATAAAATAAAAAGTAAAGTTTCTGTTAAAATCCAAGAAGGTTATAAATGAAAAAAAAACCTTTTTAAGCACTAAAAACTAACAGACAAAATATATGTATGTATTATTATTAGACAGACAACTGAGTCAATCGTTTTTACTAAAGTCAATAACATTTTGACCTACAAATTAAAAAAAAATATGTTTGTGTGACATGTACATATAGTTTTATGTTTATAATAGTTATTAAAATGACAGCAATGCATTTAAATATTAGTTGATTATTAAAAACACTTTTGTTTATTATTGTTTTATTTGTCAAAGTCGAAGTTGTTTGCTCTCTATAGTAAATTGGTAAATGTGGTTGGTAACTTACCAAAGTATGGGGTTTGGATAACTTTTACATTAGTTGAGCCGACTGATAAGTTCTTTGAAAACAACGCAAATTCTTCTAATTTTCTTTTATTGGAGTACATTTCTAAAATAACTATGTAATGTATATTTATAAGAAAACTAGGATTTCTAAATTGAAAAATTTTGCGGGATTTTCCCGGGAAAAAAATCTGGTACTTTGCCGTTAAAATTTAATTATTTTCTTAATGCTCCTTATTCTTATAGTTTTTGGTTTATACATATTTTGCTTAAATTGCTGATAAATTATGAAATATATTTTGTTGTTGTATGTATATATAATATTTTTTTAGAGAATATTAGGTGTTTACTTATATATTAAACCTCAGTGTATACAGCTACGTGCAAGTAGTTAGTCACACGATACTAACATGTGAGTTTGTAGTTTAGGCAATTTAACTCTTACTCCTAGAACATAACTGCATATTATCAAATATGCAGTTATTATTTATGAATATTTTGCAAGAATTTTATAGTAAGACTGAAAAGTGGATCTTATATTAGAGCTATGGCCAATTATGGACTACTATGATTTTGCATACATACAACAGATCTGTTTATAATTTTCTTTCGATATCCATATGTATATTTCTAAAATAGCTATGTAGGTTAATCGGAGGTGGTTTTTTATGTGGAAGCAATCATGGGCCGATCTTCATTAAATTCGGTACGCCGATTATGTTTATATATGAGGATTGTTAATGTTAAAATTCTAATTGATAATGCTATTTATAAGAGATTTATGAGTATTTATGTAAGTGATTTACGAAAGTTGTCCTTATCTAGAAGCTATGACCCATTATGAGCCATCCGTTACAAAATTCGATATGGCGATTTTGATATACATGTATGTCAGGATTATATTTAATATTTTGTCTGTAGTCCTTTTGTCTTTATCACAGCTAACTATCTTTTAAACATCAACTAGTTTTTTTGTGAAATCTGGCGAAATTTTGTTCCATTCATCCTATATAGGTTATCTTTAACTATTTTTTTGCCTAGATATTCTCACAGGTGCTCAATTAGATTGAGGTCTGGGGACTAGGAAGGATGATCTAAAGGTTTTTGGCAATGAAAGACTTGGTAAACTATTATTTCTAAGCAGAATGAAAAAAATGTATTGGGAGATGTAAAATAAATTTAAGATTTTTCGAAAATATAATAATAATAAATAATTAAAAAAAAACAATCGATGTATAAAAAACATCGATGTATTTTATGAAATATCGATGCAACATCGATGTACATATGTTTGTGATGCATCGCAACTTAATCTCTTTTAATAATAAATTATGAAACTTGTAATTATTTTGAACGGACTTTACCGTTATACTATCAAACATTGAAAAATTAAAAGAATTGCCACTACTTTTGGAATGATAGTGGTATTTTTGCATACGAATGATGCCACTATTTACTTTATTTTGACGCGTAAAAATTGTATACGCTTTTGTGTTTGTTTCTTCTGAAATAACTATGTATATGAAAATGCAATATAATTTTTTTCTAATATAATATTATTTATATTAATAAAATAATTCTCTTAATAATATGTGGTGTTGATTTTATTTTGACGCTCACAGAATATGATGCCCAAAGATTTTAAAAGATTTGTATAGTTTGATGTTGGTAATAAAAAAATTCCCGGGAATTTCCTAAAATGTAATTAAAAAACAATTGACAGGATCAGAAATGTTTTAAAAATCAGTCTTTTTAGGAATTTTTAAATAAATTGAAAATAAAATAATAATAAAAAATTCGTTAAAAATAAAAAAGAGTTAAATCTTTTAATAATTAAATAAATTTAATAATAGTGTTCTTTTATATTTTTTTTATATAATTTAGATATTAATTCCTCGTAATATACAAATATATTTCTCCTATTCCGCAAATATAAATAAATGTGGGGGTTATTAGAAACCTTATATAAAACATCAATTCCCTTCAAAGTAAAGCCTAAATTTGCTAATTTGTTAGCTAACACTGTATAATGGATTACTAATAATTATACGTATTTAAAATGTTAACAGAAAATATTTCCAATATAAAAAAAAATATTATGCAATTTGGTTAAAAATATATTAACATTTTAGAAGGTTATTTGAGCTCTTTAGGAACTTCGTTAACAAAAAACCAAAGTGAAAGTTGTTTCAGGTTCCATATACCTATTTATCTCTGTAACAATTTATTAAGTAGTTTACTCATTGTTTTAAATAATAACAAACAAAAAATATTATACAAACATACATATGTATATATTTTTGTTAACTTTACGGAACTTCAATAAGATTTAGTACGAGCGTATGTACTTACATATGTATGTAGGTAATGATATTTCCGCAATGTGGAAAAATTTAGTTTAAATTTTTTTTGTTATGAATTTTTTCATAACATTCACCTGTATTATTAATATATTTAAATGAATTGAAATTAAAACATCTGTTTCAAACACGAATGCTACCAAATAAAGAGATTTATTTATTTAAAAATAATTCTTAACTCTTTAAAGTCGTAAGATGCTTGGTAAAAATCTCAATCTTGAATATTGAAAAATGTATTTTGTTTAATTTGTATGTACATATATAAATAAAAATTTTTTAAATTTATTTTATATACTTGTTGAGCTTTATTTGAAAACTTTGGGAAATTCCGTTTACAGAGTAGATAGATTCCACAAATATTACCAAAAGGGTAATAACAAACTTATTTAGTTAATTTTTAAACTTGTTTATTTCATATTTTAATACTAAAAATATTTGTTTTTGTTGCTTAACTAATTCACTTTTTACGCTATAAATAATTTCCATAATACATATGTACTTCATTATTTGTGGGGGCCAGTGCTAAATAGTGACGTATTTAATAATATTTATTTAAAAATTTTCTCTATATACATGCATATACATATGTATACATATTTATTTCATCATATGATAAGATTTAAGATGTTGTTTACACTCTCTGTCGCTATTTGTACAAACATGTGCACACTATACTACATTATAAATACATAAATCACAGGTTGTATATTGTGTTTTGCTTTTTCACATTCCTACTACCACAAAATATGTTCTTTCTTTTTTTAAGAGAACTGCATTATTGAAACGTCAAAATTGTCACCTCTGTTTACTTTGTGACATAAATGCGAAATATGTATATGTATGCAATAACAAAATATTATCAAATTAGTAGGCATTTTTTAACATTAATATAATGTGTACGAGTGTACATTCCACAAAACTAATATTTTCAATATATAAAATTTGTTAGCTTGTCAAAACGTTAGGCAAGAATAGCGTTTATTGAAGTCACAATAAGGCCTAGAGGGAAGGACTTAAAAGGGATGATATTTTCTCATATATTCTCTATTAATCAGACATTTTTATAGCCAAAAGATGGGGGTATATTAAGTTTCTTATTCCGTTTGTAACACAGCCAAATACAGATCGTAGAATCAAAAAGTGTATATATTCTGGGTCCTTATAAAACTTTAAGACGATCTAGAAAAAAGACTTAGAACAATGAAATTTTTTTAAACATTCTTTGTTCACCTAAATGTTTGGTATTAAAAATGGGCAAAATTGGTCCAGTAGGATCCGACCAAAGTTTCAGATAACCTCGATATTACGATCGGCCCATATTTAACCATATTACCCCATATAAAATCCACATTCGGAAATCATCATCTTAAAAACATCATTATCAAGTTGAAATTCGACTTAAATAATCCACATATAAATATAAAACATGTACATATTTATTATTTTCTAATAATTATAAATTATAGTTTTATTTTTAATTCAGTTTCTATTTTATCTAATATTTATGTACTTTTTAGGCCGCAATGTGATCATCGTCTAGCTTCGTGGTCTTACGTTTTCTGCCTCATAAGTTCTTTAGGTTTTTGTTTGACTTTTATATTTTATACAAATCAATTATTTTGCGGACCGCAGATCCCGCATAGATATCCTATGCTTAGAATTCAAAGCTTTCTGTTTCATCCCATTTTCACGATCTAGTAGCAACAAATCATTTTTTCCCCTTTTCGTCACTATTATTTATTATTTAAAAAAAATTGAGGAATACAACTCTTATTTTAAGGTTAACAGAAAACCGCGCTGTATTATTTCGCGAAGATTTCTTGTGCATAATTATTAATTTAATAAATATTAAATTAAATAATACGCGTAGAAGAAAAATATCAAAAAGGAATGAATGAAATTTAGATTTGATTGTACGTGCAAACGAAAATTTAAGAAATGGAATGAGTGTTATAGATGAAGTTCAGATATAGAAGATGGTAAAGAGGATTTATATGTCTGGTGTCAACCAAATAAAATACCCATAGAAATTCGTGTAACAAAATAACAAGTCATTATAATTTAGTCCTGCAGTTGAAATGGGTATTTTAACTAAAAATTTTAACAGTTTACAAGGTTTAGAAAATAAAATTATCATGCAAACATTTTATCCTTTGCGTTTTAAAAAATTATATTTTGTTTGAAAATTGACTTCTTTCACGCCTTGAAGTAATTTGTCTCGTTTTCTTTTTTATAAAACGCATAAGATGACAATGTATTTTTCTTTCTAAAAACATGCCTACATACATTTTACCTAGAACTTTATAATAATAATAAACAAATTAGTTCCGAAAACACAATCATTTTTAAGCTAAATCTATTTTATAATCTAAAATACAAATTTAATTATAAATTATAATTTAATTATAATAAGTTTAGATTTGTTTGAAAATCGATTGCTTTAACGTCTTAATTATTAATTTAAAATTAATTTTTCTTTCTAAGGAATTTTCCTACTATGGTCATATATATTGACCTTAATCATTAGATTTATAAATCTGTAAATATTCAAATAAGTTCCAAGAAATAATGTGTAAATATTAAAATTCTTTCTGCGAAATTTCACTACTTTGAAAATAAATTTTTAACTGGAACTTTAGATTATAAAATCTGTAAATAAACAAACTAGTTCCTAGAATGCAATTGTAATTGACACTTTTATCAATGGTTTAGAACATAAAATTTTCGTTAACAAACTTATTTTAAAAACCTTTTGTAAAATATAAATTTCTGTTTGCATTTTAAAAAATATTTGTTTATAATCGAATTTATTTTGTTGCCTTAATTTTATAACATCCAACTACATATTCACTTAATTGATCCATAAAAATGTATTTTTCTTTTTAATAAATTTGTAATCTTATATTGAGTATAAATATCACGGTTCTTTCTAAGGAATTTCCCCTATTTGGTGTAACATTTTGACCTGGAACTTTAGATTATAAAATCTGTAAATAAACAAATTAGTTCCGAGAATAAAAATATATTTATAGGTATTTACCTTGTATTTATAATTTATTATTACTAGAAATATAAAGTAAATATTGTCATTTTTATTGCTTTTTACTTGATAACACTATATTTTTATTATTATCTAATAAATTGTTGTAAAAAATCGAAATTATATTTAATAATTATTTAATTAATCAGTGATACATGATGGCGCATTTATTTTATACATATAAAAATGTTCACAATGTTCTCAGCTCACATAAATTTACCATTCCAGTTGCATTTATAGTATTAGATAATAAGTGTTTATATTTGGCTGTTGCAAATCTTATATACCCACCACCAAATACCAGTAGTGTGATCTATGAATACTTGCAACTAATTTTTGTAACATTTTGTATCGGTTACGATTACTATACTGTTTATTTTATTTTGCGGAATTCTTACATACAACTATTATCGCTGGTACGTAGGTGCCACGAGACGGAAGATATTCACATTTTATATTTATCTCCTTTTCCCAGAACTGGCCTTTTTCATATTTTTGCAGCGTGCAACCATTAACTTTGACACACAATAAGTTGGATACCAAAAAGCCCTATGAAACTGATTTTGGCTCCTTGAAACGTCAAATTTGTCTTCTCTGTATGTAGGTCGAGTTTTTCGGAAGTAGTCCTCATAACAGAGCTATGACCTATTATGAATCGTGGTACATTTATATGTATAAGTATGCGAATGATTTTTTTTATAAGAGATATATGCTCATTTCAGTGATTTTCGGAAATGGAGTTTATAAGAGAGTTATGGTTAAATATGAACCGATCGTCATAAAATTTGGTGCGATGATTTATAAATATGTATACATATATGAATTATTTGTGTTGAATTTGACTTGTTAGTGTTTTTTTGTAAGATATTTATGCGCATTTAAGTGGTTCTCGGAAGTGGTCTTTGTATGAGGCTATGTCAAAATAAGAATCGATGTAAGCAAAATATCGTTTTGAAATATCGTTTTTGCCGAATTTTTTACGGTACAGATACTGCTTTTCTATAGACATTTATGTACCATAAAGCCATATTCTGAGTAGGCATTTGTATGGGGGCTATGAGAAGTCATGGACCGACTACCATTTTCAACAGGACTTGTTCTTCTATAATAAAAATAAAGTTTGCAAAATTTCATGGTATTATCTGCATTATATTTGAAGAAAATTGCAAAAAATATCTGAAAAATAACTCGGATTCTACTGCACATATTTTGCCCATTTTCAATACTAAAAATTTCGGTGAAACAAAGAATGTTTGGTAAAAATTTCATTATTCAAGCTGTATCGTGCCTTCAACAGACGGACAGATGGACGGACATGTCTAAATCGTCTTACAATCGTATAAGGACCAGTTATATATAGATAGGTGGATACAAAAATACTTTACTGTTCTTGCATTGAAAACACCTTTTTTACACCAAACATGCGTTTAAAATGCATCATAGTGTGTTTTTTGCGGCACTCCCTCTTTATGATATGAGGAAATGTAAAGAAGCCCATATGTGAAAAATCAAGGATAATAGTGGATGTGAAAATATATTGATATTTGGAGCGCTCAGAGAGCTTCTTCTCTAAAAGCTATACTTTAACTAGATAAGATCTATACGTTTATACCTATAGCTTAACATAGAATATTATTATGTCTCCACAGTTGAATAAGTTTCCATTTTAGTTCAATCTTATTTCAAAGTAATTAACATTTATCAATTGATGGTCAGTCTATTTTATGCTGTATATAAATATTTACGTATAATGTTAGCATTATTAAATATAAATGACTTAAATCTTTGCATAATTGATTTTAATTAATATTAATAGGGATTCAATTTAAGTATTTTCCTAACAAGAAAAAATGTCTATACAAATAATAAAACTAATAAATAAAACGAAAACTTAACAAAAAATCATCATTCGTCATAAACTAATCAAAAAATAAATAGGTATATATGTATGTATGTATGTACTCGTACATACAATATACGCAGCCTTTAGATAACAGTGTTAAACTAACCACTTGCATATGCATACGTGATCGTATCGAAAATACTTATTTTGATAACTAATAGTAAATGTCACATGTGATTTAGTTCTTACTCATTCCCATTTAAAATAAATTTCGCAATATCACTTTCTTTGACATTCACACTACGAATTGAATGTCAAGGAAATATTTGTGAAATGCGTATATACATACATACATATATGCAATTATTTATTGTCTTGTGTTCTTCTCTTTGCAGATTTTGCTGTAACCGCCAAAACGAAAATAGTATTTTATGATGAACATTGGCGAGAGATCACCACGTCTGCTCATCAATTTGATCATCTTTCGGCAATTGCTTTTGATGAATCTGAAGAAATTGTTTATTTTGCCGATCGCTTGCACAACAACGGCAGTATATTCTCGCTGAAAATACCCACGGGGCAAGATAATCCGCATGTTATTGAAAAAATTGTCCAGCGCACACAAAAGGAAGTTATTACCGGTATAGCCTATGACCCTCTTAATCGTAATGTTTATTGGGTTGATCAGTTAAATCGAAAACTTTACTTCATTTCAATTGATGCCCAAGAAAATGATCTTCCAAAAACTCTGCTGGATTTCGCAAACGAAGATACTATGCCCGATGGCATAGCCATTGATATTTGTCGCCGTAAAATTTATTGGACAAATTCAAATTTTAAAAATGCTTCCATCGAACGTATGGAATTGAATGGGGATAAACGTGAAGTTGTCGTAAATAAAGATCTTTATTTACCTCGTGGCATAGTTGTAGATCAATTGTCAGATCGTCTGTACTGGGTAGTTGATCAGCAGGGCATGCATTTTACCGTAGAAAGTTCGCGTTTAGATGGTAGCGATCGTAAAATAATTGTTAAGGGACTGGATAGTACTCCATCTAATTTGGCCGTTACAAAAGATTTAATATTTTGGACGGATCGCAGACACAATGCTGTTTGGACGCACACTAAATTGCCTAGGAAAAATATTAATGAAACTGATGAACAAAACGAAGAAGTCACAAAACCACATATTATTCTAAAATTAGCAGAAACACCGAGTGGTATTGTATCACGTTCTAGCTACATGACAACGCTGCAAAATGATCAGCATTGTTCTGGAGTGGTGAACAAAATCAAACACCATCTCTTGAATGCGCCACAAACAAAATTTACAAAAAATTCAACAGAAATAACTGAATCCAAGCGAGATTACTGCCTAAACGGTGGTGAATTTATATCACAAAGTGGCATTTGTATTTGTAAAATTGGTTTTAAAGGTGCTCGCTGCGAAACGAATGAGTGCCACAATTATTGTGTGCATGGTACCTGTACTATTTCATCATCCTCGTTTCCCAAATGTGCCTGTCAACGTGGTTTCCATGGTGAGCGCTGTCAAGCGTATCTTTGTTCGGGATTCTGTTTTAATGAAGGTGTATGCAAAATTGAAAATGACGGTCAACCATCTTGCGAATGTCCGGATAATTTTGGCGGTCAACGTTGTGAGCAAAATTCAACAGAGATATGTGCACTATTTTGCCGGATTTTAAAACACGAACCGGACACATATGCACCATTTGGCTGTCATGATATGTAAGTGATATTAAATAGATTTTTTTATTAAGAATTTACCCTAAACTAGCCACCATTTAATTAATCTTTGTTGTAATATATTTTTTTTTGTCTTGTGAAGTTGTGAAGAATTGGCTTCAGTAAGCGAGGATGCTGCTAAAATTTATGCAATACCCACTTATAAGCATTTGGAAGTCTGCAGAAATCAAGTTACCTGGACAAACACTCTAATCATAGCACTGATAGCTGGTGTCGTATTATGTCTGTCTCTAGTTCTATTAATTGTGCATGGAGTAAGACGTTTTTATAAACCAGCCAGACCAAGAATTAAGAAAACCTTTGTGGTGCGTAGACAACCAGTCTCCTCCTCTGATACACCTTTAACAAACCGACCCATGGCTACTGAACAATGTGAAATTACAATCGAAAATTGTTGTAACATGAACTATTGTGATACGGTAGGTTAAATAAAGATTTGCGAAAATGTTATTTTTTATTTTAAACAAACATTTTTTTCATTCCTTTTATATACACAGCCTTGTTTTGATCCGAAATTGGTGCAGCAAACATTATCGCGTGATACGAATACCAAAGATGATAAAAAAGTTTTAATACACAATATGGAAGATGATTTATATTGAACTGATGATGAGGCTTATAGAAAAACAAAATAAACAATAAAACACGTTTGGTTTAAAAAAATACTAGCGTCCACAAACACCCAAACGCATGCAACATACACATAAAAAAGAGGCCTTAAACAATTTAAATCACAAGCATGGGTTTTTAATTAATGGCAGATTATTGAGTACTTAAACAAACTACTTATTTATTAGCTCAAATACTTTAGCAAAAAGGCTCCTTTTTTTAACAAAATATTTAAATTTATTCTAATTTTTGATTCGATTTACGGAAAAATATATCAGTTTAAAAACAAAAGACTTTTTTCAATATTTGATATATTTATGATATTGATTATAAAAGAAAGAAAGAAGAGGACATTTTTAATGTTTTACAATTTATGACAAAAAATAGTTGAACAAAATTTATTTTTTTATTGGAATTTTAATCTGAATCTTTTATGTAATAAATTTTGAATTTGATTCGTCTTTTGAAATGATATGTTATGTTTAATATATCAAACACATGTTAAAAAATTATTACTTTTTATTAGACATAATAAATTAATTCTTTAAATTGGGATCTAATTATGTATGTAGGTATATTATATGGATTTAATTACTTATTTTGTTAAAAGAACATAAATTATTTTTTAGAAAATTTTTATCTTTCAACATAAACAAATAATGGTACTTCATTAAACGGGTTTACTTAATTTAATTCTTAATTATCATTCTAATAAATAATAGAAAGAAATACATTATTTTATAAAAAAATATTGCACAACTTGCAAGTAAAAAAACAAAGAAATCATCAACAAAAACGTCAAGCTTTAAGCAATAACAATACAACTAGATAAAAAGGCGTTAAAACAAAAAATAATCATGCCAAATGGCTTCTAACACATTTCCCTTCATGGCACAATAATATAAGGATGACACATTAAAAACACGCATTATCAATTATAAAATTCATGTAAAATATAACAAATATCGCGAAAACAAAATAAAACTGTAAAGTGTTAAGTGTTAATCCTTAGTTTGACATTATAAGTTTAAAATATTGAAATTTCTGCCTAATGTTTCTATCTTGTATATTATTGAACTATGATTTCGCCTAGCATATAGAATTTAGTTATAATTTATGGGTCGATTACGGATGGCAAAAACATATTACAGATGGCAACCGAGAATTTGCGGTTGCTTTGATTTTTTTAATTGGTAAATTTTAAATGTTATTAATTTTGTTGTTAAATTATTTATATTTGATTATATACTATATATTTTTCTACCCGAAAATTCGACAAAAATTTTAAAAACAAAAGTTGACTTACATAATAACAACTTGCACGTCAGTTGCGTTGCCTATTGGCAACCCAACTCCAGTTTGGTTGCTATACATAATCGACCCATTATTTTAAATGTGATTGAATTAATTAATTATTGTTTAATTTTTAATGCAAAAGGTTTTTATTCTTTGTAAATATACAAATGAATTGTT
Source organism: Bellardia pandia (assembly GCA_916048285.2). Taxonomy (NCBI): domain Eukaryota; kingdom Metazoa; phylum Arthropoda; class Insecta; order Diptera; family Calliphoridae; genus Bellardia; species Bellardia pandia. The sequence continues at coordinate 31,009,456 of OU696531.1, forward strand.
CAAAATTATTAAAAATCATCATTATATTAAAGAAAAAAAAGTTCCTTTGTTATTATTAATATATAATGTATGCCTAATTTTTTATATACATATATATGTATATAATTAAATACCATGCTAATTAAATTAATTTTTTTATTGGATTTAAATTAAAAAATATGTGCATATGTATTTCATATTTGAAATGAACTACTCTTATAGAAAATGTTCGAAGTATACGCTTGTAAATTGTGCAATACGCTACAATGTTTTCTGTAAGTTACATAGTTACTATATAAAATTTCTATTTTGAGTAATTTTTATATAACTAAAGGGTTTTTATTTTTTAAATATTTTCATTTTTTCTTCACACACATTCATTTTAACTGCCACGATATTTTTTTGTTATATTTTAAAAATTTTTCACAGCCATTTAATAAATAATAACACTAATAATAATAAAATGAAGTTTAATGTACATATTAAAATAAAATTAAATTATATAGTAATAGTATAATTTAATCATGTAGTTAAGTTTTAGTAAATAAAAAAAATTTAAAAAAAAATATTTTTGGTTTTTTTAAGTTGCTAAGGTCAAATTAACACAATGGAATTAACTTAAGGGACCCAAGTGAGCTGTTTTGAGAATGGCAGCCCATGAAACCTAAGAAACAAAATAGAGAAAATGTTTGTGTATTTCTTTATAAGTGTCCTTAAACATCACTAATACAATCTTAATACAAATTTTAAGTTTTTATGCCTTACAATTATTCAATTATTATTTCATCTAGCCCCCATACAAATGTTCTTCCGATATAGTTTTTATTTTATCGGTCATAAATGTGTGATTTATAAAAGTAACGAAACAAATTTCGCAACAAATGATTTTATAATGATTGGTTCATAATTAGTCATTTCAGCATGCATAAATCTTTTAAAAGTGTCTATATCGAAATATGTAATTTAACACAAACAATATTTATATGCTCAGAACTCATGCCATTAAAATGTTTAATGGTCGGTCCATTGTATGTCCGTATTATATAGTTTTGAATTTTCAGAATTCATTTTTCCACAAAATCTTGTGAGTTGAATAAAAAAAGATTTTGTTAAGTCTTAAGTTTTCTAACAAATATTGGAAATCTCGATATCACTATACAATCAAATCATTTAAAGACTTAAAATAATAGCTGTATATATTTTTGGTTTCTAAATTACATTCGCGGGAAATAATAAAACAATATGTTTATCTCAAGTAGGGATGTGAATCCCGAAAATCCCGTAATTTTCGGTATTTGTTTTCAAAAGGATTTGAGGATAGTGTTTGTTTACATCGCCTTCAACAAAAATTTAATTTTACAAAAGTATGTTGTAGAAATAAAGGTGAACGAATTTAAATTAATTGCCAAACTCGAACGCACTATTTAATGTGTCTACGTTTTTTTTTTTTTTTTTAATTCCTATAAAAAGCTTAATTGATTTAAAAGCTTAATAGATGAAGAATTTGTTTTACTTAAACAAATAGTTGTAATTTTTAGCCATCTGTCGCAGTGATATGAATCTCTGCTGATGTTGCACTTTTATTTATGATCAAAGAGATACATATCTAAAAGTGATTTCGTATTATGCGATGAACTAGTGAAATCTCTCTTTAAAATAAATCAATAAAGAATGCTGATTTAATCAAATGATAAAATTTTTTGAAACAATCCAAAATTGAAGAGTGAGTTTGAAAACGAGATAGATGTTTGTTATTAGAAAATATTGATTGTGAAACGAATGAATGCAATTGAAATATGTAAAAGCACCCCACAACACATAATAATGTCTGTAATGATATAGAATCCAATATTGAATAAGAAATATGTATACATACATTTATTTCCTATGGTTAGAAAAGAATTGTTTATGCAATCAACATACAACAATTTGCTTACAATCCACAAACGATGTGAACGTTGTTTTTCGTCAACTTCATACATAAGTATGTACATACATATATTGGTAAAATAATTAAATTAAGATTCTCTTTACTTTAGATACCTAATATGTTAAATACAGGATTTTCTCCTCTATGGTATACAGAACACCGGCTTCGTATAGTAAAGATTTCCTGTAATGTCAGGCGGAAGGATTTTCTTCCCTATGGTATACAGAACACCGGATATGCATAGCAAAGATACCCAGTATTGCGAATGGATTTTCTCTTCTATGGTATACAGAACACCGGCTTCGCATAGTAAAGATTTCTTGTATATTTTGTGTTCTAATCTTTCTTTAATATCTCCGGATCTATATTACCTACACTGTCATATTATACCTTAAATTAAACCTTAATTTCTTGATTTTTAAATTTTGTAATTTATACTAAAATATCGGATAAAAAAATAATTATCTCGAAATTAACCTATAAGATAGTCATGATATTAAAAGATGTGGCCGTAAAAATTTTTATTTTACTTAGAATTTAAAACTCCGCTAGCGACCAACTTAAGACGCAGAAATACTACTTTAATATCAATCATAAAACTTACAAATTCCCTGAAATTTTTGAATAATATTCCCGGCAAATTTTTCCCGAGTAGTAAAAATAAAATAAACTAAAAAATATATATCTGAGACCCATTTCGGAAAAATTGGATGATTTTCATAAGAGCTATAATTCAAAACACACATATTGATTTTAGTTATAACCTTATGCTTATCTCAATCTATATATATAAAAATAAGTGTACATTTTGATTGTCACTCCATAACTCGAGAACGGCTCGACCGATTGCCATAAAATTTTTAGGGAAGGTACAGGGAGGAGTGATGATGGTTAGTTGATTTTGAAATCCAAAATCGGTCTAGCCATTCTCCAGTTATGATTTTTTTCCTGAAAAAATTCAACATTTGAAAAAAAAGTCCCCTAAATTATGCTGTACAAATTTGCAAATAAATAAGAACAGGCAGGTTGTGAATACATCTTATTCTATGAAATACAAATCAATAGTAAATACCGAGCGAAGCCGGGGCGGTCAGCTAGTTTTTTATAAAAAATTTTAATTATTCAAAATTAGCCAAAAATAATATTTATTATTTGTATTCACAAAACTGGCGTTCGTATCTATTTAAATCGATATCCATAATAAAAATCAAACAATTTTTTGTAATATTTATTCAAAAGGTTCAACAAAATTCTTTATTTTCTTTACTGAGCGCTCCGCGGGTCTTATACACAAATGTTTTCCAAATATTGTAAATTCCATATTTCCTAATTTCATGCCAAATACACATTCGCTCTTAGGTACCGTTCGTAAACGATTGTCTTTTCCCAACAATTTTAACACATTTTTGGTATCTAACACTACAATTCCAGATAGGCCCACTAATGTGGGGCACTTTGACTGCATGACATACATTTTGGCACCATGCAAATCAGTTTTTACCAAAAGTTTACTAAATGCATCATAGCCGGCATCATAAACTTGCGGCACTTGATCTCCCTCCCGCAAGCCTAAATGCTCTTTCATATATCCCTTCCACAGACGATGCAGTGGCAGAGCTTCTTCATACTTCATTTGCCGTGTGGGCAGCGTATGTAATCCAAGCTGAGCATATTCTCTTCTATTGAGTGTTGAAGATTTTGTAGCTCTTCTTTTCCGACTTAATTGTTTTTTACTTTTAGTTCCCTGCAGCATTGTTATATGCTCCGGATTAATATCGATGCAATCTCTTCGACTGGGCACTACCATGTTGGTTAGATATTCTTGTAGTGACTGCATTTGATGGTCCATTTCTATTAGTAATAAGAACACTGATTTTATTTGAAATTGAAACTATCTTCAAATCAATCTTACCGAATTTTAAAAAAATTATAAAAATTTTATGTTTACAAACGCAATCCAAACAAATGTTTGTTTTTTTGCTTGCTTTAACACGTGTTAATGGTTGCAAAAATTGGGTTTAAAAACTTAATACATCAAATTTAATTTTTTGTGACCGTTAGATGAAAGCGATTTTTAAATATTAGTTATAAATAAATATACTTTTCGAAAATAGCATTTTAAAAATTACTGTTTAAATATCTGACAATATAAACATATATATTAGTATCAGATTATGTCTATTGAAAATTACATGATATTTGTAGGAAGAAATCACGTCAAACAATATAAAATTGACTTTATACAGATATAAATTATAAATTGAATTTATAGTAGATTAATGTGATATATCATTGTTTAGTGGCCGCGACTAATTCGTTACGTATATACATTCGGACAAAAAAGTTGTAACTGATGAATAAACTCGAAAATTGTCAGATATTTCTATATGAAATATCAGTAGATTTTTATCACAAAATTTTATTTTGAATATAGGTATTCACATCAAATTAGAATACATATCAATAAATATATAACATACGATATGTTAACGTCATGTTATATGGTGTTCATACATGCCTTTTTAATTGCATTTTTTTAATTAACGCCTAATTGAATTCAATTATCCATACAAAATTTCAATTAAGATAATTGCTTCATTAATGGGCAGTTTTTAACTTGATATGTATTTAAATACGAAATCAGTTAATTTTTCCTTAAACTTAAGTTGTATTTAAATACGGTTTAATTTTTTCAGTCTCAAATTTTGGTATTTAATTATGATAAAAATATGGTAGCACTATTAAATGTCAAAAAAAATATAAACAACTTCTTCATTTAACAGCTTGTTGTAAACTCAATGGACAAAAGCTGCATCATTAATATCCTCTTCATCTAAATTCATTGTTTTAGTTGATATGGATAATAATAAACACAATGTTTTTATTCGTGGCGCGTTTATTTATTGAATAATTTTTATCAAATAAAAAAAAAACTTCAATGCGCAATTTTAATAATTTGCAGAACTGTCAAAATCATATGGTAGTATGAAAAACTTAAGTTGTATTTAAATGGCCGTAGTCAGTGATTTATGTTATATTTAAATATGATCTATAAAAATTAATTTGGCATTTAAACAGAAGTTTAAACACACTTTAATTTTTAAGTTACAAACTGGCCATTAATAGTTCTAATAATTGTTAAAATTAAAAATACAACCCTGTGACAAGTAATAACTATATGGCAGATGATTCGCTTTTAAATTAATAAAGAATAATTTTAGGCTGAAAATTATAATATTACAACCAAATACAGTGCACTAGGGAAAACGTCAACTAATTAAAACCGCGGGTGTTGACGTTTAACAAATTAAAAAAAATCTGTTATTTTTTTCTGCTGTTTTTATAAAATTTTAGAGTAGGTAATGTAAAAAAAGGGTTGACGTTTTGGGATGTTGACGTAAACGAGCGTTGACGTTTTCCCGAGTGCACTGTAATTGTATTATTTTTTGTCAGCTGCTGTCAAACGCTAATTGAATTAGCAATATTGAGCATATGTGAACAATTTTTAATTAACCAATAATTGACTCAATTAAAAATACATGTCTGAACACCATATTATAAGTTTTATCTGGTTTTTATAATTTTTATTAAATAATAATTACGTTCAAGTACAACTCTGTTTATAGAATACAACTATGCAGAAAAATCCAACTCTACTTTTAGGTAAGCCATTTTGTATGCAGAAATCTACACAAGTTTTCTTTTTGCAGATGAAAATTTTCATGTGAAGATTTTCGATTCAAATTACTTACTATTAAAGATTAAATAATTCATAAATAGTATATGAAAAACACGTAACAAAGTTTGATTGCAAATTGAGAGCAGGAAAAACAAAAATACATGAATCAAGACGTATAAAAAAAACTGATTCAAGAAAAGTGGAAATAAAGCGGAGCACCGGTGTGCTCTTAAGAACTGAAAAAATTGGGTAGCGCGTGTATATGTCATAAATTCTATAAAAGAAAAGGAAGTGAAAAAATAATTTGTTAGTTACTCTCATGTTTATTGGCTGCAAATTGAATTTAAAACCATACATTAAGTTTTAAGCAATTGTAAGCAAAAATGGCTGACGGCGTGGTGTTAGATCTCTACGCCGAAGACTTGGATAAAGACTTTTCTGCCCAAAATCAGGTAAATTAAATGTGCAGTTTGGTTCTATAGATTAATTAAAAAACTATTTTACATTTTTAATATTTTCTTAGGATGAATTTGCTGCCGATGGCGTTGATTTGTATGATGATATTGGAGCACCTCCGGAAACAACAACTGGCACTGCCGCTGTAGCTGTTACTTCAGTTATTGGGAGTGAGAGTCCCGGCCAACCAGGTAGTGGTCCAGATGGCACTGCTGCAGCCGGTTCAAATGGAGTTTACCATCAAGGCAGTGGTAGTTTGGCTCCAAATCAAGTGGGACGTCGTTTCCAACTATATGTAGGCAATTTAACATGGGTAAGTTCGTTTTATTTTATTATTATACACAATAGTTATGTACATATGTATACTTGTATGTAAAATTTGGTAAAATCATCAATATTATCTTTATTGTTTTATTTTTGGTTGAATAAATTTTAATGAAAAGCTTCGTTTTCCCAAACAAAAAAATAAACAATTAAGGATTGTACGTTAGATGTTTTAATTTGGGCTGCATTTAAGAAAAAAATTCAGGATTGTATTTTAAATATTTAGGGTAATTTAATTAGTATGTAATTTCTCAGCTATTTAGAACATATGTATGTACGAATATATACCTACATGGTTTTTAATTTTATTCCGCACATATATCACTGCTACATACTCTACTCTGTGGAGATAGGTCAACTAAATATTAGTCTATAATGGATTTAACTGTCTATTAAACCAGACTGCTATTTTCTCATTTAATTATAAAAGTATATACCTATACATATGTATGTACGAATATATACCAACATGGTTTTTAATTTTATTCCGCACATATATCACTGCTACATACTCTACTCTGTGGAGATAGGTCAACTAAATATTAGTCTATAATGGATTTAACTGTCTATTAAACCAGACTGCTATTTTCTCATTTAATTATAAAAGTATATACCTATACATATGTATGTACGAATATATACCAACATGGTTTTTAATTTTATTCCGCACATATATCACTGCTACATACTCTACTCTGTGGAGATAGGTCAACTAAATATTAGTCTATAATGGATTTAAATGTCTATTAAACCAGACTGCTATTTTCTCATTTAATTATAAAAGTATATACCTATACATATGTATGTACATATAAACACTACTTAACTAACATATATAAAAATTTCTTTTTAACTTTATAGTGGAGCACCGATCAAGATATTGCAAATGTTATGCGTGATATTGGTGTAACTGATTTCCAGGAAGTGAAATTTTTCGAAAATCGTGCAAACGGCCAATCAAAAGGCTTTTGTGTTGTGTCTTTAGGCTCGGAAGCCAGTTTACGTTTGGTATTAGAGCGTTTACCCAAAAAGGAATTACATGGCCAGGCGCCTGTTGTTACATATCCTACAAAGCAGGCCTTAAATCAGTTTGAGAGTCTACAAAAAACACGACCAGTACCACCACCACAGCAGAATGGACCTCCACGTGGCCCAACGCCCGGCGGACCACTGATGCCAGGCGGTCCTATGCCACCACATCCTGGAGCACCCCAAGGAGTGCCACCTGGTCACCAGCCACGACTAATGAACCCCAATATGCCACCAGGCCAATTTCGGCCACAGCATATGGCCCCTCAAGGACCACCAGTTGGTCCAAATGCAGGACCACCTCGCATGCAGGTATGTTGTGTAGAAATTAAAATAATGCCCATATTTAACTATTGTATTATTTTTGTTTTATTCGTCTCTAAATTAAATAATATCTTAGTAGTTGCATTCAGATTTTTTGTTGTGTTATGTTAATTTATTTGCTCTAAATATTTTTGTATTTACATATTTTTAAATGGTCGTGGTTTTAGTTTTTTTTTTTTTTTTACTTTTTTCTAATAAATAATTGGTTGTATTTTTAATTTTTAACATCTCAATTGTTCTGAATGCCTGTTATAAGTTTTTCTTCTTTTTCAAAAAAAAAATCAAATCATTAATTTCATATTCATAATTTTTATATAAATTATAGCATAAAATATGAAATAATTAAAAAAAAAAACAAATGTATTTTGAGCGATAAAATGTATTTCAGAGCAATTAAATTTAATATTTTCTTTTATTTTATAAAATATTCACATTATTTTAAGCCAATGTGTTAAAAATCAATTGAAATTTCAAAACAAAAAATGTATACAAATCTGTGATGCAGAAATTTATATTATTTATTTTCTTAATTCAAAAATACTATTATTTTGTTGTTTTTTATGTAATACATCTAAAAATTAATAAATTTTTGGTAATATTTCTTTTTCTGTCTTGTAAGTTTACTTAAATTCATTCATATGTTCCAATAGTACAATTTGCTAAAATATTACTACTATTATTTTATTTAATAAGAAAACTTATATTTCGTAACAAACTAAAACACGATATGTGGTCTATAATAATTTATAGATACTGAAAATGTGATATTTACTTTTCTCTTTCTTACTTAATCATAATGACTATATTACCATAAGAAAAAAGGCATGTTTTTTATTATCATTTCATTTTTCTAATATACTCCATGTAAATAGTTGTGATATTTATTAATATAATATTAATACATATTTATAATTCAAAAAATGTTTTCTTGTGTACAAAAAGGCATTTATGTTTTAAAATGCCGTCAGAGAGTTGATTCTTTTTAAGAAAACTGTGTTATAGTTTACATATACATTTTGTATTTACATTTGTTAAACATTGCATTAAAATTGTCTTAAAATAATGCATTTACAATCAAAATGTAAATATTTTTAAATTTTTGAGTGTTAAACATTTTATACAAACATATAAAGAAAATAAATGAAATCTATATTTTATATTGAAAACAAATATCTATTTTTTGGGATAACAACGTTGTCTATCCGAAATATTTTACCTGCTTTCCTAGCGAGTTTAATTGAAATACATAATATATATATTCCTGATAAACATGAAATACAAAAAAATGCCACCATTGCTTGCAGCCAAATTAATATTGCAAAAAAAAAAATTGTATGTATTTAGCTGTTTACTAGACGTTGAATTGTTTTTTTTTTTTATTTAAATTTTTTTGTACAGAAGACTCAAAACTATTAAAAGCATAGTTTTTAGTGTTTAGTTGCCCCTTGTCGGACAAATATTTTTCACGTTTTCCATTTATAATTTTTAAAAATTCCGTACAATAAACAAGTTCAATAATTTACCAATATTTTCACCTTAACACAATGATATTGTTTAATGAGGAAGGGACATGTTTTAATTTATCAAAGGAACAAACAATGTTTGAAATATTAAAAAAGCTTTGCATTTTAGATATAGACATATAAATGTAGCAAAAACTTCTGCCAGAAATACCAACAAAACATTCAGGTTTGTTATTAAATTAGGAATTATTTGAAACCAAACCCATTTTTAAATGTCAAACATGTGAATTTATGTTTATTATAAGTTATGACCAAAATAACGCTATATAGCCAGTTGTTTATTGTTAACGCATAGTTTAATTGGATTATTTTGAAACAAAAACTTCTCGCGTAAATTAAATATTCTAAAACATTTATGTAACGGTTAATTTTTAAAAACCCAGGAAAAATTCCATCTAGATCTACAAATAGATCTAGAATGCATGCATAAAGCAATTACTTGGTGTTGAGACCACTGATTTTTGATTTAAATTGTCATCATCGGAACTAGATCTTTTAAAGCGATAAATAAATAACTAAGGACATTTTTGATTTTTTCCCTTACATTATAAAAAAGTATTTAAAACACTCATGCGTTTTTTGCATTCATTTTCATTAATTACCATCATGGAATCGTGATGCATAATAAGGTTTCTCAGAACGCGTTGTTTACAAATTAAAAAGAAGTTAAAATAAAATATCGAGAAACTTAGTTTTTGTAGATAGATAATTGATATATATTGTTCATGCGCCAACAAGAAGTCCTATGTGTTTGTTAAAAACTGTTCATGGAAGCGAAAAACCATTTTTTATAAGAAATCCACGTAAAAATACACACTAATTAATATTATAATATATAATTATAATTAATTTGCATGGAATATAGTTATAGGTTAGTAAGTAAACGGAAAAAAGATAGGAGGGAGGACTAACAATTTTTTAACACAAATTTAAAATTTGCATATCAGACTTTTTGTTGGCGCAACGACAAGATATTCTCTTTGGAATTTATTTTTTATCTGTTATATAGGAATCATTAATATCAAAAAATAAATTATATTCTAACGTCCATATTTCTGATAATCCCATTCTTTATTATCCAATGGACATACTTGACGAGTTTTCAACCAACGCGAAATGCAATGAAAATGAAATGCATGATTACAAGTACCCCATGCCACAGTGCATTCATTTTTTGTGCTGGAACATAGCGGATTCGCTTGACATTCAATACAGAAGTCCATAATTTGATTACGACATATAGCACAATTATCAACTGCTAAATCCCAAGACCACAAAGCCTGCGCCATCCATTTTTCTATGACAAAACGTTTTCCTTTTCGATTGGAACTGCACGTAGGTGTATTATCTTCATCTTCCATGTTGAGAAACTCCTCAGAATCGTTTTCTTTGTCGTCTTCCATAAGATTAGCCATGATTTTTTGATCAATTGAAATATGGAAATAGTTTTTTCACTATATTTGAAGTTTAACTCGAAATTTTGTTGTTTATTTTTATTGTTTTAATATGTAGTTACTTTTTTTTAATTTACAATAGCTTTGTTTCAGTACTTGTCAAATATTTCAATATTTAATTCCAACCATGGTGTACTTATACAAGGTGAGTGCAAATCGGCAACAAATACAATACAATACAGAAACAACAGGCATTTTGTTTGTGTAAAATAATGTACTAATGCCAAAAACACTTGAAAAATAATTACTTTTGACATAAGTAAATTGTATACAAAGTCAGTCAGCTGTGCTACTGCACTCACCTTGTGTAGTTACACCATGATTCCAACGTTTTTTACATAAATTGTTTAAATTTCAAGGAAATTGTATTTTAAAAGTTGTCGAAGAAGTTTAGTTTTTTATGCAGTTGAACACAAATAAATTCGCAGAGGTCATCAAAATTTGCGTAAATACCGAAACTTTTCTAAAGGAAAAACATAGATTATAGAATTTAAAGAAGAAACCAGTTTATAGTTTACATATAATAATTAGAAACAATATAATATTAAAAATAGACAAAAACTTATATTTTATTATAAAATTTCTAAATGTTAAGAATGGTTTTGTTTATGTCGGACCCAAAAATTTATATGATTGGGGGAATTTTATTTACTAATCTAAAACGAAGTGACGCATAAATTTATTTATTTTTTATATTTATTTATTTATTTTTGACATTTTTATTATTAATTTTTTAGTAATTGTTCAAGCTTAAGGTATTTTTTAAAATTTTTTTATTTTTGTATTTTTAAAATAAAATAACAATTATTATTTTTATTTGAACTGTTAATTTTAAATCTTTGATATTTCTTTTTTATATCGGCTCGAGTTCATTAAATTTAATTTTCATTAAATTATTTTTACTGAAGGTAAAAATATATGTAAATTCAACCATCAACCCAGGTTCGAATCCTAAGCCAAGAAAAATTATCAATAAAAATTTTAATAATAATTTGCATGTAACAATTCCTACCTTCAGTAAAAATAATTTAAAGAAAATTAAATTTAATGAACTCGAGCCGAAATAAAGAAATACCAAAAAGATAAAAAATAAAATTTAAAAAAAAACTTAAATTTAAAAAAAAAAAAAGCTTGAACAATTACTTCTTTGTATTGATATTAATAAATAAATAAATAAAATAAAATATTATAAATACATATATTGTAACTTAAAAGTGTTGCTGTGGATTAGTATTAGATAAAGACTAATCCATAGAAAAAGTAATCGTTTGTTAGACATGAATAATTGATCACTGGGCAACATATATGTAGTTATAAGACGAAAAGTCTTAGTTAGGAGATGAATATTGTATACAGGTTAAAATAAGTTAGGTTAAACAATCAGCCAACTTGAAATTGACACACGTTGGTACTCGATGGCTTCCGTTGTATTACCTGAAAAGAAAAAGGGAAATCTCCCTAGCTGACCAGTTCTTTGTTAAATATTTTAACCAAATCATCCCTATGCACATATAAAGGCATCTAGCAATTTGACGTCAGTGTCTGATAGATTCGGAATTCGTACCCGATATATCAGTCTGGAGGCTCAACCTCCTAAATTATTTTTTTTTTTTTAAATAATTAACAAACACAAACTGCGAAGCTTTTGGCTTATCTGCAGAAAACACCCAGAGTCTTTGGCGGGAATCGAACCCACAACCCTTTGACTGATAGTCCGGCACTCTATCGCCTTGTCTATCGGGGCACTGTGTAGACGATTCGGCAAAAATGGAGTTAAAGGCAGTAACGAAGACAGTTGAAATGTATATTTTATGGTAATTGTTATTTATACAGTGATAAGATAAGCCATAACCTCCGCCTGGTCAAACTTGAGAAAGCTGTCTTCATTAGGATATGAGGGCATAAAAGTGCTTAGGTAATTAGATAAAAACGTGCCTAATGACTGCATTTAAATATTTTCCATACAGTGATAAAATGTCCTGGAAAAAGAATTATTAAGAAATACAATACACATTAAAAATCAAGCACGAACATCAAATATTCAAATCATAGTTTTAAAGTATTGCATATTTATTAAACCTTTGATAGACTATATTTTTTGTGTTTGTAGTATTGTTTTTTTTTAGATTCATACGTTATTTTAAACTTAATTTTGTTACTCTTTTTACCTATATTTACAGTTTAATTTAACAAATAATTGTATGTAAAAATGTAGCAAATGAATATCTATTTTATTGCATTATTTTCATTAATAATTGTTAGTTATTATCGTTATTTTATTATCTCTTATTCCATGTTTTACCACCTCTCCACCACCTTCATCATCTTCATCATCCACAACAAAAAACAACCTCACACATTTTACAAACCAACAGCAACCACCCATGCATCAAGGACCACCAATGATACCACAACAAGGTATGCAAGGTCCTCCAAGATTTGGTCAGCAACAACCGCAGTGGCCAGGACAACCAAGGCCTAATGGACCACGACCGGGGCCGTTAAATGGACCACCACAACGTCCACAAATGGTAAAGAACTTCATATAATAGTTGTTATGTTTAAAAACTAAAATAATTCAAACCAAAAAGTAAAAGCATTCAGAATATTGAGATATAAGTCTTCGATAAATAAGAACACATTATGTAAAAAAATATTAAGCTCATAAGAATTGTGTTTTGTGTGTACAAAAACTTATTGCTAATATTTAAATGTATTTAATTTTATTTAAAAATTTAGTTCCAGGGACCTCCAGGTGGTATGCCAATGCGAGGCCCACGTCCCGATTGGAGGCCACCTATGCATGGTGGTTTTCCGCAAGGTCCACCCGGTGGCCCACCACAGGGTCCTCATATGCAGGGTCCACCTAGGGGTCCTCCAGGTGGCCCACCTCAAATGGGTGGTCCTGGTGGACCGCCTCCTGGTGGACCTCATAGCGGACCAGGTGGTCCAGCTCCTCATGTCAATCCAGCATTCTTTAATCAACCAGGTGGAGGACCACCACAACATCCCGGCGGCCCCCCAATGGCAGGTGGTCCACCACATGGACCACCCGGTCCAGGTCCTCAACAGGGGATGAATATGCCACCACAACATGGCCCACCACCCCACTTCGCCCAACAAGGTGGACCTCGTGGTCCTTGGCCAGGTCCGCCAGGGCCTGTGAAACCTCAAGGTCCTTTCCCCGATCAAGCCGCTCTAGGGCCGCAACTGAACGAAGCAGAATTTGAAGAAATTATGGGACGTAATCGCACTGTTAGTAGTTCGGCTATTGCACGTGCTGTCTCCGATGCGGCTGCCGGTGAATACTCCAGTGCTATTGAGACGTTAGTCACAGCAATCTCACTGATCAAACAATCGAAAGTGGCCCATGATGAACGTTGTAAGATTTTGATAAGTTCGCTACAGGATACTTTACATGGCATTGAAACAAAGAGTTACAACAGACGTGAACGCTCCCGATCTCGTGAGCGATCTCATCGCCAAAGGCCGCGGCGTGAGAGATCTTCGTCAAGGTATCGTGAAAGATCGCGGGAAAGAGAACGGGACCGTGAACGAGATCGCGATCGTGATGCTGGGTAAGTTTCTGAAAACAATAAATAATTTTAATTTAAAAATATATTTAATATTTATGCACTGAAAATCTAATTTTTGTATGTTGAATCTTCTAAAATATTCAATTTTAATTATATATCTACAATTTTTCAGTTATCGTGAACGTAGCAGAAGTCGTGAACGTGAACGCCCTAGCACTAATGACCACTACAGAGATGACAGCTCCAGCCGATCTGCACGCACTCGTAAATCACCAGAACAGCCAAGTGGTGATCCCAGTAATGAGGCACCCTCAAAACGAGGTTATTACGAAGAAAGATACCGCGGATCTGATCGTGAAAGAGAACGAGACCGTGATCGTGATCGCGAACGTGATCGTGATCGCGATCGTGAGCGTGAACGTGATCGTGAACATCGTTCAAGGCATTAAAATATGAAATAAAACACACAAAAAATTTTAGATGTAACATAAATATTCGTCATTCACCAACAACTTTGTGAAAATAACGACAAAACCACAATGAAATACAACAAACAGTTATTTAACAATTTTCCTAAATGTATAATTGAAATTATGAATATAATTAAGATTTACATAAAGATTTCAAATTAGAATGAACAAAATAAATTCCAATTTGTAAAATGTTTTCAATAAAGATAATTCAACTAGACGTAGAGAACGGAATACAATTTATAACAAAAAAATGTGTACACAACATAGTCTCATATTAATTACTCAACAATAATATTAACTACAAATCTGGGATTTTGTAATGGATAAATGGAGACTATTTCGACGGCTTATTCTTCTTTTTTCTCATTATTATTACCTACATATACTTACGTTGTTTGTAAATTGATATTTCACATTATTAATAAAACAAAAAAAATATATAATATTATCAATTAAAAGTCTTAAAAAAACTAATAATTTAAACAAAAATACCTAAAGTGCAGTATTATTTTTATTTAATTAATATGTATTTAATATACATATATATATACATATACATATATATGTATATTAAATTAGTTTGTAATATAAATATTTTTTATGGATATTATACAGCGGGAATCGCCTAAATAGGGAATTTAATTTAAAAAAATGTCTGATACATGATTTGAAAATATCATTATCCAGTAAACACAAAGTAGTGCCATAAATAGTTCTTAAACACATATAAATTTATTGTCAATACAGGTTTTACAGGACGTTGCGCAGTTGTTTAAAAATATGTATATATATTTTTTGAACGATTGAAAAATACTTGACTTGACGAGTCAGAACTGATGAGTGTGAAACATGACTTAATTAAATTTTACATAGTGACAGCTAAGGTTCTCTGAGTTAGTTTGTATAGGTTCGCCGTTTGAATGTGAGCTTGTAGCGACCTCCGAAGTTTGTCACAACGAATATACACGTTAACAAAAACACCAAAAATTATTTTATATTGAGATAAAACTTGAAATAGTTTTGAAAATTCTTATGTGAAATTTGGAGCATATACGCAATTCGAAATTTAAATTCTGTGATACGGAAATGTTAAAGTTGTTTTATTTCTTACAATGACATGAAGTACAAAAAATTATTTACGATTAGAATGAGCATGAACGTTTAAAAAAATTAATTGTAAAGCTAGATTTACACGATTGAAATTTTCTTCAAAATGCTTCAAACTCGTGTAAATAGCAAAATTTCTTCAAAATTTATTTATTTATTAACTATTAATAACTATTAAATAAATAAATTTTGAAGAATTTTTGCTGTTTACACGAGTTTGAAGCATTTTGAAGAAAATTGCAATCGTGTAAATCTCACACAAGGTTAGTATTACAAATAAGATTAAAATTTAGTGAAATGTATCGATATTTATTATCTAAAAAAAATTCTAATATATTGTTTTCTCATATATAATTCTTTATGCCTTGCTATGAAATCTAAAGTAATCATAGTTTTATAATTGTGGGAAGTATCTTCCTTGAATCAAATGATTTAAAAATGGATAATTTTCAAAAACGAACAATTGACAAATTGATATTCTGCAAATCTCATAGTTTTGTACATTGAAACAGTTTTGATTACTCGAAAGTAAAACGAGTAAATCGTCAAAATTCGATTTACAAAACAGGGGGGTTATTGTGTATTTCGATTCGAAAGCAAAAGCTTTCGAAATACAATGTAAAAGTATACAAATTCGAACGATTTTCTTTTCGAATCGAAATACACAATAACTCCCCAGGTGGATAATTCTAGAAAATATGTACTTGTCGTAATCTTGGAAATTTTGCATCCTATAATTCATTACAGGCTATATACGTATGTATTGGTCACAGAATATAAATATTCTATGAAATAACTTTTTAATTAATTCCGTTTAATCTTAAGTCAGAATTAAGAAATATCAGTAATTCTTTAGCTTTATGTAAAGGTTTTTATTTAAATTTAATTCATTTATAGTTGAATTGATTAGTAAAGGAATTAGTTTATTATATAATTGTTCAGACTTCAAATATTAAAATCTATCTCAAATTGAATGAAAATATCTTTTGTTTTATAAAATGAGTTAAGAAAAGTTTTTAGAGTTTTGAAATACATAATTGAAAAAAAACTAAAGCTTATTTGTAATGGATTTATGTTAAATATTAATAAATATTTGTTTATTGATTAATAACTAAAATATATATATTACATGTTTTTAATTTAATTGTTTTTGCAAAAGGATTTATTTTTAAAAATAATGATAATTAAAAAATATGATAACATCTGTGATATTACTATTATTAGCATTAATATTTTTTTAAATTTGTAAAGAATTAATTATATAGTAAATTTTACATTAACTTATTCAAATAAATAATTGAGTTTTTGAAACGGTAACATATTTACTATATATTTACATTAATTCTAACACTGCGAACAATCTTTTAAATCGAACAAAAATTGTGCGCACCATATTTGGAAATGTTATATTGTGCGAACAATAATTAAATATTTTTACTGTAATAAAGATGGTAATTATAAAAACATTTTAATATTAATTTTTTATATGAAAGTTCATAAATATATAATAAATTACTTGTGTATCATTTGATAACTTTTGAACCAATAGACATATTTAAAAATAGGTAACAAATATTACATACAACCTTAAATAATGGGTCGAATTATTCATTCCGTTTCGCGATTGCGGAAAGAAATTTTTTGTGTGGAAGCATAATTTGAAATGATTAATTCCGTTGCTGCGGTATTTTTCCTTTTTGTGGTATCATCTCTACACAGACAGTATTGTGGCATGACGCAGCAATGAATAATTACATTTTATATATCGATTGATATTTATTTCCGCTTAATCTTCTTTTCCGTGCGGAATCAATAATACCACCCAATATATATGTATATATATATTTTTTTTCAATTCAATTCTTTATTTCAATATATAGAAAGCCCTTGTGGCCAATTATACATGTATCGCAAGATCTATATTCATGTCGTTATAAATATTATGTAATTTTTTATTCGAAGGTTTACTTCTAGTTAAACATAAAAATTTATTTGAAATTTATTTTTGTATACCTCTGTTTTTATGTTTAACTAGAAGTAAACCTTCGAATAAAAAATTTTTACAATTAATACTCGCAAGAGTATAATTAATGTGATTATAACAAAAATTCAAATTGTATATATTTAGTTAATATTAATAATTTCATAATGATTTTTTTAAGATTATGGTGAATTATGGTTCATAAAAAAATTTTTGGATTATTTAAGCACATTTTAAACAGTTTTTTTGTACTGCTTAATTTGAGGAAATTCATTGTGGCGAGACATATTTCTGTCTCGTTACGAGCATTATTTGCAGTCTGGCAACTATGACAACAACTGACGTGTCCCCACCACCAACTACTGGTTACTTTTTTTATAATTTCACCATGATTATATATATAAAAAACAGCAATAAATAAATACAGTCATAATTATTAAAAAAAAAATAGTGCACAAGTAAAAAGATCTAGAAGAAAAAATAGTCATAACAAGTGTCATTATAAAATTAATAAATAGTGTAAAAAATATAACTTGAAAAAGAAAAAATATATTTTAGAACGGAAATTTCAATCAAAATTTTATTAACAATTATCTAAATTTTCAGTTTCGTAAAATATTTCCTTAAAATTATAATTACTGAAATAGCTTTAGAAAGGCCGAAATATAATCAAAATGGCATCTATGACGGATAGATTTGGTCAGTTTTTAAATGGATTAAATGACAAATAGTAAGTACATAGATTGTGTGCAATAATTATTACAAGATTTTTTATAAATAATATACTCATGTAAATTCATTTGTTCCAAACATTTTTCATTTCTATGTTTCCTTTATTAAATTTTCGCTTATAGGTATTAACATGTCACTGACCTTTTCCGATTTTAATTTGTTACCTAGTAATTGAAATTACATATTAATTGCCAACAATTTTGAATAAATAACATTACTACCTAGAAATAGTTTTAATAAATCTTAATAATTCATTCAGTTTAAGTACTGGCCAGAATTATTCATTTTACTTTGAATTTTCAGGATAACACAAATAAAGAGGTTATTGAGTAAGGGGTGCTCTGACTAATAGGAGACTCATCTATATATATAAAAATAAGTGTACATTTTGATTGTCACTCCATAACTCGAGAACGGCTCGACCGATTGCCATAAAATTTTTAGGGAAGGTACGGGGAGGAGTGATGATGGTTAGTTGATTTTGAAATCCAAAATCGGTCTAGCCATTCTCCAGTTATGATTTTTTTCCTGAAAAAATTCAACATTTGAAAAAAAAAGTCCCCTAAAGTATGCTGTACAAATTTGCAAATAAATAAGAGCAGGCTGGTTGTGAATACATCTTATTCTATGAAATACAAATCAATAGTAAATTCCGAGCGAAGCCGGGGCGGTCAGCTAGTATATTATAGTTAATTAGAAAATTAATAATTTAAATATTTCTATGACCTGTAGGTACTTGAAGTACAAAATACCACATCATTGTTGTTTATATACCATATAATATGTAGGTATAATCTTAAACAGAGTGAATGTCAATAATGTTGATATAGGTACATATGTATGTATGAATGTTTAGATTTGAATCTCAATTATAGAAATTCTAATATACATATACTATACATATATATATTTAAACAATATAAAGTGTTACTTTATCTATTATTTATATTTATTAAACTTGGTGCAAGTTCTTGAGACTTGCATACATACATACAAAAAAAAGAAGGAATTTAAGAAAGTTTGATTGAAGATTAATATAATGGTTGTTGCCACTGTCCATTGCCCATTGAATGTATTGCTTGGGTTTGTTTATGGCTTGCACTTTTATAATTACGAAAAATATTGGATTGTACTCACGAATAAATAGTTATTTTCTAGTACATAATGCAGTTAATACAGGGTGGGCCAACTTGGACTGACTGATTTGAAATGCTTATAACTTTTGCATTTTTAATTTAATACTCAATTGAACATCTCCAGAACATCGCTACGACGTATTCTAAAAGTTGATCTGAAGATGTTTCCATATAAAATTCAATTGGCCCAAGAATTATTGCCGAGGGATGCACCACAACGGCTACAATATGCCAATAGAGTTCAAATCATTCAGTCAAACTTGGCCCACCCTGTATAACCAATTGCAAAACTAACAGATAGGTACATATTCTGTTTGTTGTATTACGTACTAATTAAAAAAATGACCTTAGAAAAAATGCGTGTACATGGAAAAAAATGTGTTTCCTTCATGAAAATATGAGTAGTAAATATTTGTTTTGATAGCTGCTATTCCTAATATATACTGCTACCTTTCTGGCAAGATATAAAAACCTGCAAAATACATAATATTTCGTTATGTATATACATAGGTAGGTAGGAAGGCTGGTGTGAGTAATCCTCACACCATCACCCAGAGACCAATATGGTCCATTGCGATGCCTTAGATAGGAAGAGAAGTGAGAAAGAAGGTGAAATAAAAGCGATAGTGAAAGACAAGAAAGGAATAGTAAAGTGCATAGAGATAAAGGAGAAAAGAGAAAAACCTGACCAAATCCTACTCGGACACATGTCCTCCATTTGTACGACCAGCACCCATTCTACTGCCGTGTAGCCAAGCCATTCCCATTACGAATCCCATTAAACTCTCCAGCCCACAGCTCGAGACATCCTCTAATTCGCCCAGGAATCTATTACCCAGCCACCTCAGCCTACTACCCTGCAACCTGGGACAGTGGCATAGAATGTGCTCAACCGTCTCCAGTTCATCCGGGTCTTCGCATAATCCGACACTTCGGATCCCATTCTCACCGCCATTCTGCCTATCATGCAGTGGCCCGTGATAATGCCTATCATGGTCCTAATCCTATCAAGACCCTACTCCTGTCCAGCAACGATTCCGAATCGGACTTCTAAGCATCGGCCACAACGTCCGTGACACTTGGCAGTCCGTCCGGTTTCCCCAGACCTGATTGGTCGCATTTAGGACCCATTAATAGATAATAGAATCCCATTGGAGGCCCAACTGCCTCAATACGGTTACCATCCTCTGTCACTGAGCCCATCCTTGCCAGCTCATCAGCCATCTCATTACCGGCGATGTCCGAGTGACCTGGTACCCAGCACAGCTTAACCGTATATTCCTCTAAGGCTTCCTCTAGAGCCCTCCTACAATTGTCAACTAGTTTGGAATTCACATAACAGCCCCGTATGGCCAAAAGGGCCGCCTGGCTATCCACATAAATCGTGACCTCCGAATCTTTGTCAATGTTGTCCTTCATCAGTTCCACGGCCCTCAAGATCCCTAGAACTTCCGCTTGAAAAACACTACAGTCGTCAGGAAGCCTATATGACACTGATGTCCAGATTTTCAATAAAGACTCCCGCGATCGTACCGCGGTTTTACATTATTCTAGCTTTTGATATTGGTAAAAATCAAATCATCTAATCTAAACGTTAATGAGCAATTTATGAGGTATAAACCAAATCCACATTTTATTTTATAGTTCTCTAAAGTAGGACATAATTTTGCATAATTTTGTCCAAATTTGGAGGACTATTAAATATTAATCATGTACCATATGGGATTGGTTTATACCTCATATACAGCCATGCCACAGAATTTAATTCCGTTCGGAAATGGAATGATACCTAGAAATGCTTACAATTACAATTCCACATAGCATTTGATAAGGTTTGGCATAAAGGTCTTATATGTAAAATTAAAACACTATTACCAATACAATTTTCATCACTTTTGGAATCCTATATGACTGATCGTTATTTTAGAGTAAAGCATAAGCAACATTACTCAGATATGAAAAAAATAGAAGCTTGAGTACCTCAAGGCAGTATCCTGGGTCCAATTCTATACTTAATGTATACTTCAGATATACCCATACCAACAAATAGCAAAACAGCTACTTTTGCTGATGACACGTGCATCTTAGCTACTGGTAAAAATGAAACCGAATCTACATCAAAACTACAGACAGCAGTTGATGAAATCGTAGACTGGACAGATACTTGGAGAATCAGACTTAACAAAAGTAAGTCGACACATGTGGACTTTACTAACAAAGTAATAACACATAAACCAATAAAAATTTCAAGTTTAGCTGTACCTTATGCTAACAATGCAAAATATTTGGGAATGACGCTTGATTCTAAACTAACATGGAAGGACCACATCAGAATTAAACATACTGAACTGAACATAAAACAAAAAAAAAACTAAATTGGCTAATTGGGAGTAATTCTGTACTCTCAATTGATAACAAATTGCTGATTTATAATCAAGTACTTAAACCTGTCTGGACCTACGGAATCCAATTATGGGGATGTGCTTCCAAAACTCATATAGAAATTATACAACGTTTTCAAAACAAAATTGCTAGAAATTTGGTCAATGCGCCCTGGTATATTAGGAACGACGATTTACATAGAGATCTCGGGTTAAACAAAGTATCCGAGTTAATTCAACTATTTGCATCTAAACATGCGAATAGACTTCAACTCCACAGCAACGAAGAAGCTTCCATTCTTATCAATGATGATATATATTCAAGACGTTTAAAAAGAAAAAAACCTCAAGACTTAATGTCTAATATTTTATAAAACTAATTTAAAAGAAAAAAGTTACTTGTTAGTGTAAACTAGGTGTAATTTTATGAAATGTTAACTAAAATATAGTATTAAGATCATTTCAATAAAAAAATAAAAAAAAATTAAAAGTGGTTTCATTCCGAAAAAATTTTTCGTTGTACTTTTTCTGTAAAAGCAAAATACGGCATTAATTCCATTAATTATATGACATGGCTGATAATGTACACTTGGAATTTCAATAAAATCGGAGTTGTAAAGATCAAAATCAGCCATGATTGCACAATACATGATTTATGTTTCGGATCGTTGCCCTTATGGAACCGAAATTGCGCCCTAATAGCCAGTTTTCAGTACTTTGCAGTAAACTGAACTTTAAAAAGTCAAGGTACATGTTTTTGTCCATTGTACTTTCAGTAAACTGCAAGTTTTCTATACCACCTGATGACATACGAGTACATTGCCACCTTCGTGCTTCTCTGAATAAGGCTTGCGCCAAACGTATGTTAGTTTTACCATCCGAGCCAAAGATATTAAACTTAGACTTGTCCGTGAAAATAGCAAATCCTTCATATAATTTGCCTTTTCCCGACCAGCTCTCCCTAGACTGTAATACCACCTCCGGTAACCGCCTAAAATCTACCCTAGTGCTCACATAGTCCGTAGAGCCGGGCGATCCCAGGCAATATCCACCTGCCTCAATCTCACACAGAATCCGCGAGTGAACCTGTGTTTGATTTTTTAGTAGTCCCAGCTCCCTCAGTCTAAGAATGCTTCTGGCTGCCATTCCCATCACATACTGCTCCATAGGCAGAAGATGAAGAATGACATCCAGAGCCGCTTGAGGAGTGCTTTTCATGGCCCCTGTTATGCCGATTGATGCACATCTCTGAGCTTTAGACAGAAGGCTTCTCCGATTAGCCAGTCTCATTGCCACCCACCAAACACAGCATCCATACGTAAGAATGGGTTTAACCACCGAAGTGTATAGCCATTCTACCACTGATGGCCGAAGTCCCCAGCTCCTACCTATCGATGATCTGCAAGCATAGTAGGCATTGAGACCCTTTTTAAACCTGTCCTGAGTGTTCCTTCCCCATGACAGCTTTCTGTCCAGGAAGACTCCCAGATACATAGCGCTATCTGATAGCCTAAGCTCCACTCCTCCCAGTACCGGCAGCCTGAAATCGTCCACCTTGTACTTCCTAGTAAACAGAACTAACTCTGTCTTCCCCGGATTGACTCCCAAGCCCTTCTCACTCGCCCATTCTGACAGTTTGCCCAGTGCCCCTTGCATGACTTCGCTAATTGTCGGCAGAAACTTGCCCGATACCAATATAACTACATCATCCGCGTAGGCCACGACCTTCTGACCCATTCTGTCAAAATGTTTCAGCCACAGTAAGGGAGAGAGAACACTTCCCTGTGGGGTCCCTCTGGTCACCAGTTTCCTTAAGCGTTCGTTTCCCCAGTCTGAGTGAACAACTCTGCTGCTAAGCATCAGGGTTATCCATTCGACCAGGAACGACGGAACTCTTAGGTCATCTAGTGCCTGACTAATAGCGTCCATCCTTAAGTTGTTAAAGGCGCCCTCTATGTCAAGGAATGCCGCCGAATGTATATACATATAACTATTCTAATATAAAAATTCCAAATATTATACTTGATCTCGCAGGTGATATAGTTATATGTATATGTATATACCCCCGGCATTTGTTTGCTATATAATTCATTCATAATCTTAACTTGATTTAGTATAACTGATCAATGACATGCAGGACAAGTAGCCATTAAGTCTGTTGCAATATCCCCACCACAATTGTAAGGTTTTCTCTGTGCCTATGGTGGGCGATTTCCAAGTACGACATTCATGCACTATATTGATACCTCGGTATTAATGTCGTACAAAGTTGTTGCATGATGTGTTTCATTAATGGGGGAACCTTAGTTTCATCGTTTAGGTGTTTTGAGATTATTTGCATGCAACCTGTTGAAACAGTTCTTAAGTCAGCTTTTAATGCAGCAGTGAGTATTACTGCGAAGGTGACAACAGCGCAATTGACTATGTACTGATCGTCCCACCAATTGTCTTATAGATAGCCAACAAAGTTTTTTTTATACAATTCCCAAGTGTTTCCGCCTAGTACTTTATAATTCGCAAAATTTTTAGATGATTCACAGTTGGAATTTGTATTCCATCGACCGATCATGTAAATCGAGTGTTAAAAAAAATACGTGCGGTTTTCAAAATCGAATAATTGAGAAACTTATAGTCATTAATTTGCACGGTTTGTTCACTTGATAGTAAAGGGCTGCAAGAATACATTCATTTGTTTATCACACACAAGCATTTCAATATTCATTCAAATATTTAAATAGTTAAAGAGTGGTTTACAGAGTTTAAGAGTTAAAATATAAAAGAGAGTGTAGTCTGTGTTTTACTTTGTCATAACGAAGGCACACATTGCATTTACTCTTTTTCTTTGAACATTTATTTACTCAATTTGCAAATGCAAACATTCGTATGTATATGGTAACAGTTAGAATGTGTATAAGAAATACTACATAGTAAAATTAGTACTTGTTTGTATTCTTATTACAAATATATCTCTATTAAACAGAATTTTGTAACAAAAATTATAAAAATTGGAATAAAAGTATATTAAAATGGACCTTCACATTTTTGCGTTTTATATTTACAATTTCCATAACAAAAATTACTAGTGATAATAATAATATATTCATGTAAGGAGTAAAACATTCAAATAATATTATATTCGAAGCTTATACAAATTTTATTATGTCTGTTTGATATGAATATGGTTGTTGTTTTTCTGTACAAATACAGTTGGTTTTTTTCTCTTTCGCTTTGTGTGTTCATTCATTTGTTTTTTAAACACAAAATGTAAGGCACTACGTACCTAAATCGTGTGTTGTATTTTACTTTACCTACTTAAAAAATAAATGAATGTATTCATATGCCTTTTGAATGTAGTCATGCAGACCTTTACTTGATAGATAAATAAGTAAATCATGCAAATTTGATTTGCAAAACACCAAGACATGTGAATTCGTTTTAAAAACGGTTGTCGTATTCCATTTATAGAACAGGGTCAATTATTGCGTTTTCTTTAACAAAAAATCGAAATTCAAACTATATGAATAGCTAATTATTTAATGATTATATTTTCTTCTTATCTTATTTTTTAGTGAACCCCATGTTCGTCAACATCTTGCTAAAGTTTATATGATGTTGTGTGGAACAGCAGCCATAACGGCCACTGGATCAATGCTACAAATGAAAAATATTATTGACTTGGGCATGATAGCTGCTTTGGGTTCATTATTATTGGTTTTGGGACTACATTTCTATCGTGATACTGGAAAAAATTACTATACTCGTGTGGCCATGTTGTATGCATTTGGTTTTTGTTCTGGACAAACAATGGGACCGCTATTAAAATATGTAGTTAGCGTTAATCCGTCCATAATAGTTACAGCATTAGTTGGTACTATGGTAACATTTGCATCACTTTCGGTGGCAGCACTTTTGGCAGAACGTGGACAATTTCTATTTCTGGGTGGTATTTTGGTCAGTGTTATCAATACCATGACCTTATTGAGTATTCTAAATATGTTTTTCAAGTCAATGTTCGTGCAAATGGTAAGTGGTATTGCGTGCATTAAATGTGGTGTGATAACATAATTTATGCATACATACATACAAATAATTAGATATATGTACATATGTATATATATTAATATGTATGTTTAAACATCGGTTTGAAATATTTTTTCAAAAAATTATTTTTGTATTATAGGGTCAACTTTATATTGGTGTTTTCGTTATGGCCGCATTTGTACTATTCGATACACAAAATATTATTGAAAAAGTTCGTATCGGCAATCGGGATGTTGTACAACATTCATTGGATCTATTCTTTGATGTTTTAAGCATGTTCAGACGTTTGCTTATTATTTTGACGCAAAAGGTAAATAAATAACTGAATAATTATGAAAACATAAAAGTTCATCTGTAGAAGTTCGTAGAAATGTTTCTAAAAACAAAAGAGAAGGGCAAATTAAAGCTTATTTTTATGAATGATTATTTCATTTGCGATTTTCTATATAAACACAGAATACCAACTAGTATATAACTTACCTAAAAATATAATAAATAATAAAAAAATCTAAAAGTTGTTAATCAAAAATATTTTGATCGTGATAAATTCTTTGGCAGTCTGTGAAATTTTTATTTTATTTTAAACTTACTTATTTGTTTTACAGCTTAAAGAGTTTATAATTTCTTAAGTACTGAAAATCTATTACAAAATAAATGAAAGTATTCAAGAAACCTTTATGATTCCCTCCAATAATATGGCCAAATAAAATGTAAAGAATAATATAAAATTATTTTAGGAATAACTGTATTTACATTTAGTCACTTAACATTAAATTTTTGTTTATCATTTTAGGAGGAACGCAGACGTGAAGACCAACGTAAACGCCGTTAAATTTTATAAAGAAATTGTTAAGATATATTTGTAGTAGCAGGTTTGGTGGTAAAGGTTAATACATTGTTGGCTGAACTGAACTATAGAGCTGTTAAAACATATATTTTTCAGCAGCAATTCTAGGAAGAATAATTTAACGCGTTTTGGTTTTGGTTTTTCTATTACTTAAAATTCCTAACAATTATTTATAATTTTGTTTGCATATCAGAACATTTTCTTAAAATTATTGTATAAAATTATAAAAATGTTAAATTTTTCAAAATAAATAAAACCATGTGTTGTGTAATAGATAAATGCGCATACTTTATTTAAAAACCTAGATAGTATCAATTTGTCTTTCTTATTTATTACATTTTGTCATTTACACTTAATTATCGTTTGATTAAAATCATTTTAACCCCTTTTTACTAATAACTTTAATCAAATTAAGTGCTTTTAATATTACAAATACCATATTAATGTGTCATGCACTGAGAAAGTTCAAACTATTGTTCTAGTAACTTATTAGCCACCATGTCACAGTATACGGTGCAATCAATACTTTTCTATTTTTCTCAATTATTTGTATTGTGTAAATTTTTGGGTATTTATCCCTACAATTTTCAAATATTTCAACATTATGGTGAATTGAAAAAATCTACAATCGGAACAATTTGTGTTGTTATGGCTATGGTTATTGTAATTATTTTATATAATTTTCTAATATATTCGTTTTCGGATCAGGACAATAGCTTGAAGACCTCACAAAGTAAGTCAAGTAAATAAATAATTATTGAGAAATTAAAAAAAACTTATTTTTATTTTTTAAAATTTGGATTGGTATGGATACACTTTCATTTATAAAAAGTTTATTAAAATATGTAAGCTGATAAATAACATTAATAAAGTAAAGGATAAATGTCTTTATATAGGATTTATTGGCAATTATGTGCTTAATAAAAAGTATTTTCTTCAGGCTCTCAAAACAAAGCGAACCATAAATTCGGTAAAAAATAATTATTTGATATTATAATTATTATTATACGATTATTTATTTTTTTTAATAATCTGAAACCGAATATACGGCTGAGCTCTAGAAATTTCTGATGTTTGAAATGATTGGAGACGTATTGCAAAATGATTAAGTTTAATACTTGACTGAAAACCACAAGTATAGCATGGTGCCGATTTTAACTTGATTTGAGTTTATATGTCTGCACACGTACATAACGTTTTCGTTTTCGTCCGAATTTGTTGTCTGTAACATACCTGAAAAAATCTGAAAATCACAATATCTTTTCAGGTACCCTAACATTTGTTATCGGCATATTTCTAACGTATATTGGTCTTGTGATGATGGCTACTGATCAGCTGACTGCAATACGTAATCAAAAAAGTTTGGGCCAACTTTACGACCGCATACGCATTGTTGACGAGCGCCTATTGCGTGAATGTTGCATAGTCGACAATACAAAGTTGCGCAAGCGCATTAGCATTATGATAGTATTGGTATTTATATGTGAATTAACTATAATGATATCGAGCTATATTGTTTTAATCGATCACACCAAATGGAAATCATTGTTATGGATATTTTCCTGCTTTCCCACGCTATATAATTCACTGGACAAAATATGGTTTGCAGTGACATTGCATGCATTGCAACAGCGTTTTTTGGCGATAAATAAGGCGCTTAATGATATGGTCGAAGAACATGAGCAGTACAAAATGTTTTCAACGAACAATAAGAATTCCGGCAATAAAAAAGGAAATCAAATAAACTTTTTAAAAGATGTTCAAGAAGAGAATTTGAATTATTTATATGCCGAACTAAATGGAGCTGCTGCAAGTGATATTGTTAAATATAAGATGGGTAATAATCGTATTATTCGAGTGGCTCCTGTGGCAACATCGTTCAACAATTTCAATCAAATATCTGGTAAGAAGAATGGTCAAACGAAGATCATGTACGAGAGTCAATTAAACAATGTAGTAAAAGTTGAAGAAAAACTAAATAACTTTTGCCAAATGCATGACGAGTTATGTGAAATTGGCAAAACGCTTAATGAGTTGTGGAGCTATCCAATACTTGTGTTAATGGCATATGGATTTCTCATATTTACTGCACAATTATATTTTCTATATTGTGCTACACAAGGACAAGTACGTACAATTTTTTTGTGCCCATTTATCACAGTCTTTTTAATCTTTTTAATTTTTAGGACATACCATCTCTATTTCTATCAGCGAAAAATGCCTTCATAACGGCCTTGTTTCTTTTTTATACAGCTGGAAAATGTATTTACTTGATTTTTATTAGTTGGAAAACTTCATTAGAATCTAAATATACAGGCATATATTTACATAGATGTGGCGTTGTGGCCGATAATAATGAGCTTTATGAAATTGTTATATTACAAAAAAATTCCTATTGTGTTTGCTTTAATAATCAAGTATATATCAAATTTTTTTACAGATCAATCATTTGTCATTGAAGTTATTAAATCATACTGTGGATTTTTCGGCCTGTGGTTTCTTTTCCTTAAACATGGAAACATTATATGGAGTAATATATATATATGATAACATACTTTATATTAAACTATTAACATTTTATTTTAATATTGTCTTGTATTTGTTTTTAAACTTTAGATTAGTGGTGGCATAACGAGTTATCTTATTATTTTAATACAATTTAATTTAGCAGCTCAACAAGCTAAGGAAGCTATGAATAGCTATAGCTCAAATCGCACTTCCGATACGGATTCGGAAGAACAACCAGATACAACTACATCAATAAGTAACTCAGCAATTACTGCTGTTCCAACAACAACAACATCAATAAGTAGCCTTATATCAAGTACTATTACTACAGCATTATCAACTGAGATATAAAAATTCAGTTTAATAATATGCATGTATGTAATTAAAAATAAGAATAATATAAATACATATAATATAAATGCAAAACGTTTACATATTTTTATGTCAGCTAATTTTCACAATATTTATATTGTTTTTTAATTCACTAAAACGATTAAATGTTTGCATCGCAAGTATTTACTATTAGTTAAATAAATTGGATGCCGCCCAATCATTATGGCAGCTAATTTTCACAAAAAATTGTTTTTTTAATTAACTAAAAGGATCAAATGTTTGCATCGCATATGTTTACTATTAATTCACTAAATTGAATGCCGCTAGAGCTATAACTCATAGCACTTGGGTCAAAGCACTATTCGTCCTATGTTTCTTGGTTATCTTGTTGCTTTAATGAAGGAGTTGATTTTACTCAAAACACCTCTTGATTGACAAGTTTTTTCGGCATTAATTTGTTGTCCAAGAATTGCACGCTTATACTAAAAGCCATTGACCACTAATAATCACTATGAGGTCTCCTTCTCTTTCCACTCGTTTCCTGGCATTTTCGTTGGAATTTGTTGAAATTTATGGCGGTAAATAAAGAAACGCTGAAATTTAAATTAACGATATTATACATAACCTAATCACAACCAAAAAAAAATCTTATTTTAAAATCATTTACACAACACTGAATATTAAAACATTTCCCAACACTAAAAGATAACAAAACCTAAAATCTCATCGAATTTTTCTAGTTTACTAAATAAATCTGCGTAGTTAGAATCACAGACTAAAGTTAGAATGTCAAGTTTTTGTAATGAAAAAGTGTCTGACAAATTTAAAGTTATTGACCATGTCACCTTTGAAAGAATGCAACAAAGTAGCAGTAATGCTGCTGCCTCAACAGTCGTGCCGAAAATACGCAATTCCAAATACAAACGCATGAGTGCCACAACCAATTTTAATCTGCTGCAGTTTATCAAAAGTAAACAGCGAGACAAGTCATCGGTCTTGGGGAAGAAAGTTAAAATACGAAAACGCATTGTGGACACACGTATCGTAGCGACAAAAAGAAAAGGAAAACAGAGGGAAAAGGGTAAAGCAAAGAAACCTAGCCGCCTTAAAAAGTCAATTTTACAATATCGCCAAAAGAAACGGGAGCAGGCCCAGCTGGAAGAGCAAATAACAGATTCGGTGCATAAATTGACAAATTCAAATGTGAACGACAGCACAGAAAATGAAAAGAAAATTTCTGGGTTACATTCAAGCAAGTTTAGAGTGTACGTTTGATGTTTTGGTAAATTGTTTGTAAAATGATTATTGGCTATGGTTCAAAGCGTAAAAGTATACAGCGCTTACATATGTTTGATTTTAAATTAAGAAGGATGGAGTCGTAATTCAGCTCTAGGTGGAGAAAGAACTCGCGCGTCATTGCCATTATATCTTAAGGGTAATCAGGCCGTCCTTGTTTCGCTGCCTTCGAGAGTTTTGCGACTCACTCGCATTGGTGAATGTTTGGTGTCGTGTAACTGTACCGCGTTACAGTTTCTCGAAGTTGCATTGACCACATGCTATATTTTTTTTATGGTTTTATAACCTATAAATAAGTTTGTCGTGGTGGAGTACCAAACAAAACTCATTTTTGATATTGGTGGAGACCATTAAAACTCAGGAGTGGAGTTCGGGAAGTCCGGTTTCCCATACGAAAGTATAGGTCGGTGGATCTTCCTTGACGAGACTCCTTTAGGGGTAAGCCTGATATTGGTGATGCCGTTATGATATATATCAAGGCCAAGTAAACCCTCCTGGTAAGGAGGTAACTTAAAAAATACAAATTAAAGATTTATAAAATCTTATTTTTTTTCAAATATTTGTCTTTCGAAAGAATCACCCCTATCGTGAATAAAAATTCCACGTGAAATTTGTTCAGTTTTATTTTTTTAACATTGAATTTAAATAGAATGTAAAAAGTGAACAAATTTCACGTGGAATTTTTATTCACAATAGGGGTGATTATCTTTTTTTCTTAAATAAATTGATAAATTTTATACATTTTTGAATTTTATCATTTATACTCATGATATACTTTTGTCACTCATATCTTCTGGATGCTTGACTTTTGAAAGTAGATTTAAGTATGCCCTGAACAAGCGATCTTCAAGAATTTTGCTATTAAAAATCATGAGTGATTTGAATGAAACATATAATTGAATCCAATTATTTTTTTCAGATATTGTAATTGTTGCACAACACCAGATTTAAAACAATATTGTGAACAACTTATAAGGGAACTAAATCATTTTCAGCGAAGAGCTTATGCTCAAAATGAAATTAAAGCCAAAGCTCATAGACGTTTTGTCGTTGGATTTCGTCAAGTTCAAAATTATTTGCGTATAAATAAAATTAAAGTAGTTATTATAGCTACTGATTGTGAGCATAACGAAGGAGATGGTAACTTTTACAATAATTAATTTTGTTTTTTAATTAATATATTTAAATATATTTTGTAGTTAGTTTAGATGAAACTATTGAAAGTATTAAAACTATATGTAATGATCAACAAATACCAGTAGTATTTGCATTTCGTAGACGTCAAATGGCTTTTTTTCTTTACAAGAAGGCATCTATCAGCTGTATTGGCATTTTAGATTATGACGGAGCTCGTGAAATATTTTCAAACTTATTGGAAGCTTTAAAAAAAGCTCGAGAAATGTATGAATCTCTACTTTTAAACTGAACTGAATTTAAAATTCATGTTATAAATATATAAAAATGGATTAAATTGTTTTTGTTACACATTTATTTGCACTGAATTAAATATAGCAAATATATAGTTTTAATTATACTTTGTGATTTTAATAAATCAAAATGTAAACTGAAGTTTTAAGAAAAGCAATGTAAAATTTTTAAAATGTATTCCGGTACATGTTTTTTTTTTTTTTTTTGCTAATTTAATACAAGTTAAATAATATACAGAATATGTTATATATATAGTACAACAACATCTACTAATATGTAATATTATGTATTTTTATATTAAATAAATATATAATAAATAAAATTATTTTACGACTTTTCATTTCATCTTTATCTATTGAGATTTTAAATATGTTATTGATTTTATTACTTTTTAAACACATTTTGAATAAATTTTTGCCCCTATTGCGGTTCACAACTTTTTTTAATAATTTGGTCGTCTTTCATAAATCGGTATTGCCATTCACAACTTAAATGTAGTAGAGTTAATGTAGAGTTAAAGTCGGGTTGACTGACAGACGACCAAACTTAGTTGAGTTGAGAACGGCAATAGGGGCATTTATATGTATGTATATGTAATTATTTTTATAACTGTATATATTTTATTAAAGTCTTAAATTGCGTTGTATATCTAAACTCATATCCTTAAAGGCACGTAGACGTTCAAATATTAAATTGCGCTCAGCTTCAAACATTTGCCAGTACTGTAAATGTTTTCCAATATGCTGCATCAATATAGTTTTGGCGAATTGCCAACAACTTTGTGAATGGCCTGTAGGTAAAGTTCCACTTTGACACACTGCCAATACAAGTCTAACTTGTTGTTGTGCAGTTAGTTGACTTAGTATGAAACCAAAAACATTGCGTATGTCTGGTTTTAAGTGCATCGGAAACAGGCGTGATTCGGAAAATTGATTTTCGGGAAATACTACTAAGGCTGGAAGAAAAGGCATATTGTACTGCCAAGGTAGATCATTGTCCATGACGTTAATTCGTATAAATTTCAAATCCACTATATGCCGCAGTGATAATGATAGCTGCATAAAGGAATGCTGTATGTTGCCACAGAGAGCACAGTCAGGGGAGTAGATTAAAGCTATTAGGGTTTGATTATGGGTGTATTGTAAGTAATTTAAAAATATATGACGATTTAAATGTTTTAATTCGATGTCGTAATCGCTAGTCAATGGCGAGGCACTTGATGACCGAGTTAATATAGCTGGAATGTGTTCTTTATTTTTATAATAATTACTTAAACCATTAGTGTTGAATTTCTTAACAAATTCCATTAAAGTGTACATAGCAAAAGGGTCCTCCATAACATACATATTCTCCTTTTGGTTATCTATTATAAAAACGGTGGCCATACTTCTTGCAGTCGGTAGAATATCAACATTCTGCAAATAATCTCTATAGCGTTGTGTATCCAATAGTACTGTAGTCAATGATCGATTGCTATTTTTGCATTGTTGTTCGTTTGTTAAATAGCCATCTAATCTTTTTACGACGCTTATATGCAGGGGAGTTTGCAATGAAATATCTCTCTTTAGCAAACATGTGGTGGACTTGAAAAAATCTAATAGTTCATAAACTTCCAAGTTTGGATTATAAAAGACATTTGATTTTGCAGGGTTGGCAAATTGTTTATATAGTTTATTTAAATATTGATTAATTTCATAATAAAAGTTTAGATTTCTTAATATGTCTTTGTTATAGCAATGACATTTTGAGTTATCACTAAATATCTGTAGTTTTTCTATAATCTTAGTATAGTGTAATGTACTCAAAATACTTTTCACTGCTGGTCTTTTCATGGACTCTTTACAAGCTAATATTGCTTTTGTAAATAGCTGCTGATTGTCAGTATATTTTTCCATGTATGCAAAGAATTGTTGAGGCTCATTAACAAAAATAGCCAATACGGGTTGTTTTTTAATTTTCTGCGCGATCATTATGGGTGTGGTGTAACCATGCAAAAGACTGTAATCATCTTTGAGTTCATTCTGTAACCAACGTAAAATATTGCTTGCATTCCATTTAAAATCATGATACTCAACAAACGATTTATTAGTCTTGTGACCCAGCAATAATAAATTAGGTACTTTTACAATGGTATCGTTACGACTAGCAAAAGTTACTGTAAAACGATACGTGCGTACAGGATCATGTTCTAACCATTTCAAAGCTGCTATTAAATATTGCTTATATTCCATGTCGTTTGACTTCTCAAATACACCCAATACAATGGCATCCGTAAGGGATTTCATTCTTTCTAAGTCGTCTTTACTCTCTACGCGATCTAATGGTTGCATGATGTTTTCTACAAATTGTACCAAATCTCTGAATGTATACCAACCGTTGTATTGAATTTTCAATTGACCTAGCCTTCCATAATGCACCATTAACGTTGGCCATTTGTGTGGAGAACCTGATCCTACTGTTGTTGTTAGTGTTCTTGAGCAATTGCAAGCTAAATGCCAACAATCAATCGCTGCAAAATATAACTTGTCTCCAAAATGTTCTGCCACATCATTGTATTGCTGTAGCGCCTCTAAACTTTCGTCACTCCATTGGGTGTAATAGAAAATTAAAGAGACTTCGTTTAATTGTGTTTGATGCCTAATATTAGGAACATCTGTGCCGGGGCATTGTTCTATGGCGAAATAGGAGTAACTACATTGTATTGAATTTGTTATAATTAAAAATAATGAAAATATAACTCCTTTGAACCGGCCTAACATTATACGCAAATTGTTTTTATTTTTATTTTATTGATGATTTGGTTAAATAGAACAGCTGTTGATTAAATTACAGTGTTGGAAAATGTATAGATAATAGCAGGGTTGATTACTCTGGTTTACAGCCAAAAAATACCAAGAACGCCACTTATCTAGATAAGTTAATTGGGACCTCCTGAACACGAAAAACGCTGTAATTTTTTTTTTCTAAGTACCGTTTTTTTAGATAACGGTACTTTTGTGTTTTTCGGTGTATGGTCCCATTCAAACCCTTGTGGAGCCCAACCGAAGAGCCCGATCGAGATGAATGGCATATCGTTTTCCGCCGATATGCTGCAAATTTCTATCTGATAAGAAATAGCTGAGTTATGGCACCTCAAAGTTCGAAATTTTCCTATTTTTTACGTTATTTCAAAATTTTTCTTTTTTATTTAATTTTTTTTCTACGTTACAGTTAATATCTGGAATGTTTTATTTTTTATCCAAATAGTTTATTTAATTACCAACATTTTAAGCGTAATTTGAAAAAAATCGGATGAAAAATATAGTTTTTATTAAGGATTTTGTGGAACGACAATATTTTCATCTTCATTGCTTACACACTATATTCGGCGTAAATTCAAAAAATTTAAATTAAAATGACGAGCGACTTGAACTATTATGTTTTTTTCGGATGGATCTTCCCGAATGAGGAACCAACAATAGTCCGCCATCATTTGTTCGTCCCACCAGCCTTTGTAACGTCTCTCGATTTCTTCCATTTCTTGGTGAAATCTTTCACCTTGTTCACCACTTTCGGAGCCCAAGTTGGTGGGGAAAATATCCAAATGACTGAATAAGAAGTGTAATTTAGGTGTCATATTTGAACCTAAAGGTTAAAAAGAATAAATTTTAAATCATAACGGCCTTTTTGATATACATGTTTTCACTCAACGCTTACCAATGGCATTGAATTTTTGCAGTAATGTATCGATCTTCTCTGCGTAATCAGGACTTCTGTAGTTTCCCAAAAAGTTGTGAACGATGTCCTGGAATGCTTCCCATGCCTCCAAATGAGCTGGACCTTAACACTCATTAAATGCTTGCAAATATACCAGCTTCAATTTTGCTCGCTGTGGCTCTCGGAAATTTTTGTTTAAGGTAAATCATGGCAAGACTGTCTTTGGCAACGTTTTCACAATATTTGTAAATAACCCAAGCTTAATATGTAATGGAGGAAGTATTATCTTCTCCAGAGGAATGAGTGGGTCATTTTTGATATTGAACACTCCTTGCGTACGTTCACTTCGCTCGGGCCAAACTTTTCGGGTGTAGTGATTCTGACGGTCACGGTTGTCCCATAGACATAGAAAACAGGGAAACTTCGTATTGCCCCCTTGCAATCCAGATAGTATGGCAACTAATTTAAAATCAGAGCAAACTTTCCATTGATGTTGGTCATAATGCATGAGATTGAGAAGTTCTTTCATTGTTTCATATCTTTCCTTTATGTATTTTCCATATCCGATTGGAATTGATGGTTTCGTATTCCCTTTATGAAGCAAGACTGCCTTCAAACTGTCCTTTCCTCCATCCATAAAAAGACGCCATTCCTCTGGGTCATAATTTTGTTGGAGAGCATTGAAAAGACCGCATATGTTGGCACAAAAACAAAAGTTTGCCGTTTTTGCGAAGAAAAGTGCAAGTTGTTTGCTGCGATCACGGTAATATGTAACACGTGTCTCAAGAGCACAATATCCATACTCTTGTAATTGTGATGCAAGTAATTCAGATTTCGATTTCGTCAAATACAAATCTCGGCACAAATCATTGAGCTCGGCCTGAGTAAGTAAATGTAGTTTCTTATTTGATTGCATTTCTAATTCACTGCCCTCATCTGATGAATCATTTTGTATTGTTATTTTTCGTATTTCTGTGGGGCCCGCTACAATCAGCTGCGGTTTGGGGCACGATACTGAGTGCGGCACTGGTAGCTTCACCGAGCTAACAACTGGATAAACTGGTTCAATTCTACGTCCGATAGCCTTTTCCGTTAAACAGAAATAGCAATCTGTTGTATGGTTGATCTGGTTTCTCCATATCATTGGTTTTCAAAATGTGAAGAAACACTCTTGACCCTTCCAATTTTATTTAATACTAGCTAAAACCCGGTGTGCTTCGCTACCCGTATTTTTTAAAATTAACTTTGTATGGGAGGTACCACGCCCACTTAAAATTTCCAAAAAAAAAGTAGCCTATAGCTCCTTCCAGACATACAGAAATATACTGTGAAAATTTCAAGCAAATCGGTGATTTTTAAAATTAACTTTGTATGAGAGGTACCACGCTCACTTAAAATTTCCAAAAAAAAAGTAGCCTATAGCTCCTTCCAGACATACAGAAATATACTGTGAAAATTTCAAGCAAATCGGTGATTTTTAAAATTAACTTTGTATGGGAGGTACCACGCCCACTTAAAATTTCCAAAAAAAAAAGTAGCCTATAGCTCCTTCCAGACATACAGAAATATACTGTGAAAATTTCAAGCAAATCGGTTCAGCCGTTTAGCCGTCTATAGACTTCAAACTAATAATAATAAACATAACGACACACATTCATTCATTTATATATATATAGATTGTCCGGCAGTTGTTACATGCACTATTCGGTGTCCACGGTTTGTCGAGAGATGCAGGTCGAAACCCGAAATAATTCTTATACGCTTCAGATAAATTGTTCGTATTAATTTTTCGCATCAAATGTTGTGATTTCTTTTCCACAAGAACACCACAAACATAACAAAATTCGTTGGGATCGATTGAACACATTTTAAAATTAAAATGTAATTCCGGGAACTTGTATTGAAAACCAAAACAAATTTTATTTTATTATTGTTTCAACGTAAATTCCCAAATTGCAAAACTGATGGACGCCGAATATAGTGTGTAAGCAATGAAGATGAAAATATTGTCGTTCCACAAAATCCTTAATAAAAACTATATTTTTCATCCGATTTTTTTCAAATTACGCTTAAAATGTTGGTAATTAAATAAACTATTTGGATATTAACTGTAACGTAGAAAAAAAATTAAATAAAAAAGAAAAATTTTGAAAAAAACGTAAAAAATAGGCAAATTTCGAACTTTGAGGTGCCATAACTCAGCTATTTCTTATCAGATAGAAATTTGCAGCATATCGGCGGAAAAGGCATTCGATTACCTTTCAACGATATGCTATTCATTTCGATCGGGCTCTTAGGTTGGGATCCACAAGGGTTTGAATGGGACCATACACCGAAAAACACAAAAGTACCGTTATCTAAAAAACGGTACTTAGAGAAAAAAAATTACAGCGTTTTTCGTGTTCAAGAGGTCCCAATTAACTTATCTAGGCAAGTGGCGTTCTTGGTATTTTTCCAAATTAAAAATTTGTAAACCAGTGTTATATACCTATAAATATTTTATAAATTCTCAAGTTTTAAATTTGTTGCTAACGTTTAATGCCAGGTCAAAAATTTGCTGGTGTATATAGTATTAAAAATTGACATACAACTTCCTTAAAAGTTTTCTTAGTCCACGGGTATTTTTGATAAACATAAAACTTGGAGTTAGAAGCATTCTTTTTTAAAATATTGTTTATTGGTTATTTTTTATCATTTAGATTTTTAAAGTCTTCAAATGTATAGCACATACAAATTCCTTTTTATATATTAATGATGTACAGCACATGCCTTTTAAATTGTTAAAAAATATTAAGTAATATAAAGTTAGGTTATGTTAAACATTATGTTTTTTTGATGCATTTTAAAACTTCACTGTGATAACTTTAACTATGGGGCTACTAGATAATTTTATTTGAAGGAGACAATTTTCTTATTACAATGGAAAACACACTATGAAAACATTTTATAAAATACATGCATATTTATTTAATATTATTATTATCATTACAAAAATCCTTAACTAAATAATTTTATTCTATTTTATTCAACCTATTTAATAAAAAAAATCCTTAACATAAAATTACAATAAAAATAACTTCAAATTAATTTAATTTACTTCCGCATCTGTAAGAAGCAAATCAATTACAAATTCTTATAAATACCTACATATGAAATAGAAAATTATAAACTAAATTTTAGAAAAGTAAAACTATTCTATTAATTTAAATATTTACTAAATAATAATAAAAACCACAAATGTCACAGTTATATTTATTAGCATTCTCATTCTCTGGTTTTGGATTTAGCGATTTAAAAAAATTTGCTACACCCAATATAATGTCATCCCTCTTCATATCTAAAAACTCATACGTATAATTTTTATAATTTTTAATTGTGTATGAAAACATTTTATATAAAATCATCTCAGTTGTAATGTGAGTACTTTGTTTCGAATCAATCGCATCGACTATTGTTTCAATAAACGAACGTGTTTGATGCAATAAAAACTGAACAACAGTTGCTGAAAAATACACCCCCATACCATTAAGAACATCAAGTAGTTTATTTGAATTTGAAATACGTTGCACAAATTTTGAACCATAGTGTTTTGATAATTCCTCCAAATTAAATTCAGTAATTTCTTTGTTGACAACCTGTACCAGTAGACCCGGTATTACCTCCACACCGGAGCCTAAAACTGAAAGTGTTGTCAAGAAACCAGATTGTGTAAGATAAGTGTAAATTGTATGTATATTGCATAGTACATCTTTGTATGGTATATCATTGATCAAACGCAATAGATCAAAATTACCAGCATTTTGACCAGCCTGTTTTATCATTTCTCCCGATAAAAAAGTAAGACCAGCTCTGAAAAATTAAACATATTGCAAAAAGTAGAGAAAAGCAAATGAAACATGAGAGAAATAATTTTATCTTACTTGATATCAGACTGTAACAAACTCCGCAATGTATTTCCACCAACTTTTCCAATTTGCGATGTTATAACAATATTATTTATGGAACTTGTAAATAAAATTAATGAAGAACCAAATGCCAAAAGATCGTTAAAATCTAGTTCTTCCCCATCCAAGAAATGTCTCTTAAAAAAATAAATTTACATTTAATTGTAATTTAGTAAAGATATTTAACATTTTATATACGAATATATATACATATTCTTCTAAAGTTCATCGGCCTCAATAGTTCCTTCCATGGTGTAACTATAGTATAGTAACTATAGTATATATACATACAAGGTGAGTGCAGTAGCACAGCTGACTGACTTTGTTTACAATTTACTTATGTCAAAAGTAATACTTTTGACAGTAGTACATTATTTTATACAAACAAAATGCCTGTTGTCTGTATTGTGTTGTATTTGTTTCTGATTTGCACTCACCATAGTTCCTTCCTTCTATAACACAAAATTTTGTAAGAATACTGTCAAAAAATATTTAAAAACTGTCTGATTTTCATAAAATCATAGAAGGATGTATGTATATAACGAAACAAATAATATAATATGGCCATAACAAACATTATACAAAACTACTACTATCTATATTAGGCTGAAACGAATAAAGATTAAATAAATTAAAAATCTTTCTATTTTATTAGTTCGGCTTGAGGTCCCTTTTATTAAAAATATAAAAACCCTTGTTCGTTTTTAATTTTTATTATATTTTATTTATTTCCAATATTTCGACCAACTTTGTTGATCATCTTCAGGGAAGAAATATAATCTAAAAAACATAATTATTATAATTGTAACAATTTTCTTAAAATTATAATAACAAACAATTTACTTAGTGTTTAATACAGTGTTGTCCGATGTTAATATCTTAAGTTTACTTCACTGACTGTTAGCTTTTTTGTTTATTATTATTTTTGTATTTGTTTATTGTATGTCTATATATGTGAGCGCAATTATCAGTGTCTGTTTTGTAGTTTATTCTCTTATCAATTGGAGTATTAATTATATGTAACATCTCTTGCATATATCGTTTACTAGTATTAATTAAATAAATTGTTTGGCTACCGTAAATGACTTAGTTGGTATTTTTTTAAACTCGTAGAACTATAAAATAAAAACCATTATTAACTGAAACTTTAAATTTGCACAAAATAATTTTGTTCAACCAGAAAATATCATTGGTAAAACCAAAATAGTGAAGGAGATTAATATGTAATTCTGCATGGATTTCATTTAAAAAATAACTTATTCTTATTCTTTTTTTATTTTCTGTCTTTTGGTTGCAACAACAACACCGAACCATAACAGCGAAAATATCCTAAGTGCAAGAAAAGAAAACTAATTATTCTCATAATTGTAAAATAAATCCTGTAAGCAACTTTGTATTGAAAGAGATCAGAAAATAACTTAAAACTCAGGACCAAAAATAGCTTAAAATTCAGGACTAATATTGATAATTATCGTTAGGAAAAAATAATTTGCACTTACAGTAAATAGGTCATAGGTTGTCATAATTAACTTCGTACCATTGATAAGAGTTGTAGCACCATTAATCGCTTGTATGGGAATACTAGCGGACTGTAAATAAAATAAATTATACATATATTATTAATTTATTTGTAAACATAAAGACGATAATAAATTTAATATGATCCTTAATAAGATTACTTTGTATCACTTAAAACTCCTTCAAAAAATTGATTTTTATCGAAAACTTTAATTATTTTCAAAATTTAGTTTGACACCAATTTACTACCAGATTATAACTCTATTATTTAACAAAAAAAAAAAAAACATTTTTAATTTTCACTTAAATAAAAACTAATTTTTAAAACAAATTATCCTTTCCTGAAAATATAAAAATAAATTATTTCTACTTTTTTAAATATTCTACTCACAAACGATAGTTCATTGGGTACTGTCATATATGCGCCAAACGTAGCCACTGATGACGTCAAGTTAAGAATATTGCCCGTTAAATTTAAATAAGCATTGAAACTTGTCTCTGTGCCTCGATAAACTTTATCAGACATTTTTTGACAATCACGTACTGTGTTATACGTTTTAGTTCCAATTGCAAGGATTAAGAAAACCGGATGAAACATTGTTGCAACTTGACCAACAACCGAAGCAGCAGCCATAAAATTATCAATACTAGATAGGGTTTCATAAGAATAAGCCGGCGTTAAAGAATATTCCAATTGCACCTAAATATAAATTTCATAATAAGAATCATTGGAATTAATTTCAATATACATATTAAACGTATTAATCATATTCATATGTATAGATTTATAAAGATTGGGTGTTGAAAGCAGTTAAGTAATTTAAATTACCTTATTATTGGTATCCAATGAATAATTTCCATTTATTGGTGCTATCATTGTTCCAACGGGTAATTCATTATTATTCACAAAATCTTTCCAATTCTGATAAATGCGCGACTGTTCGTCGATAAATATCATACAGCAACCAGCACTGCTGTTAGCATCTTAACATAAAATATATTTGAATAATTATAAAACATAATGCTTGTTTGAAAGAAAACTGTAGGACTGACTAATTTAAATACCATTCATCATAAATCATAATAGTATACCTATGTATGTATATAATTTCGTAAATATTCATTCTGGATCTTAATAGATAGAGATGTTGGTGTGTCCGAAGCCGAAGTGGTGTCAACATTTCATATATAGTTAAGAGTATTTTGGTACTAAATAGATGGCCCATAAATTGCTGAGCTTTAAAAAAACATAGCCGACTTATTCAAATAATCTTTGTGATCACAGATTATCATTATTTTTCACTTATCGCAATATTAAAGAATCTGCAGCCTAATTTATAATTTCATATAAAAAATTGATGGAATTATGTTCCAAAATGTATATTTCGAAATGTTGAAGGACGAGACTCATCGTCTTGCAAATGAGCGAATTGCAGTATGCAATTTTCAAAATCAAATTTTATAAAAAATGTTTTTTTAGACTTACTTAAGCAACGTCTAGTACGAAATATGGGATGAATTGTATAATTGTGTGCATATTTTGCTTTTTCTAGATCTATTTCTGAAGTAACAATTACATAAATGACAGAATGCAACAAAGCTCCATTGGTGTATTTTCCTGAAAAAAAAAAAAAACAATTTTTGCAAGACAGAACCATATTCTTTAAAAATATTTAACATAAACATTTTGCAATTTTACATTAAATTATAAAAATATACTCACTCTGTTGCCAAATATTTTGAAATAATGTATTTCTTACTTCCTTAACTTTAGCATTATGTAGTTTAGATCTTCTTAGATCTTCTTTCGCAGTATAAACCCTATCATCATTAGGAAACATACATTCCAATTTCTTGATTAAAATATCGGATTGATCGGGTCCTAAACTATATTAAATACCATAAAACTATCTTCATACTTTAAAATACAAAAATAACTTACACATCCCAAACGATTTCCGAATTTAAAGCGCAGGCTTCTGCCAAATCCTGTTGAACTTCATAAGCTGCGCGCAAATCAAGAGGATCCTCCTTACAATTTTGTTTGTTTGAAGACATTTTATTTAATGCACTATTTAGTTTGAACAATTAACGACACATTCGATTTTTCCAAGTTTCAGTAAATTCGAAATAATTTTATTATATATAAATATAACAAAACGGTACAAATTTTTTAAAACTATTGGTATAGTGCTGGCAAAGTATTGAGTAATGGGTACCGAGTGTCGAGTATTTGTCCTTTTTTTGGATACTCAATACTCAAAAGTAGTTACTCGATACTTTCTGAGTTGTATTTTAAAGCAAGTTGAGTGGGTAAAATAGTGCATAAAAATACATCACTGTATAAAAAGACAACAATGTGTAAGCTACAAAATTCAATAATTTTCCAAAGAATTTATTTTAATTATTTCTTAAGTTGTTGTTAACGTTGAATTAAAAGTTAGCTTTACATTTATTTTTGATTTAATAATAAAAGACATACAAAACCAATAATAGTTGAAGATTTATTTTTATTTTTTGAAGAAAAAACTATGCCAACATTTTCAAAAAATCCGTTAAAAGTATCGAGTAGTATTGAGTACCCAAATGAAAAGTATTGAGTATTATTGAGTAATGGAAAGTAGTAGAATTTGACAGCACTAATTGGAAGATATAAACACAAACACATTTAACAAGTACAAAACAAAAACATTTCTGTATAAAATCTAACTGGATACTAAATTCGTTTATTTTTTACTTTAGCAAGTGATGTGGTTTAAAAAAAATCTATTGGTACTCTTTCTAAATTTTTTGGGAACGCTGGACACATTTGACATTTGCTCAAAAATAAAAAAAGTTTTTTTTAAAAAAAGAAACTGTAATTGAATTTTATTCATCCTTTAAATTTTTTTTTCATAACGACGTCCATATTTTTATTAAATTTTTAATATTAAAGTCAGCTGTTTTATGACTTGTCAAAGATAAACCACTTAACTGTCAAAAATGCTGGTGTAAACGGTATGGTTTATAAAAGTAGCTTATGATCATAAACAGTAATACATTATTTTACACAAACAAAATGCCTGTTGTT
Source organism: Bellardia pandia (assembly GCA_916048285.2). Classification (NCBI taxonomy): domain Eukaryota; kingdom Metazoa; phylum Arthropoda; class Insecta; order Diptera; family Calliphoridae; genus Bellardia; species Bellardia pandia. The sequence continues at coordinate 31,054,181 of OU696531.1, forward strand.
TCTGTTTTGTGTTGTATTTGTTGTCGATTTGCACTCACCTTGTATATTTACACTTGATTGCGAAAGAAACTGTACAATTTTGTTCAACAAAACCGTTACAACCAGCGATGCCAACTTAGCCCTTTTCGGGCTAGATTTAGCCCGATTTTAGTCACTCAAAATGAGAAAAAGCGCGAAAAAAAGAAAATTGGATGTGGTTTTATATGGATTTTTTCCATTTAGCCCTTTTAAAAATGTTTACCATTTTGAGTCTCAAAAGTTGGCATCACTGTTTACAACCGTTTCATGCGGTACTTACATTGTTGACAACCTTTTATTTATTTCATTTATAGCATATATTGTCTATGTAATTAAAGGCATTGAATTGTCTATATCCTTTTTAAAATTATTAAATAAATCCGAAAATATAGATTGCAAATATTATTCATAGTACTTTTCTTTAAGAAAAATGTTCAGCAACATATTCTTAAAAAACTTTAGTTTACTTAGTTGTGGGTTTACTTATAAAGGGTAAAGGGATTCCCTTTAAGGGAATCGTCTTTGCGAATATAGAAGTATTAAGCTACCGTCCAGATGCGTAATTTTTATTTCTTAAGATAAGCAATAACTTTAAAAAGTAATAAATTTGTAAAATATAAGCAATACAATCAGCCCAATCATGAATAAAAATTCCGCGAGAGTTTTTCCTCTTTTTATTTTTTTAACATTGAATTTAAATAGGAAAAATGAGAAAAAGGAAAAAAATTCCCGCGGAATTTTTATTCATGATTGGGCTGAATAATAATAATAAGCCTTATGTTTATGTAAGAGAAACCCCCTTATAGTTTTTTAATTGTATATTTGATGCTAATTACGTCCAAGGCATATTGATTCAATATGCCTTGATTACGTCGAAGCAAATATGTCCATTAAAAATTCTTTCGTCTAAACTAGTTTTAGTACTAAACTACGCAACTCATCATCAGCTGTTAAACAATATTTGCCGGTAATATTGCAGAGCATACTTTGTATATTTTACGGTTAAGTACGTTGTTATACTCTGTCACAGACTAACACTCTGTGGTACGTTGTGTTGTGTATATTTTGTATTTCTGCAAAAATAATTACATATAATGTATATTTTACGTTTAAATTTAAATAACAATATAAGGCGATTGCCTATTAATCGCCTAAAATGTAGTAAAGTCGAAGAAAAGCCTTCAGAAACTGAAGTCTCCTCAGATCAAAATAAAATGTTGCAAAATATGTTGGCAAGAGATGAAGTGGTTAGGCAAAAAATCGATCCCAAAGAAACATCAGTTGTATTATTTCCCGGTCAAGGAACGCAATATGTGGGTATGAACAGTAGACTTATGCGTTTTCCTGAAGCTAGACGAATATTTGAAATGGCTAATGAAGTTTTGGGTTATGATCTGTTGAAAGTGTGTTTGGAAGGACCAAAAGATAAATTAAATCGTACGGAACATGCTCAACCAGCTGTAATGGTGTCTTCATTGGCGGCTTTGGAGCAGTTAAAAGAAGAACGCCCAAAAGCTATAGACAGTTGTGTAGGCGCTGCCGGTTTTAGTTTGGGTGAGCTTACGGCTTTGGTGTTTGCTGGTGTTATTCCATTTGATAAGGCCCTTAAATTGGTGCAAGTTCGAGCCAATGCCATGCAAATGGCTTGTGATAAAGCATCTGGCGCTATGGCCATGGTATTATATGCACCAGACACGGAAATTGGTACTGCTTGCGCTAAAGCTCAACAATGGTGTGTTGATAAGGGTATAGAAAACCCATACTGTGGTGTGGGCAATTATATATATCCGCATTGTAAAATTATAGCTGGCAATGTAGAAGCTATTGAATTTTTGGAAAAAAACTCAAAAATATTGAAAATACGACGCATGAAACGTTTGGCTGTAAATGGTGCTTTCCATACACCTCTAATGGAATCGGCAGTTGAGCCTTTTGCTAAAGCTCTAAGTAAAATCAAGTTGGAAGAGCCTTTAATTCGAGTCTACTCGAATATTGATGGAAAACCCTATAAAAATGTGGCACATATACAGAAACAATTACCTAAACAGGCTAGTATTTTTTAGTGTTTATACCTACATTTTATGATAAACTGATTTAATTATTGTTATTATAGATTGTACGACCTGTTAAGTGGGAACAAACTATGCATCAAATGTATGAACGTCAGCAGGGTGTTGATTTTCCTCGAACTTTTGAATGCGGTCCGGGTAAAGGTTTAATACCAATTCTTGAAAAAGTTAATGCCAAGGCCGCAAATACTGCATATCATATAGAAGCTTAAACTGATTTTATTTCTGTTGTTTATTAATGTTAAATATTTTAAATGAAATGTATTTCAAAAAATATTGGTAAAAACTATTGCAATCATAGTTATTCACCCCTATCGTGAGTACAAATTCCATATGAAATTTGTTTTCTTTTATTTTTTTAAGATTGGCCCATAATCATAGCAAAGACTATAAATATATAAAGATGTTGCACTGCCATACATTGTTCTGCCACTGCTAAATTATTGATGGGATTTTGCGAAAATCCCCTTGTGTATGACTAATGAGAGAATTTTACACACATTTGTTATGCTCTTTTCAAAACATTCATTCAGTCGTCGTTGAGCAAGCGATGAGAACGCATGCGGATGGTTGTAGTAATTTTTTTCCAAACTTTATTAAGCATTGTTGTTGCTTCTTGTTGGACGAAGCATAGCAAACACACGCGATTCAATTACAATTGAACACAAAAATAAAAAACTGTTTTAGATGGACTTATTTTTGTTTTTTTTTTTCTTCTAAAAATAACTCTTAAAATTGTTTTTTGATATTGATAATTGTTATTTATGGTCCCTGATATTTTTTCTTAAGGTGTTCATATCTGGCTAAAACTCTTTTTTTCTTATTTTAAGCGTTTGACAATATGTTTGCTGTGAAAATTCTCTCACCAAAACATCTTCATTTTTGAGTACCACTGATATACATACATATGTATGTACATACATATATTGCCGAATCAAAAAACATACAAACTAAAAGAAGTCTTGTTTTCACAAAATTTATGTGCAAATAATCTGTGGCAAAGTAAATGTTACCGTTTGTGTTATTGTAGAGTAAGAATACGTGTTTTATTGTTGTAGAAATTAAACTATATTGATTCGCACCGAAATAAAAACCTTTATTATATAAATTTTTAGAATTACATATTTAGAGAGAAATAAAACTAGCAAATAATGAAAATAATCACTTAATTATTACATACATTAATTAAATTCAAATTTACTTTGCATTTTAACGACCCATTTTAACCAAGAACCTTTAAAAAAGTTGTTTTCATATATACGTACCAAAGGTGGACACTGAAAAAATCCATCGGTTCATGAATTTAATTTGGCAGTAGCTAAGTTATTATCTTTAAAAATGGCTCAGTTTAGCACCTCATCAATTTGTGGAAACGATGATGCAATGTTTTTACCTATAGAGTTTCAAACAATTTTAGAAGATACTATAAGGACTGGAAGTATATCATATAAGTATAGTATATAAAATATAGAATATTTTAATGAAGACACCGATTGTTTTACATCCAACAATGTGCCAATAGAATTAATATCAAGTCGATATTATGTTGGTTACATACATACATATGTAGCTCAACGAATATCTTGCGTTAAATGTCGTTTAGATTTTATACTCCAGCGCAAATTTTGTCATATCCTTCAGAAATGTTTGTTCATGCAAAAAATTATACAAATGATTTCGAGCAATGCGTAAGTTGCACCAAAAATACAATTTATTCCTTACGGTTTGATGAGAATAACGAATGTTATAAAAACAGAATGAAGATTCTTAATTACTAGTTCTTATTTTACTACGGAAGCTTCCACATGGGAAACATACAAATGCAAATTATCAAGTACATATAGAAAAAGTTAAAATTTTGAAACACTGATAAATAAATTTAATAAATACTAAACAAAAAAAAAAAACATTCGTGTTATTACAACTTCATTCTATACAAAAATAGAGACAGAAGTTCATAATTGAACTGTCTATAAAATTATATATGGTAAGTACATACATACACACATAATTGAATAGTCTAAAAAATAGCATTATAATTCGGTGCGAATCGATATAATTTTGTATGTACAACAATGAAACACATACGCTTACCCTACAATTACACAATCGGTCACATTATTAACAAAAGTTCTTTGCACAAAAATTGCAAGAACCAAAAATTCTTTTGTTAGGTTTTTATTTTATTTTTACATTTTTAATGCAATGTACAACACACACACATGCACACAAACAATGATAAATGAGAATTAAAAGATCTTATACACAACAGAGATGTACACGAGTTGATTCGCTTTTTTCCTATATGTATGAACTCACTGTTTTTGTTTTGTTTTCAATCATCAACATGTGCTAATAACATTGCTTGCAGTGTTTGCGCTCTCTTAATTGCTTGTCATTTTCTCAATGACTTTTTAAACGTCGTTAGCAATAACGACCCAAAAATTATAACTGTGTTTTGATTTGTAAGCAAAACAATCAAATGATTCATAAAAGCTCAGATTGCATGGTACAAAATCAGTGCGTTAATTTTTTTAAATAAGTTTTCAAGATGAACTCCGAAATAATAAACAATATTGAAAACGGTGTTTTTTGTATTGTAAAAAATCCAGTGTACATATGAGTGAAAATATAGTTTTATTAGCAATTACAATAATTTATAAAAATAACAAATACATACATATATTTATCTTTAAATAATAAAATATTGAACATGAGGTATTACATTATTTCTTTTGCTAACCTCTGAAAAATGGCTGAAATTTGTACTTATTTTTTTATCATTATTACTATCCCTAGAATAATACATATGTTTAAGCACTATCAAATAAAATTAAAAAGAATATGCGATAAATATAGTAAAGTATATTTACTCAAAAAGCTCTGCGTATATTCATAACACTCATACTGATTCAATGCTTTTGTGAATGGTAAGAGCTTACATAATAAGCAAGCAATTATATGCATTTTGTAACAAACCACTTGCTGTGGTGAATCATGCAATGACAGCTTTCGTTTAGTTATGTATAGTGCTAACTCAGTCTTCACTTTTACAAAATAATAAATATGTCATTTGAATGGTATTCATGCACATCTCTGATACACAACAAGAGAACGAGAGATTGTTACGCTCTTTGTGCTTCATTCCCTTTTGTCTTCCCTCCCGCATCATGAGGAAGCACAAAATTTTGTCAATTTTAAATACACTGCGTGCAACATCTTTATATATTTATAGTCTTTGATCATAGTCATAGAAAAAGCATACTTTAAGCAAAAGCATGCTTTTGTTTTAAATTCAGAACAAAATTTATATGTTTTTGTTGTTTAAAAGTCTACTTTTACTTAAAGTATGCTTTTTTATGACTATAATTATGGGCCATTGAATTTTAATAGGAAGTGTGAAAAGGGAACAAATTTCATGTGGAATTTTTATTCACGATAGGGATGATTATGAGTTGTATAGTCTTGTTTTGTAAACCAAACCCAAGTAACTTTTTAGTTTTTAAAAGTATGAGGAGTAATAAATCAAGATAAGCGCCGTAAACAAAGTTTAGTTTTAATAAAGTTTTTTTTTTAAATGAAAACATAATTTTTTTAATTTGTTAGTTAAACAAACCTAATTTTGTCTGTATTATATGTTATTTTGGCATAAATGAAGAGTTTCAATAAATAAAACATTAGTGTTTTGGTAATTATATATATATATATATTTTGTTAAAACTCGAAATTGATTTTTTTATTTTTACAAAAAATAAATGTTTAAGAAAAAAGAAAACTAATACGTAATTTTGTTTATTAAAACAATGTCTTTATTTAACTTTTCTCATCACGCGCACGCATTCGATGCACAAAAGCAGCACCTTTATTTTTACGAAAATTCTCAAAAGGATCATTCATATTAACGCCAACTCCCTGTCAGATAAATAATATTAATAAATTAAAAAGGAATTTATGTATTTATGATATAACACTTACTTTATACATATCTTTGCGATCCCTTACATCGCCAGCTGAAATGGGTTCTTCAATTCCTTGATTTTTATTACCCAAACCGGTACCAGTGCCTGCCCAACCCATTTTCATTAGCATTTGATGTCCTTTGTTGGACTCTTCAATGAATTCATTAGGCTTTGCGAAACTATTTCCACTATAACAAAAAACATTATGATATTATATTGTTTGTGGTGTACATATTTTTGAATTGTTTGCTTACAAGAAACTAGGTGGTGTTAAAGAACGTTCACGTTCTCGTCTCGTGTTACGTTCGTTTGAACGATTACTATCATTACTGTCTCTTTCTCTGTCGCGATCGCGTTCTCTTTCCCTATCGCGTGTCGGCGATCGTCGGGGTGAACGACTTTTTTGTCTGTTGTAGCGATTATTACGTCCTCTATCATTACCAACACCTCCGCCCACACCGCGATTACATTGCGATCGTTGTGGCAGAGGAGACTGAGATCGTGATCGTGATTTTGATTTATAAGGCGAACGAGAACGACTGCGACTTTTTGAACTAAATTGTAAAAGTTTTGTTAAAATGTTAATTAAGTGATTATATTTTTTTTAGAAGAACTAACCGATAACACCGTTTGTTGACTTTCTTAGGCACAGGTTTTGCCAAAACAATGGGTGAAGGTGATCGAGACTTTTCACGTACACCATCTTTAATTTCTTCTTCTTTTTGTTTTCTAGCCGCATTTTTAACTTTATAATACTCATACAGGCCAAGTTTTTCCCATCCCTCACTGAAAAAATACAATGATTAAAACGTTGAATTATGTTTAATACAAAATAAAAATAGCACGCACTTATCTCTCGGCCTGTCGTGTGTGGGAAGAGCATAAAACGCTGCTAAGGCATTAGTTAAACGTTCATTTTGTGGTGCTGGTGGCGGCAGACGTATGTCAACAGGATCCAACGGTTTATAACGATAATCTTCAAGTCTAATTAAAGGCACCATAAGACCAGCTGGCAAATCGTAGTAAGCTGCAGATGGTATTTGCTCGACTTCTTGCTCCAACAGCAGACTGGGTGGTGGTGGACAACACTCATCTTCATTGTCCACAACGCCAGCAGATGACAGTTTCGAATGTTGATCATATGCCATAAGTTGTTGCTGCTGCTGGTGATGAACTAATTGTAAAGCCGCATTGACATTTAACAAATCAACATTTAAATTATTTACATTGCTTAACAAATCTCCAGATGCTAGTAAATTCGGGGGTGGATTATTAAGATTTTGATTAACTGGAATGCTACTATTTATTTGAGCAAATGGTGTTTGTTGCATTAATGCAGAAATTTGAGTAACAGGTGCAATGTTGGCATTACCACTCATAAAACCTGGTGGAGGTTTCGACAAATCGGGTATAAAAAAGTTGTTGTTGTTTTGCTGCTGACCAGGTCCCTGTTGATTGCCATAATGCTGATCATTGTCATCCATGACAGGCATGGCCACTTTTTGAGCCAATAGAGAGGGTATGTTCTTGACAAGCTGCTGCTGCTGTTGGCCAATTGATGTCGGTGGCATTATCGAGGTATTTGGCAAGACAGCCGCCAACATTTGCTGTTCCAATTGTTGCTTCTGTTGTTCCAACTGGGTAATTTGTTGGGTGGCATGTTGTATAAATATTTTATGTTGCTTTTGATAGCTGTAAAAAAACAACAATTAATTACGTACTACCTACATATTTTCAAAATTCTTATAAATTTAATTGTTGGCCTCCATCATACTTATCTAACTGCGCCTTAACGACCTGCGTGAATTTAGCTGTAACTTCATGATGTAAATTTTGTAAATTGGTTTTATATTCATGCATTGAAGAATCTGGCGATTGTAATTTCGATATAACGCATGCATCGAAAAATTTTGCTTTCGACTCCCATAACGATAAGAGTTTTGTTAGTTTGGTTCTTTGCTCAGTAGTAGCAACTAAGAATGATAAAATATTATGACTTATTATTTTAATATTTGCATAATGGAATATAAACTGGAAAACTCACTTAGATCTGCACTGCAAAACATGGGTATAACAACATTTTCCAGACTGTTTTTCAAATCATTCGCATTTTTTCGAACACTGTAAAAAAATTTTATTATAATTTGTTTTATTTAAAAGATATTTTAGCATTGTTTGTCCCAAGTCTACGAAGTCATTATTTAGTATATACTATGGTAGTTTTTTGTCTTTTTGATAAATTAAAAAATGTTTCAATTGTAATTTTACAGTTTAACTTTCTGCATGGGAACAATTAAGTACTTAGTACTAATAAATAATAATTTTCCTGAATTTATACAATACATTTTTAATATCAAGATATATAAAACCTAAAATAGTAAAAAAATGTATTTTCAACAAGTTTTATAAGAAATGAGACAATATTTGTTACTGGAGTTTAGAACTTCTCCCGTAAATATCGTTAACTTAATAAATTCAATTTTAAAGGGGGTTTCAACGGAAACTTTCTTTTTCAAAATGAAGTAAAACAAAGAATTTATATGAAAATCTTTAAATTTTGATTGCATTGAAAAATGTTAAGACTTGAGTTATTAAAATTTTCAATCACATTTTATCAAAATGGCGGAATATTTCATTAAATTTCAAGACTGGAATCTATTCGATTGACACTCTATATACTCTATCTTTAACATAATCAAACAAAAAGTAATGCAGCAATGAGTAATTAAATCTCAATATCGGGGCGGCCTATTAGCAACAAAATTTCGTGAAATTGTGCGATTGGGAAATTTGGTTTGTATTTGGTTCTGTTAAAACCATATATCTGAGATTATCTATAAAATCAACATGTCAAAATTTGTTAACAGTTACAACAACAATGTTGAGCAGTTTAGTGAAATATCGCGAATTGTAAGAAATATAGCTTTTACAGAACCGCCTTATTCATTGTGAATTTTCGAGCGAAATTTAATTCATTGTAACAATTGTTAAAGCTTCTAATACTGTCATTTGAACTTGTAAAATAATAAAATATTCATATTATTCCTATATGCCCCTATCACCAAACCCATTTAGTTACAAGAATAAATATAGATTTATTAATTTAAAAATTTGTTGTTCTAGTTTTACAAAAACGTTTGCTATAACCCTCGCATTAGTTTTTAATTTGTATAAAAAAAAATGTTAAAGTCTCCTACATCAAAATACATATTATTTGTTAGTTTATAAAAAACAAATTTATAAAAATTCATATACAAAAATATATAAACTTACCAATGGTGTAGAATATCATTAATTAAATAAATAAGATGTAATTTCTGTTGAAATGTTGTACCATCCACCAAAGCCCTAAAAATAAATTAACAAACGATATTTTTTTCTTTTTGTTGTGCATTTTCTATACACATAAAGAGTTGTAGATGATGGTTGAATATTCGTAACGGTCTTGTAACAGATTTTTTGACGGTCGGTCAGTAATTCAATTTTTTTGTTTTTTTAATAAAACTCATAATTGCATTTGCAAAATAACAAGTCATCTGTCTCTGTGCATATATTTTTTAAGTCACGTGTAAATTCATTCTACAACTCGTTTTTTTTTTAAATGTAACCAAGAAAAAGTCGTTGACAGGATTCCTCAGGACCACATATTTGTGAATATTTCAATCAATCAATCAATACTCATCATGTTGTAAAAAGAGTTAAATACAATTAATAAAATTTGTGAAAAAGTTCTAATAATATATAAAATACAAAAAAATGTTATCAAAAAAGAGATTGGAACTTAAACTTATAAACAGACGCATACTTTTTTAAAAGATATTGTAAAACGACATTGTTTTTAGCGCTGTCGGATGAGTGCTGTAATATCCAGTTTTTGCCTAAAATTGCAACATTAAATATATTATTTTATTTGCTAAACAATGAAGTTTTTTTTTATTTATTTATTTAGTTTTTTTAAGTATTTAGTTAAAAATAATATAATAAATTTAAAGAAAATCCAAATGATTTCCATCAATATTTCGTTTTTTTTTTGCAGTAATAATATACATAGCATATAGTTTTTTAACTATTTATTTTTAGTTTAGTTTATAATGAGTTTTTATATTTACCTTGTGAAATACTGTCCTTGGTGCAGGCATCAATTATGGGCTGTAGAATACTATCGAATTCACTCAATAAAATATTTTGTTCTTCAGCATTGTTTTCTAGTTGTGAATTTTGTGCAGCCTCTATAGCTTCTTCGATTTGGGTTTTTTGTTGTGCCATCAATGCCTAAATGTCCCATGGTATTTTATATTTTATTTATATTTTTTGGTTTGGAATTCGGTATCATTTGTTTTTGGAAATATTTGCACAATGATTGTATTTGTCAGAGAACATATATAATTTTTAATGTTTTTTTTTTTTTTTTGGTTTTATTTTGGTAATTATATGGTTTCGTATGTATTTGTAGCAAACATTATTTGAATTTGGGTTTTATCGAGTTTTGGTTTTTTTTTTATAAAAAATATACAAGTAAAGTAAAATTTTATATGTAGATATTAAAAATGAGATTGTAAGAAATAATAAATAAAATATATAGTACATTATAGTAGTCATTAAAAAAATATTATAATTCAGTATGTTTTGTAATATGTATAAAGAAAATAACTTCCCAGGGCCAAGAAAATAATGTAAAAATACACAATCCATGCACTCTTCTAAAATCTGTTACAGTTATTAAGCTGTATCGAATCAATACTATATGTGACCCGGACTATGAAAAGGTGGCTTATGACTTAAAAAAAAATTTCCACTTTTTTTTTTGGTTTCGATAGTTTTTGAGACGCTCTTTCACGTGGCATTGAAAAAAACATCGCTCTTTATATACACACACGAACTTATCTCATTTATGCTCTTTTGCGTTTTTTGGTTGCCTTTTGGGCATGACTGTTCATAATGCAAAAGAAAAACTACTAAGAAACTGACGAAATGCATTGTTTATCTTTAACAGTTGTGTCTCGCAATTTTTTTTTTTTGAGTCATTCATAGGCCGGGTCACATATATATTATATACTTCACCTATATGTTTTTGCAAACATATTTTTGAATGAATAATTTTTTTTGTACAAACAAGAAAATAATTTTTTTATATTTGTTATTATTTCTGAATTAGAAATTGTTAAAATATATTATTCAATAAGAGTTCGAATGAATTAATCTGTAAACGACTTTTTCATTACTAAATTTTTCACGTGATTCTTTTCAAGACTCCCCCTGGCTCACGGTATCGAACGATAACGTTCGCTTAGATAAGACTTAAGACACAAACTTTTTATCGCATCTATTTTTTTGACTCAATCAAGTTTGTTTATTCCACAATCAGGTTTGTGTCTTAAGTCTTATCTAAGCGAACGTTATCGTTCGACATCGTGGGCCAGGGGATTTATTTGGTAAATCTTGCATGACATTTAAAACCTTACTATTGAGTTTATCATATCAAGACTTTATTGGTACAAAAAGAAAGGTAGTATTTTCTATAGAAAAATAATTTGGTTAATACAGTTATTTCGTAATTATAGACCAGGAGTGCCCAAAAGTTGCTTATGTAAGAGCAAACACCAATACATTTTTGTGTATTTCGTATTGCTAGTGCTGAGTGCTGTAATGAGTATACAAAACACACAGCCTATAGCTAAGAGTTTTTTCAAATACAAAAGAGCACCAAGAGAATAGGGCTTGGGCACTCCTGTTATAGACTATTCTAATATATTGTATTATAATAATTGCAATGACATCAACATGTAAACAAATTCACAACTTACTTTTTAATTACATTTTTTTCACTTGATTCTACAGCTTTAATCCAATCTTAAAACAAATTAGTTTTGTAAATCTGAATTGAGTTTTGAATACTCTTACTACTTCTTGGTGGTTTCTTTTTACGAAACCACCGAACTAAACGAATATTGGCTCATCATTAGGCATTGACAAATTTATGATATTAATGATCGTATTTATTTGTTGAAATACATATAACTTTGTACTCCTGCCATTAATTTGACAATCCTTAGTTTTTATGTAAAAAAGGGAACTTTGTTGCAGAATTGTGTTTTTTAAGAACATATTGTGTGTAACTGTATTTTTCGTCTAAATAAAATTTGTAATATAGGAAAATGTTTGTATAATAGTTTTTCAATAAAAACATTTGTGTACAGTTTTTTCAATTAAAAACTTTGTGTATAACAATTTTTTATAGAAAAACTTGTGTATAACAGTTTTTATATAGAAAATTTTATATTTCTTATCTTTTTGTTGCTGAATGGGACCTTATTGTGTTTACTTTATACTGACATTTTTACTATGTAATATATTTTTATTTTGGCCGCGAAGATTTTACATTACAAAATAAATGAATAAATAAATATATCTTGAGTATTTTTTTTAAAGAGAAATAACACTCAGGCAATTAATAGCCTATATATTAATTAATTAATTAATTGTGTTACTTTCTTTGGAAAGGGATAGGTAGAAGAAGAATAGGTGGTGAAGGCAGAGAAAAGCTTTTCATATGACAACACTGTAATTGCGCGTTATGTTTATTAATAGTACAGTACTGCAGCGCCGCTGGTGGTGAGTAGGCGCATTGATCAACGAAGGAGGGCACTGTAATAAATATTAGTTATGATAGGATAGAAAAACTAATAATTATCAGAAACTGATGTTGTTTTGAGTGGCAGCGGTTGAGAATCGAATCCAGGCCACAAATACCAACTCATGCTTAATAATCAAACGCGCTAATCAATTAAGCTACAGTTTTTCTATAGAAAATCATGTGTTTAACAGCTTTTTCTATAACAGTGTTTTCCATAGAAAATCTTGTGTATAACTTTTAGAAAATCTATAGCAAATTTTGTGTATAACAGTTTTGAAAATCTTGTGTATAATAGTTTTTTTATAGAGAAATCTGTATATAACATTTTTTATTGCAAAAGCGGTGTATAAAATTTTTTTATACAAAGATCGGTGTATAACGGCTTTGTATAGAAAAATCTGTTTATATCAGTTTTTTATAAGAAAAATCGGTTACAAATTATTCGTTTCGTTAGTGTTTAGTACCATTATGAATTTGCTTGATTAGCAACAAAGGAGAAATGAAAACTCAAAAATACAAATAAAGATTAACTTGTTATTGATTGGTTGAAGTTCTACTTTAGACTAAAAACTGTAGTCTTTAAAAAATATTTTTTTAAATTATATTTCGTTTGAGAACTTTTTTATTGCAAGTAAAGGAATTTTTAAAATTAGTTAAATAATAAAAAATTATATAGATTATCAGATCTTTTATTTTGTGATCAGATTTTGTGGTAATAATTATTATTAATTACAAAAATTTAAGGCACCAACGTTGTTTTCTAGCAAATTATTCAAATAAGTGACGAATTTCTAGCAAATGTTTTGTATTTTGTATTTTTATAAAAGGCGCAATGTAATATAAACAAATTGCACAATTAGACAAAAAAGGTAAAACATTGAAGAAGAGTTCTACAAATAACTTAATTTAGAGAAGAAAAACATTTTTCGAAGATGATATATGAAATATTAAAAAATATAAAATTATAAACAAAGAATAAGAATATTTTAATTTTAAAATTGTTAGATGTTTAGAATTTCAAACTTAAAAATCGATCAATTTTGACATTTGTTACAAATAGAGCTATCAATTTATATATTAAACAAGACCATTGCACAAACTCTATTCATTAGCTGAAACTTGTTCTTTATAAACAAACTCTACATATTATAAGAAAAGCAAATAGAAGTATGTATAAACTGCAGTAGGCAGCCATTCGAAATTTGGGACAAGAAATGATTATGTAATTTTGTTGAAAATGTAAAATTAATTTTTATATAGTTAGCAACACTTTTCTTTATTAAATATAAATGTACTTAATTATCTGGTAACATTCAAAATTTAATAAATAAAACTTTTGCATTCTCCTTTACCCGGCATTTACACATGCAAGTGCAAGTTCGAAAAAGTCAATACATTCACACTTTTTTACTAATACACTCACATTTTTTCACTTGCAGAGCTAGTCGAGTTTTTCAAATAAGTTTTCGTATATAATACGTACACGGCACTTGCATGCAAGTACTTGCATGTGTAAAGGCAGGGTTAATCATTAGAATAAACCAGACGTGTTTCAATTTCAATTATACATACATATATAGTCTAAATGAAAAATCACCAGAGGAAGTTTGGAGTGGCAAACAACCAAATCTAAAACATTTACGTGTTTTTGGCTGAGTTTCAATGGTGATGATACCAAAAGAACTTAGAAAAAAGTGGGATCCAAAATCGAAAAAGTGCATAATGGTTGGTTATAGTACAAATGCTAAGGCTATATGATCCAGAAACTAGAAAAATGCACATAAGTCGCAACGTTGTTTTTATTGAAAATGAAATGTATTTTTCAAAGTCAGGTGTTAACGAAGAAACTACCCCAATTTTACAACAACCACAAGATGATACGAATTTAGTGAGGATATTAATAAACGAAAATTCAGATCTTATTGATAATCATATTGAATCGGATTTTGAATATGCAGAAAGCAGCGTCGATGACAATGATAATGAAGAAAACGTAGATGAAAAAAAAATAAATTCCTCGCCGATCGTCAAGAGTAAAAAAGCCGAAGCAAATGGATGATTATATAACATATCTAGCATACGGTAACAGTGAAGACCCCATAGATTATTCAGATGCGATAAATAGTGATGAAAAGAAACATTGGTTAGAAGCCATTCAAAGTGAGCATAATTCTTTATTGGAAAACAACACATGGAGCGTAGTAAAGAATAAAAATGATTTTAAAAAATTAACAACCAAATGGGTTAAAAAAAAGAAAAACGAATAAGGCGATGTGAAATATAAAAAAAATAAATCACTTAGATGTCTGTACTGCCTTTCTTCAAGGCAAACTTGAAGACGAAATATACATTGAACCCCCTGAGGGCATATCAGTTAGCGAAGGTCATATTTTACGTTTGAATAAACCACTCTATGGTTTAAAGCAAGCCTCTAGGATGTGGAATCAAAGACTAAGCGAAAATCTTTGAAATCTTTAGGTATGAGGCAGCTAAAGACTGATCAATGTGTATACGTGCTTAATGAAAACAGTAAAAACATTATAATTGTCGCAGTTTATGTTGACGATATGATCGTTCTATGGAATAACGAAAGTACAAAAAACTCATTGATTACAAGCTTAAAAGAAGAATTTAAGATGAAGTACTTTGGTCCAGCCAAATCTTTTCTTGGAATGAGAATCAACTACAATTTTGGTAAAAGTTTAACAATTGATCAATCGGCCTATATACAGAAAATATTGGAACATTTCGATATGCTTTCCTGCAATCCGGATTTAACACCAATGGATCCGAACGTGAAATTTTATAAAAACAACCATGATAAAGATGAAGCAAACAAATTTGAAAGAGACAAGTATCCATACCAGGAACTTATTGGCAGTCTACTTTTTGCGGCTCAGGTAACCAGGCCAGACATCAGCTATGCAGTAAATTTACTCAGTCGCTTCAACAATAGTTATGATAATCAACATTGGACAGCTGCAAAAAGAATTTTACGGTACTTAAAGGGTACAATTAATTACAAATTAACTTTTGAGAAGAAGGCGAATTTTGAAACTTTATGTTTCTCTGATGCTGATTATGCGGCTGATCCGGAAGAGAGAAAATCTGTCAGCGGCTACGTGTTGATAAAAAAGGGCGGCGCAATAGCATGGGGTTCCAAGAAGCAACAAACAACTGCACTCTCAACTTGTGAATCAGAGTATATGGCGATGGGCGTGGCTGTTCAAGATATGCTTTGGTTAAGAGGGCTTGAAGAATAGGTAATGCAAAATCAACTAACAGAAACCACCTTGTTTTGCGATAATCAAAGTGCAATTCAACTTGCATTAAATAAATCATATCACCCAAGACTAAACATATCGATGTAAGACATCACTTTATCAGGGACAACATCCTTAAAAAATATATAGCCTTGAAATCTATAAGCTCTGATGAGATGGTAGCGGATATTTTGACAAAACCTCTCACGAATACTAAGCTGGAGAAATTTATAAATGACATGGGCTTAAAGCAAATATAAATGAATTTTTAGTGAAGATGTTGAAAATGTAAAATTAATTTATATATAGTTAGCAACACTTTTCTTTATTAAATATAAATGTACTTAATTATCTGGTAACATTCAAAATGTAATAAAGAAAACTTTTGCATTCTCCTTTAATTATTAGAATAAACCAGACGTGTTTCAATTTCAATTATACATACATATATAGTTTTCTGGGTATAAATTCAACAAATTTGAATTTCCCCTCATTTTAATAAAACCCCCCATAGAAATTGAAAATATTAGTACCTAACTTCTTAAAGCAAAATTAATGATATAGGTATGTTTCATATTAAATCTTAAAAAAAAAACTTTAATGCAAATTACCGTATGTTGTGCTGTTAAGTTGGATTCTGATTGACGTATTTGCTCGCGCAATGTGTTTTGCTGCATATTGAGTGCCTCTATTTGTGCTGTATAATTAATGGCCACCGATTGACTTTTCTCATTCGATGATGATTGAGATGACAATGCATTGATGTTAAGCGAAGATGCATTTGCATTCCATAATTGAATGTTAGGTGGTGGTTGATTTATAGGAAACGAGTTATTTGAGTCATTTTGATTGATGGGTGGCATTTGACCACTGTTGTGGTGCATCATATTCGGTGGCGGCCCTTGTGTAAAATGTGGTGTTTGTGTTGTAGAAACACCTGAGGATTGTTGTTTTAAGTCTAAAATAAAAAATAACAAATAAATATATGTACATATGTATTTGTAAATACTTATGTATGAATATTTATATGCATTTATCTTGTATTCAGATAATTATACTTACATGCTTGCTCACCAGCTACTCTATATTGATAGTATGCCGCATGTTCCCCACCATAGAGAAACTCAAATTTTGGATTATTTTGTTGTTTTTGTTTTGTGATCATTTCAAACTCTGGTCCATTTCGTGCCACAAACTCGGCCAGTTTATCAATTATGTTACGTAGACTAACATCTAAAATAATACAAAAATAAATTAAAAGGTGTCTATCCCTATAATAATGACATTCAGCCGAGGTGTGCGACAGCATTTATATTAATTCGTTTTATTTTCACAAATATAAACATTTTGTTTAAATCTTTACCTCTTGGAGGTGGGGGTCCATCCATTTTATAACTTTAGCTATGAATTTTTCAATTCAGAAATGTATTTTCTATAATATTCGCAACTTTTTAAATAAGTTCTAAGACGACGTGCTAAAAAAATTTTTACTTATAAGCTGTCAAAAGTAGAAAAATTTCCAGGACGCCATTTGTTAAAACAGAGTTGCAAAAATGGGTATTTTATGAACGTTTACGTTTTCTATGATTGTAAATGTAAATAAATAAATATTTTTTATAGTTTTAAAAGTAAGGCATTACTTTTACTATATACTCAGTGGGGTCTTTATATTAGTGTACATATGTTAAAGAGTAAATTAATTTATGCTTGGTTTGTATTTTGTAAGCTTTTAATTGTACGTTTTTACTTTTAGTAAAATTAATAAGACTGTCAGAAACAAAAATCTGCCGTAACTTAAAAAAAATTATTTCGAAAATATTTGGAACAAATTTATAAAAAGTAATTTGGAAGTGAACAATATGTTTTCTAGATTTTTCAAGGCTTGATTATATTAAACAAATAATTAAATTCCAAGAATTTGGTTATCTTTGTAAAATGTCAATAAAACGTATATGTATATATATATATTATTTAACTGATTGTTCGACCTTTTTATTTAGTAAACAATTATATTCTTTTTTCGAAATTAAAGTCTTTTATATTTTTATTTATTTCTTCCAATATTTCGCTACAACATAAAAGCCCTTAATTTCGATATATATATATATATTATCGACATGAAGAAAACAACTATTATCAACCGCACTCCAACAACATTTTTTTCTTTTACGCACGTGTTTACCATGTGCACAATAAAAACAAACAAAAAATGTAAACAAAACAAAGACAAAAATATAGCAAAGTTTCGCTTATTACCAACAAGTCAATTTTTAACGAATTTTAAAATTTTAAAAAACCACGGACAGAGAATCCACTCAGGAACCTAATTTTGTGGTAACCACGTTATAAATTTTAATATTTTTTAAAAAAATAAGGTTTCAAATCAAACCTAAAATATCAAGTTTCATTTGAATATTTCCAGTTATTTTAGCGGTTTTTGAATTTTGAAAACGGATTTCAATAGCCTGTAACTAGGGCTATTGTAATTCACAACTGTCACTTTCGAAAAATTCGGCGTTTATAGGGTATTCCATTTTAGAGTAAAAAAAATTTAAAAAATTTTGTTACTCTGTAAATATTTCAAACTGAGCGGTTTACGCATTTTGAAAGCGCTCAATTTGAAAGAGTTATTCAACAACAATTTTTTTGAAATTTTTTACTTTGATATGGAATGCCCCATAATCGGCTGTTTTCTCGAAAGTGACATTCCTGGATTTTAATAGCCCTAGTTGGGGGCTATTGAAATCCGCTTTCAAAATGCGTAAACCGCTCAATTTGAAATATTTACAGAGCAACAACCTTTTTGCAAAATTTAAGAAAAAATTTATTTTGATATGCAATGCCCCATAATCGGCTGTTTTCTCGAAAGTGACATTCCTGGATTTTAATAGCCCTAGTTGGGGGCTATTGAAATCCGCTTTCAAAATGCGTAAACCGCTCAATTTGAAATATTTACAGAGCAACAACCTTTTTGCAAAATTTAAGAAAAAATTTATTTTGATATGCAATGCCCCATAATCGGCTGTTTTCTCGAAAGTGACATTCCTGGATTTTAATAGCCCTAGTTGGGGGCTATTGAAATCCGCTTTCAAAATGCGTAAACCGCTCAATTTGAAATATTTACAGAGCAACAACCTTTTTGCAAAATTTAAGAAAAAATTTATTTTGATATGCAATGCCCCATAATCGGCTGTTTTCTCGAAAGTGACATTCCTGGATTTTAATAGCCCTAGTTGGGGGCTATTGAAATCCGCTTTCAAAATGCGTAAACCGCTCAATTTGAAATATTTACAGAGCAACAACCTTTTTGCAAAATTTAAGAAAAAATTTATTTTGATATGCAATGCCCCATAATCGGCTAATTTCTCGAAAGTGACATTCCTAAATTTTAATAGCCCTAGTTTGGGGCTATTGAAATCCGCTTTCAAAATACGTAAACCGCTCAATTTGAAAGAGTTATTCAACAACAGCTTTTTTGAATTTTTTTACTTTGATATGGAATGCCCCATAATCGGCTGTTTTCTCGAAAGTGACATTCCTGGATTTTAATAGCCCTAGTTGGGGGCTATTGAAATCCGCTTTCAAAATGCGTAAACCGCTCAATTTGAAATATTTACAAAGCAACAACCTTTTTGCAAAATTTAAGAAAAAATTTATTTTGATATGCAATGCCCCATAATCGGCTGTTTTCTCGAAAGTGACATTCCTGGATTTTAATAGCCCTAGTTGGGGGCTATTGAAATCCGCTTTCAAAATGCGTAAACCGCTCAATTTGAAATATTTACAGAGCAACAACCTTTTTGCAAAATTTAAGAAAAAATTTATTTTGATATGCAATGCCCCATAATCGGCTGTTTTCTCGAAAGTGACATTCCTGGATTTTAATAGCCCTAGTTGGGGGCTATTGAAATCCGCTTTCAAAATGCGTAAACCGCTCAATTTGAAATATTTACAGAGCAACAACCTTTTTGCAAAATTTAAGAAAAAATTTATTTTGATATGCAATGCCCCATAATCGGCTAATTTCTCGAAAGTGACATTCCTAAATTTTAATAGCCCTAGTTGGGGGCTATTGAAATCCGCTTTCAAAATACGTAAACCGCTCAATTTGAAAGAGTTATTCAACAACAGCTTTTTTGAATTTTTTTACTTTGATATGGAATGCCCCATAATCGGCTGTTTTCTCGAAAGTGACATTCCTGGATTTTAATAGCCCTAGATGGGGGCTATTGAAATCCGCTTTCAAAATGCGTAAACCGCTCAATTTGAAATATTTACAGAGCAACAACCTTTTTGCAAAATTTAAGAAAAAATTTATTTTTATATGCAATGCCCCATAATCGGCTAATTTCTCGAAAGTAACATTACTAAATTTTAATAGCCCTAGTTGGGGGCTATTGAAATCCGCTTTCAAAATACGTAAACCGCTCAATTTGAAAAAGTTATTCAACAACAGCTTTTTTGAATTTTTTTAATTTGATATGGAATGCCCCATAATCGGCTGTTTTCTCGAAAGTAACATTCCTGGATTTTAATAGCCCTAGATGGGGGCTATTGAAATCCGCTTTCAAAATGCGTAAACCGCTCAATTTGAAATATTTACAGAGCAACAACCTTTTTGCAAAATTTAAAAAAAAATTTATTTTGATATGGAATGCCCCATAATCGGCTAATTTCTCGAAAGTGACATTCCTGGATTTTAATAGCCCTAGTTGGGGGCTATTGAAATCCGCTTTCAAAATACGTAAACCGCTCAATTTGAAAGAGTTATTGAACAACAGCTTTTTTGAATTTTTTTACTTTGATATGGAATGCCCCATAATCGGCTGTTTTCTCGAAAGTGACATTCCTGGATTTTAATAGCCCTAGTTGGGGGCTATTGAAATCCGCTTTCAAAATGCGTAAACCGCTCAATTTGAAATATTTACAGAGCAACAACCTTTTTGCAAAATTTAAGAAAAAATTTATTTTGATATGCAATGCCCCATAATCGGCTAATTTCTCGAAAGTGACATTACTAAATTTTAATAGCCCTAGTTGGGGGCTATTGAAATCCGCTTTCAAAATACGTAAACCGCTCAATTTGAAAAAGTTATTCAACAACAGCTTTTTTGAATTTTTTTTACTTTGATATGGAATGCCCCATAATCGGCTGTTTTCTCGAAAGTGACATTCCTGGATTTTAATAGCCCTAGTTGGGGGCTATTGAAATCCGCTTTCAAAATGCGTAAACCGCTCAATTTGAAATATTTACAGAGCAACAACCTTTTTGCAAAATTTAAAAAAAAATTTATTTTGATATGGAATGCCCCATAATCGGCTAATTTCTCGAAAGTGACATTCCTGGATTTTAATAGCCCTAGTTGGGGGCTATTGAAATCCGCTTTCAAAATACGTAAACCGCTCAATTTGAAAGAGTTATTCAACAACAGCTTTTTTGAATTTTTTTACTTTGATATGAAATGCCCCATAATCGGCTGTTTTCTCGAAAGTGACATTCCTGGATTTTAATAGCCCTAGATGGGGGCTATTGAAATCCGCTTTCAAAATGCGTAAACCGCTCAATTTGAAATATTTACAGAGTAACAACCTTTTTTAAATTTTTTTTACTCTAAAATGGAATACCCTATAAACGCCGAATTTTTCGAAAGTGACAGTTGTGAATTACAATAGCCCTAGTTACAGGCTATTGAAATCCGTTTTCAAAATTCAAAAACCGCTAAAATAACTGGAAATATTCAAATGAAACTTGATATTTTAGGTTTGATTTGAAACCTTATTTTTTTAAAAAATACTACAATTTATAACGTGGGCACCACAAAATTAGGTTCCTGAGTGGATTCTCTGTCCGTGGTTCTTTAAAATTTTAAAATTCGTTAAAAATTGACTTGTTGGTAATAAGCGAAACTTTACTATATTTTTGTCTTTGTTTTGTTTACATTTTTTGTTTGTTTTTATTGTGCACATGGTAAACACGTGCGTAAAAGAAAAAAATGTTGCTGTTGCGGTTGATTTTGCACTGTTTATTTCTGCACATACGCATATATATTATACTTTTAAATACAGTCCTGCAAAGTAAGCCGGTATTGACTTTATTAAATGTCAAAATAACAATAGCATGCAATAAAATGACCAATGTAAACAAATAATTTTAATTTTTGTTGACGTTTACATTTACTTTTAAAAAGTTTTAGTTTGATAAGAATTCGTTGTATATTAAAATGTTAGGATAGAGTTTTATTGCATAAACTAAAATACTAACCACCACTTCCAAACACAAAACGATAACCTTTTGTCGCAATGAGTAAAAACAATGTTATACAAATAAACAGCTTGAAGAATATTGTTGACAATGGTTCTGATGTAGGAGCGCCATCACAGCGAAAAAACTCTACAACAGATAGCAGAGAACCACCGGAAATGAGAATACTATGTTTCGAATTGACACACTATAATAAAACTACACAATTTCTGCTAAGTTGTGCTGGTGTATTTATTTTGTATTTATTGTATGGCTATTTGCAAGAGCTAATATTTACCGAACAGGGTTTCAAGTCCTATGGCTGGTTCCTGACACTCATACAATTCGGTTACTATATATGTTTTGGGTTGCTGGAACGTTATTTAGAGTCAAAACGTAGTGGGGTTCCAGCACTGCAAAGGAACATACCTATGAAAACATATGTCATATTGTCAGCTTTAACTTTAGGCACTATGGGTCTCTCGAATTCTAGTTTGGGTTACTTGAATTACCCCACTCAAGTGATATTCAAATGCTGCAAACTGATTCCCGTAATGGTGGGTTGTATACTTATTCAAGGAAAACGTTATGGTCCTCTGGATTTTGCTGCTGCGCTTGCTATGTGTTTGGGTTTGGCATGGTTTACTTTGGCCGACTCACAAATATCACCAAATTTTAATTCTATGGGTGTGACGATGATCTCTGGAGCTTTGTTATGTGATGCTGCCATAGGTAATGTCCAGGAAAAAGCAATGCGAGATCATCATGCACCAAGTAGTGAGGTGGTTTTGTTCTCTTATGGTCTGGGATTTGTTTATCTATTTGTCATAATGATGGTGACGGGAAATTTCTTTAACGGATTTGCATTTTGTTTGGAGGTGAATTGAATAATTCCTAAAATTTTTATATTTTGAAATAAACAATATTTGTTTAAATCTTATATTTAGCATCCCCGCGAATCTTTTGGCTATGGGTTTTTCTTTAGTCTCTCTGGCTATCTGGGCATACATTTTGTTCTAGCTTTGGTTAAGAGCAGTGGAGCGCCTGTAGCAGCAACAGTGACTACAGCACGTAAAGCCGTAACTATAGCAATCTCATTTGTGTTCTTTAGCAAACCATTTACCATACAGTAAGTATTATTATTGTTGGCACTGATACAAACAAATAATGTATGTCTGATCTTTATTGCAGATATCTATGGTCTGGTTTGGTGGTAGTTTTAGGCATATATCTTAATGTTTATAGTAAAAAACATAAATTAACGTTTAAGGATATGCAGCAAAAAGTTAAACAGTTTATTTACAGGTTGGGTAACACATCGACGTCACGAAAGTTTTTAGTAGAAGTTTAATTTGTGAAAATGTATTATCAAATCTTTACATACCAAAATTGTGTAGCAAAACAACTAAGTTAAGTAGTAATTTTACTTTTAGTTTTATTTAATTAAGGACGCAAATTGATGTTAATTTAAAAATAAAAACACTAACGTGTTCCTATACTTAGCCTATCTATACATATGCTGCTATAAATGAAATGAAAGCTTAAACAATAATTTTGTGGTGTATCATTTAATATTAATTTATTTCAAATTCTAATAATCGTTTAATCATATCTTGTCTTTCCTTCGCTGATTCAATTTGTCCCATCATACTATCTAAAAATTTCTGTTGATGTTTTATAATAAATTTATTGCATTGCATTATTGTGGCCCCCGTGTAGATTGTACGAAATTTTG
Source organism: Bellardia pandia (assembly GCA_916048285.2). Classification (NCBI taxonomy): domain Eukaryota; kingdom Metazoa; phylum Arthropoda; class Insecta; order Diptera; family Calliphoridae; genus Bellardia; species Bellardia pandia. The sequence goes on from OU696531.1 coordinate 31,078,100, forward strand.
CTCGAGTTTCGCTGATCTAAGAGAAAAAATTATTATTTTATATTTTATTAATTTTATTTGGAACTCATTAAGATCGTGACAACAACTTGTATTTAATTTTTTTTACAGATGATATCCTTCAGTTCTTTCTATACCTAAACATTTTTGCCCGCCCTCGTATGTCTTACGATTTTTTCACCTTTTAAGTTTTGATATACATATAACTGTAAATATCTACTATACCAGACAATATATCTGGTCAATATGGATGTGAAAGTTATGTACAAAATTGTACATAACATAAATTATCATTAAATGGGTTCATTTTCGAGATATTAGCACTTATGTAAAAACAAAAAAACAAGGATCACTATCAGGGGTGTCATGGAAACCAATATTGTCAGAATTGGTTTTAAAACCGACAAGAAAATATGCTTTGGTGTCATAGAGCACTGCTACACGTTCAATAAATATCGAGATATTTCTAGTACCACAATATTTATTGAACGTGTAGCAGTATGACACCAACGCATTTTTTCTTGTCGGTTTTAAAACTAATTCTGACAATATTGGTTTCTATGACACCCCTGAATAAGTTAATAGATTTCTTCATTTGAATATACATATATTATCTGGTGTAGTAGATATCTACAGTTATATATTAAAATTTTAAATGTGACTGAATAACTCATAAACTATAAGAGAGCGGGAACAAATTTTTGTATTTTTTGGTATAGAAGTTAATGGGATATCATCTGTAAAAAATTGTTAAAATACAAGCTGTTGTCACAATCTTGATTTATGCCATTTATTTGAAATGAAGACAAAAATCAAAATCTTTAAAAGATAATTTTTGTAGTATATGTACCTATATGAATGTACTTACCACTGTTATTAAAGGCAGAATGCTTGTTACAAATTTATGAGAATAATGAGAACAACGTATGATAGCAATTTTAGTTCTTTCATTGCAATATTTTACCCTAAATCCATGTTCTAATAAACCAACACCATATACTCCATAAAATTTCTGGACATTTGCAAGTATACTTTTCGCCAAAATATGATCTTTTATGTGTAAAACTTTGGTTTGGGTATTGTGTGGAACAATTTGTACAACAACATAACTATAAATAAATAAAAATTAAGTAAAAATAACACTTGAATACCAAATATTTGAACAAATTACCGATTTTTTATCCGAACCATATTAAAAAACAAAATAATTAAAATGTAAACAATGAAAAAGCAACGTGTATTTTGAGTTTTGTCATTCCTTTTTAATTTTTTTAAAGAAACAAAAAAGACGTGCGCCAAGATAGCATCGAAAAATATTAACGCCGTAAATGAAAACGAGGGAATTTTCTAATATCGTTTAGGGGAATCGAGTGGCAACAAATGATTTTAGGAATTCAGGGGCAACGAAAACTGAAAAAATTTTTAGCAATTTCGAGAGCAAGAAAGCCCGAAAACGATATTAGGAATTAAGCGGTAATGTAATTATTCAGCATAAAAAAAAATCCAGAGAAATTCGAGCTCCTCCAAAAATGGTCAGAAAATCTGGGATTCTAAATAAAATAGAATCTGGGCAGGGTCAGGGCATAGACTCAATGGAAATTTAAAGTATACATCCCACTGAATATAAAACGCTTTCCGTGCAAAAAATTGTCAGAGCCGTTCCAGAGAAATTCGAGCTCCTCCAAAAATGGTCAGAAAATCTGGGATTCTAAATAAAATAGAATCTGGGCAGTGTCAGGGCATAGACTCAATGGAAATTGAAAGTATACATCCCACTGAATATAAAACGCTTTTCGTGCAAAAAATTGTCAGAGCCGTTCCAGAGAAATTCGAGCTCCTCCAAAAATGGTCAGAAAATCTGGGATTCTAAATAAAATAGAATCTGGGCAGTGTCAGAGCATAGACTCAATGGAAATTGAAAGTATACATCCCACTGAATATAAAACGCTTTCCGTGCAAAAAATTGTCAGAGCCGTTCCAGAGAAATTCGAGCTCCTCCAAAAATGGTCAGAAAATCTGGGATTCTAAATAAAATGTATACTTTCAATTTCCATTGAGTCTATGCCCTGACACTGCCCAGATTCTATAGATTTTCTGACCATTTTTGGAGGAGCTCGAATTTCTCTGGAACGGCTCTGACAATTTTTTGCACGGAAAGCGTTTTATATTCAGTGGGATGTATACTTTCAATTTCCATTGAGTCTATGCCCTGACACTGCCCAGATTCTATTTTATTTAGAATCCTAGATTTTCTGACCATTTTTGGAGGAGCTCGAATTTCTCTGGAACGGCTCTGACAATTTTTTGCACGAAAAGCGTTTTATATTCAGTGGGATGTATACTTTCAATTTCCATTGAGTCTATACCCTGACCCTGCCCAGATTCTATTTTATTTAGAATCCCAGACTTTCTGACCATTTTTGGAGGAGCTCGAATTTCTCTGGAACGGCTCTGACAATTTTTTGCACGGAAAGCGTTTTATATTCAGTGGAATGTATACTTTCAATTTCCATTTTCCAATCCCAGACAATTTTTTGCACTGAAAACTTTTTATATTTAGTGGGATTCGTTGCTGTTAAAAAATCTCCTCAATTTTATATTCAGTGGGATTCGTTGCTATTTTTCGTTGCTGTTAAAAATCTCCTCAATTCATTTCCGGTGATGCCACTCAAATTCAAGAAAACGGGATTTCAAATTTCATTTCCGCCGTTGCTATTTTTCGATGCTATCTTCGCGCACGTACTAAAAAAAGTCTAATCAAAACAAAAACAGCTGTTTAATAATAATTTTATCTCATGCTAGAAAATTATTATTCAATGTTTATCCTCTTCTATTTGGTTGTGCAAAATATTTTCTTTGTTTGAATTCAACATTTTTGTTAGTTAGGAACAAAATGCAGGCTTCTTTATTGGACAAAAAATTACAAGGTTTTCAATTAATTGCACAAGAAAAGTTACAAGCTATTTTATGCTCTATACCGGGCAAAAAAGATTTAATAATAGAGCCAGCCATTATTAAACCATTGGAACATATTTGTGCAGCCTCTTGGTTAAAGTGATTCATAATAATAAAAGAAATGTAATCATATTTTAATAAATATGCATCTTTTACAGGCTCAAGGGAATTCAACGTATTTTCAAATTAGACGTTCATAATGCCATTACACGCTCTTCCCCAGATCAAGTTCAATTGTACATGATACGCAGCGATTTGTGTTCATTTAGTCGTGTTTTGCAACAAGTTAAATTGATTTGTAAATCTCAGACATCATCATTGGCCGAAGATAATAATTTTAAGTATTTTCACATTATATGTGTTCCCTCATGTTTTACATATTTTTCTCAACTGTTGGAAAAAGAAGGCCTGTATGGTGTTGTGGGTCTGCATCGATTTAGTTGGGATTTCATACATTTGGATGAGGGTGTATTGTGTATGGAAATGCCGAATGTCAGTTGAAAATTAGAAATGTTAAATATAAAAAGTATGAACGAATTCCTTTTATTTCAGGTATTTTCAACAGCCTACATGAGAAACGACTGTTCACTATTGCCTGCCATTGCACACTCGCTAAGAGTTCTACAAATTCTATGTGGATAACTCTTACCTATGGCGAACATTCGGAAAATATTGTAAAAATGTTAAATAAACTGGGGCCTATACCAAAAAAGGGCGTTGAAGATAAAAATTGTGATTTTTCGGCTCTACTTATAATAGATCGTGATAGAGATTACGCGGCACCGCTATTAACACCAGCAATTTATTCTGCACTCTTAATGGAAGTCTTTCCCAATAGTGCTGGCATATTGGAATTGCAAATGGATAATAATAAAATACAACAGCAAAAACTAGCAATATTTGCAATATCCTCTAAAAAAGATAACGAACAAACGAATAAGAGTTCAACAAATACAAAATCACCTACAATACGTTTAAATTCGCTGCATGACGAGATTTTCGCGGAAAATCGCTATAAAAATTTTTCGGCTGCAAGCAGTCAAATTCGTCAACAAGCCAAAGCGATGAGTTTGGAATTGCAAAAATTAAACAGCATGAAAATAGATGAAATGCATGATTATGTTAATCGCAAATTACCCAAAATTACGGATATTAAAAATAAATTATTGAAGCATTTAAATGCCAGCGAAAAAGTTATTGAAATGTTGGGCTCTAATTTCAGGCGTGTTCAGTCACTGGAAGAGGATATTTTAAATAATGTATCGCGTAAGAAAATACTACAAGACATTGAAGAACTGCTAACGACAGACGGTCAAAAATACAATACTATTCGTTTACTGTCCCTGCTGCATGTATGTGCTGGCATAACATCTGAGGAGCTGGCAAAATTTATACGTAACTATTGTAATTATTTTGGTTTAAAATATCTAACCATATTTGAGCAACTGGCTCAAGTAGGTCTTTTGCCATCTGTGGTAGATGAAATGGCAACGCCCATTAATAAAACAGCTTCAAAATTGTTATCGAATATTCCCCTTTCTATACCGAAATTTCAACAGACCCAATTTCAAGCCAATGCAAATCGTTTAAAATTATTGGTTTCAGCTTCAGATGCAGATCCCGAAAGTCCAGCACATTCTTACTCACAAAAGTCACAAACTTCGTTGTCAGCTTCATCCTGTCCCAGTTATGTTTTTAATCGTCTTTATATACCTCTAATTGCACAATTGTCATCGTTTCTTTTAAAGTCTACAAATAGTGTTGATTTTATTTCAAAAATAGCTATGATTGAAGGTATTCAAATCAATGGCCAATCCTTAAAGTCAAATCAAAGTGTTAAACAATGTGATGCTAAAGATCTACTACAGTTGACCTTAAATAAACGCCAGATTATGGTTTATATAGTGGGTGGCATTACATATGCCGAAATCGCAGCTTGTAATTTAGTATCGAAGATTACAGATTCTGAAATATTAGTGGCTTCAGATTGCGTTTTATCGGGAGCTGATTTAATAGCAGGTGCTTTTTAATAAATTATGTAGTATAGAACCTGTCAAGAAAGAGCTTAAATGGATGTATGCTGGAGTTTCATTCAAAAAAAAAAATCGGCAGTGTAATTTTTGAACAGAACTCACACAAATATTTTTGCTGAAAATCTTGAAATTTCTATATTGAAAGACAATCTTTTATTATATCGTTTTATATTTTTATGCATGGATATTGCAAAAAATCAAATATTTTATACGTTTGTGAATTTTTAAATAAAATTTTGAAATAAAAAACTTTTTGATTTTTATTCAGCGATTTAGTTGACGTGTAGCCACCATTATTCCTAACATTTTCATCTCTACTGAAGTTTACATATTCATACTGATATTGCCGTTTTCGCTCGCTAAATACTGTTACAGAAACCTGGGGGTTATTGGGTATTTCGATTCGAAAAGAAAATCGTTCAGATTTATATATCTATATATATAAAAATAAGTGTACATTTTGATTGTCACTCCATAACTCGAGAACGGCTCGACCGATTGCCATAAAATTTTTAGGGAAGGTACAGGGAGGAGTGATGATGGTTAGTTGATTTTGAAATCCAAAATCGGTCTAGCCATTCTCCAGTTATGATTTTTTTCCTGAAAAAATTCAACATTTGAAAAAAAAAGTCCCCTAAAGTATACTGTACAAATTTGCAAATAAATAAGAGCAGGCAGGTTGTGAATACATCTTATTCTATGAAATACAAATCAATAGTAAATACCGAGCGAAGCCGGGGCGGTCAGCTAGTATATTATACATTGTATTTCGAAAACTTTTGCTTTCGAATCGAAATACACAATTCATAGTTATCATGACTAGTGTTGGCATATATGAAAGTTAAAATGTTAACAGAATAACAATGTAGGTAGACTGTAGGATTAAAATAATATCGCTCAAATTAAGGATGGAACATGCGGACACTATGTGGGATGATGCTTTGAAAATTATACATATTGGCTAATATGTATACATACAAGTGCTAGGATACTAAGTCTGGATCTCAGACTTGCTCATTGGTAAACACAAGGATTAAATGCAAAAACTAAACGCTAAATATAATACGGAAAATAAATGGCAACATAAAATCGTATTTTTATCGTGTAATTTAGCAAGAAAGGATAAGCTCATGGCGTAACTATACAAGGTGAGTGCAGTAGCACAGCTGACTGAATTTATTTACAATTTACTTATGTCAAAAGCAATACATTTTCAAGTATTTTTGACAGTAGTACATTATTTTACACAAACAAAATGCCTGTTGTTTCTGTTTTGTGTTGTATTTGTTGTCGATTTGCACTCATGGGTGCCCCGATAGACTAGGCGATAGTGTGCCGGACTATCAGTCAGTGGGTTGCGGGTTCGATTCCCGCCAAGGACTCTGGGTGTTTTCTGCAGATAAGCCAAAAGCTTCGCAGTTTGTTATTGTTAACCAAGCATTTAATGAGTGTTTATGTCCAGCTCATTTGGAGGCATGGAAGCATTCCAGGACATCGTTCACAACTATTTGGAAAACTACAGAAGTCCTGATTACGCAGAGAAGATCGATACATTACTGCAAAAATTCAATGCCATTGGTAAGCGTTGAGTGAAAACATGTATATCAAAAAGGCCGTTATGATTTAAAATTTATTCTTTTTAACCTTTAGGTTCAAATATGACACCTAAATTACACTTCTTATTCAGTCATTTGGATATTTTCCCCACCAACTTGGGCTCCGAAAGTGATGAACAAGGTGAAAGATTTCACCAAGAAATGGAAGAAATCGAGAGACGTTACAAAGGCTGGTGGGACGAAAAAATGATGGCGGACTATTGTTGGTTCCTCATTCGCGAAGATCCATCCGAAAAAAACGTAAGAGTTCAAGTCGCTCGCCATTTTAATTTAAATTTTTTGAATTTACGCCGAATATAGTGTGTAAGCAATGAAGATGAAAATATTGTCGTTCCACAAAATCCTTAATAAAAACTATATTTTTCATCCGATTTTTTTCAAATTACGCTTAAAATGTTGGTAATTAAATAAACTATTTGGATAAAAAATAAAACATTCCTGATATTAACTGTAACGTAGAAAAAAATTAAATAAAAAAGAAAAATTTTGAAAAAAACGTAAAAAATAGGCAAATTTCGAACTTTGAGGTGCCATAACTCAGCTATTTCTTATCAGATAGAAATTTGCAGCATATCGGCGGAAAAGGCATTCGATTACCTTTCCAACGATATGCCACTCATCTCGATCGGGCTCCACAAGGGTTTGAATGGGACCATACACCGAAAAACACAAAAGTACCGTTATCTAAAAAACGGTACTTAGAGAAAAAAAATTACAGCGTTTTTCGTGTTCAGGAGGTCCCAATTAACTTATCTAGGCAAGTGGCGTTCTTGGTATTTTTCCAAATTAAAAATTTGTAAACCAGTGTTATTAATCTCTTGTGGTGCCCACTAAGCTAAATGAACCCAAGTGATCTAACCTAACCTACCTACGCGTGTGTGATGTTCAGCTTCATATAACGGTTCCTGTTCTACGTCGTCTATACCAACCGCGTGTCTTTTAATTTGTATTACCTTTATACAAATGCCTAAAATACTTGTAGAGTACCATTTAAAACTCAAAATGGAATCTGGTGGAGTACCATTAACACTCTTCATTTGAAGGCTTAGCGTCCCAGTTACCTACATATATGAAGATATATGTAGGTCGACTAGTGGTGTACTTAAACCTACGTGGGATATTCTGGCAATTTTTGAGATTATTTCTCTGTCATCCAAATTTAAATTAAAAAAAATAGGAGAAGAATCCAGAAAGAAATCATCTTATGTCATTAAGGAAAATAATTAAATGTCCATACAACTACATATGTTATGATTTAAAATGCCTCCCTGCGATACATTTGCAATTGATAATATGTAGGTTTAAACTTTAAAGCTATTTTATATTCTTCAAGTAAATTTCATAAGAGTACAAAGTATAGTTAAGAGTGCATTTAATTCAAGCTTAATAAATGATCTCACATTTTAAACAGTTTAAGCTTAAAACAGTTATGTACAATATACATTCATACATACACGCGACTTTAATGAGATTGTACATTGTACAATGTACAACGATGTACAACGAAGGTGCTACTAATACTGGGCAATATATTACAAATGTATAAGTGAGCACAGGTTAAGCATATTGTATTTGGTAAATTGGTTCATATTCATAATACATATTAAATGCACTAATCTCCCAAATAAATAAATTAAAGTATACACAATCATATGCTTCTATATAGAGTATGTACGGATAAATACAGGTTGTAGTATGCCTGAGTGTGGATCAGTGGAAATACTAAACGGCAGCCACACTAAATAATTTTGTGTAAAAATTAAAATTGTAATTAGTTGATATACATATATTTAAAGCGAATAGAAGATCTTTATACGCCTAAACAAAATTATTAAACTTATATTTATGTAAATTACATTTCTAATAAAAGAAAAATCTTAATTATAGAAGAAAAAAGAATTTAAAATATCTCTGCCAATTAAAACTTAAATAGTTGTTAAATTTGTTGTTATTTGTTTTAAATATATATATGTACATAAGTATATACCTTTACATATGTACAGTGATAAGATAACTGAACTTTGTTGTTTTTTTTAGTATATTTTACTTACAATTTGTTTGTGTTCGCTTAAAATATTCCGCACCATACTGGGAGGCCTTCTAACTGGTACTTACTATTCATTTTAAATTGCAACTGTAAGTGAAGGTGATAAGACATCATTTTCATTCAGTGCTCTCGTTTGTTGATATTGACTTTATATTAATATTATTTAATTAAATAAAAATATAAAAATAAAAAATTAACAGTATAAATAAGTAATAAAACAAGTTAACAATGCCGAAAATCTATTTTATTGGTGTTGATGTTGGTACTTCGTCGGCTCGTGCTGCTTTGGTAACATCAGATGGTAAAGTTTTAAAACAAGCTGTTCAAAATATACGAATTTGGAATCCAGAACATGCACATTTCGAACAATCATCTGAGGACATTTGGAATGCAGTCTGTCATTGTGTTAAGGTATTTATGTATGCACATGTGTAGTGTTAAATGTTTAAACAAAATCTAAATTGTAAATTATTATAATTCAAATATAGAAAACAACTTTCTGTTTTAACTTGTTATTATTATTTCTTTGGAAAGAGGAGAGTGTTTGCATGTGTTTTGAAAATTACGTGTTGAATAATATTTTGATTGCAGTTTATGGTTATTAAAAGCCTATATTTGCAACTGATAAGACTATTATGACCTACACATTTTAGTATAGGGCAAAACAAACGATTTCCTTATCCGATTTTGTAGTCTAGCTAAAGTATTCACATACATATGTATGTTTAAAATGTTCCACTTTTATATATTATAATTTTAAGACTTCTATTGTCATCTTTTGTCATGTACATTACTACCAATAGCCTATGTAAACAGCAATTTTATTGAAATCTTTACTTTATTTACTCCAAATTTGAAGATTGCTGGCTCTATGGTATACTGATCCAGAAAATGCTTAATACTCCGTGCGTCTATAATAATTACCTTTCCAATGTATATTAAAATACACTTTAAATGCATTTCCTTAAAATTTTTAAAATATTGCAATTATTATTAAAATTATAAATTAATAAATTCCTAAATATGTTTAGATCTAGTTCTAAAATAACTAGTTTTAGAACGAGTGTAATTAAAACCACAGCCTTGCAAATATTGATGTCGTAATAACTCCTGGAATAAATTCTGTAGAATGTTATTATTATTATTCTTAACTACTTGGTTTCTTTTTAGACTAGATTTATGGATCACATATTATCTCTGAAACAACTTTGTGAAGCTGGTTTAATTTTTTAAAAATAAAATTTAAAAATATTTCATTAATTTAATTTCTATAACTAGGTTATAAGATTTTTAGTTTAAAATTAAATTAATAAACTTATAACACTAAGAGCTAGTTTCTGGGATAAAGATAATCTACATTTTTCGCTTAAACCTAGATTAAACTAAAAATTGTGTTTCTCAGTTAATATTCATTTGATATATAATCTAGGTTTAACTGAGAATCATTGGTGAGTTAAACCTAGATATAAAATGTCAAAATACAAACAGCTGAAAAATAAACATTTTAACCAAAATTAAAAAAAAATGGATTATTCCAGTGATGATGAGGATTTAAGTGATTCAAACACATATAATAACTTAAATATGTCAATTGTTAGAAAGATACGAACAATAAGGACACGTCCAAATCATTTCTGCATTTATACCGACGCCGAATTCTTTCAAAGATTTCGCTTAACAAAACAATGCGCATATAATGTTTTAGAACTAATTGGACCACACATTAAATCCATTTTTTTAATTTTTTTCAAAGTTAAAGTTTTCAAATACTGTTATTGACGCGGTTGCTTTTTTGTGAAAATTTAAGATATTGCCATATTTATATAAAAAATTAGGAGGAATGCCATATGTATTTTGACTGAACAGTACGGCAATGCTAACAAAATTGACAGGAGGTAATCCACTACTGAGAAACACAATCAGTAGTTAAATCCCGGCAAAATATATTTGAGGTTTAATATAACAGTGTGTTAAGCTGAGTTTAACTGACAAGTAAAAAACTAGCTCTAAAGTAGTTTTACTCAATTAATTTTGACTTTATATATATATATATGTATCTGTAAATAACGCGAATGTCAATCAAGTTCATAAAAAATATTAAAACAATTAATAGCTTTTCAGATTATAAAGAGAAAGAAAGTAACATAATATATTATTATTCAAGTTTTATCTTCTTTGCATGCCGACCACTGAGTTAGATCTTTTTTTTTAATAAATTGACTTCTGATTTTCATACTAAGCTACTGATATGATTTTATAGCTTTTTGTTACGACTTTTTGAATATTTTGAATTACCAAAATGAAAATATGTATTAAATAAATAAATGCTATTTATTCTCATTTACAGAATGTCAGCAGCGATGTTGCTAAAGAGGAAATTGTTGCCATTTCATTTGATGCTACCTGCTCCTTAGTGGTTTTGGGAGAAAATGGTGAACCCTTGTCGGTCAGCAACACTCGACAGCCGGAACAAAATATAATTTTATGGATGGACCATAGAGCCCACAAAGAAACTGCACAAATCAACGACACCAAACATGAACTCCTAAAGTATGTAGGCGGTCAAGTTTCTGTCGAAATGGAATTGCCGAAATTGATGTGGTTGAAAAATAATCGTTACATCTCCACTTGGACAAAACTGTGGCGGGCTTTTGATTTGCCAGATTTTCTAACCTGGCGTAGTACCGGTTGTGATACAAGATCTTTGTGTTCAATAGTTTGTAAGTGGAATTATGATGCTGTCAAAATGGAATGGAATACAGATTTCTTTAGAAAAATTGGCGTAGAGGATTTGCTCAAGAACCAGGCGGAAATTATAGGAAGTGAAGTTAAGGAACCAGGTACACCGGTGGGAAAAGGTTTAAGTGAGGAAGCGGCCAAAGAAATGAATTTACTACCGGGTACTGTTGTGGGCACCTCTCTGATAGATGCACATGCTGGGGCTTTAGGCATGTTTGGTTGCCGTTCAACCGAGTATAACTGTGAGTTGGAAGGTAAATTGGCTTTGATATGTGGCACCTCTACATGTCACATGAGTTTGACTAAAAAGCCCTGTGAGGCTAAAGGCATTTGGGGTCCTTATCGTAGTGCCATAATACCGGGTTATTATTTAAATGAAGGTGGCCAAAGTGCAGCTGGTTTATTGTTGGATCATGTTATTAAAACGCATCCCCAGTATATGCATATAAAAATGAAATTAAAAGATAATGAGTGAGTTCTTGAGTGTTGCCATGCAATTAAATTTATATTAACAGTATGTTTCATATACTATTTAGGCATATCTATACATATTTGAATAGATTGTTAAAAAATATGGCAAAAGAACGTGGTCTAGATGATGCCTGTTATTTAAGCAAAGATTTGCATGTTTGGCCAGACTTCCATGGCAATCGTTCTCCCATAGCTAATCCCGATCTAAAAGGAATGGTAATTATTTTAAACTTTTACGTTAAGTAAAAATGTTAATTAACATTTTATTTATTATGTGTTTTAGATTTCTGGCCTCAATATGAATATTGATGAAGAATCTTTGGCCGTTTTATATTTAGCTTTTGTGCAAGCTTTAGCGGTAAGTGTTTTTTTGTTTTGCTAATATTTCTATACGTTTCATCTTAATGTTATTAAATATTACAGTATGGCACTCGTCATATCATTGATAATTTGCTCAAACATCAACGTGTTCCTTTTCATACATTGCTTTTCTGTGGTGGTTTAGCTAAAAATCCTCTATATGTACAATGTCATGCGGATATCTGTCAATTGCCAGCTTTGATACCTGATGAACAGGAAATGGTTCTGGTGGGTGCTGCTATGTTAGGTGCTTGTGCTGCCAAAGTCTACGATGATTTAGAATCTGCTTCGGCTGCTATGGGTGGTACTGGTAAATTAGGTATACCACAGTTCAGCACAAAGGAATATCATGAACGTAAATATCAAGTTTTCTTAGAAATGTTAAAGGATCAATATAAATACAAGGATATGATGTAACTTTCAAAAACTATAAAAGCATTTAATATGATTAAAAATTTAGTTGTTTTCAACTTACATGTGTAGTTTTGTTAGATGTTTATTCTTTTGAGTGTTTCCTTTATATATGGTGAATTTCACGTCAAGTGACCTAATTTTAAAAATAGATGTCTTCCGATTTGGATGAAATTTGCACCAAGGTTAGTACTATTGGATAGTAGGCCAGAGACAAATTTTCAGCTCTATCAGTCCAGAAGTGCCGGAGTTGGAGGGGGTCAAAGTTGGACATTTTGGTCAATTTTGGTCATACAGGGTTTTTTTTAAATGAGTGTAACTTTTTACCTATTGGTCCTAGCAAAAATTGTCCAAAGGACTGTAGATAGCTATTTCTTCAATCATTTCAAAATTTTTTTTTTAATTTTAAAATTTTTTTTTTCAATTTGGGCCCTTTTTTTCTCAAAAGAAAGCTTGTACAATTTATTTATTTTATATTTGTGCCAAATATTGAAAAATCCTATTCTTGAGTTAAAAAATAATTTTTTTGATAGATATCCCACTCGCATCCAATTAAGCGATTATAAAGGCCTTAAAGTAAATTGTATAAGCTTTCTTTTGAGAAAAAAAGGGCCCAAATTGAAAAAAAAATTTAAAAAAATTAAAAAAAAAATATTTAAAAAAAAAAATTAAAATTTTTTTTTAAAAATTAAAAAAAATATTTGTCTCTGGCCTTGGTGCAAATTTCATCCAAATCGGAAGACAACGATTTTTAAAATTGGGTCACTTGACGTGAAATTCACCATATAGTACATGTATATACATATATTGTATGTACATAATAAATAAATTATATATTTTTGTTATCTTTGTTGTTTGTTTGGGAGCAGTATAAATATAAATTTATTTTTCAAAATTGCAAATTTATGCCTTTGACTTTATGCTATAAAAGCCGCAGCACGCGTGTTTATTTTACCCCTACACACAGGACATGTCATTTTGATTTTCTCTGAACAATCCTCGCAAATACAAACATGACCACAAGGTAGAATAATGACCTGTAATAAAAATTATAAAGAAAATTATGTACTTTAAAGAAAATAATGTATTTTAATTAATTTGGTGAAATTAAAATTGGGTTAATTCACCTCTTTTGGGTTTATATTGCACACAACACACATCTGCTCTGCTGTCAGATTAACTGGTCGCGATTTAGTTCTTCTCTCTTTGCGTTCCTTCTCTAGCGTTTCCCTAATACTTCGTTCATCACGTTCCTGTTTCTTTTTCATGTAAATTTTACGCACAAATATAGTGATCAGTACAGCTGATATGGAAACACAAACGAATATCTTAAATAACATTGAATTTTTGGCCTCCTCAAATTTCTTAATTAATGTCGACTTGGTTGATGTTGTTAGGAAAAGTGGACCCAAGTGTGACGGCTGTAAACGCAATGTTTTACCATCTAACTCTAATTCACCAACGGCTGTTATGAAACTTCCATCTCTTAGAACTTCTTCGGTTGTTTGTAGACCTTTCTGACGAATGCCCGAGAAGAAACCGAAAATGTGATCGAAAAAGGAGAGAGATGAGGGTTCATAATTATCATAGACTACATCCAAATCGAGCACAGCGGCTGACAGGGCATCGACAACTTCTACGCCGGCACCATTGTTGGTCAATTCGAAAGGCATTTCGTTAGATGAGACATGTATAATTTTTCGTTGTTCCGACCAAAAACCAGCAAAGCCACGTGCTACGCGATGTTCGCTGAGAAATAAAGTTTTAAGTTTTAATTATAAAAAAATGTAGTAAAAGTTAATAATATATGTATGTATGTAAGCATCCTCCTAAGAGCAAATTAGTTACAACTCAAAAAAGTTTTTTACAAACATCGACTATTAAACTGAAATGTTTAAGATAATGCAATCTTTGTATTATCACTGTCGGACAAAATAAAGCCCGGTCTCAAATATTTCCTGTTTTTTGATTAAAACATGTATTTATTATTTAGTGATAATTATAAATTATAGTTTTATTTTTAATTCAATTACTATTTTATCTAATAATTATGTACTTCTTTGCATAGTCTAACTGCTTTTTTATATTTGTAGCTCGTACAAGAGGCTTTTTCTTAGCGAACGTACTTTTTAGACCGCTTTCGTTAAGTCTTCTTTGGACAGTTTGAGTCGAAATATTTTATTCTAGATCCTCTTTTATATCTCTGGCTGAATTGCAATATGATCATCGTCTAGCTTCGTGATCTTACGTTTTCTGCCACATAAGTTCTTTAGGCTTTTGTTTGAATTTATTATACAAAGTTATCATTTTTCTGACCGCAGATTCCGATATCTTATACTTAGAATTTAAAGCTTTCTGTTTTATCCCATTTTCACGATCTACTACCAACAAATCTTTTTCGGTTAAAATCCTCATTTCAAAAAAGTCAGAGTCTAGCCTTATTTTATGTATACATATTTAAGTAATATTAAATTAATACATAAGTCTTTCACTATAATATATTATATTTTAAAATTTACCCCAAATTAAAAAAAAATCAGGTATACAACTCTATAAAATTGCAATGTTTATGTAAATAATTCAGATACTCCAACAAAAATTAGGACTGTGAATAAATTGTAAATAATACACATAGAAGAAAAATATCAAAAAGGAATGAAGGTTACAAAACGGCACTTTATTTTATCCGAGAGTGTACATTGGATTAAGTATTTCTAATATATCAAATCATTAATTTCCAAGTCAATTTTACTGTGTTTCTATCTTCAGCTGTTATTTAGATAGTAAAGGATTTTTCAACGAGATTTTTGTTTTGTATTGCATTGGAAAGAATTAAGCTTGATAATTTTAAATTAAACAAGTAAGAGTGCTATATTCGGCTGTGCCGAATCTTAAATACCCTCCACCTAAGCGTAATAAGAAATACAGAAACTACACTAGACTAGAATATCCTAATTCTGTGTTTTCTATTCAGTCTTAGTGCAAATTTTATTAGTATTTGATATATTGTTTGAAAGACAATTTTACGACCAACATAATTTATGTTAAATATTTTGAAATGTTGTCTAATTTTTACCATTTTTAATTGATTTAATTACCAATTCTTACCATAATTTTCATAATGTTCATAATAATCTTCAGTGTAATTTAACAGAGTATAAAAAAGGGGTACAATTCGGTTTTAGTGATTTTGCTCAAAAAAAAAAAAAACAAAAACAAAATCAAATAGGGCTGTTAGAGGAGATACCAGCAAAAAAAAAAATTTGTTGGCGGTCACGCCTATTTTTGAGGGGGCGGGCCCTTAAAGTTTAAAATATGTAGGCCTATATCTCGGAAACTACTGGGTATCTGATAATTTGTAATACATTAAATAAAAGGTATTAAAAATACCTTTCCAACGATATACATATATCATGATTATAAAATATGGACCGAATATGGGTTAAATGCGAAAAGAATATTTTTTGACCCGAATTTATTTGTTTTTTGGAAATGGTTCTATATGGCAGGTATGACAAATTATGGGCCGATCTTCTTAAATTTTGGAACAGTTATTTTCATGCATATGAAACATAATAACGGTATATTTAAGATATATATTAGTATTAACGTGGATTTTGGGAGTGGACCTTATGTGGGGGATATAGTCAAATATGGACCGATATTCTCAAAATCCAGCAGTTTGATTTAGGCATGCATGTAAATGATCCGTGTAAAATTTTGGATTGGTACCCTTATTTAAAAGCGATTTATGAGTATTAAAGTGATTTTCGGAAGAGGGCTTTATATGGGGCATACGGTTAAAAATAGACCGAAATTCACAAAATTTTGTGGGATGATTTTTGTATATATGTATTTAAATGATCTGTGCAAAGTTTTGAGTCGGTACCGATATTTATACAATATATAGGGAAAAATGTCTTTTTCAAATGTGGTCCTTGTATGGAAAATTTAGTACAACAATCTATTTGCCTATAAGGAGTATTTATGTCATATTTTAGCCGTTTAACATTATTTATATCTATTTTATACGTATTTAAGTGAATTTTGGAAGTGGACTTTATATGTGGTCTATGGTCAAACATGGACCGAACTAAAAAAATTTCGTTTTGCGATTTCTTTTTGTATAAAACTTATTTTTGCTGAATTTTGTCTTGATATTCCAATTTTATAGGCATTTATTTATCATTAAGCCATATTTCGGGAAGATTTTTTTTGTATGGGGTCTATGAGAAATCATGGACCGATTCGTACTATTTTCCGCACACTTTCTTCTTTTATCATACAAACAACGTATACATAATTTCATGGTATTATCTGCAATATATTTCAAAATATTGCAATAAAATGGACAAAAAATATCAAATTTTTATGAATGTGAGACAACATATTGGTCCATAACTCTGGTTGGCCTAAACTGATTTGCTGATTTTAAATAGCAAACTTCTCGAAAGCATGTCTGACAGAATTATTGAAAATATTAGTGGTCGTAAAAAAGAGAATTTTTCCTCATTGGACATAATTGTTCACATTTGAATTTTTATACAAAGATATTTTAAATCACGTTTTTTGATTTACTTGAATTTTTTTTCGATTTTGTATTAAAAACCAATAATTTAATTCAATTAATTTACCCCCTGGCCCACGATGTCGAACGATAACGTTCGCTTAGATAAGACTTAAGACACATACTTGATTGTGGAATAAACAAACTTGATTGAGTAAAAAAATAGATACGATAAAAAGTTTGTGTCTTAAGTCTTATCTAAGCAAACGTTATCGTTCGACATCGTGGGCCAGGGGGTTAGTTCAAAAGTTTTTTTTTTAAATATGTAGGTATAAAACAAAAAAATTTTGAATTAGTTGTCAATAAATTTAATTTCGTGAACAGTTTTGTCCCTTACTGTATTATAAATATTGTCAAAGGTTCTAATGCTGATACAAGTAAAATTTCCAAACGTTCATGTTATTCCAATATGTAACTGTCGGATAACAAAGTTCTTGTTGAAAAACACTTTATGAAAGAAGTTTAATATAGTATTTTTATAATTTTTTAGGATAACTTAAACAAATATTGTATCTTCATACCAACTAATTATAATCAGCTTCTGATTGAAATCTGTAGATCTGACTACCACCAGAACAAAAATATATAAAACTAATTTAATAAGAGAATCATACATACATATACATACAATGCATTACCTTAATTTTATCACTTGCAAAACACCAGTTACTGATGGGGACATTACACTACGCATTGGTACACCAATGGGTGTCACTGTACCACGTACTACTGCATAAGCTACTTTTTTATCTTTTTGTCTAGCCACAAAATCCTTTAAGTCATTGTCTATAGACAATTGTGGTGCTGCCTAAAATAATGCATAAATATTTTAGATTTATATTCACTGCCATCGTGAATAAAATTTCCACATGACATTTGTTCGCTTTTCACATTTTCCTATTAAAATATGTTAAAAAAAATAAAAGTGGAATTTTTATACACGATAGGGGTGATTATAATAAAATTATGTAGGTTGACCATTTATTTACCTTTAATAGTTTAACACTTTTCTTGTAGCTAACATATTCCCTAACACATAAACCTAAAATTAGCAAATCCACTCCCAGTGCAATGCCTTCGTGTATAAATTCCATTTTTAAATGAAATTTTTTTAAATTCGTTGCCGTTTAATTGAAATTTTATAAATTAAGTAACTGTACGAACAAATATGAAATAATTTTCGCAAGTCGCTGACGTGCGCAAAGATAACGTCGATTAATAGCGTTGAAAACGCCAAAATATATTAGCCATTTTGGGAATTCAGAAAAATGGAAAATTAAAAATACTCAAAGTATTTCAATGGAAAATCATAAAAGACAAATATGTAATAGGATTAGGAATTCAGAACAGAATCTAAATTTTAATTTCATTTATAAAAATAAAAAATATTTTATAAGAAAAGTTGGTTCAAATAAGTCATACAAATTTGGGATTTCGTATTTCATGGAATACAGGCGAAGCAAGCAAGGTTCATTCAAAATGGTCAGAAAAATCTGGGATTATTTATTTCATGGAACACAGGCGACGTTAAGGAACTACTTATATAGATTATGAAAATACATCATCTAAGGTATTTAAAACGCCTTCCGTGCAAAAAATCCACTGCCTAGTTTTCCAGTTTTGAAATTTTTTATTTTGATATGGAATGCCACATAATCGGCTAATTTCTCGAAAGTGACCTGGATTTTGATAGCCCTAGAAGGGGGCTACTGAAATGCGCTTTCAAAATGCGTAAACCGCTCAATTTGAAAGATTTACACAGCAACAACATTTTTTAATTTTGTTTACCCTAAAATGGAATGCCCTATAAACGCCTAATTTTTCGAAAGTGACAGATGTGAATTTCAATAGCCCTAGTTACAAGCTATTGAAATCCGTTTTCAAAATTCAAAAACCTGTAAAATAACTGGAAATATTCAAATGAAACTTGATATTTTAGGTTTGATTTGAAACCTTATTTAAAAAAAAAAACTAAAATTTATAACGTGGGCACCACAAAATTAGGTTCTTGAGTGGATTCTCTGTCCGTCGTTCTTTACAATTTTAAAATTCGTTAAAAATTGACTTGTTGGTAATAAGCGAAACTATGCTATATTTTTGTCTTTGTTTTAGTTACATTTTTTGTTGTGGTTTTACATGTACGTGTATTTTTTTATATGATCCGAACAACAGCATATATACATGCACGTGGCATATGAAACAAATGTTACTGTTGCGGTTGATTTGCACTGCTTATTTCTGCATATACGCTTCATAGTTCACTTCCCCCGTAGCATGCCGCAACTATACAAGGTGAGTGCAGTAGCCCAACTGACTGACTTTGTTTACAATTTACTTATGTCAAAAGTAATACTTTTTCAAGTATTTTTGACAGTAGTACATTATTTTACACAAACAAAATGCCTGTTGTTTCTGTTTTGTTTTGTATTTGTTGTCGATTTGCACTCACCTTGTATAGTTGCACCATGCCCCGTAATAAATATAACACTTGACAGCACAAATGTCAATAAGAAACGTGCATGTTTATGTTCTTATTTATAATACTGGTTCTTTTAATAATTTGTTAATTTTTTTGCAACAATAGTTTACATATATTTATTTACATTTACAAAACAATTATGTCGAACGATTGTGTGAAGCAAAGTGAATCAATTGAAGCGAAACCTAAATTCGAGAAATTGGGTGGCTATGAATTCTATCACAAAGTATTAGGTTCACCAAAATACATTGTTGCTCCAATGGTGGATCAAAGTGAGTTGGCTTGGCGAATGCTGTGTCGCAAATACAAAGCTGAATTGTGTTATTCGCCCATGTTTCATAGCAATCTTTTTGCTAATGATCCAAAATATCGTAAAGATGCTTTGCAAACTTGCCCCGAAGATCGACCATTGATAATACAATTTTGCGGCAATGATGCCAAAACCCTACTCCAAGCAGCTCTTTTAGCACAAGACTACTGTGATGCAGTAGATATAAATTTAGGCTGTCCTCAGGCTATAGCTAGGCGTGGTAATTACGGCTGCTTTTTACAAGATGAATGGGAGTTGTTGGAAGAAATTGTAAAAACTTTACATGTAAACCTAAAGGTGCCGGTAACATGTAAAATACGCATTTTTGAAGATAGAGAAAAGACCATACGTTATGCAAAAATGTTGGAAAAAGCGGGATGTCAATTGCTAACGGTTCATGGCAGAACTAGAGAACAAAAGGGACCCTTAACGGGTGTAGCTGATTGGAGTTATATACGAGAAGTGCGCCAGCATATAAAAATACCCATGTTTGCTAACGGCAATATTCTGTGTTTGGAAGATATTAAAAGATGTTTACAAGAAACCGGTGTCGAAGGCGTTATGACTGCTGAGGGAAACTTACACAACCCAGCGTTGTTCTGTGGCCAATCACCAAAAACCTGGGAAATGGCCGAAAAGTATCTGTCATTCGTTGAAAAATTTCCATGTCCCGTTTCCTATATTAGAGGACACATGTTTAAGATTTTCCACCACTTAATGAATCTTAAACCAAATAATCAACTAAGAGATGAATTGGCAGTGGCTAATGATTTGCAAAAATTTCGTGACGTAGTCCGAAAGATCCAATTAAAATATGAACCCTATCATGAGGGGCGTCTAGTTTATGATATGGAAGAAGTTGATGCCAGTGTTATACAGCAGGCGTTGGGTCTTAATCTCAGCTTACCTCCCTGGTTGTGTCAACCCTATGTACGCGTTACACCAGAAATGCATAAACAAATTATTGCCGAGAAGATGCGTTTGGCAGAGGACCCTAATAGAGAGAAACGCCACTATTTTGATAACGATGGTCAAGAGATTTCACGTAAACGTATGAAGAAACTGAGGCGACGTATGCGTCGCCCCAATAAGCCCGAAGGTAAACATGAACGTAACTTGGAGAATTGTGATCAATGTAACAATCCCATGGGATGTAAGTGTGAATTTCGTCTTTGCCGTATATGCTGTCGTGAAAAATGCTATACTGAAGATAATGACTGTCCGGGTCATGGTATTCTAATAAGATCTAGACGCGCTAAGGCGAAAGAATTTGAAGAATCTGTCAAAAATGATTCTGGTGTGCCTGATGAGGCTGACGAGTCTGTCGAAAGTCTGAAGGAACAAAATGTTGTTAATAAGGTGTCGATTGATGCTGTTAGTACCTCTGATATTAGTTAGTAGTATTTAAAATTTAGATAATTTATACAACTTTCTTTGATAATATAAAAAATGTATAATTTTATGTTATTAGTCATAATAATTATATCAACAGTTTAATAATTAATAATAATGTATTAAAGAGAAACCTTTGAAATAAATTAAGAGAGAATGTTTGAATACGTTCCTATTTTAGAACGTTATAATTTTATTTTCAAATAAGTCTAAAAGAGTAAAATTGTCTAAAAGAAAAAGCAATTAAGGTGTAAAGAAGTATCAAATTTGAGCTGATTGCATCTGAGTATATTTTTAGAAATTAATACATCCTTGATATTATTGTAGTATATTTGTTATACCTATTGTTACTTACAAACAACACAACACAAAAGATCTGAATGGGACATTGAATAAGTATTAAAAACACTGAATAAATATCAGTATAGCAGATCTTGGTATACTTTTTATTAATAAAAGTGCTTATGACTAAATGATGAGAACTCAGATAAAAACGGAATTGGCATTTTTTAATCAATTATTTAGAATTTTTTAACAACAATTAATTAATTTGATAAGAAGTCGGTATCCAAAAAATCAATAGACGTTTTTATATATAAATAAGACGCTAAACCGAAAATACAAGCAGTTTCAATGTGAATTCAAGCAATATGAAGAATATTATACTCCCTCTTTTGGTAAGTTTACAAATGTAAAATAATTTTGTTACAATTAATATTTTATATACTTACATACATATTTAGTTCTTAGTGCAACAAACAATCTCATTGGCCTTGGAATATTCCGAGCTAGTAGATGTTTTTAGTGCAATACAAAATCCCTGCAACGATATACGCAATGGTCAGTTTATTTGCCAAGATTGTGGAACATTAGCTTTTTGTTTGCAACAAAATGACGGTTGGTCAACTTTAACATTAACAGAATGCCAGACCCAACACAATTTGTACTGTGATGAGGAAGCTCGTGGTTGCGTTTTTAAGCAGAGCTGCTCAGAAACTACAAAAGGTCCCAAATTTGAATGTCAAAATGCTGGCATTTTTCCCGATCCTTATGATTGCAAATATTATCATGTGTGCGATAATAAGAATGTAGGTGAACGTTTAATATGTCCAAGTGGCACGGCTTATTCACCAGCCACCAAGACCTGTTCTCTAACATCCAATACTGACATCTGTTTGGAACCTCAGTATAAGTGTGAAGCACTTGGACAAATGGGTGTTTGGCCAACAGATCCCAGCATTTATTATGTGTGTCATGCAACAAGTGTAGCTGGAAATCCCGTACGTTATCCGGTGTTGTATCGTTGCCAGAGCGGTTATGTTTTTGTCAACAATAAATGTGTTCCATATACATCACCTACAGAAGCACTACCACCAGCTCCAACTTCTGTACCGGAAATTAAAACCTGTACACTTGGTACTGATTTAGCTCCGTATCCATATGATTGTTATTCGTATATCATTTGTGCTAAAGGGGTATTGGTAACGCAAACGTGTCCAACTGGCACACACTTCAATTCATCCACGAAAAGTTGCGTGTTTGGAAAATGTTAAATTATCAATTAAATAAAGAATATGTAAAATGATATAAAAAACAAGGTTTATTTTTGTTTTTAATTACCAGCCCACAAACATTAAAAAGCTAAATAATTTTTTGGAAACAAATCTAACCTTTGGGTAGATTGTACTGTATTTAAGGCAGGAATTACAATTGTTTGGAATTTGAGATATAGTAAAAATTCTTAATGTCCTTGATTAACACTGAAACGATGTGCCATATCTTACATTTAAATTATTATTCCAAGCTGAAATTCAAAAGGAACTAGACTGCCAGGAATTCCTATAAAATATTTGTATGTACATATGTACAAGATCCATACAGATAGTAAAGTCAATTGGTAGTTGGTTGAAATAGATTTTACTAAGATAACCTGAGGAACCAATGATGTATCTATATAACATCTATATAACTTTTATGTATAGCCAATATAAGCGAAATCGGTTGAGATATATATTACATCATGGAAATGGTGGATCTGTAAAAGTTCCATTTCGTAAAAGTCTTGATATATTCAGTCATTATTCTTGTCCTTTTGGGAGGAATAATAAAAAAGCCTCTTCATGCTGAACATGTTAGAATATAGTGCGCTATGTGGTCTGAAGGCGCAATTGTGCCGTTTTTTTTCGACAATTCGAATAAAAATGTGGTTACGTTGAATGTTTATTTAAAAATTTTAAAATTTCTTCAAATTCATTTGTTAATTGGAGATTTAACACCACTAAATTACAATAACACCACTGGGAATTTATAAAAGACACGATTACAGCCAAAAAAATTAAAATCCGTGAGATGATTGACGAAATAACCCATCATATTAACAAAATTTTGATAAAACAATCGACATCTGTACGAGTATGTCGAGGTCGTGATGGACAACTGTCCCATACATGTAACTTTTTATTTATAATAATCAAATGTTACACTTTCAAATACAATAAAATTTTAACTGATTTTCATATAAATTCTTTGTTTTATTATTTTTAGTAAATCATAGGTCGGCATATAGAGAATATGTCCAGCTATAAAACTACTAAATAACATTAGTTTTATTATGTAAGTCCATAATGCTGGCGGTCCAAAAAATGTCAGTGATTTTTAGCGTTGCTAAACACGGACATACCAGTCATACCACTACATAACCGACCATGCTAGGTGTCTGGTGGCTAGGAGTGCTGACCACTGTAGTAAATTTATCACGTAATACTGGAGATACTATACAAAAAACCAGACATATTGAAATAAACTCTCACAAAGAACCTCATACATATACTGCGATCGTCAATATAAAGTAAACACCTAATATTGTTTATTATATATTTATATTTTATACCTATATGTACATACATATGTTTATTTATATTTTATGTATACTACAAGTACATAATATATTGCATAATTAATAAGTAATTTAAGCATAATACAACTCATTAACAAAAACTAGAAAAATATGGAAAATAAAAGAATAATTTAATTTTAAAAAGTAACATATTTTTCCCGTTAAAATAAAGTAAAAAGGTTGAATATTATAATTATGTAAAACATTGTATTTAATATTTTGTTTGTAGTACTTTTGCTTTATCACAGCTGACATTCTTCCAGACATAGAATCAACGAGTTTTTAGTGAAATCAATCGAAATTTTGTTCCATTTAGGTTATCCTTGCGAGAAATATTTCTTTGCCTAATTTTTTTGGCCAGATACTCCCACAGTTGCTCAATTGAATTAAGGTCTCTGGACTGCGGGGTATGATATAAAGTTTTAGGGCAGTGATTGCGCAACCATTCCTTCAACATTTTAGAGGTATGCAATTGTTTTTTTAAATATCAAGATAATCTTCTTATTTCATTGTAGATTCTATAAATGTAAGATTATTGATCCCTGATGCTGCTATACAACCCTAGAGCATTATTGAGCCGCTGCCATGTTTTAACGTCTTGATAACATATTTATTACCAAAGGCTTCGTTCTTGGTTCGCCATATTTTTGGGAGGTTTTTGACTCCAAATATCTTAAACTAACTTTCATCAGTGAAAAGAATATTATTCCAATAAAATTTTAGTCTCGTTTATATATTTTTTTTCGAATTTCAAACGTTTGGTTTGATTGTTCTTTGATATAAAGGGCTTCTTACGTGGCACTCTACCATAAAGGCCATTTGATGCAAAAATCTTATAATCGTACTCGCGCTAACAGGGTTTCTAGAATTTTTTGTAGCATTTTTTAAGATATTACTTTAGTTTTTCTAAGACGTTTGGCCATTTTGCACCAGGTAAATTTTCTACGGAATTGTGTTTGGTATACTTGTCTATAATTTTTTTTTATTGTACAGTGATGTTCCAATGATTTTACCTTTTTCTATGTAATTCTATTATGATTTGCCGATTCTCAATTGATCTTGAATGGCCTTTCTATTTAATATTAATGTCACAACTTAATCTCCTTGAGTGATAACTTATACTACTACTACTACTTTCGGATTGACAGGAGTTTTTTAGCATAAGATTATCAGTGACATGATTACTTTATTTGTACGCGTAAAAGTTGAAATCAATTAAATTTGTATACGCTTTTGTTTTTGTTTTTTTGTGAATTCAATTCTACATACATATAAGTATAAAAATGCAATATAATTTTATAATAGATTATTATTAATATTAATATAATTAAGGTTTCCTTTTAATAATATGTACTGTTGACTTTATTTTGTCGCTCACAGTAAGTAGCTAGTATGAGTTTGACATTATACATTTACATACATATGTATATAGAAGTATGTAATATTGTCCGAAAATAAACTTTAAAAATTAATCTATGGACATTTTTCGTAGACCATCAAATAAGTAATTAATAGATAATGAGATAAAAAGAAGTATTAATTAAATTTCAAACAATACGTATTATATAAAACAAATTTAAAAATAAAAGTATCATCAGTTCCAGTAAAATATTTGCGAATATATACAGTACCTATAGTATTTTTTGATTCAAATTCAAGTGGTAAATAATACATTCAATACATCTAGAATTTTTGTATTTATGTTATACATACATACATACATATATATGTATATCGCAAACTATTTATAAATACAAAAGAGTGTTTTTTTTTTTTTTTTTAATTAACAAACACAAACTGCGAAGCTTTTTGGCTTATCTGCAGAAAACACCCAGAGTCTTTGGCAAGAATCGAACCTGCAACCCTCTGACTGATAGTTCGGCAAACTTTCGCCTAGTCTATCGGGGGACTCAAAATACTAAAATTTTCAGGAGAGACAAACAACTGCATCGTGCACAAGCAACCCACTTAACATAAAAATAGATATAACTGTATTTTTCCAGTTAAAGAAGATAGTGATTTGAATTTCAATTTTGAAAGAAATTTTTGCAGTAGTGTAGTACTCTGAACTAATTTATGGGAAAAAGTCAGTTTTGGAAATTTTTAAGTTGTGACCCTTTTGTATTGTACCTACATTACTCTGGAAAACAACTAAATTTAGTTGCTAAATTTATCATATCGCTGGCTTAACATGTAGTTGTTAGTTGTTTTAACATTTACTTCGTCATCGGCACAAACTTATCTAATCGATCCATTCAATATCACCCAGAATGCCTGTGAATATGTACGTAATGGCCAGTTCATTTGTGTTGGATTTTGCACCGAATAAATTTGGACCACATTAACAAATTTAAGTATTTGGATCATGCTGAAGACATAAAGAAGAAAGTCTGCGTGGAAAAATATATGCTTGTTGTGAAAAATCGAAATGTTTGGAAAAATATTACTAAAAAAAACTATATTAAAGTGAAGCAGCAACACTAGTTCGTGGGTATTATTTCTATGTCTTCCCCTATGGTATATGGCCTTAAATTTTTTTTATTATTAATAGTACTCCAAAAAAAAGTTCATTTATGTTTTTTTCAAAAATAACTTTATTTATTTGCTTATTTGATTACAATGTTCTCTATCAACAGCTACCGAAAGAACATGAAGAAATAGCTTCATTGAAGTAGGTGCTCAAGGGACATTCCATTCGTTTCAAACTACCACTTATAGCCGAACAATAATAATATTTACGACAATCTTCTGTATCAGCAAATAGTCCAACATCAGAGCATACTCTGGGAGACATAGTGGTGGGCACAATGCTAGTTTGTGGTGCTGATGTGCTAGGGACTATTGAAATCGTGGGAGTACTACCGGGGAATTGTTCATTTTGATTGGCTGACCGACAAAAGTAACCATCAAATATTTCACCATCATCGCAACGATATAAAGTGGGATAGAGGACACGTTTATCTTGATTTGAGGTGGCCTTGCAGATGTAAAATATATTCGGATTCATGGGCCAAGCATGAGCATCGCCGGCATTTATGCACTTAAATTGTTTCTCATGACATACAGAGTCGGCTATGTTTAGGGAACATTGACCGGTAGCCGGATGGAAAGCTTTATCACTGCCACAATCAACACTAGCCGACACTAAAGTGGGGCCAACAAAGTAGCACATGTGATACTTCTGACAATCGTAGGGATCTGGAAAGACACCGTGTGAAGTGCAAGGGAAATTGCCCTCAAAACTGAAGGGATGACAAGGTCCGGTTGCATTGCTGCAACTGCCCAGACGTGCATTACAATAGAAACCATTTTCAGTGTCACACGTTTCTACAGGTATATTGACCCAGCCGTTGGAATGTTTTACACAGGTCGATAGTAAATCGCACGATTCACAGATGGGTCCAGGTGACTGACGTCCCTCACAGGTGTTGGTTTCTCGAGGTTCTATATGAGTTCCGCTAAACCTGGTATAGCCTTTTGCTGATACTCCTCGAGTGATGCTGGAGACCTTCATACAAATAAAAGTTAATGTTTTTAAATCAAAAATGTATCAAATTAAAGCAAATTACTTAAAATGTTTTCATTTTTATAAAAAAAAACACTAAAAAAGCTTAATTAATTATTATTTTAAAATTTAATAAAAAAATTAAATAAAAGATAATATGTAACTACAAAAAGTAAATAAACAGAGAGCTCCTTTTTACTTTCCTTTCTCTCTATTTATCTCAAATACCCAAAGCTACAACAACAACTTGTTTCATTTATTTTTCATTTCATTTGCATTCAACAAACAATCAGTCTCTTTTTGCAATTCTAACGGTGCGTAAATAGTTAAATCTTAAATTTTAAATTCATTAAAACTAGTAAAAAGTTCTCAAAATTTAATAATTTATAGAAAAAATGTTAATTAGTTTATACTTTATAAGTGTGTTAAAAAATAATTATAAAAAAGTTGTTATTTAATAAAATATTAAAGGTAATAAAATATTAGTTTTTTCACAGCATGCAGCGCTGTTGACAGTGCAGTAGCTGATGAAGTTTATTTTTCAATCGTGTCGTTCGTTTGTTGAGTGCAAGTGTGTTTGTGTGGTGTAGTTGTACAAAAGAGAAAATTAAATAAAAAATGAGCAAAAGTTTTTCGCAATAAAAGAAAATAAAAATAAGGTAAATTAAAGAAAAAATAAATTATTATTGTCTTAAAATATGGCCTGTTTATTTAATTTATTTATACTAATTTAATTAATGCAAAAGTAGTTTTTAAATTTTATATAGACAATTCTGTTATATGTAGGTACACAAGATTCGAGTATAAACGAATTCGTACAAATTTGCACATTTATTTTGAAAATTTTAATAGGCTTAATTAAGTTTGGAAATTTTATTAAAGGTATAAGTTGTTAAGTTTTTGCGAAAAATGTTAAATTTTAAAATTTAGTTTTAACTGAATCGTAATCTATACAGAATTAAAAATTTAAATAGAATTAAATATGAACAATCGGTTGGAAAATGGAATTATGTGGTACTTGGCCACATGTTATACAATGGTGGACACAAGGTAAGCATACTTGGTATTTGTTGCCAATTAAAGCAAATATTGTCTGTTGTTTGTTATTTTTTATTCCCTTTATTTTTCTAAGATCGCGCCACTCCACTTTTGTTTTAATAGTTTGTTGCATTTCGGTATCTCTGGACAGTCACTTAGCACTAAATAAAAATAGTATTCTCATAAAGGAAACAAAATATAAAACTAAATCCCTAATCAAAAAAAAAAAAAAAATTAGATATCCTGGGGTTTTAATAAGTTGCTCCATATCATTCCATAGGCTTGAGATCCATAGATTAGGCTGAATATTTCAACACATTAATATTATTCTGCTCCAAGCAACTACATATTGTCCTCAGCGTATAGAATTATTTATTGAAAAGTATTTTTTGAAACATGCGGCTTATGCTCCATTTATGCAAGTTTTTTGCATTGAGTTTTCTGCTTATAGTTCTAGAGGAAACGTTAATACCGAATTATGTTGAAAGATATTTTTGAATTACGGGTAGTTTTTTTACGTCTTGGAGCCTGTGTAACATTTTAATATATCCCACAGGTTCCTAATGCGTTATAGACCATATTTTTTAATTTTCTTAAAATATTTGCAACTTCTAGAGTTCATTTAGTGAATAACATTACGTTGTTCCTCTGTGTATCACTTTTGTTAGCCATGTATAAATAGCTTTATGACTCTTTATACGTATTTTGTTTCATAAAATATTATCAAAATTATATCTCAAATTGTCTATTAATTGCAATTAACCGCGAATAGAAGAAAGTATATTAAGAAATTATGCAATAAAAAAATAATAACCATAGGGTATAGCACTGGACAAAAATTGCAATTAATATAATTAATTATCATACAAAAGAAAAATTATTTTGAAAATAGCATATATGAAGTGTGCTAACTTCATGCCCACCACTTTAAATATTTAGAGTTCGTTTGAAAAAATTAAATAATTTCTTGTTCTCTGAAAGTTTAACAGTTTAAATATACATTCAAATATCTATTATAACTTTCATTTAGATGTATATAAAAAATTGCACAAATTACACTTTTTATCACAGTAATTTCATTTTATTATTCTTAATCAATATAATACAAAAATCTAAAGAAAATTATATTTTCTACCATTAAAATCACAATAATACACTTCATGTTGAATACCGCAGGCACACAATAAATTTTTATAGACGTTTTAGCCTTGATTTAGGAAGACGATTGAGAAAAATGACACACAATAAAAAATCACTTCTTTCTCGTTTCTTTTTTTAAGTAAATACTTGTCTTCCAATACTTTTCGTATCTTAACTGATAATATTTGCTTTTTTTGGGTAATTTTTTTTTTGGTTATTTCTTTAGAAAAATACTGTTTTCTATAACATTTGTTAACTGGTGTGTCGTTGATTGTTGTAAATACTTTCAAGTATCGAAATTATCTAAAATGATAAACATTTCTGGCTCAGGTATTTATATGGTATATGAAAAAAATACTCTTTTGGGATGTTCTTGTCATATTGATAATTACTTAGAGTAAAATTGACAAAGATTTCTTTTTTGGTCATTAAACATATTTGTTATATTGAATGTTCTTTAATTTTAATTGTGTGCTTAGTTTGTCGTAATGTTTGTGGTTTTTAAAAAATTTCAAATAACTACATATTTTAAATTCTGACGAGAAAGCTTATGTTTAAATTAACAATTCGTATAAAAATGTATGAGATTTTATGTATGTTATGTTTCAGCTTAGTTAAATTTATTTAAAATACCTTAGATTAAGGAAGACCCAAGTTAAACACGAAAGATCATAATACCACATAAGAACTTAAATATTATTCAATTGTATGTTAAAAATGTTTTTAGAAGCTGTTTTGCACTGCCCAGAAACATACTTCTACATGATCCCAAAAAAGAGGGGCAATCAAAAATGACATGTTCTTATGTTCCCTCTTTCAACCCACAAAATCTCTAAAGTCGGTTTGCATCAATACCCTGTCCGTACTACATCAACCCATATTAAGCTTTTGGGATGTTTCCCTTGACAGCGTGACAAAACGCCTGTTCGATTTGTGCTCAGATCTATAGAAAATCTTGTGTATAACACATAGTATTTTTTATAGAAAATCTTGTGTATAACACATATTATTTTTTACACAGTATTTTCTATAGAAAATCTTGTCTATAACATAGTATTTTTTAAAGAAAATCTTGTGTATCTATAACACATAATATCTTGGGCATAACATAGTATTTTCTATAGAAAATCTTGTGTATAACACATTGTATTTTCTATAGAAAATCTTTTGTACATTTTCTGCTTAATCACTTAATTTTTTGTCTGCAGGGTACATTTAATTCTTAGCTGCTGTAATTAATCCTATTTGCTTCAACTCTCTTCGCTTTATTTTTTTTTCTCATTAGTGCAATATTTTGTCTGTTTGTTTGATTTTATAATGTGTCAACAGAAAGTCATTAAATATTTGAATCAATATTTCTTCTTACTGAATGGTATTTTATGTATCAAACGGTCGTATCTTTTTTATTTGTTATTAAATATTGCGCTTTTAACCAAAAACCTATTTAAAGAAAATGATAGAAATGTTTTTAATACTTTCCATTGTTATTGCTGTGGGTTTTTGTATTTGATTATGATGATGTTTGTTGCTGGTGTCAAAAGAAGATTATTCACATAAGTAATGAATGGATGCCATGTAAAATTTGTTGACGAATATCAAATAAGTTTTAAAAAGATTATACCTAGCTAAATGTATTTTAAAAAGGACTGTTACCGAAATATGTTAAGTAGGTTTGCTTGTTAAGTAGGGTTGCCAAAAGGACTTTTGAGTGTAGTTCTGGGATTAGTGATGGGGGTTTTGATATTTTATTGTTATTGTTGTAATTCAATTAGAAATTCTTTCTTGGAAAACTTTATTTGTTCACTCAGCGTACCATTTCTTGTCGCCACATGAAATTCTGTGGTGTGAATCACACTTGTCGGTATTATATTTTTGTTGGAACAACGTTGTCGTAACATTTCTTTCCACAATTTCGGTTCTTTCACAATTTCTGTGGAATTTTACCGCTTATTGAACAGGTATTTCAAATTATTTTTGGTACAGTGAGTACAAAAATCTGACAATCCGAAGCGGGTGTGAAAGCAAAAGAAACAAATGTCTGGGGTAACCATATTATATATATACATACATATATTTTAATATATAAATATATAAAATTAAACTACAATTTGTTTCTATTGTTCAAAACTTTTTTATTTATATAAACAAATTTATATTTTTTTTGTAAAAAAATTATCAATTCCTTAATACTAAAATTCCCTCAAGACTTAAGTTTACTAAACAAAAATATGTTTTATAATAATTATAATAAGTACGAGCATAAAAGTATATAATAAAGTTAAGACACTTATTTTTTGTTTCCTATACATTTATTTACCTACTAGAATATTATAAAATTAAATTTGATGGGCAAAAAAGAAAAACAAAATGCACATGAATGTTTGTACGACACAGTACAACACATGATTTCGGGACTAATTTCTGATAATTGTTTATGAAAGTAGCCGCAAAAAGAAGAACTTCTGCATCATTCGTTTGGTCATGTTACATCAAATAATAATTTAAAAACTAATTTAAAGTTAGTAGTATCATATAGGGAATTTGTCACTTTTTAGGCTCTTTTGTTTGTCATAACTCGAGAACCACTAGTCCGAATAAGTTCAAAAAAAAAAAAAAATTAAGAATTACAATTCCTTTAATCTGTTCATACAACGTTTCGCTACATAAGCAACAGTTTCGCAGTTATAAATAATGTATGAAGAAAAAAACTATTTTTTGCCTAAAAAATTAAATTTTTTTATTTTTAATTCATAAAAATCCAAAACAGTAAAAAAAGTGTCAAGTCCTATTACTTTCACGTAAAGTCGCATAACCTAAGGACAAAATAAGACATAAATCATTAAAATCAATGAACGCGTTTCGCTTTTATTCACAATTCAAAAATTCAGCAAATTCTTGAAATTCATACCTTTACTTAATTGTGAATAAAAGCGAAACGCGTTCATCGATTGACACTTGGACAGTACACTTTTTTTTTACCGTTTTGGATTTTTTATGAATTAAAAATAAAAAAAAAAAAATTCAATAACATGACCAAACCAATGATGCAGAAGTTTTTCTTTTTGGGGCGACTTTCATAAACAATTATCAGAATTGAGTCCCGAAATCAATCACCTGAAAAATGTTGTACAGTGTGAGGAATGGTTGTGATAAGAAGACGAAGTTTTGTTGCAACTTAATATGTGTATTTAGTCATCACATTCACGTACAACCGGATGTAGAATAATTGAAGCACCATTGCAGCCAGTACGTTCGGATATAAAATCATGAAAATTACTTTCCAAAGCCCACATAAAACGTTTATGGCCAGGTAAAACCTAGAAATAATACAAGAAAAGTTGACATACAGTTATATAAGTATATAGTAGTAATCAATAAAGGCAGCTTTTTTACTCCAACGGTATTAAGGAATTAGTTTAGACATTCTTCCGCTGTAATATTGTATGGAGTAAAATAAATTTCCAACTCTAGCTAGCATTTTTAATTTTACTATAAAAATACGTTCTGCTAACAATTAGGAGTATAAGATAAAAATTTCATTTATAAATTTAAAGATTCATTGTAAGAATTGTCAAAGCTATTAAACAGTGATTTTTTAACAACTTTCTTATTGGCAAGACTGTTTTTGGCAGCTGAGCTAGTCTCGTGTAACATGTTACTGTTAAAAATGTTTGGTATGTTCAGTATCTTGTGACTACCAATAACCAACACGCATACGTTTAGTGCTGAAAGAGTAAAGTATCGCAGCAGTATCCGCCAGTATTGTTGATGACCGTAAATTATCGTAAAATTGGACCTCGCTTACTCCACTACGTGAAAAATTTTGCGGAAGGGTTTAGATGTAATACCTTTTAAAATCGTGCCTAAATCGTACGATTTAAGGTAAGGCTCACTGGAAGCTAATATTGAAATATTTATTCGTGAGATACCGGCCGATATGTTGAAGGGAGTATGCCCAACTTCAACCATTTAAACATTGAATTATAGTGATCATTCTATAGACTCAAATAAAATATCATACATTTCTGAAAATTTTATGTGTTTTTTTAAGTAAAAAACAAACGCTCTTAAAAACTCACTCGTCACTATTAATATGTCAAAATGTTGCAAAACAAAGTTATTGTTGAAAAACACTTTACAATAGGATGAAATGGCATATTGGAAGCACACAATTGGTTCGAGGTTGATAAAAGACTTACATATATGAAACAGTGAAGCTGTAATCGTTGACCGGGCTTGATTCCACGATATCCATGTTCTGGAACCAGCAGCGTCTCATTAGATCAAAGATTCTCAACTTAGCGAAAGCTTTATCAACTGGAAGTTTTTTTCCTCAGGAAAGAACATTCTACAACAGTGTAACTGTTAAAACTACGTTTAAAAAGTCACAATAAAGCAGATACAATTTGATCTCCGTTTCGGAATCAGTAAAGTCATATTCGACTAAAGATGGTGGAATCAGCGACAGCTGTACCAACCAAAACTATTTTACCCCAGAATGCCATGCCATTCGGATCAGACAGTTAGCAATGGTCGATTTAAATCCAAGATATTTTGATTCTCCCCCACTGGTCAATGAAACTTGTGTGAGTAAAGCACTAGAGTTGTATAAACCACAATTTGAATTTCGTTTTGGAATCAGCAGAGTCTCACTCAGCGACAGCTATATTAACCAAAAGTTTTTCCCCAGGAAAGAACATTGCTACGGCTATGTGAAATTTTATGTTAATCGAATCGGCCAATTAGGAATTCGGCTTCACTGTAAATGGAAATGTTTTTTAATGGGTCATAACACCACGTTTATGTCATTGATTAGAGTCGTTTCCACCACAATTTGAGTAGCTTCGCTATATTGCAATGGCATAACATGATAGTGTTTTTGAGTTGTCATAGCATGTTTCTTAACCAGGCCTTATAGTCGAAATGAGAATTAAATTGCAATAAAATCAAGGACACAAATGTTTTATTCCATTTTTTGTAGCAGTCTAATTTAGCTACTGAATTAATGCAAACTTAAGCCTCTATGCAGTGACATATGTGTACCATAGACGTGTGTTTGTATACACACAAACTACCTAAATAATAAATGTTTTCAATGTGTTTTAATACAATATTCCTGTATCAAGTATATACTGTATTTACCTGTGTTGATAGACGACAATCACCGCCACGCTGCACTTCCTGCAAATTTGCTGATTTAAAGCATGCCTCCGAATCCCACATGTATATGTCGTTTTCACCTTTGTAGCGGAAAAACAATGACTTACCACCATCGGCACCCAACATAACCATTTGTTTACCATACGGTTTAGCGCCCACATCCACAATGGAACCGGCACCCTGACCAACCCTCAAATATTCACCCTTAATCGAATAAAGCCGCGAAGAACTGAGATAGGTAAAGAATAAAGTTGAAGTACCATCTGGTTGGGCGGCCAGAGCAATATAGAGGACATCGTTTATAGGACATGTTGCCTTTGGCAGCACTACACGATACGATTTAGCTCCAGCTATATCATAGACCAAAATACTACGTGCTCCAGCATCAGCAACATAACTAAAAATAGAGAAAAATGTAAGAAAACTAAGTAAAACTAAGGAAAACAATAGGTATTACGAGAAAAAATAAAAATGTTCCTTACATAACAAACGTAATTATATATACTATATATAATTATATATAACCTATATATACTACTATACTCGTATATATAAGTTCAAATTAGGAAATACAAATTTGAATATTAATTAGATATTATGAAGAATTTGTGGATTAGAGAATGTTTATTATGTTTATATTTAAATGGACAAGCAAGAAAAATTAGTTCTTTATAATTTTTATAAAACGTTGCTACAGATATATGATGCAAAGCACTATTCAGTATGTTTTCATATTTGATTTCACCCACATCATTTTATTTCTTATTTTTCTCAATTGATTTTACCTTATTTTGATTTATTAGTTCATTTGAGTGTGCATGACAGTGTAAAAAAAGAATCAAATGGTCTGCCCATGGTGTAATTATACAAGGTAAGTGCAAATCGGCAACAAATACAACATAACACAGAAACAACAGGCATTTTGTTTGTATAACATAATGTAGATACTACAGTCAAAAACACTTGAAAAAGTATTACTTTTGACATAAATAAATTGTAAACAAAGTCAGTCAGCAGTGCTACTGCACTCACCTTGTATAGTTGCACCATGGGTCTGCCTTTCATATTTACTTACATATGTGTATTAGGGTGGACCCGTTTATATGTAGGAAAAATAAACTGTCGATGTTTTTAACCAAAATTAAAATTTAGCTAATTTGGGAAGACCAATTCTCCATATTTGTGTTCAGGCGTCAGTATTTGCTGCGCTGAATTAAAATAATAAAGTGATTCGTTTTTTCGAAAAGGAAAAATGTGCTTTAAATTGACACAGTAGTAGAAGTTTTAATAATTGTTACAATGAATTAAATTTTGTTCAAAAATCAATTATGAAAATTGTGGATCGTGATATTTTTGGAGGTTCTTCTGAGACCGCTCTTAAGGATTTGGTAGATAAAATCGCCGCATTTGGACTTCTGAAAATCCAAAAGCCTTGCATACTGAACGTGTTACTGGAGAAACATCACATTGCTGGTCCCCTAACGTACATATTAATTATACCCTACACAATAATAGTGGGGAGGGTATATTGGATTTGTGCTGATGTTTGTAACGCCCAGAAATATTGGTCCAACACCCACCTTAAAGTATACCGATCGACTCAGACTCATTTTCTGATTCAATTTAACGATGTCCGTCCGATATTGAAGATATCGATGTCCTGAAGATATTTTGATGAAATTTGGTAAGTGATATTTTTTCGGCCCAAGGACGAATGGGATTGAAACTGGTGGAAATCGGTCCATTATTTCATTTGGCCCCCATACAAAAGTCTTCCCGAAATTGGGGGTTTCCGATCATAAATGTTTGAATTATGCAAGGAACCAAACAAATTTCAGCCAATTGAAATCCACAAATTTCGTGCAGATCGGTACATTATTAGTCGTAGCTCCCATATAACGCCCACTTCCGAAAATCACTTTAAAGAGCATAACTCACTCAAAAATGTTGGTATCCAAATAATATTTAACACAAATATGTCTCATATGCACGCAAATAATACGGTAAAATTTTATTGCGATCGGTCCATAAGTAGTCGCAGCTCCCATATTAGTCCCACTTCCGAAAATCACTTTAAAGAGCATAACTCTCTCAAAAATGTTGGTATACAAATAATATTTAACACAAATATGTCTCATATGTATACAAACAATTACGTACAATTTTATTGTGATTGGTCCATAATTAGTCGTAGCTCCCATATAAAGCCCACTTCCGAAAATCACTTTAAAGAGAATAACTCTCTCAAAAATGTTGGTGTCCAAATAATATTGAACACAAATATATCTCATATGTATACAAACAATACGGTAAAATTTTATTGTGATCGGTCCATAATTCGTCGCAGCTCCCATATAAGGCCCACTTCCGAAAATCACTTTAAAGATCATAATTCACTCAAAAATGTTGGTGTCCAAATAATAGTGAACACAAATATATCTCATATGTATACAAACAATACAGTACAATTTTATTGTGATCGGTCCATAATTAGTCGTAGCTCCCATAAAAAGCCTACTTCCGAAAATCACTTTAACGATCATAAATTTTTTAAGAATGTTGTTAATCAAATAAAACTCGACACAAATAATATACAGAAATGATGACACCTAATTTTATAATGGTCGGTCCGTAATTAGTCGAAACTCCCAAATAAGACCCTCCTCGTAATCAACTTTAACCTTCATAAATCTTTTAAAACTATTTATATCGAAATAAGATTTAACATACACAATATTTATATTCACAGAAATCATGACACTATCTCCCATATAGCGCACATTTCTGAAAAAACTGTTTTATACATATACTGTTATTATATGGTCGGGCTTGACCGACTATACTTTTTTACTTGTCTATACATATTTAAGTATGTATGTCTAAATTGAACAGTTTTATCTTGAGGAATGAATAAACATTTTTTGTACAACAAAAACAAACTCATCATCAGTACAATAGCAGCAAACAAATCCATAAAGTATGCTTTAAAAAACATTCATATATTTTTCAAAGTAAAAATAGGGGTCAAAATTTTTATTATAGTACATGTGTGTGTGTGTGGTGAATAAAGTTTAGTTTGAAAAAAACTTGCAAGAAAAACATCATCATCGAAGAGAAATAATACGAGGGTTATTAGTTATTTTTTAACTAAAAAAAGCTAGCATGCAAAATAAAGGTTTATTATTCACAGAGACTACTTTTTTCGTAACAGGTTTATCTAACAATTTCGTTGATTGCGATAATAAAGAGAAGGCCCAAATTTCAATACTTAAGCTGTTTAAGTCAAGATAGCTGCTTATTTCTAATTCGTATCAGACTTTTGGCCAATAAATTGAAGTATGCCATTCTAAATTGGTCGTTTTGATGTTACTGCTGAAATTTTATTGTGACAATTTATTGTGATTAAAAAAATAACACATACAATTTAGAGAAATGCATGCAATCTTTATTTGAGTTGATAGAATAATCTATATAATTCAATGTTTAAAGATGATTTCATGTACATATATGTTAATCGCTGCTACGCCTGAAATGGTTTATACGCTGGCTCCAATTTTGACTCTCTCCAACATATCGGTCGTTTGATTTTGCAATATTTCTACATAATCCATAGCGCACATTTTTTCATCTAATCAATAAATTGGAACGACACTAGATGAAGAAAACCAAATCCATATCCTTAACGAATCTCCTCCAAGTTTGACGGTTTTTTGGATTTATCTGGGGTAATTTTTTTTTTATTGTGGCCTTCGAACGAAGGTTTCGTTCGATATCACAACTAAAGAAATTAATCTTCGTTTTATGTGACCAAAGAATATGTCCCCAATTTTGCTGGTGTAGATGTTTTGTTTTTTAGCAAAACATAATCTATTTTTAACATTATTTGTGCTCAATAAAGGTAACTTCCTTTATTTCAGCTTTCTAAAGCCTATTTCTCTTTGTGCGTAATATTAACAGATACACATAAATCGATGTTGAGCTTTTCAGATGACAAATGGATTTCATTTGCTTTTTCGTTCACAACTGTTAAACCGTGCCGTTGTTTTTCGTTTTTCCTGCCTCTTGTCTCTGGTTTTACTTTTCTGTAAGTTGCTTAAAAAACCTTTGTTTTGAAACAATCGATCAGTATTGCAATTTCAATTTCTTAGATTATTTAACTAATTGTTCCACCTTTTTGTTTTAATTAAAAATTGTACCTTTATCTTATTGTTTCTATTTTTGAAAACAGAAAATAATTATAAACGTTGTTATATGTTAGAAATTATAAATGTACCAAAAAATCATAGAATTAATTTTAAAGCAGATACAGATAATGTTGCTCAAAACTATAGACACTTAATTTATAAAAACGGAAAATGAAATGAAATTACTTTTTCTTATTTTTGTTTGTGTAATATTTACGAATCTTAATTTTGACAAGTATTGTAATATTGCAAAATATTTTTATTTTTGTTAGAAAAATAATGTTAATTTGTTAATGATATGTTTTCCAAGCAATTAAATTATGATTCATTTAATGGATTCATAGATTCAGTGAAGCCACTCTTATGTATATACTGTTAGCGTCAATATAAAGTAAACATCTAATATTGTTTAACAAAAATGTTTTATTATTTTATACTACAAGTACAAATTAAAAACAAAATACATATATAATTCAAAGGGTTTCTTGCGTGGCACTCTACCATGTAGGCCATTTTTATGCAAAGATATTCTAATTGTACTCGCGATTACAGGTTTTCCAGAAGTTTTCGTAATATTTTCAGCTATGTTTACAGCACTAGATTTTGGGTTTGCTCTTACTTCTTTTACTTCTTGGTCGTTTTGCACTAGGCAGATTTTCTACGGTATGTTTGGTTACTTGTCTATAATTTTTTTTTTTATTGTACAATGACGCCTTTCAACGATTTTACCTATTTCCCTATTTTCAGTTTCAAAATCTACTCCTTCCAAGCTTTCACTTGATATGTTGGAACCTCATTCAGATCTGTCCCAAGTGGCCCGCAATGTATTTGGAACATAAAATTAAAAAAAAATACTTCAAAATAAATTCCACCCCTTATAGCGTTCGCCCTGAGAAACAACTTAATATACCCTATACAGTTTCAGAATCTACTCCTTTCAAGCTCTCACCTGATATGTTAGAACCCTATTCAGGACTTTCCCAAGTGGTCCGTATGGTATTAGGAACATAAAATTAAAAGAAAATTAGTTCAAACTAAATTCCACCCATTATAGCGTCCGACCTATACAGTTTCAAAATCTACTTTTTCCAAGCTTTCACCTGATATGTAAGTCTATTATGATTTGCCGAGTCTCAATCGTTGGTTCTTTATATTTCTTTATGTTTTTTGCATAAGGATGATGCCACTGTTTTGTTTATTTTGGCTCGTAAAAATTGGTATATTTTAAAAACAAATTTTAAAAATATATATATGTATACGCATTTGTTTTAATTTCTTTTTTTTTGTGAATTCAGACTTACTTAAATAACTACACGTATATAAAAATGCGATATTATTATAATATTATTTTTCGTATATAATATAAACTTTTCTATTAATAATATGTGGTGTTGTATTGTTTTGATGCTCAAAAATTAACATGAGTGAATTTATAGATTATAGATCCATAATTGACCATAGTTGCATTATAAGGCACTTTAACGAAAATCTCTTAAACTCGCATAAATCTCATGTGAGATATCAGCAATATTGCTAGATTTTAAAATATAAATAGCAATCCTCGTATAATATATTACATTTAGTTAATGCCATTATTTATGTCTTATAAATTGCTAAATTTGTGCAA
Source organism: Bellardia pandia (assembly GCA_916048285.2). Classification (NCBI taxonomy): domain Eukaryota; kingdom Metazoa; phylum Arthropoda; class Insecta; order Diptera; family Calliphoridae; genus Bellardia; species Bellardia pandia. The sequence continues at coordinate 31,119,027 of OU696531.1, forward strand.
AAAATTGTAGTACATAAAAGCAAAACCCACAAAAATATTTATATCAATGAAAATATGCTGAAAATATAGACAATATGTGTTTTTGTTCAATCTATTTTGATTCTTATTAATATTAAACAAATTAACAATACCATAAGTTACTTTTTTTTTAGTTCTTTTAACGAAATCTTACAAGTCAAACAATTTAAAATTTTTTGTTTTGCAATTTTATATAAATATAATATAGAAACAATATTTCCAGCAATATATAACGAAACGGTTATTATTCAAAAATTAAGGTAATAGTTTTTAACTACATCAATAAAAAAAACCTCCACAAAAAAGCATGCATTTTTTTAAATACATATGTATGTATGTATTTCTTTTTAATTTTAAATATTTTTTGTTGTTTTTCATTTGGTTTTAAAAAATATGGAATATTAGTAGTAGGTACTAAATAGTTTGCAGGTACTTACACAAACGGCTTATTATCCGCTCCATAATCCACAATCAAAAATTGCAAACGCGATTCGGCTGTAATCAAATCACTGACGTCAATACTTTTAACCACTTTACCATCGGCCGTATTTATAGCCACAATTTTGGGACTGCAGCGACGTATCGGCTGCTCCAACGTATTCACTATACCCACATCTAAAGCCCACAGAAGACCCTGAAAATAAGACAGAAAGTGTGAAGAATTTTCAAATTGCAGAAATATTAAATAATTAAATATTTAATTTATTGCAGTAGAGGCAATGACAAAATTAAAAATACGTGTTGAGCTAAAGGGAACATGGATGGGGAGGGATAAAATAAAAATTAAATATAATTTTTATGGCTGGGTAAAATATGTTGTTGTTTTCTTAGCAGGAAATGTTTCAAGTAAAACTTGTATAAATGTTTGTTATTATTATTTCTAGAATTGAACTGTAATGTAATTATAACAAGTAAGAAAATATAGTAGGCCAAGACCGACCAATATAATACCCTTCACCGAGTGTGTGAGCTAATACAATTTTTAAAAAATGGGCGCTCGGTTCATAATAGATCATAGCTCTCATTATGATCTATTATGAACCGATCAGCATAAAATTTAGTAATGTGCAAATATTTATGCATGTTTAAGTGATCTTTAGAAAGGTGTAGCGATACTTATAAAATTAGCTGTATTAATTTTATATATATGAAACGTAGTTATGCTAAATTTTATTTGGATTTTTAAGAGATTTATAGTCGTTAAATTGATTTTCGGAAGTGAGCTTTATACGGGAGCTTTGGTCAATTATGACCCGATCTACACATAATTGGTAAGTGTGATTAGATTTTATATAAATGGTGTTTTTAAGACTTTAAGTTGGCAACACTTTTTTAACTGGCAGCTGACAAGTGATTTATTTTTTTAGTATGGTTTGTCAACATAATCGTCCATCAGAGCAATTAATTCGATTAACTATGCAACGTTTTCGCACGACGTATATTCTAAATGATAACACGCATACAGAGAGGCGTCGTACAGACCGTACAGAAGAAGTCATTGATGCTGTAGAGCGTAGCGTAGAGGAAAACCCGAATTAGTCTATCCGCAATCGTACACAGAAATTGGATATGAAGATTGGATTGGAAGATTTTGCGGAAAGATCTTGGTTTGCGTGCTTATAAAATTCAACTCGTGTAAGAATTGAAGTCTCACGATCACCTAGCAAGGCGTAGATTCGGTGAATGGGCCCCATAGAAGACTGCTGTTGATCCCAATTTTATAAGCGAATTTTGTTTAGCAGTGAAGTTCACTTTTGGTTGATTGGATACGTCATTAAACATAACTGCCGTATTTGGAGTGATAATAATACTGAAGTTTATGTTGAGATACCATTACATCCAGAAAAACTGACTGTTTGGTGTGCTTTATGGGGTGGAATAATTGGTCCGTAATTCTTTAAAAACAAAGCTGGCCAGAACGTTACAGCCAATGATGACTTGCAAGAAACGTTTGGTAACCACATAGTTTCACGTTTCGAAGCCGTGAATTGGCCTCGTGCGATTTAACACCGTTGAATATTTTCTGAGGGGTTATGTGAAATCGCTAGTCTACGCCGATAAGTCCGAAACGATTGACCACTTGGAGGACAACATTCACCGCGTTATTGCCGATATAAGTCAATTTAAAAAAAATCATCTTTGGTTTATTCCATTTCAAAGTTCTATACATCTAAAAAAACACTTTTAACATTTATATGTTTTAAGGTTTATGAGCGTTTAATTGATATTAGTTTTAGAGTCTATTATTTTAACCAACCGCGTGCTTAATCATACTAAACACTGTTAAAAAACAAATACAAATACATTAAATGTTCCAATTTGTAGATTTTAAAATTTTTCTAAACGCAGTCGTTAATGAGTTCAGTTTTATGTAGCGTTCGCTATTCAAAATTTATTGCTAATGTATTGCAAATAATAAAACTAACGACTAAACCTACATTTTGCACTAAACATACAGAGTAGTAAATGTCAAAAAATGGAAACTAAAAATCAAACTAACCACTTCAAAGGCGTACGAATGTCGCGTTCTGAATGGTGCACATTAGAATTTTATGTCATATTAAAAAAATCATTAAGAGCTTTCATGTTTTTGGTTTCTAGTTTATTTTATATTGCCGTTAAATTCGAGATTTGTTTGCAATTCGAAAATTTGTTTGCATTCTCAAAGCGGATTAAAAGAACTGTTTCTTAGTAGAAATGTTTCCATTAGTCGTAAATAATTTAAATATGGCACTATTTCCATATTTTACTTTGTGAATTGCTAATAAATCCTTCTCTACGCCAGCAAACCATTCAACTTTTTTAACGTATCGTTAAGTCAAAAGATATAAAAAACTTTATTAAATAATGCCCATGATCTGCGACATGTGAAGCTTAAGCCGAACCCAAATCTTGTAAATCTTAAAAAAATTCATTTAGATTTTGAATAAATACATTTTTAGTAATTCAAATCTTTGACTTAAAATATTTTAATAATTAGAGATGGAAATTGAACTAATATTTCTTAATTTTTAAGAGAAAAGTTTTTATTCAGGCTACTAGTTCTAATAATTAAGAATACTATTGTAAAGTACTGGAACAATCGGCAAATTGGAATGCATTTTCTACCCGGCCAAGGGCGTCTTCAGCAATCTTCATTGTCCACTATCACTCTGTAAATATCATCTATTTAACTCACCGTTTTTTGAGAAATAGAGTTCACGAATTATGATATTTCTTTTTAACGTGTTCTGAGTTAGAACGAAATTTACGTACATTTACAATGTGTGTGTATTCTTTATTATTGTTTATGAAATTTGTATTATTACAAATTTGTTTTTGCTTTTCTTGCTGCGTCTACCTTTTTTGTAGATCAATAACAGCAATTGTATGTATGTTTTTGTTGTCATTTCTCCTCCTTTTTTGGTTGATTGAGTTATTTTTTGTAACTACGAAAACCGGAGATGGGATGATGACTACATACTTTGATACACCGCGCCATGGTGTTTATTATGTTAATAATTAGAGATGGAAATTGAACTAATATTTCTTAATTTTTAAGAGAAAAGTTTTTATTTCCAGTACTTTACAATAGTATTCTTAATTATTAGAACTAGTAGCCTGAATAAAAACTTTTCTCTTAAAATATTTTATTTGTATTTAAATTTGTTTTTATTTAAATAATTAAAATAAATAAAATTAAACCTAAATAGCAGATATTATTTTGTAATACAACTGCAGTTGAATTTAAGCCTATTTTATGGTTAATGATCATGACATTCTTGCCAAATACCTGTCAATTGTCTAAAAATATTACCTTAAAATGATATTCTTTAAAATATTAATTAAAATAACTCAAGCCAAATAAAATTTTTCTAATAATTTTCAAAAACCCTAGTTTTGGATCAAAAGTCTTCGTCTGAAAAAATAAAGAATTCTTACATACATATGACTACAGAACTTGTGATTTTCATATGTACATATATTCTGTAAGATGATTTGTTGTTAATTAGTCGCGTTGCATTAGCATAGCATGACAATGTGTTTTTGAGTTGGCATAACAAGACACAACATTGCAGAACAAATCCTATAGATTTTAACATTAATCTAATGCCAATTTTTTGACTAAGGAATTAACCACAATGAAATTGTAACAAAATATTCAACTAGCTTGCATTGTAGCTAGTAAAATCACTAGGGAAAAACAGGTTTTCTTTAAATTACAAAAAAATCTCTTATATAAAAACTATATTTAAGAAAACTTACATTATGATCCACTACAATATCCACAACCGATTGTAAAGCCTGACAATTTCCCTCCTCTTGTATGGCCCAACAGGGATAGGGCTCAATTTTTGTCACACACTGACCTTTTTTCAAATTCACTTTACCCAAAGTAAATGGCACACCCTGTTTATAGCGTGGCAGGGCAACAAACGCGGAATCTTTTAGCAATTGAGCGCGCGTCACTATCACATTACGCGGTACATAACGACCTGATTGAATATAAATATTTTTTGTCGATTCACATGGCCACATCAAGCTACTGCCGCTCAGCTGAAATGTTAATTCGGCCAGAGGACTTTTGTCACATTTACCAAGATCGCCCGACCAGCAGGTTGGTATCACAATATAGATGACAATAAGAAAACTAAATACTTTAAAAGACATGGTGCCGTTTACAAAGACCCCAAGAGTGCGCGACGTACTTAGCAATACGCACGTTAATTTTACTTTAATAAAACATGAAAACGTGTACGTTTTTACCTTTATAAATAATATTTTGTTAAATTTCACTAATATTACATAACATTTGGCAAATTTTTAATCTTATTGTTGTTTTCATTTCTAAACACATTCAAAGCAAAAACAAAATTGTCTTCATGTTTTTCAAAAGAAAACAACCAGGAATAATTATGAAAAATTCGAAAATATCACGCATCATTTACTTTTTAACGTGTTTTATATCTTTGCTATAGATATAAAATTGCAATTTTAAGCAACAAATCATTACACTTGTGCATTCGCTGGCAAAAAAGAAAATCAATTGAAGCATGGGTATTAGGGGTATTCATAACAAAGAGCAGTTACAACACAGAAGTTACAAAAAAGAAAATTAAAACTGGATTTATTATTTGCCTTGCTACAATAATATTTTATCTTTAGACTCCTAAAATGGTATAATTATCCATGATGATCTCAATAATATAAAAGCCTGGCTTTTTAACATATGTTTATGACTTTTGATACGTTCTCCACCAATCCCGAATTTTTTCCTTCAATTAAACTTTCTAAAAATAAATTGGTTGAATCAGTTTTACAAAAAATTCAACATTGTGATAATAAAGAGAGCAAAAAAAAAAAATGCAACACTAATTGCCATTTTATACCCACTACCAAAAAGATGGGATGGTTTGTCATTCCGTTTGTAACACATCAAAATATTGGCTGTAGAACCAAAAAGTATATATATTCGGGATCCTTAAAAGGTTCTAAGACGATCTATCAATGCCCGTCCGTCTGTCTGTCCGTCTGTTGAAGTCAAGATAGAGTTTCAAAAAAAGATGTAGAACAATGAAATTTTTCCCAAACATTCTTTGTTTTAACAAAATGTTTAGTATTGCAAATGGCAACATCGGTGCAGTAGGATCCGAGTTATAGACAACCTCAATATTATTCAGATATTTGTTGCTATTTTTTTAAAATATAATGCAGATATGTAATATCATGAAATTTTGCGCTCTATAGTTTTATTATTCGAGCACAAGTCCTGTTGCTAATGGTAAGAATCGGTCCGCGTTTTTTTCATACAAATGTATTTCCGGAATTTGACTATGTTTGCATCCATATCTTGAAATAGCGCCATATAAAGTTCACTTCGGAAAATCTCTTAAATGTAAATAAATCTACTATAAAGATCATTAAAAAGTTAAATTTACGATACATAATCCGCATATACTAGGGATGCCAGTGCCGAAAATTCCGAATCCCGAGACTTGTTTTAAAAAGTCCCGGAATTTTTCGGGATTAATTAAAACCGAAAATTAGTATTTGTGCAAAAGTTCAAGGGAAGTATAATTGTTTTTGTCTGCTTTTTTAACATGCAAAAATACAAAACATCTACACTTAACATTAATCAAGGGTTCTTTAGGATTTTTAATAAGAGAAAATAAAAGAGATCTACTGACAGATATCACATTAAATCACTAATTGAAAAGGTCAAAAACATTTGAAAATTATTTACATCAATAAAAATTAAAATTTTATAAAAGTTTGTCAAAGAAATAAAGGTGAAAGAATTCAAATTAATTATAGATTGCTAAACTCAAACGCACTATAATTTTTGGCATTGGAAATTCCTATAAAAAAGCTTTAGTTGATTTAAAAACTCAACAGATGACAGATAAAGATTTTTTTTACTTAAACACTAGTTGTCATTTAAAATCCAGTAAAGCCGTTTGTGGCAGTGATAAGAATATCTACAGATGTTGCAGTTTTATTTACGCGAGATATCAAGAAGTAATTGCATATTTGGCGATAAACTGATGAAATCTCTAATGAGAAGAAACCCAGAAAGAAGGATGATTTACTCAACATTTAAATTTTTTGATAAAACCCAAAATTGAAGAATGAATTTGATAATGAGAAATAATTGTTATCAGAAATTAATTTAAAATGTTGATTGCGAAACGAATGAAGTAATAACACCTAATAATGTCTGTAATGATATGAAATCTAATAAGAATAAGAATTATAATTATTTGTTTGGGAGGATGAGCAAGGATTGTTTATGCAATGAGCTTACAATAATTTGCTAATAATTTTAACCACAAGTATTGATTGTAAATGATGTTTTTTTTGTCAGTTTTGTCTCTTCACTTTATACGCCTTAATATTTTTAAGATCGAACGATAATATTTTACTGCTTTTAAATTAATATAGAAATTAAATGCGAAATGACATAATATTTTTGTGCATCTAATATTTCAATGTAATGTTATTATGTTTTTAAATTACTATTAATGGTTTAAAAAATTTTGTTTACAAAATACAAAATTTAGTTTATAAACTTTTAATAAATTTAAAAATTTTAGCTATGAGGACAGAAAATTTTTGTTTTCAAACATTTTTATATTTAATATATGTAAGTTAGTTTTTTGAAATAAATAGTTTTTATTATTAATAGACCAATTTGTTTTAATACGAAACAAAAATCCCAAAATCCCGGTATTTACATTTTTAAAATCCCAAATTCCGGGATTTGCAAAACCAGCCCATATACACATAACTATTAAGTTGAAATTCAACACACATAATCCACATATACATTTAAGTCATCATGATGATCGGCCCATAATAAGTCATAGCTCCCTAATGAGGACTACTTCCGAAAAATTCATTAATCAATATAAATATCCATATCGAACCGAAATCTTACACAGAAATGTTATGAATATGAAAAAATTATGCAAGTTTGTCCATAATTGGCCATAGCTCCCATACAAGGTCCACTTCCGAGAATAACCAAAGAGTATACAAAGGTGACAATTTTGACGTTTCCAAAAGCCATAATAATAATAGGGCAAATATTTGCCAAAAAAGACGTAACCATTAAATAACATATATTTGAACTCTTTAATTTATTTGAAGCTGTTTGATCTTGCAAAACTCTTGTGAGAGTAAACAACGTCAACCAAGTTTGTGCTTAAACAAGTGGTTACGCTTTTTTGAGTATATGTTTGCCAAATGTGACCCTACCATATTATTTTTTTATATTATACGCTGCAAAAATATAAACAAAGGCAAGTTCTGAAATAAAGAAATAAATATAAAACTTGATTATCTTCCATCTCGTGACACCTCTGAATACTTTGCGGAATAACACACTACAGCCGAGTAAATACTCTTATTTGTTTGAAGTGTAATTTTTTATTAATGAACTTTCTACTCGAATTCTGTTCAGAGGGTTCAGAGGGCAAGATTTCTGCCACAAAAGAAAAGTCTTTACAATTTTTATTCTTGAGATTCTCAATATTCTTGCAATGATGCTATGAAACCCCCTACTCTCTGTATCTGTTTGCAGTTAAAATCTCACCATCAGTGACCCCCATTGTGGTTGTAACTTTGGTATGAAATGTTTTTGTTTTATTTCTATCTGTATTTGTTGCTAGTTTATATTATATTGTTGCTCTAAGCCATTTCATTCAAGGCCAATTGAAACAACAAAGCTATGTACGTTGTTAGTGCTTAACATCTTTACACTTTATGGTAAATTAAATTCTTTAAGTTTTTCTGTTTTGTTAAGCAAAGAACGGAAGTAAATTAATGGAAGTTGGGGATTTTTTTTTTGTTTGCAATGAAAGTATAAATTTATAAACATAAGCAAGCCAGAGGGAGTATTAGCTGTAGGAGCCTTTACGAAGGCCTTTACTTTCCTTTCTAGTAGATTTAATTCACATTCTATGTCGACTTCTTTAGCTCTCAACTTTCTTTTCTAAAAGCAAAAATTAAACTTCAAATTTTAATTGTTATAAGTGGTAATTGCCAACATGTGAACTTTGTGGATGAGATATTTTTAGTCTCTCAATATTAAATGCCTTTTAAAGTTAAATTAAGCGAATTTTCTAATTAAGCTTTTGATGAACAATATGTTCTAAACAGCGACGATTTTTACAGAAATTTCATGCAATCCAATTTGACTACGAAGAAGAAAAATTCGTTTTCAAAGACAACATTGTTTTTCAAAATAAAACAAATATTTTATATCAAAATCATTAAAATTTAAATTGTATTGGAGCAAAGCCAATATTTACTGTCAAATCACGCCTCCACAGCAAATAGCAATACAGTGACATGTTCAGCATGCAAAGGCTTTTCGAACATTGCTGCAAAAGTATTACAAATTTTACGAAATGTAGCTTTTACAGATCCACCATCATTCATATTGAATTTTCTTGCGAAATTTAATTCATTAACCACTATATTTTGCAGTGTAAAACGGAATACTGTTAAGTAATAACTATGTATATAATGTCTTTTTGAAAAAAAAATGTGAACTTAATGTCAAATTCAGTAGCTTTGAAATTTAATACAAAACTGTCTATAAAACACTTAAACTTGATAATTATCAAAAATAGTTTGAAAAAAATTAAAATTTCACAGCAGTATGAATTTTTTTTTGAAAATTCTGACAGTTAAAAATTCAACACATTAGTTATATGTTGAATACGATTTCGATTTTAGGCGATTTAACATTTTCTTAACAAGATAAATTTAAACGTGCTGCTAAAACGCTATAAAAGGAAATAATTTTTGCATCAAATTTTTGCGTTCAAACATTGAACTATTTTGAAGCCCGGCAAAAGTCTTAGCTAAATAACAATGGCCAATACTTTGACTAAATTACACATGTTTCAAAATAAAAACTAAAAATTTGAAAAAACCCAAAATGTTTATGTTATACACCTTGTATGTGGCCGATATAAACGGACTAAGTTATTATAAACATTTACCCCCTAATTCATAAAACTTGTCAAAGGTTTATAACAGGCTTATAAAGCAAATATCCATACAAAATTTGCTTTATAAGCCTGTTATAAACCCTTGATAAGTTTTTATGAATTAGACTGTTAAAATTAAATTTTTCAAGTGTGTATAACTCGCTAACTCTAAATTAAACAAATTCATTAATAATGTATTACAATATCCTGAATCCTGTAACAATTGTTACATGTACAAATTGAACTACTTTAAGACTTCTCTGCAATTCTACTTAGGACTCTTCTGCTTCTTCCATATATGGAAAATGCAAATTTTCTTTGAAAATAGTTAGATTGAACCCTGCTGTGCTATCCCACAAGTCCTTTTTATTCGGTGTGTATGAAAACTATTAATTTGTTGAGAGACTGTAATGTAAGGTGACAAGGCCTTCAGTAATGGCTCTTTAAAACATTAGAGTATGTACTCATAACTTGTGCTAACAAATTATGGCAAACATGTTTAAAGTTTTGTCAGCTCGTGTGTGTGTGTGTGTATGCGTATGTTTTTATCTTTTTCTTGATTTTTTTTTAAACAAATATTTATGTTGGAGAAATTGAAATTAATTTTCGACATCCATTTTATTCATTTAATTTCGTTACATAATAGTTGAAAAATATTTGTTTAGGGAGAAAAATTTTAAAAGTTATTTGCTAAAAAATTCATATTCTACAACAGAACAATATTAAATTTTAGAATAATATTTGCAATTAAGTGAAATTTAAATACTAATCAGTTTTATGGGAGAATAAGATTGAAAAATAAGTGTCTTAACTGCAAAGTTAGTTGAAAATGTTAGTTGAAAATGTTTTCTTTGCGCTGACATAAACTCGTTTATTTCAATCTTTAATCATATATATTTTTGTTCAGCTGACTTTTTATTGGTACAATTGAAAAAAATCTATGTTTATACTCGTATATATATGAATCATGCAATTAGCAACAAATTTGTTTATTACAAAGAATATGCTTCCTCTGGCACAATGTTTTGTCAATAATTTAACTGAATATATTTGCTCTGTTTAGGACATATAGTATTCAAAAATTTATATTTTTTTCAAGCTTAAGGTCAAAATTTCTTTTATTTGTTTATTATTTCTTCCAATATTTGTTTTCCTGAAGATGATACACAATGTTGTAGCGAAATATTGAAAGAAATAATAAATAAATAAAAGAAATTTTGACCTTAAGCTTGAAGAAAATATAAATTTTTAATAAATATAAAAAGGTCGAACAAATAGTTTAATAACATTATATTGTAGTTGTAATATTTTTTCAAAATTCTATTACTTCCTTCCTGTGCTGCATCTTATTTAGTCTACAAATATTTAGATTTATAATTTAAAATTTTGTAAACAATATAAATGTGTATGTATGTCAATAAACTCATATAAAATATGGAAGAATTTATATTATGTAGAAACTGCAAATATCCACAAATTTTATTTATTTATTGCATTTTTTTCCGCTAACATGGCTGGTGGATTGTTGCAACAAATGCAATGATATTGTTTAAAATTGCTTATGACAGCCTAATAATTGACAGGTTTTGTATACAAAACAAAAAAAGAATGTGGGAACAAAAAATTTTAAATAAAATAATTGCTATAAAATTCAATAAATTTTTGTACTAATTGGCTAAATTACGAGTATGCTTGAAAAAGTGTGAAAAATTTATATATATAAATAATGTGAAAATATATAGAGAACAGTTTGTTTTTGTATTAGTTGTAATTAATGGAAAAGTTATTTATTGTTGTACAACTAAATATAAACAAGTGTTAATTAATATCTACATACATATGTACATATCTATAATCCAAACAAAATTATTAAATAATTATGTATTGGTTGTATAACTTAAAAATGCGAGAATATTTAAAATTTTTAACTCTTAATTTAAAACATCTTTCTGGCAACATATTGATTCTGTGCCAAAAGAACTGCTCATCTTTCGAGACCAAGAACGAACCAAGACAATTTTGGATGCCCTGTTCTAAGTGAAGTACACCAATACCTCGCTTTGCGTCATTTCGTTTTGTGTTTTTTCAAAGTTGCGTCGCTCTTTAATTAGTAGGGGAGAGGGGGCACCTTAGAACACTTTTTGCTTTAAGCCACATAAAAATTTATATTTTTGAGTTATTGACTTTTTACATAATTTAACTAATATATATAGAAAAAAACTTTACCTTAAGTCTACAAGTAACTTATTTTTAGTTCGATTTATATATTTTTTATTTTTTTAATGGATGAAGTCATTGTGTTCAAATGTGCCCCTCATACGGGGCAGCTTTGAACTAGGCTGGGGCAGATTTGAACGGCAATTTTTTTCTTGTAGCGCTTATGTCCAAAAATAATAAAAACAGTTATATTTTTTATAATATAATAATTTCGATTTATTTATTAAGAAAAACATAAACATTAACAATTAAAAAATAAAAAAAATTCAGATCAAAAATAAGTTTTATATTATTAAGACGGAAAAGGCCTTGCGATTTCAGGTGACATTGCATTTTCCTTTAAAGCATCATGATCAGCATTGGATTCGTCATTTTCAGAAAATAAGAGAGAATCAACAATGTTTGGTACTTCGGTTGATAAATAAACATGTTCAAAGGTGCCCCTTTTTATTTGTTCAAACCTGAACTGGCATGCCATTTCACGGAAATTTATAATAAATATTTTTTTTACATAATTATCAAATAACTTAACTTAATTTTGTTTGAAATGAATGATTTTTGGACTGCAATAAATTTCTTTCACGAAAGAAAACCATCACTGAATACTTCTTACACTCTTAAAAAAAAAATAAAAAAATTACAATGCCACTGCGAAAACTTGTTCACCCAACTACACCTCTCCCCTACTAATTTTCACTGTGCGTCGTTAGATTTTCGATGTTGCGTTGTTTTAGGTTCGAGTTTTTAATTTTTTTTTTGAATTTTTGCAAAATCTGCAACAGCATTAGATGCTATAACGATGGCCCGTACAAGAAGTGCTTTGATGATCGAACTGAAGTCCTTGCTTTATATTTGCATTGAAAATCAAGTTGCGCAAAAAATACTATTAAGTAAAATGGTATTTTAGACAAAAGCAAAAAGCTTATTTGATGACATAAAAAGTAAAGCATTATTCAACGATAACCCTAGTGGTAGTAATACAGATAATTTGCTACAATTAAATTTATTTTACGTTGAACAAGAAGCTGTTCAGCAAACATTGGACTAATTTTTTATTAAAGGAAACCGATGACTTAGTATTTTCATAACCCTAGAACCTATCCTCGATCTTTACATGGTTTTCTTTTCGGACTCATATGGCTTGCTGGGATATAGCTAAGTGATTTTACAAAAGCAACGCTGGTCTAGACTATAAGTCAGATGAGGTAAAACTTCCAAATCATTTCTTTCTACATAGTTGTGTTGTAGGTATTGCAACATCTATCCGAGCGTTGTCATGATGAAATCTTGGGCTTTCATGTCTGGCTGCAAAGTCTAGTTATTTTATAAATTAATTCCCGGACCCCAAACCATAGTATTAACACATTACTTCGCGTGTCATTCGAGTGTAAAAGAAAAAACCTAACAGATTTAGTAACTTACTTTTCCTCAAGCATTCTATTGTTTTCAAATAAATATGAATGTCTCAACTGATATTGCTGTTATACATATGTACATATATGATTTATTTATCATTTATTCACTAGTTGCTATGAAAACACACTTCCACCTGTCGCTATATGTCGTCAAGTTTCTATCATAAATACATAATGATAATGCTTGAACAGCCAACAACTTCTTACTGTTATTATTGCTTTATACCAAATTTCCGGTAAAAATTGTTTGTCTGTCGGAAGGTATTTGTGTGGGTGTACGAGAGCTTATTTTTACATTCTTTACTGAAAACTTGCATCCTTTTGGATTTTTGCTACCACCAACTAAATAAGAACACTAAGCACAAAGTACGAAACAAAAGAAAAGAAGACAATAAATAATAAAAGTAAATCAACTCTTTCAGCAAGGTCTCCCAGGAACACTTAAGTTATTTCCAATCTCCCTTCTAAGGATTTCCTTTTGTAAGTCCCCCTGTTTTACACTTATTTCATTCTCTTTTAAGTTATGTGCTAACCATTATTTGAGTGTGTGTGGCATAAATATGCCTGCTCACAAATCTACATTCTTTCACCCTCTGAATCTAATGAAGTGATTTAAGTCACTCTATATGAATTTCATCACATTAAAACCATATACATATATATATATGTATAATATATTATGTGTATGCATATACATACATATATACACATTTATTTATTCCCTCTCCATTATGGCATTTTGAGACTCACAACCAGGGCTGCCAGATGAATTTCGGAAAAAATCGTCAAAATCCCGATAAAAAAGAAAAAAATCGTCATTTCGAATTTTAAAAATCGTCAAAAAAATCGGAAAAATAAAAAGTCACTATTTCTAAAAGTATTTTGAAATTTTTATTTAAACGAAAACATAAAAATTCAATTTTATATAGTCTCTTGTACAATACATATACAAATGCATAAGTTTTAACTTTTTACATAACAAATCAGAAAAAATATAATGTTAAACACAACTTGTGTAATATTTTTATAATATCTTAGTCCGTTTTCACTTCTGACTCGTCAAGGCAAGTATTTTTGGATGAGAAGGGAAATAAGAACAAAAGGGGTACAAAGTTGACGGTACTGTCAATTTTCTTATTTCCTTTTGTTTTTTTTCATGCATGTTGATTTACATTAAAAAGTACGAAAATTGATTTAACGTATGTCAGGAAAATTTATTTTATTAAGTTTTAAATATCATTTTGCGTATAGAATTCAATTCATCCATCATATACGAGAACAGATACTTATTTTCAAAGAATTCCGTATTTTTGTTATTTAAATTTATTTGGCTGAATATGCTTTCGACGTTTTGTTAAAATAGGAGAAGGTTTTGTAGAAGAATTTTCCCGTTGAAATTCAGAAATTGTTTCCTCTTAAAATTTTAGTTCATGGAATTCAGTATTTAAAATTGATTTTTATGTTTACAGATAAATAAGTAATTTCGACTATCCTGTCTCAATATTATTTGGAATTATTTTACTTGAACTTAACAACAATAATTAAGAGAAACACTACTATCACTTAGTTTTGTTTTTGAAATATGTCATGTTATTCTTAATGTTTATGAGATTAAATGAGAACAATAGTTGTTGTTTAAAAAAAAGAGAGAATTTGTTAACAAAAACATTAGTAAAACTAACAAATGATAGAAATTTTTAATAATTCAGAAAATCGTCATTTTCAATGAAAAAATCGTCAAATCGTCATTTTGCTATTTTTGAAACCAAAAATCGTCAAAATGACGATAAATCGTCAAATCTGGCAGCTATGCTCACAACTGTTTTAAATGTTTCCTGTATATTTGGGTTGCTCAAAAAAAATTTTTGGATTCTCCCACAAAGGATTTGTAGGGGATTATCTAAATAATAGAGATTGTAAAGAAAACGATATTTTGTGACAAAGAAAAGGGTTAAGATTTTTGAAATTGCTTGCTTTAATGTTGATTTATTACAACTATATTTGTAATTATTTGAGACTAGTACATAAATACTTATATAGAGAATTAAGAGTTTCCAAAAAGTTATCGCATTGCAGAATTATTTCTTTAATTTGTGTGATATTTTAAATTAAATATTTTTAATGTGTTGAACTAAGTATCAAACCGAGCATTGTATTGAAAATATTGATACAATTGTTTCCTTGAAATGTCTTCGCTTTTATTTTTATTTGAGAGTACACACGAATTGCTAGTAGAATCAAGTGTGTATCTGTCTTAACTTTCCCTCACCCCGATGTCTAAAAGGTAGTCATGCCAAGCATTGCTAAGTCTTCAGATTTGTTTATAGGTGAAGATTATGTTTAACACAACTCAAGTGAATTGTAAACTTTGTTTTTGTTTTCATGGCTGGCATTACCTGTTACACAATATTTCGATCCATCTGCTTTGCATACTTATTTTCTCTTCGAACCTCGATTGGCCGAAACTGGGAATATTTAAAGGGGTCCAGAAAGAATGTGTGACAGTTTTATAGCAACACCATTCTCTTTTTAACTATGATTTAGATATTCAATTGCAAGATTGCCAGTAGGTTTTTTAACAACGTATCTATAGTGTGGCCAGTCATACATTATCGATGGCAAAAACTCTTAGTTTTCATGTCAGTTTATTATTGTGACATACATATGTTCTGTAATATAATTTTATGTTATGTATTGTTTTATTATGGTTATTGGTAAATGGTTATTATTAACTTTTAAATTAATTAATTAAGAATTAATTTGGAAAATATGTCAAAATCCAATATATATTAACGCCTTCGTATTTTATATAGGAATTCGCAATACTAAAAAATTTTAATCTGATCATTCTTTCAAAGTGAAATGTTTCAATGTTTATAGATTTTCAATGTAATACAGTTATGAACATTTTACCATTATTTGGTAATAAAGTTTGTTTAAAATTAGGAACTTAATTGGTTATCAATATTAAATCTATTACAAATTAGCTTTAAAATTTATTATGAATTAATTCAGAATTTCGTAAACAAGTACTTATATAACAGATTATATGCAACCATTATTAAACTACTTCTAAAGTCATTACCAAGTTTTTACTGGGAATGCACAGTGGGACAGAAACAAAATTTGTTGTGGCTATAAATTAATTATTTAATCAAGTGTCATTTCAAAGATGTTTATATTTTCTGAATATATATCTCTTTCAGAAAATTTGAAAATTTTAATTTCTAACTTTTACTTTTTACTTTTTTTTGATAGATTTTCCTTAAATTTCCTTTGTTAGTTAAACACTCAAATTTTCAATCATAAAATAAAAATTAAAAATAATTAAAAAGTGTCAAATCATTGCAGAAGTCATTTTAATTTGAAAAACATATGCAATCTTACAAATATGTTGTTTTACGCTTTTCAGATTTTACCCTTTTTTTGTTACGAAAATTTAAACTTACAGTGGGCAGCACAAATAAGTACATATTAGTATTTTGCGCACTTACTATAGCATGAAAATAAAACTAATAAGGAAAATTAAAAAATGTTTTTTCATAATATTTAACAGAATAATTTATAAATTACAACTATTAATTATCAAGTTCTAAGAAAAATGCAAATGAAATGAAAATAAGCCCAAAGTTTCTTAAAAACATTTTTTATATTATTAGAAAAAATTTCTTATTATTTCGGCTTGAATTCCTTTTAATTAATAATTCAAAGAATACCATTGTAGAGTTATATTTTCTAGACAATTGGCACATTTTCTACCCTGCCAAGGGCGTCATCAGCAATGTTTGTTGTCCAAGATCTACTTGTAAACATCATCTATTTAACTAACCATTATTGAGAAATAGACTTCGGAAATTAATCATATAAGAATATGATGTTATGAGTTAGAACGAAATTTACATACGTATTCTTCTTTATTATTATTATTATTATTATTACAAATTTTGTATTACTACAAATTTGTTGTTACTTTTATTGCTGCGTCTACGTCTTTGCGTCTTTTTATATTTTTTTCATACTCTCTATAAATTTTTTCAATTAATTCATACTCTTATTTACGCTGAACACGTTGCTAAAGCTCGTCTAAATGATTTGGAGTTAATCGTCCATTTTCCCAAATTCCTCTTCACGATAGACCACAAATTCTCAATCGGATTAAGGTCGGGACTGATTGCTGGCCACAGGAAAAAATCTAAAGGATATTATACTCGCTAAGGCATTCTTTTACGATTTTGAAAGTGTGTTTCATCCACATGATAGACACTCTTATCTATAAAATCGGGAGTATGAGTTTGCAAAATACACATGTAGTCTTATTTCCTCATTATTCCTTCGATTCTTAGCAGTGATTTGAGATACCACCATGTAAAGTTACCCCATAACATGATGTACGTCCCACTGTGCATCAGTGTTTCCTTAACATGGTGTCTATGAAATCTATGGACTGTTTGGCGCCAGCTGTCAGTCAGCTGTCTATCGTCTAACGGGTGTGCCTATTACTATAGAATCATATTTTGGTGCTAAACACTTGTAGCTTCTCATTTGCGTAATAATGAGACGTGCGTTCGCATTCGTTAATAGTTTTTTACGACCTCTGATTTGTGGTTTGGCGACAATAGAACGCCTTTTTTGGAATCTTATAAACACTGATTGAATTACTTTAAGCTACTTAACTATTACTCGCGTAGTTACTTTTTGTTCTCAATTGGTCTTGACAGTTTTTCCGTTATTTATTATAATTTGATTTGTGTTGGATAATTTGCAAAAAGTGCTTACCACAGGCAATTATCAAACTCTGGTCTGTGCAGTTCGTCATCAAAACTTAAATTATGATTATGGTCGGAAACATAGGACATTCCCAGCCATGATTCACAGTTTAAAAAGGCTCGTCTAAAGCTTCTGCATGTTTCTATAAACGTCTCGTGTTATATACATATTTAAGTATTTTTCTACACGATTATATTGTTGTGTAGAATTCAAAACTATTTTTAAAAATTAATTAAAAATGTTAATTATTTATGTTAAACATAAAACTATTTGTTTAACTTTTTGTTTTGCTGTTAAATGCCAAAGTTTAATACAAACAGACATTGTTGTTTTTCTCTTAAAATTAAAAATTCTGGCTTTATATGTATGTGTCTGTTGCATGCAACACATGTTTTTGGCCAAAAACTACCTTTTTTTGGGTAGTGGCCTTTGTAAATATAGACAATTAAATATATTTTATACAATAAAATACAAACTCATTTATAACAAAGTATATAAACAAATTTTAATTTGTTTTAAATTAAATAAATTACAATAATTTTTACAAGCATAAAGACAATAAAGACAATACAGAAATCAAAAGTTTTGCTAGAAACATTTTTTAGGGGAATTATTTTAAGAACAGTTTGTCTTTTTAAATTTAATATTGTAGTTTTATTTCCATGTCATTTTATTGCCATATAACTAAATTTTTAAATAATTTACAGTTGGTAAATAAAAATGCTTTTATTTCAAGCTCGAGGCCTATTATACATAAAAAGGTCGAATAAAAACTACTTGAATTAATTTACAGTTGGTGTTGTGAGATGTGACATAACAAAACTAATTAAGAATCGATAACTAGAACCACAATTGATTATTCACTATTAACAAATGTCAACAATGCCTAAATACAAACACATATACACAAATCTTGAAAACGGCACAAGTTAATTGACAATAAATAATTGTGTTTATTAATCATGACATGATATTTAAAATTTTTTTATTTGCTTCATAAAACTGAATAGGTTTTTAAATAATGTAAAAGCAATACAAATTAATAAAATGCTTGGGAATTGATACAATTGTGTATTAATTAATGCTGCACAGTGATTTCGAAACATTTTATTTTTTAAATAATTCATATCTCGGGACCTATAATTTGACACGGTTAGAGTTGGTGGTGTTTTCGAGTTGATTTGCAGTTTTTTGGCATCATACACGAAAGTGGTGCCAGTGGGTGGCCTCTTAAAGTTCGTCAACACGGGTCTTACATTCACAAAAAATAGCACCAAAAATTTACTTATGATTCCGATAAACTAAAATTTAAAATTTAAAGTTCTTAAGAAGATCTACAAAAAATACGCTTACATGTAACTTACACATCTATTTTAATTCAAGAGATATTTACATAGGTTTATTTTAATTTTTTTTGAGTTTTTTAGATATGGTAAAAAAAATTAAAAAAAACAGAACTATATTTGCAATAAAATTCTAAATAAAATTAAAAAACTTGCTACCAGTTATCTCTTCCATATAAAAATGTACACGTATCCAAAGTCGGAACTTGCAAAAAGGTCCATACTTTTTACGTTTTTGCCCGAAAATGTCCCTATATTTTTTCTTTTATAGGAAAAAAATTTCTTCGCGACTATATATAATTGTAATATGATCCAGAAAGAGAACTTAATACATGAGCGTGTAAAGTAAAATTGGACACTTTTAACCCTTTCAGACGTGACGCAAAACTACCAGGATTTTTTTTTATAATTTTTGGAATATGTGATCTCTACAGCATATTAAAATATAATCAATGATTTTCACTCAATGAGTAGGTTTTATCATTTTTATATCTTTCAAGGATTTTCAGGACACGCACAATTGATACATCTCGGTCGATTTTCATTAAAATTTTTAACTAAAACACATTTTTATTACATGAAACTATTTAAATTAGTTTTAAATATTAAAATTAATTATTATTTAGTTATTATATTATTTGTAAACGATTAATACTTTTGTAATTAAAGACACTTACTTACTTCCACGGCTCATTCTGCTAAAACTGAAATGTGAAACCCACCCGCACAATCAATGCATCACGGTGTGAAAGGGTTAAGCAATAACTAAGATTGGCCAATTTTGTAGCTTAATTGGTTAGCGCATTTGATCATTAAGCATGAGTTGGTATTTGTAGCCCGGGGCCAAATTACCGCATTCGATATCGAGTAAAATTGATCGTAATTTTCTTATTTGAGATTGTGGCATTCGATATCGAGCAAGAAATTTAGTACATTTTATCATAATTTCGATATCGAAATCATATTTCGATACGATAGCTCATTCGATAACGAATGCGGTAATTTGGCCCCCGGGTTCGATTCCCAGGCGCTGCTACTCAAACAACATCAATTTCTGATAATTATTAGTTTTTCTATCCTATCATAACTAATATTTATCACAGCGCCCTCCTTCGGTGGTATAGCATTGAAACGCCACCGAAGTAAAATAATTAAAGTCAACAAAATCAAGCTTTAACATGAATGCGCCTACTCACCACCAGAGGCGCTGCAATTCTACACTAACAACAAACATAATGCGCAATTGCAGAAATGTGATATAAAAAAAAGCTTTCTTCTTTCACCAACCTATCCTCTTTCCATAGAAAGTAGCGCAATTATATATAGGCATATTAATAGCCTGAGTGTTACATCTCTTAAAAAAAAAATATAATTTTAAAAATATTAAATTTTTTTAACACATTTTTTCCGTTTTAGGAATTTCGGTATTTGAAAATAAGAAATGACAAAAATTATAATGCCATTGTTGTAGAGACATTTGGATCTATATTAGCTTAACATTTTTTTATGATGTCTTTAGCTGTTAAATTTTACATTAATTAAAATATTTATATTTCTTTTCTAAGAAAATCAGCACTTTTTAATTTTTTTAGTTTTTAAGAAAACTTACCTTCAAAAAATTTATAAAATTAATTCCATTCATCAAATTATCAATCTTCAAGTCTTAAGCTTTTCACAAATTTTTATGTTGTTTTATATATTGCATGCAAAATGTAGTATGTACAGACAATTATTACTGAATTTATTATTACCGAATTATTTCCAAAATAAAACGTTTCTAAACCACTGTGTACTGCTGGAAATATTTGCAAAAAAAATAAATACATCAAGTATTATCTGACTGTAATTACAAACATATTTACAATTGTGTTTATTATAGGCAATTGCTTACTGATTGCTAATACTCGTAATTTAGACATCATGTGATGATAATATTTCAACTTAATGAAATAAAATAATTAAATATTCATAATATAGGTTTTAAGAGGACATCAAAATTAAGCAATAAACATTAGACTAATATTAAAAGATTAATATGTTTTTAATGAACACCATACTCTCCAGATTTACTACATTTTAGCAAAGAACTGATGCCGCTTCATTTCTAAATTTCGAAAATTTGTATTTTCATGTGAAAGAATAATTAACTTCGACAACGAATTATTACTAAATAAGAGGTAGATATAGAAAATGAGAATTACATTCAAAAGCTTGCGAATATAGAAAATCAACAAGAATCAGGCTTTGGGTTTTTAAAAGGTTTTTTTGGGGACAATTTACACAATATCACTAACAAATCATTATAATATTCTGAAAAAGAACATTACATTAAAAAGACACACACAAAATCAGATTTATACATATTTTTTTTTTTGGTATTCACTCTTATTTATTTTAAGTGTCAATAAACTTTTATTGTATATATTATCTACACTTACATTTATATATTCATAAGTAAGAAGATATTTTAAAAAAATTCTTTTCACACTGAATTTCAAGAGTCAGCAAAAACTTCAAAAAGCATTAAAAAATGTAACAATGAAACCAGAGTACAAGCAAATTGCAAATACAATACGAATTGTTTGCATACTTGAGTGTGACAATTTGCAAATATTGTTTATAAATTCGTTTTGAAATATTTATTTGAAAAATATTAAAAAAAAATAAATAACTGATTTTACTTCAATTCTTTAAATGTAATATTCTGAAATAATGAAATTTAATAAATTTAATAATTTAACATAATAAAGTTTTGAATTAAATAGAAATTTTGATTTTCATATTCCGTTTGTAACACATTGGTCAAGATTATATTTTATAAAATTCTAAGCTGCTCTAGTCCGCCCGTCTCTCTGTCTATTGAAGGCACGATAAAACCTACAGCTTTCACTAAATATTCTCCGTTTAGTATAGAAAATTGGTTAAATCTCTTCAATCTTGCCCAATGGGCAAACTTGATTCAATAAGTTTTTTGATAAAATTTGCAGGATTATAATGATTTTGGAAAAGAGTTCCAGCTCCAAGGGGCGATGAAGCAGAAAAAAATTATATGTTGTATTAAATGTATTTGTTTCTATTTGGATCGATTTTGACCGACTTACAGTGGGTAATACAATAGAGTACATGTTAGTACTTTGTGCACTAGTTTTTACATAAAACTAAAACTAATAGAGAAAATTAAACAACAAAATTAAACAATAATCAAAATAAATTTTTGTTACATTTCGTATGGTTAACAATAATTATACGGTTTATTTTATTTTGCGGATCATTTACATGGGTGATATCACCTATTATGGGGCGATTGTCATAAAATATTGTACCGTAATTTAAATATTTAAAGTTTACTTTGGTAAAATTTCATCTCAATAACAATATTTACAAGAATTTTATGCATATTCCAGTTATTCCACAAAGTTGACACGGATGTGTTACGGGACGGAAGATAATCAATTGTTATTATTTATTTATTTTTGCAGTGTGTAACATAAAGCGATTTACCTCAACACACAATAAATTAGGTACCAAAAAGCCTAAGGAAACATATTATTGGCTTTTCAAAAAGTTAAAATTGTTACAACTTTTTCAATAGTATAATTTTTTGATACTTCCCATCGAGCATAAGCGAGCGCTTCAATAAAAGCGCCCTTTTAAAAAAGTAAATGCTTACAAATAAAATATACAAACAAGATGCTTTTTTAGCCTACAGATTTACGTATGACAACGAAAGTCAATTACAAAACGAATATCGCGCTTCTCAGTTACTATGAATTTTTCTTAAGCAAAAACATTCAGATAGAATTTGTTCTTTGATTGGTGTGTGCGAAGTGACGTAAAACACTTTAGAAAAGTGCTTTATTTGCATGTGTGATTAGGTTAAAAGAAGCGCTTATTGTCAGCAGAAAGTAGTCCTCCAAACCGGGAACACCTCATACAAAAATCATGCATCCCATCAGCAGGTTTGAAGCGATTAGAGGTATGAATTCATACATAAAACCTGCTCCTTTTGGAGCACATTTTTTACTGGGATATAACTGATCTGTGTAATATTTGTGTGCGATATGGATCTTTATGTAGCTTATGTAGGGCTAAGATCAAATATGGACTGATTATCATGAAATTTGTTACGACGATTTATATGTATATATGGTTGATTTGTGTTGATTTAAGTGATTTTAGGAAGTGGCCTTTGTATGAGGCCATGACAAAATATGGACCGATGCAAACAAAAT
Organism: Bellardia pandia; assembly: GCA_916048285.2. Classification (NCBI taxonomy): domain Eukaryota; kingdom Metazoa; phylum Arthropoda; class Insecta; order Diptera; family Calliphoridae; genus Bellardia; species Bellardia pandia. The sequence goes on from OU696531.1 coordinate 31,142,498, forward strand.
ATCGTTTTGAGATTTCTTACGAAATTAAACTTAAATGAAACTTATTTTCGCTGAATTTATTATGGACAATGTTTTTCTATAAATATTTGTATACCATAAAGCCAAATTCCGGAAGACATTTGGGCTTAAGTCGCTTTTAGTGACTTTTTTCAAATCACTATCAAAAATTTTATCAATAATAGAATTTTAAATTCTGATTAAAATAAAAAAAAATTGGGCGGTCACGCCTATTTTAGAGTGGGTGGGGCTCCAAAGTTTGTAATATATTTAGCTATATCTTGAAAACTACACTTTTTTAGTAGACGATACATATATCAAATGATAGGTATTCTAAAGACCAACGATATGTAACATGACCTATTTATATGGACCATCTATTGATAAATTTCGCAAAATTATTTTTTGATCCGAAATTTTTTTAAAAAATCTGAAAAATCCGGGAAAAAGGTCAATATGAGTAAGTAGATAAATTACAATATTTTCAAGGCAAGAAATTAAGCTTTAATTTAAGGTATAACATGACCATGTAGGTAATATAATTCCGAAGATATTAAAGAAAGATTATGAAAATTTACCAAAAAAAAAATACAATCTGTACTATGCGAAGCCGGTGTTCTGTATACCATGGAAAAGAAAATTCTTCCGCCCGGCCGTAGGCCGGCAATACAGGAATTTTGTACAATGCGAAGCCTATATACCATATAGGAAAAAATCCTATCCTGCATACAAAATTTTGAAAAATGTGTTTTTTTAATTTTTCAGATCTTATAATTCTAGTATTATTATTAATTTTTTCTTCAAGGATAACCATTACATTGTAAGTTTTTTAGTTTTTAAGGTAAATTACATTTTAAAAATTTATAAAATTAAGTAATTTACTAAATTATCAATCTTAAGGTCCTGAGGTTTTTACCAACATCAAATACTTCTACAAAGGGCTTCTTCATAAACTTCACAAAAAAATTAAATGTTCTTTCAATGGGGTAGAATCAAATTTTTTTTGGAAATAAATCTGGCATTTCTAAACCGCTGGTCCGATCGAGTTAAATTTTACATGAGTGTAGCAAAGGAGTATTTTGTGTGTAAATTTATGTATTATTTTTTAATTTTTTATTTTTTTTCATCAAATTCCTAAGATTTTTATATTTTCTGAAAGTTCTTGACTAAATCTTGCGTCTGCTATCTTTTATAGTTTTGAAGGCTATAGCGTTTTTAAATTTCAAAATTTTGTCCAAACCAGGTCCGATTTTTTTTACCGACTTTCCTTAACATTACATAGACACAATTCAGTGTTGCATTCTCAATTTTTGACATGAGTTGCAGTCACTCATATACATAGTTTAAAGTCAAATCTTTTTATTTCAATTACACTAATAGAAATGATTTCTAACTTACATGCAATACTACCAATTCAATGATAAATTTAACATGACCCTATTTTAAAATGCAGAGTATTTTATTCCCGTTACTTTGTCAAACACAGACACAGTTTCTCACTTTTTTCTGGCCCCTTTTTTTTTTTATCAAATTTAGGGAATATTAAAATGGAACATGACACCAAAAAAAAGCAGTAAAATGCTTTAAATAATATAAAAGACAACATATTGTATTGTATTATTTTGTGTGTGTTGAAAAACTCTTGTACATATGCACTTTTACGACTTGTCAACATTTTAAATGGTAAATAAATGAAAAAAATGTATACATAAAATGAAATAAATGCACATGAATTCAAAAGACAACTAAAAATTAAAACAAAAAAACACATAAAAATTATCAAATCGATAACAAAATGATAAAAAATAAATAAAGAACACAACAAGCAGCATGTATTTCAAATTGAATGACACAATTTTATATTTATTGTTACTGCACTATGGTTGTTGGTGATAAATTTTAAGTAATTTCAACGGAATTTTTGTAAATAAATTGTAAATAATTGGAATAAAATTCACCTTTTTCACGGTATAACAATATTTTCCAATTAAATTTACAAAACATCAGTTTTTCTTTTTGTACAACTTTTTAGTTAAATGTAATCATGTATAAATAAATAAATTGTCATTTTATTAAATGTTATATAAAATTCAATAAATTTAAACTGATACAAATTGAGAAAAGACTAAGTATACAATTTATTTGTATATCTGATAGTATAATTATAAATATTTTACTTTCCTACAAATCAATTACGTGCTATACATATATTTTCTTGCCTAAAGACACTTTTTAATAAAGCAATGTTCACAAAAAACCGACCACATAAAATAAGCTTTTTTGTAAAAGACTGTTAGCAACACTTTTGTTTTTTAAACATAATTACATTTATTTTTGGAAAACATTTCAGTCGAATTATATTTGTATTATATTAAAATGGAAAGAAAATCGTGCACAAATTCATTGCGAACATTTTTTGACCGCAACGTGAATTTGTCTCGTGTGGACAACTCTTGTCAATGTTTTGTTTTGTTCAATGTTATCACATGGTTTGTCCTTACAATTATGTTTGCCATAAAATGTACTTTTTACACAAAATATACCTCCATTTTAAAGAATGCCAAGAAAACTATAAATTTAAACAATGCCACATTTTCGCCACATAGAAAAACATGAACCAATCGTAAACATGCAGAAAGTATAAATGTTTTTAAAAGAAACCAGGACCTTGCGCAGAAAAGACTTTGTTTAATAAAACAAAATATGCGCAAAAAGTACAATACCAGTGTAAAGTTACGGTCACTCTTGGCAAATATTTGACATAAAAGACGTAACCACTAAAGAATATGTATTTAAACTCGATTAGTTACGACAGGACACATCAACTATTTAGTTTTCTTTTATTTGATGCCGTTTGATATTGCAAAACTCTTGTAAGAGTAAACAACGTCAAACAAATTTGTGCTAAAACAAGTGGTTACGCTTTTTTGAGTAAATATTTGCCTTAAGTAACACAAAAGGAACACTCCTTTTGTCATCTCTTCAACTATAACTTCTGATATTTTGCTGTCTCTTATTACACGTCCTTACTATTCAGTAAAGTTTTTATTCGATTTAGTACTTTGTCTTTATTCAAAAGCTGCAATGGATTAATATCAACATAAGACATAAGTCCTAAATTACCTAATTGTCCCGAGCATCGTCCAATTGAATAATATTGGGCTATTGTCAAAGGAAATTTTTTCACATCGGATTAGATGTTACCAGCCTTCAATAAATTTTTGGTCTAATTTATATCCCTGTCTTTATTCATAAGCTGTAATGGATTGTTTTTGAAGAATGAACATCGATGTAATAGCTCCTAATTGTCCATATCCATTAATTTGTAGCTCGAAAGTATGCAAAAACATTTTTCTTACATATATTTTAAAACATTTCGGCGACCGAATTTTGTAAGAACAATGCTACATTTTTTGTTTTCCGATCTCTTCTGTAGTTTTCTGCAATATTTTAAACAAGAGAATTTTATTTGTTTGTTTGTTGTAGAAAATATAAAATATTTATCAAAGATGATGCCAAACAAAAACATTATTAATAAAATTTCTGTTTTACAAGTACGAAAGTGGAAAAAATACAATATCCGGCGGTGTAACTCTCTATATAGTTTAAGCGTCCATAAGAACAATATGCTGCCTTAAAGCGAAATAGTTTGAAAATAAAAACGGAATCATTTGTTTAACTCTTTGTGGAATGAAATTAACTTGCTGTATACACTTTGGATTACACTGTAAAGTTTATTTTTAAGCAAGCCCGGAGTTTGGCAAAACAACAAGACAGGATATACGAAAAATTAAAAGTAAAACTATCCTAAATCACACCTTAATTACTTTTATTAGTGCCTAATAACATTAACTACTGTGGTATAACTTTGAGTAGAAAGTTTTGCTTTCTTTCCTAAAATAGAAAAATTAGAAATCAAACTGTTCTCCATATCAGTGGAAAATGTTTTTCCAATATTTCTTGGAAAGTTTTCAAGTTAACGAAAATATAATTTATATTTAAATATAAGCACTGGTGAAAACCTAAATAAAAAACACGACCGAATGGCTTAGATTCAATTTTGCAAGTCTAATCAGCATTTAATAAATAATTGCCCTTCTTTTACTGCTGAACCTGTACTTCAAAGATTTTATCAAATCTGTGCCAGCATGTATAAGCTGTCTGAAAAAAGGACATACAGTAGCAAATTGTACTGCATCAAAGTGTACGAATTCATGTTCGAATAATAACATGATAAACAGTCTTCATCTTCTAATGCTTCCGCCAAAATGTTATTCCAATCTTTTTTTGGAATTATTTTTAAATTCATTAATTTATAATTTAAATTTAAATATGAACACTTGGTGAAAACTGTTTGAAATAAAAACACGACCGAATGGCTTAGACTCAATATTGCAAGGGTTTTATTTATTTTATATATAATATCTTCCTACATATTATTAAAACGTCATCATTGTTAAATAAAGTTTTTGCCCGATTTAGCTTCCTGTCGTTATTCAATGGATTGACATTGAAAAAATCTTATCGAAAAATATAAGCTTGCTGCAACGATTTAATTGCGCAAGTAATTTGTGGAGTTTTTGTTGAATTTATAAATAATAAAATACATAAAAGCTTTCTCAGTTTTGTTAGTTAAAAAAAAGTAAAACAGTGTGAAACGAACAAAAAGACAAATATTAGTCCCAATTTACACGAAGCAACTCTTTAAGCTTAGCTGATTACCTTTTAGACTCTCAAACAAAAGTACGAGCGAGTTAAGCTATAAGAATTGTGCTGTGTGAACACCGAAGGGGTTTCAAGAAAAAAAAGGTATCAATCTTTTCAATAAGAATTGCTTCGTGTAAATTGGTTCTTTGCTTTTCTTATTTTCAATTTGCTTTTCTGAACTCCAATCTGTTTTTTTTTTCAATATCAATTTGGGGTTGTAAATTTCAAATAGTATTTTCTTAATACTTGGATTTTGTTGAAACTGTCAGAAGCCCATTGCAGGGATTTGCCTTTTTTATGTAAGTCTATAATGAAACATCAATTAATACTGGGCAATATCAATTGATGGTTGTCTTCCCGTTGTAAATTTCTCACTACTTAACGCTGCAACTTAACCTCTTTTAATGATAAATTATAAAACTTGCAATTATTTTAAACCGGTATGCAAGAAAATTTAAAACAAAAAAATTAAAAGAATTGCCACTAATTTTGAAATGACAGGGGTTGTGTTTTAATAGTTTTGAAGTTTCTTTTAGCGTAATCAAGTCTTGCAGTTTTTTGGCGGAGCATAAGCCAACAGTTTTTGTCTAGTAATTGTCTGGGATTTTTTTAGAAGTCTACTTATTGTTGAGTTGGACACATTTATCTCACATACGTTAATAAGCTGACCAAGACTTTTCATTGTCCCTTTCAGAAAGTTTGTTTTTCGGGTCGCCTCTTTTATTTTCAATATAATAATTCGGATTATATGCAAAATTTGTTACTACAACATGTGACCGTTATATTTTTTTTGTGAACTGCTCGAAAACTTAAGCCACTTTAATTATAAAATGAAAATTTATATTTTTAAAAATCACTAAGTTACGAAACAGCAAATTGTTGAAAAATGCATAATAAGAATAAATAACAGTTATACTTTTGTTTTTCTAATATTCTGCTTTGTTTATCATGAAATGTAATTTTAGTTATGAAACACTAACAAAATATTAATGCACAATTTCTCTCTTAAATTAATGAAGTGGTCTCCCAAAAATTTGTTTAAAAGGAAATCATTAACCATAAAAACTGTTTGTAACTTTACAACAAATAGTAAACATCAAGTGTAATTATAGTAATGTAACACAGTGTATTATTTATAGTTAAATAGCTAAATTAAGAATAGGAAATTTCATTTCAATGCTCTGAAAAATCTGTAAAAAAAAACGCACACCAAGTAGGTCTGTTATCGTCATCGTATGCTTAATCTTCGAATACTTAACGTGCATTCAATGGGTTAATAAAACAAAAAACGGACGTCATCTTCTTGAAAACAAACGCTCTAATATATTTAGTACGTGAATACATCGTCGTCACAATTAAGTGTTTACATTACAAAATAGATGGGGGTAAACATTTATGGTAAATATCCGTTAAATAAATTGTTTGATTTCATATAAATAGTACGTATGATAAATTTATATTCCAAATAATAATATTGTCTATGAGTATGTGTTACATATTTATTTATTTATTTACTTGTACCAGTACATTTAATAAATTCGAGGGAAATCAACCATCTCAAATCCAGCAATTAAGGTTTAGAAAATGAAAATAACTGACTATAAAAAGATAAACTGCAATCAATATAAACAAAATTAATCGGTCAGTTTATAATATAAATATGGTTATTTTTCTTAAAATTAAATTAAATATTTAGATACTTTGTATTTATAATTAAAATGTATGTATGTATTTAATAGATATTTTTTAAGTGGTTTCGGATTTAATTGAAAGAAAACACATAAAACACACGTTTAAAGAAATGTATGAATTCTTTATTTGAGTCGATAGATGATCAATATAATTCAATGTTCAAAGACGATTTCATGTAAATGTTGACCGCATCTATGCCTCAAATGTTTCATATGCTGGTTCCAATTTTGACATACACTCTTTAACAAATCGGCCGGTATCTCACTAATAAATTCTTCAATATACTTCAATAATCTGCAAGCGTTGTTCGTTTGTAAGTCGATTCATGGTTAAATTATAGACCAAACTCAACATGTTTAACAGTAAGATGTTACACGAAAACAGCTAAACTGCCAAAAACAGTATTGCACAAAAGAAAGTTGCATAAAAATTACCCTTTGTGCATTATATCAGTAATGTATTGTATCATTTATAATTCAGCTGATTTTTCTGATTTTTAATGGTGTCAGAAGCATGTGCTATGTAAAGCATTGTTCAAAACTACCTGAATTCATCTTTAGCAATCCATTTTAACTTTTGAATAATGACAGGGAGCTAGTTCAGGCCAAAACATTACTGCAGAGTTGTGATGTCTAATAAGAGGGAGCAAACGTTTCAGCAGGCATTAGTTTACTGTGAGCATAAATATAAAGCATACACCCAATATTATCTAAAAATGTTTTATTCTATAGTATATACTACAAGTACAAATTTAAAATCAAATATATTGAATAATTCATAACTAACTTAACAAAAAGTACAAAAATAAGGAACATAAAAAAATAATTACATTTTAAAGAAAAAGTACCAGTACGCGTCAAAATAAAGTTGACAGGTGCTGTAGCTAGTTTTAATTTCTCTATACTAGGGGCTGCATTGTTTTTTAAAATGTCGAGATAATCTTCCTTTTTTATTGTAGATTGTATAAATGTAAGATGACCAGGGGCCATAAAACCCCAACCATTACTGAGCCGCCTTCCTGTCTTTACAGTCTTGGTAACATATTTATTACTAAAGGCTTCGTGCTTGTTTCGTCATGTTTTTAGGAAGGTTTTGACTCCAAATATCCTAAACTTAATTTCATCGATAAAAAATATTATTCCAAAAAATTTGAGGCTCTTTGCATATATTTTTGTAAAATTCAAACATTTGGTTTGGTTGTTCTTACGTGGCACTCTGTCATGTATGTGTTTTTGCTAAAAAGATCTTGTAATCATACTCGCGCTTGCAGGTTTTCCAGAAATGTTCGTAACAGTTTGAGCTATTTTACACATTCTATGTAAGTTCCTATTTACACGAATCAATTTTTATTGAAAATATTGATACAATTTTTTCCTTGAAATTGCTTCGATGTTCACACAGCACAATTCTTACTGCTTAAATTTTTTTTGTGGTATTTTTTGTATACCCATATATATGTAATACGAATTAGAGAGTAACACGAATTGCAAGAACAATCAAGTGTGTACTCATCTTATCTTCTCCTCACAACGATGCCAAAAAGGTAAAGAATTGCTTAGTGTAAATTGGGACTAAGTCTATTATGATTTGCCGAGTCTCAATTGAAGTTTGTCTTCCCATTGTAAATTTTTCACTACTAAGCGCCACAACTTAATCGCTTTTAATAAGAAAATTATAAAACTTGAAATTATTTTAAATGCCACTTTAACGTTCTACTTTAGAATGACTTTTGGAATTTTGTTTGCATAACTGAATTATGTCACTGTTTACTTTATTTTATTATTATTGATTTCTATAATAATCTATTAAATTTGTTTTTGTTTCTTTTTTTTTGGGAATTCATTTCCATTTAAACAGCTATATAAAAAATGCAATATAATTTTCTAATTTACATATTATTTATATTAATATAATTAAGCTTTCCTTTAATTAGTATGTAGTGTTGACTTTATTTTGACGCATTCAGTATATAAATTTATGTTGGCAATTTAAAATACTTTTTTGATTTATTACATTGTGCGACAACCATAAAACCTGGGACCCGATATTATTTTTCTTGTAAAAGAAGATTCCAATAGTGAAATATGCCGGACACCTCCAAAATCCGGTTTTACGATTAAAAAACCGGTTTTTTGTACCTTTGCGCACTTATAAGCCTGTACTTTTGTTGATAATGCCCCGATTTTCAATTTCTTTCTAGAAACTGAAATCTTTCGAATGATATATATATTATCTAAGAAAATTTGAGAAATTTGCATATTATTGTCGAGCAATAACACAATTTTCTCAACAATAACACCCAAATTTCTCAAGTTTAAACAGGATAATTTGAGATTTGCACTAAAAGTTTTATGGGTCGAAATGTGGCTTTACTAATAATAATGACTGATTGCGTTAAACAATATGAACAAGTAGAAGGTTCTATTTGACTCTGCCGAATCTTATATACCCATCACCTGTGTATCATTAGTGTGATCTATGATCTAGCTATTTTACTTTTCGGATCCCATATATTGGATTTATTACATGTTGTGGAATGATTGTCATAAAATATTTTACTGTATTTGAGTCTTATGGAGAATTTTATCTCAATAACGTCAATTCGCTCACAATAATGATATATTTTAGAGTTTTTTGGTTTTGCCAAATATTCTCGGAAATGGATCTTATATGAGAGCTATGCAGAATTATGAACTGACATTCAGAAAATCTAATAGTAAAATTGTTACTTTCCTAAAACTAATCTGTGTAAAATTTAAGTTCGATATCGATATTTATAAGATCTTACATATGTGTGTTAATAGGTTTTTTTTTGAAGTGGTACCTACATACATGGAAACTATGACCAATTACGGACTGATTACCATAAATTTCGTTACAATAATTTATATACGAGTATTTAGGTAGATTACTTGTGGAGAATTTCAACTTGAGAATGATATTTATAAGAGATTTGGGTGATTTTTGGAAGTGGAATTTATATGGGGCTATAGTTAATTATGGACTGATGTAAACAAGTTATCGTTTTATGAAACTTATTTTTGCGGAATTTTGTATGAATACTGGTTTTCTATAGGCATTTATGTACCATAGAGCCATATTCCGGGAATATATTTGTATGGGGGCGATGCTTACAATTTTCAACAGGACTTGTTCTTCTATAATAAAAAATAAAGCGTACGACATTTCACGTTATTATCTTTATTATACTTGAAGAAAATAGAAAAAAATTCCTGAAAAATATAAAGGTTATCTGAAACTTTGGTCCATAATTGGGATGCTTGCCCATTTCAATTTCGGTTAAACAAAGAATGTTTGGGAATGTTTTCATTGCTCTAAGTCTATTTTCGAAGCTCTATCGTGCCTTCAATAAACAGACAGACAGACAAACGGGCCGATATGGCTACATCGTCTTAGAATTTTAGAAGGATCCACAATATATATTTATTTATTTTTTCTACGACCAATATTTCGATGTGTTACAAACAGAAATTTTAACAAACTTAATATACCCTCCATATTGATTGTAATTTTTTTGAGGGTTTTCTGCTCTATTAATAGCTATTGGTTTTGCTGTTTTAAATATAACAAAAAAAAAAAAAAAAAAAAAAAAAAAAAAACATTACACATATTACAATTGTCCATCAAAATCTAACAATTGTTCAAAAAAAACTGAAACCATTAAATCATTATTCATTCACTCATCATTGTAAAATGTTCTTGCCTAAGGGTAATTTTTTATGGACATACGCTTTTTCCCATTAAATTTAAATGTTCCGTTATGTTATTGTCAAATTTCAATACGTTTTAGAGATAAGGAACCAATCACCTATTTTGCATACGATCAATGTCTTTTTACACGGTTTTTTTACACGGATTACCGTGTAAAAATAGAATTAGGTGTATTGTTCGTTTTGAATTTGGCCTCTGACATTTTCTTATGCACATTTGTACCTACATACATATGTATATGTAAACATTTTGAAAATTTTGATTAAGCTCTCTTTAGACGGTATGTATTTTGCAGTGTGCTTGTCAAATTTTCCACTGCACAGCCTGCATTTAAAGTGAAAAATTTTCAATTAGAATATGTTCTATTTCCGTCTAACAAAGGAGCTGCAACCAGCTGTTTTGCAAGTCAATTGTTTATGGCGCCAAGAAGTGTTTATGTTTCAGCAAAGTTATATTTAAAAAATTGTATTAAACAAAACAATAAATTTGTATTAAAATATTTATTGAAAACACGTATTAATACATATTAATTTTTATTTAACTTAAATATAACAATTTTTGCCTCCACATGGCACATTGTCTTTAATTCGTGTTTAATTTTTTTTATTTAATAGAAGCTATTATTGCAATAATGCTGCAAGGTAAAATTATTTAATTTCTTAACCCTTTAACGCCTAAGACCGTCTATAGACGGTCATCAGTTGAGTATTAAAAAAACCGGGGTTTTCCGTTTAGCCACTAAGACCGTCTACAGACTGTCTTCCTTGTTTTTGTCCTGGACAAACTATATTTGCAAGTACACAAAACTCCCGCGAAAATAATCATAACAAAGGCAGTTGTTGTGTTCTATGATAGATTATGTCAGATGAAACTAAAAACCGACGTGTCAAAGCAAAAATTTTAAACTGCCTGTAAATTGCCAATTTTTACAGACATGCACAATTACATATGTATCGTACAACTGACAAGAACACTGCAAAATACACACCGTCTAAAACCAGCATTAGTATTTTATCGTGTGCGATATTTTTATGGTATTTTTTCTAAATGTTTTAGTATTTTTGAACTGATTGTAATTCAATCATCCATAATGGCAGTTAGATTGTGTTTTCAAAAAAACCGAAAAAATAACAGTAAAAACAATTTGGATATTTTTAACAATACATATGTAGACAATTATAAATATCGTAAGGAGAAACAGAGTGGAATACATTTAAATTGTTACCTGATGAATGTTTCTATTATTGTTTTGTGTTTTTTTTTTGGAGAAAACATACAAAAAACAAGCTAGAGTGTAATATTCGGCTGTGCCGATTCATAAATACCCTCCACCTAAATATAACGAGAAATACAAAAACTACACTGGCTAAAGGACTAGAATATCCTTATTTATTGTTTTTAATGCTAATAGCTTAGCATTTTATATATTGTTTGAAAGACAATTTTACGAACAACATAATTCAAAAAAATTTAAATGTTTAGATATTTTATCTAATTTTGATCATTTAAAATTGATGTAATTACCAATTCTCACCATAATTTACAATTTATAAAATTAAAAAAAAAAAACATTTTTCTATATTCACCACAAGTTGAGAAACAGGGTATAAAAAAGGGTAAGATTATCACTTCTTTTGGTTGAATTTGATCTTAATAATTTTATTTACAAGAGATATGTATATGGATGGCATAGTAACAACGGACCAATTATTGACTTAAAGCTTCTAACTCCAGTATCCAGTAATTTCATTTGGTTGAAATTCATCTCAATAATGTTATTTACAAGCGTTGTATGGTTGGTTGTTATACTCGGAAGTGCACTTAATATGGGAGCTATTGCCAAATATGGACCGAAAATTCGGTAGCATAATTGACGTATAACCAATATTAGTGTGATTTCTGGATTACAATTTCTGATCTGTATAAAATGTTGCTTTGATATCGACATATATTAGATATTATTGCGGGTTAACTTGTTTTTCGGAAGTGGTACGTATATGTGAGCAATGACAAAACATGGGCCGATATTCTTAAAGTTCGACACAGAGAATTTTATACATTTGAGAATATCCCACGTTGAATTTCAATATAATAATAGTACTAAAAAAAAATTAGTTTTGCCATTTCTGTTTGCATGAAACTTATTTTTGCTGAATTTTGTATCAATATTCCAATTTTATAGGCATTTATATATTATTGAGTCATATTTGGGGAAGATATTTGTATTGGGCCTATTAAAAATCATGGACCTATTTATACTATTTTCCTCACACTTTCTTCTTTTATTATAAAAAAACGTATACAAAATTTCATAGCATTATCTGTAATATATTTTAAAATATGGAAAAAATCGATAAAAATATCAAATTTTTATGGAGGTTGTCTGACATTTTGGTCCGTAACTCTGGTAACTCTACTTTACCAATTTTGCTGATTTTCAATACCAAACTGCCTAAGAAAATACCGAACAGTTTTCTGAATATTCTGTGAAGTTAAGTTGTGTATTTTGGACGTGAGATTGTTTTACACGGACGGACTGACGGACATAGCTGAATCGACTTAAAATTTCACAAAGATCAAGTATATATATTCTTTGTTGGATCTCAGATGAATATTAACAAAGTCTCACACGTAATGACAAACGTAATATACCCTCATTCCGCACTTATGGTGCTGGAGGGTATAAAAAACAAATAAAGGTTTTTTGCCTTAGTTAATAGTTTTGCGATCTACTGGAGTGGAATGCTTTGCCAGCGTAAGTAAAAGTAATAAGTTTTTGGTAAAAACCATGTAAATACTTTTTAATAGTAATACTACACCATTTCCACTTGCAATTGAGAAAATAATAAAAAAAACAAATTGAAGTTAAGAAATATAAATTAATATTGAGAAAATTAAATTCAGAATAGCTGATTAATAATGAGAAAATACAAATTAAGAATTCCAATTTAATATTGGGAAAACCCCAAATGTAATTCAAAATTGAAAGATATTCAGAAAATATCAATTTTAATGGGCAGAATTTTTATTAGATTTTTCCTAAAATTTTTTCCAACCATACAAAAAAAACAAACGTGTTCATAGAGATTTTTTTTGCATTTTTTGGGCGAAAAGATGCCTTAGTTCTTTTATGTTTATAAACAAAAAACTTTCTTTAAGAACATACCTGTATAATAAATTTATGTTGAGTGTATAACTTAAAAATGAGGTATTCATAACATTTTTTAAACGCGGTTTTTGTCTTTTGAAAGGGCACTTATCTGTCATTTGCGGGAAGTTTTACTTTATTTATTTTATTTATTTATTTATTTATTTATTGATTCCATTTCCTGTACAACAAGACTGAGTCATATACTTATAGCACAGGAACGTATTACGTTACAAAACAAACTTGATGCAAGTAAATATAACAAAAAAAAAAGAAATTATAAATTAAAATAAAAATTATAAATTATTATTTAAAAAAAAATTGAATAAAAATTATAAACTATTATTTAAAAAAAATGAATAAAAATTATAAATTTAAAAAAATGAAATTGAATAAAAATTATAAATTATTATTTAGAAAAATTGAATAAAAATTATAAATTATTATTTAAAAAAAAATTGAATAAAAATTATAAATTATTATTTAAAAAAATTGAATAAAAATTTTTTGAAACTATTAGCATTGCTGTTTAGTTGTTGACTTTGTGGAAGATTGTTCCAAAGACGAGCGGCATGCACATAAAACTGCCATTCAGATACAAGTAAATTATGTCGAGGTATTACAATCACCCCTATTCTGCGTTTCGATTACGTTCCCGCTTTCAGTTACGCTCGAATCGAAAAGTGCTATTCTGCAAAAAAACCTAATCGAAAGAAAAAGAAGAAGAGAAGAGTATGTTCAATGACACCATTTTTACTGTGAAACATGTGAAAAAGGAACAGAAAACATAAACAATTTTGTAAACATTTTAATAAAAAGTTAAATTCAGTGCACATAAAAAGAAATAAATAAAATAATTAAACAAATAAAATCTAATGATTGTGAGAGCAACAATTAAATAAAGCTTACTGATGCTGATGAAGATAAAAGAAACAAAGTGCGGGAATATACATACATATGTATGTACGTGAGTAAGAGGAATTTGTGGTCAAAATACTGGTGTGAAGAATCCAGCCGCGCCGGAGGCGATATTTTAATTTTTTACTTCATTGCGGCCGAAAAATAAAATTTCTTTGTTTTAAGAAAATGAAATCGGTAGCATCGGCGCTGTTGTTGGAAGAGGAAAACAACGCACTTCAGAATGCAGAGTTAAGAATTGAAAAGCAGCGGAGAGAGCACGTGCATCTTCTACCATCTCGCTGCTCACTCCAAAATCTACTGTGCCGATAATCCCACTTGTATTTGTTACCAGACCCGTCAACTGAATAACCCTTTCCTCAAGTGGGCTAATACGCTGTAGGCGGCAGGACCCTCCTCCGGTGCTCATCATTTCTTTTTTGTTTGTTGATAGCTTCCGTTTGATGTAGCTTTTCCAGTCAATCCAAACCTTAAAAATATAATATTTAGTATACTTTATATACAACAGATTATTAAATTTCACACTTTCTTCCAAGCAACGTCATTTCGTGTTGGTGGTCCCATGGCATTAAGTGTAGTTGCAACTTCTTCCCAGAATGCCTTGACTTCTTCCTTAGGACGTTGTAGTAACCACAAGCAATATCTTTGTTCATTTCCATTAAACTTACCAGATTTTCGTACTGGTGAGGTGTTGTTGTTTTCGACCTGTAATAAATTTAATAAAGGTTGAAAATTTAAATTAAACAAAATTTGCTTAAAAAAAGGCTAAATAAACTATAAGAAATATTAAAATTTCTTTATTATAATTTATACTTACATTTTTTTTTAATTTTAACCTTTTTTCAAATAATTGAAAAATTGTCCGTTAGCACATACAGAAATTAAAAAAACGTAGCTACGATTGTAACGCAGAATACATACAATCGAAGAAACAAATGAAATTGAAACAAAACGTAACACAGAATACCAAAGTTGCCAAACGGAGAAAATTTCGATCCGAGTCGAAACGCAGAATAGGGGTGAATATTTCGGTTTCGTGGCGATTGAAAAAAACGTATTTTATCGAATATATATTTAGGTGTTTGAAAGTTGATTATTTTATGTAAAAAAATAAGAGTGCGAATTTTTAGCAAACTTTCAAAGGATACTCCATAAAGATTATTGGCAACAGAGGAAACATGATCAGACCGTCTTAATCCATACACATATCTTATTATGTTATTGAACAAGACATTCAATTTTCTCATACCAACTGAGTCACAGCTTCTAAATATTTCACACCCATAGATCAGGGAAGGAATCAAGTATGATTTAGCAAGTAAGGCCCTTATTCTTAAGGGTGTGAAATATTGTGTGGACCAGAGAGCACGTAACTTTGCATAGTTTTGACCAACCAGCAAATTTACATGATCAGTCCAGGTCAAATTACCATTGAAAATGATACCAAGATTTTTTGCTTTATTAACAATTTCAATTTTCTCGCCATTTAAAACAATATCCTCAGATATTGAGGGAATTAAGCTTTTTTTACATATTACAATGCATTTAGATTTATGAGGATTCAAACAGAGACCGTTTGCACTAGCCCAGAGGTAAATTCTATTTAAGTCGCCATTTAGGTAGGAAATCCCCAACGCTATATTTTGAACTGGGCTACTTAAAGTGAGCTGCACGTCATCGGCGTATAAGTGGATGTTACATTTAGTGAGTTGATTTGGTAAATCATTTACATAAATGGAAAATAAAAGTGGACCTAGAATAGAACCCTGAGGCACTCCCCTAGTCAGAGATAGGCTATCCGACCGTACATCGTTCACAAACACCGATTGTGTGCGTTCTGAAAGATAAGACAGTATAAGTTTGGTTGACGTGCTCGTAAATCTAAAAAAGTGTTTAAGTTTTCGGATGAGTATGTCATGATCTACCGTATCGAGAGCCTTAGAATGGTCTAGAAGTACCAAAAAATTAATATTTCCATTTTCTAATCCTTGCCGTATATTTTCACTAACTTCCACAAGAGCCGTTACGCAGCTATGACTCTGACGAAAACCAGATTGCTTGTTGAATAGTAAATTATGAGTATTAATATATGTAATCATTTGTTTATACATAAGTTTTTCCAAGACTTGCGACAGAAAACACAAGATGGCTATAGGTCTGTATTCTCCATTCGACTTAGGTAATGACACAATTTTTGCATGTTTCCAGTTTAACGGGTAAATACCCGACATTATGATAGTATTAAACAAATGAGTAACATATGGCAAAATCAATGGCAAAAGTAATCTTATAAATTTTGGATTTAAGTTATCACTTCCCACTGCGTTTGATTTTATTAATGAGCACGTTAAAAAAAACATCATATTGAGTAACGCAAGAAAATTGAAAATGTTCCCCAGTTTTACTTTGCTTTTTTAATTTCAAAAAAATGTGACGCAGAAGCACAATAATATAATTGAAAAAATTAATATATTCTATCGATCTTAACGTGTTCGGAAGTGGTAATTCTGCCACGGAAGTTAAAGATCAGCCAGGCCAGTCAAAAAATTTGATATATCAAGAATTGTAGAATTGCATTATTTCATAAAGATTTTTGTCAGACTAAAATCATTAGCAGCTACTCAAGCGGCAATTTTAAACCACTTGCGAGCAACAGGATTCATTCAAAAACAGGGTAATTAGCTACCATATGAATTAAAGCCGAGAGAACTTGAAAAACGATTTTGTATTTCCAAAATACTTTAGACGCTACGCAGTGGGGAAATTTGGAAAAAGGGAAACAAATCACTAATATCTAAACGGTTTGGATTGTTGTTGAGTTTAGGTTTTCATGTCATAAGTTGTTAATTATTCCCTTTAATTAGACACGTGGAAAATACAAGGAAAACAAACAATGGACAGGAAATTGTGCCTTTTATATATATAGCAACTTTGAAAATAAGAAACTCATGGAAGATTTTTTTGGAAAACAAGGCAAAAATTTCTTATTTTGTGTTTTTTGCAAAAAAAAAAAAGTTTAAACTTAAACACAAATTTTATTTATTAATATTTTATAATAAAAATTTGCAGTTGTATAGAATTTTTTGTGCAAATTATTAAAATGAAAACAAAATTTTAAAACTGTTTATAAAATCCCAGAAATTGAATTTTTTAGATTTTTGGCCATTTTTTCAATAACAGGGACGGGATTATGAAACCCTTTGCAGAATAATTAAGAATATAGTGGGCCATGTAAAATCGAATAGAATAGAAGTACCTTTTTATGCCAAATTTTATGGCCAAAAATCAAATTTTTAAATTTTTTTTAAATGCATTTTTTGACTCTGTGATGATTTTCAAACAATTCTTTTTTTCATACGAAATTTGCTTTATAAACCTCTTATAAACCTGTTGTAAGTTTTATGAATAAGGGCATTAATGGTTAGAAACGATAAAGTTTTTTTTAGTACTCGACTCGTAGATTTCATACATTGTATAATTTTTGAAAAAAAAGCTCACAAGCGAAGAATTGGAATCATGTTATGTTTCTCACATACCCGAGGTGCTCCACTTTGAGGACCTGTGGCATCATCCCTGGTTGATATGTATATAAGATCCATATTTAAAACTTAAACTCGAGAATACTTTCGCTAGGGATGTAAAATTTTATTGCAATGGGACTTATCGTTTAAAAATTACCGATTTATATCCATTTTTTTTTCCCAAATTTCCCCTCTGTGCGCTATAAAATGAAATTATATTGCACCAAATTGCCATTGGCGATAAAATCTATTACGATAATCTGAAGCATGAGAGATCGCATATGAAGCCTGGCAACTTCCAGAATATGCGGCCAGACATGACAACGATTTAGTTTTAGACGCTTCAACCGCTTCTTACCTAATACTATGTTTCCACAACGACTTGAATCACCTGCTTCGCCTTCTGAATCATGTTTATGAATCATGCTGTTTACATGACTAATAAACTTGATTCGATTTGACAGTTGTCTTTAATAAACAAACAGAATAAAAAAAAAAACAGAATTTACAATTTGTGGAAAATAATTTTTTTTAATGGACAAACAAAAGTGAGTGGAAATTAGTTAGCTTATTGGAAAAAAAACATACATACGCTCTTAAAATTTTGTATGGTGAAGCAAGTTGTTTCGCACATGATTGGGTTGTGAAGCATGAATAGAGAGCGAAGCATGTACCGTGGAAACATAGCATAATTTAATGCCCAACGCTCTATCTGGAATACCTTTCAGAGATCAAAGGTGGGCAGTTCTTTTGGCCCGGAATCCATATACGAGTATGTTGCTAGAAAAATGGGAAAATATCATTGCTAACAATGAATAAATTCCTATTGTACAAATGTTTCAAAATAAAAGATACATCCAATACTTTTCTAAAAAGCATCTTATCAAAGATCATGTTAGTTTGCTCATAAGCTCCCCATTTCTATGCGGGCTATTAAAATACTTTGCCAATTTAAAACATATTTATAAAAATTAGTATTTGAAATGTATTTGGCATGTTTTTTATATTATCTTAAATTAAATTATATCTGTATAGATATCTTTCAGAAAAATATAAATTGTTTTATATATTCTTAAGGAAAGTTAGTTTTTAATAAAAAAAATTTCCAAAAATCTATTAATTTTTAATCTTTCAATTTAAAAATCGGTTATTTTTGTTTTTAGAAAAGATATTGCTTTAAAATATAAACAATTTTATTGTATAAATTTGAGGAAAATCGTTTGGAAATACTGCCTGTTATTTGTAAAAAATCGGAAAATGTTTAAAAGTTAAATTTTTTATTGCGCGTAACTCGAAAACCATAAGATATAAATAGCATATGCAAGATTTTTTAAAGATCGATTAAAAAAACCAACGCCCTTTTATACAAATAACATGTCAATGGTTTCTTCTTTTAAGTGCCCCACAGATCCATCCCTGAAGTGTTTGTAGGGTTTATTTTCACACTCGAACTTACTTACATAATTCTTAATACTTACGTCGATGTAAAATTTGTTCTTGATTGAACCAGCCATTTAGAAGTGTCAGCTTCGGCCAAGTCAACAATATTGGGCTGTTGTCCAAGAAAAGTTAAGGTGTGCAGCATACGTATATTGATTGTGAAACTGTTACTGCGAACCATCAAAGCAAACATTTTCAATTTAGTAATTCAGTTTGTGAGATAACAAGCACCACTCATTTTATTATCAGAGTAGATAGAAGACTTTATTAAGGACATTATCATTTATCTTTTCATTAAAAATATTAATAAAACAAAACAATAATTCTATAGGTACACTGTTCACATTAAACCATAGTTTTGTGAGCACAAAATCAAAACGTCCACAGAATTACAAAAAAAAAAATTGTTCATGTTCTCAATATGGGGAAAACGTGCTAAATTTTGTGTGAAATTTTCATTTGGGGGCAGTCATAGATGTTCTGACAAAGTTGTATGAACAAGAATATACCATCGCCAAGAGTTATCCACACGAGAGAAATTCATGTGCGGACAAGATGTTGTTCGCAGCAGTGATGCCAACTTTTGAGTCTCAAAACGCGTAAACATTTTGAAAAAGGGCTAAATTGAAAATATATGTTTAAAGCCACATCCTATCAAAATTTTCGATAAAATTGGTCGTTACTGAACAAAATTTCGATTTCTTGTTCATCATCTTTTTCAGTCCATAAGACACTCTCAATAAAATATTAAGATTTTTTAAATGTTTCATTCGAATTAATTTTTGAGCACACTTCGTCAGGTATTTTGTAACAACATACATTATCTCTTTTTAGGCTATATTTAATGTGTATTAAACTGTAACACGTATTTAATGACATTTTGTTTCTAATTGTATTTTTGAATAAATTCATGACACTAAAACTTCTCGCAACTTTTGTGTTTGAGTACGGATGAGTTTGGCAAAACTAGACAGTTTAAGGAATGGGTTATTACCAATAGCATTATTTCGATATTATTAGATTAAATGAAGAAAAAGTACAAAACAAACTAAAGTGTAGCCATATCAAGCAAAAAGTAATAACGGGCTAAAAGGGCTAAAACGTGCTAGATTTACGTGGTTTTTAGTTTAGGGCCAATTTTCTTTTTTCGCGTTTTGAGTGACTAAAATCGGGCATCGCTGGTTCGCAGTGTCAAGACAGAGACTTAAAGATTTGTTTTAGATTTCTTTTAAAAATCATCAAGATTGAAATTCAAAATGTGTTATACTGGTATAAATCGCCGATGGATATTATTTCATATACAATGTGCAAAACACAAGTCTTCTACAATTTTTGTTACTTTAAAAAAAAAATGCAAAAAAACCTTTTACTTTAAAAAAGTTTAAAATTTAACATACACACATACATACAAATGTATTGTATTTAGCAGTAAAACGATTTTTACAAAGTTTTTAAATAACGATACAAACAATCCCAACAGGCTGCCTTTAGCTAACAAACAATACAACAACAACACTTTCCATTTCCTGTCAAACGTCAAATCGAAATTTAGACGAGACAAAATACATGCATGTGTTTTTAGTTTTGGGCAAAGAGAAAAACGTTTATTTCTTTATAACTTAGTTTATTGAACTTTCTTTCAAAGTATGTGACCCGGAATGAAAATTCGTTTGCAACAGATACAACTGCCAATAAAAATATACCCATACTAACTCAATAACAAATGTACTCGTATAGATAACTATATCGATGGTCTCATGTAGAAAGGCCCTAACTCGCATTTTTGAAACTTTACAGGAGAAGGTAAAAACATAAGAGAAACTGTAATATTCAACATGTAAATTTTTTTGTACAACTGCTTATAAAAGCGTTATTTTTTACAGTATTGCAATAAATTTTTGTGAGGAGGTGTATTTGGGTTAAATGCATTGGAATCGCAAAAAAAACAAATTTCGAAAAAATAGTGAGTTAGGGCCTTTCTACATGAGACCAACGATATACACACATGCATATCTACATTTTGTTTTTATTTTCTTCTGGTAAGAAACTCATTTTATTTTCGAATTCTAAAACTTACAAAAATTTAAAATTTAATGCAGCACAGAAAAAAAGTCAAGGTTTTATTTTACAGTTTATAGCTAAAGTTGTATACATACATTAAACTTAGTGGTTGCAGAAGCAAAAGCAAAAGTTAAGTTGAAAATAAAATCTGATTTCAAATTTAAACAATTTCAAACGCCGACAAAAACAATCACAAAATACCAGAAACAGTAGAGATAAAAAAAGCCACAAAGAATTAAACGTATTTATACACTTGAAAACATGAAATCGTGACAGTGAATTCGTTTGTGTGAGAATTTTAATTTCATTTTAAAGTTTTGTTAATTTTAAATTTTCTTCCTATAAAAAGAAATAAATAGTATGTATGTATATATCTAAGAAACACTTTTGTCTTGTTTAACGCTTTTTCGTATGAAACCAATTTTTTAACTCAACATTTTTCATTTAGACGTAAATGTTAAAATATTTATGTAACCAAAATTTATTATTTAAGGAAAGCTAAAATAAGACACTGAAATACATTTACTCTTATAAAAATCAGTGGTTTTGTTTTGATGATGCCCATTGATTGTAGTAAAACAGTTCGATACATATTTATTATCACATTGCTTTAAATTACTATTGATAATAGCTGGTTGAATTGGCCGAAGATGGACATAATTAGGGATTTTCATATATTTTTTTTTATTACGTCGACCTGATTTCTTGTAGCTTTTGAATAATGGTAGGGTGCCAAATTGTAGCCAAACTTTACTAAAGAATGGTAAGGTCGAATACCAGGCAGCTAACTTTTCTTCAGGCATTATTTTTATATATGGTGCTCCACAGACCACAACTTCAAATTGCTTGCAAAATCATTGGTTGGAATATTCATACTCGAGATCGTTTCGCTGCAACATATTGGGTGTATAACTTAAAATTGCGGGATTTTTCAAAATTTTTAGCTTTTATTTTGAAACATTTGTACAATATAAATTTATTAAAAGTATTGGCCATTGCTAGTTATGAGATTTTCCCATCTTTCTGGCAACATATGAATTCCGCGCCAAAAGATCTGCTTAGATTTTGAGACCAAGAACTAATCAAGACAATTTAGGGTACTCTGTTCTGAAGTGCAGCGTATCCCAGAGAGAGCGTTCTGCATCGATCAAAACAAATAGTAGTTGGAAGGAGAAAAGTTGGGGTCTAATCGCCGTATACGATACGTATGTTGGCATTATGACATACGATATCAAACAAAAAGTATCGTAATTTGCGATGATGGTATTCGATATCGAATAATCAACTAAGTTTCATCACTCGGGATGTCATTCGATACATCAACGGCTATCGTATGCACAATAATTTAGCTTTTCTACCGCCAAAACACACAAGTTTTACTTTGTAACGTTTCTCCATTTTATTTTTATTTGTTTGTCCATAGGTACATTTTAATGTGACCCTCCCCAGAGGGTCACTGGGATTTCTGTATGAAGTCATTTTACAAATTGTTCTGATAGTAAAGCTCTTCAACATTTTGTCCGCGGAATGCCTCTATTTGGGTGGAGTCATGAGCTGCTCCACAATATTTCAAAAAAATGCTCAAAAATTGATATTCGTGGTCATATACATAGATGAGGATAAAGATTACAGCAATTATATTTAATACACTTATTCTTGTCTGCCCGAAAAATCTTTAAATTCAATAATTTGTTGACATGAGGAAAACATATATTTATAAATCTATTACACTTTCTTTAAAATTACGATTCGATACATATCGAATGCAGTAATGAACTGATACGACTCGTATCGTAATATTATTCGATAGATAGCGATTTGGCCCCTGGATTATAAGACGGGTGAGGCAAAACTTTCCAACTACTTCTTTCTAAACAAATTTTAACAGTTATTGCCATATGCAGCCGATCGTTGTCATGATACAATATTATGCTTTCATATCTGGCCGCATATTCTGGGTATTTTTCGGTCAAGGCTCGATTCAAACGAATCAGTTGCTTTCAGTACAGGTTCCCTGTTCTGGATAGATTTCAGTAGCCTTTTGCATCCAACAAATACAGAGCAATACCTTAGCGCCATGATTATTTGGCTTTGATGCCGATTTCCCTACGATTTGGGTTATCGTAATGAAACAAATTTTCATTGCAAGTAATGATTCGGTGCTAAAATGATTCCCTTTTGAGCAAAATCGTCGTTCAAGGTGTCTTGGCATTAATTGATATGGTACACCATTTTCTCTGTTTTTGGATGAAAAATGCAGCTCACAAATATTTTGAAATTACTGCTTAAGTAGCTCCCAATGATTTTGCAAGCCCTTGTTGAGTTTGACAACAATTTTCATAGATTAATGGCTCCAATTCTTAGCCTTCAAACTTTTTTGGCTGGATTGGTCTGGCCATCTCTCGCACATTGAAACCAATGGAACACATTCCTCAAATGCTTCGGTGAGCAATAGGTTTTCTTCAACTGTTTAACTGGATTGGGCTGGCCATCTCTCGCACATTAAAACCAATGGAACACATTCCTTATATGCTTCGGTGAGCAATAGGTTTTCTTCAACTGTTCAACTGTATTGGGCTGGCCATCTCTCGCACATTGAAACCAATGCAACACATTCCTCATATGCTTTGGTGAGCAATAGGTGTTTTTCAACTGTATTGTATACTGCATTACTTATAATTAGCCGTATTATGACTTATTAATTAGCTGTTAGTAACAGCTTACTTTCTAGCAATTTGTATGAGCGCATTCTGATTTTTACTGATTTGATTTCTAAAACCTAACTTTCAATATATTACTTTTGTCATTACCTGGAACTAGTTTAAGTTATATAACCAGCAGCTGTTTAAGCACTTGTTTTAATGATCAGTGCTATTATATATGCTCATATATAAGTAGTAAATAACAAGACATAATT
Source organism: Bellardia pandia (assembly GCA_916048285.2). Taxonomy (NCBI): domain Eukaryota; kingdom Metazoa; phylum Arthropoda; class Insecta; order Diptera; family Calliphoridae; genus Bellardia; species Bellardia pandia. The sequence continues at coordinate 31,166,631 of OU696531.1, forward strand.
TAACATTTAAACACATTATTTGGTAATGAAAGTTATTGCTGAGTCAAAGGTGATTTTTTAGCAACTTTATTTTTGGCAAGACTGTTTTTGGTAGCTCAATTGTTTTTGTGTAACATGTTACTGTTAACCATGTTTAGTTTGATCTATAATTTAACACAGAATCGGCTTGCAAACGAGCAACGCTTGTAGATGATTGAATTTTATTATCAAAATTCAGGATCTGTTAAGAAAGTGCATCGTGTGCATCTATGCCAAAATTGGACCCAGCGTATGAACCATTTGAGGCGTAGCCGCGGTCAACATTTACATGAAATCATCTTTAAACATTGAATTCAAATAAAGATTTTATACCTTTCTCTAAATCGTATGTGATTTTATTTTAAATCAAATCCAAAAGGTCTTAAAAAAACACTCTTTATATGAGCGATATATTTACCAAAATATTTTCATGTACCAAACTTCTGCCGTATTTCGAGTGATTGGTGTTGAATGAAAATTAATAATACGCGCCTAAAGCACGTTCATACGCTGCTGTGCTTTTCTTTGTAATCTTCAACTTTTTGTTCTCATACGAGTAATATGTATGTATGTCGTTGTATTATTTTGTATCATTTAGCAGCAAAAAGACAGATTTTTAACGATTATTTTTCATCTTGTTTGAAGCTATAAAACCATTTTGCAGATGGCAAAATGAAACTAGTTGAAATTTAAAACTAAGCGCAGTAAAAAAAAAAATAACAAAACACACGTTCGTATACGTGAATAAGAAAAACACGCAAAAAGTCATTAAAGCACAGGTAACCAATAGACCACGTTGTGCATGAAAGTAAATGTACTTCAGCCGCATATATTGTTTTCAAAACAACATTTAACAACTTGCAATTTTCACTTTCTACGCTACAATAAGTTTTTTTCATTTCCTTGTGCATACATATTGTATTGTTCTTCGCTAGGGAATTGTTGGCCGCCAGCAAGCAGCATTGACACATCAGCAAGATGTGGCAATGGCAAGTGTCAGATACACCAAGAGGTTTGTTGAAAATTGCCATAACGGTAATTTGTTTTACTTGTTTGCCTAGGTGTCAGGCTCAAGGCACTAAATATGGTTTACTGATACCGGATAAATCTTGCCCGGATGGCGGTGGCGTGGTACAATGGACCGGTGGTCAATTTGAATTTCCCTGCGCCTCCACAAAGTCATTATTTAAGAGCTCGGGCAAATTTATGCCGAAAAACGTTATTGCTACTAGAGCTCAGATTATAAGAGATACTATATTTTTGGCCTTGCCGCGCTATAGAAAAGGTGTGCCCGCTACTTTGGTGAAAACGACCATACTGCCTGGTACCTGCGCCACCACTTTTACTCCCTATCCCTGTTGGGACATGCAGGAGGAGGGCAATTGTAAGGCTTTGCAATCCGTTGTCGATTTGGTGGTTGATCAAAATGAGGTCATCTGGGTTTTGGATACTGGCGTTGTCAATACTCTGGAAACGCCCATACGCAAATGTCCGCCCAAAGTTGTGGCCATTTCGGCCAAAACCGGCAAACTCTTAAAGACCATTGATCTGGATGGCTTAACGTCTACCAATTCCCGTCTACAGTATTTGGCTGTTGATTATGCTCCCGATGGAGGTTGTTTTGTGTATGTCAGTGATGCTGCCAATCGAGCCATAATTGTGTTTAACATTCAAGCAGATCGTGGTTTTCGTATAGTTTTACCCAAAGCTGTCACCACTGGCTCTCGCTTGCGTGATGTTCTGTATATTGCTCTGATACGACAAGATTGTGGTACGACTGAGTTGTATTTTACGTATTTGAGTTCGAGTAAATTGTTTTCACTGAAATCGGAATATTTGAGAAGCGGTGTGGCGGATGGTAAAATAATGGGTGAGTGAGAAAATATATTGTTTGAGTTAGGGATATAGTTTTTAAATTTGGAAATACATATATACAAGCTTTTTTACCATCTTAATAATAAGCTGTGTTAAAAAGTTTTTTTTTTCAAAGAAGCTTAATTTTGTAAAATTGTTTTTAAAGACTTTTTTCAAACATTTTAAAGCTATCATAACAAGCTTTCATTAAAAAAAATTAGATCTCAACAAAAAAATCGAGCTTTTTTATAAAATTGTACTTTCACAAAAAGCTTTTTGAGAATTTTATATAAAAAGCTATATCAGAGTGCTTTATTACGAAAATATATTTTCATACAGACTTTTTAAAATAAACAAGTAAAATAGTAGATTGAAGCTTTCTCGACCAAAAATAAGTAAATGTCTATACGGAAACGATTTCAAATAATTTATTATACATATATTATATTTATAGTATATATGTATATTACATTATATTCATTATTCATATTAGAAGCTTTTCATAAGAATTTTTTTTGCATATTAAGTTTTTTTCAATTGGTTTTCAAAGCCTTGTCATAAAAGTTTTCGAAAACATTCTGATTCCACACAACTTATATTGTTTTCACAAACAAATTTGCTTTAAAATAATAAACTTTGAAGTTTAAAAAAAACTACGCTTTTCTAAACTAAAAACTAAACTGTAAAATTTATTTTATAAAAAGTTTTGATTTTCTATTAAAAATTTATTTTCAGAAAAAGCTCTTTTTTTTCAAATTTCAAATTTGATTTAAAATTTTATAAAAATTTAAAATTGATTCATATTTTTTTTAAATAGGTTTTATTACAGACATTTTTGCAATAAAATCAATTATCATATTTTCTCATATAAACTATCAAAACAAATAGATCTCGAAAAACTCGAAACTAATTCCATAAAATCATTCCCAACAGTCTAAACATTTAGAGTCATTCATTATTTGAATATTAAAATGGAATAGATTTAATTCAAAATAGAATTCATTCAAACTTTGAATGTTTAAGTATTTGTTAATATGAATCTATTAATGCAAAATATAATAAGCTTCTAATAAGCTTCCAATCTTTGAATTAATTAATTTTGAATACTCGTACAAATAAATCAGCACAGGAGAAATTTTGCTAGTTCCACAACTACAGTGGGCAGCAAATACGAGTACATATTTGTACTTGTGCACTTGTGATTGCTTAAAAATTAAAATAATAATAAAAATAATAAATGTTCTTTTTTAATTTATTTATTAATTTTTAATGTTATTAAAACTAAAAAGACATTATTTCGTTAGACTCTTTACATGTTTTGGCATACTCTTCATAAATTTTTCAATTAATTCATTTGGATTACTGTCGCATTCGCTCTAAATCCGCTGCCAAAGCTCGTCCAAATGGATTTGAGTTAATCGGAATTGTGGCAACTGCATCTTCTAGATTGACCAGAAATTCTCAATCGGATTGAAATCGAGACTTCTTGCTGGCCACTGCACCAAAAAAGAAATTCTGCTCATTAAACCATTTCTTCACGATTTTGGAAGTGTGCTTTGAGTCACCATCCAGCTGAAATGTTGCTTCATCCACATGATAGACACTCTTATTTATAAAATTGGAAAGATGAGTTCGTAAAGCACGCAGATAATCTTCTGTCCTAATTTTTCCTTGGATTCTTTGCAGTGGTCCGTGGTGGGGTAAAGCAACCCCATAACATTACGTTCCTACTATCGTTCTTCATTGTTTCCTTAACATGGTGTCTTTGCATTCTCTGGGCGCCAGCAATATTCTTTACCGTCCAATTGAAAATTATTAAATTTGGATTCGTCTAAGCAGCTTACACGTTTCCAGTAATCTACTGTCCAATTTCTGTGCTCTCTGCCTTAATATGTTTTACCGACAATGCAGGTTTTAATTTTTTTATTGCTGAGATGTAGCCAATATTGCGAAGAGCTCGTCTTGTTGGCTCTTGTGTTGTCATGAGACGTGCTTTCGCATTCGTTATTAGATTTTTGCGAAATCTGATTTTTGTTTTGGGAACAATAGAACGCCTTTGTTTTGGACTTTAATGACCCCTGATTGACTTATTTTTTTTTATCAAATATCAAACAAATGCTTTATTTTAAGTTATAAACAAAGCTATCACATATAAATTTAAATTTGACATTTTTGTGCAAATATGGCAACAAACATTTTCTTCTGCAAAATTGAGTACAAGCTAGGCTTCCTTTTTTTTTTTGTACTAATTGTTTATTTTCCGAAAATTATTATTTTATTAAGATAAATGGTTCATATAGTGGGTCCCATTCTTCTTAAATTCTTCAATATTAGTGCGTCAGCCGTTGAGGGCTTGCCCCTATAGATATGAACCATTAACACAGCCCTACAAAAAATAGTCTAATAGCGTTAAATCGCACGTTCTAGGCGGCTAATTGACCGGCCCCTAGCGTTAAATAAACTGTTCTCAATTGGGCCAGTGTTTTGCGTGTTGTGTGGCATATGGCACCGTCTTGTTGAAACCACATGTCAACCAATTCCAGCTATTCTAATTTGGACAAAAAAAGTTTGTAATTATCGCACAGTAGTGCTCACCATTTACAGTAACGTTCCTGCCTTCGTCGTTTCTTAATCATTTGTTACTACCACGTCAAATTCTAGTCAAGAGTTTTAAAAATTCGGTTCGTACCCACAAGCATGCTAAATATTTTTGTACGAATTTGTACGAAAGTAATGGCTAGAATTTGACGTGGTAGTAACAAATGATTAAGGACAGAAATGTAGCCCTTACAGAGCCATGAACACTATGACTATACTAACTCATCATAAACATTATCTTTTTATTATTCTATTTTGTACTTATTTTTTATTATTATTATTTTTTTTTTATAAATTTGTTTAAATATAGACCTTGGGAAAAAACCATCACGTATGGTTATTATTGGTACGGATAATGGTTCAGCCATTTTTTTCCGCAATGAAGGAGACGCTGAAGTATTCCGCTGGGATACCAATACAACATTTGCTGAGGCTAACTTTAAGCCTGTTTATCGTTCGCCCACCTGTCAGTTGGCCACACATGCCGTGCCCGATTACAAGCGCAACACAATGCGTGTATTACAAAGTAATTTTCCTGATTTTATGCAAAATCGTGTTGGCTGCGGTGCCATACAACAATTGACACTGATGCAAGGCTGTTGGTAATAAAAAGTCATAACAAATAAAGAGAGATTACGAAGGGGGGTATGGAAATGTTTGGACAAAAGCCTTGAGTTTTGAATATTTATTTTATGCTTTTGTGCTGTCCTGTGAGGTAATTTCACTGGATGATTATGTGAAATAAGTTAGGTTTGTTGCAAATATGTACATATATCTCTATGTATGTTTGCAGGTATAGTAATGACCTATACTCAATTTTAGTTTTTCTATTTGTCTATTTAACAGAAGCAATTTAAATTTTTAAACTCCAATTTAGTTTTTAAATTGCTGCTGGCATTTGCAAAAAACTACTAAACATGGCAGTAGTTTTCTTTCCCATTTATTTAACAAACCATGTTTCAATTTAAATTTATTACTTTTCTTTCATTTAATTTTATAAATGGCCAAATGGCATCGTCAATACGGTAGCATATAAATGAAAAAGTTGTAGTACAAAATGATAAAACTTACTATATGTATGTATAAATATTAGTTTTAATGATCGTTAAATGGTCTTTTAGTTTAAAATTCTTTTGATATTTACATGATTCTTACAGGTTAAAGGTTTAGTGTTTTTTATATAAATATTTGTTATTTTGGTGTGGGGTTTCTTTATATAAGACTATTTATTTATTATAAGTAATTTAAGTTTCAGTTCAATAAAAAAAGTATTTCTTAGGTATAAATTACATTTAAATTTGTATAAAATTGAATTTTAAGTAATGGTGAATAAAACGTTTTTATAATTTTGTAAGCTATTGTTTTAATTGATCAGTTGGACTGTGTAAAAGTTTAATATTTTATAATGGTTTGCATAGTGTAATAACCTTAGAGGCTGAAATAACATTGCGTTGCATTACTATAATTACATTTGATGCTTGCTGTTTGTTGTAAAGTTAAGGTTTTTAAAAACGTATAACATTTTTTGAGATTGTGGTTAATGATTTCCTTTCAAACAAAATTTGGGCAACCACTTCATTAATTTAAGAGTGTTTCATAACTATAATTACATTAACTGATAAACAAAGAAGTATAATAGGAAAACAAAAGTATAACTGTTATTTATTCTTATTATGCAATTTTTAACAATTTGCTATAAAATGCCTCGTGGTTCGTACATTTAGTGATTTTGAAAAAATTAAAAATTCAGTTTATTTAAAAAATAGCTTAAGTTTTCGAGTAATTAAAAAAAAAAATAAATCCTTCACATGTTGAAGTAACAAATTTTGCAAATAAGCCGGCTTATTATGGTTAAAATAAAAATGGCGTCTAGAAAATGAAAATGTTCTAAACAAAACAATCGCAGAATTATAAACAGTGCCAGCAAGACATTGAAAAGCCTTGGTGAGATTATTAATGAAAGTGAGACCAATGTATCCAAATCAACCATAAGTAGGTTGCTAAAAAAAAGCCCAGACTATTACTCGACAAAGACTGTTGTCTGTGTCAAGGCTATTACTTCGCCACAAAACTGTTACACTGGAATTCGCTAAAAAAAACTTACAAACTAATTAAAACAAATAAGCTAGTTATGGGTGTTTCCAAAGTAACGGTCGTTACCGATTTTCGGAGATTTTTTAAATAATATTGCAACCTAAGCAAATATGACACGAGGATTGCTTAATTTTGGACCTACGAAAGTTCAAGCATCGGTAGCAATAGAAAGAATTCATAAAAAAATGTAATTTCAATACTTTTTTTGACCATTAAAAAGGTAACGGTCGTTACTTTATAAATGTGCTGTTTTCAAATTTCGGAAATAAACATCATGTATTGTAAAATTTTGCACAGGATGTGTCAAGTAAAAACTCTTATTAAATTCTTTGAAATGTTTTTTTTAAGGAATGCGTTTATTTTCAAACCAAAGGAAATTAATAACAAAAAAACATTTTTTTTTAAAGTAACGGTCGTTACATTATAAAAAGTTAAACGTTTTTTGTGTTTGAATTCATTTATTATGGGTAACAAAAAGCAGCATATTTTTATTAGTATTAAGAAAACTACATTTAATCCTTTGGAAAATGACAGATGCATTTATTTTGTGTAATATTAGTGGAAAAATAAATTAAAAATAATAATTTTAGTTTTGAGCTGCAAGGGGTCATTTTCTGTGGAAACACCCTTATCGTAGTTAACAGTTGCACTATTTATATTTAAGGTGATTTTTTCCGATAAGAAAAAATTCAATCTTGATGGTCCAGATGGTTTCAACAGCAATTTTGGAGATATACAGAAGGAACAACGATATTTTTCAAATTTAAATTTCGGAGGAGGTTTTTTAATATGCTTGATTTGGCGTTTCCAAACCAACATTACTAGATAAGAAATTAGTGCCATTTTCAGAAAATATTAATGAACAACAATTTATTTTTCAATAAGCCCTGCATAAAACACGAGTAGTCCATACACGCATTTAAGGAATATTAAGCCGTCGAATTTATGCTGAAAACCGACAATATGGAAGCATATATCACCTGAAATTAGCTGCTATATATGCTCGGAGATTTATATTTGAGGATATAAGAATTAATCTGGTGAATAGTATGGCTGATCAAATTTTTTTTGAATATTGGTATTTTAAGTTATATTAATTTTAGTGTATTTAGTGAAACAACAATTTTTTTTACATTTTAAGAGGTAAAATACAGAATAATGATTTTTTAAAATAATATTTTTTTGTATTCGTTTTTCTTTTTCTTTAACTTTCAAAATTGAGTAAAATTTTATGTATTTGTAGCTATTCAGATATACATAAAAAATACTAAAAAAGCATTATTTTTTCTTCATTAAATCTCCGTAATATAAATATACGAACGAATTATTTTTCAAAAAAATCACACTTCTAAACCACTGTGTTCTGCATTACTTGCTTAGATATCATTGCGTATGAGTGATTTAAAATGTCTAAAATAATATTAATAATCATACACACAGTGCACTGTGTTAAAGAATCGAAATTTTTTGGATATAAATCTGCCATCCATAAATGACTGGCTGTATCTGCACAAAATTTTGCAAGAACGTAGCCTAAGGGCATTCATGTGCTGAAAATGTACTCCACAAACTTACCTGGGGCGGACATGTAACATGGACATTTAAATCTAATTTAAACGTTTTTATACCCTACACCACCATAATGGTGAGGGTATATTGGATTTGTGCATATGTTTATAACGCCCAGAAATATTGGCCCAACACCCACCTTAAAGTGTACCGATCGACTCAGAATCACTTTCTGAGTCGATTTAACAATGCCCGTCCGTCCGTCTGGCTGGCTGGCTGTCCATGTAAAGCTTGTGCGCAGAGTACAGGTCGCAAATATGAAGATATGTCGATAAAATTTGGTACGTGATATTTTTTCGGCCCAAGGATGGATAGGATTGAAACTGGTGGAAATCGGTCCATTATTTCACCTGGCCCCCATACAAATGCCCTCCCAAAATTGGGGTTTACCGGTCATAAATCTTTGAATAATGCAAGTATGAAAACAAATTTCACCAAAAATGAGTAATAAATGAAGCTAAATCACATCTATAAAGTTTGTGCAGATCGGTCCATAATTAGTCGTAGCTCCCATATAAGGCTCACGTCCGAAAATCACTTAAAAGGGCATAACTCTTTTACAAATGTTGGTATCCAAATAATATTGAACGCAAATATGTTTCGAACATATACATATAATATGGTGGAATTTTATGCCGATCGGTCCATAATTAGTGATAGCTACCATATAAGGACCGCTTCCGTAAATCACTTTAGAGAGCATAACTCACTCAAAAATGTTGGTATCCAAATAATATTGAACGAAAATATATATCATATGCATACAAATAATATGGTACAATTTTATTATGATCGGCCCATTATTAGTCGTAGCTCCCATATAAGGCCCACTTCCGAAAATCACTTTAAAGATCATAATTCACTCAAAAATGTTGGTAATCAAATAAAATTCGACACAAATAATGTAGAGAAATGATGATACCTAATTTTATAATGGTCGGTCCTTAATTAGTCGAAACTTCCATATAAGACCCTCCCCGTAATTCACTTTAACCTCCATCATAAATCGTTTAATAGTATTTATATCGAGGTAAAATTTAACACATATAATACTTATATTCACAGACATCATGTCACTAAATTTTTGGATGATCGTTCCACAATAGGTTATATCTCCCATATAGCGCCCATATCTGAAAATCTGGTTTATACATATACTGGGTGTAGGGTATTATATGGTCAGTCTTGACCGACTATACTTTCTTACTGGTTTTTTTTTTGTTTTTAATACAAATGCAAAAATTTGTATATATACTGAAAGTCGCTATTTATCTCCTTCAGATTTCACAAGCACTATACATAGATATACAACGATTTTGACATTTTTTCGTTGAAAATTATACATTATAAACATTATAACATATAATAAATTCAAATTTTTCTGAAAGATATCTTTTTAGATATCATTTCAATATAAAAAACAAGTATAGACAGCCGATCATATAATACCCTACACAAAGTATATGTGTAAAAACTGATGTTCAGAAAGATGCTCTTTATTGTTGTTTTATTCACGGTCTTTCTTTGAGTGCCGGTTAAAACTAAACTTACAATAATATATATATGGTGAATTTCGCGTCAAGTGACCCAATTTTAAAAATCAATGTCTTCCGATTTGGATGAAATTTGCACCAAGGTTAGTACTATTGGATAGTAGGCCAGAGACAAATTTTCAGCTCTATCAGTCCAGAAGTGCAGGAGTTAGAGGGGGTAAAAGTTGGACATTTTGGGCAATTTTGGTCATACAGGGTTTTTTTTTGAAATGAGTGTAACTTTTCACCTATTGGTCCTAGCAAAGATTTACTTTGTACTTTTGTTAAATATCACAGCTCGGTTTCTGTCCTACCAATCAGAACAGCCAGTTAGAAATTGACATATTTAATTCAAAAATAATTTGCTTCTGCTCACTGTGAACTGTAATGTAATAGATAATATTAAAGGATATCTAACTTTATGAATATTTTATCTTTCGAAATTTGATTTAAAACAAAAAAATGAACTTTTTTATTTTGTCTTGTGTCTGTTAGCTTAAATTATGCTAGACAATTGCAAGTAGGGGTAATTCATAAAAACAAAATCCTCTTACATGCGTTAAGGTAATAAACAAAAGACTCTGAAACATTAGACTTGAACATATGTATATACAAACATACATGTGTGCCGGCCAAGTTAATTCCCTGTTAAGATGAACATAAAAATCTACTTTTTTTTTATTGCTATAAGCTATAAAAATAGCTTAGCACAAATGTTTTTGCAAAGTAGGTGGGTATGATATTTAAAGGGATTTATTAAGCATTTCATTGGACTGAGAGACAAGCAGCTGTTGTAAATCTAAGGTAATTAGTTTATGACAGACACTTGTGTAAAGGTAAAAATATAAAGGTAGTCATTTTTCGAGCAACAAAAAAGCGCACTTAAACTCATAAAAATTAGTAATATTTTACATATATATATCTATAAAGACTTAATGGTTTTTTTTCAATTTGCTTAGGTTAGCTGATAAATTAAAATTTTGCATACAACTATAAAATCAGTTAATATTTGTAATTTCTTTTTATATCTCTTACAGCATGTAGTCTGACCAGAGCATATTTCCCTAATGTTTCCGGTATATGTAGATGTTTCTTGGCAAAACAAAATATATTTTTAACTTTATGTTTGCCCAATAAAGGTACATTCTCAAGACTATGAATTTCAAAACAGTCCAACGTTTGTCTAGCAATTCTATCCCTTAATGAAAATAGTTTTCCTCAAGGCCTTCAAAATAGTGGTTTACAACTGTAATTGTATCTTTATTTAAGGTAAAACGCTTGTCAGCTAGGAATTTTTTTAGATTTGGGAACAGGTAGTCTTAGGCAATGGGAGCTAAATCAGGAGAATGAGGTGGTGGTCAAGCAACTCGTGCTTAAATTCGTTGGCTGGATGAAAAATTATTTTTTTTTGTTTGGACGTTTTTTTCGAATTTTTAAATCTTATTGATACAAAATAGAAGCAACAGGGGAAAGAAAATTGTACCATTAAGCCGCTGCAGTCTTGTTTCCGAGTGGCAATTCTTTATACATGCTGTTCGTCTTTGGAACTTGCTCCCTCATAACATTCAGCTCCTTAGTAATGCAAACGCATTTAAGAAAAATCTTTTTGAACACTTTAAGTGATTTTTAAATTATTTTGTTTAAAAAACTTCCTAACTTTGATTTTTATATGGGTACTTGTACATACAACTTCATAACATTTTTATTTAATTTAATTTAATTTTATTTCCATTTTACTACTGTTTTCATCTTTTTATTGATATTTTTTTTCTGCTTTCTTAATTTTTTTAACCTTTCACATTTTTTATTATGTTCTAATTGTTTCAATCGTAAATTATACTTATTGTACAATTATTTTTAACTTATTTTCGTACTTTGTCTTCTTTATTTGTATTCTAAACTTTAATTCAATTAACTTTAAATTTAACTTTAACTTTAAATCTAAAATTCCTGTACTTTAATTATAAGATTTAATCTTGTTGTACAGGATAAACACATTAAATAAATAAATAAATAAAATAAAATAAATAAATAAAATGTTGCAATATTACTCTGAATTTATTGTTTTACCCTTTTGCAGATAGTCAATCAATAAAATACCTTTAAAGTCCCAAATAAACGTTGCCAAAACCATACCAGCCGATTGAATTGTTTTTTGCTTTCTTTAGGGCACTTCCTCCAGCTTCAGTCCGTTGCTTGTCTCCGGAGTATAGTGATGGATCCGTGTCTCATCAACAGTCATGAAACGATGTTTTATGTCCATTTTATTTTAAAACGATCCAAACAAGCTTGAGAAATTCTCATTATTATGTGTTTTTAACAAATGCGGCACTCATCTTGCGGAAAGCTTTTTCATCTGTATTTCTTCATGCAAAGTTAAATGGACTCGATCATTTGAGATGCCCATTAGAGTGATTTAAAAAAAAAGTTGTGGCAGTCAATTGAATAAATATTTTTTTTTAGTTTTTTGCCACGCCTACAAATACCGCCCTTTTAGTACATTGTTAACTGTGTCGCTATTTTTAGTCCGCTCATAACATTTTGTATACCGGTGTTCATGGCTCTGTAAGGGCTGCATGTCTGTCCTTAATAATTTTTTACTACCTCGTCAAATTCTAGTCATCATTTTTAAAAACTCGGTTCGTACCCACAATAATGCTAAATATTTTTGTACGAATTTTTAAAAGTAATGACGAAAAAAAAATCAAACGGAATAAATGAATACAATACAATTCAAAAACACATGCAAATACAAAAGCATTGTTTAAAATATTTGCTGAAGGAAAAGACCAAACGAATTAAAAAATGTTAACAAGTAGAGATAGAAAACCAAATGAACAAAATGGAAATATTTTCGATATTGTTACATTTCTAAAGATTCAATAAATAAATGAAATGTATTAAAAAAAAAAAAATTTGTTGTTACGAATTCGAAATAAATGTAATAAGAAGCAGTAATAAATTGTAAACAAGCGATTAGATAGACGGTTTATATTTCAATAAAATATTTTTTTAAGTTTGTGCAATGAAAAGTGTATTTAATTATTTAATAATGGTATTAATATAAGGCACAGAATACTTATTAAAATCAAACAAAAAATTTTGTTGAATATGTTATAAAGAAATTGTTGGTCGAAATTGTTTACACATAGCGGATCGGCTCTAAAATTTGAAAATTAATTTTTTCAATAAAATTTCAGTTTTCAATCTCAGGACGTAGCTGAAAAACTTCAACAATTAAAATCCTAAATTATTGTTCATGATCTACTTGATAATTACTATATTGGGTACAAGTTCTCTAACATAAATTAATAATAATAAAATATATGCCGTTTCTTGTGTTCAACAAACATTTGACACTAATTCAAAAACTCTCTGAACATCATAGAGAATGTATAAATTGTTTTTGTCAATTGCAATGCAGTACTCATAGACAATGGGGCAACACCACCAATAGACATGCTTTCCGCTTGCTGGGACTCTCTCAACATGATTAAAATCATTTTTTGCTGTGACACGTTCAGATTATACCAGCAGGAGTCATAGATCATTAAGGTGATATCATCATTCTGATAAAATAAAAAAGTCAGAAAATTTGTTTTGTTAAACTGAGTTGTTCGTTTCTACAAAATCTTACCGAAATCTCCACCAAATTTCCCAAAGCACAATGTAAATAAAATATAATGAATGAGTAAACTAAAAAGACGGGTGATGCTGGCCACATGCCCAAAAAAATACACACAATCGTACAGACAATACTCATGAATTCCATGGCGACTTGTACGAAAATAACCCAGAAAAACAATTCTTTAACCGAGTTGCAAAATCTATAACACGGTGAGAGGAGTTTCATTACAATTATATACTCTATGGACACTGTACACAAGATATATACATATACTCACACTACATACTTTTGATGCCATTTGAAAATATCCATTAGCAAGTCCATAACTTTGTTGGCATCCTGAGCTTCTTCGTCTAACATTGCATTTAACTCATTGAATTTAGCTTGCAGTATATTCTTTATTAGTGGTATTTGAGTAACGAATACAAAACACCACGAGTCACTGACAAAGTTACCAAAAGCACCAAAAAATACACAAACTACGTGCACGGTAGAGGTCAAATAGTATCCAAAATCGGTTTCGTAATCAATGTAGGGGAAAAAGAATGGCATTATAAATATACGTTCATTGAAAAAGATGCTATAGAATATGGGTATGCCAATGATGGCTATCGAAACCAGGACTACAATACCCATTAAAATGGTAATTAATTTAGACACCAATGATATACTTTGCTGCAATAGTTTGTGATAATTCGTAGTTTTCAGCTCATACGTAGTATAGATTTCAATAATTTCCTTAGTTATAGAACAGAATTTGTCCTTATTTTTAAGTCCATTAATGAGTTTTGCATAAGCCTTTGAAACGAGATAAGACATATTAAACATACTATACTAAAACATAAATTTAATATAGTAATAGGACAACTGTGGCTTACTTGTATGCCCGTACCAAACATGCAGAGGCATTTTAGGACTTCGGCCCAATCATTATTAACAGCAACACCCATATAAATGGAGTATAACGTAAATACAACGGCACCATTTACCAAACCAATTAAACTCCATGTCACCCATGTCATGTGATAGTTATCGCTTACCACATTAGCACCACAAATTTCCGAGAAAAAGCGTGTTAAATTGAACACTTTTTCAAACTTTTTTGAATATCTAGTGGTGATAATTGTTGAAGGATCCATTCGCTAGCAATATCCCAGAATGAATGATGGTTGCTTTTGCCAAACAGAACATACATATGTTCAAAAGGTTTTGAAATGTTTTAGGAATTAAGTGTTTAAATGCAACGTTATCGAATTAAATATATTGTAATACATTTATTTGAAAAGATAATTGTTGAGTACAATTAAATCTATTTATTGTATTTATAAAAGATTCTCTTTGTACATAAGTTATGTTGCGGCTCAATTGAAGCAACAGTTACGTTAATATGTTTGGATGAGATATATGATACTAAAGCTACGGTCACACTTGGCAAATATTTACTGAAAAAAGCATAACAAATTATTTTAGCACAAATTTGTTTAACGTTGTTTACCTTTACAGGAGTTTTGCAAGATCAAATAGCATCAAATAAAATCCATGGTTTTTCGTTTATTTTTTTTTTAGTTCAGTAGATATTGGAGATACGAAAAAAAAATTGTGAGCATAGGTTGTTCCTCTGAGTTTTGTCAATAACTTTTACTAACAAATTTTTTTTGTAAAATAGATATTAAAGAAGTTATTGACAATCAAAGTAAAAAATCAGGTATTTTGCAAATATTGGGCGGCTCAGGGGCACCCTCCCCTTATCGATTGAGCTCAAATTTTCAAGGGATTATTGATTATTTTTTTTTAGCAATTCCAACCAATCATGGGAGTGCCATGAAACAAATTCCTCCAAAAAAATGTTCCCATATAGTTAATTGGCACTCTAATGTGCATTTATAAATGTGGCATTATCCATTTATTTTGATTGTAATTGTTAATGCTAATAAAAGGGTGATTTTTTAGCAACTTTATTTTTGTCAAGCCTATTTTTGGCAGCTCAACTGTTTTCGTGTAACATGTCACTGTTAAATATGTAAATTATTTGCCGGACGATAAGACGCACCCCAAAATTTTATCTATATTGGACGATAAGACGAATCGGACAATAAGACGCACCCTGCTTTTAGAAAGTCTTAACAAATTTACTTGTGTATTTCTAGTATGATATTTATTTTAAATACCTTAATACTTCGAAAGTGTTTAACTCCTTCCATTGTTTCGTAGCTCAATAAAGAAAAGTCTCTAAACTTTTTATTGCCAAACCAATTCTTTGCAAATATAATTATTTAACAACTATATTATTCACACTTTGCTAGCATTTAAAGGGTGACAATGATTGTCGTTATGTGTTGTATATTTAATTGAATTACGTATTGTATACGAGTGATAGCGATGGCGAAATAAATTGCGATAAACAGCCAGTAGATACGTTAGAAAGTAATAAGTTAAAATGATAATATAAAACAGTGCATATAAAATCCGTTTCGTTTAAGAAAAGCTAAAATAATAAATTAACTCCGTTTTAACTATTCTGTGATAATAATCCAATATTGTACAATGAACCGAAGCTGGACGGGGTGCCCCGATAGGTCAAATGATAGTGAGTCTGATGGTAAATGGTTGCCGGCTCGATTCTTTTTTTCTATAGACAAAACAAAAAGGTTTTGCAGTTTGTGTTTTTTCCGTATTTCCCTTAGAAATAAATAAATAAAAAGAAATTTTGACCTTAAACTTAAGAGAATATAATTTTCAATAAAGATAAAAAGGTCGAATAGCTAGTTAAATAATCTAATAAAGAACAGAATTAGGTTGGTAGTTTTTAGTATCATATTTTAGCTTTTCTTAACGTTAATAAATGTATAACAACAAAGTGTTACTTGAGATGAAGGTTGACCAGCCACAACGCAGCCAGCCATACAATACAATAAGTACTCTAAGCTAAAAAGTCACTGTAAAAATTAAATTATTTTTTATTTTAATTTAATCTATTATGCAGTGACCATTTGGGTGTGACAACAATTATTGGTATTTATTCAAATAAAATAAGAGAACAAATATGATGGAAATAAATTTAATTGTTTTCACCTGTCAAGATATACTGTGAGCGTCAAAATAAAGTCAATACGACATATTATTAAAAGAAAAATTTAATTATATTAATATAAATAATATTATATTGCATTTTTATATAGTTTTTCAAATAGAATTAAATTCACAAAAGATATAAAAAAGCTATATTGTTAAAAATAGTGGCCTCATCCCCGTGCAAAAAAGGCCCTATCATTCCAAAAGTAGTGGCAATTCTTTTAATGTCTTTATTTGAAAGTATAACGAATGAAGTGGCGTTCAAAATAATTGCAAGCTTCATAATTTATTATTGAAAGAGATCCCTGCGTGAAACAGTTAAAATCGTTGTACAATAAAAAGTAAATTATGGACAAGTATATCAAACACAATACCGTAGAAAATTTTCCAAAGCGTATTAAAAAAAAGTAGTATTATAGTAAGAGAAGTAAAGAGAAAAATATTTTTACTGAGAGTTTTTTGTAGCACGATTCACCCATTTCGAACGATTTTTCTGGAAAATCAAAGCTGCCATATTTAAACAAAATCTATTAGTTTTACAAGTTCGGCCATTGATTTATTTTGCTTTCGGTTTTAAGTGTCAAAATACAAATATTAAATTATTTTAAAGTATTGTGTATTCAAAATCAAATGAAATTCAAAATGAATGA
Source organism: Bellardia pandia (assembly GCA_916048285.2). Lineage (NCBI taxonomy): Eukaryota > Metazoa > Arthropoda > Insecta > Diptera > Calliphoridae > Bellardia > Bellardia pandia. The sequence goes on from OU696531.1 coordinate 31,183,646, forward strand.
AAAAAGAAAATTGCTTTTGCTGATGGTCATGGAAATACATAAGGCATTATTATTTGTATGAAAAAAATGCAACCTATTGGCAACTCAATTTATTTTGGTCCAGAAAAAATATAAAATTAAATTCAAGTTCGGAAAAAATATTTTCTCTCTCTCAAAAAGAGAGACGTCAAACTTCATATAAAAAAAATGTTCGAACAAAATTTTTGTTAAGAACGAATGGGAACTGTGAAAATACCTGCAAATGTTACGAAAACTTCTGGAAACCCTGTAAGCGCGAGTACGATTATAAGATATTTGCATCAAAATGGCCTACATGACAGAGTGCCCATTATATCAAAGAACAACCAAACCAAACCAAACGTTTAAATTTCGCAAAAAAAAATATATAATCAATCCTCAAATTTTTTTGAATTATATTTTTTTTACCAATGAAAGTAAATTTGATGCGCCAAATATTGAAAAATCATATTCATGAGATAAAAAATTTTTTGATAGATTTCCCACTTCACCATATATTTTGTTGGGTCTCATATGAGTATTTTTCAGTATTACACACGGAATGACAAGCTTATATACTCGTATACCCTCATTCACCTCTTATGGTGCTAGAGCACATAAAAAGGAAGGTTATCTCAATTAACAATATCTAGAGGCTACATTAAAAGTCCCTAGATAAAAGAGAAAAGAGAATCATACTTTCAAAATTGTGAAAGAGTGGTTGCTCAATTATTGTCCAAAAAACAATATATCTTCCGCAGTCCCCGACCTCAATTACATTAGGTAGAAATATCTGGAAAAAACAATTATACAAAGAAATATTTCTTGCAATATTTTAGTGCCTAAAGGCAGTAATAAGGAATGAATAGAACAAAATTTCGCCTGGTAACTGGTATTTTCCGTTTAAATTCAATTATTTTTTATGTTCCTTAAGGTATGGTCATACATGGCAAATATTTACTCAAAAAAACGTGCACAAATTTGTTTAATACTGTTTGCTCTTACAAGAGTTTTGCAAGATCAAACATCATCAAATAAAATAAAATTATTTCACTAAGTGGTTACGTCATTTTTGCCAATGTTTTATTTATCCAGTTTTTGTTAATAAAATAATAAAACATTTCAGGTGTTTGATTTTTATTGACGCTCACAGTATGTAGGCGGTTTTAAAAGTTTCGAAATGACAGAATTACAAGAAAAGGAAGTGAAATGTACTAATATCTGTGTTAGTCAAGTCTCTGTAAGCTCTTCATCCAGTTCCAATTCGCATAATTTTCTTTTTGTTTATATAGTATTACTTATTTGTAATTTTCATAATATTTTTGTATTACAATTTTTGTATATTTTGAACTAATTTATGTTTTCGTTCATTTCAGATTTGTTAACTAATGCTGGTATGTCTCAATCATTTATTCTTAAAAATTGTTAAATTAAATACAAAAATATATTTTATTATTGAATATCCTGAAATTATCAAAACAAATTTAATTATTGTTTTAAAAGCATTTTAATATTTGAGAAGGTTTCATAAAAAGTTTGGAAGTAAGTCAAAGTTTTGAACTACAATTGTTTGCATGTATGTTTTGTTCTTCGGGTAATGTCGTGAAAGTGTCTGTAAATAGTTTTATTATATACTTCTATTTTATATGTTATAAGTAACTCTTAGTAATCATTTTTAATAGTTTTTAGATTCATGGGAGTTTAACTATCAGGGACAATTTTAATTCATTTAATTAATTTTATTTAATTCGTTAGACTAAGTAAAGCTGAATCTAACATATTGTGATAATATTGATTTAAAATTCAGAGATAATATGACACAATTTGAAAAGTAGTTTAATATTTGAGGAGGTTTGGGAGTAACTCAAAGATTTTGCATGGAAAATGTAATAGACAACACCATTTTCTATTGAAAATATTACCGACAATAAGATTTAATTTAAAAACAAATTTGAGACAACAAGCTTCTCTATTTGAAATAGACATTGGCGATAATATGATTTTAATATAAAATAGTGGAGAAAACAATAGAAAGCATTGACGACAATAATATTTTCTAGAACACGAACGACATCGATATTAGGATTTTATGTAGAAAACGTTGTCATTTAAAAGATGCTTTTCTCCCATAAATATTATAACATTTTAATTACCTAGACTCCTATACCACCTATACCACTAATTTGATCAATTGTAACACGAATTTTCAATCACATACCTCATATCAACAGATTTAGTTTTGTCTATCTATAAGGTTTAAAGCGACCCATAGTGCAGTAAATACTTTTGCTAATTATTTAAATATATAGTTTAAAATTCTCATTAGAAAAAGTCAAGAATTTACCAGAAGTCATCATTTATCAAGTTCCCGTCTAACGAGCTAACTATCTATTTTAATGGCTGGCAAGTATTCCGAGAGATTTGCTAAAATCTTTTATTTATCGCGAAGATTCTCGGAACTATGTGGCGCTGACGTTATCGAAGATAATTACAAAATTTGCTGGAAGACAGTTGCAATTTTTCTACTAATAAACTTTGCTATTGGTTTTATATTCTACACCAATTATGTTGAGGTAATAGTCAATGGAAATCATTATAACCTTCTCAAATCGGCATCTGTTTTAGGAACGGGGTTTCAGGTAGACGATTTGATTTATTTATTTATTTATTTATTAATTATCATTTGAATTCAATTCTTATTCAAAGGGCTACACTAAACTTGTAAATATTATTATGCAACAGAAAAATTTACGTTTTTTGTACCAGGAAATCGATGAGATTTACAAAATATGCGAGTTAAAATCGTTGCCCTATAAAGACTGTTTGAGGTACAGCATTACGTTAGTAAAGAAACTGGTATCGACATTAATCACCTTGATCGCGATAACTGTACTAATCGTAGTTGGTATTCCCGTATTTATGATAATTTTTTTGGACACACGCATTGTAATTATGCCATTTATGATACCATATGTTGATATGGAAACAGATTTCGGTTATTATGTTACTTTTGTCGTGCATTCAATTACTGTATTTTTTGGCGGATTTGGTAACTTTGTCGTTGATTCGTGGCTTTTTATATTCGCTGCTCATGTACCGCTAATAAAAAATATATTAAAATGTAAATTCAATGACCTGGATAACATTTTAGAGTCAGTTCCAAAAGCTGTGGAGAAATCTAGGGCACCGTTAAAGGACATATTTGAATGGCATCAGAAGTATATGCAGTGAGTATCGCTGATTTGTTGGAATATGTAAATAAAACCATTGATATATTCAGGTAATCTATTGAATATTATTTTAGGTTCTGCAAAGTTATTAAAGAAACATTTTTCTGGGTCATCTTTGTGCAAGTTGGCACCGAATTCTTTGGCATTATTTCTACAATTGTTTGCATGTTCCTGGGCATATGGCCACCCGCACCAGCCTATTTGCTTTATTTGTTTGCCATGTTCTATTCATATTGTTCTTTGGGAAATATCGTCGAAGTATCTGTAAACAATTTCATTTTATATTTTATATGTTATGTGTAACTTTTATTAATAATTTTCTTTCTTTTCTATTTTATTATAGAATGATGATGTTACTCTTATTATTTATGATTCGTGCTGGTATAATTTGACTGCATCAGAACAAAAAATGGTTTTAATCATGTTGCGGGAATCACAACAGGCCACGAGCATGTCAATTGGTGGCGTCAGTCCTTTGTCTATGAGTACGGCTTTGCAATTGACGAAAACCGTCTACACTTTTTCAATGATGTTAAAAGAGTTTTTAAATTAATTTTATTGCAATGTGCTGTTTATTGTAATCAAACCATTGTATGATGTAGAAATGCAAAAATTCGGCACGGTACGGCACTCCTAAATACTGTTTGTATTTAGTACTAGATTTACATAACACAATTTTTTTTAACACATATCTTGAATAACGAATATAATATTTGGAGACAAAGTTTTATTTACATGTATTTCAGAAGGAAGAAATTAAAGCATAATCACTAAACTTCTTTTGGTTCTAACTGTTTTTTTTTTTGGGTACTAAAGCCGGCTTTACAATAGTTCTTAGATTCATGCTGATCTATTAGGAACTATCAAAGCAAAGCTGAATCTGACACATTGTGATGTCATGTTCAAAATTCACAATTCAAAAATGACACTGTTTAAGTATTTACTCGTATGTATTTGAGGAGGATTCATATAAAGTTACTCCCATCTAAAAGTTTTGGACGTGTTCAAAATATAAGTCACGTTACACTGTGTCTCATCTCCTTATTTTGCACTTGCCATTAAAAACTTTTCAGATTCAGCTTTGCTTTATATTTGCAACTTTTTAAACAACTAATGTATTAAAATAATATTTGCTATTTAAACTTTCTGTGGTTCAATTCCCATGAAATAGAAGAAAAAGTATTTCAGTCATAAAAATAATCGAATCGTTTTGCTCTTCAACGCTTTTGAATTTTTTTACACTACACCACCATAGTGGCGAGGGTATTTTGGATTTCTAACGCCCATAAATATTGGTCCACCACCCACCTTAAAGTATACCGTCTGTCCGTCCGACCGTCCGACCGTCCTTCCGTCTTGCTGGCTGTCCATGAAAAGCTTGTGCGCAGAGTACAGATCGCAATTTTGAAGATATTTTAATAAAATTTGGTAAGTAACATTTTTTTGGCCCAAGGACGGATGGGATTGAAACTGGTGGAAATCGGTCCATTATTTCATCTGGCCCCCATACAAAAGTCCTCCCGAAGTTGGGGCTCACCGGTCATAAATCTTTGAATTATGCAAGTATGCAAACAAATTTCATCACAAATGAGTGGTAAATAAAGCCAAATCACGTCTACAAATTTTGTGCAGATCGGTCCATAATTAGTCGTAGCTCCCATATAAGGCCCACGTCCGAAAGTCACTTTAAAGAGCATAACTCACTCAAAAATGTTGGTATCCAAATATCGTACTTTACAATACCGTAGAATTTTATTGTGATCGGTCCATAATTAGTCGTAGCTCCCATAAATGGCCCACTTCCGAAAATCACTTTAACGATCATAAATTTCTTAAGAATGTTGGTAATCAAATAAAATTCGACACAAATAATATACAGAAATGATGACACCTAATTTTATAATGGGCGGTCCGTAATTAGTCGAAACTCCCATATAAGACCCTCTCCGTAATTAACTTTAACCTCCATAAAACTATTAAAAGTATTTATATCGAGATAAAGTTTAACATACACAATATTTATATTCACAGAAATCATGACACTAAATTTTTGGATGATCGGTCCATAATAGGTTCTATTTCCCATATAGCGCACATTTCTGAAAAACTGTTTTATACATATACTGGGTGTAGGGTATTATATGGTCGGGTTTGAGCGACTATATTTTCTTACTTGTTATAAATGAATATGCTTCAATTACTTCCTTTTAAAAATACATATTATTAAATGTTTTTCTCTGTTTGTGTCCAAATATTCCATTCTTTATTGAAGCAACCTACTAAAAAAAATTTTGTTATGAAAATCCAGTAATAAATAGAAACAGTATTTAGTAGTGCCGTACCTTGTCGAGTTTGTGCTTTGCTAGTTACATTCGACAAAGGTTTGATTACAATAAACAGAACATTGCAAGAAAATTAATTTAAAAACTCTTTTAATATCATTGAAAAAGTGTAGACTGACGCCACCAATTGACATGCTCGTCGCCTGTTGTGATTCCCACAACATGATTAAAACCATTTTTTGTTCCGATGCAGTCAAATTATACCAGCACGAATCGTAAATAATAAGAGTAACATCATCATTCTATAATATAATAAAAGTTACACATAACATATAAAATATAAAATGAAATTGTTTACAGATACTTCGACGATATTTCTCAAAGAATAATACGAATAGAACATGGCAAACAAATAAAGCAAATAAGCTGGTGCTGGTGGCCATATGCCCAGGAACATGCAAATAATTGTAGAAATAATGCCAAAGTATTCGGTGCCAAGTTGCACAAAGATGACCCAGAAAAATGCTTCTTTAATAACTTTGCAGAACCTAAAATAATATTCAATAGATTACTTGAACATGTCAATGGTATTTATTTACATATTCCAACAAATCAGCGATACTCACTGCATATACTTCTGATGCCATTCAAATATATCCTTTAACGGGGCCTTAGATTTCTCCACATCTTTTGATTATATTTATTGCACTATTTGTCAGTTGTCAAGATTAAGATTTCAAATGTGATGAAAGCTAAGTGTTAAAAATTACCAAATTAGTTAGTGGTATTTATAGTATTAGCTGGAGAAAATAATTGGAATCTTTTAAGTAAATAACTAGTTAGTTAGTTAGTAAATAACTAGTTAGTTAGTTAGTTAACTAGTTATTTACTTAAAAGCATTAGCACTAGAGCCTGTTTAGTTTTTCAAAAATAATCTATTATATTCAATAGTCTTAATAGTGACCCTTGTTCACAATATCATTTTCACAAACGGATTCATCCATATGTCGAATAAACACGTTACAGTTTTTAGTTGCAGATCGGATTTTAACATCATCACCAAAGGTGCTCTGAAAAACTTCTTTCAGTAACTCAGCTTTACGTTCGCCATTTTTCAGTTTAATAATCAGTTCTATTTTTATAGCGATGCTCAATTCTCATCCCTTTATAATTTTCGACAATTTCTAATTCTGTAGCAGTGAAAAAGAGGAAAAAAGGGTAGTTTTTTGTTTTCGGGCTTTTGTTGTGTTTTACTGATGCCGAGGGTAGATAACTCGCGTTATCTTCTCCAGAAGACACCCAGAAGACGGCAAGTCTTAGTCTTAGTCTCATAAACATTTTACTAGATTAACCAGTTTATTCCCAGAACCTTTAAACTTTCACAAACTAGTTTTAATTTCATTAGTGCCATAATGCAGAGTTTGTTATTATTTAGCAATTATTGTGTCAAGTAGTGCAACAATTTTTAATCACTTGATATCATGACCTGTTATTATAGACATTGTGCAAATATCCATACAAACGTATAACAATTATTAATATTTTAAATAATTATTTCTTTTACAAAATATTTATACAAAATAAATAGCAATGTTTAGTGTAGTTTCTCAACAATAAGTTGTGGTAATCATATCATTTTATTTCAATACTTTATTAGAACCTTCAGACGGGAATAATTATTATGACAGTTAATGTAAACTTTTTTTATACCCACTACCAAAAAGATATTGGGTATATGAAGTTCGTCATTCCGTTTGTAACACATCGTAATATTAATCTCAGAACGAAAAAAATCTATATATTCTGGTTCCTTATAAGATTTGAACACTAGTAGGCCAGAGACATATTTTCAGCTCCATCAGTCCAGAACTGCCGGAGTTAGAGGGGGTCAAAGTTGGACATTTTGGTAAATTTTGGTCATACAGGATTTTTTTTTAAATTAGTGTAACTTTTTACCTATTGGTCCTAGCAAAAATTGTCCAAAGGACTGTAGATAGCTATTTCTTCAATCATTTCAAAAATATTTTTTTTTTAATTTTTAAAATTTTTTTTTATTCTTTTTTTTCAATTTGGGCCCTTTTTTTCTCAAAAGAAAGCTTATACAATTTACTTTAAGGCCTTTATAATCGCTTAATGGGATGCGAGTGGGATATCTATCAAAAAAAATATTTTTTAACTCAAGAATAGGATTTTTCAATATTTGGCACATGTATTTATATAAAATTCGGCACGGGCGAATACAAAAATTTTGTTATAAAAATACAATAAAATGATGAGTGAAAAAAGGTAGAGAAATAATCCATCACCTTCATCTGCTATTAGGCAGGCAATTAATTATCACGTAATATTTTAAATAATAAATTCTTTACAAGAAAATATTTACATAAAACAAACCAGTAACTCAAGAAGAACTAATGGCAATAACAAAAGTTAAATCAAACAAGTTAGAATCTTAAATACTCTCCATCTAAATGTAAAAGGAAATACAAAAATTACACTGGTTATAGGACTAGAATATTCCAATTCTGATGTATGTAATTTAAAAATTTATATAATTAAATAAACATTTTTCCATATTTACTACAAGTCAAGAAACAGAGTATAAAAAAGTTGAATTTGATATCAATAATTTTACTTACAAGCGATTTATGGGTGGGAAAGCAGAAGTGGACCAATTATGGACTGAAAGCTTCTAAATGCAGTAGCTAAATTAGAGGTATATATGAAGTAAAGAGGCTTTATCCTTTGCACTTCGTGCTTAGGTAACATCAGATTGGCCCTCTACCGGTGGTTTAATATTTTGGAACAAGTCGGTTTTACTGACTTTGCTCAAAAAAAAAAAAAAAAAAAAAAAAATCATAAAATAGGGCTTTTAGATGCCAGCAAAAAAATTTGTTGGTGGTCACGCCTATTTTCGAGGGGGCGGGCCCGTAAAGTTGAAAATATGTAGGCCTATATCTCGGGAACTACTGGGTGTCTGATAATTTGTAATACATTAAATAAAAGGTATTAAAAATACCTTTCCAACGATATATATCAAGATTATGAAATATGGACCGAATATGGGTTAAATCCGAAAAGAATATTTTTTCACCTGAATTTTTTTTATTTCAGTTTATTAATATAAATAGCCAAGACATAAAGCTTTACTTTAGGGAATCATATGTGTCTGTAGCTACTATAATCATAGCATTATAAGATCTGGAAAATTAAAAAAAAACCAATTTTTTCAAAATTTTGTATACAGGATAGGATTTTTTCCTCTATGGTATACAGAATAAAGGCTTCGCATTGTACAGATTTCTTGTATTACCGGCCAATGTATACAGAACACCGGCTTTGCATAGTACAAATTTTCAGTATTGCCGGCTACGGCCAGGCGGAATGATTTTCTCCTTCATGGTATACAGAACACCGGCTTCGCATAGTAAAGTTTCCCTGTATTGCCGGCCTATGGCCGGGCGGAAGGGGTTTCTCCTTTATGGTATACAGAACACCGGCTTCGCATAGTACAGATTGTAATTTTTATGGTAAAATGTCATAATCTTTCTTTAATATCATCGGATATATATTAGCTACATGGTCCTGTTATACCTTAGATTAAAGCTTAAGTTTTTGACTTGAAAATATTGTAATTTATCTACTACTCATATATACCTTTTTCCCGGATTTTTTAGATTTTTTAAAAAAATTTCGGATCAAAAAATAATTTTGCGAAATTTATCAATAGATGGTCTATATAAATAGGTCATGTTACATATCGTTGAAAAGGTCTTTAAAATACCTATCATTTGATATATATATCGTCTTATAAAAAATGTAGTTTTCAAGATAGAGCTAAATATATTTCAAATTTTGAAGCTCCGCCCACTCGAAAATGGTCACGCCTATTTTTTTTTAATTTAATCAGAATTTAAAATTCTATTAGTGATAATATTTTGATAGTGATTCTAAAAAAGTCACTAAAATCGACTTAAGCCAATATTTTTAGCTGCCCTCCAAAGGGAGAAATTTGTGTGTTCAGTATTTGTTAAATTTTTAATGAAATTTACATTTCTGCGATCCTCTCCTGAAAGGACCCTTCTTAATTTTTTACTTGCAGCGGATAACGTCGGTTTTGCAGAAGATATTGTTGCTATTCTCGTCAAAGTTTCCTCATTTCGAGAAGAAAATACTAACCAAATTTGCATACTTCGTTTTGAGGAATATTGGTATTTTAGTCTCTGATATAAATATCTATATCTTCCTCATACTGTATAAAGGGATCAGTGTGGATATGACTGTGTGGATATGCCTGATATATGTTTTATATTTCAACCAAATAGTTTTGAAATAGTGTGTTATTCTATTAGAATTTTGAGTGTTAGCTTAAAATTACGTAGTAATACAATTTATATTTATATGACATTTTCCAACATGTTTGTTTGGCATTATAATCACCACTAGCTAGAAAACAATCACCTAGTGTACCAAAAAAATCCTCGAATTCAAATTTAATAGAGAATGTTTATTATCATTTGAAAGAGCATTCTTTGGCATTTATTTTTTGAATTGTATCTATCAAATTTTGGCCGTTGCTAAATCGCAGATGGTCTATTGGTTGAGTCCAATTTTAGAAAACTCGTTCGAGCATTTGGTGTGGTAACTTTTTTACTTTGGTAAATATCCTCACAGGAAAAAGTCTAACGGTGTGATATCGGTGTGATGTGCTCACCGAAGTGTTCTCTTAATAAATCCATTGATTGATGCGATGCATGGGAAGTGTATTTCAGGCATCACGATAACGGTCGCCATTGACGGTTACGTTCGCACCACCATCATTTTTAAAGAAATATGGATCGATGATTCCTCGTATTCACAGCGTGCTAGACGTAATCTATTCGGTCAAATATTATCCTATAATGAATGCTGGGTCTCAAAATGGGTGATGGGTGATGGTGTTGATCCATAAGTTGTGCCAAGTGCACTAAACACATTCCTCATAGAACGTGAATTTTCGTTATAAAGTTGAACGATTTGTAAACGTTGTTCAGGCGTAAGTCTTTCCATTATGAAATGCCAAACAATACTAAACAAAAATAACATGACAGCATGACACGACTCACACGTGATCTGTCAAAAAATGTTATCACCATGTGCTTTATCATCACAATGATTTGTGAAATGGAAGGTGAATCCTGGAACATAAAAATTAGTTAAACGCAAGACAATTAATTAATAATTGTATTCAAAACTATTTCCTTGTTTCAATTTTATTATTATTAAAATACAAACTACTTATACATCTCCATATTGATGGTGGATATACAAGATGACACAAAAGTAATCCTGCTATCAGAAAATGCTATACATTTTGCGAGGCCCCTAATGTCAGTTCTGTCAGCAATATTCCGCGTTCTGGAGCAGTGTAGCGTAACATTGTTTATTAACGTGTATTTCGCATGTCAAAACAGAACTGATATTAGGGACCTCGCAAAATTTATAGCATTTTCTGATAGGAGGATTACTTTTGCGCCACCTTGTATAAGATTCGGCACAGCCGAAAACTTGTTGTTTACTAACTGTTATTGTATCAAAATCGTACCTTCCTTCCTATAGTTCCTACATTTCAACTACCTTTGTAAAGGCGGCTTTAGTACCTTGAAAACATAACTAAAAGTAGTTCTGTCGATTTGATCGTTAACATGTTAAGCTTAATAAAAATAAGTATGCTTCAATTACTTCCTTTTGAAATATAAAATATAAAACTTTGTCTCTGTTTTTGTCTAAATATTCTATTCTTTATTGAAGCAATGTGCAAATCAAAGCACTAAAAATTGTGCTACTAAAATTTGGTATTAAATACAAACAGTATTTAGGAGTACCGTATCGTGCCGAGTTTGTGCTTTGCTACATTCGACAAAGGTTTGATTACAATAAACAGAACATTGCAATAAAATTAATTTAAAAACTCTTTTAACATCATTGATAAAGTGTAGACGGTTTTCGTCAATTGCAAAGCCGTACTCATCGACAAAGGACTGACGCCACCAATTGACATGCTCGTGGCCTGTTGTGATTCCCGCAACATGATTAAAACCATTTTTTGTTCGGATGCAGTCAACTTATACCAGCAAGAATCGTAAATAATAAAAGTAACATCATCATTCTATAATAGTTAAAATAGAAAAGAAAGAAAATTATTAATAAAAGTTACACATAACATATAAAATATAAAATGAAATTGTTTACAGATACTTCGACGATATTTCCCAAAGAACAATACGAATAGAACATGGCAAACAAATAAAGCAAATAGGCTGGTGCGGGTGGCCATATGCCCAGGAACATGCAAACAATTGTAGAAATAATGCCAAAGAATTCGGTGCCAACTTGCACAAAGATGACCCAGAAAAATGATTCTTTAATAACTTTGCAGAACCTAAAATTATATTCAATAGATTACCTGAATATATCAATGGTTTTATTTACATATTCCAACAAATCAGCGATACTCACTGCATATATTTCTGATGCCATTCAAATATGTCCTTTAACGGCGCCCTAGATTTCTCCACATCTTTTGGATTTGACTCCAAAATTGTATCCAGCTCATCGAATTTACATTTTAATATATTCTTTATTAGCGGTACATGAGCAGCGAATATAAAAAGCCACGAATCAATGATAAAGTTACCAAATCCGCCAAAAAATACAGAAATTGCGTGCACGACAAAAGTAACATAATAACCGAAATCGGTTTCTATGTCAATGTAGGGTATCCTAAATGGCATAATTTCAATGCGTGTGTCCAAAAAAATTATCATAAATACAGGTATACCAATTATGATTATTGTCGTTACAACAATAAATGTTAACAACGTCGATAGAAGTTTCTTCACCAATGTAATGCTGTATCGCAAACAGTCTTTATAGGCCGTTGATTTCAATTGATAAATTTCGTAAATCTCACTGATTTCCTGGTACAAAAAACTTACATTTTTCTGGTGCACTAGAAGATGTATAAATTTCGTATAGCCCTTTGGAAGAATTGGAATGAAAGTTAATAAATGCATAAATGAAAAAAAAGATCAATCAATCAAATCGCGTACCTGCAAACCCGTTCCCAAAATAGATGCCGATTTGAGAAGGTTGTAAAAATTTCCATTGACTACTGCCTCGATATAATTGGTGTAGAATGTAAAACCAATAGCAAAGTTTATTAGTAGAAAAATTGCAACTGTCTTCCAGCTTATTTTGTAATTATCTTTGATAACGTCTACACCACATAGTTCAGAAAACCTTCGCGTTAAATTAAACGTGCTGAAAAATCTTTCAGAATATTTGCCAGCCATTAAAATGAATATTTAGCTTTTTAGACCGAAACTTGATAAATGACAACTTCTGGCAAATTCTTGTCTTTTTCTGGTGAGAATTTAACATATAGATGTATGTATGTATCTAGGTGATTTTATTAATTGCACTATGAGTCAGTTGGCAAGCTTTAGATTTCAAATGTTATTTCATATGAGGTTTCAGAATTGGAATATTTTAAGTAAATAACTAGTTAGTTTGTTAACTAGTCTGAGTCTATGTTTAAAGGCATTATCACTAGAGCCTGTGATCCTGGTTCTATTGCTGTGACTTTCAAGAGAGAATACACAATATCATTTTCATTGACGGATTCATCCATATGTTAAATAAACACGTTACAGTTTTTACCTACAGAACGGATTTTAACATCATCACCAAAGGTGCTCTGAAAAACTTCTTTCAGTAACTCAGCTTTACATTCGCCATTATTCAGTTAAATAAGCAGTTCTATTTTTCTTGCGATGGTCAATTTTCAACCATCTATGATTTTCGACAATTTCTACTCCTTTTGCGGCAACAAAAAGAAAAGAGGGTCGTTTTTTGTCGCTTAGATTTACGACAGAATTAGTCTGTACTTTCTGTTCCGTTCCGGATCAGCTGACTTGATTCTGTTAAATAGAAAATGTGTAGAAGTCGTTAGTTGTTTTGTTACTTTTCGTGCCGTTGCGGACGAGCCTGTTGAAAACAAAAATTTGCTAAGTATTTGTAAGTGACAGCACAAAACAGCTGACATCAGCACAACAAAAAATTTTTGGTTTATTACAAAAATTTTCAATTTTTTTGAATTTATTTAAGTTTTTGTATAAAAGTTATAAAAATATAATAAATAAACGATGGATGACAAAAAACTCATTACTTTAGTCGAAAGAAATGACATATTGTACAATAATAAAAACTTTGATTTGTATATTTTGATTTATTTTCGCGGTGTGTTGTCTATTTACCTACAACAGCTGATACATTTATACGGAAAAACTAACTACAAAAAATAGAACGACACGGAACAGAAAAACAACAGAAAGTAAAGACTAATGAAGCCTTTAGTCTTAAGGTACGGTTACACTTGGCATATACAGTCAAAGACTAAAGTTTAAATACACCTCAAAAATTGATTGTTTAAAGAAAAGTAAAAGTTTCAGGAAAACTTAAAGTATACAGTTTTATTTAGTTTTATAAATAACAAAATAAAATAACAAAAAATATAGACCTCATTACGAACATAACGGTAATTCTTAAAAATACTATAAAATTCACTCGACAAAAGTTTAAATACATCTTGGAATGTTAATAATTTTTTTTTTTAGATAAATTAAAAAAGAAAACATTTCAATACTTTTTGGACCGCCATGGCTATCAATAACTGTCTGCAAGCGGCGTGGCATAGAAAGTACCAAGTTTTCTGTTTCAGAAGGCGATATTTCTGACCAGATTCTTTTAAGAGCTTCTTCAAGCGACTTTTTGCTCGTTATTGAAGTTGCGAATAATTTGCGCTTCATTATATCCCAAACGTGCTCAATTGGGTTTAAGTCTGGCGATTGACGTTGGCTATGGAGCTGTCTGGGACCAGAATAAAGCAACCACTCTTTCACAGAAAGTGCGGTGTGCTTGGGATCGTTATCCTGTTGAAAGATCAAACGGGATCCAAGGCCAAAGATGTCGACGGATGCTTGCAAATTGCTTTCCAATATACTCTTTTAAGTATGTTGATTCATGATCCCATCAATAAACTTCAAATTTTCAACCCACGCTGCTCCAATCGCTCGCCAAACTATTACATTGTCACCACCGTGTTTTACCGTAGGAACCAAATTTTGGGTTTGAAGGGCAGTGTTTGGCTTGCGCCAGACCTTTGCACGGTCATCGCTTCCAAATAAATTAAATTTGCTCTCGTCTGTAAAAAGAACTATTTTCCCAAACTCAGCGTCTTTGATTTGTACTTATGCCCAAACTCCAGTCTAAGTTTTTTGTTTTTTCACTTATTAGTGGCCTTTTTCGGGGAACTCGGCTTTTATATCCATTTTCTCGCAATGCTCTTCGAACAGTTCTTGGATGAACATTTTTGTTATAGTTATTAGCGATATCATCTGCAAGTTTTCGTGCACTTATTCTTGGATTCTTTTTCACTTCTTTTACGGTGTGGTTAATATCACGATTGGTAAGTTTTTTTGGACGACCGTTTCTTGGAATATTTGCTACGGAGCCATTTTCCTTATATTTTCTAATTATATTTTGGATACTTTAAAATGACACATTTAATAATTTTCCTATTTCCCGATAGGATTTTCCTTCGTTGAAACGTTTTATTATTAAATGTTTAATGCTGGACTCAATTTATTTACCTTTGCCCATAATTTTCGACAAAACTTGCAATGCTGTCAATAAAAAGAGTACTAATAACAAGTTCTGGCTTGTAAGAACATAATTTCACCGAAACATAAAATATAATTGTACTTTGTTTTTGAGAAATGAAAGAGAGTTCTTTGTTTTGCAAGATGTATTTAAACTTTTGTCTAGTGAATTTTATCGTATTTTTAAGAATTACGGTTATGTTAGTAATGAAGTCTTTATTTTTTGTTATTGTATTTTTTTATTTATAAAACTAAATAAAACTGTATACTTTAAGTTTTCCTGAAACGTTTACTTTTCTTTAAACAATAAATTTTTGAGGTGTATTTAAACTTTAGTCTCTGACTGTATTTGCCAGAAAAAAAAAGGCGTACCACTACATAACATATATATGAGGTGGTTTATTTATTTAAAAAAACTTTACTAATACTAACCAAGTCTAAGTTTTAGTCTTAGTCTTAGTCATAGTCTTAGTCTTAGTCTTAGTCTTAGTCTTAGTCTTAGTCTTAGTCTTAGTCTTAGTCTTAGTCTTAGTCTTAGTCTTAGTCTTAGTCTTAGTCTTAGTCTTAGTCTTAGTCTTAGTCTTAGTCTTAGTCTTAGTCTTAGTCTTAGTCTTAGTCTTAGTCTTAGTCTTAGTCTTAGTCTTAGTCTTAGTCTTAGTCTTAGTCTTAGTCTTAGTCTTAGTCTTAGTCTTAGTCTTAGTCTTAGTCTTAGTCTTAGTCTTAGTCTTAGTCTTAGTCTTAGTCTTAGTCTTAGTCTTAGTCTTAGTCTTAGTCTTAGTCTTAGTCTTAGTCTTAGTCTTAGTCTTAGTCTTAGTCTTAGTCTTAGTCTTAGTCTTAGTCTTAGTCTTAGTCTTAGTCTTAGTCTTAGTCTTAGTCTTAGTCTTAGTCTTAGTCTTAGTCTTAGTCTTAGTCTTAGTCTTAGTCTTAGTCTTAGTCTTAGTCTTAGTCTTAGTCTTAGTATTAGTCTTAGTCTTAGTCTTAGTCTTAGTCTTAGTCTTAGTCTTAGTCTTAGTCTTAGTCTTAGTCTTAGTCTTAGTCTTAGTTTAGTCTTAGTCTTAGTCTTAGTCTTAGTCTTAGTCTTAGTCTTAGTCTTAGTCTTAGTCTTAGTCTTAGTCTTAGTCTTAGTCTTAGTCTTAGTCTTAGTCTTAGTCTTAGTCTTAGTCTTAGTCTTAGTCTTAGTCTTAGTCTTAGTCTTAGTCTTAGTCTTAGTCTTAGTCTTAGTCTTAGTCTTAGTCTTAGTCTTAGTCTTAGTCTTAGTCTTAGTCTTAGTCTTAGTCTTAGTCTTAGTCTTAGTCTTAGTCTTAGTCTTAGTCTTAGTCTTAGTCTTAGTCTTAGTCTTAGTCTTAGTCTTAGTCTTAGTCTTAGTCTTAGTCTTAGTCTTAGTCTTAGTCTTAGTCTTAGTCTTAGTCTTAGTCTTAGTCTTAGTCTTAGTCTTAGTCTTAGTCTTAGTCTTAGTCTTAGTCTTAGTCTTAGTCTTAGTCTTAGTCTTAGTCTTAGTCTTAGTCTTAGTCTTAGTCTTAGTCTTAGTCTTAGTCTTAGTCATAGTCTTAGTCTTAGTCTTACACACGTTTTTCTTTCACAACCTTTAAATTTTCCAATAGTTTTGAATTTCTGTAGTGCCATAGTGAACGATTTATTATTATGGAACAATTATTATGTCATGTAGTGTAAATAGTTTTAATTGCTTAGATGTCATGAGTTATATTTGAAAACTATGTTTTCACCTGCACATGTTATTATTGGCATTTTTTTAATATTCATATCCATTTTTTACAAAATATTTACATATGCATATAAAACAAAAAAGAATGTTAAATCATTTGGGCCAAAACAAAGTTGTAACTTATTATTATATAGTAGAAGCCCTTTTTTAGTTGTCTTGAGACGTCAACAAGATAAATAGTTATATTTGAACCTCTGATCTATGGTTTATGCTATCGACAGATGTTAATTACTTAATTGGCCTATTAGTAAAGAAAATAAAAATTTTAATGTTTTTCATATAAAATTCTCTGTTTTGTTTTGTTCTGAAAAAAAAACAAACATCTTGCTGAATACCTCTTTATAATGTTGTTGTTTGTGCCAGCCACTTGTATTTATGAAAACACAGCAATTCTGTTTAAAATTGTCTTACCATCAATACATACATACATATTTATTCTATGATATAGATTATCTTTCAAAAAGGAAACTTTTAAAACATTAGTATTTAATCTTTTTATACCTACCATAAAAATGATGGGGAGGTATGTTAAGTTTGTTCTTCCGTTTGTAACACATCGAAATATTGGTCGTAGAACCAAAAAGTACATAGTCTCAGTACTTATAAGAATTCAAGACGTTTTAGCCGTCTGTTCGTCTGTTAAAGACACGAAAGATATTCGAAAAAAAAAGACTTAGAACATTGATATGATCATATTAAATTTTTTGATTATCGTTCCAATATTTGAATGCAACCTCCCATATAAAGGCCACTTCAGGAAATAACTTAAATACGATTTATAAAAATCACTATCAATTTTAAATATGACACAAATAGTAAAAAAATATATTGAAATATTCGTACTTATTAGTATACTATTGGTTTTTGTAAAAGTTGGCCCCTTATTGGCCATAGCTCCCATACAAGCTCCACTTCCGAGAAAAACCACAATATTTTATGACATTCGCCCCATAATAGAATATTTGATGGTGGGTATATAAGATTCGGTACAGCCGAATATAAACTCTTACTTGTTTCCTAATAATAATATGTTTGTGTTATAAGCCGATTAACAAATAATAAATTTTACTCCCTAACAAACAAATTTGAAACGATTATTACTAGAAATTCTATTATTCTTTATTTTGTTTAGTCATATATTTTTAATGTTAAATATTTTTTTTGGATGATTTGTTTGTAGTCTTCGGGGACAAAGGTTCTGTTTGTTTACTGGCATGAAAAGCAACCACCTGTTGTGGCGGTAAAATATTGCCAAAGATATAACACAGGGAAACAGGGAATAAAAACACGTGTTTCATTCTCATCATAAAGAAAAAATCACACATTAACACATATAATGCGTGTTCAAGTATTTGGGAAAAGGAATAAAAATCACTTTCGAAAGGAAACAAAAAAAAAAAAAAATATAAAAACAAAAAAAATAAAAACTGTGGTATTTAGTTGGGTGTTAAAGAAGATGACGTAAATTACGTTCGTTTTTAGCATGCAGTAATTAAAGGCGTACTTAAAGTATACATAAGTATAATTACAAAAGTATATTTTAAATATGTAGCTGTAATGATTTGCCAGCACTGTAGAGAAAAAATCTGCAACCAACTGGCAAAGTTGCTGTAGATTAGTAAATTGGAAATTCTAAACTTTAGGTGATATACAGTGAGGAGCACAAATAAGTATATGTTAGTACTTTGTGCACTTGTTGTTGCTTAAAAATAAAACTAATAAAGAAAATTAAAACAAGTAAACATTTGTATTCGGTTGTGCCGAATCTTATATACCCATCACCAAATCACCTATTAGGGGGCGAACTTTATAAAATATTGTACCGTAATTTCTAATTATTTTTGTTTTATTTATTTATTTTATTTGGTCTATAGATTTACAAAATCCTTACAGACTAAAGACTTACATATGTATTTAAAAATAGAATAATATTTCTCTTTGAAACATTAATAGGATGTGATATATCAATAACATTATAACAATCATTAAAATTTTTGCAAATGCGGCGGAACGAATCATTACACTGTGGAACATTTTTGGGATTATTGTCTGGGGGTGAGAAATTCCAAGTCAGGGTGATGGTACTAGGTCAGTATAGTAAAACCCTCAAAGGGTTTGGCGTTCGTATGTGTCAGTTTTTTTTTATGACCTTTTAAATTTTGTCCTTATCTTGATGTTTTTTCGCTTAGTTGTAACATTTTGGCAAAAACGTAGTTTAACATAACTCGAGAACCACTTGTCCGATTTTGATGAAACAAATTTAGAAAAATTAAGAATTTATTTATTTATTTATTTACAATTAAGTGAAGGTACCCCATTTTTGTTTTTATTCAAAAAAGTGTCATTTATCGCCTTTTTTATAAATTTTCCCCAATAACTCCAGACTTCTGGCCATAAACTACTAAAAAAAAATTAAGTAAACATTTTTATAATTTTCTATTTTTATTTTATTTATTTATTTTTATTTATTTTTATAAATATTGCCTAGATTTTATTTAAATATTTAAATTTTTAGGCAAAAAATACTTTTTTCCCTTCATACATTAATTTTTAACTTCGAAAGTGTTGCACATATAGGAAAACTGTATAGAAACAGATTAGAGAAATTGTAATTCTTAATTTTTCTAAATTTGTTTCATCAAAATCGGACAAGTGGTTCTCGAGTTATGTTAAACTACGTTTTTGCCAAAATGTTACAACTAAGCGAAAAAACATCAAGATAAGGACAAAATTTAAAAGGTCATAAAAAAAAAACTGACACATACGAAGCCAAACCCTTTGAGGGTTTTACTATACTGACCTAGTACCATCACCCTGACTTGGAATTTCTCACCCCCCAGATTGGCTGTTGTACTGTGTTATTAGCAGAGACAGATCTGTTATGCGACAGTTTTAGAAGTTGAAAATTGCGAGTTGTTCTAGTTGGAATATTAAAATTTATTTGGCCAAAAAGGAACTGGGAATTTACTTCACCACGAATTAATCCAAGCAGAAACGTAATACCCAGCATTATACGGCGACTTTTTAAAGTTGGAAGCTTTATAAGGTTGAGTCTGTTCTCGTATGGTGGCAGCACAAAAGAGTTCCATCCAAGGCGACGTAAACAAAATATCAAAAACTGTTTTTGAACAGATTCAATGCTGTTAATATGAATACTGTAGCAAGGATCCCAAATGATACAACAATATTCTAGAATAAGGCGAACCAAGGCAGTATATAGCTGTTTGGTAATATATGGGTCAGAAAACTCCTTAGACCAGCGTTTCATGAATACAAGCATACCGAAAGCTTTATTAACTGTAAGCGCAATATGATCACAGAAGTTTAGCCTGTCATTTAGCAAAATTCCAAGATTAACAATAGTGTTAACTTCTTCCAGAGTTGTACTATTTATATTAAAGTTCGAATTAATTTTGTTATTTCTGTAAAACGACATGTGTTTGCATATTTTAATATTAAGTTCCATTAAATGGATTCTGCACCATTGAGAAAACATATCTAGATGTTCCTGTGGAAGACGTATATCTTTAGAATTTTACAAGCTCTTAAAAATCTTGACATCATCAGCATACATTAGTACTTTAGAATGGAGGATGACATTGGGAAGATCATTTATGAAAAGTGTAAATAGAACAGGACCAATGTGACTGCCCTAAGGTACTCCTGAAGTAACTTTAATAACGTTTAAAACAGCTTCTCTAAACTTTACTTGTTGAGTTCTATTGAATAAGTAAGAACTCAACCATTTTAAAGCCGGAATAAAATAACGTGGTTTACTTTGTCAAATGTCTTATTAAAATCTGTGTATATTACGTCAGTTTGCAGTTTATTTACAAAACCATTATTTATTAAACTAGTAAATTTAAGTAAGTTTGTTGTTGTAGAACGCAATTCGCAGAAACAATAAAGAGGATGTTTGATGCGATAGGATATCAGTAAGGATTTTCTCTAATAATTTAGGGATAGCATTTAATTTAGCGATTCCACGGTAGTTTGATACTTCAATTTTGCTTCCACTTTTAAGCAATAGATTTGTTAAAAATTGCAGTTATTGTGTGTACCAATGTTTCGGCACAGTTTTTGAGAAGACAAATGGGAATTCCATCCGGACCAGCATGAAATGAGGATTTTAATGATTTAAGATTTGATGAAACGGTTTCAAGGTCGATAGATGAAAAATTTATATTTCAGTTATAATCCAGAATTTATATTTGTCTCTTTCTTTCAGAACTGCACTTTTTTATGTTTTTGCAGCGTATAACATAAAACGATTTACTTTAACGCACAATACATGAATTATCAAAAAGCCCTATGAAACTGATTTTGGCTTTTTGAAACGTCAAAATTGTCACCTCTGTATACTCTGCGGTTATTATCGGAAGTATAGCTTTACGAGAGTTCTACCCAATTTTGGACCTTGGTTGGTTTACGTGGTAGTTCACTACGTGCGAACACTTATTTTGGACCTACTTTCACAAAAACTTGCAATTTTAATGGTATATCGCGAATAACGACCTTTGACTTAACATAACCTGAAAGAAAACAACCAAAGATTTCAAGGCGGCCATTTATATTATATTATATAATTTCATAAATTTCTCATAAAACGCTGATTTTCGAAATAAAACTGAATGAGGTGTGAGGCTTTCAATGTATTGTCAAGCAATACTAAATATAAACAAGATGACAGCCGTGATCTGTAAAAAAAAAGTAATGAAAAGGTCAACTGTCTAAATCCATCTCCCATTATTTAATAAACCTATTGTGAGCTTTAATGTCACCATAAATTCATGATAAATAGCTTGAATATAATATTCATTTGTTTATTTGATTATATGTAGGTATGTATAAATCTTTGAATATTTTTATTAGCAAACAAACAAAACAGTTGTACATACTCGTACATAATTTAATGGCACACTTTGATTTTGTTTACTTTTCTTTTCTTTTCTTTATTTCTAGTAGTTGAACGATATTGTTATTCTTAGCTGTTTGTTCTTAAGAGCCCATAAAAATACAATTTTTGGAGCTCTTTAAAGCTGACCTTTTATCACAATGAGAAGAACAATAAAAATTTGCAATTTTATTAATGCTTATAATAAAAATGTGAAAAGTAATTTCTTTTTTATAAAATTTGTTTATATTGCCTTAAAATATGTGAGAATTTTTTGTTATATATTTATTATTTCAGTTTCTTTTTTTATATTTTTAAAAACTTTAAGACATTAGTTTTTTGTTTTATGAGACGTCTAAAAAATCTCATTTGTTGCTTTGTTTGTTAACGGTCTAGCTTAAGCAGCTAAATCATGGAAAATTGGAAAATCCAATTATTAAAGTACACATCCACAAAGATTCCAAACAATTTGTCATTTGATAATTTATTATGTTTTTTTATTCAGTTATTGAGTTTAAGATGGTGAGTAAGTTATCTGTGATATGTCATGTAGTTTTCCTGTAGTTTTTAGCTAGTCAGTTTTTAAAACAGTGATTTTTATTTTTTGAGAAATTTAGTGTCACTTTTGAACGAAATTATTACGAAATTATACCCTACACTACCATAGTGGTTGTATTTTTGGCGTAGTCTTTTGACTTCAAATAATCATATAATAATCTCACTTGAATAACACATTTTAAATGACTAAATCTGATCACCGAAACTTGGTAGTTTAGAAACTTTATGTTTACTATTTCTTGTAAAGTTATCGTAAATCCACTCATTTGTTGCGAACAAAAATTTTGTCCGTAGGAAAAATGTTTTTACTGAGAGTTTCTTGCAGCACGATTCACCCATTTCGAATGATTTATCTGGAAAATTAAAGCTGCCATAATTAAACAAAATCTATTGTGCGGCCATTGATTTATTTTGCTTTCGGTTTTTAAGTGTCAAAAGACAAATATTAAATTTTTTAAAATATTGTGCATTAAAAATTAACGAAAAAAAGTTGCTTTTGCTGATGGCCATTGAAATCAAATAATAAAGATTGCGCAAAGAATGTAAACAAAATTTCCTCTCTCTGCGCATGACGTCACAAAAATTTTTTTCCGTATAATCTATATATATAAAATTCAATGTATGTATGTATGTATGTATGTATGTATGTATGTATGTATGTAACGTATAGACTCCAAAACGGCTGAGCCGATTTTGATGAAATTTTCACAGCATGTTACTGTGACTCTGGAAGGAATAATAGGGTACTTTTTTTACCACGTCCAATTTTACGCCCACTTTTTTTAAATATTGTAATTGGAGACCAAACCTCTGGACCGCTATTTTTGAAATTTTTACAGCATTTAACTGGGACTCTGGTATGATTAATAGGGTACGCCCATTTTTACGCCCACTTTTTAAAAATTATGTAATTGCTCCCATATAGTTTTTAACAGATTTACTTCAAATTGTATACACATTATATACTCCAGGCGAGGTAAAAATAAAGATTTCTTAAGCCACGCCCCTTTTCACGCCAAATTTTTGAAAGTTTTATTCTCTATACAAATTTGTTCATTCCAACGTATTTTTTTTATTTGGTAGTATATTGCTCTTAATACTGTTAACGTCGCCATATAACTATGAACTACGCCTACTTCATCGCCCCCTTTTTTTAATTTAGATACTTATACCACTAACAATGTTTGCTATACAAAATACTTTTTTTGTAATATGTATTTACCTAAAGTTTTATATACTTTTTAACTACATACATTTTTTTATTACCAAATCCCCATTTTTCGCCCCATTTCACCTTAAATTATATTGCTTTTAATCTATATATATATAAATGAATGTGTGTCTGTATGTTTGTGCTTAATAGGAGGCCAAACCCTTGGACCAATCTGCCTGAAATTTGTACAGCATGTTACTGTGACTCTGGAAGGAATAATAGGCTATATGAAGTTTTGATTGTACAAATGGGGGTGGCACCGCCCATATAACCCACAAATTTAACCCGCCATATTTTGGGTATTTTTTGACGTTCGTCGGTGATATTTGGTACATATGGTATTGGCATAATTAGGAATACGTACCAGGAGAAAAGTGAGTGGGACCACGCCCCTTTAAACATCGTAATATAGTCTTAACTACTGGACCGATCGTCATTAAATTTTCACAACAGGATATTCTTACGAAATATTAAATTCTTGACTATGTAAGTGGACAAAGGGGCATGGTCTCGCCTGAAGCATTGCAATAAATACATTAAAATTAAATAAATAAATGTTTGTAAATATATAAATACGTTTTATTTTATTTTATGACGAGGGGGGGGGGGTAGCAAAGCACACCGGGTTTAGCTAGTCAACATATAAAAAATAACTTTCAACAATATTACAAAAATGAATTGTTTGTTAATGGTTTGATTTAAAATAAAATGTATCAACAAAAATTAACTTAAATATATATATATTTTTGTTTGTTTTGTGTTTTTCTTTTAAATTTATTTTTTTTGTTTTTGGAAAATGGAAAAACTTAAATTTATGTTTTTTTTAATATTTTCACAATTAAAAACGGCACACTTCATTTAAAAACTTTTATTAGTATTCAAATTCATATACTTTTAGTAAAAAAATTATACTGAAAAAATTTCAGGTCAATACGTTTACAAAAAATCTGATTTTGAAGTAATGTTACGAGAAGGCTATAAATATTACAACAAAACAATGTAAAAAAGAATTATTAAGGTAGAATTATGCGAACGTAATGTAATGTAACGTAAGGTACGTTTTCAGTGATTTCAGTGTATTTATATTTATATTTATATTTATGAAAAAGTAATTATTTTTTTTACGCAAAATAATATATAATGATTTTTTAAATAATATTTATTTTTTTTTCGTTGCACATACGTTAAACTATCCCAGCATACCATTCTAGGAGCGCTCCGAAAAAGGAGTCAGAAAAGAGTCCAACAAAAGAGCATTTTCGGAGCGAAAGAAAAATTTGCTTGTTACTGTCCTGAGTCGGCACGCAGTATGACTCAGAAATTCCACTTAATTATGTGTGTACCAAAGCGTTGTTCTCCTGCTATTTGTGCTTTGAACAAAAAAAAAAAAAACATAGCTGTACCACACAAGAATGATAAAAACAAGATTACACAGCGCCCAAAAAAAACCTCATAAGAGACTCTTTTCTGACATTATCTAAGAGCTCTTTAAGAGCCCAAAAAACCCTCATAAGAGACTCTTTTCTGACATTATCTAAGAGCTCTTTCTGACGGACAATTTTGGAATGTAAGGACCCTTTTTTCTGAAGGTTTTCGGAGCAATTATGATTGCTTTTTGGGCTCACAAAGAGCGTTAACGCTCCAAAAAAGCTGGCAGAAAATACTCTTTTCGGACTCATATGGCTTGCTGGGATGTATTTCACTTTTTCTTTAACTTACAAAATTGAAAAAAATGTAATGAGTATCTTTAATACTCGTATGCTTAAACATTATGACTAGAAACCTAGCAGCAATTAAACAATTGTATGACTAGCTGCAGCTGTCTACAGTTCACAAATTCAAAACCATTCAATTTGAAAAATAATCCAACTTGTGTTGTTAACCTTTGATATGAGGTGGATAGAAATGATTTATTGTATGTGTATAAATGTTTGTTTTATTTTTATACTATTTAGTTAATAAATATTATCTGCTTTTATGCATGAATATGTAAATACGAGTATTTATAGCTATAGTACTTTATTATAGCCCAAACATAACACTCATTTAAATACAACTCCATAAAAAAAACAACAGACAATTTTATCTTTTGCTATATTTAATTGCCAGTGTCTTTTACGAAAAAATTCCCACAAAATATTGTACGTATTTATGCAAATTATGACGTCAAACTATGACATGGTTAAATTTTGAGCACGTTTAACTCACATATTGTGGTAATAATTTCTAAAATATTAAATAACTTTATATAGTTAAAAGTGTATTCAGTTTTTTTTTTTGTTATTAGTGAAACAGTGCTTAAAGTGTATATAAAGTGTATTGGCATATGCAAATATGAAAACCAAATAGTATAGATTGATTTGTGATCTTCTCACTCATGAAAAATTAACAAAATTTAAATTTCTCATATATGTTCAAATAAGTGAAAAAAATGGTTACGCATTTTTGCACTTTTGTATAGCAACAAAGAATTCAAATCATCACACACATAAGAGAACAAAAGCAAAATGTTTTTTAGTTTCTCAATCATGTATGAACAGAAGCAACAAAGTCTGAAACGTACGTACCAGGAATGATAAATGAAAAAACCAATATCGTACCAACGAACTTTTAAAATCGTACGTTTTCGTCCCCAATAGTACGAAATAATTTTTTTTTTAATTTTATTTTAATAAACAAAAATGTAATGCAACAAAAGCAAAAAGTACTGTTGGCACATATAGTCTATTTCGTTCCTTTGTTTTTATAATATTTTGGCATGAAAATATTCATTCCACATTCGCCGAAGAGTGTGGAATGGACATAATTTCTTTGGTTATTTTACTAAGCTCTTGGAAAATTAACTAATCTAATTCATTTTTCATTGTAAATTTAAGTTTTGTAAAGTATCTATATCCGCCAAAGCTCGAAACTCGTTATTAATAGTATCATAATTTGCACTTTCATTTGGAAACATTTTTAATAAAAGCGGTTCTATACTGGTGGTTTTTCCTGAAGTTACATTTTCTGGAGTAAATTTTTCTAGCCAGTTTAAAATTTCCTCGTCAAAGTTAACTTTATTTCTCAAAGTTTCGCAAAATGTTATACAGAATTCTTTAACATTTTTGTTAAATCCTTAACGATACCACTTTCAATGTTATTTCTGGATATATAAATATCTACATCTGTTCCACAGTATATATCGTTAAGTGGCAGATGATTTCCTTCGAGTCATAGTTTGGATAATTCGAATTTGTCCAAAAATTCTTTTTTCAAAAAGTTGCGTCCCATTTGACGAAATAAAAATTTTAAGCGTTCTAAAACTATGTGCATACTAGCATCTTCCGATTACATTTCCAAATCTATTGTGTTTACTGTTTTCAATATGTATTGTAAAAAGAGGAGAGACATCTTATAAACTGGAGTAGAAAATCCGGATATAATAAAATTTAATTTAGCGCTTGTAAAATCTGCTTAAAAATCATTCAGAATAAAATAATATTGGAGTGGATCCCACTGTTCTAAAATTCTGTTAATAACTTTTTGACGTGACGACCATCTTGTTGACGAATATTTCGTTATTATTATGAGCTTCTGTGCCAAAATAAGCTTGAAATGACAGGAAGTCGCCTCTTCTACTATAACTATTGTAGAAGTGGTTTCCTATATCTTTTAAAAATTTGTCAATATCATCATTTTTAACAACAAGAAAACATCAGCTGAATACTAAAAAATATAAAAATATTTTAAAAATATATGCTTAATATAATTTTGTGTATTTATTTTTTGAGTCATAAGAACATAAATGTTATGTAAGATCAATAACACTCCATTTATTTAAACAAAAACAAAACAAAATAAAATTTCAATTCTACGTAAAATATTCAAGTTGAAAGATTTAATAAATTAAAGCCAAAATAGAACGATAACTTTCCACTCCTCCTCATCACTTAGTACTATTTCAAAATCTGAGCTTGATCCACTAACAGATTCGGGCATCCTTTCGACGATTATTGGTTTGAAAAAATCGTGCATTGAAGTTTGTTTGTTCTTATTTCGCAAATCTTTATAAATTTCTTGATAGGAAGCTAAATTGCTTTGAAGATTTCGTTTAAATATTTCTGCTCTGTCACTTAAAGGGTCGTTCTCCAAAATGTATTCTTCCAACTGCTTTGCAATATTTAAAACCTTCTCGATATTTTTTAGTGAAAAATTTTTATTTTCAACATCGGAAGGATCGTAGGGTGGCAATACTATAAAAAAAAATAGGTATCAAAGTATGGACAAAATGCACAGAATTTTATTTGGGCAAGAAAACCTTTTTCAAATTAAAATAGTAAATATTTGAAAAAAATTTCGTAAAAATTGCGTTATAAGAGTAGCGTTGTAAGAAAATGTCTGCATTTTGGGAACCGCGTTGTAGCGAAAACGCGTTATAGGAAACCGCGTTGTATGGGGTTTACCTGTAGTACCAAATGAGCTACAGGGGTACCATCGTACTTTTTAGTTTTAAATTGTACCAAAAAAAGTACAATTGTACCAACTTTATCAAGGGTGGTGTTCGTACACATACATGATTGATCAATGAGTGAGTATTTCGGTACTCTGCAAATATCCTTCCGAAATAGGGCTTTATCGGTCATAAATGTTTTATCTTTTATTTATAAACAACTTTTTTCACAAATATGTTGTATATGAAACCTAATCACAACTACAAATTTGTGCTGATTGGTCGATAATTGACCATATAAGAACCACTTTTGAAAATGTCTTTGAATGATATGCACAGAAGTCATGTCAATTTATTTTTGGATGATCGGTCCATAATAAGTCATGTAACCATTTCTGCAAAACTGTTTCTGCTCATATAATGGGTGTAGGGTATTATATGGTCCTGCTTAACCGAGTAAAGTGTCTTTTTCTATTGTCATTCTTTTATTTCCAGCAAATTAATCGTTTTTTTTTTTTTTGATTTTCTAATAATTCAATCAAACACATACACAGATTTATCCCTAAAGATAATAAAATGGTTGGAATTATTTCCTTATCTTTGTACAAAAATCAACAGTTATTTAAGTTATTTTTTGTGTTGTTTCTTTCACTTGAAGGCATGACAAATATTGCCAAAACAGAAATTGATTGCTTAACTTAGATTAAGACCCTTTATTGTTGTAACTTATTGTATAAATAATGAGTTAACGTAACTTTGTTTACGTAAGGAAGAAATTAAACAGAAATACATTTACTTATAGGGATAAACAGTTCGGTACTATTTTCAAACATACATTTTCCTAACAAAATGGACACAGATTTGTCACATATTATGTATGTATATGGTGAATTTCACGTCAAGTGACCCAATTTTAAAAATCGATGTCTTCTGATTTGGATGAAATTTGCACCAAGGTTAGTACTATTGGATAGTAGGCCAGAGACAAATTTTTAGCTCTATCAGTCAAAAACTGCCGGGAAAATGAAAATGAAAAATTCTATTCTTGAGTTAAAAAATAATTTTTTTTTGATAGATATCCCACTCGCATCCCATTAAGCGATTATAAAGGCCTTAAAGTAAATTGTATAAGCTTTCTTTTGAGAAAAAAAATTGAAAAATAAAAATTAAAAAAAAAAATAATTTAAAAAAAAAAATTAAAAAATTTTTTTTTTTTAAATTTAAAAACAAAATATATTTAGAATAATTGAAGAAATAGCTATTTGAAGTTCTTTTGATATTTTTTGCTAGGACCAATAGGTGAAAAGTTACACTGATTTTAAAAAAACCCTGTATGACCAAAATGGACCAAAATGTCCAAATTTGACCTTTTCATGTACAATAAATAAAAATTCTTTTGTTTCTAGCTCGAGGCCAGTATTGAAAATAAATTTTATTTTATTTCATTTGAATAATTGCCGCTATTTCGATGCTCTTTGAGTATCATCATCTGGGCTTGTCTATAAATATAAGTATAATTTAGAACTCATACAAAAAATAACAATTATAATAAACCACATAGAAAAAAACAACAATAAAAATAAATGTAAAAAAAATAATACGTAAACTTACAAATAAATAATAATTTATATGGACCACGGAAAAATTACTATTTATTTCTTTTCATCGTCTGTTGTTCAACTAAACTTAAAAACTAAATATTGCCTACACTCTTCCCCTTGTTGATTAAATGTTTGTAGCTTTGGGAACAGTTCTCAACATAAATTTCAAAATTCATTCTTGTTGTTGGTATATTAATGATGTGTAGCAAGCATCTCTAGCATATATCGTCGCTTATAATTTTGTTCGCTCTCTAACACTCGTACTTTCTCAAAGTCTGGACAATGTTTATTCTCAACACAGTGGGTTATTAATGCTGTTTTTTGAATAGATTTGCTTAAACGGTGTTTTTGATTGGATTTATGTCCTGCAATTCTAGTTTTCAATTTGGTTTTAGTTGTTCCAACATACACTTTCTTACACGTTTCAGTTTCGTTACCTACACAGGGGATCTGACATACCACATTTGCTTTTTTCATATTTGGAATTTTATCTTTGGTTTTACTAAAAACTATTCCAAAATTTTGTTCAGTTTTGTGTGCCATTTTAATGGTTTCTCCATTAAACAATTTAGATTTTTCAAATCTTTCGGACATTCCAGGAACATTTATTGATTATTTATATATTCTAGGTTCTTCACTTGATTTAGTCCTCTCTTTCTTGTCCTTGTCATAGTCTTTAATCAGTTTCAAAGTTGACAACGCTGACAAATTTTTTTCTTAAAACACTCGTATTTTTATTTGAGTGAGAATAGAACAAAATTAGTATACACATACGAGGTCTGATAAAAAAATAACCGTTTTTTAAATTTTTTCCAAAAGTATTTATTTATTCATCAACAACTATCTTGTCCCTTTCAAAGTAATCTCATTCAGATATAATATATTTATGCCAGCGTTTTTTCGTATATGTTGCTCACTCATTCGTATGTAACAAGTACAAGAATTGCTCGTCTCATCATATCTTCCTCTCACTCCGATGTCTAAAATGTAAGCAATTTTGCTGCAATATTTTCGTCGTGTAAATGGTGACTTTGCAAAACCGACAATCAGTAAAACCGACTTGGATTCCATGACAGCCCCGACTGTTACCGATTTTTTGTGTTTAATGCTTTATATATATTTATCTGTTTACAGCTAAATCAGATTTAAGTTGCACATTAAATTATTAAACTGATTAAATAAATATTTTCAGATTTTTCTTTTGTCAGCTCCACCTCATCCTTGCGTTAATTGATTGACTCTTTATTGTCAACATCAAAATAAAAGATAATGGAAGAACAATTTTAATTTTCTTCTCTAGGGATAATATTCCCTTAACCAAGAAATGCCAAAACAACCAACGAATAAATGCCATAGTCTGCAGAAAAAAAATGTAGGGACCCCAACTACATACTCAAAATCCCTTGCATATTCGCACACTCACATTCCCTGGCACTTGATATGCTATGAAGGCGACAGGGAACGTTATTTAAAGAATTTATCTTGTACTCATTGAACTCTCATCACACTGTGTATAGCAAGCAGTACGAGATGATACACTTGTGAATGTTTGTTTTTGTCTTTTATAAGTGGTTGGCTGATTGACTTCAGTTAAAAGTTTTTTGAGAAAAGAAAGTATTTTTATACCCTCCACCACAATAAGTGGTGAAGTTTGTCATTCCGTGTGTAACGCTGAAAAATACTTATATGAGACCGAACAAAGTATATGTATTCTTGGACTTCTAAGTCGATTGTCCGTCAGAAAAACTCTGTAAATTACAGTAATTAGATAAAATTTCAAAATATTTAACATAAATTATGTTCGTCGTAAAATACTAATAAAATTTGCAATAAGATTTAATAGAAAACACAGAATAAGGATATGCTAGTCCTATAACCAGTGTAGTTTCTGTATTTCTTATTATATTTAGGTGGAGGGTATTAAAGATTCGGCACAGCCGAATATAGTACTGTGACTTGTTTTGTTTTGGTATTTTATTGTCTCAACTAAAAATATGTATGTCAAACAAAAAAAAAAAAAAAATTCAAGTTAAATTTATTGTTATGTAAAAGAACATGTCAGAAGACAACATAAAATCAAATCAAATATAAAATTTCTTTTGAATTTTAATTTTCCCCCAAATAATATTGATTTATTTGTTGTTTTTAAAGGGAATTTTGCACATACATATTGCGTTGCATCGGAAAGCTAATGTTAATGTACTGTGACATAACAAAACATTGCAAGGTCATGTTATTATACGCTAAAAAAGAAATACAGTTTGTTTATTTGTTGGCAAAAACAATATTTTATAGTGTTTTAACTCTAGAGTTAGCAAAATATTATTAGTCGTACGAAAAACAGGAATTTTCAACAGCTTAAATCAGAAATTTTCAAACTAGCAACACTTAGCCATTGTCCTTAATCATTGTTGATGGTTATGGCGTGGACTTGGAAGGACAAAGTTGTAAAGTTGTGTATGAAGAATTAAAGAACTCTAATTATAGTTGACAGCTTGCTCCTCATCAATAACTGTTTCAATTAGTTGACAACTTCACCGGGATCTACAATGTAATTTTAATGCTTTATTTCGTTGACATTATCATTCTTCTGAGCCTAAATTGCTTGTTGGCAAAATCAATCATGTTTTTTGATATTGTTTGTAATATCGGGAAAAACTAGCAGCAGAATCTTAAAGTAAATGCACAGTCATATTTGTTGACAATATACATATGGTGAATTTCACGTCAAGTGACCCAATTTTAAAAATCGATGTCTTCCGATTTGGATGAAATTTGCTCCAAGGTCGATAGTAGGCCAAATATAAAGTTTCAGCTCCATCAGTCAAGAACTACCGGAGTTAGAGGGGGTCAAAGTTGGACATTTTGTCCATTTTGGTCATACAGGGTTTTTTTTAAAATAAGTGTAACTTTTCACCTATTGGTCCTAGCAAAAATTGCCTAAAGGATTTTAGATAGCTATTTCTTCAATCGTTCCAAAAATATTTTTTTTTAATTTTTAAAAAAATTTTTTTTTAATTTTTTTTTTAAAAATATTTTTTTTTAATTTTTTCTGTCAGCAATATTCCGCGTTCTGGAGCAGTGTAGCGTAACATTGTTTATTAACATGTATTTCGCATGTGTTTACTACACAAATGTCAAAACAGAACTGACATTAGGGGCCTCGCAAAATTTATAGCATTTTCTGATAGGAGGATTACTTTTGCGCCACCTTGTATAATGCTTTTAAAAACTCATGCTAGTTCATTCTTTCACGATTTAGGAAATATGCTTCGGGTCACTACTCAGCTGAAAAGTAACTGCTTCATCCACATGATAGACGCTCTTATCATCATCATCGGGAAGATGAGTTTGAAAAATACGCAAATAGTATTCTGTCCGCATTATTTCTTTAAGTCTTTGCAGTTGTCCGAGATACCACCATGTTAAGCAAGCCTATACATGACATACCTCCCACCGTGCTTCATTGTTTCCTTTACAAGGTGTCTTTTAATTCTGTTCGGCGCCAGCAATATTCAGCCATGTCACAAATCACAATTCCGATCGAAAGTTTTTTTTTTTTTTTTTTTTTTTTTTTAATTTTATTAATATAAAGTAGTGCCCCATATATGCTTTAAAGAGGCAAGTTGGCATTATAATATACAAATTCTGTTAACAAAATATACAAGTTAAAGTTGAAGAAAAAATAAAATAAAGAGTTAGATAAAAAATAAGTTTTGAGATAAATTTTACATAAAAAGTTCTTCAAGATTTTTAAATAAATATTTTAAATAACGAAATTCTAGTTATTGACTTTAAACGTTGAGTTAAATTATTATATTCGCGACTACCCATGTATTCATGTTGTTATGTGTGTTAAATGTTATACTTTTTATTACAAACATCATATGTTTTTTGTTTTGGTTACACAACGTAACCATATTTAAGTTAAAAACCTAGATTTAAAATTTTTTTTGGGAATAAACAAAATCGATCGGAATCTAGAGAACGTAAAGCAAAAATGATCAATTTGCAAATACGGAATTGAAATCATTCCGATCGAATTATGTGACATGCCTGCAGCGTTGTCAACCATTTTGTAAATGTTTCGCACCATTTTTGGGTTTTTTTTTAAATTTTTGGTGCCAAAAATTTCTTAGTTGGTAAGCGAGCGGTGCGCTTTTTTTTAAGTTTCGGTATGTTTTTTAATTTTTCCGAAAATGTGATGAAATCTTTATTTTTACTAATTATTAAATGTAGTTTTTTAATAATTCATTATCATGATATCTTTACGATGAAAAAGGACCCCATTGAGTGCATTTTATTTACGAATGTATGATAATCAAACATTCGTCACATGAAGGCCATTGATAGGATGAAGATAAAATTAACATTTTAAACATGAAAATAAAAATTCTTGTGTTACCTGATTGGTCTACTGAACTGTAGACGAACAATCAGGGTTAGAGTCCCAGAGAAACCCTAACAAATTTTATTGGATATGGGTCAACGAGGTAAGTACTTAAAATAGAAAAGAAAAATATTAAAAAAATATGTACTGAAATTAGGCCTTTTTTACCAATTAATTCCGAATAGCATATTGTGAGTATTTTTACTATTATTACTTTTACTATTAAACGTTGATCTCTTTTTAAAAAGTTAAAAAAAGAAGAAATTAATTACATATCTATCTAGTACAAAGGAATAAAAACATATTTGTTTAGTTTATTTTTTATTGTTGTTAAGTTTTATTTTTTTGTTCTAAAAACGCTGATTTGTTGAAGACTGTTTTATTGTTATACATATCTATAATACAAAAATATTATATTTTTTATGTGAAATTAATTCAATAAACATGTTAAATAAAAAAGAAAATCTAAACTGCGCGATTTTTTTGAAATGGCGCTTTTTTTCTTTATTTTGGTGCGTTTTGAAATTTAAAAGTTGACAACGCTGTATGCCTGATTGTTTATCTTTGTATTGAAAACGATATAATTAGGATTCGTCTGACAAGATTACACGTTTTCTACTGTCTAATTTCCCTGAACCGTGCCTTAATATTTTTATCGACATTGCAGGTTTTTTTTTTGTGGTTTGGCAACAATCAGACTTCGCAAAAAGCTAATAATGTATGCGGACGACTCATGATAACATGAGACCAGCAAGACGAGCCCTACCTACCTACCTACAATAAAAATTGTTAAGACACTGTTAAAGTTTGCCAGAGAGCACAAAAATTGGACAGTAGATGTCTGGACGTGTAATCTTGTCAGACGAATCCAAATGTAATTGTTTTCAATCCGACAGTAAATAATATTGATGGTGTCGAACAGCCCAAATAATTCAATGACACCATTTTAAGGCAACATTGAAGCACGGTGGGAGACATATCATAGTATGGGGTTGCTTTACATGGTGGCACCTTAACACACTGCAGAGAATGAAAAGTTGGCTATCTGCGAACTTTGCGAACTCATCTTCTTGATTGTATGGGACTGAAGTTACATTTCAACTAAATACTGAGATAAGACACACTTCCATAATCGTGAAAGAGGGTCTTAGAAAGCAGAAATTTGTTCTGATGAAATGGCCAGCATAAAGTCCCGACCTCAGTCCGATTGAGAATTTGTGGTCAATCGTGAAGAGATAGTTGGGAAAATACTAACTAATTTCAAGTTATTTGGACGAGCTTTAGCAGCGGGTTCAGCGCAAAGGATGGTGTATTCCAAATGAATTAATTAAAAAATTGGTGGTGAGTATGCCAAAACATGTAAAAACTGTTTTACGTAATAAATCAAATCAATCTCTTAGTCTGTTATTTCCAAAATATTTTGATTTTGGCCCATTGTGTAATGTAGTAGGGAGTATTAAAATGCTAAAATATATGTTAGAAATATAATGACTATCGTGATTACCCTCATCAACAACGATGTACATAGATACTAAAGAGGAATAAACAAATTCCTACACTTACTTAATTCTTTTCTAATCTCACAAATCCACAATTACAATCAACTTGTAAACATGCACATACAGTGTTGTTAATAATAATAAGAACAGCTCTTTCTTAACTTAAAAAAGAAAAACTTTTTTAATTCTTACTGCCAAACTATTGATGATCTTATGGTGAATCTTAATTTTCATAAGTTAATTGTTCAAAATTTTATGGAACATTTTAATTTGCTGGGAAGAAAATAATAAAAACAATATTTTCGGTTTTGCATTTAACACGGGAAAATAATACAAACATTTTTGAAACCTTTAATCCAGAAAAATGTTAATAATGGGTCTATTTGAAATAAAAAAATATTTCTTTTTTTAAATAAAACTTATTTAAAAGCTTTTGCAAAAACAAGGCAAAATAAATTACAATACTAATTTATTGTTTCAAGCCATTCACAGAAAAGTAAAACCAAAGTCAGGATGCAGGAATCGAAAAACAACGACGCGGTTTGATCAGTGCTTAATGCGTAAAAGCTAAAGAAACCCAATGTTGACATGTGAAGAGCTTAAGATTTAAATAGCTGGATTTGTTACATATTATGGGACGATCGTCATAAAATATTTTACTGTATTTGAGTCTAATGCTGAACTTTATATCTCAATAACGATATGTATTTTATATGGCACCTATGGTCAATCTTCACAAAATCCAATATTAAATTTTTTATTTACATCTAATTGATCTGCGTAAAATTTCAGTTCGATATCGATATTTATAAGGTTAATATGTTTTTCGGAAATGCTTCTTATATGGGAGTTATGGTCAATTATGAATCAATAATGTCGCTACGATGATTTATACTGTGGGCGTCAAAATAAAGTCAACACCACATATTATTAAAAGAAAATTATAATAATATAAATAATATTATATTAGAAAATTATGTATTATATATATAGTTATTTAAATAGAATTGAAAACACATAAAAAAAGCAAACGAAAAAACGTATACAAATAAATTGAGTTATTGTTAAAATGTACAAATTTTTACGCGTCAAAATATAGTAAACAATGGCATCATCCTTAAGAAAACCCAGCGTCATTCCAAAATTAATGGTAATTCTTTTAATTTTTCTTTATTTAATTAAAATAAAATATAGGTAAATATAACAAATACAATACCACAGATAAATTGCCTGGAGCAAAACGACCAGATCGTCTTACAAAGACTGCTGTAAGACCTTTAGTAAGAAAAGTAAGAGCAAACTGAACATCTAGTGCTATAAAAATAAAATGTTACTTCTGGAAAACCTTTAAGCTCGAGCACGATTACAAGATATTTGCATCAAAATGGCCTACATGGCAGAGTGCTACATAAGAAGCCCTTTATAATAAAGAACAACCAACCAAACGTTTGAATTTCGCAAAAAAAAAAAAAAAATATATAAACCAGCCTCAAACTTTTTGGAATAATATTCTATCGATTGAGAGTTTTGGATTGTCGGTAAAAAGCAATGTAGCTATAATGTAGAGAAATTAGAAGTAGGCCAGAACTGGATTTTCCAACAGGACACTGCTACTAAGCTACCTCCAATATTGTGAAGGAGTGGTTGCTCAAAAAATTAGGCAAATTAACATTTCTTGCAAAGATAACCTAAAGGCTGTAAATCAGGATAAATGAAACAAAATTTTTCCTGATTTCACCAAAGAACTCTTTGATTCTATTTCTAAAAGATTCTCAGCTGTGATAAAGGCAAAATGACTACAATCAAAATATTAAAGGCAATGTTTCACGTAAATGGAATATATATGTTTATACTTTATTTTGAATGAATTCTGCAATATATTTTGTTTTAAATTTGTACTGGTAGTATATTTTAATAAAATATTTTTATAAATCAATATTATGTTTTCTCTTTACGAGGGCGGTTCGGAAACTTCTTAGCCTAGCATAGAAAGAGAATAGTTAGTTTTTCAAAAACATTTTTATTTTTATAATCTCCTGAAACTACAATACACTTAGTACAACGCTTATCTAGCAATTCTATCCCTTGATTAAAATAGTTTTTCTCAAAGCTTTCAAAATAGTGGTTTACAACTGTAATTGCATCTTCATTTGAGGTAAAACACTTTTTTTAGATTTGGGAACAGGTAAAAGTCACTAGAAGCTCTATCAGGAGAATATGGTGGGTGATCAAGCAACTGGTACTTTAATTCGTTGATTTTAGCCATTGTTAAAACACTCTTGTGCGCTGGTGCGTTGTCTGGATGAAAAATTATTTTTTTGTGTTGTTAGCCAGGCTGTTTTTCGCGAATTTTTACATTAAATTGATCCAAAATGTTGCAATAGTAATTTATTATTGTTTTATCCTTTTGCAGATAGTCAATCAATAAAATGCAGTTCTTCACGCAAAATTA
This sequence comes from Bellardia pandia, assembly GCA_916048285.2. Taxonomy (NCBI): domain Eukaryota; kingdom Metazoa; phylum Arthropoda; class Insecta; order Diptera; family Calliphoridae; genus Bellardia; species Bellardia pandia. The sequence continues at coordinate 31,221,615 of OU696531.1, forward strand.
AATGGACTTGATCATTTGAAATGCCCAAGATAATAGCTATTTCACGCACTTTTATTAGTCGATCATTTAATACCATATCATGAACTTTGGCTACACTTTGTGTTGTTGTTGCTATTTTTGGACGTCCATTACGTGGTTCATTAACAATTCTTGTACGACCACGTTTAAACTCAGCAACTCAATTTTCTACTGTTGCGCATACAGTACCGCTTTCACCAAACACATTCACCATATCATTATGAATTTCTTGTCCCGATAAACCTTTGTTGTTTTTTTTTGAACACCTGTTTCTATATGAAGAAGTTGTCAAATCGAAAAGAAATTTAACATGTGTTCATAGCATAGATTGAAGTTGCCAAAACATTTAATTTTTTTCTGTTTATACCGCGTTTTCTGTTCTAGGCTAAGAAGTTTCCGAACAGCCCTCGTATTTTGACGCTCACAGTATATACATTTTTTATTATAGAAATATTCACGAAAATTAAACACTAAAAAAAAAGTTGAGAAGTTTTTTACCGACACTGTAAGAATAGCCCACACAAGCTTTCCTACCATATGTACTCCACTTCTGGAATATCCTTTTCCTATATAATACTCGTGTGTGTAGGTAGGTAGTTGTTATACAAAGTAAATATTACCACTATAAAAGTTATTGTAATTCTTGCTAAGCAATAATGAAACAATAGGAAGAACAGTAACATTGACAAATACAATAGCAACAACTAGGGTGATAACAACAAGGCTAATCATTTAAAAATAACAGGAGAAAAACAAAATAAACGAACACATACTATGCTATATTCACATTCATACAGACTTACATAAATACTTATACAACTGAACAAACCAAGGTGAACTGTTAACGAACGTCACAACAATAACAGCAGCAACATCAACAAACTCACAAAGTTTGTAAACAAAACAAATAATCCATGTAAAAGGACAATGATTGTCAAGGAATATACTTCATACGTAAAATAGGAAAAAAACAGAACAAAACAAATTTCAAAAATAGTATAAAATTTATTTGTATGTTTGTAATAAAAATACATCAATTTATGCCGAAAATGTAGACAACTAGGGAAACGAAAACAATAAGAACATTGAATCTGTTATTTCATTACAAATATAGGGTCAATACCAGGACATCGAAAGTGATGATTGTTTGGCAAAGTGTTATGCTCTGATACAAATGTAGTGGTTGTGTGGTTGAATCTATGTTGTTAATTAAAACTTGTGTAATTTGGGTCAATTATTGTGACAACAGAGCATTTTTGAAAGGGCACCACTTCTTACTACAGCTTTGCTGAAAGTTACGAAATTGTTTTTCTGTTTTTGTAATACTGACTGTGTTGACAAAAACGAAGGCAATTGAATGAAAGTTAGAATATGTAGAAAGAACATAACCTTATCTATTTAGTTGGTTCTTATTGGCAATAAAAACAAGTTAATAAACATAGTACAAGAGTTCAAGGTTGTGTCTTCTAAAAGCTTTTATATAAGCTGGCTTCTAATCCAGATGTATGTATGCCGACTATATTGGTGTTTATCTTTCGTCAGGGATTAGGAATAATCAGTAAACTTTTAGAGTTTGCACATTTTTATTTCATATTTTCCGTTTTGACACCAATCACAGCAATATTTTCTAAAATTAAAAAAAAAAAAAATTCAAAATCTTAATGTTGAAACAAATTTAATTAAAAATTGTAATAAAGTGGTTTCACTTTATTAAAGGGGGTTTGGAGTTTTTAATAAACGCTGATAATCTGTTCTAATTATTTGTTATTTCTGGTTCAAATAAGGCAGGAAAGTCGCCAGTATTCGATTTACTCAGATTTACTAGTCACAGTAGTCCACAAAGGTCTTCCTGCGTCTTAGCTATTTTATTTATTTATTAAAACAAATTAAACAATGTTTGATTAAAAAAAAGAGATGTTTATTCTTTGAATGTTACTATAAGAATCACTAAATTATGATGTTACAAGAGCTTACTTGATTTTAGTCAAATTACAATAGTCGTCTAGTATACAGTATAAAAGTTAATAAAAAAACAAATTATTAAAAATATAATGAGAGCGAGAGCAAATGATATTGTTTAATCTCTTTTAGTGATGTGCATAAATATTGATAATTGATTATCACTTTGTTTTAATTACATTGTTAGGGTGCTCAATACAAAATTAAAATGAATCATACATATAATTATACATAGAATTATTAATGACATTATAACAATAATAAGACAAATAATACAAATCAGTTAAGTATAATAATGAAAAATAATCATCTTCAATAAAAATAAGGTTAAAATAAAAATATTAGTTTTAGTTAAAGCTGGATACAATTCTGGCTGCTACAACCTCCCCCTCTGGTGGATTAATCGTCTCGATAATGCAACCAGGATTTTAATTTCGTGTACTTTCCTTGAGCCGCAACGATCTTCTTAGAGTAATGGGATGATTATTGTGGTTTTGCTTGTTGCTTTGTTGAGTTGTTTGGTTGTTGTTTTGTTGCGTTGTTTGGTTGTTGGTTTGTTGAGTTGTTTGGTTGTTGTTTTGTTTAGTTGTTTGGTTGTTGTGTTCAATATTGCTCGGCCGACCTCGTTTACGAAGTGGATATATTGGAGTTTCTGAATCGCCTTCATATAGAGTTAAGTCAGATGTGTGTAGTGTCGCTAGTGGTGTATGTGGAGACGTTAATGAGGCAATTGTAAAACATGATGAACCTTTGGCTCCAATTACAACATATGGACCATCTCTGCGTGGTGTGAGTTTTGAGGTAATTCCATCTTTTGCTTTACTCAGTATATGCGTTGCTACTAACACCTTGTCACCAATTTTAATATCCTTTGACGGTTTTCGTTTTTGATCTGCAACACTTTTATTTCGATCTTGCATTTTATATTGACTGTCATTTGCAATTTCTAATGTATCTGCCAGTTTCAATAGGTACGGAGTTATTTGAGGAATGAAATTTTCTGCCTTCACTATAGCTTTAAAGTCGTAGTTTACTTCTGTCGGCGTTCGCAGTTCACGACCAAATGATAGAAAAGCAGCAGAATAACCAGTACTTTCGCATTTTGCAGTATTCATGGAGAATCGTATAGCTGGTAACATTACATTCCATTTTGTGTGGTCTTTTCCGACACAAATTGCTAATTGGGTTTTAAGATCCTGGTTTTTCCTTTCTACAGGATTAGATTGTGGATGATATATTGCAGTAAATGTTTGTTTTATACCCAAACAAAATGTTAATTTTTGCATTAATGCAGATATAAATTGGGTTCCATTATCTGTGTGTAATCTGCGTGGTATTCCATATCTAAGAAAAACTTCATTAAGCAGTGTTAAAGCACAATTTTCGGCTGTAGCTTCTTTTAATGCAAAAAGTTCTACCCATCTACTACAAACATCTTCTACTATAAGGATCCATTGATATCCTTCTGGTGTTTTAGGCAAAGGACCAAAAAGATCTACTGCAACGATTTCAAATCTTTTGTTGCTATTAAGTGTTTGTAACAGTCCGCAAGGTTTAGAATTTGTTGGTTTGTACTTTTTACATTCTTCGCATGATTTAACGTAATTTTTAATATCGGTTCTTATACCTGACCAATAAAACAGTGGTGTTATCCGATTCATGGTTCTGTCTATTCCATAATGACCAGATGTTGGATCATTGTGGTATTTGTTTAAAATTAGTTGACGATGTGATTTTGGTATAACTAATTGTCCATTTTCAGAATCTTGGTCTGAATTATATTTGTAGAGAATACCATCAATCATTATATAGCCACGATTTGTGTGTCTTCCAACGTTTTCGTCATTATTTTCAAAAGAAGATATTATATTTTTTAAATCCTCGTCTTCTAATTGAGCTTTACGAAACTCTTCAGAACTTTCTCGTGGAAAATCAATTTCGACTGCATTACAATTACAGTTTTCAATGCATTGTTCATTAACACATGGTGGGCGCGAAAGAGAATCGGCAATAACATTTTGCTTTCCTGGGGTGTAATTAAAAGTTAAATTATAGCTTTGAAGTAATAGCGACCATCTTGCCAGTCTTCCGGTTGGAGATTTTAATGTAAATAACCATTTCAGCGGTTGGTGATCTGTGAAAACAGTTACTTTAGAGCCTTCAATGTAGCCTCGAAATTTTTGAACAGCCCATACAACAGCTAGTGCTTCACGTTCTGTAGTAGAGTAGTTTTTTTCAGCTTGAATTAAAAGACGACTTGCGTATTCAATGGGGTGTTCTTCGTTGTTCTCCCCCTGCAATAATACAGCTCCGATCGCATAACTGCTTGCATCAGTTCTTAAAGAAAACGGGTTGTTTTCGTTTACTTGTTGCAGTATTGGCGGGGTTATTAATTTTTCTTTTAACTTTTGAAAAGCGTCGTTTTCATTTGTAGACCATTTCCAAATAGAATTTTTTTTTTGTCAAGTTAGACAGAGGTTTTGATATTTCAGCAAAGTTTGGTATAAATCGTCTAAACCACGAACAAGTCTGCAGAAATGACATAAGTTGTTTAAGATTTTTAGGGTTAGGACGTTTTAAAATAGCTGATGTTTTTTCAGGGTCAATTTCTATGCCATCTTTTGATAAAATATGCCCTAAATACTTTATTTTAGGTTTGCAGAAAAAACATTTTTCCTTATTAAGATGGAAACCAATTCCTTTAAGTTTTTTAAATGTTGTTTCTAGATCGTTTAAATGACTTTCAAAATCCTTAGAGCAAATAATTATATCATCTAAATATGCCAAAATAAGAATGTTGGGAAGGCTTGATTTAATCTTATCAATTACTCTTTGGAACGTTGCTGGAGCATTTTTGAGTCCAAATGGCATTCTGTTAAAAACGTATATTCCAAAAGGAGTTGTAAATGCTGTTTTTAATTTATCTTCTTCATTCATTTCTATTTGCCAGTACCCAGATTTCAAATCAATAGTTGACATGTAAGGCGTCGTTTTTGCAGCATGTAAAAGATCTTCCATTCTTGGCAACGGGTAAGTATCAGAGACTGTTATGGAATTAAGTTTTCTGTAATCAACACAGAGGCGTATTGAGTTATCTTTTTTTGGTATTAAAACTACAGGAAACGCCCATGGAGATTCCTTTTCTTCTATTATTCCTTTTTCTATCATATCATTTAGTTCATATTTTAGCTTTTCTTTCATTGCTGGTGAAATTCTATAAGGTGGGTTAGTTATGGGTGTATTATCTCCGGTATTTATTTTATGTTTAACTCCTTTTATAGGTGAGCATATGTTTTGAAAAATTTCTTCGTACGAGTTTAAAAGTTTTACTAAATTATACTTTTGTTCTTTATTTAAATATTTACTTTCGTTTTCACATATATTAAAATCGATTGCGTTTATTTCCAACGCTTTTGTTAATGGTGAATCCTCATTAACTTTCTTTTTTTTTAAAGGAGGAAACAAATCTGTTTTCTTTTCGTTAGGCATTTCAAAATTTTGTGGCAAACAATCTTCGAAAATTTTTAAAATTCCTCTGGGGGAATAGTCGTTTTTAGGTGAATAAATTGATTTTAATGTTTGAATGTTTTCTGAATCATTTTTGTTATTAGATTCAAACCATGACATAAAATCATTACTATGGTTTACATTTGATGAACTCGGTTGACCATCTGTTACTTTGGTTTGGTTAAGATTAATGTTTTCTTTAATCTTAGATGATTTTGACTTAAATTCAAAGATTTTAAGCGGTTCATCTTTATAATGCCATGTTCTTTGAGCTAGATCCATTACAATACCGGCTTGCTCCAAAAAGTCAATGCCGAGTAAGGTTCTATTATCCTTTGCCTTCGGTAAGCAAATAAAACGAATTCGCTTTAAGCGGTTGCCAATCATAATATTGACTATAGTTGAATACACATTTTCTTTATGAGATATTCCATCAGCTAGGGTTATTTCCGCAAAAACTGATTGGAATTTAACCTTCTTTTCTAAGAGTTTCTTATATAGAAAGTAACCAGCTATACTAGTTCTGGCAGCGGTATCTAAATATGCTTCACCTTTCAACCCATTAACATTTATTTCAACGGTAGGAACATTTCTACCAACAATATTTGTTTGTATGCTATGAAAATCCATTTCTTTTGGGCTTTCTATAACATTTTTGTAGTTGCATGTTGGACAGTTTGATCTGTAGTAACCAACAGCTCCACAGCCATAACAATTAAGTTTGGTTTCATCAGGTTTTTTCTTCTTTTCCATTTCTAAACGTTTATAACAAACATCTGCCGTGTGATTTTTCTTTCTACAGAATGAACATTTAGTTGGCAAATTTTCTTTAGTACCTATGAGTCTTTCGGAGGATTCTGGCTTATTCTCATTTTTTAGCAATTCTATATCCCGAGCCCTTGAAAGTAAATCTTGAAAAGTTTCTATACTTTCTCTAGAAATTTTCTCACGGATTTGTATATTTATTAATGAAAAAATCAAATTAATTTTTGTGCTCTCTGGGAGTTTTTCCTTTAGTTGGGCAAAAAGACGTCTCTTCCTACAAATAAAAGCATCTGTGGCTTCAAAGGATTTTTGTTTGTCTTGAAAAATTTCCGCATATATTCTCCAATCTGGTTTAGGTGGAGCAAAAGCATTGCGTAGGAGTTCTATAGCATCATTAAAACTTCTGGCCTCATGCTTGACGCCTTGCCACCATGACGATGCATAACCTTCAAGCAATAAAGGTAAGCTTGTTAAGGCTACAGAATCAGAAATACGTTCAGCTTCTTTAAATACTAAAATTGTAGCTATAAAATCTTCTACTTTTGATGTATTACGGCCTCCATTAAAACGAGAGCTACAAGAACTAAAAGTAGCTTTTATTTCTTGACGAACTTGTAGAGATCCAAGTAAATCAGAAAATTGACGTTCTGTTAAATTGATACTCAAAGGTCCATTAACTGCAGAATTTGGGACATTTACATTTTGTGTATTGGAACTAGTTTGGCTATTAGTAGACGGTGTAGAGGTCGTGTTTGTAGGAATTATTGGGTCTGAAGCCCGGATGGAATTTTGCAATGGTGCATTGGGAATTGTGTTCTGGGAGTTCATAGTTGTTCTAGGCATTTTCAAAAGAAACCTTAAAAATCTTTTTAATTTCTGTGATTTTTCTTACAATTTTTTAAAAATGTAGTAGCTAATACTGCTGTTTATTAGCTTGGTATAATTAGTTACAACAACAACGCATATATTTTAAGAGTTAAAGCAAAGAATAATTGAACGAAGAAATTGAGAAATAACAACCGTTATAAACAACAACACTACAGGTGGATGATGAATACACACAGTATCGATGACCAACAACAACAACTGCAGTTTTTTCTTTTGCGTTTTTGTTCCAATTAATGTTTTATTTTAGCAAAAAAAATTTATTTCGCAAAAATAATAAATATTTTACGTTGGGCGCCAATTGTAATAAAGTGGTTTCACTTTATTAAAGGGGGTTTGGAGTTTTTAATAAACGCTGATAATCTGTTCTAATTATTTGTTATTTCTGGTTCAAATAAGGCAGGAAAGTCGCCAGTATTCGATTTACTCAGATTTACTAGTCACAGTAGTCCACAAAGGTCTTCCTGCGTCTTAGCTATTTTATTTATTTATTAAAACAAATTAAACAATGTTTGATTAAAAAAAAGAGATGTTTATTCTTTGAATGTTACTATAAGAATCACTAAATTATGATGTTACAAGAGCTTACTTGATTTTAGTCAAATTACAATAGTCGTCTAGTATACAGTATAAAAGTTAATAAAAAAACAAATTATTAAAAATATAATGAGAGCGAGAGCAAATGATATTGTTTAATCTCTTTTAGTGATGTGCATAAATATTGATAATTGATTATCACTTTGTTTTAATTACATTGTTAGGGTGCTCAATACAAAATTAAAATGAATCATACATATAATTATACATAGAATTATTAATGACATTATAACAATAATAAGACAAATAATACAAATCAGTTAAGTATAATAATGAAAAATAATCATCTTCAATAAAAATAAGGTTAAAATAAAAATATTAGTTTTAGTTAAAGCTGGATACAATTCTGGCTGCTACAAAATTGTTTTTGTATTTAAAAACGTTTTTCAACAGAAACTTTGTTTTCCAACATTACCATATTGAAGTAATTAATTAATCTGATAAAAAATATAGAGAGAGATATATCATTACAAAAAACAGCATTATCATCACATTGTGAAAATTTGAATCACTATCCCGACTTTGAAAACATATAAGTTTTAACAAGTAAGAGTTTATATTCGGCTGTGCCGAATCTTATATAAACACCAGCAAATCATGGAGATTTATAAGGGCTTTATATAGGGGCTACGCTCAAATATGGACCGATCATCATGAAAGTTGGTACAATAATTTATTATTCTGATTATGCTTGTCGAATTTCAACTGAATAGTAATTTGTAAAAAAGGTTTATATTCATTTAAGTGAATTTCGGAAGTGGTCTTTGTATGGGGCTATGGTCAAAATTATGGATCGAAGCAAACAAAATATTGTTTCGAGATTTCACTTTGCATGAAACTTATTATTGCAGAATTTTGTTTAGATACGGCTTTTCCATAGACATTTATATACCATAAAACCATATTCCGGCAAGATATTTGTATGGGGGCTACGTGGACCGATTCCTACCATTTTCAACAAGACTTGTCGTCCTATAACATAATTAAAGTGTGCAAATTTTACTGATATTATGTGAATTATATATGAAGAAAACAGCAAAAAATATCTGAAAAATATCGAGGTAGTCTGAAAGTTTGATCTATAACTCGGATACTACTAAACCGATTTTACCCATTTACAATACCAAACAATTCGGTGGATCAAAGAATGTTTGGTAAAAACTTAATTGTTCTATGTCTTTTTTTCAAAGCTCTATCGTGATTTCAACAGACGGACACATGGACGGACATAGCTAAATTGGCTTAGAATCTTATAAGGATCCTGAATATATAGACATTTTGGCTCCACGCCCATTATTTCGATGTGTTGCAAATGGAATAACAAACGTAAGATACCCCCTATCTTTTTGGTGTGGGTATAAAAACAGAAAATAATTATAAACGTCGTTATATTTTAGAAATGTTAGAAATTATAAATGTACCAAAAAATCTTAAGCTATGTTTAGACGGTTGTCATACAATGTTGTCAGATCTGGCAATGTGCTAGCAATGTACTGACATTGAAAAATTGTTAGCAAATTATCAATGCTTTTTCTTACAACGTTGGAAGACTAAAATTTTAAGTTCACACGGTTGTTAGACATTTTCTGAACATTTTTCGGACAACGTTGTAAGATCTGACAACCGTCTATACAAAGCTTGGCTGAATTTCAGTTTATGGGGGACACCCCTAGAGAAAAAATCTAAATATGCCATCCCCTTCAGAATGTTCCCAGGAGTACGAAAATCATAATGAAAAAGGGGGCTCACGCCCCCTATGGGCGTGGCAGTCGAAAAACGACCCGGCCCACCTACGTAGACAATATGGGTATCAAATGAAAGCTAATGTCTTCACGATTCCAAAAATAGCCATAGTTGCCAGATCGGGCGGTTTTTGCAGCCGATACGGCCATTTTTGTTAAATAGGGGCGGGGGTGAAAAACGACCCATGCCACCTACTTAGGCAATATTGGTATCAAATGAAAGGAAATGTCTTCACGATTCCAAAAATACCCGTAGTTGCCAGATCGTCCAGAATTTGAGGAAGATATGTTAATTTTTATAAAATGGGGGAAGGACTTTTTTTGTTTATTTCTTTTTAGCTCGGCCAGAGGCCGAGCACTCGAAATCCCCGCCGTCTAGAATTAAGACATACTGGAGTTAAAAACCCCTAAGCCCGGCCATAGGCCGGTCACGCAGAAAAACTTTACTAAAATGGCCATATCGGCTACAAAAATCGCCCGATCTGGCAACTACGGCTATTTTTGGAATCGTGAAGACATTAGCTTTTATTTGATACCCATATTGTCTACGTAGGTGCGCCGGGTCGTTTTTCGACTGCCACGCCCATAGGGGGCGTGAGCCCCCTTATTCATTATGATTTTCGCACTCCTGGGGTCATTTAAGGGGGCGTGGCATTTTTTTTTTTCCCCAGGGGTGTCCCCCATAAACTGAAATTTTGCCCAAAGCTTTAGAATTCATTTTAAAGCAGATACAGCTAATGTTGCTTAAACCTAAAGACACTTAATTTATAAAAATGGAATTGGAAACTAAATTATTTTTTAATATTTTCGTTTTATTAATATTTAAAATATTTCATTCTGACAATTCTGTTATATTGTTAATAAATTTAATTTTCGTGAAGATGCTACATATTTTTGTAGCGAAATATTTGAATAAATAAGAAATAAATAAAAAGTGAAAGAAACTTAAAACATTAACATCGGACAACACTATATTAAACATTAAGTAAATTATTAGGTATATTTATTCACTGAAGATGATCAACAAAGTTGTTCGAAATATTGGAAACGAATAAAATATAATAAAAATTAAAAACGAACAAGAATTTTTATATTTTTAATAATAGAGACCTCAAGCCGAATTAATAAAGTAAAAATATTTTTAACAATAAAAAGAAATTTTGACCTTAAGCTTAAAGAAAAAAATTTTAATAAAAATATCAATGTCGAACAATTAGTTAAATAAAATAATTAATTATGATAATTAGAAAGTTTTGACATTTTACTTGTTGGCATATCGTTTGAGACTTTGGAATTATTATGCGCAAAATTTTGAAGATTTTCATATAAATTCTTTGTTTTAATTTGTTGTTCAAAAAACAAGGTTCTTAAACACTAACAGTCTTATTCATAAAAAATTAAAGTAGACTTCAAATGTACTTTAAGAAAATTTTGTATGAAAATTTTGTCTAAAAGCACACTTCAAACCTACTTTATTTTTTATGAATACGGCAGTTAACTTATACATTTCTGGAATTTACCCCCTGGCCCACGATGTCGAACGATAACGTTCGCTTAGATAAGACTTAAGACACAAACTTTTTATCGTATCTATTTTTTTTTTTACTCAATCAAGTTTGTTTATTCCACAATCAAGTCTGTGTCTTAAGTCTTATCTGTCGTTATCGTTCGACATCGTGGGCCAGAGGGTTAGTTATGCCAATTAATTGGATAAGATATTAAACCAACTATTATACATAAAACTCTTCATCAATCTTCCAAAAATAAATTAACTTTTTTTTTACATATAATCATAAATGTATCAATGTGTTTTCATGTGTTACTGTGACAAATTATGACAGAATGCCTTTAAAAACATAAATAATATTTTTTTTTAACAAAATAAACATTAATATTAATATTAAATTAAGTAAATATAACTTCTTTCAGAATTAAATCCACAAGAAACACACACACATTATATCAACAAAATAAACACACTGTGATATCAACAAATATATACACAGATTTTGGAAATTGTGCGTTAATATTTTGTTAATGTTTCATAACTATAATTACATTTTATTATGAACAAAGAGGAATACTAGCAACAGATAATTATAATTGTAATTTTTTGTTATTATGCAATTTTTAGCAATTTCCTATAAAATGCCTAGTTGTTTGTAACCTAGTGATATTGAAAAAGGTCAAATTTCAGTTTATATAAAAATTGGCTTAAGTTTTCGAGCAATTTCCAAAATATAAAACCGGTCACATATTGTAGTAACAAAATTTTGTAAATAATCTGAATTATTATGGTAAAAATAAAAGTGGCGGCCCGAATAATAGCTTTCTGAGCGGGACATAAGTAGACTGCTACAAAATCGGAGACTATAATTCGTCAAAAGCTGTTGTCTGTTTCCACCACAAAACTACTAGAGTTGAATTCACTGAAAGACTCTAACTGGAAACAGGTTAACCGATAATATTTTCTTAAAAATATATTTGTTTAAGGTGATTTTTTCCCATGTTCAATCAATTCAAATTTGATAATCCAGATGGTTTCAAGGGAGAGAACCAGGATATTTCTTAAAAATAAATTTCGGAGGCAATAATGTGATGGCCAGATTGGGCAGCGTTTTGTTAAGATAGGATAACTTGATTTGATGAATGAATTCTTGGGATAACACAAAATAACTAGATGAGAAATTTATGCCATTTTTAAAAATAGTAATGAAGAAAAATTCATTTTCAATAAGACATAATTCAAACATTAATGATCGTTAAACCGATTTCCACCGTTTCTATATCATCCGTTCTTGGGCCGAAAAATTTCATGCAAATCGGATCGGAGTCTAACAGACTGGTGGTTACAGTTCCTCGCCACCAGAAACACTACAATTTCGGCAGCTTAATGGGCAAATAAGAAAGGTATGAATTGATTTTCTAAAAAAAAAAATATTATTTCTCTAAGACAAGCTAATATTTAAGAATGTTATACAATCGAAAATGTATGTGACACTTCGCTGACAAGATTGAGTGATAGTTTTGACATTCAAGCAACATAGAAATTTTATTGTATTAATTTTATTTTACAAACCACTTCTATGTATGTTTGTCTTTTCAAACATTTAGATAAGAACCTCTAAGTCTTTAAACCAGAAATAATTTTAGATAATAGTCGAATAAAACCCCAAACATCTCTTGGCCAAGTAGGTAATGAGAACATTTAAGTTTATTATACTCATCCTTTTAAGTCGTGTGATGATAAATTGCTGTTTTTTTTGCTGCTTCATAACATTTTTTGTTTCAGCACTGACTGCATTTATAGAAAAATCAAAACGAAAAAAAAAAAAAATAAAACTCAAACCCAGCATATGGAGTATAATATGTACAAGCATTCCTTAGCACAATTTGGTTTTATGTTTTTCTCTACTTTTTGTCCATTTTATATGTTCCTTTTGCTGTTCATTTGTACAAAGTCTGGACAATATGATGTGTTTGTTGATGGCTTAAACTATATTTGCCATATAAAATGGTAAGAATTCATTTATATATATGTACATATATATTTTATAACGTATTTTGAGGTTCTGTTTTATTTATTTATTTATTTTGTTTATACACACCCAACGAATTTCTTTTGATTTCATTTAAACTTATTTCAGTGTTACATGTAGTTCTACTGTTTCGTTTATTCTGTGCAAAAGAAAATGTTTAAAAACTTATATTTTTTTTTTGGATTTAGTCTCTCCTTCCTTCATATTTAAGATATAAAAGTTGAATAGAATTTAGGGAATTTATCCTTAAGCCGTGTAAAATCTTGTGAACCTACAGAAACAATAAGACACACGCATCAGTGTTATAAGACAGTTTAGTTATATGGAGCAGGAGTTGGAATGGAAATTCAAAAAATACCTTTTCTTCACATGGATCAGTTCTACGTAAATATACGGGAGGATTCATACATGTCTTTGGTGAATTCCTGTCAAACGAAAAAATGTTGGAGAAAAAAGTTGGGCAAAAATAATAAAAAAATAACATGTTAACAATAGAGATTTCTTTATTATCTTTAAATTTATTTAATTTTTGGTTTCAACTTGCAAGTTTTTGTTTTTTTTTGTATGAATAACGAAACAAGTGTAAACACATATCAAACAAGTAAATAAGTCGGTTAGGCCCAACCATGCAATACCCTACAGCCAGTATAAATGCAAAAACAATTTTCCATAAATTTAGTGTCATGACTTTTGTCCATATAAATATATATTGTGTTAAATTTTTTCTCGATATAAACACTTTTAAGGTGAGCCCCATAATTGGGGTTAAGCCTAACTATGGCTTTGCGAATGATGGCACCACGATAAATTACCCCAAAGGAAAAAACGAAAATAGGCCCAAATGTTAGGGTCACACACTTCCTTGTAAAATTTAGTACTAATTTTGAAATGAAAAATTACCCCCAGGTTTAAATGAAAGGTGACGCCAAATGTTTCATTTTCCTTAGCGAAAAATTGCCTCTAAAATATTTAAATAAATTTTCACCACCAATTTTGTAATTTTCATTAAATATTTCTAATAATGAAAATCCCAAAATTTTGCATACGAATTTTGGGGTAATTTTTCATATTTATATTTTTAGTATATTTTACAATATTGACGAATGAAATTGAGCCCCAAAGTACAAAAACAAATGTCCTTGGGCTATGTTTTCATTCTACGATTTTGAGATAATTTCTCATTCCTCTTAAAATGCAAAACTATTCCAAAAAAAGAAGAATTATAACCTTCATAAAAATTAAAAAAGGCCCAATAATTTCGTGTTTTGTTAGTCACTGTAATTTCTTGTGTTTATTTTTAGGTTTATATTTTGGACCATTTTTGCTGGGGCCATTATTCGCAGCGGTCTAATTCTGAACCGATTATAATAAAATTGGTCCTTATGATATGACACTTATTTGTGTTGAATTTCATTTAAATACCAAAATTTTTAAGGGATTTATCGTTATGAAAGTGATTTTCGGAAAATGGATCAATTATTGACCAATCTGCACAAAATTTGTAGCTGTGATTAGGTTTCAAATAAAACTCATTAGTGGCGAAATTATTTCGGATGCCATTTATAAGTCAAACATTTATTACCGGTAAAGTCCTACTTTGGAAGGACATTTGTATGGGTGCTAAGTGAAATAGTGGATTGATTTCAACCACATTCAATCGCAATCGATTGTGACATGCACTTTGCGCACAAGCTTTACATGGACAGCCAGCCAGTCAGGGGATATATTATGAGGCGTTACAAACATCAGCACAAATCCAATATACCCTCCCCACTATAGTGGTTGGTGTAGGGTATAAACAGAGAAAAGAAAGAAATTGTGGGCGTGTTTTTTTTTAATTTTGACAACATTTGTGGAAAAATTAACTCCATTATTCTTTGGTGAAACAAGACTTGTGGCATTATACATATATAAGATTTTGATACTCATGGTGGAAGTGCTAATACAAAAACAAAACTGCAATTAGAAATATTTTGCACAGTGGGGCAGAATCAAAATAGTTATGTAAACATTTATTTTAAGCTTTAAGCCACAAATTAGGTCACCTCAGATGCGTGAAATTTTTAAGCGCTTTCAGATTGTTGAAGGTCTGTAATCTTAAAGATATCGATCGATTAGGCATGATTTGTAATCATGCCAATGAGAAAATCAAATGAATAAAATTTTATAACAATATATTTTACGAATCTAAAAATAATCTATTTTAAATTAACATAACTATAAATACGAGTACATAAAACTTTTCTCAGTTTTGTAAGTTAAAGTAAAAGTAAAACAGTTTAACCTATGAACATGTATGTGAAACTAACAAAAACACAAATATTAGTACGCTTGTAAGGTCTTCAATTCTGACTCGTCAAGGCAAGTAATTTTGGTTGAGAAGGGAAAAGAGAATAAAAGGGCACAAATAAGGAAATAAAGGGGTACGGTACTGGTCAATTTTCTTGTTCCTTAAAGTACGAAAATTGAATTGACGTGTGCAGCGTTGTCAACTTTGAAATTTCAAAACGCACCAAAATGGAGAAAAAAAACGCGCCATTTAAAAAAACGCACCAAGTTTAGGATTTCTTTCTTATTTAAACTAAACAAAATTGTTTGTATTCCATTGTACTAGATATGTAATTGTTTTTTTTTAATTTAATAAATTCTATATAAAACTTTATAAAAATAAATCAACGATTAGTAACAAAAGTAATAATAGCAAAAGCCATTTTTAAATAAACGAGCTAATATTGATAAAATAAGCATTTACACACTCAAAATTTAACTCACAATATGCTATTCGGAACTGAAGTACTAATTGGTAAAACGTACTAATTTCAGTACATATTTGGTACTTTTCTTTAAGTATTTTTGTTTTTTTATTTTAAGCACTTCTATTTGAATTTCTTCAATGAAAAATTATTAGGGCTCCACTGGAACTCTAGCCCCAGTTGTTCGTCTACAATTCAGTAGACCAAACCATCTGTTTACACAAGCATTTTTATTTAAATTTTTAAAACGTTAATTTTATTTTCAAACAAATATTTTCACTTTTAGCAATAACCTTCATGTGGCGAATTTGATACATTCGTATTTAAAATACATTTAATGGGTTCCTTAGTATAAATTTCATGATAATGAAAATGAAAAATTAAAAAATGCACCGAAAAGCACCAAGTTGACAATACTGGACATGTGTGAATGGAATGACAAGTTCCAAGGAGAATTGAAGAAAAACTGATCAGCTAAAACTAAAGAGTGTGAAGCAAAACTTATTTAGCAAAAACAATTATTATTTTATTTTTATTTTATAAAGTTAATAAATAGAGTTTCATAACTATAAATACACTAAAATTAAAATAACTTAAAATACCAATATTCACAAAAAACAAAAATTAAACTTTAATAATGTGTTTGTACCATAATAATCCGGATTATTAACAAAATTTGTTACTAACAATTTGTTTACATGTTTTACAACTTTTTTTTTGTAATTGCTCGAAAACTTAAGCTACATTTTATATAAACCGACTTTATTCTTTTTTAAAATCAATAAGTGACCGTGTGGTTCGGTATTATATTAGCAAATTGTAGAAAATTGCATAATGTAATTATAGTTATGAAAGGCTAATGAAGTAGTCTCCCAAATTTTGAATAAAAATCGAACTATACTCTTAAAAAAATTTTCCTTGCCTGGTTAAGCTTTGTTGCCCAGGAGCAAATTACTTGTTACTTCTGATAAATACCGTAGCCGAAACCAGTTTGCAGCCGACCAAGAGCCGAAGCATTTATCTCATCGGATTGTATTACCTAGCCAGTCGACAAGAACGGTTTGTTAATAGTCCTCAGTAAAGAACAAATTATTTTATTCAAGGCTTAATCGCATTACGGCGTAACGAAACGATCGTCTATTGAAGATAAAACGCTGCTCTTTGGTAAGATAGATTTCAGTGGAAGCAGACCTCTGAATTAACCTGGTCAGACTAAGTATGCCACCCGGATATAAACAAAAATTCCATCTTCCATACCTAATTATTTTGTTACAGAACTTATAAAGTTTTTTTGAGCTTTTATCTGGCCTTTATTTTACTAATACACTTTATATTTGCTGGTTTCATAATAAATTTGAACCACGAAACATCTGTTGATATTTGATTAAAAAGAAAAAAAAAACAGTCTTTAAAGTTCTTAAGCAACACACAGATTTTTAGTACATCGGAATTTCTACAAAGAAAATTCATTTAAATTTGCAAAAAAAGTATTTGCAGCTGTTTCCTGAATTTCAATTGAAAAGAAATTCATTTCGATATGAAGTTAAAACCAAAGTTTATATAGTTACTAACAACATGTTAACAAACTAACAAAAATCAAACGACAAATACATATATTATTTTGAATTTGTAAAGAGTTGTAAACAAAATAGTTCTCATCGCACTGAATTGAAATCACTGATGTGAAATAAGTTTTAAATGCGTTGAAGCAGATATTTACTATGATGTGCATACATACTACATAGTATATTATTCCCTTGCCTTTATTTAGGTATAAAATTCGAGTCAGAATTATTACACTGCACAGTGGTTAAGATGTGAAGGGTTTAGCATTTCGCAATGGCTAGTTCGATCGAAACAAGTTTATGTTTTGATGATGTGAGGGCTCATAATAGAGCAACTTTGAGATGTTATTTGCAACATCAGATTTCTAAGATTTTTGTATTTTCTTTGAAAAACTTGCTTTTTTTTAAATATCGGGCAAGTTTTTTTTTTAACGATTTTACTCAAATTGTTAGTTAAACAATAAGACTTTTCGTTAAGCATATGATATATCAAAGTATCAGAACAAAAAAACCAGTTTCAATTTGAAATTTGAAAAAATAATAGATTTTTGCAATATTTTGTTAAAAAAAAACTGCCTCAAGACACAACCAAAAAGATGGGGGTATATTAAGTTTGTCATTGCGCTTGTATCACATCGGAATATTGGTAGTACAACTATAACTATATATACATATATATGTTTATTCTGGGTCCTTTTTAGATCCTAAGACGATCTAGCCATGTCCGTCCGTCTGTCCGACTGTTAAAGGCACGATAGAGCTTCAAAAAAGCTAAAAAAATAAATTCTTTTACCGAAATGTTGGTATTGAAATTTTTTTTTTATTTTTTACTTTACCTCTTAACAATGTATAAAGTTATTATTAAGTGTTTTACAACTATAAATATAGTAAAATTAAACTAACGTTAAATACCATTATTCATAAAAAATTTAAACTTTAGTAATGTGTTAGACCTCCTTTTTTTAATCAGCTCAAAATTCGATCAGTCATATAATACGCCAGATTTACCTTTACTCTTATGTCCTCAGATATAGACTGCCAAGCATCTATAACAGCTTCTTTTAGGTGATATATGCTTTCCTTTTGTCGGTTTCCATTATAAATTCAACGGCTAAATATTCTAAATGGGGATATTCCAGCATATTAATATTTTTCAAAGACAACCACAGCTTTGTTTGACGACTTACATGTTTAGGTGCGTTGTCTTATTGAAAAATAAATTGTTTTTTACTACTATTTTCTAAAAATGGCACCAAATCAAGTCATCACAAAAACATCCCAAAAATGATCAAAGAACCGCCTCCGAACTTCTCTTCATTCCGAACGACTCTTCATTGTGTTGTTGTCACATTTTATAATTCCGCGATTGTTAACGGACCACCACTTTTATATTTACCATAATAATCAGGATTACTACAACATGTTGCCGTTTTATTTTTTTGTTTTACAATTGCTCGAAAAGTTAAAAGGTAATTTTTTATACAAACTGAAAAATCACTAAGATTTATAAAAAATGGTTGAAAATTGCATAATAAGAATAAATAACTTTTTTTTCTCGAATTTATCTTTATTTATAAAATGTAATTATAGTTATGAAATATTAACAAAATATAAATGCTCAATTTCTATTTTAAATTAATAAAGTGGTCTCCCAAATTTTGTATACAAAGAGATCAATCTTAAAAAAATTTACACGTTTAAAAAAACTGTTTGTAAATTTACAAAAAATAGCAAACATTAAATTTGGATTTACACGATTGAAATTTTCTTCAAAATTGCTCTTCAAAATGCTTCAAACTCGTGTGAACAGCAAAATTTCTTCAAAATTTATTTATTTAATAACTATTAATAACTATAAAATAAATAAATTTTGAAGAAATTTTGCTGTTCACACGAGTTTGAAGCATTTTGAAGAGCAATTTTGAAGAAAATTTCAATCGTGTAAATCTAGCTTAAGAGTACCTAATTTAATGATGATTGGGCTATATTTGACCCATTTAAAGTTCACTGCGAACAATTTTGATAATTTTTTTTTGCGTATGAGGTAGGGTTTAAAATGCCTTCGCACTTACAGTTGGTCATCACAAACTACATTGAGTGGTGTATCCTCCTCCTCCTGTGGTAAGAATACCTTCCCGGAACCGCTTCCTGCATTACTTCGAGAAGGTTCAGAGCAACGTCCTGAAAAGGACCATGTACACTCTCCCTTGTGTGGGAATGCAATTTTAAAACCCGTGTCAAGTTATCGGCTCATCTTCTTATGTTCCTAAGCTCTTTTGTCTCGTTTTATTGCAGAGCATCGAGGTCTCTTTTCTTCGCACGTAATATTATAATATACGTAGAGTATTTTCTTACAGCATTCTAGTTCTCCTCGCATTGCAGCAATTTCTCCACTATATTGTTAAGTCTGAAAGGACCAATTTGTTCCATCACTATATTTCTTTCATTATACCATCTGCTGCACTCAAAAAAGGTGTTTTCAGCATCATCGTTTGTTGACTCGCAGTATATACATCCTGGTTCGCTTACCTTCCCCATACGGTATAGGTACTTTCTAAAATATCCGTGATTAGAAAGAAACTGAATCAAAAAATAGTTGACTTCCTCAAAAGTCCTTTTAATCCATCTCTCTATGTTGGGGATAAGTCTCGCCGTCCATCTTCCGGTTGTAGCAGCACTCCATCTTTCTTGCCATCGTTGTACTGTCTGAATTCACAGTTCCTCCATTTTAATGTTCAAATTTGATAAATGCCCTTAAATATCTTACAAACATCACTAGCAAGTGGAATTTCGACGTACTCTAGTAAATATATTTTTATTGTCGATATCGAACTGAAATTTTAAACAGATCAGTTATATATACGCAAAAATTTAATGAATTTTGTGAAAATTAAGCCATAATTGGCCATAGCTCTCAGACCCACTTATGAGAATAACTAGACAACTCATAAAGTTCTTCTTAAAAGCGTTATTTGTATGAAATTCAAGCAAATACATAGAAACTACGGTACAGTTTTTTATGACGATCACCTCATAGAAGATGATAGCTCTCCTTTCCATGGTTACGAAATAAAAATAACCCGTATAAATATCATTAACGATACAAAATGTAACACATATTAGTTTCAAGGTATATAAGACGGTATATAAGATTCGGTATAGCCAAACATAAACTATTACATGTTTATATTTTATTCTTTCAAATTTCAATATACGAGTAAATAAATAAGTAACATATGTTTTTTTTATTTTTAGCTAAGAAAAAAAAAAACAAAGGGAAAGGAAAAATATGTTTTTTTAACAAAAGAGAATTTTATAACAATGTTTTAAGTAATAACTAAATAAAACGTAAAATATGTATGTACGAGTATATACATACAGTCTCAAGAACTTTATAAACGAAAAGCTCAGACAGCATGCACTTGAAATGCCTTTCATACATACATACACATATGTATATTTAAGGTTGAACAATTCATCCTATTCAAATTCTTTACTACATTTGGTTACATTTGTCAATATCAGAAGGACATGTAAGTAAATGTTTTTGTAATGGATTTATTGCAATAGTTTTCCAATAGAATGCATATGGAAAAGTTATGAACAAAAACAAGTAAGAAAGTATAGTCCATAGCCTGGCCATATAATACCCTACACACATACATATACATTTATATATATGTAGGTATATACTATATTAAAACAATAGATATGACCTATTAGGGACCGATCATCCAAAAATTTAGTGGCATGACTTTTGTGCATATAAATATTATGTGTGTTAAACTCTATTTCGATATAAATACTTTTAAAAGATTAATGGATGTTAAAGTGAATTACGAAGAGGGTCTTATACAGGAGTTTTGACTAATTATGAACCGACCATTATAAAATTAGGTGTCATCATTTCTATATATATGAAAATTATTTGAGTTGAATTTTTTTAAATATAAATATTTACAAGAGATTTATGGTAGTTAAAGTGATAATTTGAAGTGGGTCTTACACTACGACTAATTGCGGACCGATCATCATAAAATTAAACCAAATGCATATGTAAAGGGTGTCCCAACTAGAACGCAATGTTGTCAATGGTGTTCGGTATCGTGAATTGATAACCAGTTTTTTTCTTGCCTAGAATTGAAGAAATGAATGTGGAGGGCATGTGGTTTCAACAAGACGGCGCCACATGTCATACAGCCAGAGAAAAATTTCCCGGTCGTGTTATTTCGCGTTTTGGAGACCAGAGAGGCCGCCTAGATCGTGCGATTTACCACCTTTAGAGTTTTTTCTTTGGTGTTTTTTGAAGTCGATGATTTACGCGAATAAGCCGACGACAACTCAAGTCTTAAAAGTGGAAATTGGACGCTGCATTAATGGAATACCGCAGCATTTATGCAAAAAGGTCATTGAAAATTTCATGAAAAGATCGCGTGTTTGCCAGCAAAGCCGCGGCGGCCATCTGCACGATATCTTGTTCCATAAATAACCTCATTCTGACTACTTTACGATATAATAAAGTTTCACGATTTTTTTTTTAAATATTTGTGTTTAAATTAAAATTTAAAAACTGCGTTCTAGTTGGGACACCCTTTATGTATATAAAACACATTTGTGTTCAATATTATTTGGATACCGATATTTTTAAGAGTTTTGCTTTTTAAAGTGATTTTTGAAAGGGGGCCTTATACGGGAGCTATGATCAATTATGTACGGATCTACACAAAATTTTGTGGATATGATTGAGAGTCATATACCACTGACTTATGGTGAATTTTTTTTTTGGATACTTGCACATTTATGATCGTTAAACCCCTATTTCTGGACGACATTTGTATGGGGGAAATAATAGAGCATTTTCCACCAGATTCTATCCCGTCCTTGGGCCTAAAAATATTATTTACTAAAGTTTATCGAAATATCTTCAAAATTGCGACCTGTACTCTGCGCACATGGACAAGCAGCCAGCCAGATGGACGGACGGACGGACGGACACCGTTCAATCGACTCAGTTAGTGATGCTGAGTTGATCAGTATACTTTACGATGGGTATTGGACCAACATATATGGGCGTTACAAACGTCAGGTTGCAATAAATAAAACTTTTATTCTTTACGTTTAAATAATAAAATATGAACTTAAACACGAATATTCTGTTTAAAAATGTCAGCAGTGAATTATATTTTTTAGGTTTCAGCTTACTTTACGAGTACATAAATATATTTACTGGTCTTGTAAAATAAATAAATTTCTTAACACATTTGTTATTGTACTTCACTTCTGCCATAATTTAGGAACATAACAGCATCACAAAAGCTCTGCAAATATTAATATTGATTATATTTTAAATACATACTTGTAGGAAAAACAAATTCTAATCAAATCATCGAATATTGCCTTAATGCTGCACTAAAAGAACAAATCTAAAATCAATCCATATGTTACATATATTGAGTCAAAACAAATAGAATTAAAGCCCACATATTTTTAGCACGTGGTTTTAAAACAAAACACTTTCACAAACGAATTTTATTTGGAAAAATAAGGGCAGCAAAAAATGTTAAGAAATTCCACAGTAAATAATAATTTTCAGCAAATAATATTGTTAGAGAGTGTTTTAGAAAATGAGAGAGTGTTTAAATTTTAACCCATGATGGCTGGTACTAATTATGAACAGTATAAATGAATTGCCCAAATGAGAATAAGAAATTAATAGCAGTGTCATGGTGTAGTTATACAAGGTGAGCGCAAACCGGCAATAAATACAACACAGTACATAAACAACAGGCATTTTGTTTGTGTAAAATAATGTACTACTGTCAAAAACACTTGAAAAAGTATTACTTTTGACATATGTTAGCAAATCGTAAACAGAGTCAATCAGCTGTGCTACTGCACTCACCTTGTATAGTTACATCATGACTAGTGTGACAACCTCAATTTTGAGCGAAACCGGGACATTTTTCGAAAAAAGTACTAAAATTCGAAACTTTCAAACTTAAAACCGGGCCATTTTTTATGGAAAAAAAACTTTATTATTCAAGTTAAATTTAGACAATTATAATGTTATAAGTAATTTGAATCTAATTATCTGTCGCTTTTTGTTTAAAATCGTATTTATCCTGTGATGAAATTTGCTTCAGCAATGTTGGCGATTCTTTCAAAAAATTGGAAAATTCAACACATTCGTACTTTAAATTATATTTGAGAAATAGCATATGTTTCAAAGTATCTAGCTGGAGTTGCGATTTTTCTTTTGTCCATAATTTTGCAATCAATGAAAATATACGCTCTACATTGCAGATGTTGCTGGCAAACAATATATAAATTCAATGATTCGCGCGAATCGAGTTACTGTTACTTTGTAAAAGTTTGAAACATTCCACCCAACGTTGATGTGGTTCAGTAGAACGTGGCTTAGTAGGAGCATTATTTTTATTAGCATTCGCTAATTTTCTCTGGGGTAATAAATTTAAATATATTATAAAGATGTTCGTTATATTCTGTTGTGTCTGTTTTGTGACCGGCAGAGTTTGCCACTGTCCACGCTATTTACTTTAGCCGATCTCAAAGAATTGAGGGCTAAAGAAGATTTCGAAATGAAAGAGTTTCAAGGCAGTTAATGCCAGTTTGAAGTCTAAATTGAATCTGATTTATTGACATATTTGACATGATATAAGAGCTCTTTCTGTGCCCAAAAAACCTCATAAAAGACTCTTTTCTGACATTATTTAAGAGATCTTTCTGACGGACCATTTTCGAATGTAATGACCCTCTTTTCTGTAGGTTTTCGGAGCAATAATGATTGTTTTTTTGGGCTCATAAAGAGCATGAACGCTTCGGAAATGATTTTAAAATGAATCATTCAAAAGAATTAATTTCCATTAAAAAATGATGCGATTGTGCCAAATTTCAATGAAATAGACTGTTGTGTTGTTCAAGCCCATATATTTTTTATTTAATTAAATTCAAAATAAAAATCCGGGCCATCCAGGGGAAGTCACCGGGACATCGTCACATTGGTTCCAAAACCGGGCCATATCCTGGATTTTCCGGGCCAGTTAGTCGCACTAATCATGACTAGTATTCTAAAGTTTAGACAGTAACACAAAACTTAAAACAAACTAAAAATTCTACAACTTTTATATGTCATTAAAGTTAATTTTTCTTATAATTTCGTTAAATAAATTTTATTATTAACAAATATGTAGGTAATCCCTAAACGACAACCCCTTTTAATTGAAATAAACCAAATAGAGATACAAAGTTTCTAAAAGTTGAATGCCTTTCCTGGGTAGTTAAAAGTTTGCATGTAAACATAAATTATTGCCTAAAAATACTTTTTAATTTCAACCAATTGACACTACTGGTACAACAGAATCTGAGTGTTATTTTCATTAGCACCCACAAATAAAATAACAGGACATGCGTATTATATGCTCAGCTTTAACAGTTTGTTATTGAAACTTAACATATGCATTTACAAGCGCTTGAAGCAACACATGATTTTCAATCTACATGTGTGTAACGAATACATTAGAATTAGATTATAAATGTTTTTTTTTAATTGTAAATGTAACAGTAAACATTTTAAGGTTTACATAACTGTAATAAATTGCTAACATATCAAACACCTACACTTTATTTGTAACTGGTGATAATTGAAGAGACTTGAATTTCTAAGTCGATTTTCTAAATACAGTGGGAAGCACAAATGAGAGCATGCTTGAGCCTTGGACACTTTTTATTGCGTAAAAATAAAACAACTAAAAAAAAATTCAAAACTGTTTTTTTTTCTCATTTATTTTGGGTTTACTGCTAAACAAAATAATTTATAGGCAGGGTTGTCAGATTTTTTTTAATACGTCGCCAAAACAGTTGCCAGAAATCGTCAAAAAATAAAAAAATTGTAAAAAAGATCGCCAGATCCAAATTTTTAAAATTAAAATTTTACTTTCCATTTATGAAGATTATAAATAAAATTTATTTTTACTTTGTGTCAGTTTATTAACATACTCGTATAATAAACATAAAGTTGAGATGAATATACTACATATTATATCTAAGTATGTATGTACATATGTACTTTTAATTACAGGCATACATACATAAATTTATAAGATTGTAAACCTCTTTTTCATACACTTCATCTGTATCATTTTCGTCAAGTTCGCGCTACATCGTTGTAATTGTATACTGTAGGCCAGAAGTCTTGTAACTTTGTTGGCATTTCTACTTTAAACTAATCTTTCCAATTAGTATACGTCAATTTTGATCACTGAAGTTCATACTCGCTGAAAAACACTTTTGGATGTTGAAGAAGTTTTAAAGAATTTTGTATCAATGAAAATTTAGCCTGCGTCAACGGATTTACATATTTTAATATTGAAAATTCTCCATATACTTTAAAGAGTCTCATACTTTCCGGCAATGCATTCAACATTTCTTTTAAAAGTCTCTTCAGATATATAAAGCAATTTTGTTTGAAAATATCTACTTGGTCCATTTTCATATTTATATTGTTTAATTCAGTTTCAAACTCAGGTCCACAATCAATTGCATCTAATGAAAGGAAATAATCGGCTAAATCGATGGCTGATTTTAAATCAACAGATCAACAGTCGATGTTACTTGTATTTTTTTGTTGACTTTAAATGTGGTATTCACCACAAAGTGGCGACACAACTTAATCAATAGAACTTAATCAAAATTAGCCAAAAAATCGCCATCTCAGGTAAAAACCACAAAGAAATCGTCATGTCGCCAAATGGAAATTTATGTCGCCATAAGCACTACAATACTGCCACGTTTGGCGAAAAATTGCCATATCTGACAGCCCTGTTTATACGTACCATATAAAATAAAAATAATAATTTACGAGAAATAAATAATTAGCACTGATAAAGCTGCCTGTACTTAATTTTGCAGAAGTGTGTCTTTTGAAATGTTTGCAGAAAATTAACAAAGTTTAGAGATAAAAGAAAACATTAGTTTGATCTTAATTAAATTGCATGTGGTAAACACTTCTTGCAAATTAACCAACACAAATCAAGTTATAATACAAGTTACAATAAATGATGAAGAAACTGTCTAGACCCATTGAGGACAATATACAAGCAATGACAAAAAGTAGATATTTTACATCTAAAATCGTAAAATACCAAAAAAGCGTTCTATTGTTCTTAAACCAAAAATCAGAGGTAGTAAAAAGCTTTTAACTTTCTTATCCCGTTAAACCTTTTTTATTTAAATATTTCATGAAGCCACGAATTTCTAATTTTTCCATTGCAAAAAGAAATCGCGGTTGCGTCTGTTTTTAACACCTGTTTCTATATGATATAACAATGTGTTCATAGCAGCGATGGAAGTTTTCAAAACACTTAATTTTTTTTTGTTTGTACCACACTTTCTGTTCTAGTCTAAGAAGTTTCCGAAACGCCCTCGTAGACAAGGTGAGTGCAAATTGAAAACAAATAGAACACAATACAGAAACAACAGCTGGAAGCTGTGCTACTGCACTCACCTTTTATAGTTACACCATGTAGACGACTTTGCTTAAAATTGTGTTCACATACAATGTACAACATACAACATTACTTGTGAATTGAACAATAGTGTATTAAAGTGTTTGCCAAGTTTTGTGTTGCTATACACGATTTTCCTTAAATTTTCTTTTTTCAAAAATTTTGTTTATATTTTTCTTTACCTTTAAAATAATGTGTCTTTTACATTCCCATTATCAAAATATAAAGTGTTGACATACAAATTTAAAGATTTTCCCAATAGCTGCTTCGTTTCCTAAACATAAACATATGCATATGTTTATATATTTTACATGTAAAAGTAACATAAAATGTTTCCCCTGTTAACTTAACATACTGTTAAAAAATACAAACATTTTTTAGACGAACTAATACGAACATTTCTATTTCGTATTCTATATATAATATACATACATACATATTTTACAGAGATATTTGTTCCCGTTGTTGTTATATGTATGTATAGCAGTGTATATTTGTGTGTATGAACAAAATTCATTCATTCATTCATTCACAATTATTAGTGCCGCACATGGAGGAACGCATATTTCTGTTGGCCTCCAATTTGGCCAACAGTTTCCTTTAAGACTTGACGGTGTTTGTACGTTTAAAGCGGCAGAATTTACCACAACAAAAACTTCGTAGCGACAAATTCGTTTAAACAAATATTTATTGTTCAGTTTTGTTTCGGTTTTTTAATTCCTACCAAAAGTAAAACAAAAAAAAAAATATTTAATAAATCAAATTCTTTTTCAAATATTGTTACAAAGAAATAATATTTATTTGCCAGTTTAAGAAAAATACACAAACGTTTTTTTTTTGTTGCAGTTGTTTTGTTGTGTTTTCATTGTAAACAACCAAGTTGTTCTTTATTTGTTTTGACAGAATTTTTTTTTTTTTTTGGCAAGCATGTAGTTTGTGTAAATGTTTTCTGTTCAATGGAATGAATGGTTTCACCGGCATCACAATACAAAAAAAAATAATCAAAATAGAAGTTTTAATTAAACAAAAATACTAATAACAAAAAAATAAAAAAAAAAAAAAAATTAATAAAGGAAATTTGTTTTAATAAAAATTTTCAAATTGTTTTTATATGCTGTGATGTGTGTTAATTTAAAACAATATTGAAAGCATTAAAATTGTTTTTTTTTTTTTTGAAAAAACATTATAATAACGACATTTCTCATAAATGTGTGTCAGTTCCACAGAAATTCCAATGTTTCTTAACATTATGGATAATTAAAATAAAAGTTTAATAACTTTTTTTAAATATTTTTTTATTTTGCTATTCAAGGGTAAGTGTTGGATTTTTTTTTACAAAATCAATATTTAACTTTAATTGTCTGGTGATTTTGTTTAATTTCTTAGATTTTAAGAAGAATTTTTTGAAGAATTTGCACAAATGTTGAACAGATGACATTTTTTATACAGATATAATCAGTAATATGCGAATTCATGTGATATAAATCATCAATGAGAGTTTTAATGAGTATTCCCACAGCACTCACTACTGTGTGATAGAATCAAAATACATATTTTTAAAATCAATATGTGCTTTTCAATTTGCTGATTTTAATGTTATGAAGTTTTACCATGTTATAGCAGAGGGGTCTTTGAGTTTTAGCTTTAATAAAGGATTCTACAGTGCCTTCAGAAATAATGCTGTAGACTCCCAAAGTAGGGTACCTCAGAAAAGCAAACATTTGCAAATGGTTTGTATAAAATATTTCATTACATTTTTAAATAAAAAAAACGTCTTTAAATTTGTAAATTAAAAAAAATACTCAATTTTGTATTTGTTTGTACTAACACCCGCTATTAATTATTCTTCTGTTCCCAAAAAAAAATGTTTCTTAAGGTACTTATTAGGGATGCCAATCCCGAAATCCCGATTTGATTTTTTAAAACAAATCCCGGAATTTATAACGCCTGAAAATTAGTATTTGTGTAAAACATCCATAGAAGTATTATTATTTTTGTCTGCTTTTCTGGCATACACAAATACAAAATATCTTTACTTAACATAAATCAATGTTTCTTTAGCATTTTAGACAGATTATCACAGATTCCACATTAAATCACAAATTGAAAAGGTCAGCAACATTTCAAAATATTTTAAATAGTCAACAACAGAAATTAAAATTTTACAAAAGTATGTTGAAAAAATGAAGGTGAATGAATAAACATTAATATATATTTCAGTAGTTGTTCCAGCTTTATCGAAAAAAAAGGTTTAATTTAACTAAAAAAAGATCTTAAGCTTGAACGATTACTGAAGTATTAATAAAAAAGATTAAATAAACTATAATAACAAATAATAAACAATAATATGTAAATACACATATACAAAAGCATTTAATTTAGAGCTCAGAATCCCAACAAAAACTTTACTTACCCAGCATACCATTTTAGGAGCGCTCCGAAAAAGGAGTCAGAAAAGAGTCCAACAAAAGAGCATTTTCGGAGCGCTCCGAAAAAAGGAGTCAGAAAAGAGTCCAACAAAAGAGCATTTTCGGAGCGAAAAAAAATTTGCTTGTTACTGTCCTGAGTCGACACGCAGTATGATTAAGAAATTCCACTTAATTATGTGTGTACCAAAGCGTTGTTGTCTTGTTATTTGTGCTTTGAACAAAAAAAAAAAACATAGCTGTACCGCACAAGAATGATAAAAACAAGATTACACAGAGCTCAAGAAAAACCTCATAAAAGACTCTTTTCTGACATTATCTAAGAGCTCTTGAAGAGCCCAAACAAACCCTCATAAAAGACTCTTTTCTGACATTATCTAAGAGCTCTTTCTGACGGACCATTTTCGAATCTAATGACCCTCTTTTCTGAAGGTTTTCGGAGCAATTATGATTGTTTTTTGGGCTCAGAAAGAGCGTTAACGCTCCGAAAAAGGTGTCAGAAAAGACTCTTTTCGGACTCATATGGCTTGCTGGGTACATTCTTAATTTTAATGACTTCCAGAAGTCATTATTTCGTAGCTTTATTCGCCACTTTTTATATTACGAATTATATATTAAATAATTACTTATATATACCTTATATGTACTATATATATATGGTGAATTTCACGTCAAGTGACCCAATTTTAAAAATCGATGTCTTCCGATTTGGATGAAATTTGCACCAAGGTTAGTAATAGGCCAGATACAAATTTTTAGCTCCATCAGTCAAAAACTGCCGGAGTTAGAGGGGGTCAAAGTTGGACATTTTGGTCATGCAGGGTTTGTTTAAAATGAGTGTAACTTTTCACCTATTGGTCCTATAAGATAGCTATTTTTTCAATAATTCCAAAAATATTTTTTTTTAATTTTAAAATTTTTTTTTATTTTTTTTTTCAATTTGATCCCTTTTTTTCTCAAAAGAAATTTACTTTAAGGCCTTTATAATCGCTTAATGGGATGCGGGTGAGATATCTATCAAAACAAATTATTTTTTATCTCAAGAATATGATTTTTCAATATTTGGCACATGTATCATTTTCATTTTCCTCCATTTTTTTTATTTTTTTTTCAAAATGGAGTTTTTTTTATTTTTCCTCAAAAGAAAGTTTAGACCATTTCCTTTAAGAGCTTTGTGGTCACTTAATGAGATGCAAGTGGGGTATCTATAAAAAAAATTTCCAACTAAAAGAAGAAAGTGTTTCAATTTGTACCATATGTACTATTTTAAATAAGAATAAATATAAATAAGAATAATAATAATAAATAATTTAATAAAATTAATATATAAATGAAAATGATACATGTGCCAAATATTGAAAAATCCTATTCTTGAGTTAAAAAATAATTTTTTTGATAGATATCCCACTCGCATCCCATTAAGGGATTACAAAGGCCTTAAAGTAAATTGTATAAGCTTTCTTTTGAGAAAAAAAGGGCCCAAATTGAAAAAAATTAAAAAAAAAAAATAATTAAAATTCCCCAGAGGTTTTAAACTGGATTTAGATCAGGGCTAAGAGGTGGCCAGCCCAAAACTGCTATATGCGTTTCTTAAAAAAAGCTTTAGTTCTTTTGGCTTTATGTATAGGAGCGTTGTTCTGCTGAAAAGTAAAATTATTTCTATAATTCTTCTCAGCAAATTCAATAAAAACACTGTCCAGTAATTATACGTATGTCTCCGCATTAATTTTATGAGAAATAAAACAAAATGGAGAACGTGTTTTATACCCAAAAGCAACCCAAGTCATCAAAGGTCCTCCTTGATAAACAATGGAACCAAATTTTTAATTTTATAAATTGTTAAATTTCACGCAAAATTGTTATGATAAACAGACAAAATCTATAAATAATGGTAAAAATCGGCAATTAAATAAATTTTAAATGGTTACAATAAGATACAATTTCAAAACATTTGAAATATTTTATGTTCTGCATCATTTGTCTTTTGAACAATATATAAAATGCTAATAAAATTTGGATATTATAGTTATGACTTTTTTAAGAAATGATAATCAAGTAATTCTTTAATATATTATTTGTAATACAAGAAGTGGCGAATAAAGCTAGGATGTAATGAATTCTTAAAGTCATTAAAATTAAAACTGTAAGTAAAGTTTTTGCTGGGTATAGAATGGTATTTAGAAAGTATAAGTATTTATAAAGTATATAAGATTCGAATTGTTTTTTTGTTTGAAAACGAACTCGTTACATTCTACAAGCCTAGTTCAAAAAAGACTTATAAACTGCTTCGTGCAAGCATATTGCTAAAGCCAAAAAGGTTACAACAACACAAAACAACAACAAAGAGTGTACATAAATGTTTTAAAACTAAAAACAATTAAGAAAATATAGTCGGTCAAGTCCGACCATATAATACCCTGCATCGAGTATGCGAGTAAAAAAAGTTTTTCAAAAATGGGAGCGCTCATAATAGTGTGACTTTTGTGCATATACAAATTATTTGTATTGAATTTTACCTCGGTATTAACACTTGTAAACGTTTTATGAATGTGAAAGCAATTTTCAGAAGAGGGTCTTATATGGTAGCTATGAGTAATTATGTACCGATCGTTATAAAATTAGGTGTCATAATTCTTGTATATGTATATGAAACTTATTTGTATTAAATATTATTTGGATACCAACATTTTCCCAATAGATATACTTCTGAAAGTGATTTCCGGCAGTGGTGATTTCCCATATTCGGAACTATGGTCAATTATGTCTGCACAAAATTTCTATGTGCGATTTGGCTTCATGTACAACTTATTATTTGTAACGAAACTTAATTAGATACTTGCATAAATCTAACATTTATGACCGCTAAACCCTATTACGGGAGGACATGCAAATATATGGAGGCTAGGTGAAATAATGAACTGATTTAAAATAAATTTAATACCAACCGCCTTTGGGCCGTACTATCTTTAAAATAGTTCTCGGCGCACAAGGTTTACAGGCACAATCAGTCAGTCAGCCAAACGGACTGACTGAAGGACATCGTTTAATCGACTCAGAAAGTGATTATATTTTTGAGCGTTACACATATCAGCACAAATCCAATATATCCTCCCCACTATGGTAATGTAGGGTATAAATATTTTAAGAATAAACAGTTTCACTTATAACCTTGATAATTTGAATAACCCTAAAGTTGTTGCTTTCAGCACAAATAACTTATTTGCTCATAAGTAAAATATGTATTTTCCTAAATAAATATTACAAATATTTAGGAAAAAAAAACAACAAAAAAAAAATGACTAAAAAATAAACTTTATTCCCCTGGATTTTAAGCAACCCAATAAAGGTCAATCGTAATTAATTGAGTGTATAATTTCTGTTGTTGTTTTTCTACAAAAAAAGCAAAATTATTTTTACAAATTTGTTTGGCTGTTTTCCTATTTTTTTGTATTTATTTTTTTTTTGCTGTGGTTGTTATCATTGTTGTTTATGTGCTCATTATGTTATTTAATTTTTTATAGAAAAGTTTTACAAGGGTTTGTTTGTTTTTTTTTAACAAAAGGAGATAAATAATGCCGAAAATCAATAGTATGGACAAAAAGGTGTAGACCTTAAAAGACATTGGTAGACAACAATTCCTTTTAATTGTCTAACAAAAACAAAAGTCACCCAAACATTTTGCCAGTAACAATTAATTAATGCAATGACAGAACTGACAAAATTGTTGTTTTCATTTTGTTTAAGGACTTGTCTTAGTTTGATTTGTTATTCATCAATTCGAATATTTTGTTGCTTAATTATTAAAAACAGAAACAAAAATTCATTAACGTTTTGCAGGCAAGTTGTTGAATTGTATAAATATATTCCTACAGATACAATATTTGAAGGCAATAACAGTAGCTATATAAAAAAACAAAATGTGCTCGGCTTTTAAGTGTTTAATGTTAAAAGTGATAAATTATAAAAAGTGGCCTTTACGCCCTTATTTAAGATTTCAATTGTTTTTTTTTTGGTTTTTGTTTTGCAAGTCAATAAATTTTTTTCGAATTTGTAAATCATTAAAATTAGATTTTGTTGGAACAGTTATTAGTCTGTGTTTTTTATACACTGCTTTGCATAACTATAAATACATTTTGTTAGTTTTGTAAGTTAAAGAAAAAGTAAAACTGTTTAAATTACATGTATGAGAATCAAACAAAATAACAATTATTATTTAACAAAAAAAAAAAAAAAAAATCATTATCTTTTATTTTACTGCTTCTAAATGTATAGAAGAATTAATTAGTGTTTCATAACTATAAAGACACTGAAATAAAAGTAACTTAAAATACCAATATTCATAAAAAATTTAGACTTAACTCAAAAAGGCGATCAGGAATATTAGTTACCAAATTTATTCTTATATCTTTCGATATAGATACCATGACAGCTATAACAGCTTCTTTTATGCTTTTTCATATTGTCAGTTTTCAGCATAAATACGACGTCATATTATTTCCCAATTGTTTTTCATTGTATTCTGTACTGGAGAACATGCGGGCCATTCAAGTACATTAATATTTTTCAAATGCAACCATCCCTTTGTATACCGTCTTATATGTATGTTGTCTTTATGAAAAATAAATTGTTTTTCATTATTATTATCCAAAAATTGCACAAATTTCTCATCCTGTAATTTTGTGTAATCAGAATAATTTAGTCTAGTGCTTGGAAACGCCAAATCAAGCATACTGTCTTCACAAAAAGCCAACCAAACTATCAAAACATCGTCTAGGAAATTTATTTTTGAGAAATATCATGTTTCTTTCTGTAGGTCTCTCCAATAGCTGTTGAAACCATTTTGAACATCAAGGTTGAATTTTTCCTAATCG